>JAVTVJ010000520.1:0-1346179 GCA_034509425.1 Eopsaltria australis
TCAGGACTCGGCTCCTGCAGCAGGACCCCGTGGATGTGTGCTCCCTTTGCACCACACAGAGGAGTTCTGCAGAGTTCGTGGTCTCAAGAGACAAGAAAAGCAGCACAGCAGAGCGCTCTGCCTGCGGGAGCATCAGTCAGTGTGGAAGTACAGCATTGCTGGGATGCCATCCGAGTGCTGCCCGTGTTTCTGGAGCGTGTTTGCCGTGCCCATGGGAGCAAACCCCCTGAGCCAGCCCTGCTGCTGCCCACAGTGTATCAGGGTGACAAATGGAGGCAGTGATGACAGTCCCCAGGGTTTCCAGGGCTGGGTAGGTCGGATGTGTCCCCAGGCCTGTCCCCGTGTGTCCACAGGGCTCTGGGAGGCCCCATCTGGCAGGGGCTGCTGGCACCCCTGAGCTGCAGGGGCTGCTTGGATGGAGCCTCTCCAAATCCCATCTGCCAGTGTGGGCTGAACTATTTCCAGCCCAGATGAAACCTGGGAAACCTGAGTGTCTCAAAGAGGGTGGAACCCAAACTGGGGAGGCCGTGACATCTCTAAGCTTTGGACATGAGGAACGTTGGCTTAAATACCAACATTTTCCCCTGCAGAACCCAAAGCATCTTGTGAGACACTGACCTGCTCCATCACAGCAGCAGCACATCCACAACCAAATTTGGGCTATTCCTACCCAATTTCTGAATCAGGCCCTTCCCTACAGATCTGCTGCCACTTCTGGGGATACAGAGCTGTGCATCAAGAAGGGGTTAAAACCCCAAGGTAGCTGCTGATTATGTTTTTATGTAGTTCAGAAAGGCCAGTGGGGCACTAGAAGCAAACATCCTCCCTTTTAATGACACCGTAATAGATTAAGAGGGACCTGTCTCCCCACAAACATTAAAGCAAGGAGGTGGATTACCCTGGCGACCCCAGCAGGGGATCTGCTGTGCACAGCTGGTGTGGAGACACCGGGAAAACAGCCTGGGAAAGAGCCACAACAGCTTGGGGACAGATGTGGCACAGGCAGCTCAGTGCAGCTCCACCGTCCCTGCCTGTCCCCAAACAGCCACCCTGGGAGTGGGGCTGTGCCAGGAAAAAAGAAAATGAAAAGTGCTTTTGGGGTGAGAGGAGGTGTTATTGCAGATGTTTGGGTTATTGCAGGGTTTTGCCTAAAAGGAGGAGGAGGGAAGGGGAGAGACAGTGGGGGAAAGGAAATGTTTATCAAGCTTTAAAAGAAGCAGATGGTCGCAATGGAAGGGAAAGTGCCTGTGGGATGAGTCCGGTGCGAGTGGGATTAGTCCCGAGCTTGTAAAGGTCTTTAAGTGCTCCTGTTCTGGGCCACCACATCCTTGTCAAAGCCTCAGGGTGCTCTGCACCAGCCTGGAGGCTCTGGGCAGGGCAGGGTCCTGTGGCTACCCAGGGAGGGGTCCCAGGGGTTTGGCAGCATCGTCCATCAGCAGCCTCAGCGCTTTGCCCTGGCAGGCACCCAGCCAGGACTCCTGTGTCACCATCTCAGGAGGCCCAGCTGCCACCTGAGCTGTCCCCAGGCCGTGAGCCATCTCCAGCCCGGACTGGCAGGGGGACACAGTGACCCCTCCGGCACTGGCAGGGGGATGCTGGCCCTGCCGGGACTCGCCGGAGGAGCCACTTGCCTGTGACTGGCAGGATGGAAATCTGCCTAATTAGCACCAGTAAAAGCAGCAGCAGCAGCAGGGGCCCGGGCAGCCCCTGCCAAGCAAACATGTTCAAATCAAACTGCAGCTCCTTTGCTCCAAAGTTTACAAGATGTTTCTTTCAAACCCTCATTAAGCCCTTCTGTCGTCCCCCCTGTGCCGCGGTTACGATGCCAGCACACACAGCCCTGCTCCATCCCTGCCCTATCCCTGCTCCATCCCTGCTCCAGCCCTGCTCCATCCCTGCTCCAGCCCTGCTCCATCCCTGCTCCAGCCCTGCTCCAGCCCTGCTCCATCCCTGCCCCATCCCTGCTCCAGCCCTGCTCCATCCCTGCCCCAGCCCTGCTCCTGCCCTGCTCCATCCCTGCCCCAGCCCTGATCCTGCCCTGCCCCTGCCCTGCTCCAGGGCATGTCAATGTGAGCGTTGCTGGCACAAGTGGCATGGAAGGGTCAGGGAAGTCTGAGGGATTGGATTTTCCACTGTCCAGCTCATCCACTAGACACAGGCACCTCTGTAAAAGCCACGGGATAGTGTTTGGAAGTAGAACCAGAGACATTTCCTGGCCAGAGCTGCTCCGAGTGCAGCAGGACAGAGCCTGACCTGGCATGAGCTGCTCCTGCACCCACCCCGGGGAGGGAGTGGGCAGGGAGAGGGCAGGGAGAGGGCAGGGCACACAGGTGCATCCCTGCCAAGCTGTTCCTTGGCATCAGCAGAGCGCTCTCACTTGGGAACAGCCCGAGCCTTGAACATGATTTTTGGAAAGAAGTTAATTCCTTGGACTCTAATTGAGTGCTGGGCACCAAGTCCTAGCTCTGGGTGAGTGCCTGGGCTGCTTCTCTGCTGCTGGCACAGCCCAGAACTTTCCCTTCACCAGGTGCTGCCTCAGGAGCTGGGACACAGCCTCAAGGAAAGAGCCAAACCAAAGCCCCACGCTCCAGACAGATTTTGCTCCTGAGCTGACACCTGCCCTTCATCCCGAGGGTCTGGGAACACCTGCCCAGGGTTTGGGGCTCTCAAACTTTGTGCCAGGGGTGGCATGCCTTGGCACATCCAGCCTGGGAGCAGCGAGCCGGGTCACGCCACAGGGGAGCCCAGGCAGCTCCAGGCACTGGAAAAGCAGGAGCACTGTGCCAATATTTACTCAGCATTTTGGGCAGTCAGTCCTTTTCCTTTTGCTGTGCTCAGGACTGCATTAAGTGCAGTTTACAGGCAGCAAGGTACCCCCACAGAGAGCCTGAGAGGCGAGGAGGGAAACATCAAGAGGGGAAATGAGATGGAGAAACTCAGCTCAGCCCCAAGCAAAGCGTCCCTCCCGCTGCCCTGAGCGCAACACTCGGATCCTCCTCCTCTCCTGCTTTTGGCCGGACCACAGGAGCACTTTCCTGCCCTGTGGGGTGTCCCTGGAAGCATCACCCCATGCCTGGGCTTTGTAGAGGCTCTGGCGTGGCCGCCTCCATCACCTGCAAGGAGCGGATGATGAGAAGAGACAGAGCTGCAGTTCAGAGTTCAGTGCTGGCCTTTGTGGCCTCCCAGCACCGCTCCCAGCTCCTGGCCAGGGCCCCGTGAGCTCTCCCACCCCCGGAGCCACAGCCAGAGCCAGAGCAGCTGCAGCAGAGCCTGGCACAGCCAGCGGCTCTGGCTGCTAACAAACAGCAGGTCAGGCACAGCCACGTTTGGCCAGCAAGGCTTGTCCAGCCCAGGGGGAGGAGCACAGAAGGATTTAGGCTGGAAAAGATCTTTAATGTCATCAAGTGCAGCCATTAACCCAGCACTGCCAAGTGTAGGGTTCCACTCCGTGTGTTATAGAAAAGCAGACCTGGAATGCCCAGAGGGAGCCTCTTCCCCAGGCCCAGAGGTGCCCAGGAAGCACATCCAGGGCACCAGGGATGGGCATGGGAAAGAGGATCATGGGTTTGTGGCCTTCTGCACCCATTGTGTGAGAGGATTGTGGTTTGTGACCTTCTAGGGGATTGTTTACCCTTTACCGTAATAGGTGAGAGCTGTGAAATGGCTCAGGTGTTTGGGGGCACACTGTGGTGAGCATCTTTCCTGTTTATAGGATGGCACATCCTGTGTGTGGGATGGTATAAAGGGAATTCTCACTGCGTGGTAGTAGGCAGTAGCCATAGGAGCAGTCTTAGCAAGCAGTCTGTTTGTCAGTGCAGTCTGTTAGTGTAGTCTATAGTGGTCTTAGTCTTGGCCTGTATAATAAAGGACTTTGCACATCTCCATCTCGTCAGAGAAGTCCTTGCCCCTGCAGTGAACACTGCAGCCATCCACACCTCTCACCATATCCCAAATTTCCACAGCTACAGCCGTGTTAACTGCCCCAGGGATGGTGACTCCAGCAGCTCCCTGGATGAGCAGCCCAGCCCTGGCTCCGGGTGGGCGATGCTGGGCTCAGGGAGGATCCGTGCACAGAAACCAGCCCGAGAGCTCCTTGGAAATCCACTCCAAACTCTGCCAAACCTGTTTGGGTTTGTGAGGTGGGGGGGAAAAAGCACCAGGAAACATCAGGTTTCAACACTCACAGGGTTGTGTTATTCCCCTTTTGATACTACTTTTTATTTTGATTAAAAAATACTTTGTGGTCTGACACAAACCTCCCTCTCGCCTGAAGAGCCAATGTCAACACAGAGCTCTGGGAGCTCCTCAGAGGGAAACGTTTAAAATTACAGAACGAAAAAATAAAAATTAAAAGCAGCAGCCTGATCTTTTCTGAGCTTGGCTCCTTTCTTCCCAGGAACATCCAGCATTTTTGTTCTTTTTCCCTATAAAACACTGACATTTTATTTTGGGGTCCCACATCACTCACAGCTGAAGCAAAGCCCAGCTCCCAGGTGGGCAGTGCCCAAACCCCCTCTGCTCCCACCCCTGGATATCATCGCAGGGAAAAGACCCTGGATGGCTTTTCCATGCCAAATCTCTCCTCTTGGAGCCAAGTCAAACACCTTTTCCTCTTGGCATGGTGTGCAGAGCCCAGCCAGGCTATCAGCAGTTATTTAGTTAATGCTGGAAAAACCTTGGATCAAAAGAAAAATAACGTTTTCCCACAGAAAAAAATTGCAATCTCCAACCCCTTCCTGTGCTCAATTAAAGCAACGCCACTAATTAGGCTTCTGTCTATCCATCCCACACCCTCTCCTGGGCCAGCAGTTTCCTGCCCACCCTTGTGCAGCCTTTAGCCAGCCTTTCTCCAAATAAAAAGCCTGTGAAAGGCATGAAATTGTGCAAGGACAGGTTTGCAAACAACCTCAGCTTCTGGAGCTTGGCAGTATTTGATTTCAGCCAGAGAAACTCAAACCAAGAGGCACCTTTGCCAAATGGTCTGGCTCCAGGGCAGCCAATGCAGGGAATTCAAGACATTTGTGCCCCAGCCTTGCATTTTCTCTTGCTGTGGGGGGCAGGGAAGGGAGAATTCTGTATTTCCACCTGCATTTTTGTGGCTCTGAGTGGCTCCAGCCCGGCCCACTGAAGCATCTGCCCATGTGGACGTGTTTCAGGTGCACTGGGGGGTGTGAGCCTGTTTATTTGTGTGTGTTTATATCTCTGCACTCCGGCTGTTTGTTGGAACAGGCTGCACTTCCCCCTGCATATGTCTCTGTGGCTACGTGCCTGACTGCGTGGGAGAGCTTCCCGTGGCTTTTGGTGCCATTCCCAGGCAGCTCCGACAGCAAAAGGCACACTCTGCAGTGGGAAATTATTAGACAGCGAGGGGAGAAGTGGGGAAGAGCTGAGAAAGGGTTAATTTGCAGAAAATAATCCAAATGGACAAAGAAGTGCCACAGGGGGTGTTTTTGGTGGCTCCTCCCTGACACGTGGAAGAGAGGGTACAGGGGGTTGGGAAGGGTGAAAGGCAGAGCCACAGGGTGGGAATCACAAACTTCCCCACAAACTTCCAGCCTGCATTTTATTCCCTGGGGCTTTAAGGGAGTGCTTCCCACTCACCCTTTTCTGGCACCTAAACCAAGAGGCATCGGGAGCAGCAAATCCTTCTGCCAGCACCTGAATGGCTCCCAGGAATTCCAGGCCCTTAACACTGGTGTTCCACAAGGCTTTTCCCAACAGAGAGGCCCTCCAGTTCCTCCCACAGTGACTCCATGGAGCAGCCTCTGGGATAACCAACTGGGATGGCCAGTTCTGCAGTGCTGACTCCAGGATAACCAACTGGGATGGCCAGTTCTGCAGTTCTGACTGGGATAACCAACTGGGATGGTCAGCTCTGCAGTGCTGACTCCAGGATAACCAGCTGGGATGTCCAGCTCTGCAGTTCTGACTGGGATGACCAACTGGGATGTCCAGCTCTGCAGTCCTGACTGGGATAACCAACTGGGATGGCCAGCTCTGCAGTCCTGAACCCAGGATGACCAACTGGGATGTCCAGTTCTGCAGTCCTGACTGGGATAACCAACTGGGATGGCCAGTTCTGCAGTCCTGAGGGAACCTGGGGCTGTCCCGTCCATCCACAGCCCACCCAGGCCATGGAGCAGCATCACTGGAGTTACCTCCAGGATCAGGGTCCCTGAGGGTCCCATCCATTACTCTCCTATCAATGCCCCCCTCGGTTCATTTCTTTAACAAATCTTCCCTGTGCATCTTGGTGGAAACAGCCCAGAGATAATAACAGTAGATATGGGTTGACCTATGGGATTCCTGGAGTGATCAAACTGTCAGATAACAGAATAAATCTTTCTCGTGGGCTGGGATTAAATCAGAGAGTGTTGGCTGCTGCAGCTTCTTATTTATTTGTGTTCTCTTAAATTGCATTTCCCTTCCCCCATGAAGAGCACTGGCTGCCTGCAGCTGTAAATTACTGCAAACCTTCTGGTGAGTTGAGACACCGAGTCTCTTAACCTTGCAAACATCTCCTGCTTCCCTTAATGGTCTCTGAGAGGTCTCAGAAAAGAGAAAGTAAAATGGAGAACATGATTTGATGGCAAATTCATACCTTGGCATTGCCCAGCAGCTTGACCTGGTCTGGAGATCACCTGCAGCCCCTCGGTGTGGAGCTCCTGGGTGTTCCATGCCTTGGATGCAGCATTTCCTCTCTGCTTCCCAGCCTGCTCCTGGCCCTGGTTCTCCACAGCACCCTGGGGCTGGAGCTGGGTCTGGGCTGTGCCTGCAAGCAGCCCTGGGGAGCTGGGAATCACAGCCATGGAACTAGGGTCATTCAGGCTGGAAAAGACCTGCAAGAAAAGGTGGAACAGGCGGCCTAGAGCAGCTGTGGCTGCCTCTGGATCCCCAGCAGTGTCCAAGGCCAGGTTGGATGGGGCTTGGAGCACCCTGGGATAGTGGAAGGCATCCCTGCCCATGGCAGGGGGTGGCACTGGATGGGATTTAAGGTCCCTTCCAACCCAAACCATTCCAGGATTTAGGATTCTAAGATCATCGAGTACAATCATGAATCTGGCACAGCCAAATCCACCACTAAACCACACCCCTGGAGGGGATATGCCCCTGCTCTCCTGCACGAGCACATCCCCAGGGTCCCCATTTGCTCTGGCAGGGGCAGCACATGGATAACAGGGCTCAGGGAGCATCTCTGGGGCTTGGGTGGGAGGTCCCCACGACAGCTGTAGAGACAGGACCCAGGGGTGGCTTAGGAAGGGTGCTTGGAGGGATGCCCAGAAGGGTTTGGTCTCTAGTGAGAAGTCAGGAGAAATTTTTGACAGGGTAAAATATGTTCTCCTTTAAAAAAAAAATTAAAAATAAATTAAAAAGAAGGAAAAGTACAAACCTAACCCAAACCAAATAAAGGTGTGAAATTTGCTGTGAAATTATTCTGGAAAAGTTTCTACATTTCAGTACTTAAGTCCCAGTTTGAGAGGAGGCTCCTGCCTGACCCCCTGGTGCTCCTCCACCTCCCCAGGGTGAGCTGCAGGGGAGGCAGAAGGGAGATCCAGGGAAGCTGGGGGGGATGCACGGCAGGACATCAGTACAGGCTTACATAGGAAAAGCTCTTACACTTTCAAATCCTTCCTTGAAGCAAAAACTTTCTGAATCCCACCCCAACAGCCCCCATTGCCAGAACTCCAGAGAGTTCCCAGGGGTCTGCAGAGCCACCAGTACATCCCCAGGGACAGCCTTCCCCATCCCAGTCCTTCCCACAGCCACTCCAGCCTCCCTGCCGCGATCTAGACACTTCTTGCTCTAAATCCTAAGGAAAAAATCAGGCTATGAGACCTAGTTCCCAGCCAGACATTTCTAATGAATTCTAATTTTGTAAAAACAAAAATCCTGGAGACGCCGAGTCAGCCAATCCCTCTTCAAACCTCATTAAGTGTCCCGCGGAGCAGGGAGAGACGAGCTGCTCCATATTCCCAGTTTTAAACACCATCCATTCCGGAATGGCGAGAGCTGGATCAATGGGCAGCACCTGAGCTGTTCGTGTGCTGGGTCATCATCTGGGTCATCAGATGCCAGCATCTGACACCGCTGCGGCCACCGAGACCGGCGGGGGAGCGGCAGCCACGTCCGGAGCCAGCCCTGACACCTCCCCGGTGCTGGGCTCCAGCCAGGGGGGCTCCGGAGCTCGTGGGGTGTGCGGAGAGAGCACTGCTGAACATGTCCCAAATTAGAGAACAAAACAGCGCTGGCACCCTGGGGGAGCTGCGGGAAACTTCCCTAACTGCAGCGGAAAGGCTTCGGGAGAGGCGGCAGGGAGAGAAAAATCCTTGAGAATGGCAACCCGCGGTGGGGGGACATGAGGGGGGATGTCAGCCTAGGAACGTTGGCAGGGGGACATTGCTGGGGGGAGATTGGCAGGGGACTGGCACACAGGTGGGGATGGATGGATGGATGGATGGATGGATGGATGGATGGATGGATGGAGGGATGGATGGATGGAGGGATGGATGGATGGATGGATGGATGGGATGGAATGGATGGGCTGTTCACCCACCCTACCAGGGGAGGAAATGTGTCCAACACCCCCAGCACTCAGCCAGAATCCCACCCTGCAGGCAAAAGCTCCTGGAAGTCACCCAAATACACCATTGCCAAGGGCACTGCTCCTTTGGGAAGCACAGCTCTGCCAGGAGTGGCCCCAGGCTCCCAACAGACCCTTCCCTGCTGCTGACTTGGCTGTGGCCCCAGTGCAGCCCTGCGGGGCAGCTCCAAGCCCTCATGTTCCAAAATCCTCAGTAATTTTGGGCACATTCAGCTCTGACTGGCCCCAGGAGAGGCCAGGAGTTCAGGCACGGCTCAGTGCCTTCTCTTTAGAGTTCTGGCAGCTCCAGCACCCAGCTGAGCCCTCTGGATGGGCAGCAGCAGCAGCCCAGGTGCCCTGAGCGAGTCCTGCCTCGCTGGCACTGCACTGTCCGTGCCCAGGAGCTCTGCCAGGGCAGGGCAGGGGGTGCAGCACCATCATCCCCAGGGTGACACTGAGTGATGGGAGATGCTCTGCCCAGCACAGGGACTGCCCCCAGCCCCTCCCCAGGATGCCACACACAGGGGAGCAGCCCAAGGACTCCAGCTCAGATAAAGCCATGCTGGGCTTAGGAGGGGAGAGGTGAAACACTCAGAGATCTTCCCCTGAACACACACAAAGAACCGCTGGCAAACTCCTCTCCTGCCTTACCTGAAGGACCATCCTCCAGCCCATCAGCCAACGGGCATTTCTCAATCCACTGGCTCCACCAACACGGTTTCTTTGGGATTGGAAGTCCTCCCATCACTTTCTTCACCTCCTGGGACTGGAAAGAAATTGTCACTTGGCCACTGACCCTGAAATGCAGAGGGTCTGGCCCATGGGGCGTGGGTCCAGCACATGGAGACCTGGGTGCAGAGCCTGTAACGTGGAAGGGCCGACTGAGCCCCCAGTGTGTCCATCAGAGATCTCCCATGGACTCCAAGGGCTCCCGGCTGCTCAGGAAGGGGGAGATCAATTCCCCACTGCCATTAATCTGCAGGGACACCTGAGACCACAGATAAATCACAGGTAAAAGCTGTTCCAGCTCTTCCAGCGGGAGCACCTTCCCTGTCCTGTGAGCCTCAAAGACATGACACTAAGAGGAAAGTTAAATGATTCATTTGTTTTTCAAAACCATGTTCTGAAAAAAATATCAAATTTTTTAGTCAGAGGAAAATTCTTTTGGCAGCCCAGGCCTCCAGAGGCTGTTTGGGAGTTCATTTTAGTTGACTGAGTGTGCTCACACATCTGTGATTAGACACTCACTCTACAGATATTTTTGTTCACCTCCCTATTTGAAATTCTCCCCAAACTTCCCGAGCAGGATTTTCTTGTCCAAGCATTTGTGTTTTGTATCCATGCTGAAATACTGCTTTATAAATAGCAAGAGCTTTATCTTGACTCTAACCAACAACCTCAACTTAAAGCTAAATGCATAATTTACTGCAAATTAAACTTAATGGGACTGGAATAATTATGTTGACTTTTGGAAGTACTTAAGGATAAATACATGATTAGATATTTTGCACACCGTGAGGAAATATTTATTTCAAAATACAAATTCTTCTCATTGAGCTTTTGGATGGAACATTTAGAGGTGACATGAGCAGCATAGAGATTACAGCCCAGTTAAGGCTGCTTAAATACATTATCCTACAGCACTTGGAGCACTGGAGAGGTGGGAAGTCTCTGGAAGAGTGTGGTGTCTGTGCCACTGGATTGATGCCTTTTTCTGGTCTTAGGAAATAAAGGCTCACACACGGTGAGAGGGTTGGGGTCGTTTCCCTCGGTATTTTAATAGGATCCCATTCCATGGCTTCTGCCGTCCAGGTAGAACGCGTCGCCAAAGCCCCGTCCCCCCAGTCGAGTGTACAATTAAAGACTCTACTCATTAGCAGATCTACCAGGAGGGCCCAGTAAGGGGCCTGGGTGGGCTAACTTCCAGTTTACAGAATCTGTCCTACTGGGAGACCTTGAGGGCCCACGAAGACAGGGTGTTTGGTCTCTAACTCTCCATGGTTTCAGGGGTGTTTGGTCTCCCGGCCCTATAAACACCATGGAACCGGGCTGAGCTATCACCTAAAGCATCCCAAGTGTGCATGCTGATACCTGTGAATACAGGGAACAGTGTGAGAAGGGTTCAGGAGAAAAGCAGAAAAATCCTTCAGGCATCAGGATCATGGCTTGGGGAGATGGGCACACACCTGGATGGGGCTCTTCAGCCCCTGCTCCCTGTGCCCACTGTGAAAGAAGAGCCGCGGGCATCCCTGCAGAGCCCGGCTGTACATGGGAACAAGGCCACCCCACAAGGTCACCCCAGCCAGCCAGCCCTCCCCACGGCTGTGCCCGTTAAATAACCCAAGCAAGGGCAGACGGGTGGGTCTGGGCACAGGGCCCTCCAGGGACAGGAGTGGGATGGTTTTGTCCCCATTCCAGCCTCTGCAGGCAGGCGTGGGCAGCGTGGATGCTCAGCAGGTCTCTGCAGGACAGGGATCAGAGAGGGGATGGAGAGGATGAGCCCAGCCTGAGCCACAGCAGCTCTTGGCCTCGCAGGGACATCCCAGGTGGTAAACAGGCCACTGGAATTAATTGAATTTGGGTTTTGTTTTAATGAATTAATCTGCCAAGGTTAATCAGGAGGGTTTAACACACCCTCCCCCAGCCCTGCCTCTGCTCTGCCCCTTGGCTCAAGGCAGCTTCCAAAATGCCACATCAAAAGGAACAACACAAAACCTCAGAGGGCTGAAATGCCACGAGCTGCTGGGAGGAATGGGGGCTCCAGGTGGGTCCCCCATGCTGGGAAGGGACCAGCTTTCCCTGAAGCACTGAAGGAGGAGAGGAAGAGGAATCCCTGCCCACAATTCCTTTGACAACCTTGGTCACAGCCTTCGATACCTGGGTGGTGAGATCTGGGCACCCTCCTGACAACACTCCCTGTGTCCTGCAGAGGTTTTGGGGCTCTCCAGGGGCAGGATGGCCACGCTGGGGCTGGTGAGGACAAAGCTGAGCATCCACTGGGAACACTGATCCCTCTGGGCAGGTGGAGAGGAGTGGGACAGGGGTCTCCCCTGCCACCTCTGTGGCTACTGCTGGACACCCCTGGGGTTGGAGCCAGACTCCCCAACACTTCCAGAACTGTCTGTCAGCCAGGATTAGGGAATGAGCCTGTGGATGGAATGAGAGTATCCAGGTCACCTCCAACAATACCATGACATTGGCTTAGGGAAATTATTACCAGCTCTACCAGGCATGTGTGCTGCAGATAACAGCACAAAGGAGGCGTGGAGTTGGCAAGCAATTCCCAAGAGCCGGGCACTGGACACATATTTGGATTTGTTATTTACATGCAAAGTGCTCCCTTTAAGCGGCTCTGATCCATCCAGGCCTGGCAGAGCAGCAGCAGGACCTGGGTGCCTCAAGCCATGCCCATGCCAAGCTCTCCTGGCTCTGCACAGCAGGGAAAGAGGGCTCCCATCCCATCCCATCCCATCCCATCCCATCCCATCCCATCCCATCCCATCCCATCCCATCCCATCCCATCCCCAACAGGGCACTCACCAGGACACGCTGATGAATCCAAGGTGGGATGGAGGAACATTTCCACAGGACGAGCACCTGGACTCCTGCTCCTGTCTGAGGCCCTGTTGGCTCTCTGGGCTGTCCATGCCTCTTCCAGAAGTTGCAGGGATGAAGTGAGGAAGGGCACTGATGCCACCCACCTCCCCAAGCTCCCGGGGCCTCCAAGAGCCACCAAACCCAGTGGCCACCACCCTTGTCCCCACAAAACTGCTTCTTTTTTTTTACCTAAACAAGCCACAGTTCTCAATTCCTGGTGGGAGCAACTGCTGTCTCTCTCTTCAGACCAGCCTGAGCCCACCCTGCTCTCCAGGACAGCCCTGGGGACACAGAGCTCAGGGACAGCCACACCAGGGCTGACCCCACACACCCAGAGCCCTTCCCAAGGGCAGGACTTGGTTTTAATTTGCGTGATCCCCCTTTTTATTATTTATCAGTAAAGTGTAATTACTGCTTCCTTCATGAGCCTTAATTAAAGATAAAAAACAATCCTGACAAGTCAATTAGATTTTTTTCCTTGGTCTCCATTAAATTAAGACTCAAGTGTCACTGGAAGTGTTTCATAGCACAACACATTTAACTGGCGGCTGCTTCGTAATAAATAAATCACTGAAGACAGCACAGGAACTTTTCCTGAAGGCTCTTCTTACAGCAGGATTTCATTTTCCAGCTGGGAAATGCCCTGGGACTCTTTTCCTCCACACGACCCTTTCCTGCAATGGGGAAGCTCCATCAGAAGCTGTGGGCAGCCCGGGTGGCTGGGGAACCCTGCCCAGTCTGAGATCTGCAGGGGGACACCAACAGCAGAGCTCTGGAAGCACAAGGCAACCCCATCTCCTCTGTGCCATGAGGGCTCTGAAGGAACCTGGCCCTGCAAATCTACTCCTAAAAATATCCTTTAAAAGATAGGGCAGAGAGAGAGGCTTTTTCTGCACCTCGGGGCTCCCCCCATCGCAGCTCCCAGCTCAGAACTGGGAAAGAACTCCAGAGGCCATCACAAATTTGGAACATTTATTTATGCAACTGATTTTCTTAAAAGGAAAGAAAGCCAAAAATAATATAATAACAAAATAATTAAAAAAAAAAACCAAACCAGTTAACAACAGCTGGATGTGCGTGGTACAATCCACATCAGACGTGTCCCTCCCTCAGTCCCACTGCTCCGTCCTTCTCCATGGTGGAGCTGCCTCATGGTCCCAAGTCCCTTTGGCAGCAGCTCTGGGATGCTGCCAGCTTTTTCTGCATATAGACAAAATTGTTCCAATTTGATGTTTTTCTTGGGTTTTAATTTTTTTCTTTTTTTTTTTTGTTTTGTTTTTATTAAAAAAAAAAAAAGCACCACTCCAATCTGTAATACCAATAAACATTATCCATCTTAAGAACAGTATTTATATTTTTATATATAGATTTCTATATATATAATTTCTATGTACAGGATGTCCTTGCCTCGTATCAAAGGAGCATCTCAGTAGGAGTTGGAGATGGGTTGGGTTTTATAGCACTTGGATTTCAAAATCTACCCTTCACCAGAGATGCCCTAAAAACCCAGAGACACCCAGCAAGGAGGTATCAAAATAAAATAAAAAGGAAAAAATCTTGATTTTTAAAACATATATACAACTCCTCCAGTCTCTGTTGTCTCTGTAGGACTAAATGGGGTTTCAATTTTCCTCCTTTTCCTCTTTCTGGCAATACTTTACCTGCAGAGCCCTGTGGGACACTCCCTCACTCTGGATCACAGGGAGGATGTGGGTGGCCCAGGCAGCAGCATCCCTCCAGCTCCCAGGGCTGGACAGCCCCCAAACCATCCCATTCCCAGGGATTTCAGAGGCTCAGCTCGGCCATTTTCATACAAAACCAAACAATTTCTGCACCTTTCTGCACCCAGCATGCAGCACCTTCCCTAGGACAGCACAGACAGGTCTGTGGAGAGATGGGGACTGGGAAAAGGACACTGACTGACCCTAGTGTGAGTACTGGTGTAGCCAGGGATGGGGTTACCAGGTACTGGTGTACCTGCACTGTTTGGGGGTAAAAAAAGACCTTTTGGTGACAAGACAGAATGGGCACACAGCAGGTGAGACAGCAGGGATGGAAAGGAAGGGATGATGTCATATAGCCCTTGGAATAAGTTATTGTCAGGCTGTGAATTCCTCAGGGAGGAGGCGGGGGAGCCAAGGGTCTGGGATGGTGCTGAAATCCCCATCACCGCAGCATTGTCCGAGGGGAGAGAGGGCAGGGATGGCTCTTACTGCTCTCCTTCACCCTTGGAAGGTGGATGGGAACATCTCCTGGGTTTGCTCCTCCAGCACACAGCCATTTCAGCTGTGCAGCTTTCATGATCCCCCTGGGGAGAATTCCCTGGGCAAAGGGAGCCCCAGCCCCAGGCAGGCAGGGCAGGGAAGCTGCCCCTGCCCTGGAGGATGGGGGTGAAGGATGGCACATGGATGAAGGACAGGGATGCCCACAGGAAACCTCCAGCATCTGGAGGACGGTTTCTTATCTGCTCTGCTCCATCCCCTCCAAAAGTGATGGTGAAGGGCTCTGCCTGGCCCTCAGGACAGAACCAACCTCCCCCCTCAGTTCCCCAGGCAGACCCCAGACCTGGATCCCTCTGGCTGCACATTCCCAAGGCTGTTCATCTTATTACAACCAGGCTGAGAGCAGAATCCCTGTAATTACCAGAACATCAGATGGAAAAAGTGCCATTTCACACCCACCTGCAGCAGGATGGAGCTAAAAACCATCAGGTGCCTTCAGCCACCAGCCCTGGTGGCACAGGAGTGTGAGGACATCCCCCTGTCCAGCCCTGATGCACGGCCACTGCTTTGGCACAGCTCCACCCAAGCCAACACCACCCCAAAACCAACCCTGCCGCCCCACCAGGCCCAGCAAAAGCCAAGAGCATCAACAGACAACTGCCCAGGGGTGGCATCCAGGAAATATTCGGGATGGACCCAGATTTTAAGGATTTTGCTTCAAATGCAATGATGCTCAAGGGAAGGGTTGGAAACAGACCCAGGGCCAGTGCCTGCAGGAGGAATGCACTGCTACAGAGGGAGAGGAAGGTGTGGACATGCTGGGGAACCATCCCTGGAAAGCTTTGCAGAAGCACCAGGAGGGTCTGGGTTGGTCCCTGCAGAGGGACATTGCATGGCCAGTGTCCCCCACCCCCGCCTCACCAGGGCTGGATACACAAAGGGTCAGAACTCACAGAACTAAAACAGGATCAAACTCATGGTGCCAACGGGCAGGAACTCAAGAGCTCCTGGGGGGTCTTTGCTCCAGCTCAGAGCGAGTCCCACCGAGGGAAAACCTCTGGCAGCCTCCAGGCTCCTTGAGGAGCAGCTTCCATTCCACACACAAAAGAGCAACGTCTCCCAGCATCCATCCTTCCCTGCTGGGAATCTGCCTCGGCTCCTTCCGGCCTCCTCTTCCTCCCCTCCCTAGCTGCTCCAGAGACCCAGGATGTGCAGGGCTGCATCCTGCACACACCAACCCCAGGCTGTGATTCCACGGAAGGGGATGACCTGTGGGATCCACCCATGGCTGCTTGGACACGCCCAGGGCAGGGAGGAAAGATGGAGAGCAGAGGATGAAGATGGAGAGCGGCCAACACATCCCCACATCCTTTTGTTTTCTGGATCTGAAGGGTTTCGTGGTGGGTCCTTTGCTCTTTCCCTCCCCACCCCAAGCAGGGACACAGCATCCAGCTGGGAAGCACGGTTGGCACGGCCCCTGCACAAGCCCTTGCTGCCCCTCTCGTGGCCAGGTGCTATCTGGTCTCCAGGGACTCCAGGTATTCCAGTGCTATGTCATAGCAGAAATGGTACTGCTCCTGTTTGGAGAGAGAAGAGGGGATGTTACAATCCCAAGGGAATTATTTCCCAAAGTTATCCCTGTCTGAGGAAAAACACATGTCAACAGCCCTAAGGAAACACCTGTCAGCCTCTTGGGGCCCCGTGACAGTCCTGCTGAAGCCACAGCCAGGAAAAACCCCACTCTTGGCAAACGACACCCACTGCTGGGGAAGGGGATGGTGCCCCACATCCAACAGCACCACACACACTGAAATCCAGCATTCTGGGGACACATGGCACCCTTACCTGCCCCAAGGCAGGGGCCAGGACTGCAACATCCCCTAACTGTGAAAATACCTTTATTCACCACCCCAGGTGCAAGCAGCACTGGGGGCTCAGTGACCTCATCACCTCAGTGACTGACACATGTCAATCAAATGGTGGCAGAGATGTGGGAACAATGGAGTCTGGGGTCAGAGGTGTCCACAATAAAACCTGAGGCAGGAAATGGAGGAGTTTTTGTTTCTGAGTTCAGCAGAGGCTGTAAAAGGGGGGAGCACCCAGGCAAATACCCATGGTTGGAGTGGATGGAGATGCCCCACCCTGGCTGCCAGGACATTCCTTTATCACAAATTCTCTTGCCCGGCAGGACCGGGCTCACTCTCCCATCTTTTCCTGAGACATCCAGGGATGGTGTCAGAGTCCTCCCACCCATCACTCCCCCTCAGCTGTGCAAAGGGAAAGCCCAGAGTGGCTGAGTCCTGGTTTTATAACAAAAATTCCTGAACTGGAGTTTGTGAGGGCAGACTCATCCATCCCTGTCCTCCCTTCCATGACCTGTTCCAATGCTCTCCCACCCTTGTACAACTCCCAGCACAAAAGCCTCAGGAAAGCTCTGACCATGGCAGTGCCCATCCCAGGAGATGTTGCTCCAATGAGCAAAATCAGCCAGAGTGGGGGGAAAAACCCCAATCAAATCAGGATTTTGGTGCTGCTACAGGTGCTGGGACATCAGGTGGGAGTGCTCTGGGTGTGACAGCAGGGAGGGAGAGGGGAGAGCTCATCTCCTCAGATCCTGGCCACAGTATGGGGATTGGAACCTGAGCACTGGCAGGAAAATCCTGTTATCCCACATGGGTGGGCGGCCACGGGATCCCAGGTGGGAGCGGGCAGAGGGGGAGAAAGACTTCAAAGCCAGGAGGCTGCAACAGCCCAGATTAAAAGCACATAATGCTTTTTGGATTAAGGAAAGGGATTGTTTCCATTTATCATCATATAAAAATAACCCCTGGGGCAAAGAGAGGGGGAAGAGGCACAGGCAGCGGGAAGTGCTCTCCGCTGGGCTGAGCTCCTTACACCAGGCATGGATCCGGCCTCCCGGTGACTCTGGGAGATTGAGATTCCCAGAATAGCCAGTTCAGGTTCATTTGAGGCAGGAGGAGGCTTGTGTCCTGATGGGAAATGTTGCCTTTTTTTAATACCTTTGTAATTTAGCCCAATGGGTCTGGTGGCTTCATGCTTGTCACATCATCTTTCCATTATCTGCATCCCTCCCCCTGCTCCCCTCTCCCCTCCCTCACCTTCTCCTCTGCTTTTAATTCCTAATGCAAATCACATCCCCTCCTCAAAACCATTTCATTTTGCAACTTAGGGATTTTATAATCCAAACAGGGTAAACATTTCCAGCTGACTTGCTTTTAAAACATCATGAGGCACCTGGATCCCTCCACCACGGGGACAGACACGCGCCCGCTCCCTCCCCCCTGTTCCATCATCAGGGGCCTGAACTAGGGCAGGGGCTTTTTGCCCTGACCTGCTGCCAGCTCCAGCCTCCTCCTCCTCAGGACACATCACTCTGTTGCTGCTCCCAGCAGCTTGTCCACCCATTCATTTCACTCCAAGTGCTCATTCCCTTTTGTATTTCTGACAGGAATTTATCTGCCTCCACACCAGCACTGCTCCCAACACCACAAACCTTCCAGAGAATCACAGTTGCATCCCGTGGGTTAATGTGACCCTGCCTTACGACTCCTGGGGAGGATTTCCAACAATCCCAGCACTGGCTCCGAGGCCATGCTGGCACAGCAGGATGAAGACAAGCCCAAGGCAGCTTTGAGGAGCTGCCTCACTTCCCAGCCCATCCCAGCACAGTGCTGGCGTGAGGATGCCCATGATGCTCATCAGGAGTTGGGGTGGAAAAGGCAGTGTTTTGGGAGGTGAGCATCCCCAGCACCTCTCATCTGTGCCAGGACCAGCAGCCAGGGTGGACAGGGAGGGTCTGGTGCTTACCAAGGTCTCCACCATATTTGGTTTGTAGTTGCGGAGAGTCTTGGCAGCGAAGAAAACATCTGCCATGTTGTGACACTTGATCATCTCCAGGATCATGGTGGAGGCACAGAAGGTGCCGCTCCGGCCACCTCCATTCCTGGTGGGACAAACACACGTGTCAGGGGTGAGAAGGTGGCATCAGAGCACCCTCCTGCTCCCTCTAGGTCTCCCTTTCTCTATCTGATGCTGCATCCCAGGGGACGTCCCAGAGCAGAGGCTTGTATCCAAACCGGGGGACCTAAACCTGCTCCATGGGGTGGCAGGACAATGACCCTGCCCTCCAACCCTCACAAGAGCATTAAAAAAAAGAAAACAAGACCTTTCTGGACCACCAAGGCTGGATTTTGGACATTTGGGCTCAGCTTCCAGCCCTGCCATGGATCAACACCTCTTGTGACGCTGGGGAAGCTGCCATGCCCCTCCTGCCCTGCCTCAGGGTGACCCTGGGCTGGTGACACGGTGCTGCTGCTGCTGCCTGGAGAAACCATCCCATGTTCTACCCTGAGCACTGGGAACCTCCCCAAATCCTGGGATGAACCCCTGTTCCCACACCACCACACCTGAAGCCTGACAGCAATGGGAGCACAGGAGAGGAAGAGAGAACATGCTGCCAGAGCTTTATAAAGGATGTTCTCAATTTATCCTTCAGCTAATGGAGATGGACAAGGCTGTAATTAGTTTTTGATTAAAGGCTCGCCTGCTGTCTCTCCCCACCTGTGAACGTGCTGGGTCCCATTCGAGGGGAGCACACACGGTGTTTGTGAGCCAATCCCACTGGAAGGGGGGGATCTCCAGGCTGGACAGGGCATGGAGCAACCTGAGGTGTCCCTCCCACTGGAACAAGATGAGCTTTAAGGTCCCTCCCCAGACCATGATTGTCTGTGCCCTGCCAACGAGCAGCAAGTGGTGGGAGTGGCACAGCTCCTGCCTCCTCCCTTCAGAGCCTGTTACACACACAGGATGTGGGGACAGGGCTGGGACAGCACAGAGGACAGGTTGGTGTCACTCCTGCTGAGCATCCATCTCACGGAGGAGGTGACCACAGGGTGCCTCACCCAAAACTCATGTGGCAGAGGTAGCCCCATCTGGGGACAAAGTCACCCCAGTGAGGGCTTTGTGGAGGATCTCCAGGCAGAGCTGTGGATGTGGAACCTGGAGGCATCTCTCCCCCAGCAGAGCCTGCTCCTCCCCAGCTGACACTCACAGGCAGTGCACCACTGTCCGGCCATCACCACTTTCCTTCTGCCACCTCTCCACCTGGGCCAGGAGGTGCAGGAAGGACTTCTTGGAGTCCGGGGTGTCTCGATAGGCTGACCAGCGCAGGTACTGGAAATGCCGGACCATCAGGTGCCCCTCCTGCAACTGGAAAAGCAAAACTCATCAGCTGGAACCCGTGGGCTGCCCTCATTTGCCTCCACTGGAGGTTTGGCAGAGGGCAGGAGGGGTTTGCCATGCAGAGATAGTAGAGGCTGAGAGGAAAACCCTTTCCTGCTGCTTTAACATGGATGGTTCAGCCCCTTCCTCCAGTTCACACTGATTCCACCACCCCATCCCGCCTGGGAGAAGCTCCATGGACGCGGTTTATCTGACCTCACAGCATCTTGGGCTGTCTCTGTATCCCCCAAAACCTGTTCCCAGACCCCTGAGCCTGCCCAAGGCTTCTCCATCACACCCTTCCCTTTGCATGCCAAAGGTGCATGGGATGTGGTTCTGCTGTGCTCGCTGTAAACCAGGAGGCTGCTGAGAGGCTGCCACGGAGGCGGGAGCTTAATACCTGGTAATCTGGTTAGTTTGGAAACCTAATCTGGTTAGCTGGATCCAGGAGGAGGATTACATCCACGGAGCTCAGCAGGCTTTAGCCAGGCAGATGTAGGGCTCCTGCTGAGGAGCACTCGGAGCATCCCAAGTGCGGGATGGGATGAGACCATGGACACCCCCTCCAGACACAACCTGGGGCTCACAGCTCTTGTGTGGGGAGCACATGGAGGAGAAAGGGGGGGTCAGGCACAGATGGGGGACACTCAGCTCTGGAGAGCTCCATCCACCCAATTTCAGGTGCCTGCTGAGTGGGATGAGCACCAGACCTTCTCCACCCAGCAGGACCAGATGTTGCTGTGGGGGAATTGGTATTCCTGCTTGGGGGTATTCGGTGCCCACTCCAATCTGCACACCCCAAACAGGGGCTTTTCTGAATCTTTTTGGGAGCTTTCCTGAACCTTTTGGGGAGCTCTGATGTAAGCAGGTGATGTGCCTGTGATGGGCTGATCACCCCAAGCTCTGGCTTTTGCTTCCAGCTAGAAGCCAAGAAGGCAGAGGGGGAAGAGGAAACAAATAAGTGGAGTGAAAACAGAAGAAAACTCCTTTGACAGCCTGGGAAGGAAAGTTACGGGATCTGTTTTGAAGTGAGGTGAAAGCTCTGGAGCATGTGTGACACCATCAATGCCCATCTCCACTCCAGCAAGGCTTGCCACGAAGCGGCTCCATGCATTTACCAGCCCTGCTCCAGCAATCTGCTCCCTGGAGGAATCTCCTCGTCGATCCAGAGATTTCCATCACGCTGCATTTTAATTTAGCCCGGAGTATATTCTATCACCTGAGAGCTGAGCATATTTGGTGTAGGATTTTGTGCTGACACCCAGGAAATGCCAGATGCTCCCTCAGGGAGCGTGAACCAAAACCCTCTTTTTGTTAAGAGTCCAGATAATCAGATTTATCTCCTCTGGCCTCAGCCACCCCACCAAAGCACCTTCCCAGCCGGGCTGTCAGCCAAGCCACACGCTCCCTTTCCAAGCTCCCTAATTCCCATCTGCCCAGTGACCTTCACTGGGGCACTGGCCTCAGCCTCTTGGCAACCATCAGGAGTTTAAAGACCTCAGGGACGCCCCCTCCTCCCAGCTGGCATTTGTAGGTAAATCGGCTTCTTCTTTCCATGTACAGTTCTGCATCACCACAGTCCACATCCCTTCCCTGCTGCCCTGCTTTTCTCTTCTTTCAAGGCAAGCTGAACCAGCCATGCAACACTGACAAAGGGTAAAAATCTGTGTGGATCTTCTCATCCTGCAGGGAAAGGGCTCTGCTGGTGCCAGGAGAGCTGCTGTGCCCATGTGGGGAGTGTCTGTCCTGTGCTCTGTGTGTGGCAGGGCAGAGATGGACCTTCAGGCAGGAGGAAAAAGGTCTTCCTCCAGTTTTCTAACGCCTTTCAAGGAGCTGTGAATTCCAGAAAGGTTGGATGGAGCAATGGCAATTTTATAGGTTCCTCTCTGGCAGGAGGAGAGCTGGAGGAGCTGACTTAGGCTGGAGACTCCCACAGTCAAGGAGGATCCCACTGCTCTCTACAACTCCCTCAAAGGAGGTTGGAGCCAGGTGGGATTGGTCTCTTCTCCCAGGTAACAAGTGATTAAAAAAGCAGAAACAGCCTCAAGCTGCATCATGGGAAGTTTAGATGGGGTATTAAGGGAATATTTCTCCACCAAAGGAGTTGTCAAGCCCTGGCACAGGCTGCCCAGAGAAGCTGTGGCTGCCCCTGGATCCCCGGCAGTGTCCAAGGC
Organism: Eopsaltria australis; assembly: GCA_034509425.1. Taxonomy (NCBI): domain Eukaryota; kingdom Metazoa; phylum Chordata; class Aves; order Passeriformes; family Petroicidae; genus Eopsaltria; species Eopsaltria australis. The sequence continues at coordinate 21,816 of JAVTVJ010000520.1, forward strand.
CAGGTTGGATGGGGCTTGGAGCAACCTGGGATAGTGGGAGGTGTCCCTGCCCATGGCAGAAACAACATGGTTTTAAAGGTCCCTTCCAACCCAAACCATCCTGGGATCCTGTTATTCGTATCAAGCAGCTCACCCGTGTGATGTTCTGGACTCGGAAGAGCCGGGACACGATGTCCTCGTCCGCCACTCCCGAAATGTATTCCACCTCCATGGGGCCATACTGCTGGAGCCCCGGCTCAGGCCAGTACTGCAGGCAGGGCTGTGGAGAGAAGCACAGCTCACTGTGACTGGGAATGCGGGCTGGGACACGAGGAGGGCATCAGGCAGGACAGGAAATGCCTGTGAAGGGAGCAGCTGGTGCTGGACCCCGGGGGGCTGTCAGCACAGGGTGGGGTGCTGGACCACGATGCCATTTCTCACACAGCACATCAGTGGCTGGAGGATCTCCCAGCTTACTGAGGGATCAGAGATGAAAGGTCAGGTCCACCCCCAGCACCCACAGAGCCCCCTCCCACTGCACAGACAGAACAGCTGACACTCCCAGGAATGGACACTGCTGGTCCAGGAGGATGCAGGAGGGGCTGTGCCCCAGTTCCAGCACAGACCTGATCCTGCACAGTGACAGCAGGGCTGGGCTGCTCCCAGTTGGCTTTCAAGCCCTGTTGGCTTTAGAAGCCACCAGCAGTGACAGCAACATGGGATGTCAGTGCTCATCATCCCATGGCCAGGACATCCCACCAAGCCAAAGCAATCCCAGCCTGCATCCCTGGGGAGCAACTCCCCCTCCCCATGTCTGTCATGGCACTGATGGATGGCTCGGTCCCTGGAGCATGGGTGAGATTGTTTTCACAGTGTGACAGCTGGGAAACCAGCACCGACACAAAATATATGATGTTTGTCACCGCACTTTCACAGGGCATTTAGCAACGCAGGTCAGCCACGGCTTGGGCCCAACTGCACGGCAAACGTGTCTCAGGAATAATTGGTTATTAATAGGGGCTATAAATCTCCGAGATCTCTGAGCCTTCCACACTCAGATCTATAATTTGGATATTAAAGCTTCCCTTGGCAAGGCGTAGTTCAAGTGAGGGCTGCACCCTCAAAGTCACCTTTTGGAGCTGCCTGCTGGAAAGCTTGATTTATTACCTGTTGGTCTTACATCAGTAAACATTTAGGATCCAGCTAAATACTGTAACGCAGACACCCCTGAACAGACGGTGAGAGAGAGGCAGGGCTGAGCAATGAGGAAAAATGGCAGAGGGAAGGGAAGGGATTCTGTCCCTCTGCCCTGCTCAGGTGAGACCCCACCTGCAGAGCTGCCTCCAGCTCAGGGGACACGGACCTGTTGGAGCGCTGTCAACACCAATGGAACGTCAATGCCGATTTAATGCCAACACCAACACAACGCCAATGGAACGCCAACGCCAACTCAAAGCCAACGCCAACTCAACACCAAGGCAAGGCCAATGCAACACCATTGCAACGTCAACTCAATGCCAACGCCAACGCAACATCAAGGACAACACAATACCAAGGCAATGTCAAAACCAACACACCAATGCAATACCAATGCAATGTCAACACCAATGCAGCACCAATGCAGCACCAATGCCAATGCAATACCAATGCCATGCAGCCAGGCAGGGCTGCTGCCCAACACCTCTTTGGCTCCAACTGGCCAGCCCTGTGCTTACAGGGGACAAATCCTGAGTGCTGCAGACAGTCCCGTGTGCCCTTGCAGAGGAGAAATTGCTGAGTGAGCAAGGCAGGGGCTGCAGCACTGTTAGGGCAATAGGATGGAGCAGGACAAAGCCACCCACAGGTCCAGTGCAGTCCCCAGGGCAGTAGCACTCACCCAGGCAGAGTTGGACTGGTTGAGCTGGTTGAGCATGACGATGGAGGTGCAGCCATAGTCGTACACCAGCCTCCAGAAGTCGGTGGTGGTGTTCTGCAGCGGGTGCAGGGTGACGATGAAGGCAGCGCTCTTGGTGTAGCTCTGCAGAGAGGGAAGATGAGCACCAGTAACGACATGGTGGTGACACTGGAGCCACTGCTGTCACACCCCAAAGAATCAGTGCAACCAGGTGAGTGGGACTAAACCCCTCTTCTCCATGCCTGAGCAGAGCTGGTCTCCCTGGCACAGCCTCAATTTCTCCATGCCCCGGTGATGGGCAGATCCAAGCAATCCCTGCCCTTGGTCAGGATGAAAACACCCACATTTTGCTCTCACAGGAAAGGGTATTTTGCATAATTAGGGAAAAGATGTCACCTTTGAGCCAAGAACAAGCAGAAGCCGTGGCTCCCAGAAGACCCCAGACCCCAGCTCTGCACCCTGGCCCTGACTGGAAGTATCAGTGCCCCACCACCAGGCACCGAGAGCAGCAGAGACAACCACTGACCTGGGCTCAATTTTTTTTGTGGGGAAGACAAAAAACCCCAAATGAAAGATCCTAGAGACTGCAAGAAGGAAGTGGGAGGGAAGGAAATTACTGTATTTTGGTTTGTGCTTTGAAGAAGACACATCCCCCTTGGTCATCCTGCTGCTGATTTGCCAAGGGACAGCCGAGCTCAACACTGCATCAGGCACACTTAAATTAACACAGCTTGGCTCAAGCCTCTTCAGACACAGAATCAGCTCAGCTCTCTGCTGATGGGGGGTCCTCTGCCTGGTGTGGAACCTCCTGAGCTCACAGTAATGCCTTTATTGAACCATTCCCCTGGCCTTGTCCAAGGGCAGCAGTGAGACCCCTGCGCTTGGTGAGAGCTTTCCACCCTCGAGGAGGGGCATGAGAGCAGCAGGGGGAAAAGAGATTTCACCAGGTGCTGCCTAGGCTTGCCTTGGCACCCACCTTTCTGGCACAGGTGTAAGTGACAGCAGGGTGTGGAACAGGGCACAGCTCCACCAGCACCAGCACCACTGATGGGTGGGCACAGGCCAAGCTGATCTGACAGATGGACAGACTGACTGAGCAAACCTCTTTGGCACTTAAAGAAAATGAGACTTTTCCTTTTTTGTTGTTTTTACACAAAGAGGGAAATGGGTTTTATCCCTTCAGCAAGAATTTCATCCAAAGGGCTTTGTCTGTCTATAAAAAATATTTCATTCACTGACCCTTTAGCAGAGATTAACGGAGGCTCAGTGATGCATAAAGATAAAATGGATATGCAAACAGCAAGCAAGCTGGAAACAAAACTCCCATCCCACTGCAGCGCTATGAGAGCCACTCCCCAGCAGCAGCAGCCCGCTCTGCTTTACAAACTGCTTTTGCTGTGGGAGCAGGAATCAGGGAGATGGGATCCACACAGAGATCCAGCAGGATAAATCACCTATGGCATGAAAAACATAAGCCTCAGCCTGGTGCCAGCACTCAGCTGTGACCAGGAGGGTCCAGGGAAGATGCCTGAGGTGTGGGGGACTCTGTGCTGTCCATGCAAAGCATTTCAAGGAAAGGGAAGTGGGGCTGGTGATGAATGAACCCATCCCTCAGTGTGGGCTTGGAGCCTGCAGCACCCTCTGCTCTGTGATCATCAGCCACCAGGAGAGAGCTTTGTCACCACAGGGTCCTTTCTGACTGCACCAGGGGATGCACAGTGGCTTTGGGAGCAGTTCAGAGCCCCCTCTCAGTTACATCAGGAGAAGGGGCAGGAGGATCATGGTGGGGCTTAATGCTACCAAACCCCCCCAGGAGCTTCCTCTCCCTCCCCTGGCTCCACTATCACTGCAAAATCCTGAAGTCCCTCAGTGCCTGGCTCATGAGACCAGAAGAAAAGCTCTTGCAGGGTGCTACTACACAAAAGAAGAGGTGCAGGACCCCTTTACTCCAGTCCCAACCCCTCCTTCCCCTGCACACAGCTTCCATAAGCCTTCCTGCCCATGTGCAAAACGAGGCCATAAATCCAAACCAAGCAAAGTTTTGCCATGAAAAGCTGCCTGAGCCCACGGGAAGCAGCCTCTTCCCTCTGCAGGGAACACTCACATCAGTTAAGGCCGCGTTGATGTAGTTGTTGCTGTCTCCATCCACGGAGATGAGGAAGGGAAGGCATCGGTCGGGCGGCAGGACGTCCATGCTGCGGTTGCGCTCCCGGTTGCGGGGCAGCAGCGCGATGCTGCACTCCTCCACATCCAGGTGTGGGGTCACCGAGTTCAGGGTCTGCAGGTACACGGGTCCCCCTCAAAGCCCTGCCTGGTCCCAGCAGGAGGGTGAGGACGAGGGGGAGTTGCAGAGGTTTTGAGGTGCTCACCTGGAACTCCTCCCGCAGCTGCGAGGAGTTGCTCTGCGGCTCTATCCTCACCATCTCCTTGTAGGTGGGCTTGAACTCGCTGGCGGGGATGCTGGTCTCCCCACACAGACAGGCCTCCAGGATGGCATCATGGATGAAGATGTACTGCTCCTTTGGGGAGGAGAGGGGACAGGGCTGAGCCTCCAGAGCCAGCTGGTGACAGCAGCCCCATGTGTCCCCAGCTGTCCCTGACACGCACTCACCTCTGTCTGTATCATGTTGATCCTCCGTGAGCAGAGGGTCTTCACACAGTTATAGATGTCCACAACGCCCTCGCACTCAGCCATGTCCAACATCACATCCAGCACGATGTAACAGCCAGTCCTCCCTGTGCCAGCGCTGGGGAAGGAGGGGAAACAGCAAACACATTCCCAGTCTGTGCTGGCATCCATACACAGCCCAAAAGGCTGCTGGGCACCGAGCAAGGTCTCTGAGGGTGAGGGCTCAACACACAGACCCTGTACCAGGCAACCCCACAGGGCTGGCAGGACCTCACACATCTCCAGAGCCTGGTTTAGCCTTAAACCGACCCAAACACCCCTGCTGCAGCCCCAAGGGTGATGATCAGACTGTGGGTGGGCACCCATGTTTAAAGTTCGTTTTTAATTTTAGACAGCAGAACACATGGTTTTTGCAACAAAGCTGACAACTAAACCATCTAAGTGCCAACAGTCCTCTGGGATCCCAGCCCAAAAGCACCAAGAAGGGCTCAGCTCTGAGCCCTGGGAGAGCAGGGAGGCTCCCCTGGCATGAACAGGTCTGAATGCCCCCAGGGGAGACCCTTGGGGTAAAGGCTGAGCTCAGCAGGATGCCCAGAGACAGCCCAGCAGTGGTGACATCCCAGGCCCTGGCATGGCTGGAGTCACAGTCAAAGACCTACTGTGCCCTGACCCCCCCATGATGTGTCAGGAACAGAACCACCCCCTGCTCCTTTCCTACAGTCTTTTCCAGTGAAATACTGATTTCTGGGGCTGATGAATCACTTGTCGTGATTATCAGTGATTACAGGCTATGGGCACTAATCACACTGGCTGGTGAATGAACGCTGATGAGGCAGTTGACAGGGAGAAATCAAATAAAAAATAAAAAAATCCCTCCCACTCATCAGCTCCTCCTGTTTTGCCCAGTGGAGGAAAAGCCATTAGCCCACCATGTGGGAATGCCTGCTCAGGGCACAGAGAGCCACCAAAGCTGCTCAGATGTGTCACTCGTGTCCTCCCAGCTCTGGTGTCCCGGTGGCTGAGCCTTGCAGGGACAGCCCTGTGGGTACCCCTGGGAATGGGGCTGTCCTGCTGCCCCACTGCCTCTCCCTTCAACCAGACCTCATGTCCTGGCCATCAGCAGTGGTCAAGTTGCCCATTGCCATTTCACCCTTGCCTACTGGGACAGAGCTGTGTCATCAGTAACAGACTGGGGCAGCCCCAAAACGGCGCTGCTCCCTGCTTGTCCCCCTGGACCAGCCACAGCCCCTCATCCCTGCTGCCACAGCCCAGTGGTGACATTCCACAGACAGATACCATCACAGGGCGTCAAGCCCAGGCTGGACAGGGGTTGGAGGAATCTGGACTAGTGGAGGCCTTGGGGATGAGCTTTAAGATCCCCTCCATCCCCCCCACTCCACGAGCTGCCCGCACCTGCAGTGGATGACGATGGGGCCGGCGTCGGGCGGCGTGGACGCCTTCACCCGGCGGATGAAGGCCAGCAGCCCCGTGGCGTGGTAGGGGACACCGTGCTCGGGCCACGACATGAAGTGGAACTGCTTCACCTCGTGCCGGGCTGAGTAACCCCGCTGCAAGGGAAGGGTGAGAGGGCAAGGTCACTCAAACACCTGATTTTCGTGGGAATCTGTGGTTTTGCCAGCTCAGCATGCAGGCAGATGGATCACACAGCAGTCACGTGCTTGGGCCGCCCCACAGCTCTCTCCTCTTGGCTGCAAGAGGGTTAAAAACCACCGAGGAGAGAAAGGAGGAGGTGGCAGCAGCCTCAGGTCTCCCTGCCCTATAACCAGACAGTAATCTGACATTCCTGTAGATTAAGGGGTAAATTGCACTGGCTCCATCTCCAGTTCCCATGCTGCAGAGTGATGGCTACATCACCTCCAGCCCAGAGGAGAGGAAAGTATCCTTCACCCCACCACACTCACAGGAAAATTAAACACTCACTCACTGTCCAAACCAAGGCAGGGCTGAGCCACTCACCCAGCACGGTGCAGAGCCAGGGAAAAGGCAAAGGAAGGAGCCACTGGTGACCCCATAGTGAGTTAAATAAACAGGGTACTGGGAAATGCCAAGCTGTGGAGGGTGAGAGGTGCCCAAGGGGGGCTCTCTCCCCGAGGCAGGGTTGGGCAGGGGCAGGGCCGTACCCTCTCGAGGGCGAAGGTGCGCACAGCGTACTCAGCCAGCGTCTCTGACTCCACCAGCGTGATCTTGATGTCCCCGTACATCTCGGAGTCATCCGGCCAGTACTTGGAACACTTCACCTGCAAGGAGAGGACAGGATGGGGGTTTGGCTCTGTGGAGGCAGCTTCCAGCAGAGCTGGAGCCCAGAGGGATGGGATGGGATCCTTACCCGGCCCACCTCCACCAGCTTGGTGATCATCACGATGCTGGAACAATGCTCCTGCCACACCATGCGCCAGAAGTCGTACACCATCTCCTGTTTGGGCCCTATGGGACACGGTAAAAGCCCCACAGATGGGTGGGCACCAGCAGCAGAACCCAGCCCAGGCAGTGGCCCGATGCCACCATGTCCCCCCTCCTGCCTGTGAGGTATGAACAGCTCCACAGCACCTCAGAGCCCTTTTCCCCAGGGTTGTGCAGTGCCAAGGCGGGGCAGGAGGGGTGGGAGCTGCTCCGCATTGCCCCCCTCCTTTCCTTTCCTGCTCCTGCAAGGTTTAATTCCACCAGGAACAAAACCTGGCTGCTGCACCTGGAGCTGAGGAACCACTGGCTGAGAGGGCAGGGCGTGACTCACCTTGTGTGGCTATGAAGTGGTTGGACCTGTGGTAGCCCTGCAAGGGAAGCAGAGACATCAGTTCCAAGCCGGGGGACCCTGAGACACCCGAGAGCAGTGTGTAACAGACCCATTAGACATTTCCCAGTCACCCAACTGGTAGAAATTCCCCACAGCCACTGGGCCGGGTCCTGCAAGTCCACTGCAGGAGGAGGAGGAGGTTCAGCAGCCACTCCACACTCAGTGCACCCTGTCCTGGGAGGGTGCATCTCCTGCATCCCACAAGAGGCTCATGTGATGCCCAACCCTCACCCCTGGTCTGCACCAAAATCCCTCATCAGCACACTGAGGAATCCACGAGCTCCACTCCAGCTTCTGCTGCCAGGAGAGCCCCATTACTGACCCCTCACCCCACAGCAGCCACCTGGTGCTGAGACAGCCCAAATCCCCTCCACCCCAGCTGCTCAACCCTGAACAAGGACATGCCAGCCCAAAGAGCACATTCCAGCCAGGCCACTGCCAGAGGGACAGTGAACCCAGTGTCCCACACCCTGGCCATGGGTCCAGCAGAGTTAAACCACACCACACACATGGAGGTGACAGTGGCTTCTCCATCCCCCGTGGGTCTTTTCACAGGAGATTTTTGTGAATCCAATTCAACCCCTTCTCTGAGCACACGGGCCCTGCTTTCCATGCTCCAGTGCCACACAGACCTTGCTTTCCCATTCCCTGGACACATTTTCCCAGCCTGCCTCTCCCTGATGGTATTTAGACCACACTGTCCAGGGCAAGGCCTGGCAGGAGATGGGAGCAGAGAAGGGAGGAGAGGGGGAACAGTCTACTTACTTCTCGGTTAATCCGAATCTTAACGATCCCGTTGGGACACAGGTTTGAGAGAAAAAGATCAGAGACATTAGTGAGGCACAGAGCAGAGAGGGGTTAGAGCACCTGCCCTGGAGTGGGCCATGGAGAGACAGGGCAGAAAGGACACAGGGGACAGGGACAGGCTGAGGGACACTGCTTGGGTGCTGGGATCAGGCCACCACTGACAGACAACACCCTCTGGGCAGGAGAGAAGAGTGGGATTTGCTGCTGCTGCCAGGAGATGCTGGAGCCCTCCTGCACCTGCTCTGGTCTCAGCATCGTTGGAGGTGACAGGGGACATGGGACACTGCTCCCAGAGGACACCAGGGCTGGGATCTGCCCAGATTCACACACACCAGCAGGATCAAGGGGTACCCTGGTGTGAGCCCCAGGTCCTCTCAACCTCTGCATCCTCCACCCAGGGAGAGGGAGATCCACGGCCACATGAGCAGGTGAGGGGGAAGAGAATGGAAAAGCAGAGGGAATGAGAAAGGAGGGACAGAGCAGAGCAGAGCAGGGAGAGATGCAACAAGCAGAAACTGCTGATGAACACAGATAAGTCAGGCAGGTCCTTCATGATGTGTTCCAGGGACACACTGACCAGCCCACCCTGGGCTGTTCAAACTCCTCCAAATGCTGCTGGACAGACCCTGAGAGTCCACAGGATCCACAGGAAGCTCCTGTTCCAGCCCAGAGCTCCAAGGACACAGGCCCTGTCCCCACTTACGTCGATGTAGTTGGCATTGATGTAGTCGGAGTTGGGGTCACCCAGCAGCGGGTGCAGCTTCACACGGTGACGGTCATCTGGGGAAAAAGGGACAAGGGACCATCAGTGCCAGGGTTGGTCACCCACCAGGGCACCCTGGGCAATCACGCTGCCCCAGCAACCTGCAGAATGCAGGTTTCTGAGGTTGTTTGGGGTGCCTAATCCTTTGCTGAAGGCACTCACATGTGGACATGTGATCCTGTCTCCCTTTGGTCTTGTCTTTCTTCTTCGAAGCATCCCAGCCTTCAAAGAAACTCTGTAAGGAAAGGATGGACATCCTGAGCTGAGGGCAGGACTGTGTGGTCCCCCCAGCCCCAAAAACTCCCTGGGGAGCAGGGCAGAGAGAGTGCTCCCTCCACCCCAACACCTGGCTCCTGCAGCCCCAGCTCCACCTCCACAGCACACTCTGCCAGCTACACACTCCTGTTGCATCCACAAAATGCTCCATTTTCCAGCAAATTACAGACTGCCTGTTTTTTATTTCCAGGGTTGGTTGTGGGTTTTTTTTCTCTAAACCTCCCCAGTCCCTTTCTCTCCCTAGCACAGAACAGGTTTGTGTGTAATAACAGTGACATTCATAGATTGGCATAAGAGGGGGAAAGTGGAAGGAAATTACATGTTTTCTCCCCTCCCATAATATCTGAGTGCTTTCAAATCACTAGTTCCAAGAACATACAGCAGCTTTTCAAGGAGCACTAATGATTATCGCAAGCCCTGGTTTGTCCATTGCGTGAAAGAGGGGGGAGAGCTCCTGCTCCTGAAACAGCATTAAACAGTAATTTCACTGGGAAATTTCAATCTCCAGACCTGTGGGACACCGAGGAGTCAGGAAATGACCCCGCTGACTGTGCTGAGGCAGAGGTTTGTGAAATACCCTGCTCTGTTACGAGGGCTCCGACCTGGCCAGCTGGGATGGACATGATACCGCCAACGACTCTTGGGAAAGAAATCCCTCTCCTGGCATCGCCCTCCCCAGCATCCTCTCCCCAGGGTCTTCATGGTCTTGGAGCTGCCAGATTGCAGACAATTTGCTTGTCCTTAGGCTATGGCCATGCTTATCATAGGCCAAGGGTGCTGGAGAGCAGAGGGTGACATGGTGATGCCCAGGGCAGGGAAAGGGAAAGGAAGGAGCAGCCCCAGCCCCTGCAGGAGAGCTGGGATGACGCACTGCGGACAGGGCTGGCACGGCTTGTTTGGCTCATCTCAGGGACCTGCTCAAGCTGACAAATAATCCAGAGCTGCCAGCACCAGCCATTCGATCCAGACCCAGGGACACCCCCCATGCTGACAATGCCAGCCCAGAGCTGTGAGCTCCAGACCTGGCGCATCCTCTCCTTGCACACAGCTCCTATCCCTGTCCATCCCACCTCCCACTCCCCCTGAGACACTGGCACAAGCTGTCCCCACCTCATACTCCTGCTTGAAGCCATAGCCTTCTGCTGTCTTCATCTGGTTGATGTGCTGCAGGAGGTCGGCCACGCGCACGGCCGGGTGCAGCTGCCCGGTGTGGTACGGGGAGCCCTTGCGGCCGCACTGGCGCCGGGGGGAGCCCCCCAGGAGGCTGCTGGACTCGTTGACCACACTGCTGCGCTGGTCACCTGCACGAGGGAGGGACAACCAGGGGCCATCAGGGCAGCAAAACCTTAGGCAGTGTCCCCATCTCCTCCTCACACCCACAGGGGCATGGGGGAAATATCCTTGGGAGATGCTGGTGCTGCAGCCCCTCTCTGAGGGACCACCAATCCCACTCCCACCCCCTTGTGCTCTCTGCAGCTCCTCCTACACCACAAAGCCAAAAATGCCCAGTAGAGCCTTTTAGGACCCCAGCAGCTCTATTAGAAATCAGTGTGCAAGGCCGTAAGGGGGTAATAACCTCATTTCCCATCAGCTGGAACAATGAGCTCCCATGCAGACAAGCAAGAGCTCCATGCCCAAATATTCACACAGGATCCTGAGTTGAAAAATCACCTTGCCAAAGTCTTCAGCACAGCTTAACAGTTCATTTTCCTCACTGCTAGAGGCCAGCACTGGATTCCTCACACTGCCACAAATGGAGCTCACTGCTGTTTGATGTGGAGTCTGTGCAGTATTTACCTGGTTTATGCCTTTGCTGTGTCATTACCAGCAGAGCCAGACTAAGATCTCATTTATGTTTGTCAGAGAAAATTCCCACACCAGATCCCAAAATCTGGGTTTGCACAAAGCCTGATGCTCTGCACTGCTCCCAGGAGATGGGCAGGCAGGGACCATGGAATGGTTTGGGTTGAAAGGGACCTGAAAGCCCATCCACTTCCGCCTCCTGCCATGGGCAGGGACACCTCCCACTGTCCCAGGCTGTTCCAAGCCCCAATGTCCAGCCTGGCTGTGGACACTTCCAGAGATCCAGGGGCAGCCACAGCAAATCTGGGCACCCTGTGCCAAGGTCTCCTCACCCTCACAGGGGAGAATTCCTTCCCAGTATCCCATCTAACCCTCTGGCAGTGGGAACCAACAGGACAACACAGGAGAGTGCCTCCGTACCCCATGGCCTGACCAATGGGCTCATCAGCCGCTGGGATTAATGAGAAATTAATTAATTGCTGGCATTTGCAAGGTGCTGCCACAGCCACACGCTGAGGACCCACTTGAGTTTCCATGAGGATCAGTGACTTTCTTTTAAATGCACAGAAACTGAAGCACAGGGGGGAACAGCCACCAGCCAGCTACCAAGTCATTCATTTCCCTTCGTTAATTAAGGATGTTTACAGGCAATGGAGACTCTCCCAGCCATGGCAGGCAGCCCGAGCTCCCCAGCTCAGCCCCACCAGCCTTTGAGAGTTTCAAGGACAGTAACCAAAGAAAAAATACACCTAACCTAGCTCTGTGCATTAAGAGGAGGAAAAGTTTGCCCTCTGGGCTTTTATGATCCATGAGACAATGGCTGGAAGCGCATTAATCCCGCAGCCGGTGCGGAAGAGCCGCGTGCAGGCGGCATCTTGCAGTTACTGTAACAGATGTTATTAGCATATGGTGAAACTGGGGCATCCAAAGAGTTATTTTACAACTAAATCAGCATGGAGACACATCCTCCAGTGGGTGTGAAGTTATCAGTCTCCCTCTGATGTGAGTGCGGGGGTTCTTTAACCCTTCGAAGCCCAGGCTGTGCTGGGTGAGGCTGGGGGAAAGCTTCCAACCTCAGCGTAAGCCAGGAGCTGAGATTCACCCAATTCCAGGGGAGCTGCAGCCAGATCCTGAGCTCACAAATGGCCTCAACCTGCCCAGCCACAAGCTCAGATATCCATAAGATAGAGACCAAGCTCCCCACAAGAGCTTCCACTTTAGCACAGACTGGATGGTGGCAAAAGCTCCAACACCAATGAGATCCATGCCCTTGGAGATTCACACAGGGCATAGAAGAGCCTGCTCTGCCACACACATCAGCCTAAAACAGATGTAACACCAAGCCTTCAATATGTATAGAATCATAGAATATCCTGAGTTGGAAGGGACCCACAGGGACTTTTGAGTTCAACTCCTTGCCCTGCACAGACCCCCCAGCAATTCCACCCTGTGCCTGAGATCATTGTCCAAACACTCCTTGAGATCTGACAGGCTGTTTCTGTGATATTTTGGGGTTATTGGGCATCCTTTCTATGGCTGGAAGGGAGCAGGGGGATGCCAGTGTCCCCATCCTTACCTTGGTTGCAACAGTTGTGGGATGGGAGCAGGGGGATACCGGCTTCCCCCCCTCACCTCTGTTTCCACAGCTGTGGAAGGAGAACAGGGGATGCCAGGCTCCCACTCTCACCTCTGTTTCCATAGCCATGGGTGTCCATGAAGGACAGCCCCAGGCGCTCGTCCTCCTGCAGGGTGCTCTGGTCCGTGAAGCTCCTGTCGATGGCGCTCATCATGTGTGTCTTCTCGTGACGGTAGTTTATGGTGGTTTTGGTCATGTTCACAGGTTTCCTGCAGTGGGGAGGAGCAGAAGTGAGCAGGGCTCACCATCAGGTGCTCTAAGGTCCCCTCAAAGCTACTGGGCTCAGATTATTCCAGGGAGCAGGATGGATTATTTGCTGCAGTGTGGTCATCCTGCTTTGGTGCTCTGCTGTCCCAAGCCGGCCACAGCCACATGTGCAGCATCCCTCGCTGGCTTCAGCTGCTCAACCTCAATGTCCCCTCCTGTCCCCTGCCCTTGGACAGCCAGGAGTGCTCCTTGTGCAGTCAGAGGCTCTCTCCAGCCATCTCCAATTGCATGGATCTGCCCCAGTCCTCCCCAGCCCCATTTCTCCAGGCATGACCCCCTGGTCTAGTGGAAGGTGTTCCTGCCTATGGCAGGGGTTGGAATGAGATGAGCTTTAAAGTTCCTTCCAAGCCAAACCATTCTGTGATTTTAAAGTCATGTCAGGGGCCAAATCCATCCCAAGGGATGGGCTGGTCCCCCCAGAGTAAACCCATGCTCAGCACCCACTGCAGATGCTTTTCCCCCCATGCAGGGTCTCCCTTTAGGCACCTAACAAAGATGCTGGGAAATCCCAGGAGTTCTCACTGAGACAGAACCTCACACCCCAAATTCAAGTCATTTAGGCAAAGAAATCTGAATGAATGTTTCTGGGAGGCAGCATCAGGCTCTGAAGCCAGAGCAGCGATTAAACCACAAGGATGAACAGGAGCTCTGACCCCATGTCTGTATCGTGGTGGGGCTGGAACACTGCAAGGTGCTGCTTAAATCCAGAATTCAACTCAGAGTCGCTGACCCTTCCCCTTTACACTGCCTTCTGTCTCTAACAAGCTCGGCAGCATTATTTTCCCTGATCCAAAGAGACCCTTAAAATGCACTTGGCAGAGATAAGGACTTGCTGGAGCAGCAGGGTGAGGGGGGCGGCCGGGAGGAGGGTGAAGCAGGAGAATGACAATTACTTACGGGTAATAGGAGTAAGAATAGTAGTTCCTCCTGGCAAGCATGCAAACAAAGGGAACAGCAGAAATTGCATAAGCAGCTTTTCTCCAGCATAGGGAAGGGAGGTTACAGGGCAAGTCAGCTGCCAGAAAATTCAACACACCATAAAGGAATCAGGCTCCCCTGTGGCACCCACAGATTACTTACTCCAGGGGGGAGCCAGCATTCCAGCAGGAGAGCACAAGCCCCGGCCCTCAGAGTGACCACGCTTGTGGTGGGTGTCCACAGTACCCTTGTCCAAGGGGTTATTCCATAATTTTTTAAGAGTGAACAACAAAGATGTCCCAAATGAAGGAATTTCCCCCAGGCTGGTTAGAGGCCCAGAGGGGGAGCTGGGGTTGGGATGCCACATTCCCAGTGCAACATTTACTAGAGACAAACATATTCCAAAGGCTGCATCTCCATTCCACCACATCAGTGTTCTTTCAGTGGCAAAGCAGTCTGGAGAAGATTTATAAGCTCATCCCAGCTTCCCAACAGCCCCAAATTCAGGGCTTTCAGCACCAGATCTAATTTGTGGTTCTGGTTTGTCCTTCAACAGGTTCATCCTGGGATGCTGAAGCAGAGCTGCTCCTCCTCCTCCTGTCCCGCAGCACTGGCAATGGGAATGCAGCAGCCACACTCAGCTTCCCACCCACAGCATCACTCCCCAAAACACATCAGCACTGCTGGCATTTGCTCCATCAGGGAAGGATCCAATGGAGCCATGAGCCAGCCCGGCACCTCAAAGTGTGCAGGGATGCTACAGCCCCGCTCTTCCAGCGGCGTAAATCCGCACGGATCCTTTCAGGGCGCACGGAGCCATAAAGAGCTTTGCAGATTTACGGGGGCTGTGCCCTACTGTTTTTCTCCCCCTCTGGCTGTTCACGTACTTTGTTCCATCCTCCCAAGCCCCGTGTTTAATTGCTGTCCTTTATCCCAGCTCTGAAAGCCCCTCCAGCCCGGTGCTGCCTCGAGCCCTGCACGGAAGAAGCCACTTTTCCAGGGCGTTGCATCCACATGAAAAGCCATGGCCGCATCCCCTGCGCTCCCGGGGATGAGTGTCCTGAAAAGCCCTCGCCCTCCTCCCTCCCACCCCATGAGCTCCCCCAGAGCAAGCCCACCACAATGGCCACGGCCACATCCATGCTGGATGTGCTCGTGCCGGCCTGGCCAAGGCAATGGGGAAGCCGAGAGGCAACGTCTCAGTGCAGATTAAGCTGATTTTTGTAATTTTGGGCTGGGGGTGCAGAGCTTCACACCCCAGGGTCCCCTGGCTGCTGATGGCAGGAGAGAGCTGGTGGAATGGAGACAGCCAGGCTCAGCACTAGCACAAGGCTCAGGCACAGGCCAGAAGCATTTCTATCCATGCAGGATCACCAGAGCAGCACAAAGCTAAGAAGCAGCAGGAAAAGAGGCAAAAGACCAAAATATATGGGGGAGAGGGACAGTGGAACAAAACTGCAGAGGGGGAAGGGACATCCCCAGGGCTTTGCTGCTCCGTCCCCAATGTCCCCTGCCATTCCTGGTGTCACAGAGCATGGGGGCTCTGTGTTAGTGGAACGTACAGGCACAAGGAGACACAGCTCGAGGGAGCGTCTGGAGCCTGCCCAGCGCAGCTGAATGCCCACCAGTAACTCCAGTTAGTGCTGGGGTGGTGGAGCAGGGCCGAGCTGGGAGGGAGGGACGGATGAGGCACCAGCCACCAGCCCAAGTCCCCTTACCCTTTCCGAATGGCAACGATGATGGCTCCCAGCAGGATAATCAGGACAATGAGTCCCCCAGCACAGATCCCCAGGATCAGGCCCATCTCCTCTGAGTGCTGTGACACCTCCAGGGGACGCTTGCTCTCTTTGCAGGCAGCTGCCAGGGGACAAGGACAGGCAGGAGGGGTCAGCACTCAGCTCCAGGGGGTTGGCAACATCAGACACGAAAACACTGGGATTCGTCCTCCTGTGGGATGCTCATTTCTCCATGAACACACATTATTCCACCAAGATGCTACAGGGCTCTGCAGTACCACACTATGACCATGAAAACGTCCCTCTCTCAGTTCCAGTGGGGTGACACAGTCCCTTTGTGTACCTGTCATCACACCCCATGTAAGATCATCCAGCACCACCGCTCCACCTCCATCATGGTAACAGCATTAAGAAGGAAAATTCAACCCAAGGGAAAACCCCAGACACAAAGAGTGGGAAACAAAATAGTGAGGGATGGGGCTGGAATAACCCATCAGATTCAACCCAACCACCACCAGTGCTGGTCCCAACCCCCTGGCACAGCCCCAGCTGCGGAGCAGTCTCAGTGGGATCAGGGGGAAGGGAGGGCTCACCTTTGCGAGCGATCCGGACACAGTTCAGCCGAGTTTCCTATGGAGGTAGAAAGGGGGGTCAGTGCTGCACGAGCATCCCAGCAGCTCCGCTCCCCATTCCCACCCCGAGCGAGACTGGCTGGGCACGGGGCTGCTCCGTTGGTGCTTCCACCCCCAAATGGAGGGAGTCTGTGGATTTGTGCTGCAGCAGCCAAGGAGCTCCTGGGGACACACATCCCAAGAGATGCTGCTGAATGATCCGTCCCCAGCATTCCCAGGTTTAGCCGGAGCCAGTGCTCCTGGCACGGAGGGGATGGCAGAGCTCAAGAGTGTGGGAGGATCCAGCAGACACAGCCAAGCCACATGTCACCAATGTATCACCAGCTACAGCTAAAACATTCCCAGGTTGTCATCCAGAGCTCCATGGGTTTTTTTCCATCAGTCAAAGTTTCAAGTCCCAGTCCTGGTGCTCTGCACCTGCTGCCAATGTTGCCATGAGGTTCCAGCTCAAGTCTCCACCAGTTTTAACATTTGCAATTTAGGGATGGGTTCAGCTAAAATATTCCATTTTTTCCATCCAACTCCTGTTGCAAAATAAAAAGCACCATTTTGACAGGATTGTCTTCTTCTCCAAGCATCCTCCAGTCTCTCAGAACACCAGGCACCAACGCTGTTCCATCCACCCTCAGCCCAAGACCTGCCCATGCCGCATGCCCAGGGCAGGGCCACAGCTCCAGCCCTGCTCTCCCAGCGATCTCCAGCTTTTCCTTCTTCTGCTTCTTGCTTCATCTGGCACAAAAACCATGAAAAACCCCAGCTACGATCCAGCGTTCTTCCAACATCTGATGGCAGCTGGGACAAATCCATTGCCTCCCAGCAGGAAAGTTGTAACACAGCATCAGCCACCAGTTATTATCCAGCAGTGCCGAGCGAGCCAGAGCCGCGATCCTCCCTGTCCCTCTTGCCTCTGATTACAACGCAGCGAAGGGTGAACAACCCCGGAGCAAAGAAAGTAACAGCATGTTCCAGCAGGATGGAGATGTGCAGGATGAGGATGCTCCCGTGGGTGGGACAGAAGCTGATGCCGAGAAGGGTCCCCACAGGGTCCCGGTGGTCCTGCTGGTGACTTGGAGGAATCAGCCCAGGGGATGCAGGGGGTGCAGCTCCACACAGGGAACCAGCAGCAGCAGGGAGAAAAGGGCAGCCCAGGAGCTCCCAGGAGTTCTCTGGAGCTGGGACTGGCTGTCCTGCCAGCAGTGGGTCCCAGCAATGACACAGCTCTGGCTGCCCAAACAGTCCTTCTCCAACCCAGGAGCAGCCCAAGGAATGGGGTCTCCCCTGCACTGGTGCTTGTTGGTGTCCTGGCTGATACTGCAGTGGGAAAGGGAAATTGGGCCATTCCACCCCCAGCATCAGCACCAGGATGGGGACAGGCACCACCCATTCATCATCTCAACGTGCCATAAGGGTGGCCTAGAGCACCAAGTGCCCCCTGGCAGGACACTGGGGTGAACCCAGAGGGTGACCCAGGGGAGGGGAATCTAAAGTAAGTCCTTTTTACCAATCCCCAGACCCCAGCCTGCCTTTACCTGGTCCAACCCCAGGCTGGAGCAGGGTGCCAGGGCTACTCACCCCTTTGAGGTTGCTCATGGCCTGGAAGTAGATGAGATAGGCCTTCTTGGGCTCCAGGGGCGGGTTCCAGTAGCCGCTGTAGGTCTGGTTGTCCCCCACGGTGAAAGGCTTGGCCTCGGTGAGGCTGCTGGCAGGCAGCTCCGCCCCAAAGTAGTGCACAGAGCCACGGGACACGGCGTCATCGAAGGTGAGTGGCACTGGGAAACACTCCTGCCCCCCCAGCTCCCGCTTCAGCTTCTTGGGCCGGTCCTCCTCCACGATCACCTGGTAGGTGCTGGCGAGGCCAGGCACGGGTTAGCTTTGGGAAGAACGGTCCTGCCCTCTCTTGGACCCCGCTGTGCCACCCCATTTTGGGGTCTCACCCTCCTGCAGCCCCGACCTACCTGATGGGAGCCCCTCTGCCTTGCGCCGGCCGCAGCAGCACCGTGATGGTGCTCTCTGACTCGCTCAGTGGCGATGGCATGTCCCCGTAGTCGAAGGTGGGAGCTGCAACAAGAGCTGGAGTGAGTCCCAGGGCTCCCCTGGCTTAGGGGGAAATTGAGGCATGGGCAGCTTTGCCCAGGGCAAGGCATGACCCAGTGGTGTAATATGAATTATTGCAAATAAAATAGAAAACCTCTCCAGGCCTTGAACAAGAGCTGGGAGAGGACCCCTGCGTGTGCACAAGGGAGGTTACCAATGCCAGTCTGGCAGAGGGGAGGCAATGAGAGTGGGATCCAACCTTGACAGGACCCAAATGCTCCAGTCATGAGATGTGCCCATGGATGGCACTACTCAGAATCACTGGCACAGTGTGAGCTTCCCCCACCACAGGGCAGAAACACACCTGAGCCAGCCCAGCAGCATCCCCAGGGCAAGGTGGGGGACCCCCCTTGTGCCTGGCACAGCCTTGTGGTCCCCAAACCATCGCTGGCAGTCTCTGGGGTCCAGCTTGAGCCGCGTTGCTTCAGTGCCCCATTGGCACTCAGCCCATTTACTGCAGTTAATGTGACACCACAGACACGAGCAAAGAGCCCCGAGAACTGCATGGCTAATTAACGAAGCCCAATTAATCCCTCACTCGCACACCGAGAGCTCAGACAGCACCAGCCACCAGCACTGGGCTGGCTGGCCTCCCCGGACAGGGACCCAGCACTCTGGGGACTGCCTGGGGGCTCACAGCACAGCTGCCACCACCAACAGCATCTTTCTATGGCAGCATCCAGCCACCAAAACCCTCCCTGCCTCCAAAACTGCAGAGTGAGCCAGAGGACACCTGAGTGGAAGAGAAGCCCCAAGCAGCAGGAATGGAGTGGGGGAACCTACCGGAGATGTTGGTGGTGATCTCGGTGAGCGCTGTCTGGCCAAAGCCCTTGCCGGTGCGGGCTCGCACCGAGAACAGGTATGTGGTGCCAGGGTGGAGGTTGGAGAACACGTGGTAGGTCTCGTTGCGCAGCTTGGACACCGTGCGCCGCGGGCCCGGCACGTTCACCGCAGGGTCCGAGGACTCGATGCTCTGGTAGCTGATCTGCAGGGACAGGGCACAGCATCACCCGTGACCAAGGGAGAGGGGACAGAGCCCAGATTCGGGTGGAGAAGGGATTAAAGCGAGGAATTCAGAGGAGGGGATGGTGACAAAGCAGCCTGGAGGCAGACAGGGACTTTTTGAGGTGAAACCAAAGCTGGAAAAGCCAAAGGGCTCGGGGGCAGCAGCAGTTACCTCTAATCCCCATGGCTGACAGCAGAGGTTGTCCCAGATCCCTCCAACACACCCCTGAATGGGCCCCTCCCGTGTCCCCACGTCCCCCCAGGTGACACACCGGCCGGGACGTACCTCATACTGTGTGATGAGGCCGTTGGGCTCCACTGGCTCCTCCCACTTCAGGAATATCATGTCCTCCAGCGGGGTGAAGGTGAGGGACTCGGAGGCAATGCCACCAGGCACTGGGGAAGGAAAGGAGATGTGCTTGGATGCAGCTAGAAATGAGTCTGTAAGGAGCAATTCTCCAGGAAACCCCTCTGGGTGGCTGTGGCAGTTGTGCCCTGTGAGCCACCACACTCCCTTTGCTGTGTCACCCATCTCCAGCATGTGCCACCAGACAGGGCTGGTGGCTCCCCAGGAAGATGCTCAAGGTATTGATGTTCCTGGACCTGCTGGTGACACCTTGCCATGGGAGGGGGAGGTCCCCACACCAGCACAAACTCGACAGGTACCACTTCCAGCACCTCAGCCCAGGCACTGGCAGGTGCCCGAGTTTTCCAGCACGAGGAAAAGAAATAAATTCCCTTTTCCCCCACAACCCAAATCCCTCCAGAGTCATCAGCATCCTGTGGAGACACTGCCAGTGAGCAGCAACATCCTCACATGCAGACAGGCTCGACATGGCCTGGCCTCTTCTCTAATTAACACTACCACAATAATAACTGTAATCACTGACAGCAATCAGCGGCGCCAGGATCAATATCCGCTCCTTTATGATGGATTCCTCCACCCGAGGCGGGCAGAGGAGAGGCGATGGCTCGGGAAGGCACCGGCAGCATCCCCCACTCCCAAACCTTGCAGGGGACAGCAGCTCTTGCCTCTGATTGGCTTTTTCCACAGCTTTTGTTCGGGTGTAATTACGGGGGCTGGGAGAGAGGGATCACCTCCCGCCACTTCCCACCGTGCAAACGCGCCGTTTCCACCTGATTTACAAGTTAATTTAATCAGAGGCACTGTGTCCTACACGTGTACACAGGCGCTTATTAAATTCGGGGAGAATTACAGAAACCTGTAGGGCAGGAAAGTGTGTACCTACAGAGATTGGTTTATAATATACAGAAGTTACACTGTATATAATTCTATGTTATGTTCTATTATTATATATAGTCTTAATTATATAGACAATTACATGTGATTTTCTATTATTATATGTTGTATCATCGTTATTGTCTACAGGATAATTTATGTATTATCTTAATATCATAATGTATGTAGTCTATATGTTCATGTATATAAGTACAGGTATTGTGCTTCCATACCAGGCTGAGAGAGGCAGAGGATGCACACAACAGCTCCCAGGTGTGCACACACTCCTCTGCTACCCATATTTGCACACATGTATTTATTTATGGAATTACACACATTTATCCTGGACTGCATCACATGCACCCTGCCTGCACAGGGAAGAACTGGCTCCCTGCAGCACCAACACGCTGCAGGGATATTTCCACAGGTCCCTGGGACTGAGTTTCATCGTTTCATGCACACACAGAATGAAGTGTCCAGCTGTGGGTCACCTGGATCCTTAGGGAGCACTGAAACACCAGCTGGACAACCTATGGATGCAGCACACTTCCCTCAGGGTCCTGCCCACACGCCCAGCAAGCTTTGCCCGGGGTCCAAGAGGGATGCTGTGAACAACAGCCTTGGTTTGGCTCAGTTATTTGAATTTTCCAGCCCAAAACCAGAGTTTAGCACTCGGAATGGGGAGGTGCATCTTTGCAGCCCACCAAGAGCAGCCCCAGGGGATGCTGCTGTCAAAACTGGCCTCGTGCCAAAATAAACCACAATTAAAGGTCCTATCATTAACGAGCCTTCGGCACCTTGGTTTACTTGCACAGGCAGCTGCTCATCCCCCAGTTCTAGGAGCTCAAACTCTCATCATCCTCCCAGGCAGGCAGAGAGATGCTGGGCCAGACACGTGAGGAGTATCCATAGGAGGATATCCACAGATCCATCTCCGTAAGACCACATGTATACACAGCCTCAAGTTCAATCCAAGGGGGAAGCCACCAGCCCCAGTTAATTGAGGCACAGGGAAAAGCAGCTGGAGTGATTATAGTTTAGCAAAAAGACATCTGGAGCTCCTGTATTAATATTCCATAAGCAAACAGCTGGAGCAGTCACAGCCCAGTGAGAACAACTGGAGCAATTATAGCTGGAAAATCAACCACTGGCAGGGTGGAGCTGGGTGCCCCCACTGGGGCAGGCTCGGGGTTGGGGATGTGGAAAGTGCTGGTGTGTGCAGAGGAAGGTGCTGGATTTAGGCTTTGAAGATGAAAAAGGACCCAGGGACACTTCCAGCTCCACTGCAGCTCTTCAGGTTTTGCTTTCCAGCCTGGGAGACAGAAGTGAGCATTGCACACACAATGGTGAGTCCTGTGCAGGGGAATTCCGTGGCAGGCTTCTCCTCAGGGGTCCTCCAGGGCTCTGGAGCCAGCTCAGTTCTTTGTAATTACCACTTTAATTGCTGATTCTCGTTGCTAAAAAGTACTTTGGAGATTAATTCCATTCTTGCTTAACAGAGAACTCCATGAGAGCCAAAGACACTCCAGCCACACTCAGCAATGGGAGAGGCCAGCCCTGGATGTGGCCTGTCACTGATGGGTGGCACTGGACACATGGAGCCAGGTCTGTCCTGTAGCTCCTGCCATATCCACTGGATCTCCAGAGCCCAGAGTGACCGAGGCACTGCTGATGCAGTCAGGGTGAGAGGCAGGTGAGGCCGGACCTGGGAGACCTCTCCAGTAGCCTCAGCTTGAGCAGATCCTCAGGGAAGGGCTCCCCAGAGCAAGAGATTCCAAAACCAAGAAGTCCTGGAGCAATGCTGGAGCCTCCATCGAGGATGTCCTCCTGCTCAGGTGACAGGGCACAGCCAGAACAGGGGGAAAACAGGAGCAAAGCTGCTGCCAAAAACCAGGGCCTTATGACTGCAGAGCTCTCTGCACAAACCCAAACCCACTTGTGAGCAAATTTCAGCAGGGCAGAGCACCAGGGAAGCTGCACCTGCCCTGGTGAACAGCACTCTCCCAGAAACGCAGCAGTGCCGAATCCATCGGCAACCACGCAGATAAAAGATGTGACCTGAGTGCAAAGCATTAATTGTTTTAATTGCTGTTATTATGGCTGCCAGGCTTTGGTTCCCAATAACGGGTGAGTGAGGACGACTTGTGCTGTGAGGAGCTGGCTATGAGGCAACTCCCACACCCTCCATTGGACCGGCCATGGGTAAAGCTCCACTCCAAGGATGAGGGCAGTGTGTCCACAGTGACATCCCCATCCAGTCCCTGAGCATCCCAGCCCCCCAGGTACCTCCCTTCCCCAAACACCATCACTGCCTCTCTCACCTCCTCTTGCACAGTTCTGGGGCTGCGAGATCCTTTTCACCTCCCCCTTGGCTCAGGAGATATTCCCATCACGCCCAAGGGCCAGGAGCCAGGGATGCACACCATGCCACAGGAAACACCCCAGCAGCCCATCAGCTAGAGAGTTCCAATTCTGGGGATGATGACCTCCCCAAGCAGACTCACCATCCTCATCTGTCTGGAATATCACCTCCTTGCCCTCCTTGCGCCCCTCAGGGTTGGAGAGGATGAGCTTGACGTGGATGTTCTTGTAGGGCAGCAGGTTTTTGATGGTGTAGCGGTTGGCGTTCCGCTCCATCTTCACGCACTCCTGGAAGGTCTGGTTGTGGCCGCTGCCCACGAAGTAGCGGTAGCACAGGGACACGGTGTAGGTGTGGCAGCGCGTCAGATTGTAGCCCACCGGCTCCCACTGCAACGTCAGCTGCCTGGACTGGATTTCAGAGAAAGCCAGGCCTTTGGGGGCCCGCATGGGCTCTGTGGGGGAAGAGAGATGGGGAGAGGTGAGTGAGGAGGCAAAACAGCTCATGGATGTATGGGTGTTATCAGGGAAAACCCTTTTACAGCATAGGGACAAAAGGGACGAGTGCAGAGAGCAACCCTGACTGCAAAACTGGGACCAGCACAGGATGCTGCTGCCCTGCAGACAGGGCTGGGGACATCGCTGGGGACATCTCTCAGCCACCAACCCTGCAGGGACAGCAGCCCCCATAGGCTCATTCTTTCCTGTGGAGGTGAAGCCAGGTACCAGCCCCACAAGCAGCCCCAGATAACCAGAGAAGGTACCTATGTCACAGGAGCCCTCGTGCTGTCATCAAGCCCAAGTCAGGCTCTCGAGACAAGAGGGACCAAGTGCCATCAGTGGGAAGGAGTTTAATCAGCTCTAATTAGAGTGAATGGGAGAAGTTAACGAGGGGACTCCTCTGCCAACAGCACACAGACACACACGGGTGCCTTGGGTTAACTCCTCTCCTCATCATAGGAAGCGGGGAGGGCTCGGGTGCCAGGAGAGCTCTCCAGGGGACACCCGTGGGACCCACCTGCGCACTTGGTGCGGCTGACGAGGGGCGGCCCTGGTTTGCCGGTGCCCCCCTCGCCGGGCCGGGTGAGCAGGACGCTGATCTCGTACTCCGTGTCAGGGTCCAGGTGCCAGAGCTTGTAGGTCTGCATGTTGACAGCGTGGACCTCCGACCAGGGCCCCGAGGTCATGCGGTACTCGATCTCCTTGCGCACGATGGGGCCGTCGCCGATGATGGAGTTGGTGTTGAGCTGGATGATGAGGTAGGTGGAGCCGGCCCGGAGCAGCTGGGGAGGGGCAATGGGAGTGGGGGGCTCTGGAAGAGAGCGCAGAACGGGGACAGGTGGAGCATCCCCAGAGCCAGGCCACTGCTGGCACAACCACAGGGACCACAGTTTTATTTTATTGTTTACAAGCTGCAGTCGACACATTTCCAGTGTCTCTTCCCACACCAACCCACCACACCCAGACTGGAGAAGAGAACCTCTGGGGTGACCTAATTTTGGCCTTCCAGTATCTGAAGGGGCTACAAAAGAGATTGAGAGGGACTTTTTACAAGAGCATGTAGTGACAGGACAAGGGGGAATGGCTTCACACTGACAGAATAGGTTTAGATCAGATATTAGGAAAAGATTCTTCCCTGTGAGGATGGGGAGGCCCTGGCACAGGTTGCCCAGAGAAGCTCTGGCTGCCCCATCCCTGGAAGTGTCCAAGGCCAGGCTGGAGAGGGCTCTAAACAACCTGGTCGAGTGGAAGATGTCCCTGCCCATGGCAAGGGGTGGGACTGGATGAGCTTTAAGGTGCCTTCCAACCCAGACCATTCTGGGATTGAGCACAGAACAAACTCGGATTCCCCACCCAGAGGACGTGGGAGTCACTCAAGTACAGGAAGGCACCATCCAGTCTTCAAACTTCAGTTTGTGCCTGTGCCCTCCATCACTTTCAGAAGGTTTTAATAGCTGCAATAGGGTTTCATCTGATCAAACCTTAATTATCCTTATAAGTGACACAGCCCAGCGTGGTGCTGCGCAGTTTCACCATAATTAATTAATTCCCACCTACTGCAATCAAAAATAAATTATCTAAGGCCACCAGGAAAGGGAGTTTCTTGTTTTATGCTGCACAGTCCACACGTAGCAACTCATCCACGGTGAGAAACTGCAATCCCAGTGTCCTGGGCATCCCACCTTCCTCTGCACACAGCGGAGCAGGAGCGGCCCTTCCATCACCCAGAGTGACAGGGGCAGCTCACCCACCTTTGACGATGAGCTCGGCGAAGTTGGAGACGCCGGCGCCGCGGGGACTCTGGGTGACACAGCGGTACAGGTCCTGCTCCGCCTTGGACACCGCGTCCAGCTGGAACGTGGCCAGGAAGCGCCGGTGGCTGATGTGCTTCACTGAGGCAGCAGGGACCGCCTCGCCGCTCTGCCTCTGCCCACGGGACAGACACGGTGTCACAGGGGGCACGGTGGCACCTCCGGAGCCACCACGGGTGTCCCCAAATGTTGTCTGCTCAAAAGCAGGAGGATCGCCCTTCTCCTGCTGTGTCCAGCAGGGTTTTCTCCCACAGGAAGGCCGTGTGGGGCTGGCTGTGGTGGTTTCACCACCGCCGTTCCTCACCTGCATGAGGAAGCGCTCAGCCTCGGCAGCCTTGCCAGCAGCCACGCACTGGAAGGTGGCATTTTGTCCTGCGTTCACCTCCACGTCACCCAGACGGGAGAAATGAGGCGCTTTCGCTGCCGAGGGACAAAGCGAGAGGTGAGGAAGGACCTGAGCTCCGAGGGGACCCAAGGCAGCACTGCTGCAAAAATTGCTCCACACCCAAAAACCCACTCAGGACGTCACAGCTGAGCCGAGCTCTCGACAGGCCTGATGCCCACCCTCAGAGCTTGGCTCTGAGCAAGGAATGTGTTCCTATCCCCATGGAACCAGCCAGTGTCCCAAGGAGGGATGAGCCTTCCCCTCCAGCACCCTGCAGTGCTGGTGCCAGATGCGGGGTTATGGGATTGATAGAGGGGGTGAGTCTCCTGCCCAGCCCTGAAGAAATAGGAGGTGACCCCAAGAGACAATGTGCTGGGACAGTCTGGGATTTTGGGTCCCCACCAGCCTGGGTGGCCCCTCTTGTTGGGGACATCCAGGCCTTGTGTTCAGTCTGCACTTTTCCAAGGTTTTATGAAAACTGAAGCAATGTTGGAGCTGGTGGGGATAGGGATGGAGATGCAAAAAGGAGCCTCAGAGGTGCCCAGGAGATGGAGCTCCACCAGCCCAGGTAACATCAGGACACCCAGGTACCACCAGGTTTCACCCTGGCATTAATGCCTCTGCTCCCCCATGCCAATGGACACCAGCCCCAAGCCCTGCTGCCCAGCCCAGCCCAGCAGCATCCCCCCCTCAGATCCCATCCCATGGAACTCACAGCATGGATAATTCAGGAGCAAAATGTCATCCAGGCCCAGATACCCCCGGCGCTCGCTGGAAACCACCGCCTCGAACAGCACCTGCGGCACCAAACAGGGGGTCACCCGTGGCCAGGGGGTCTGGGCTGGGGCAGGGGGGGCTGCTGGGGCTCACCTGGTACTCGCTGGGCCAGAACAGGCTGACTGCCAGCTCTGCCTGGTGCCACTGGCGGCCGTGCGAGCCGGACGCGTTCCAGACGGCGCTGCCCACCAGGCCCCCGGTGACGCGGACGTAGGCGCTGAGGGTGCCGGGGCTGCGGCCGTCCCGGCTGAACATGAAGTAGCTGAACTGGAGGCAGTGGGTGTCATTTTCACTCAGGGCCTGGAAGAGCAGGTGAGCTTTCTGGCCCGGAGTGTGCTGAGAGGAGTTCACCATCAGGTAGGAGCCTGCAGCGGGAGGGGGGAGAAGGGGGAGAGCGTGCAGTAACTACAAGCATGGTGAAGGATCTGGAGTGGCCATGGAGGGGGTGGCTGAGGGATCTTGGTGTGTTCAGCTGGAGTAGAGGACACTGAGGGCAGAGCTCAGTGGGGGCTGCAGCTCCGATCTCTGCTCTCTGTGACCAGGGACAGGAGCCAGGGAACGGCTGGAGCTGGGCCAGGGCAGGCTCAGGCTGGAAATCAGGGCAAGGTTCTTCCCCCAGAGGGTGCTGGGCACTGCCCAGGCTCCCCAGGGAATGGGCACGGCCCCGAGGCTGCCAGAGCTCCAGGGATGCCCAGGCTGGGGTTTGGGGTGTCTGGGCAGGGACAGGAGCTGGACTGCATGATCCTGGTGGGTCCCTCCCAACTGAGAAGATTCTATTATTCTAATCCCCCTCTTACACCTCTCCTGAGCTTTGCCAGCAGGGATAGAGAAGGTGGAAGATGTGGGACTACAAAGATGCCCATGTCCCGCAGGGCACTGGTCCATGACAGCCCATGAGGATGTGCAGGACAGGAGGGACCTGGGATGGAGCCAGGGGCAGGTGCCTGTTGGGCAGCACGGGACACTCTGGTGGGAGCCGGCTGCTGGATGAGGAGGGGAGGATCAGAGCTGCTGCCACCCCAGGGCACAGGGGTCAGGAAAGGCTCTGATGCTGCCCTCCTTTAACTCTCTCAGCTTTGGCTGCATCAATCCCCCTCCCCAGCCAGGCCCCAGCTATTTAATTCCATTCCCAGCTCCTCGTATCATTTACCACGCAGTTGTCACCGCGTTTAAACTGCTCAGCAGGCACTCACAGGGGGAAAAGCTCTTTGGTTTAACGAGCAGCAGCAGCAGCATCCCAGCTCTCAGGGATGCCTGGGATGTCATTCCCAGACCCACCCCACCACCAGCAGCCACTGGGATCCCATTTCCCACCACTCAAAATCCCCAGCAGCAAAACCAGGAGCCCCAGTGCAGCCTCTAAGCCGTACTTATAGGGCAGGCAGGATGACAAACCCACAGAGGATCCCAAAGACAGCATCATTCCCTGTCCTGCACGCTCCAACCCAGGCAGTCTGGAGGCAGGAGAGGGATGCAGGAGTCCCAGCCCTTCATGGCAGCTCCCAGAGCTGTCCATCACAGCCGTGGGGCTGGCATACAGCATGGGACACAGGATGGATGGGAAGCTGCCCCACCAAATCCACCCCCTCACCAAAGGCAAGGGGATTGTTAATCTCCATTTAAATACCAGCAGAAGCTGTAAGTAACAAAGCTGGGCCATTTATTCAAGACTACCATTGTTTTCCTGACAGTCAGTGCTTCGTTATTAATTAATTCTAAAGTCAGGTGCTTTCCTCCCATCAACTCCCACTGAGCAGCTCCAAGAAAAGCCTAAAGAAGGTGAAGGGGAACTGTACAGGGCACCCATCCATCCCCCTACAACACTTGGGATCACAGGGGGCACCCATCCATGCCCCTGCAGCATTTGGGATCACAGGGGGCACCCATCTACTGCCCCAGCATTTAGGACCTGCACCTGGGGGGACCCCAAAACACCCAGGGGTGACAGCTGGGGTGACACAGTGCCAGGACCACACACATCCCCCAGTGCATCCTTCAGGGATGGGAGCTGGGACAAGAAATCCCTAAAAGGGAAATTGTCACCACACCACTGACCCCCATGGCTGCCTGGCCCTGCCAGCCTCTTGGGGTGGCTACTCAGGGTGAAATAAAACTATGACAATTTATTTCCTCTGAGTCCAGCACAGCTGATTGCACCCACCGAGGGGAAGCCACTATGTCCATGCTTCTCTTCTTTCTCCTCTCATTCCCCCCAGCAAAATTACTTCTGCTCTAATGAGATCAGCCCCATTTGGTTCAGGCAACAGCAGAGTGGAGAGAGACCACTGACCCACCCCATGCCAGGGGACATCTCCCAAAAGCCACCTCATTAACTAACGGGCTGTCATTAACAAACACAGGCCCTTCCTCTGCCCTCCCTTTACAAACAAAAAGCCACAGGACCAAAATAAAGGGGCCAAGACTAAAATTAAACTACTGATGAGTTATTTTAAAAGACAGAGAATGCCCATAAGGTCACCTGGGAGCAGGGATGCACCTGAGCATCCCTCATCGGGCAGGGCTTCCCACACACACTATTTTCCCCTCTTAGTTTTCTTGCTGGTGTTGCATTGGGAAAAGCAGGTTCCAACCACTTGTTTTTGTGCTAATTTTATTCTCCTCTGCTGTAAATATCTGGCGTTAGCCTGAAGCCCAGGGTGTGGGTTGGGTTTCTTTTATAAATACAAGAGAAGCAGAGGTACTTCAAACTGCCAGAGGGGGGGGTTGGATGGGATATTGGGGAGGGGATATTGAGAGTGGGGAGGGACTGGCACAGGGTACGCAGAGAAGCCGTGGCTGCCCCATCCCTGGAAGTGCCCAAGGCCAGCTGAAGCCCTGCTTGCCCACAGGCACGGGGCAGCTCTTCCCATCTTGCTGCCCATCCCAAGGGTCCTGCCTGCCACTGCATCCCTCCAGGGAAAACCCAAACAGCCCTGCAAGAAGAGGAGGAAAGAACCCACTCCCCCTCGCTTCCCTGTCTCGATGAGTTTCTCCTCCTACAAAATCACTGAGAGATAAAAATAAATAAAAAAAAAAAACTTCCAAGAGCTATTAGAAGGCAGGGAAGGCAGGCAGGATGACAGGGAGAGGGCGGCACTGCCAGACAAGAGGTGCCAGGGGACCAGGCCTGAGCACTGCAGCAGCTGTCTCCAGGAAATCCCCCTGGAAGACAAAGCTGACGTCTGGATCCTTCTCCATGTCAGAGCCAGCACAGGAACCAGGGAACCACCCCCCACTTCTGTGCTAAGCATCTCCCAAAGCAGCCCCAGCACCAAGGACTGATCTCCCACCACCATGGGGTCCTTCAACACACTGCAGCAATCCCATGGGAGCAATCAGGCTTCGTTGTTCAAGGTTTTATGGATGTGTGGCAGGAGCTGGCTGGGAAGCGGTGCTGGAGCTGAGAGCTCAAGGAGCAACTCCTTGGATGGGATGGAAAGACATCAGAGCTCTTCAGGGTGGGGACAAGAGCTCGGTCCCCCCCTGCACAGGGACACAGCAGCTCCATGCAGAGAAGCTCTGACGCACAGGGGATTTCCTGATGTCAGTGAATTTGGAAGGAAAATCTAGAAAAAAGCACATCTGAGGAAAAAAAACCACCCACAAATAAGTTGTTTTAGTATTTTGAGTGAGGGATCTTGGAGCCTGTTTCAGTGCCAAAAGAGACTCCAGGAGAGCTGCAGAGGGACTTGGGACAAGGAATGGGGGGACAGGACCCAGGGAATGGCTTCCCACTGCCAGAGGGCAGGGATGGATGGGGGATTGGGAAGGAATTTTTCCCTGTGAGGGCGGTGAGACCTGGCACAGGGTGCCCAGAGAAGCTGTGGCTGCCCCTGGATCCCTGGAAGTGTCTGAGCCCAGGCTGGATGGGACTTGGAGCAACCTGGGATAGTGGGAAGTGTCCCTATCCATGGCAGGGGGCAGAACTGGATGAGCTTTAAGGTGCCTCCCAGCCCAAACCAGACCAGGATTGCAGCCTCACACCTGCCTTACCCAACTCCCTACAGCTGCTCCTTTAAAAAAGGAACAATAAAGAGATTTAAAAAAAAAAAATAAAAAAATCACAATTGCAACGTGGGAGAGACTCATCCGTCATCTTTAGGTGAAAGAGAGACAAGTCAAGAGAAGGGGGGAAAAAAAACCCCAAACCAAACAAGAAAGCAAGAGGAGAGTGGGATGGAAAGGTAGCAGCAGGTGGCCAGCAGCCAGCACCCACTCCAATAAATCCTACACTCCTTGAAACTGGCTGATCTCCAATAAAAACTCATTTTAATCTGAGACCACGAGACTCCTTTGGAAAGTGCTCCCTGGAGAGGCCCTGGTGCTGTGAAATCCCTTTGATCCCCCGAGCTGCTGCAAGGACTGAGGGAGTGATGGGGCTGCAGGAGCCTCACGCACAGCTCCGCACCCAAAACAGGGTAAAACAACCCAAAAACAGGGTCCCTGCACCGCCCTGGTGCCCCAAGACCATGAGCAAACAGCATCTACGTGGTCTTAGGAGAGCTACAGGGACAACCATCCTCTTCCCATGGTGACACTGCAATGCTCACACCATCCCCACCAGTCCTGGAGTTTATTCCTTAAACTCTTTGCATTCCTTTAAGCCCCCATCTCCTGCTAACTCATGGTTTTTTCTCAAGTAGGGAGAGAAGCCCCATTCCATCCAACCCTCCATGCCCCCTGCAAGACCCCAGGGTTTAAACTCGAGCAATTCACTGCAGATTTTAAATTACAGCTGAATATTGAGCAGGAAACTCAACTGATTACAGATTTCAGACTCTCCATCACAAGCCAGCTCAACCCCCAGCTCTGCTTTCCCCAGGAAAACCCTCCCTGGACACACACCAATTAGGATAGCTCAGTTTAAAGCAATTACTTGGAAAACTCATCAAGGGAGGAGCAGGGGTCTGTCAGCAGATCCCTGAGGGTTGTTTGCCCTCTCCCAGCACCCAGAACATGCCAGCAGGGACAGGATGGGAGAAGGTAAAGGCAGAGGTGAGTTAGTGGAGGGGAAAAGCCATATTAAGCCCTGGCATGAACAAGGCACAAGATAAACAGCTGGAGGCAGGCTGATGGAGCAGTGAAGAGTTTCCTATAAAGCAGGTAGGATCTTAATAAATAAAAAAGGTTCTTTTTACTGTTGAGCTCTAAACCAACTCTCCCATCTTTCTGCCCATCCTCAGCACAGGACTTGGCCTCCAGGATCAGGCAGCAGCCAGCAGTCCCAAAAACAAGGAGCATCCCAAGTCCAGTGCACCTCACTGAGCAAACGGGTTCAGGGACGACTCAAGGGGGGCACAGCCAGACAGAGTTTGGAGCAAATCCCCCAAATGCACCCAGGCACAGTGCCCACAACATGCCCACAACATCCTCATGGAGAGGGGAGCTCCCCACAGGTGGCTCTGCTCCCCCAGCCTGGCCACCAGAGAGGAGGTAGCCCCAGAAAAAAAACACAAAACAGTTTAAAATCAGTGAGATTTTTGGAAAAGTCCGTTTTCATTTTCTTCCTTACAGTTCCCAAGACTTTGGTGATGCCTCCAACTCGCGAGCCCTTCTCCACACTTGAAAAACCCACATTTTGTCCTCCTTTCCCACACAACCAGGGAGAAGCCAAGCCTAAAACACTGCAGGAATTAAACCAGGAGGAGCCACATAGTCCAGCCCTGGAGTACAGGACACAGAGGCCCCCAGGGATGTGGGGGGACCCCAGGACTCACCGTGAGGCAGGTCAGGCGTCAGGTGAGGCATCAGGTAACTGCGGATGAGCTCCCAGTCGAAGTCATCGTCCTCGCCCTGGCTGTACTCGCACTGGTTGGGGTCACTGTCCTCCTCGAAGGTGCAGCCAGCTGTGGGGACAGACCTGTCAGCCCCCGAGCCCCCAGAGTGGCTGCTCCCTCCCCAAAAGCCCCACCAGGACGGTGTGGTGCCCCTGGAATGCTGGGGGACTCCAGGCATCCCCCCAGGGCACCATGAGCAGGGCTCTGGTCCTGGGTGCTGCCAGGGCCCCACGGCTCCTGCCCAGCTCCACCAGTGACACGAGCTGGTCTCAGCTCCCAGGGGGGGCTCAGCAACAGGAGCAGGATGCAGCTCCCAGCTTTGCTTCCCGATGGTCGGTAACCCAAGGGATTTCCCCCAAGAAACAGCACTTGGTTGTGGTGGCCACACAAAATTCCTGCTTTGACCCCAACCCTCCACCTGCAGCTCGGGCTCCTGGGGGTCTGTCCATGGCCTGATGTGAGTGTGGCAGTTCCGAGCCAGGACCTCCAACCCCCCTGAACACACCCCTGAGCCCTCCCCCGGCACTGCTGAGTCCTTTCAGCAGTTGTATTTTATTACAGGTTTATCTCCTGGGGGTGTGAGGGTGTTTACACAGCACCTCCCTGATCCACAGCGTGCTCAGCTGAGCACAGAGAAGCGGAGCAAATGCCAAAAGGCCACTCGTTCCCATGGGAGGTGACACAGAGAGAGCCCCCCGTCCCACATCCAGCCCCCTCCCACCATCCCACATTCCAGACACCCCCATTATCCCATATCCAGCTCCCCCATCATCCCACATCCACCCCTCCCATCATCCCACATCCATCCAACCCTGGAGCTCGGGTCGGCTTTGCCGTGGGGCCACCGGGGGCTGGTTGGTTCACACTGCCCCATTGTCCCATTAAACCCACGATTACAGGGACCAGGGCACAGCACTAATTAACGGCCGGGGCTGACGAGGGGCCCCGGGAAGCCCTGAGCAAGCGGAATGAACAAAGGCAAATATCCCCTAATGGGCCGGCAGGAAAACAGAGCTGGGCCAAGGGATTATTTCTGCTGTTTTCTTCCTATTTTATCCCAAATTACATCAGTAATTCCCCCCGCCACCCGGGGATTTGGCAGTTAATGGCCTCGCTGCCAGCACAGGTTGTGCTTCCCTGTGCTCAGGGATGCTTGGATGCAACACTTAGTCAAACACGAGTCCAAACACTGGGAAAAAAGCCCATAAGATGCCCAGGAAATTTCAATTCCCAACTCTTTCATATATAAGAAGACATTTGTGGCTTTTTCTGCCCCTTTGCACTCATTTTTTTTAAAGCACAAGGGCACATTCCAGCTCTGTCACCAACTGTTTTTTCCCCTCTCGGAGCCGTAAGAAACTTCTTTTTAAAAAACTGAAAGCAAATTCTCTCCTATTCATATGTCTGGAGGCACTGAGACATCACAGCTTTCTTAAAACCCTTCCCGAAATGGAGCGTCTGCCCAGCCCACGTGCGGATGTGCCCCCGCACCGCAGCCCCTGGTCCTCAGCTCTCACCACGAGACGCGTCGCGTTTGAGAGTCTGGAACTTGGCTGCACTTTCCAACAGGAGGAAAAGCATAAATCTGTCAAAATTTTCCAGGAAGGAAGGAAAATAAAATAAATTTCAAAATAAAACAGTGTCAGAGACTAAGTGCCAAGTGATTTAAAAGAAAAAAAAAAAAAAAAAAAAAGCCCAAGTGTTTCTTTCCAAGATCTGCTGAGCGGGATATTCTGGGAGGCAGAAATTTGTTCTTGGGGGATTTTTTTTTTTTTTGCCTGAGAAACCAGAGCAGAGACAAACAACGTTTCAGGCTGGCAGATCCCCATTTCCCAGGGAAAAGTGATTCCTTCACCCCCAATAAACTATTCCCAGCAGTTGAAAACGTCATGAGATATGTACCCTCCTCCTCCTCCTCCTGGACTGCAGCCCCCCACCCAAGTCCTGCTGCCACCTCCAGCACAGCCACTGCCACCAACCCACGGCTCTGTGACCCCACGGCCGCATCCTCGGCCACCCACGAGGCGATGCCCAGGCTCCAGAAGTTTAAAATGCAATTACAGAGCAGATATTGTGCTGGCCGAGCCGATCCATCTCCCTCCTTGGACAGGTTTATTGCCACGGCTTTTCCCGGCACGAGCCTTCCCTCCCATGCACGGCACAAAACGAAGACAGTTCGACTGGCCACTCCATTTCCCTGACTAATTTGTCCATGATTTGTACACACAGGGAAAAAATCCAAGGGGTTTCACAGAGCCTTGGTTTCCATGAGTTATGGGATGCTTCTGGCACCATCTCTCCCCAGCCAAGGACAGGGCTGGGATAAGCTCGACCTCCAGCAGGTTCTCCCTCCCCATCACAAGATTAAGGGCATAAAAATTAACACCTGAGCAATTAAATGCCAACAGCCCAACTCCACAGGGGGTGGCTGGAGGTGCTCCAGCAGCTGTGGAAAGTCAGAGGGGAAACCCTGAGCAACCTGCAAAAAATTAATGTTTCATCACAACCTTTGCAAGGAGGGGAGGGAGGCTGCAACCCAAAACACCTGCCTGCAGCAGTGGGAGGGTTATTCCATCCCAAAAACAGCGGAACATGGAAGGTGGGAGCTGGGTGAGACTGCTCTGGGTATGGATATGCCCTAAAAAAGAACCCAGGAGCCCCCAGTTCCCTGAGCTGGCTCCAGGCCAGGGTGACAGCAGCTCCGGGCGCGGAGGTGAAGGCAGCGAGCGCGGGAGGTGCGATCCCAACCCTAGAGCAGCTAAAAATACTGCAGGGAGCTGGGGGCCTGCCCCTGGGGGTGGGATGTGCCCGAGACACAGCCTGAACACCCCAAAGCTGCCTAAATCACCCCAAACAGAGCCTGCCTCATGCACAGGAGGCAGCCGGTGCCAAGGATGAGATGTACCCCCTTAAACACCCCACACAAAATCCCAGTAGCATCACAGTGTTCCTGGGCAGAGGGGAGAGAGGGATGAGCACCAACACGGGGGTTTAACACCAGATGGACCAGAATTTTTTTTAAAAGAAAGAAGAAAGGGGTGGTTTGAGAGATTTGCCAGGGAGATGGGTACCAGTGCTGCTCAGCCTCCTCCAGGTACTGCTGCCACCCCCGTGGATCCACCACGTGCCCAGATGGAAGGGAGCAGAGGGACAGGCACCTTTGTAGAGGTTAAACACCAGATGAAGCAAAACTGTTTAAAAGAAACCAAAAAAAAGCTGGCTTGAGGAGTCTGTGAGAGAGCCTGGTAGGGGGCTCAGCATCCCCCTGAGTAGCACTGCAGCACCAGGGCATGCTCAGGGAGCAGAGGCATGGGCACCAACATGAGGGTTAAACATCAGATGGACTAAATTTTCTTAAAAAGAAAAAAAAGGAGGTGGCTTAATGGATTCACCAGGGAGAAGGGCACCACTGCCACTCAGCATCCCTTGGGAACCGCTGCCACCCAGCATCCCCCTCCACAGGGATGGAGAGGAGGAAATCTGGGGAGGGGAGGGACTAGAGATTCACAAAGGAGAGGGAGGAAAAGAAAGACCAAACAGCCAAGTACAAAGGACAGCATCTAATTAATTCTCCGTGGCCACCAAGGAACGTGGCCGCCTGCCCACCGCCCACCCCGCGCTTTCATCCGCAGAGTCTACGCTGCTCTCGCTTCAAAGTTAATTACACACTTAAACCTTTCCTGTTTAACCTCCTGCACCACGGGACGTGATCCACGGCTTCTCTTGCCTCTTACTGAGCAGCCTTGAGAAGGCTCCTGTGCCAAAGGGCAGCCCAGCACCACCCGGGATGGGATCACAGCCTGGCACCACCTGGGATGGCAGGATGGGATCACAGCCCAGCACCACCCGGGATGGGGATTGTGCTCTCCCCCACTCAAGGGGGGAGACACCACCCAGATCCTCTGGGCTATCGTCTGATGGGGACGTTACACCAATAACATCCCAAAACAGGGACAGGCTTGATGAGAAATGGGCTCATACTAAAACTTTGGCAAGTGCTGCTTCCCCAGATCTCCAAATACAGTGCAGCCACCCAGGACTCCTAGTCTTGATGGGAAAAAGCCCATTTTGCTCCAATCTAGGCTTAGCCAGGACTGGATCAGCTCCACGGTCATCTCTGGGGTGCAGCATCTTGGGAGCACAAGCCACAGCACCCCATGGCACAGGCACCAGCCAGGGGAGATAACACTGGTCATCTTTCAGAGTCAAGATAAACTTTTTATCCTTGGCCTTTTCCAGCAGCTCCTGCCCTCCACTCCAAGTAATTCTCAGCAGGAAATGGGGAGGATTCAGGCACCCCACAGGACACATGACACACTGCCCTGGCAGCCAAGTGCAAACACCCTGCAGAGTGAAACCATCACCTGACCACACCAAGATGTGGCAGGGGGCAAACAGAGCTCTCCTGCCATCAAATCCAGAGTTTTCACTGCCTCCCAGGAAAAAAGGATGAAGCCAGAGGCTTTGCAGTTGCACAGCCCCGAACTATCACACCCAGGACCTCTCCTCTCAAACGCACGTGAGGAAGATGCTCTTTGCACCAAAGGATGAAGCTCTTCACACAGGATAAATGGTCAGTGAGCTGCTGCAAATGGGGAAACCGAGGCACAGAGGGGATGTGGTGGAGTCCCAGAACACCGGCAGCCTGGGATCACCCCAGGGATGGCAGAAAGCCCAGGGAGCTGGGTTTGCTGGGATCCAGAACCGCAGCTCCAGCAGATCCCGGCAAGGTGCCATCCCTTCCCCAGCACCCCCGAGCAGAGCCAGCCTTCCACCTCCCAGATCCCAGCTGCTATTTAGAGGTGCTTTCCTTGGCACACTCCTACGGGAACGTGCCCCGGGAAGGAAACGCTGGGAGTTGCTTCCCTCCGGGTGCCAGCAGACACCGGGGACAGGGAGCACATTCTGCAACTCTTCTAAAATTAGATGCACTTCTCCGCCAGTGAGATCCTGCACCCCGCAGGATCCCGGGCGAGGTTAAGGGATCCGGGATCATTTCCATCTGCAGGAGGTTCAGATTCCAGGGGGTGGGATGTTACAGGGGCTGGGGCTGTTTGGCACTGAGGAACCCAGCCCAGTGAGAAAATCAAGACACGGAGAGGGTCCTGTGTGCCAGCACCCCAAAACCTCACACTGCCAGGGACCCCCACCACAACAGGGACACCAACAGCTCCATGGCCCAGCCCAAACACCCCAGGAAAACCCCACACTGGGAAAACCTCTTCCAGCCCAGGCAAAGGGGAGCTGACTCCTGCTGTAGCTGCACTTGGCACATTCAGAGGGCCTGGGGCACTGGCACAACACCAAAAGTGTCTCTGTTCATCACACCCCAGAGATCATGAAAAACCCCCTCCCTGCTCCTCTGCTCCCCACTCCTGCCAAAGAGAAACATTTAAGAGAAATATCACTGACTTCTCAGCCCCGATAAAAGCTGATTGGAAGAATATGGAAAGCAGCACCATTAGAATTCTCACCAGTAGTTTGTTTTGGTTCTCCAAATCATTTTAAATATTGTATTTAATAGAAAAATAATTTGCTCAGCTGTAAGAAACATCAATTTGCAAGTTGAAGCCTTGTATATTAGCCAGAGAAGCTAATGTGTAAACATTAGCAGCTCCAGGAATGCGTGGGGTTTGGCCAATGCAATTCCAGGGAGAGAGAAGCCAGATATTAAGACGGAGGATTTGCATAATAAGTCACTTATGCCTGATAACCTCAGTGTTTGGAACACGCAGGACTAGAGAACAATATCCATCTGCCAGCAACTACAGAAGACATAAATCTCATTTTTTCCTCTTTTTTTTTTCTTTGACTGGTAAAGACTCTTTTTGGCTTTTACCTGCAGGTCCTCAAGGAGTTGTCAAACCTCCTGCAGCGAGTACCCAGTCCCAGCAGCCTCTGAGGAACCCCAGGGATGGGGGGAATTGGCAAATCTGGATTCATTACAGGCATTTTTGAAGCAAATACAACTGGGAAAATACAACGCCGAAGAGTTTGCAATGCCACAGGGATGGCTTGTGCTTGGGCAAGGACCCAGTGTGCCATACATCACTGTGCTGTGAAAATGCATTTAAAAGCAAACAGGGAATAATTAATCTCACCAGAATCCTTCCTTGGAGCAAATCCAGTGCCAATTGCAGCTCCGCATGCTCTTCCCTCCAACCCCAAAGCAGCTCCAGGAGCATCACCCTGCTGCAGGTGGCACCAGGAATGTCACTCTGCAATGCACCTCTCTGGCTGCTCTGGAGTGATCCTAGGGGCACAAGCCAGGAGGTTTTAGCTCCATGCCCAGAGGGGATGTGGGGATTTACCATCCCATCCAAGGGCTGTCCATGCCCAGCCTCCGGATCCAGCCAGTGCTGATCCCAAGGAAGGCCCAGCATCGCTCCATTACTCGAAGCCCACTCAGGAGAGGTCCTGCAGCACAAAAACTCCCTCGAGCTGCAGGGCCAGGAGGCCACTAACCCGCAGCACAAGTGCTCTGATAATGAACCATCACTTAATTAACATCCTCAGTGCTGCCTCTTGGACTCCATGGGAAGAAAAACAAGGCAGGAAACCTTTGGAAACCTCTGTCCTGCCATTATCGATCGCTCCCAGTGCAATTACAGCTCACGGGCTGCGGAGCTGTGCGACACCTTGGGGAGAAAGAATGGGAACAAATTAAGCTGGAAAAGGGCAGGGGGAAGAAAGCTCATTTCTCCCCCTGGCTCCTTTATTACCATCAGGTCTCCCAGGTCCTGCTGAGGGCCATCCACCCCATATGCCCAGGGACCCAGAGAGACCAGGACCATGAGCCCCGAGGAGCACACACTGCTGTCAGGGGACACCTGAGGACATGGAGATGCTCCCTTGGCACGAATTCAGGCAGGAAAAGCAACTGTCCCAGGACACAGCAGCACCACCAAAGCCTTGGGGGACTCCAACATCAGCTGCATGGGAAAAACCAAGTTTTCCAAACCAACCCCATTCTGCAGGGGATAAAAAGGGGGGAAAACCCTCAGTCTCCCCTCCCACAGCAGGTCCCACATCCCCACAGCGATGGATGCAGGAGTGCAGTGCCTGGAGGCTCATCCTCCTGGGATGGAGCACATGCCAGCACTGGGAGGGCCTCAAGAGGCAGCTCCAAGGGTCATTTATGGCCTTTCAGGGCAGAGAACAGAGCCAGAGAGCCCTCAGCCCCCAGCGATGGGGCCGCAGTGTCCCCACCGTGCCCAGCCCCCCAGCCAGCCCTGGGAGGGATAAAGGTGGGGAGAACAAGGACAAGGCTCAGTGCCATGCAAAATCCAGGTCATTGCCCTCCTCCTCCTTCCATGCCACCAGCAGAGGCAGGAACAGCAGCGTGGGCTGGTGCAGGGCTGGAAGGTGACAGCGTGTGACACGGGCATCCCCCGCGCCAGGCTCGGCTGAACCTCTGCTGTGGAATGGGAGAACCAGATCCAGGGGAGGTTAAAGGCAGGAGCCCTCATGGGAGGGATTACAAGGAGCCCTGTGCCCAGCAGGTCTGTCACAGCTCTGGGGAACACACCGGACCATGCCAGGCACTCTTCAGCCAGGCAAAGGAAGGGAAATGGCAAATCAAGACCAAGAAAAACAGGTTTGTTTTTACCAGTCCATAAATTTGGCTCAACCACCCCAGTCAGTGCTGGCTTGGGCATCCATCCTAATCTGCAGCATCCTCAACCCCTTCCAGCAAAAACTTTGGGATTCAACTAATTATGCAGGAATAACTGAAGAGTCCCTGCAGTGCCAGAAGTGCACACAACACCCCACAACCCCATGGGAGAACCTTGAAACCCCAATGCTCAGCACCTTCCACCTCCTCCCTGCACGCATCCTGCCCCAGACAGATCCCAGCTCCCATCCCTGACCAGCTGCAGCCATCATTCCATGGGAAGGAAGGCAGGAGACAGCCTCTTGCACAGAGAAATGTTATTCAGAGCCAGCAGCTCCCCAGGCAGGAGCCTGGGTGAGAGACGAAATAAAAAGTTCAGCTGATATAAAGAGAAATAGCCCAACGTGGAGATGCGCTGCTTTCGTTTAATATTGTTATAATCCAGGGAAAGCAGGCTGGTTGCAGGCTGCAGAAAATCAATGGGATATTATCACTCAGCAGACAGATGAAAATACAGTAAAAATAAGTAGAAATAATAACTGAAATAAGAGAGTCCTTGGGAGGAGCCCCAGAAGGGCAGTGGCTGAACCTGCACCACAGGGAGAGTTCAGAGCCTGCCCTGGCACTGGGGGGGCTTCTGAAGTCACTCCCAAGCTGCTCCTTCCCCCAAAAACACTGGAAAGCTCCAGCACCCACATCCACAGGGTGCAGAGGCAGGTGCCCCATTGACCCCAAAACCACAGAACCAGATGTCCCAGTGAGGACTTTGAGGTGCCGGGGGGTGCCCAGGATCACCCACCTGTGCTAATTAAATTAACCACCTTGAAGCACCTGGAAATTAAGGGAAGAGCATTTATGCAGCTAATTACCCAGGGTGCCAGCATACCTCTGCTGGCAGGGGATGAGGAGCTGGCACCCAATGGTGTGTGGGGCTGTGACAGGTCCTTGTCCCCAGGGGTGGGCTGCCAGCAACAGGGAAGGACTCTGGAGGAGACACCATCCTTGAGTGGATCTGCCTGGACTTCCTGACCAGCCTTGAGAATTGCTGCTGTTGAACCCTCCACCATCACGGCTTTTTGGAGGAGCCCAAGGCTCCAGGGCCACACAGCACAGCACGGAGAGGGGGCTGCACCCTGAGGAGGCCTACAGAGCACCCCTAAAACCACAGCAGATCCACAGACACCTCCAAATCCATCCAAGCAAGGGAATGCAGTTTGCTGTGGTCCATCCCTCCATCTGCTCTCACCTACGTAAGCAAGGGGCCCCAATGCTCCGTCCCCTCTGGAGAAAAGCCATTCCCACATCTCCTGCCAGGACACAGCAGAAGACCCCTCAGGCAGCACCCCAAAGTCAAGCCCCAGCTCTGGGGGAGCAGCCAGGCCACAGCAAGTGGTTCATCTCCTCTTCTAGACTGGCCACTACTCGGCTCTGGTGACATCCTGCTCTGGTGACATCCTGCCCCAGCCGGCATGTGGAGCAGCTGAGGGTCTGGCTGCTGGACCAGAGCCACATGTGGCTAACTGGGCTAATGAGGCTGAAGGCCTCCAGCACAAAGCAGCACAAAGGCTCAAACGTCCAGGGGTCACCAGGGCTTGTCTCCTGAGCAGGGCCATGGGAACAGTGGCCTTGTTAAGACTCATCAGGTCATCAATGTCCCCATCCCTCATCCTCAGAGCATCTCCTGCCTCCCCATCCCAGCCACAATCCTGATTAACTTAACGATGTCAGGAAAGGTTGGATCCACATGGGGGGTGCAGGCAGCCCAAAGCAGTTATTGGTTAATTTAGGGCTCCCCAGCATAGCCCTGGAATGGGGACGGATGGACCCTCTGGCAGTCTGGGAAGGCTGCAGGGAGCTGGGGGGGCTGTGCCAGCACAGCCACCCTGTCATGGGTGATTTGCCAGGATTTTTCAAGCCCAATTAAAAAAAAGGCATCAAAAAATTGTGTATGACAAAAATATTCAGGAAATTGCTCCAGCTGCAATATGCTCCCACCCCCCAGCTGCAGTGCAACGCTCTGCTCCCACTGCATTCCTGTTGGGGATGGGGGCTTTCCCAGCTTCCAGTCAGGGCCCGCACTGGGTGGGCAGTGGGGTCCCCAGGCAACAGGGCCCATGGCAGGCACATCCCTGCCCCCCTCTTCAGCAACAGGACTGCCCAGAGCCCCCCACCCCCCGAGCTGGGGCCACCATCCCCACTGCAGGACGCTGAGGTCAGCTGGGTGCCAAAGGGGTGCCAAGTACCCTCCCTTACCCTCCCCCCCGCTGTCCCTCAACATCTGGAGCATTTTGGGAGGCAGGAAGGTCAGGAAATAACAAATTTATGGCCAAAGCCAGTGAGGAGGCTCCTTCCAGCTGTGAATCTGTCACACAGAGTCAGGGTCACACACCGAGACCCCACTGAGCCCTGAACTGCAGGAGCATCACATTCCCAGCATTCCCACTGCAGCCCAGCCTCCTCTCTGGAGCAAGCAGCATCCCAGGGGCCAGGCACCCACAGGAACAGCCCCTGCACCCCTCTGTACCCCACAGCACAGGGGGAGTTCTGCTGTCCTGCTCCTGCAGTGAGCAGAGCACCAGCACCTAGATTTGGGGTCTGGCAGAGGCATTCAGGGACGGGAAACAGGGAGAGCCCCAGCCTGGCTCACCACAATCCATGCTTGGATTCGCTTTCCAGGTGGGAGAAATTGGGGTGCAAAGCCTGGGTGCTTT
Organism: Eopsaltria australis; assembly: GCA_034509425.1. Taxonomy (NCBI): domain Eukaryota; kingdom Metazoa; phylum Chordata; class Aves; order Passeriformes; family Petroicidae; genus Eopsaltria; species Eopsaltria australis. The sequence continues at coordinate 64,242 of JAVTVJ010000520.1, forward strand.
AAACATGCAGTAAACATGTTCCCCCCAGCAGAGCCCAGGCAGGAGCTGCAGAGCTGGCTGTGACAGCCAGGCAGGACCTGGAGCAGCACACAAGCAGCCGGGAATGAGCTGCAGCCAACAACCACCCAGCGAGCAGAACAACACTCCTGATTTTGAAAAAACACATAGAACAACAGCCCCCAAAGGGCAGCTGACATGTGAGCCCCCAGTGCTGGCAGCAGTGATGGGGACAGGGCTGCTCCACAGGCAAGGGCTCTTCTGCCTTTGCCTCCCAGCAGCTGGAAGAGCTGGACTTTGGCTCTTGATCCAGGCAGAGGGTGCAGAACCTGCCGCTCCCAGGGCCAGGAAAACAAACAGCTCAGGAACACCCAGGAAAGTCCCTCTGGCACCTGCCAGCTCCACAGCCACTCCCCAGAGATGCCCTTCACCCGGGGAGGAGGAGCAGATCCCACATCCCCAGGACCCCCACAGCTGCAGGCTGGCACCCCCTCCCCACCCCATCACCCACCCACATCCATCCCAGCACAGGCAAAAGCAGCAGCAGCTCCTGCCAGGCCACCTGCAGCGGAAAGGAAAAGCTCCATCTCCAGCACTTATTTATTTTGAGGCTGCCAACGAGAAGGCAATTAGCTCCAGGGGATTAATTGCTGGGAATCCTTGTCCAGAGGGGAAAGCCTCAGTTTCTCCAAGAACAACGAGGGGTCTCCAGGCTGGGATGGGAGAATGGGATTCAAAGAAAGCTGCAAAGCAAATCCCGAGCTGCCATGGGGGAGAAGAGGTTTGGGAATCTTGACATTTAATCACGCAGTAACTAAAGGTTCCCAGACATGTCTAATAAGACAATTATAGTGCGTGTTAATAATAGATTATTAAAAAGCTTATTTATGGAGGTTTAAGCAGGCAGATGGCAGGGCCGTGTCGATAAGGCTCTCCAGGAGCCTGTGCTACCTCCCAGCTCCCGGGGATGCAGCAGGGATTTGCCTTTCTCTGCCTCCAGCCCCTCGTGCTTAACCCTCGCACGACTGCCCAAAGCAAAGCAGCAAATCCCCAGAAAGGGACTGCAGCCAGGAGAGGATGGTTGCGGGGTGTTTTGGGGTGCTCAGAGCTCCCAACCCCTCTGCAGAGCAAGGATTGGGTGATGAAGTGATGGAAAAGCTCCATCCCAGGTGCAGTCAAGGGAAAAACCAAACATCAAGAGGCAGCACGGCCTGTTGTCACGGCCAGGACAGGGGTTAAAGGCACCAACAAACACCTGCCTTGGTCTTCCAGGGGGTGTCCCTCCTCCCCCAGGCTCCTGATCCTCATAGGCTTTATTCTGGGAAAGCTCCCAAGGAAGCTGGAAAAGGGCTGGTTTGTCTTAGTTTGGATAACAAAGGGAAAAATGTGCATTTCGGGCCAGGAGGTGACTCACCAGCATCCCTGTTCCCGGGGCCAGGGCAGGTCCAGGCACCCAGAGGAAAAACATGAAGCGGGAGTTTTGGAACAAGAAGAAAAGGGTAAAAATTAAACTAATGCAACTGCAAGTCTTGATGGGGGAGAAAAAAACAGGCATTGCCAGGCTCCACCATGGATACAGAGCCAGAGGGACAGGTCCATCCAGGGGCATCAACATCACTCGGAGCCTCCCTAAATTCTGCTTCTCCCTCATGGATGGTGAAAATCCACCACACGGCAGTGTCCCTCTGAACACACTGGAGAGCCAAGGGCTTGGGAGCCAGAAACCTCTGCCCTGGGCACACCTGGGCATGTCAACAGGATTTTCCAGAGCATCCCGACACAGGAGCCTCAAGGGTGTTTGTGCTGTCTGGGCGCTCTGGGAAAGGGCATGGCACTCCCAGGGAATTAAATACACACCTAGCAGCAAACAAGAGAAAGAGCTGCTTCCCTGGCACGGCAGAACAGGCAAGAGGGGGAAAAAAAAACGAAGCCTGAAACAAGCTGACAAGGAAAATGTAACGTTCTCGCACATTTTATGTGCTCGGTGAAGGCGGGGTAGGGAGAATAAAAATGCCTTGGCATGGGAGAGCCCACGGACAGCCAGGCGGAGGGAAACAAACACCGGGAACAGCGCTGGAAGAGCAGCATCGGGCACCTGAGCACCCGGAGGGCACGAAACACTGACCCTGTCCCCCAGCAGCAGCCGGGGACAGCCCTGCCCCTGCCCCCCTCCCGCTCGCAGCCCCTGCTCGTCCCCTCTCCCAGCTCCTCCCGAGCCCCCCCGGCCGTTAACGGGCGGGGTCTGCCCCGCTCCCGACCCCGATCCCAGCCCCGGCAGCGGCGTCTGCTCGCCTGTTCCCATTCACTCGACCGAGACAGCACCGCCGCGTCGGGTCAGGGTCACCCGTGCCACCCCCTGCCAGCGCTGTCCCGGGGGGACAGGGACGCTTGGGGGGCCCCGTCCCCCCGCCTGACCCCAGCTGCTCACCACAGCCCCCCAAGCAGTCTGAGTGCCACCGGAGACGCCACCAGCCCCAGTCCAGTGCTCCCTGGCAATCCCAATCTCCCAAATGGAAGCTGCAAACCCAAATCTTTTATTTGCTTAATTGCTGCTAACGAAGTCGGAGCCGAGCGCAAACAGCTTCCGCATAATTCCGGCTGGGGTGCCACGCAGCACCGCGGCTGTGTGTCCCCTCCGAGTGTCCCCACCGCCGGAAAACAGCCCGGGGGACAAGGGCTGGGACCCCTGAGAGCAGCTCGTTGCTGAATTCTTGGGGTGCAGCACGAAGAAGCGGAGGTGCACCCTACCACGGAATCGTTTGGGTTGGGAAACATCACCGAGCCCAACCATGCCCCCAGCACTGGCAAGGCCACCACGTCCCCAAGTGCCACATCCACCTTTCCTGGCAGGGAAGGCAAAAGGCGGAGGGAAATTGCTGAGCCTGCCACCTCCTGTCCGCGGAGCCCTGCGAGCCAGCCTGCCCCGGGCCACGGGCTTCCAGCAGGGAAAAGGCTCCGTGTCCTGCTGCAAAGGGCCCAGGGAGGAGAGACGGGGCTGCCAAAGGCCGCTGGTGCCAAGCACAGGTCCCCGTCCCAGCCTGCTGCCACCACACGAGCCCCCGGATCGCCCGGTTTGGGGGTCACCCGGTGCCTCCCAACACCACCCAGGTCCCCTCCATGGCGAGCACAACGGGCCGGCAATGACAGCTCAGTCACTGCAAAACCTTCATGAGCTACAAAAAGTTTAAAGGCTACAGGAAGGAGCAAAAAACACCCCAAGGCCACAGGGGGCTGTGACCAGGGCACCCCAGTTCCTCCCTGTGCCTCAGTTTCCCCACCTGTAGAAGGGACCACACCACGACCCTTCTTTGCAAAGGCACAACTAAAAATCCCCTATCTTCTGAAAATATCCACCGAAACAAGCAGCAGGTCCTCCCCAGCGACCCACAGCACGCGCAAACAGCTTAAATATTTTTTTCCCAGCCCTGTCCACTGTGCAGCCCCAGGGATGAGCGAGGCAACCTCCCCACAGGCGGCCAAGCCACACCAGCAGGAGCAAACAGCAGATCCAGGCGAAAAGCAGCCTGCAGTGGAGCGGGGGGCTGGCAGCAGACCCCTCACCTCCGGCTGGATCCAGTCCCTTCGGCTCCACTGCGGAGCTGAGCCTGCGCTGCATCTGCCAGGGAAAGGGAGCAAACCCACTCCTGATTTACACCGGGAGCGAGCTCGATCCTGCCCTTCGCCGACGCCGTCCTGCAGGGAAGGGAGCCCACCGAGGGAAAAGGGTTTGCTTAGGAGGGGACCCTCCCCACAAAGCCCCCCCAGACACCAGCGCGTCCCCGCTACTGCCCCTCCAGCCCCTCACGGGCTGCGGCAGCTCAGCCCTGCGAGCCAGCAGAGCACCACACAGCAGGGCTGGGGAGCAGCAAACCCCAAACCCCCCTCTGACACCGGGGAGCAGAAGCCCCATACTCCAGCACAGCCCTGAGCCCCCCACCAGCTCCGTGCCTCAGTTTCCCCATCGCCCCCCGCTCAGCCCTGAAGCCCAGAGTAGCAGCTCCCCTCGGCACACAGCCCCCCCACAAAATCCAAACCCATTCCCTCCCCATTTCGCCCACCCCGCATGAGCCGGGGGAGCCTCAGCGGTTTCACATCTCCCCATCCCCCGTGTGTCCGTGCCCCCATCCATCCCCCACCGCACGGGTCAGCCGCCGCTTGTTTTCTGCTGATGGGTGTCACTATTTATAATCTTTGGAGAAATGCCACTACCCAAAAAAAACAAAATCAATGCACCACCATCGGGACTGCGTGCAGGTGAGCAGCTTGGATTTAAAGACAAAAACCCAAAGAACTAGGCAAAAATACACTTTTCATGTGATCAGCATCACCCAGGAGCTGGGGGCGACAGCACCAGGGACCCCTTGGAGAGAGGCACCAGCTCCTCGTTCTCCCGTAGCTCCGTTTCCCCCAAAAAGCGCTCGCAGCCCCCGGCAGCACCTCGGGAGCCCCAAATTCCCATTCCCCGAAGCATCCAACCCCGTTTCAGATTCCCGAAGAGATCGGGAGCGAGTCGTCTCCCCGGACCCGCATCAGCCCTTCCCCCGGGGATCCCGGGGGGCGCAGGGCTCAGCGCCGGAGTGCTCAGGGGGAGGGGGGAAAATTTTAAAATATGTAAATCAATCAAATCAAATTGATCGATCGTATTTCGGTACAACTCCCCCGGTGCCTCCGCGGCACAACGAGAGCCGGGAGGCTGCGACCGGAGCCGCCGCAGCCGCCACCTGTTCCTACCGGAGGGTCCCCAGATTCCCCTCGGGGCCCCCCAGTGAAAGCACCGGGATCCCGCCGCCCCTCCAGGCACCGGCATGGGGGCTCCCCTGGCCCGCGCTCCCCCCGCCGCCACCGGGGGAAGTTTTCCCTCCCGGGGTGCGGCAGGAAGGGGGATCGGACGGGGGCCCCGGTACCGAGCGGGAGCCGTGGGGCCGCGCTCGGCGGAGCATCCTCGGGGTGGGGGGCGCCGCCGAGACCCCCCGGCCGCCGCATCCCCGGCAGGGAAAACTTCCCCCGGTGGCGGCGAGGGGAGCGCGGGCGAGAGGAGTCCCATGGCGGTGCCCGCGGGATCCCGGTGCTTTCACGGAGGGCGGGGGTCCCGAGGCGGTTCGGGGACCCTCCGGCGGGAACAGGTGGCGGCGGGACAGGCGGGACTCTCCGCGCACCGGAGGCGGTGGAGCCCCGGAGCTCTCACCGAGCGAGCAGGACCCCCTCTCCCCGGCGCACACATCGCGCTCCGTTCCTACCGGCGGGCGTCTCGGTGTCCAGCGCGTAGACCCGCAGGGCGAGGGCGAGCAGCAGCGCCCGGGCGCTCCGCATGGTGCGGCCGGTGCCGGGGACCGGGCGGGGGGCGGCGGGGCCGTGGCCGCCGCCGCCGCTGCGCGCCCGCGGTTCCGGCGCGGCGGGGGCGCAGCGGGGCCCCCGCGCCCGCCCCGCGCTCAAATACCGGCGGCGGCGGCTCGCGCCCGCCGTGACGTCACCGCCGCCCGCCGAGGGGGGGCGGGGGGGGCGCCGGTACCGGGAACGGGAACGGCGGGCGGGGCGGCGGCGCCCCCTGGCGGACACGAGCGGTGGTGCCGCGGGGGAAGTTTGGGGGGAGCGGGGGGTGGGGGGGGGCGGTCCCGGGAGTTACGGGGTGTTTGGGGGGGCTCTCCCGGACCGGGGCACGGGAGAGGTGGGGAGGGGTCCCGGGAGCTGGGGGCGGCGGGCGGCGCTCGGGTAAAGGAGGAGGTTCTCCCGTACTGGGGGTTGGGGAGAGAGGGGCGGTCCCGGGAGGTACGGGGAGAGGGGGCGGTGCGTGGGTAAGGGGGGGGTCTCCGGTACCGGGAGGTGCGAGGAGGGGGATATCCGGTACCGGGGGAGAGCGGGAGGAAGTCCCGGGGGAGGCGGGGAATGGGGGTCCCGGGAGTTATGGGGGTCCCGGGAGCTATGGGGCTGAGGGCGGTGCACGGTTAAGGGAGGGGAGGTCTCCGGTGCCGAGGGAGAGGGGCCTGGGCTGCCCGGGAGCGCCTCTTGCTTGCCGCTGGTGCAGGGGAGGACCCCGCAAGGGTGCGGGAGAAAGCACGGGGGTCCCCGGCTGCGGGGGGGTCCCGTTGCGGGGAGGGTCCCCTGTATCAGCGGAGGGGGCGCGGCTGCAGGGGGAGGAGGGGTTCCCTGCGTGCAGGAGGCTGCCAGGCTTTGGGGGGTCCCTGGTTTTCAGGGTGTGCAGGGATGCAGGGACAGTCCCCAGCTTAGGGGGAGGCCTGTGTCCAGAAGGGTCCCCAGGACCCTCCAAATGCAGGGGGTGTCCTCAGGAGTCCCAGCTGGAGGGTCCCCACCAAGCTGGAGTGGATCCTGCAGGGTTTCCAGGTGCAGGACAGGTGCTGGGAGGAGGCTGGGACGGGGACAGGTGATGGTGACCCCCACTCTGGGGTGGGTGGCCCCAGTCCCTCGAGTGCCCCCCATCACCCCTGGGCTGTGCCCGAGGCTGTGGGGCAGAGAGGAGACCCCACAGGCTGGACTTCAGGGACAGAGCCTCCTGCCTATCCCGGGATATCCTCGGACCCTGAAACGCCCCTGGTCCTCCACCACAGGCTGGATGTCCTTGAGGGACAGGGACAGGAGGCTTTGCCCCGCAGGATGGTGACAGGGAGAGGTGGACAAGGCTGTATGGGAGTGGCAGTGGCACCTGAGACCCCGGTAACACCCAGCAAAGCCACCGTCCCCCGGAGTGGGAAGGGGGTGACAGAGGGAGGTGCAGGATCTGACCCAGAGCAAGCAGAAAGGGGAAAAACCCACAAGGATGCAAAAGGAGGAAAATCTCTGTCCCTTTCCCAGCTGAGTGCACAGGATCAGGCACAGAGTGCTGGCAGCCCTGGTGTCCCTGCTGGCAGTGCCAGCGGGGATGAAAGGCCCCTTGTTCGTTGACATCCTCTCCAGCCTTATTTCTGGAGGAAAATGTTTTTCCAAAGGTTTTGGGTGAGGAGGAGGGGAACTCTGCATCAGCTTTTTGGTGTGATCTGTGCTTGGGTCACCCAGACTCCAGGGTGGGAAACTGCCTGGGCACAGGAAAACTTGGAAAGCAGAGGGAACAACGCTGGAAATATTGGGACTTCTTAGCCGAGATCCCTCAGGGAGGGTCCGTGGCATTGGCATCACCCTGTGATGATGCAGCCTTGTCCTGAAAGCCAGCACCCAGTGCCAGCACCCAGCAGGGTGACAGAGGGACAGGGGATGGTACCTGGGTGTCACTGAGCCGGGTGAACCCACCGGGAAGTTCCCAGCCCTGGAAGCAGGACAACACTGCCCACCAGCTTCACCCAAATTCAGCTCATCCCTAGGGATGCTGCTGTGCTGCTTCTCCCTGCTGGGCTGGCTTCATTGTCTGGGGACACTGCACAGCCCTGGGGACACTGCACGGCCTTGGGGACACTGCAGAGGCCCCTGCCAGCCCCCTCCTCTCTGGGACAGGAGTTCAGCATATCTGGGGTCACCTCAGAGCTGCCAGCCCCAAACACTCCACCTGGCAGTGTCCCCGGTGTCACCCCTCCCTGTGCCATGGGAGTACAAAACGTTTACCTTCCGTTCCCAGTTGCCCCCAGTTTCTCCCAGCAGCCCCCCAAGCAGGTTAGCACCATGGTGACACTTCTTGCTGGGATGCATCAGTCCTCATGGATATGGGGACAAACCAGACCAGCACCATGTGTCCCTCAGCCAGGACAGCACATCCGGGGTGAGGATGGAGGGTGATGGACACCCCTCTCCAAACCACACTGCCCCATGCTGAGCATGGAGTGATCCTGACAAATCCTCTCCCAGCGACACTAAAAGCCTGTTAAAATAATGCCCGATAAGGGAATTAAGCTGCTTACATGTGTGGCTGTGAAGGCAGGAGAGGGCTGGCACAGTGCTAACTCTGCAGGGTCCCCCTGGAGCTTTTTGGAGAAAAATCCCCAAAATCCTTCTAGGAAGAAGAGCTGGGTGATGCAGCAGCCAAGGAATGAGCTGGGGATGGTCTCTGCCCAGACTGGGGAGGAATTTGGGGGGCTCTTGTCCCAGCAGCTGAACTGAAACAGTTCAGGGGGGAAATGCAGCCAAGGGCAAGCAGCAGCAGGATATTCCCAGGATTCTGGGGGAATCAACCAGGAAACATGGAGGTTTTAAGCTGAACAAGCCTGTTGGAGCACTGCGCTGTGCTTTCCACCACCTTTTCAACCCCAGAATTGTACTTCCAAACCGATCACTTCACCAAACAATAAAAAGGGGATTTTATTGCAGCCAGCGTATCACAACAGAACTGTTCCCCATTCCCTGTGCGTCACCGTCCTGCTCCAACACTCCACAGCCCAATCCCAACCGTGCCGCCTCCTGGGGTGAGCCCCGGGCTTCACTTGGTGCCACTCCTGTGCTTCTCCACGGGGATCATTCATGTACCCGGGACCTGCCGCGCACCGGGGGCACGGCACGGATTTCGCATGAGCGGAGCGGGACGGACACCGGGCTTCCACAAAGGCTCCCTGTCCCCGCGAAAGGCTGGCAGTGGCCCGGGGCAGGGCAGGGCAGGGCAGGGCAGAGCGGCACCTCCCGGGGGCTCCTCCCCTGGGGAAGGGGTTTGGAGGAGCCTCCCGGGATGATGGGGCTGGGTGTGGGGAGAGATGCATGGAGGAATCCGTAGCGGGTGTGCATTCATGTTGCCACCAGGTTTGGGGACAAGCAGGATTTGTCCCCAGGGCTCTGCATGAGGACAGTTAGGGACAATTGCCCCTCCAGCACATCCAGCTCAAATCTGACCTGTCCAACAGGGCTGAAAGGGAGGAAAGTTCGGCCAAGGACCTGATGCCTGAAGGATTTTTTTCTGCTTTTCTCCTGAATATTTCTTACACTGTTCCCTATATTCACAAGTATCAGCATGCACACTTGGGATGCTTTAGGTGAGAGCTCAGCCCGGTTCCATGGTGTTTATAGGGCTGGGAGACCAAACACCCCTGAAACCGCATAGAGTTAGAGACCAAACACTCTGTTTTCGTGGGCCCTCAAGGTCTCCTAGTAGCACAGATTCTGTAAACAAGAAGTGAGCCCACCCAGGCCCCTTATTGGGCCCTCTGGTTAGATATGCTAATGTGTAGAGTCTTTAATTGTACACTCGATTGGGGGGAAGGGGCTTTTGTGGCGTGTTCTACCTGGACGGCAGAAGCCATGGAATGGGATCCTATTAAATACCGAGGTAAACAACCCCCAACCCTCTGACCGTGTCTGAGCCTTTATTTCCTAACACCAGAAAAAGGCATCAGACCCATCACCACTTCCCCGAGCTGGGGGGGACCTGCCTGGCACCGACAGGGCCAGGGGCGTAGACAGGGACACAGGGATGGGTTTGGAGGTGGCACAGCACAGCACCCATCATGCGTGGCCTGGGACTAATCCTGCACCGAGGGAAGGAAGGAGGGACAAAGGGAAGCCGTGAGGAAGCAAGGACAGATGGGCACACGGCACTGCCCCATGCAGCTGCAGGGATGTAGCCAGTGACAACCCATCAGGACCCAGCTCCATCCCATTCCCGGGGTGCAAATCCTTTCCCCTATCCCTTCCCAAGCATCTCCTCCCACGCTGAGCACCGGCAGGACGAGCCCGCAGTGCCCTGCCCTGTCTCCCCGTGCCATCAGCCCCGGAGTGTCTTGCAGGAGCAATCGAGTTAAAATGAAGTAATCACTCTTCAAGTACAGTCATTTGCAGGAAAAATATAGGCCTTGCTGTGATTGCAAATGGTCTCCACTGCAACCATCCCTCCCACTCCAGGGAGAAATATTTTCAGCTCCGGGGTGCTCAGTGACAGCAGCCTCAAGCGCAGCCAGTGTGGCCACATCACATCTTGTGGCTTCTCTCAGGTTGGGGGCAAAAAGCTGAGATTTGGGGCTTTGAATCTCCTAGGACCCAGCAGTACTTTTGGGAGGATTCTTTTGCTCTCAGGTATCTCTATAAAATGGCAGGTTGGGGGAGAGGGGCTGCCCTGAGCCCTTATCCCAGAGCCCAGGGATGGAGCTGCAGCACCCACCAGTCCCCCCCAAACCACTGGACGAGCATCTCCACACTGACCAGGGCTTCCCACATCAAAACTCTGTAATTTTTTACTTATTTCAGAATACTGCCTTCTGCTGCCAGCACAGAAATTCCCCATTTTTCCACATTAAACCCACAGGACCCAGAGCCCATCACTCCCTCCCCAGCATCGCTCCCAGCAGTGCCTTCCCTGCAGCAAATCGCTCTTGCATTGAATTTTAAGCAATTTCACTCCCCCAAAATCTTTTGCCTTCTGGGTTTTTTCCCTCCTTTCCCCTTTACTCCAGACTCTCTCCCTCCTCCTCCCATATCCCCCTTCTCCTTTTTCTATGCCCCCACCCATTACACCCCCATCCAGCTCTTTCTAACAACTCTCTGCTATTTTCTCAAATCACCTGCCTTTTGCTAATGCCAAAAATCCTTTTTCTTTCTTAACAGACAAAATAGATTATCTCATCCTGCTGTTCTCCTCGCTGTCTGTCCAGCCCCGAGCGGTCAGACGCCCGCCGCGGTGCCGTGGCCGGATGTAATAGGGCTATTAGATGAGTTATCACAGCCTGAAAGGATGAAATAACTTCTGTGCCTTCATCCAAATAAAACTCCCTATTCCTGTTCAATGCAACGAATGAACAAGAGTTCCCAGGGGAAATAGCCAGGGAAATGTTAGAAGATGTTAGAAGGTGTTGGAAGATGTTATTTAAGACCCGGACCTTTGCCGAGCCACCTCTTGGTTTGGGTTCAAAGGGCACTGGGGTTTCTCCATGGGGAATTGGGAAGTCCAAGGATCAGTGCCAACACCCAGAGTTAAATCCTCACCCGGGTGCTGCTCTGACAGCATTTTTTGAGTGCTCAGTGGCACAGCCTCATGAATGTCCCACATGCGGCTGAATCCCTGGACCACTTGCATCCAGCAAACTGCTGTCTCCCAAGCACTAATTCCAAGGAGAAACTTTGCTTTTTTGTCTCAGAGGGAGCTGTCTCGAGCTGTCCCTGCATTTCCCATGAGCTCCATGCAATGTCCCCAGATCTGCAGGTGGAACACCCAGCCTGGCCCACAGCAGCATCCCAGCCCCTGTGGGAGATGCTCCAGAGCCAGCCTGGAGCCCCTGGGCTGCCCTGCAGGGCACCACTGCCCCAGCCAGCCCTGAGTGACCTCCCTGTGCCACCAACCCCCCCGTGGGGTTTTACAGGGATTTCCTTAGAGGGATGCAAACCCCCAAGTCACCCTCCTGGGCTGGCAAGGAACGGCACAAAGCAGCAGCTCCACTGCAAAATTTAAAATCCCAACACTTACTAAACTCTGTTTGTTCCCCCTCTGCCACCCCACTAAACCCCCCATTTCTGTCTTCCCTGGGATGTGATGGACATGGGGATGCCAGCACCACCAGTGTCACCTCTGGGCACACTGTGGTGCTCCTGGTGCTGCTCCTACTGGCCCTGGAGCCACAGTTGCTTCCTGGCCACCCTTGAAGAAGAGCCCAAATGTTTCCTCCATGTCACCTTGTTTTGGGCTTATTTATCTCCCTTCAGGTCATTTTTGTATCATTTTTTTTTTGTTTCTGAAGAGCCCTCTGTGCGTTGTGGGGTGGAAATGCAGGAAGAGCTCTGCATTACCCTGTGGTCCCTAACCTGGAATTGCCATGTAAAGCAGTTTAAAATCACATCACTGGGGACACAAGGTTCAATTTCAGTCCTTTCCCTGCTTCTGGAGCCCTCTGGGAGCATCATATAGCCTTCTGGAATTTTCACAAACTGCTTTTAACCCCAAAACATTCCACAGTACCATGCACCATCCGTCTGTCCATCTGCTCAGCACTTCACCCAACCCAGCTGCCACTCCAGCTGCATGGATTTGCCCATCCCTAACCCTGACAAGGAAATGACCTTGATTAAAAACCAACCAGAACTAAGGCATTGAACCCAAGCCGTTCTACACCAAAACTCTTTGTGCTGTTCCTTTGGTATTGCCTCAGGATGGAGGTTTTTTTTTGAGGGGGGATGTAAATCAGCCAAGGCATTTTTTTTGTCTCTGGTCACATCCAAAATCACAAATGTCATTTATTTTCAGACCTGAGGTTTGGCTATTGCTCAAATTTCTCGTAATCATGTCTCAGTGCTGACAGGCTGGAGCCTGAGCACAGAGCTGGGTGTGCAACCAGCTCCGTTTAAAATCTGACTGCAAGGAAAGGAGGGCACAGTATCGCATCCAACATTTATTTATTATCATTTTTAATTTGGTTTTACATCTCTTTTGGGTTTCTTTCGTTCAGTTTCATACACAGGGGAAGTGACAGCTCTCCCCCCCTCTTGTTTGCCCTTTTCTGAGCACCAGCAGCTCTGCTTTGGTGGTTTTCCAAACCTCGTTGGGGAAAGGATGCGCTCTGCAGTTTGTGACAGAAAGAGTTCATCAGGCATTTCAAACAAAAATGAACAAACAAAACCAACCAGCTCTGGACAGAACCTAGACATCCATCAGTTCTTTTCCCAAACAATTGTTCACGTTCACAGTTTCCTGCAGTGCTGGGAATATTTCAGGTCTGCGGACAACAGAAGGAAAAAGGAGAAGTGAAAATACAGTTTAAAAAGGATAAAAGACACCAATTTGGTGCCTTTCTTCACCTGGGCAACTTTTCAAGCTGTTTCAAGAGATCTTCCCTGCCAAGTCACTTGGGATGATGCCTCTGGGTGCCATTGTGGCAACACAGGGCCCAAAAGCAGCATCTCCCTAAAAGCAGCATCTCCCCTCCCCATCCCGGCCATGCTCTTCCTCATCCAGCTGGATGATGCCCTGTGGACATCACACCTCAGTTCCGTGTCACCTCCCAAACACCAACCCCCAGGACCAGCTCCTGCCTGTCCCAAGCTGGAAAAATGCCTGAACAGGATGATTTTTGCATCAATCACCCCTGAAAGTCTAGGGATGGACCAGCTCCACTGCACAACCTGAATATTGGCAGCACGGGAAAAAGCCGTGATGGGAAAAGCAAGGAGCAAGCAAGGACGATGTCCCAGCACAGCTGGATCCTCTCAGCATCTCCCTCTCCTTCCTTATTTACGGCTGGAGCTGAATCCTCCTTGTTCATCTCCTTGGCAGAGGATCAGAACTCATCAATTCTCCATTTGCCACTGAGAGTTGTGTTTCTTCCTATACATTTTTTCTTAATTATCTGACAATGAAACAATTTAAAGGGGGATTAAAAAAAAAAATCAGAGAGGCAAGAAACAGCCATCAGTGTGCTTAAAAAATAAAACCTCTCTGGGCATCCCATCCCACCGCCCTCATCCCCATGTGGAGCCAGGAGCATTGGGTACATGTTTTTAGGTGAAGGATTCAATAGCTCATGGGATTGCCCAGCTCCATCAGAGGTGTTAAATGAGGGATTCAGGGATAAAGCAAGGATTATGTAAAGCAGGTCTTTAAGGACAATGTGTTTTCCATTCAAAGATTCAGACGTGTCTAATAAAAAAGGATTGATGTCAGAGCAATGGGGCTCTGCCAGCACTGCTGGGTTTGGGGGGAATGAGGCTCAAAATGGGAAAATAACCAGCTGAGCTCTTCCTAAGCTTTACAAGACGCAGGAGGTGGGGAGGGACGGCCCCAGGAGCCTGCAAGGGACACGGGAGGGGAATGGTGGCTGCAGTGATTGGGAACAGGGAGAGGGGTTCGAGGACACGGGAGCTGAGTGCTCAGAGGCTGGGGCAGCCCCTCCATTGCCTTCCTCCAAGGAGGATTCTGAGCATCCCCTTCCCTGCCTGGACAAGGAAGTTATTCTGCAGCTTGTTTCACAAGCCTTGTCCTTTTTGTGCATCCCGAGATCCCAGCCCAGCCTCCTGACCCGATGTCCAGGGGATCCAGCAGGGCTTGGACCACACCTGGCTGCTCTGGGACAACCACTGAGATGCAACATCAAAAAACCCTCCCCAGAAATCTCTCCATCCTCAGCTTTCTTATTTGTTCCTAAGCAAAGCAGACACACCTTCCATTTCTCCACCAAAAAGGAAAAAGGCAATAAATTATTATTCCCTTTAATTAAAAACTGTGTCAATCTTACAAGCAGTTAATTAATAATTCCACATTAACTTGATTAAGTGCTGGGAGAGCTGGAGGCAGCACAGCCCACACGAGGCTCCCAGGGTCAGGCTGAACCTGCTGGGCTCAACTCCTCCTAAATCAGGAGACAAAATCTCTGTTCTCAACAGGATTTAGGGATGAAATCCCAGCAAATGTCACCCTGGTGTCACGAAGGTGCTCATTCCCACCCTGCAGCCCCTCAGGTCTGCAGGAGCAAACACAACTTAGCAGCAGCACTTTTGCTTTCCAGCCGTGCCCAAGTGTGAACAATTCATCAATGGCTGTATAAATCATGATAATGTGATAAATCAGAGCTCATTAACAGTAACAGGGGTTAAAGCAGAGGGGAGCAGAGCCCATCACTCCTTCCCCCAGCCAGGTGCTGAGGAATCATCTCCTCGTCCTCCTCTGCCCACCCACTCCTAAACCCTCAACTGCAAAGTGGATTTTCATGCAACACTCCTATAAAAAAGTCCAATTCCAGGATATGAAGTAGTCATTAATCACCCGGAAATTGTGCTTGTTACAGGAGAAACATTAACAAAATAATCATAAATCGTCTGCCAGCTCTGATTTGCGGGTGCACACGTTCGTAAGGGGATGGAGAGGCCTCTCATTTGGCTGCTGTAATTAGTGATTAACCCTTTGCCACACAGGGCAGAGTGTGGGTACCACCAGCGTCCTCCACCACGGATTGCTCATGCATCCACCCCAACACAGACTATCTGAAGCATTCCTGGCATCCTTGGAAAGCTGCAGGTTTTGAGGTTATTAAAATCCCATTATTTTATTGCTGTGATTAGATTAAAACGCTGATAGGAGTGTCCAGCCATGCTGGAGGCAGTCGGAGAGGGCCCCTCCTGCCCAGAGGTGGAGGTGCTGCCAGGACCTGGATGTGCCCAGGATCCCACCAAACCAACCCGGTGGGAAAAGGCTGCTTTGCTCTCTGACTCTGCTGTCCTTGCAGTGCCATCACATGGGAGACTTTTACATCCACCTACAAGTGACCCCAAAACTTCTTATAAACTGAAGATGTCGGTGAGAAAAGTTCTTTTTCTCTCTCTCTCCCCTGTTGTCACGGAGGATCTGGTGGGAACTCCCCTGAACCCTCTGAGGCATCCCCAAAAGCAAATCATACCCCAGGAAAGGCAGAAAACACCCTCACTTTGGAAGAGAGTTTTTTCCAAACCCGAGCTTTTCCCTCATCTTGAACCTGAATTCACATGAATTCACACCCCAAAGAAAATGTTGTTTTTCTTTTTTATTAAAGAATTATGTGAACTATCAAGCAGGTTGAGAAAATCTTTCATTTAGGATCAACACAGCCTTAGGGATGGGTCACCTGAGCCAGAAAGGGCCCTGCCCTGAGCACCTGGCCCTGTTTTAGTGCCCTCCAGGCTCTGTGTGTGCTGGATCACCAGAATGGGGACAGTCTTGGGAGGATCTGCCAGCAGGAATCTGTGGGGCTGAACCGAGCAACTCCTCCCTTGGATATCAATCCTTTGCAAAGCAAACCTATGGGAATAAAATGCCACATGCTTGAGAATGGGATGGGGTGAGCAATCAGGGGAAGCGTTTGGATTTCGGGGTGATGCTGGTGGCCTTTGAACCCCAACATTGCAGAGTGGGGATGGATGGGATGGGGATGGGAATGGAATTGAGCCCCTGAGCTGCAGGTGCTGCAGGGAGGGGCAGGATCTGGCCACAGGCTCCTGCTGGAGCTCCCAACCCACCCCTGCTCCCCCCTGCCTGCCTGCCTGAGGGGTTCTCACCCATCCCAGGTGCTCCAGGCCATGGGGACCAGCAGAGCTCCCAGGCTGGCACAGGGAGGGATGGTGTTAATTAAGGAAACTGCTAATTACACAGCCTGTGCTGGGCAAACCAGGGTTTGGGGAGCTGCTCCCAACACCCAGCTGGAGAAGTCCAATCCCACGTGAGAGAGGAAATCATTTTTAAGCCCCATTGTTCTCTGTGACTATTGGTCTATCGGGAAAGCAGGAGGCTCAGCTTCTCCTTTCCCCCTCTGATCTAATCAGTTTTAATTGGGAGAATAAATGAGACCTTTCCTTCAAGATAATTATACAAAACATTGAATTAAATTACTATCAGGGATTTTTTTTCTCACCACTTGAGTCAGGCATCTGTTGTTTTAAATAATCATCTGACAAACATTTCCCTGCAGCTCTCCCTGCTGGGAGCGTGTCCATCCTGGACAGGGCAGCTGAAAGCCACTGGGTAACAAAGCAGCGAAAAGGGACTTTTCTCCCCAAAATCATAGAATCATGGAATGAGTTGGGTTGGAAAGGGCCTTAAAGCTCATCCCATTCCTCCCACTGTCCCAGGCTGCTCCCAGCCCCAATGTCCAGCCTGGCCTCGGGCACTGCCAGGGATCCAGGGGTGTCTCAGAACGATGATGCTGGAGGATCCAATCTAAACGATTCCATCATCCAGTGACTACGCGGACCAAGACGCTCCTGTGCCCATCAGCGATGCCCCTCGCACAGGGAGCGCGGCTGCGCCGACAGGGACACAGTGAATGATTTCGGAGCGTTTTGGGGAGAAAGCAGCGGGCAGCGACCCCGGGAGCCCCCGCGGAGCCGCCGCTGAGCCCCGCCCGCCCAGCGCCGAGCGCCCGCGCCACCTTAAGAGAGGGCGGGGCCACCGGGGGCGGGGCCACCGGGGGCGGGGCCACCGGGGGCGGGGCCTACCTGGAGCGTCACCGGCAGCCGCGCCAGGCACAGCCGAGGAGCGCCGAGAAGTGCCGAGTGGAGCCGAGTGGAGCCGAGCGGAGCCGAGCGGAGCCGAATGCAGCGGGCGGCAGCGCGGGTGCTGCGCGGGGCGCGGACCCCCCCGGTTCGGAGCCCCCCGGTTCGGAGCCCCCCGGTGCGGGCGCGATCGGCCACGGCGGGGACCCCTCCGCTCGGGCTGCTCTATGAGCGGCACGGGGAGCCCGCAGCCGTCGTGCAGTAAGGGGGGGACACGGGGGCATTGCAGGGGGTGCGGGAATGGGGGTACATGTCATTACGGGGTGGGGAGGTGCAGGAATGGGGGTACATGTCATTACGGGGTGGGGAGGTGCAGGAATGGGGGTACATGTCATTACGGAGTGCATTATGCGGTGGGGAGGTGCAGGAATGGGGTGGAGGTGAATTTGGGGGCTCATTACAGGGCAGGGGTGCAGGTGCAGGGCCAAGGCTGGGCTGGGGGCTGGCACAGAGTGCAGAGAGGGGTGGGGGTGCAGGTGAGGTTTTGGGGTGCTGCAGGGCTGTTTTAGGGATGCAGTGCAGGGGGTCAGGACTTGCCCACCCCAGGTGTAGGGGGTGAGAATGGGGTGCAGCTCCCTGTGGGATCCCTGAACATGCAGGGTGACGGGAGGACCCTGGGATACCCCAATGTTTTCCTGGTGCCATGGTCTCACGGATGAATGCTGGGGTCTCCTCCTGCTGCTGCTCCTTCAGTTTGCCTTAAACCACTTGTTTTTCCCAAAAAAGTCCATTCTTGCTTAATTTGGGGTACGACAGGGAGGTCTGAGCCCCCGTGTTACTACGCCTCAACTTCATCCTGGGTTGCATCCCATTGATGGGGATTCTCTTTGAGGTCCCAATTTAGGGGCCAAAGCAGCATCACAAGCAATTTTTGGGACAGCTGCTGATGCTCAGCATGAAAAAGCCTAGAAAGGAGAAAGTCGTAGTTTGGTGGATTTTAGGCCTTTTTTGTCCAAGGGAGGAGACTTTGAGGTCTTGCTGCCCCTCTTGAACCAGCTCAGGTCATGCTCATACCTTATCCTGGAGCATCCAGACACCATCCCCCTGGTTTTTGGAGAAGGACCATTACTTTTCCAAATGATCATTTAGTTGTTCAGCGGTGCTTGTCACCACTGCCAGTTCCTGAAATTTGCTGCTATCACCCCCTTCGCTTGTGCAAGGCTGATCTTGCTTCATATTTTGTGATTTCTCCTTTTTCACAGATTTCCAAAAATACCCCAGGTTCCCGTAACACTCGAGTGGGGCAGGACGAGCCGTAAAATCCCCAGCCAAAACCACGGCTTTTTTATGCAATCTGCTGAGTTTGTTAAGTTTAGTGAGCATCACTGGGCCTGGTGACATGGGATTGTGTTGGGTGGTTGGCTTTTAGCAGCCTCCTCCAAAAATCTGTCCATTGGTCTAACATAAACCTGATTTTTTACTGGGATGGGGCATACAGTGCTGTTAATTTAGGTGGGGTGTGGAGGTGATACAGGCACCCTCCAGCTTCAGCCACAGCACAGAAGACATCACCAAACTGGTGTTAATGCCCTTTTCCTTTGTGTCTCCCTGTTCAGACTGAAGGATCTGGAAGTGCCCAAGCTGGGGGACTGCGATGTCCACGTCAAGATGTTGGCAGCCCCCATCAATCCCGCTGACATCAACATGATCCAAGGTAATGTGTTGGATTAACACTGCACATCAATTCCTGCAGGATGCTCCAATTTGCAAGAGACCCATGAGGATCATCAAAGCCCAGCTCCTGCCTCGCAGGGTTCAGAGATGGCTCCTGATGAGGGGATGTTGAGGTATGACAGGGTGTCCAGCTCACCTCCAGCTTCCCTACAGGGACCTACCCGCTCCTGTCGCCGCTGCCAGCCGTGGGAGGGAACGAAGGTGTCGGGGAGGTGCTGGAGGTCGGGCGCCGTGTGACGGCTCTGAAACCTGGGGACTGGGTCATCCCTGCGGACGCCGGACTCGGTGAGTTCATCCTCGGCACCGCTGGGTCCTCACTCACCCCCCACCTGCAAAGCATCTTCCCAGGGGATTTTTGGGGTGCTGGAGCCCCTGTGAGGTGTCCAGGCTTGCCCAGAGAGCAAGCCCGTGGTCATGCTTGTGTGTGAGCTGCTGTGGGGATTTTGGGGGACCTAGAGCAAAAGCACAGCTCTCCAAAGCACCATCTTTTCAGGGTGTGGATGGAGCCATGAGCCCCTTCACTCACAGCAATTACACCCAAGGGGATGGGACTCAAAATGGGGAACAAAGCTCCTTTAGGGAATGCTGGGCAAGGGAAGCAGGAGTTGGAACCCATTTAGTGCCGTATGAGACCAATCATAATGAGACAGTTGGGGTAATTGGTGGAGTTATTTCTTACCTGGTTATATCTTGGTTTATTTTCACCACCTATTTCTATTTTTAATTAATTAATTTATTTAATTTTATTTTTAATGTATTTTTTAAAGCAAGTTCAGTTCCTGCTCCCCAGCCCCAGCGAGTGATGCTGCTCATCCTCTACAGACACAGGAGGCTCCCAGGAAGAATGGGGCTCCCCAGGGAAGGGGCTGCTGTGCCCAGGACTTACCATGCACCCCAGAACACCTGGGATAGGAGCAGTGGCAATGCCATTGCTTATGCCAAACTTAACTTTAGCAATAATCATCTTTCCTGTAGCATAGACCCTTGATGGGATGTCTGTGCTGTTGTAAAGCATTGCAGCAATCTGTGTTTCTCTGGAAACAACCACATTTTGTTCCATCAGCTTAGAGCTTCCCTAAAGACCTGGGATTAAACATTTCACACAGGCAAGGTCGTGGTGGCCTCTCACTGTAGTTTCCTCTTTAATAATGCTCTGCTGGGGAAGTGTGGGAATTTATTTCCCAACAAATGTCTCCCATGATCCTCCAAAAAGCCAATGGCCTGATATTTGCTGGTTGTGGTTTAGTGTCACAGCTTGTTCTTTGCCTGTTTCTTCTTAAAAGGCTTTTTGCTAAATGAGAGAAGGAAAACGATGGAGTTAAGAGCCAAATGGGGTATTTTTAAGCATAAAAACGCTGTAAATAGATGATAGAAGGTTAAATTGTATATAAGTGTAGGGGGAATAAAGCTGACTAAATTGGCTTGGAATATATGGGCTCATCCCTAGGATGGAGAGTATTTCCATTATCTCTGCACACACGCCCAGGGAGCCCCAGTCCCATTATTCCTCTGGGAAATGATTGGGCTTTGCTGGGTGATAAATCTTGGCAGGCAGCAAGGAATCCATTCCTTGCCTCTTGGAGCATTTTGACTGTACCCATATGGGAACCCATTCCATAACTCCCTCTCCAGGGTGCAGCTGGTTCTGGGCGCGCGATGCTGCCGGCGCCAAGGCTGCGGTGTGAGCTGATGGTTTTCCTTTGCTTTCCCCCTCTGCTGTGGCTGTGCCCGGTGCTGCCGTGCCCAGGGACGTGGAGGACACGGGGGGTGTTCCCTGAGGAGGCGCTGCTGAAGGTGCCCAGTGACATCCCGCTGCTCTGTGCCGCCACTCTGAGCGTCAACCCCTGCACGGCGTTCCGCATGCTGGCTGACTTCGAGAGCCTGGCGCCCGGTACGGCCCTGCCACGGGAGAGCGATTGCACACGGATCTCCTGGCTGCCTCTGCAGTGGGAATCTGCCTTTATCCACCCCCAGGTGACTCCGTCATCCAGAACGCCGCCAACAGCGGAGTGGGCCAGGCTGTCATCCAGATCGCCAGGGCCTCCGGCATCAAGACCATCAACGTGGTGAGGGACAGGTGGGTCCCCTGGGGAGGAGCGAGCTGGGAGCTGGATCTGCTCATCCTGCCCATCCAACCCAGGATTTCCTCCTGTTTGCTTCTCCAAGTTTGTCCTCCAGCCTCTTCCCTGTTGTCCCCATGCAATGCAGGAGCAGGAAGAAGGAACTCTGTTTCCTGGCTCATCGAGTCCTCTTTTTTTATCTCCTTTTTCGCTCCCCAGACCTGGTCTCCCAAAGCTTGTGGAGAGGCTGATGGCCCTGGGTGCTGACCACGTCGTCACAGAGGAGATGCTGAGAAAGCCAGAGATGAAAGATATATTTAAGGTACCTCAATGTTGATCCCACTGGAGAGATGGTCCAGGTCTGTTGCTGCTCTTCAGCACTGGGGAAAAGTTCAGGGATGGTGGGAAGGACAAATTTCTCCCTAGATTAGGACCTAGCCCCAGGAGTGGAGGAATTTTGCTGCTGCCACAAGGGAAGGATCACAGATTTTGGTGAAACAATGTTTGGCTTGAAACAGCCTGGTCTAGCTGAAGTGTCTTCCTGCACATGGCAGGGGATTGGAATGAGTCCCTTCCAACCCCAGCTTTTCCTTGGTTCTGATGGATTTCAGCTCTACTACGCTCAGCAGCCCTCAGTTAAATGTTCAGGTTAATGCAGATGCTTTGTCAAGAACCACGGCCCCATCCCCTAAAGGAGCCATACAATTTGGGAACCTTTGTCATAAACCCTTGCAGAGCATCCCGAGGCCCCGGCTCGCCCTGAACTGCGTTGGAGGCAAAAGCACCACGGAGATGCTGCGGCATCTGCAGTAAGTTTGGCTGGGTGGTGGCTTGGGCACAAGCCTGGGGACAGAAACTGGCAATAGAGTATCCTGCTCTGGAGTCTGTTGAACTTTTGGAGAGGGAACATGAGTGGAAAAGTGGTTTTGGATAACAACAGTGATTTAAAGCCTCATGCTGCTGGTGTCTGGGGGCAGCTGGGGTCCAGTTGTGAAGGTCCCCCAGGTCCTGGCCAGGTGCAACTGGTGACCTGAGCTGCAAATTCAGCTAATGGTGCACAGAAGCAAGAGGAGAGCGTGGTAAGTGGGATCTGAGGGGTAACTGGGGAGCCCTAGGTGCAAGGACAGCCCCAGGGGGGTTGGGGATGGCAGAGGAGGAGGTGGCAAGGTCAGAGCTGCACTAACCCAATACCCCTTTCCTGCTCCAGGCCCAAGGGGACCATGGTCACCTACGGGGGGATGGCAAAGCAGCCTGTGATGGTGCCTGTGGTGAGTACTGGGGATGCCCCTCCTTTGTCCCCTGTGCTTTGTCCCCTGTGTCCCTGTCCCCTCGGTACTGTGGGCACCCAGCTCTCCCCAGCTGCAGATTGACACCCTCCAGCCTTATTTATTTGCCTGATGGGGACTCTTACAGGACAGGCTACATCCCACTGCTCTTGGCTTTTTATATGGAAGGTTTGGCCTGCCAAAAAATTCCAGTGGGGAAATGGCCTTGCAGGTGCTGAGCACCAAACCTGCCCTGACTCCACACCTCGGAGTCAGCTCTCCACATCCCTGGCTCACAAATGGGAGCTCTGACAAGGGGCAACACTGCCACTTTCCACCACTGTCACACTAGGAGGGGACACACGTGTGTCACTGGGGATGTGAGGGGACATTGGGTGCAAAAGGGGACACTGGTGTCACTTGCACAAGGGGACACAGGAATGTCACTGGGTACCAGGAGGACACACTGGTGTCACTTGCACAAGGGGACACAGGAATGTCACTGGGTTCCAGGAGGACACACAGGTGTCACTTGCACACCAGGACACAGGAGTGTCACTGGGTACCAGGAGGACACACTGGTGTCACTTGCTCACCAGGACACAGGAGTGTCACTGGGTACCAGGAGGACACACTGGTGTCACTGGGTGCACATTCTCTCCCCACAGAGCGCCTTCATCTTCCGGGATGTGCGGCTCCGCGGGTTCTGGATGACACAGTGGCGGAAGGACCACATGCAGGGTGAGCCAGGGGGGCTGAGGGACCTGAGCCCAGGGGGGCTGAGAGTCCTGAGCCAGGGGGGCTGAGGGACCTGAGCCCAGGGGGGCTGAGGGACCTGAGCCAGAGGGGCTGAGGGACCTGAGGTGGCAGGGCTGAGGATCTGTCCCCATGCAGGGGGTGGGAGCAGGGCCAAACCCCACCCAGCCCTGTCCTTGCTCCCACTCACAGAGCCATCTCTGCTTGTCCCAGGGTGCTGAGACACTGATGCTGGGCTCAGGCAGGGACCGTGCCAGGGGCTCTTCCCTCATCCCCTGTGCCTGAGCGGGGGGCACGTCACCCCCAGGGACCCCGTATGGCCTCGGGTGGGTGTTTCCAGGGGTGGTGGATGGCCCTGCACGGCACAGTGAGAGCTCCCTCCTTCCCATGCAGACCAGGAGAGCGTGGCTGGGATGATGGATGCCCTGTGCCAGCTCATCCGCCGGGGCCAGCTGACGGCACCAGCCTGCACCGAGGTCCCGCTCCAGGACTACAGGGCAGCACTGGAGGCCTCCATGGAGCCCTTCGTGTCCTCCAAGCAGATCCTCCTCCTCTGACCTGCAGCTCCTGGAGACCTGTCCTGCTCCACGTGCTTGTCCGCAGACTTGATGGGGGAGAAAATCCTCCAGATCCATTGAATTTCTTTTTTGCTTTGTTTTTTCACATTTTGGGTGCCCACTGAAAGCTTTAAAAGCCTCCGCAGCTTTGTGTGGAAGTGCTGCTGGAGGGAGGCTGCACCTCGCTGTGGCTGGGGGGAGTTTGGGAGCCAAAATGACGGCTCACTCAGCTCAGGGTATGAAAAGAACAGCAGTTCCCTCTCACATGTGCTTTTGGGGCTGGCAGGGCTGTAGTTACCCCAGCTGGAATGTGGGATGGGCAGGGAAGCCCAAGTCATCTCCCTGTAGCCCCACTGCCTCCAGGCCTGCTCCAAACAGGGGGAGGAAGGGGCAAGAACTGCCCCAAACAATGAGGGGGTGCTGTGGTTGGAGTGGCCCTGGGTGCTGCTGCAGCTCCTGGAGGAGCCCTGGGTCACCCCTGGTTGGCTTTTGCCAAGGGCACTGTGAGGACCGGAGCCTTTGGCCATCCCATGCTGGAGCCAGACCCTCAGTGTCCCTGAAGGCCCTCCTGCCCAGGTGTGGGACAGTGACTGTGACACTGCAGAGCAATGTGAAAACATTTATTACTGAGATCAACCAACAATGTGTTCTTGCTTCCTCCTGTGCTGCTTTTCTACCTCTGTGACCCCACAGCTCCCTATGGCTCCTGCTCTTCCTGCAGCTCTGGCCGAGGTGCAGCAGCATGGGCCGTGCAGGTGCAGGTGGGGCAGTGGCCATGGCCTGGAGCGTGGCTGGGCGCTGCTCCTGGCCCCAGCGTGGCCATCCCAAACCGTGGAGGGCAGGCTGCCCTGGACACCTGTGCAGCACCTGGATTTGGCTGCCCAGAGCAGAGTGTGGGCAGTGCCACGAGTGTGAGGGGCCCGTGGGGGGCGGGATGGGTGGCGTGGGGCACAGGAGCCATGGCTGGAGCAGGAGCTGCCTCCTGGCTGCTGGCAGGGCTGTGTCTGCAGGGCCGTTTGCGTGGGGAGGGCTCGGCACTGCCTGGCCCTGGGGCTGTGAGTGCCCATGGCTCGGGCACTGTGGAGCTGCTGCTCGTTGATGTCTGCGTGTCCTCGTCCTCCTCCGCTCCTGCCGCCGGCTCAGCATCCCAGCTTTTCCTCGGGAGCTTTGCCAGGATCCCAGTGCTCGGGGGGGACACAGCCAGGGGGTTTGTGCTTTCCCCAGCACCCTGCACACCCCTCCAGACACGGGGCGGGTCATCCCTCGTGAAAAAGGGGTTGGAATAGAACAGCAGCTGCAAAAGGCAAAGGAAAGGAGTTGTTTGCTGCAAGAAGGAGGAAGAGATCCGAGGGAGAGCCAGGAGCTGGCACAAGAAAGGACAAATGGGTGCTTAAAGGACTCTGGGGCACCTCAGCCTTTGGCTGAGAAAAGTGTTAGGACAGAACTTTGTTAAGTCATAACCACCCTCATGTTTTGAGCGTTTGGGAGCAGGGTTTTCAAAAACCAGACAACTGCTGAAGAAACCCAAAGCCCACAAGTTTTCAGTGTGTCCAGAGTAACTGAACCCAAGACAAAACAGGGCTGTTTGCTCCTGTCCCGTCTCCAGCCTTGTCAAGGCTCATTTTAGCTGAACCTGAACCTCCCCCTGAGTGTTCCAAGGAATCTCTGAGTCGGGAGGAGCCGACATACCTTTCCCAGCGCAGACCCGGCTGCTGCTACTGCTCGGAGCTCCTCCATGGAGGTCAGCAGGGGAGAATCCCCTTCCATTCTGCGGAATCCATGGAACATGAGCTGGAGAAGGAAGCCTCTCATGGACTCAGTTTCAAAGATCTTCTGGGGCCCCCTCCTGCCCAGCACTTCCTTCCTGAAGAGCTTTTCTCCGATCACGACGCAGTTCCCGTCGTTGCCCCACCAGATCGACTCAAAGCTCTGGCTGCTCAGGATCTCCCAGAGCTTCTCGAGGAAGGAGTCAGCCAAAGGTTTGGTGCTAGCAGAAATCTCCAAAGAGCAAAACTTCATGTTGGGGTCCCAGGGTTCATCAGGCCAACCTTCAAGGGTGGTTTTGTCTGTGGGGGATCCAGCAGCAGCATCCCAAGATGGTCTGGTATCATCTCTGGGATGGTCGGGAGGAGCCAAAGCCACCACCCACCAAGCTGGATCCTCCAGGTCAGAAGCACAGGATGTCTCCTGTGAAGACAGCTCCATTTTGACTTATTTTTCCACAGCTTGGCTGCCTCCAACCAGCTTCTTAGTCCTGGCAGTCTGCAGGACAGAGTTCCGTGGCTCCAGCTGCCTGGGAAGTTCTCCAACCTGTGTTCCACCACAGTGACATCACAGCGTGGCCCCTGTCTCCTGGCAGCAGGAGGTGGGAGATGAAGAAATAACCCCAAAACCCTGACTTCCCAGAGAGCTGTTTGAGCCCAGAGTTGATTCCAGCTGTATTTTCTTGTGGAATGTCCTGCCAGGGCAGTGCTGTGCCCCAGTGCCCATGGGAGCAGTGCCCAGGGAGGGATGGGCAAGGGAATAGGATTGGGCATCCAAGTGCCCTAGACCCGAGGCTTTCCACTTGGGCACCTTCTCCCCTGCAGTATTCACACAGGGGCATGGACTCCACACAAGATGGAGAAGTGTAAAGACCTTTAATGTGCAGTGAAAATTCCTTAAATCCCAGCACACAAACAGGACAGAACCTCACCCAAACAGGAAAGATGCACCCCAGAGTGTCCCCAGTCACCTGCAGCATTGCCCAGATGTTCCCTGTTATGGGAACAGGTAAACAATGCCCTGTAAGGTCACAAACCTCAATATTCTCACACAATTGCTCAAGAAGGTCACAACCCCATCATTCTTTTCCCCAGCCCATCTCAGGTGACCTGGATGTGTTTCCATGGTCACCTCCAGGCCCAGGGAAAAGGCCAATTCTGGGCCTTCCAGGCCTGCTTTTCTACAACCCCCATGGTGTAACCCTACAGTCCCCCATGCAGAAATGCCTGCATGGAATTCCTCTGGAGCAGCCCAGGTGTGTGGCATCCACAGGGCTGCTTCTGCTGTGCCTGTCACTGTTCCTGGGTGATTGTCTCAGGTCCCAGCAGGCTCTCCATGCTGCTCTGTACCATGAACTACAGGGGAAACGTTCCCCAAACTCATCTTGCAATGGAAATAACCTCCCTTGCCTTGGGTTCCTTGTACTTTCTCTGCCTCAGAACCTTGAGAACCTAACCCAGGGACCTCACTGGGGTTCACCTTGTGCCCAGTTCCCAACATGCTCCAAGTGGGAAGACCGCGGCCGTGGAATTCTGTGTGGACAGAGGAATTGTGAAGGACTGGCTGTGTCAGCTGGAGGCTCATCCTGGAATTCTGTGTGGGCAGAGGAGTTGTGAGGGACTGGCTGTGTCAGCTGGAGGCTCATCCTGGAATTCTGTGTGGACAGAGGAGTTGTGAGGGACTGGCTGTGTCAGCTGGAGGCTCATCCTGGAATTCTGTGTGGACAGAGGAGTTGTGAGGGACTGGCTGTGTCAGCTGGAGGCTCATCCTGGAGTCCTGGATGAGCTGGTGGGATTACAGCAGGGCCCCTCTGCATCTGCCAAAGGCCTGGGGAGGTCCCTGGTCACTGGGAGCTGGCCATGCACAGGGAGGGTGTGAGGGATTGCTCAGGAAGGTGTACCTTCATTGGGGGGATTTTCTGGGTCCCGTGGGGCGAGGAGAAGAGCAGGGCAGGAATGTTGCTCAGGGCTGGAGGGAGCATTGTACAACTGCGTGTGCGCTTGGAAGAGCAAAACTCTCTGAAATTAAACCCCACAGCCATGCTGGCAACTCAAAGGACGTGTCAAAGGCATTTCATCCCCCAGAAAACTCCTGACACTGAGACCTCCCTTAGCACAGAGCAGGTGTGCCCCAGGACAGACCCTGTGCCAGCGTCTCCCTTCTGCTTTTCCATCCCTAATAAATCCCCCAATATTTTGCATTTTCCCTCCCCCTGCCAGCATTGGAGGCAGAGCCCCATCCTGTGCCTCAGTGCTTCCTGATCGATGGATAAAGTGGGGAAAAAAGCATGAAAAGAATTTAAGAGATCATTACGAGCACTATTAAGCATGACATAAACCAGAAAATTTAATGCAAAGCTTTTATCCCCCTTTGTTTATTGGGCTCAGCAATAAAACTCAACAAGCTTTAGAGAACTCTTTTGCAAAATGTTCCAACCTCTCACTCCTACACCAGGGCACAAAGGAATAAATAAATAAATTTAATTCTCCTTGTCAAATGAGGAGGATTGTCGTTGGAAATCCAGCTACTGGTGTTGCACCTACACAATATTAATCGTTTTGGAGATGATTGTGGGGTTTTTAGGGGGGTGGTTGCTTATGCTAGAACGTTCCAAGAGTCTCTGCTGGGATTTGGTGTGATTTAGGCATCTGACGTGTCAACGGAAAGGATAAAAATAATTCCCCAAAACTGGCATTTAGGGTTCAGCAAGAAGCAGAGGGAATGAGGAACAGCCGAGTCTGTCCAAGGCTGGGGAATGCCACGGGCACCCCGAGTGTGGGGATGGGGAACCCCCATCCCTGCCTGCCTTTGGGGTCCCATCAGGATCCCGCATTCCGGGAACCGGGCACTCCGCAGACCCCTGCCAGAGAGGGGACCCCACACGCACCTCATTAGTGCCCCCATTCGTGCCCCCATTAGTACTAATGGGAAAGGCGGGATCGATCCATGCTGTCCCCGGGGAACGGGACCCCCATGGGAACGCAGACCCCAATATCCCCCATACAGGGGGAGAGGGGAATCCCACCCTGCCCTGCCCTGCCCTGCCCTGCCCTGCCCTGCTCTGCCCTGCCCATCAGACACCT
The DNA here is from genome assembly GCA_034509425.1 of Eopsaltria australis. NCBI lineage: Eukaryota > Metazoa > Chordata > Aves > Passeriformes > Petroicidae > Eopsaltria > Eopsaltria australis. The sequence continues at coordinate 92,261 of JAVTVJ010000520.1, forward strand.
GGGAACGCCCACCAGGGCCCCTCACGTGGGGCAGGGGGCTGGGCTGGGCTGGGCTGGGCTGGGCTGGGCTCGGCTCGGCTCGGCTCGGCTCGGCTCGGCTCGGCTCGGCTCGGCTCGGCTCGGCTCGGCTCGGCTCGGCTCGGCTCGGCTCCTCCATGGGGAGCGGGCCCCCACCCTCCGGAGGCGCCGCGGCCCCTTTAAGAGCCGGCGCACGTGAGGGGCGTGGCCCGCGGTGACGTCGCGCCGCGTCGCTGCCCGCGCGCCGCCGTGACGTCAGGCGGCCGCGCGGCCCGCGGGCCCCTGACGCCCCCCGGGCGCAGCCCCGGCCCCGGCCCCGCGATGCCGCGGGTCTACATCGGCCGCCTCAGCTACCAGGCCCGGGAGCGCGACGTGGAGCGCTTCTTCAAGGGCTACGGCAAGATCCTCGAGGTGGACCTCAAGAACGGGTGAGCGCGGGCCCGGCCCGGCCGCCGCGAGGGGAGGGCCCGGGCGCCTGAGCGCCTTGGAGGGGCCGGGGGGAGCGAGGCCGCCGGGCCGCTCTGGGCGGCGGTGCGGGCAGGGCGGCTGGGGCGCCTCCTTTGCGTGAGGGCGAGGGGGACAGGACTGTTGGGCTCCCCCTGGGTGGGGGGACGCGAAGGCTGGGCCTTTATTGGGACGGCGTGTTGGGCTCTCTGTCTTGGGGAGGGGGCAGGATGCCTGAACTTCCACTGGAGGAGGGACTGGGCGGCTGGGTCTCCGCTTTTTGTGGGGGAGAGGATGGCTGGGCTTTTATTGGGTGAGTGCAGTCTGCTTAGATTCCCTTTTTTGAGGCGGCAGAACGCCTGGGTTTCTCCTTTTTTGGGGGGAAGGGGCAGGATGTCTGGGCCCTAATGCTGGAGGGACAAGATGCGTTGGTTCCCCCTTATCTGCGGGGGGTAGGACGCCTGGGTTCCCCGTTCTGGGGAGGGTGACAGGTTGCCTGGATTCCCCTTGGGGGACGAGACGCCTGGGCTCCCCCGTTGGGGGAAGCAGAATGCTCGGGCTCTGTTTTGGGGTGGATGCCTGGGTTCCCTCTCTTGTGAACAGGGAACATGACGTCAGGACCTTTTTTGGGGGAGACAGGATGGCTGTTGGGGGGCACGTGGATGCCTGGACTCTCCTTTGGGTGGGGGTGAGGGAGGCTGGACGGTTGGGTTCCCCCTTTTTTGGGGTGGATGCAAGACACCTGGGTTCCCCCGTTGGGGAGGGGCCCTGATGGCTGGGTTTCTCCTTTTTAGGAGGCAGGACACTTGGGTTTCTATGGCAACTGGGGGGCAGGACAGCTGAGTCCCATCTCAGTTCTTAGGGGCCAGCTCATCTGTGTCCTGCCCCCCCTTCTGCAGGGAGGGGGTGTCACCCTGAGGGGTCCCCCTCAAGCCCCTCTGTACCCCAAGGCAAGCCCTCAAGGGTGAGCCAGGCTGCACCCCAGGATACTCCTCCCCAAAAAGAACCCCATTGTTTCAGGTATGGGGGGCAGAGCTGCTCCCAGAGCCCCCAGGCTGTCTGGGGATGTGTTCTGCCTCCCCCAAACACCCCAAACCTGCCGTACCTTTGTGTTCTCACCTGTGCTGTTCCAGCAGCCAAGCCCTCACTGCAGCTCCAAGGGTCAGATCCTGCTCCACCAGGACTTGGCCAAGACTTTCAAGTGTGGATTTTTGAAGAAAAAACAAATTGCCATTTTTGGTGGGTTTTTCCCCAGCACCCAAAGCCTCATGAGTGCTGGTGCCTTTGCTTTTTGCAAGAAACCCAGGTTGAAGTCTTCCTTCAGAAGGCTGAATGGAATATGGATTTATCATTAGGTAGCCAGGGGAGCCAGGTATTAATGCCCCCTTAGAAGTGGAGGAGAGGAATTTCTTGTACAAGTTAGTCCTTGAGCATTGAAGAGGCTCATTAAGTTTTAATGCTGCTTGTGCTGGCAGGTGGACATTTAACAGGTTTATAAGATGAATAAAATCCATTATTAAAGCAAACAAGTGTTCATGTATCAGTGTTTTAACCCACACAGCCTCAGGTGTTGTTGAAGATTAGCTGAAATATCTGAGGCTGCTGTTTTCCAGTCCTGCTGTGTATCCTTGGCAATGTTTGGGGAGGTCAGTTTTCCTGTTGCTGAGTGAACACCAAATTCAGTATTTCTGTTTTGTACACGGGGGATGGGGTGGGGGGAAGCCAATTAAACTTTCCTAACAGATGTGGAACTGCTGAGTTATGTGGCTGATGGGGTAAAGGGACTTGTCTTTCTGCTTTTAAGTTGATGCCTTTTTCTGGTGTTAGGAAATCAAGGCTCACACACGGTCAGAGGGTTGGGGGTCGTTTCCCTCGGGATTTTAATAGGATCCCATTCCATGGCTTCTGCCGTCCAGGTAGAACACGCCGCCAAAGCCCCGTCCCCCCAGTCGAGTGTACAATTAAAGACTCTACTCATTAGCAGATCTACCAGAAGGGCCCAATAAGGGGCTGGGGTGGGCTAACTTCTAGTTTACAAAATCTGTCCTACTAGGAGACCTTGAGGGCTCATGAAAACAGGGTGTTTGGTCTCTAACTCTCCGTGGCTTCAGGGGTGTTTAGTCTACCAGCCTCCTAAACACCATGAAACCGGGCTGAGCTATCACCTAAAGCATCACAAGTGTGCATGCTGATACCTGTGAATACAGGGAACAGTGTAAGAAATATTCAGAGAAAAAGCAGAAAAAATCCTTCAGGCATCAAAGTCAATTTAATTGGTTTTTTAGTTTTATATTCTGAAGTCTTTTGACAGGTTTGGAGTTAAATTGCTTGTCAAAAATGGAGCTTGAGCAATCAGGGTTTGTGTCTGTGCTTGGAAAGCCCTGTGCTGAGCTCTGCTGTCCTGAGCCTTCCTCCATGGCTTATTTCTGGTATTGCTTAGGAAACAGTTCAAACTTCCAGCATGGTGTTTGACTGGAGAGATTCTTGCAGTTGCTTCTGGAAATCTGGGTGTTCTCCTTGGTGGATCATCCACTGGCTGTTTCAGCAGCTAAATTGGAATGCTGGAGCGAGACAATGGAATGCAAAGTGGTACCATAGAGCTCTAAAAGCTTAGCTGGGGCTCACTAATTGTAATTTGAGCTTGAAGTTCAACGGCTTAAAGCAATTATTACCTGAGGGAGGGATGGGGAAATGAAAACGTAGGTCCTGTAGGATTCTCCATTCCAAATTGCAGTTTTTAATTGTATGCTCTTAGTTTTCATACTCTTTCCTGCTCAGAGCTCCACTGGCAATCACAACTCTGTGTGTGTAGTGAATGTATGAAGAGACCAGAAAATTGGACTTTTCATTTTCTATGCTTTTTATTTTCTATGAATACACTGAAAGCTGCTTGTGATGCCTCTAAGAAAAAGTCCAAACTAGTTCTACTTCTGTACTTACCTGCCTGCATTACTCTGGGCAGCTCTGAAGAATTCAAGGCTTCATCCTAATTCAACACCTGCAGGACAGAGGGATGTCACTTCTGCAGTGGATTGAGGAGCACAGGTCAAAGCTTCAAACTTCCATCCTTCCATCTGCCTCTCTTCAAAATCAGTGATTGCTTTCCAAAGAGAAGTGGTTTGGGTGGGAAGGGACCTTAAAGCCCATCCTGCTCCACCCCCTGCCATGTGCAGGGACACCTCCCACTATCCCAGGCTGCTCTGAGCCCCATCCAGCCTGGCCTTGGGCACTGCCAGGGGCGGCTAAGGCCATCTCCAAGATCATGGTCAGACTCCCTGATCTTGGAGGGCTTATCCAACCTGAACAGTTCTGTGATTCTGTGTTTATTTGGTGTTTGGGCTAATGCTCACTTTTAATGGTTGGGGTTTTAACTTCTACCTTTAAAAAGATAGAGAACACCTTTAATTTTATCAATGATTATGCCGTAATAGTAATCTCTTGCTAACATAAATGAATTCACATAAATGAATTTACACTTTCACATGATTTTATCATTTTGTTGGTGAAGAATGACTTTTGGTTCAATTCAGCAAATCAACAGATGTGTTCTCATGCCTTCCTATTTCTCTCCCTGTTTTTGGAGGGGTTTTTTTGTTTTTTTTTTTTCAAGGCTCATGGTATGCTCAGGAGGCTCATCTGCAGGACAGCACGCACAGGTCTCTGCAGGAACCCACGAGTTGGTTTTGAGCACAGATACCTCAGGCTCAGTCCCTTTCCAGTGATCCCTTTTCCCTCCCTCTCCCCAGGTACGGCTTTGTGGAGTTTGATGATCTGCGAGACGCTGACGATGCTGTTTATGAGCTAAATGGGAAAGATCTGTGTGGGGAGAGAGTGATCGTGGAGCACGCCCGGGGCCCACGCCGCGACAGCAGTTACGGTTCTGGACGCAGTAAGCACTTGTGCATTTGTATCTGTGGCTTATTTTAAATAAAACATTGTTTTACTCTTTTTTTTAAAAAGTAATTTAAAAGGAAAGCGATACAAAGTTGTGACTAGTGTTCTGTAACTGTAAATGTAACTGTTGATCTGAATATTTACTAATTTGTTGTATTAAAAGCTTTTAATTGATACATTAATAAACACAGTTTCTTGTACTATTTTTATTATTATCATTTCGTTTAACTATTTGAATGGTTTATTTGCAATGTGATGTTTAACATAGATTTAACAAAGACCTCAATGTTTTAATTGAAAGAGTCCTTTGAGGCTAAGATGACTGCCCGTTCCATTTGCTGACCTTGGGGTACCTTTCCATGAGTGGCTCTTTGACCTTTGTGGCCCTTGGCTGACCAAAAAAAAAAAGGAAGCCATGTGACGACCGCAAGCTTTTCCCATTAGACCTGGGTGGTGAGGATCCCAAGGGTTAGAGACAGATGAGATTATTCTGAAATAGGTGCCTGAAAATCTTTATTCATGTCACATATTCAGAAAGCCTTTAAGCAATGTAAGTAACATTAGTCAACTGGCTTTATTCAGTTTCTTCTTTCAAACTGTTTTAAAAATAATATTAAATATAATTGCATGTTAATTCTAGCATAATTATAGTTCTGTGCCTTGTTTAATTATGAGCTTGTAGTAAAACTGTTTTAATGCTTTGGGTCTTTGTAAGGCGTTACTTAAGGGGGGTTGGGCTTAGCCCTGAGGGCGGGTCTGTGATGTCTCTGGGAACACGCGGGGCAGAGCAGTTCCGTCGGGGCGGAGAGCGAGGCTCCATTTCCCTGGCTGAAGCTCTGCTGTCTGCTTGTCACCTCCTAAAGGTGGATATGGTTATAGAAGAAGCGGAAGAGATAAGTACGGTCCCCCGACCCGTACAGAATACAGATTGATTGTGGAAAATTTGTCAAGCCGCTGCAGTTGGCAGGATCTGAAGGTATGGGGCCCCTTTCCTTACCCTCTCTCCGTTACAGAGCACAAAGGGTAAAAGACACCTTCAGCAAGGCAAAGGGCTGTGCAGCTCTGCTTTTCTCCAACTCCTGAGCAACTCCATGGGGAGTAGATTTTGGAAGTAACATGCACCTTAATACAGGAGTATATTTGTGTATATGAAACCATTCATGAGAGGTTGGGAGTTGCACTTCCAGAACTAATGGCAATGGACAGTGGGAGAATAATTTTATCCTTAGCACCAGCCAATATCACGTACAGATGTGTTTTATCTTCTCTTAAGCCCTGTCAAAACAGACTCAAATCACGCCACAGGTAGGATTCACTAGAGATGGAGGAGTTTGTTCTTGTCAGTTTGGATTTAACCTGTCAACTCATAAGGTGCTACAGCTGTTTGAAACAACAGCATTGTGCCTGCACAGTCTGTTAGGAATTTTCACACCATCTAAAGCTGTTTTAAGGAGCGTTTCAGGGAAAGGATGCTTCCAGAATGAGTAAGCGTGCAAAATCTCTGCCAAAAACTTATTTTTGAAGTCCAAAGGAGTGGCAGGTGATTCTCAGTAGTGGAGGTGTTGAGTGACACTGAGGAGCCCACGGTACCTCTGAGTACACTGGAGGTGACGTGTTGGCTCATGATCATCCACATCGTGGATTCAGGGAGCAGGATTTCAGTAGTAGATGCAAAAAGATTCATGCTTCCTTATCAAACTGAGCAGCAATGGTTAAACCCACTTTTTCTTACTGGAACACTTTCTCTTATGGTTTTCTCTTAAGGGTGTGTAAAATTTTGTTCTAAACAAACTTTGATGTTGTAGAAACTGGTCTGTAATTGAATTTTACAGTAGTTCAGGTACGTACGGAGATGCTTCCAGTGTCTTTGTTGTTAATGCTTCACACCGTCAGTAGCTTGTCTCTGCTTCTGGTATTAAAATCCTAAGTAGAGCATGGCATGATTAATCCTCCAATGGATGCATTGCTGCTTTTTTGGGAATAGCTTTCATTTCAGTGTACTTAAAACAGGAGTAGCTGAGTTGAAAACAAACCAAACCAGAGCTCTGTGCCCTGTTTCCACTGCAGCCAAATTCCACGGGGGCTGAAAGATACCCTGGCCTGGCTGCTTGCTCAAAGCAGGGCAGAGCAGACCCCTGATAAACAGAGGGATTTAGGAATGGAAATGGAGAAGCCAGGAAGCATGAAGTGGGAAAAGGAATTGAGCCTGGAATTCTGTGGGGGGTTTTTCCAGCAGAACGAGCTGTGTTGACGAGGTGGAGGATGAAGGGTGGTCTGTTTCCCTGTGGGCTTCTTGCCTCTTCATATTCAACCTTTATCACCTTTCCTAATTATTTTTGAAAACATGATTTAGAGAGCAAGCATTTTACTACTTTAATAATTTCTGTAATTTGAAACTTAGAATCCAAAGCATATTTGATCTAGGACTTGAGGTGGGAAGACCTTAAGTTATCATTTGGCTCAAAATTGTCAACCTGGTTCCAATCACACCGACTCTGTAAAGTCATAGTGTGTTATTTGGCACTACAGATGCTGTTTGGGTCAAAGCCTTGCTGACATCCCTGTGAATAGAAGAGGCTCAGGGAGCATCGTGTCAGAAGTGAGCAGGGTCAGCTGGAAGCCTGGCTCTGGATTCAAGGCGATGGTGATTCTGTCCTCTTCCCCTAGGATTATATGCGTCAGGCAGGGGAAGTGACATATGCAGATGCACACAAAGGAAGGAAAAATGAAGGTGTGATTGAGTTCAAATCCTATTCTGACATGAAAAGAGCCCTTGAAAAGCTGGACGGGACAGAAGTAAATGGCAGAAAGATTAGATTAGTGGAAGACAGACCTGGATCGAGACGGCGCCGCTCTTACTCCAGAAGCCGAAGCCATTCAAGGTATGTCTGTAATGTATCTCAGGCTGCAGTCAATGAACACAGAGCAGATTGAGACTTTTGGGTTTCAAAACATCTTGGAAATGTTTGGAGTTCTCAATAGGTCTAGTTTTTTGAGCATGTATTAGTATCCAGGGCAGTGAGGGCTGTGTTCTGAGGTGTCTCCCTTGGTGGATGTGTGAACCTGTTCCCTGAATACCTGTGACTGTTCTTCCCTGATACTCAGTCCTTGCTCCTTGTGGGAGCAGCTGCGTGGCCGGTGGAGCCATGCACATGGAATGAAACAGAAGGTGCTTCTAACACTTCAGCTCTGAACACTGTGTTCTGCTCCATGCACCAGGACTAACAGTTCTTTCTCAGCTTGGAAACCTCCACCTGTTCCCTGTTTCTCAGAGATTTGTTGCTTTCCTTGTCTGACCAAGAGCTGCTTCAGCAGCACCAAGTGTTCTCCCCTTTCCATTCTGGGGTAGAACTTGTAAGAAAACTCAGGCAAATCTTTACTGTTCCTAGAAGAACTTGTTTATGAAATTGAAATCTGAAGTCAAAGCTTTATGCCAGTGTCTCACCATATTCAACCTGTGATTTGATTATCCCTTAAATAACCTGGCATCTTTTCTTCCAGATTAGCACCCTGCTCGCAGCCAGACGTGGCAGCAGGGACGAGAGGTGGGGAGAAGGGTGCTCTAAGTTTGTAACTGTGTTGTGTAACTCTGAACATTTGGCTGCTGAAAGGTGCTTTAACCGTGTGGGGTTCTACCCACAGGGGTCACATGCTCCCCATGGACAGGAGCTAACGTGAAACTGGTTCCTTGTGTTGCAGGTCTCGCTCTCGAAGCAGGCACTCCCATAAGAGCAGGAGCCGCAGTGCCAGTAGCAGCCGCTCCAAGAGTAGATCCAGATCCAGGTATGTTTTTGTCCTGGGAGAACTGGGGGCTCCCACTTCAGTGAGAAGCATCATGTTAAATTTGCAGCAGGAACACTTTGTATTTCTTTTCCCTCCCGTTCTCTGCACAGTCTGCTCAAACCCTCGCCACACTAAAGCAGAGCTGTCTGTTGCCTTTGCACTTCCAGGTCTGTGTCCCGCTCCAGAAGCAAGAGCCGTAGTCGAAGCAAGAGCCGTAGCAGAGGCCAGAAAGAGAAAAGCAGGACTCCAAGTAAAGAGGATAAAAGTAGGAGCCGCAGCAGGAGTGCAGAGAAATCCCGAAACAAAAGCAAGGATAAATCTGAGGGCATTCTCCATAACAGCAATGAGAAAGCCAAGAGCAGGAGTCACAGCAAGGAAAAGAGCAGGAGTAGGAGTAAGGACAGGGGAGAGGCGAGGGAGAGCGTGAGGAGCAGAAGCAAGGAGAAGAGTAGAAGCAAAGACAGGGAGAAGAGCATTAGCAAGGCTAGAAGCAGGAGCAAAAGCAGGGATGAGAGTAGGAGCAGGAGCCACAGCAAGGATAAAAGGAAAAGTAGGAAGAGGAGCAGGGATGACAGCAGAAGTAGAAGCCGAAGCCGCAGCAAGAGTGAGAAAAGCAAGAGGCGCAGCAAGCGAGACAGCAAAGGCAGCAGCAAGAAGAGAAGGAAGGACAGCCACGAGCGGTCCAGGTCAGGCTCCAAAGAAAAGGAGCAGCTCAAATCCCAGTCGGACAAGAAGGAGGCGAAAGGCGAGGGGGAGGAGGCTGTGTCCCGCTCCAGGTCTAGGTCCATTTCCAAGTCCAAACCAAATGTCAAATCAGATTCTCGTTCCAGGTCCAAATCTGTTTCAAAGCCGAGGTCCCAGACCAGGTCTAGGTCTGCCTCTAGGTCACACTCCCGGTCACGGTCAAGGTCCCGCTCCAGATCCTAACCTTGCTGCAACCCCACTTGGAATGGTTGGAAAAGTCTTTTGTACATGTTTAGTAGCTGTAACCAAGTGATTGAAGTAGAAACCCTGTCGATGCTGTGTATTTTTAACAACCTGATGGTCTGTCTGTCATTAACTGCAGTGCTCTCTCCCTGCAGCGCTCTCTGGGGTGAGGCTGCTCTGCTCATTTTCTATCCAATAGAAAGGTTCTCTTTACATACAGCTCTTCCTCGAGCCCCCACATTGCCCTGTGTTCCAGGGAGAGCCTTGCAGGGAGTGAGCACTCTGCCCTGGTGGGTTTATGGGATTGCAGTGATGACTGATAGGTAGGTATGACGGATTCAACAGTCTTTGCCCTTGATTGATGCCCTTTGATGTCTGCCATGTAGTGGAAGTGCTAAGTCTTAAGTTTCATACTACTTTTGTTCCATATTTTTTGGACTTACAAAGTTGTGAATAGCACAGTCAAAAGGAAAAAAAATAGAGGTACTTGCAGTAATCTATAGGGAAAAGAACTATAGTTCCATATTCTGGTATTGTGACAATATCCTTGTTTTATATTAAATTTTTTTATTTTATTTTTCCCTGTCTTGCAAAGTACAGTGATTCCCGTTTCCATGAAATTTGAATAAAGACTATTTTTGCTTGATGACATTTGGTTACGTGGTGCTGTGTTGTGATTGTCAGGGTTTTCTCTGAATCAAGGTAAGCCTGAATTTGTAGAGAGTCACTCACAGAGAAAAGGTTCTTGAATTCAGAAAGTCACTTCACACAGTTGAATATAGTCCAGATAAAGAACTTATTTCTCCAGCATATTTTCCAGGAGTTTTTCCTCCTAATAAAATGTCTGTGCTTGGGAGGAGCCTTCATAAAAGAAAAAGCTCAGGATGTGCTTCTGGGCTTGGACGAGGGTGATGGTGGCTGTTCTGTGGCATGTCCCCAGCATCCCTGGGGACCTGGGGAGAACAGAGGGCAGCTTCTAGCACGAGTTTTGTAGATGTGTAGGTGTTCCTGAATAATATCCCAAATTTAGACTTGCACCATTTGCAAATTGTTCAGACTGAACTTCCCACAAGCTTTTCTCCTGCACAATTGGCTTTGAATGAAGAAGTGACATCCCCAGCACCTGTTCTGCCTGCAAGTAACATTCTGAAAAATAGAAGGCAAAACATATTTTGTGAGTTCTTGATCTGGAATAAAAAGCTTAGTTACAGGTTCCCCTAAAACTTTCCTTTAGCCAATTCCAAACTGCTCACAACTGATGGCAGAGTCGCTTCATACATGCAAGTAATTCCGTATAATTTGATCATTTGGAACTTGGCCTGCCATATTAAAAAGATGAAGGGGTAATAGATCATCACAGTTGCTTTCAACACAGAATATTTTCCCACACTTTGAGAGGGGTCAGGGCTTGGTGAGTGGCTCAGACTTTATCAAATGTCATATTACCACGGCAGCATGAGAAAGCTCTGTGGAAGTGATATTTAATTTCTTCAGAAGGAAAAGCCTTTTCCAGCTATATGTATCTAGTGCTTTAACATCTTAGAATTTCATAATGACATTTTTAATCCTTTTTGCTTCTAATCTCAGTACAGAAGCAAATCAGCCAAGGCAAGATGTTTGCTAATAGAGGATAATTAACTGAAAAATACTTTTAAGAAAATCTACATATTACACAGTCTAGGCAAAGACTAAAAAGTGACTCCAGTTTCTGCTGTCTGGCAACACTGTTCTGAATGACCAAGCCAGGTTTTAGTGAGCCCTTTGGGAGAAACATCCATTCCTTAAATACCTGAGGCCAGGCCTTTGGAGGGAAGTGTGAGGGAAACTTGTGTGAGGTGTAGGTTGTCACTGCGTGCAGTAAGAAGAGGGAAAGCCAAAAATCCTTCATTTGTGAGCACCTGGAGCGATGGCGGTTCCTGGATGTGCAGTGCAGGGTTTGGACACACCACCCTTTTGCAGGAGCGCTGGTGCTTTTCTGCCCAGAGTAGGGGCTCATCCTCCCCAGACATTGCAGGTGTGGGTTGAGTGTTGGAGCAGGAATTCCCAGGGAATGGACACTCTGGGATATCTTACTGCTGATAATTAGTGTCAAGCATTGGGAGTGCTCCCACAACAGTGATTCCATGGGCAGGGCCAGGCACACACCTCAGCTGGGCTCTGCTGCCTCATTTACTGTTCATTTCTGTCTCATGAATGCCACTAAGTGAGTCTCCCCCATCAAATTTGCATTAAAGTGTAGGTTTTGCATCAAAACCTCCAGCTCACATGGCTCCCTGGTGTGGGCACTTTGCCTTTCCCAGCCTGGAGCTGCAGCAATCTTGGTCTCCTGAAACTGCAGGGATCTGCCTGGCAACAGGTGTGAAGCCAGGGAAATAGTGATAATAAAAATATTAACAATAATAATAATTATATTGCATGGCCAGAGAGGAAAATCAGTGGAATATCTGCAATAATTCTGCAGTATTCCCAAGTAACATTTCTGTGTGAATAATTAAATAGAAAGAGAGGACTCAGCTTTAGGCTGGAAGTATCTACCCAGAATACACTGAAAAACAGCCCCCAAATCTGATTTAGGGTTAGGGTACCTGTTTTGTGGGGTAAAATCACCCTGAAGGTGAGCTCTGAGGAGAGAAGGCACGAATGTATGTGGTGGGCACAGGACGGGTTCTGGCAAAACAATCACTAGAGCAGCAAAATAAAAGGGCAAGAAGCCCCAAAATAGGGATGTCTCAACAAAACTTACAATTAAAACCAAATTAAGAGTCTAATAAAATACAGATGGTTCAATTACTTGTAAAATTTTCGGGCTCCAACACCCCTGTGAAGCTGGACCCACTGAACGCTTCAACACTGGCTGCAAGCATCTGCAGGATTTGTGTTTTAGCTGGAACTTGCTGGCACAGATGAGGTGAGAAATGTATTTGTTTTCTGACTAAATTTAAAGATTCTAAAGGGTATTTTATGTGCCTCGCTCGAGGGATGAAGAATATTGTGATGTGTATTTCAAATGAGCCATTGCAAATCTCATTTATTATTTTCCCGAAATCCCATTGCACTTTAGCTCTCACAGCTTGGGGCCCGCTTGTGCTCCTTCCTCGCTCACCGTGGCGGAAAAGCCCCGACTCGTCATTAAAAAATCCTACCCCCACCTCTTCTATTGTTCCAAAATTCAAACACTAAGGAAAATAACATTCCCAGATGAGAAGACAAACAAGTTTTTAAAATGCAGAGAAGAGGGCGCAGTATCGTCTCTTACTCCTGGGCGTAGGAAGTAGCGGGACGCTGCGGTCACGATTTGGTACAGCAACAATTGTAGCAACAGCGATTTACAGCTCCCCTTCGCAAGTGTCCCTTTCCCAAATCCCTTCCCTTTCCAAATCCCCATCCCAGCCACGGTTGTGCCCCAACGCCCACGGCCGTGCCCGGGCTTCAGCCGGCGGGCTCGGGGAGCAGCACTGGAGCGCGGCTGTGCCCCTCACACCCTCACTGCCCCCTAAAGTGCCCCCTAAAGTGCCCCCAGTGCCCCGTGTCCGCCCCTCCCGGTGCCAGCCCTATCCCAGCTCATCCCCATCGCATGCTTCCATCTCCCAGTGCCAGCCCATCCCAGTGCCAGCCCTACCCCAGTGCATCCCCATCCCAGTACCCCGTATCCCAGCACCGCCCCGCTCCCGCTCCCGGTCCCCATCCCCACCCAGCGCCGCCTCCCCCGGGCCGGGGCCGGGGCCGGGGCCGTGCCCGCGCATGCGCTGGGGGGCCCGCGGGGCTCGCAGCGCTGCCCGAGCTCCATCGCGGGGCCCCGGAGCGGCGGCGGCGGCGGGGCCGGGCCGGGCCGGGCCGGGCCGCGGTGAGTGAGGGAGGGAGCGAGCGAGGGTGGGGGGCCCGCGGCCGGGCGGGGGCGCCGCCGCCATCTTGGGGGGGGGGAGGGGAGCGGCGGGAGTGCAAATGGCGCCGCCGGGCCGGGGCTGCCGCGGCCCCCGGGGGCGGAAAGTGCCTTCAAACCTCCGAAAAACACCGCAAACGCGACAGTGGGCGCGGGCAGAACGCGGGTTTAAGTTCTTCGCACGGTCATAAAGTATTAATAGTTTCTGAGGTGGTCTTTGCCCAGTTTTGACTCAAGAAGAGGTGGAGAAAATCGCGGTTATCCCGCCTGGGCACCGCTCCGGTGAAACTCCTCAGGACTGTGACAACTCAAAAGTGTTAACAAACATATAAATCCAGTGCAGCAGAAAGAGTTCTTGGAGACTTCCCCAAAAATCAGAAAGATTTAAGTTTGAAAAGAGAGATTTTACATGACGGGAAAAACAAAACCGAAAAACCATCAAACTTTCTGGCAGCAAATTCAAAGTGCAGAACTAATGGAATGGGGATTTTGAGAGGGGAAGTCAGTGCTGAATAAATAGAGGGATAAATATAACCCTTCAAAAGTATCGATCGGCTGCGGGAAGGGATCGTTTTGGGACAGTTTGAGTGATGTTTGGTGTCAGGAGAAGGGGATTAGGACAGTTTTATGGACTCCTGGTGCCACAAGGAATCGGATTAGATTTATACTATGAAAACATTTAATTTATTCAATTACTGCCCAGATAAATTTTAAAAAACGGTCTGTAACTAGGATTAAGGGATAAAGAGCTCTGATATTTTGTGCCAAGTTGTAAAAGACCTTTCTTGTGTTTTACTATATAGTAAAACAGAAATAAAAAGGGGGGAGAACAGGGACTTGGTGCTTTAAACTTTCCTTCCTACACAGCAATTAAGGACAGTCTGGTGTGGTCTCATCAGCGTTTTGCTTCCTCCCTTTATGATCTATAATCTACTCAGATTATACATTTTTGAGGATGGGAACAGTCTTTTCCTGAGCAAGTATTCCTGCTTGGCCGTGGGAGATATGTAATAATGATTAATAGAAGTCCCCAGGGTAGTTTGCTGGATTGCAGTCTTACAAAGTAATTACAGATGCAATTAAAGCAGAGGATGTTTTTGGCCTCTGTGCACCAGTTTTGCCCTAAAATTGATTGCACCTTATACTGCAAGTAATCCCATTAAAGCTGAACGTGTGTGAAATGAATTGTAATTCCTGGTGAGTGCCAAGGTGGAATCAGAGCTGAATTTGAGCTGCTGAGGACAGCTGGGTACAACTGCTGGGCAGGCTGTGCAGGGCCAGCTCCGTTTGTCTTGGCCACAGGTGATTTATTCTGTCCTCAGGGGTTTCATTGCCACAATGAGCAGGTTGCAGGAGGGTGAGTGGGTACAGCCAGATGTGCTCTGCAGACCATTGCTGCCCCACTGACTCCTCAGGACCCAGGGTGTGTTTTCCTTACCTCAGCCGTGCTGTTTTTCAGCAATTTTATCACCAGTTCTTTATTTACCGAAATTTTAAGGCTTTACACTGATTTTTAAAAGTAGCATTGTGAATTTATTTTAAGCAGTGTCTGCAGTCTTACTTTAGAATACGCTTAAAATTGTGTTGGTTTATCTGCAGGAGAAGGCCTGGCTGGCCCTTATCTCACTTCTATCTTCATGCAAAGCTTTTAGTGCAGATACTTCTGGGTATGACAATATATTCCATTGATGTTGGGGGATGTGGATTTGAGGGTGAAGCTTCAGTGTAACCCCCTTGTCCTTCTCCATGAGTGCTGGTGTTTTTTGAGGGATGACGTGTGCTGCAAGCCTGACACTGGGACATGGAATCAGATTCTCTCAGGGTGGTGATGGAGACCATAAAATCATGGAACACCTGAGTTGGAAGGGATCCACAGGGATCATAGAGTCCAACTCCTGGCACAGAACACCCCAAGAGCCCCACTGTGAGTGTTGTCAGAGGATAAGGTGTGGAGTGTCCATGTGCCACCATGCCTCACCTCTGCACGGGAATGTGTTCTGGAGGCCTAAATACCATTCTCAGAAGTGCACAATTTGAGTATCAAGAAGATACAGATAAACTGGATCAAAACCAGATTGACTCACAGCAGTGATTACTCTGGGCATTTATAGGCTCTCTGAAATAACGAGGTGATTCCTGAGCTGCAGTGTCAGTTCTTCTTCCCCACACACTGTTCCCTCTGTCCCATATTTTCTGTAATTTTTAATCTATTTCAGCCTTTCCTCAGGCCCTCTAATTGTGCTGGATGGGCAGAAGAGCGGGAAGAAGGAGACACAGTGGGATGAAAAATTAGATTGGAGACTTGGGGGGAAAAATGACCGAGTGGGTCCTTGTTAAGGAAGGCTGGCAGCTGCACACTCCTGCACGTGGAATCAATTAGCAGCCAAAGCCTACAGAGATCTGACCAAACCCTCTTTCTCCTAATTAGCATCGCTCACCGTGCTCCACAGGTGAGGTGTGAGGGCAGATGTGCTTTGCTGAATTTGGCAAATTATTTTCCAGAGAATGGTTCAATTTACTGGTAAAATACTTTACCCCCAAGGAATGCGTGTTTTAATATTAGTTTTAGCATCTTTTGGCTCATTTCCTGTTTGTTTTGGTCTGGTTTTTTAATTTCTGATTGAATCCAGCAAAGTGATGGGATAAAAGCATGGTAGAGCTAAGCAAACAGGTAGAGGTTGTATTCATGAATCACACGGGATTTGTTTTGACAACTCTATTTATGCTGTAGCTTTTAAACTTTTTGAAAGGCTGAGAGAATTGGGATTGTTCAGCCTGGAGAAGAGAAGGCTTTGAGGTGACCTAATGTAGCTTTCCAGTGCCTGAAGGGAGCCTGCAAGAAAGCTGAAGAGAGACTATTTACAAGGGCCTGGAGCAACAGGAGAAGGGGGAGTGCCTTTACACTGACAGAGGCAGATTTAGATCGGATATGAGGAAGGAATTGCTCTCTGTGAGGATGGGGAGGCCCTGGCACAGGTTGCCAGAGCAGCTGTGGCTGCCCCTGGATCCCTGGCAGTGGCCAAGGCCAGGCTGGACATTGGGGCTGGGAGCAGCCTGGGACAGTGGCAGGTGTCCCTGCCCATGGCAAGGGTGGCACTGGATGGGATTTAAGGTCCCTTCCAACCCCAAACCATTCCAGGATTCTGTGATTCTACTTTGGGTCACTCCTGCAGAGCATGAAGGTTTTTAAGGTGTAATTCCTGTGTGGCACCAGGTGATGTTTGGAAGTGTGTGTAAGTGTTACAGTGGTTATGAGTGATTCCCAGGGACTGGGATTAGCAGCTCCGTGGTTTCAGGTGTGGAGGAGACATTCCTGGGGCTCCCAGCTGAGCCTGTTGGTGTGTGAGGTTTGTGCAGGGCTTGGGCAGTGGCTGGGTGCTCTCCCCAGAGCCGCTGCTCTTCACAAGCAGGAGATGAGAGCTGGGGAAAGCAGCTCAGCACCAAACACTCTTAGTGAAAACCATAAAAGTCAAAGTACTCTCTGTTTCTGCTCCTCTCTTCCAAAAAGGATCAGAAGCATTAGCTCTGTAGGCATGGAATAAGGTTTTGTGCCTTCTCCAAATTCTGTTTGGAATAGGTCAAAGTGCTGTCCAGCATGGCACAGAGTGCTCGTAAGGACAGGAGAGAGGAGCTGCTGCCACACGGCCCTCATGGTGTCACATGAACCTACAGAGACAGGCAGCAAGGTGGCTGTGATGGCAAAGGGGGACAGTCAGACTCGATGTGAAGCAGCACTGTCAGGTGTGCTGATCCATGTGCTCTGTGGGAATGCTGGAATGCTGGCTGGCATCGGCAGGGAGAGGGGCTGGCTGTGGAACGGGCACAAATTCAGCAGCCACAGCCTGTGCCAGTGCTTTTCTTTTGATTGCTGAAATAGATATGTGTGTGTGTGTGTGTGTGTGGTTTTGACACAACTGTGTCAGCAAACCAAGATGAGCAGCTCACAGGCTCCAACGCTGCTTTGGGCTTCGTTCTAGGTTGAGCTGCTGGTTTAGAGTAAACTCACAATTTTGTTGTCTGATCCTTTGAGCTGATTGAGGTCACATTGCCACGGTGCTGTTTATTTGTCTCCCAGTGCAATAGCATCTACCATAATCCATATGTTATTGTGTGCTTAGGGGAAACTTGGAAGGGCTCTGTTGTACAAATGAGCTGGACAAATTCCTGAAAACCCAAGTACTTCATCTTGTGGTCCTGTGGCAGAACCTAGACAAAAAGTGTTTGCTCCTCCTACATACCAGCCAAAGCATCCCTCTCCCTTCCTAGACCCTTTTCACACTCTAATCTTTCAGAGCAAAATTATCCTTGGTTTGTAGTTACAATTTTTCTCTCTTCATGGGAAATAAAAATTAGTAGGAGGTGCAGTGGGTGGAGCTCAGAATTCCTCAGTTCTGAATTTTGTCTTTTTTTCCCTTCACTGATACAGACAGTCTCTTCACGCTGTTAAATGCTTGCCGGTGGCTACTGACACTTCCTCTTGAGGTACAATTCCATTGCAGGCTCTGAAGGTTCATTTCAATCCCTGACTGATGAGGTTCCTGGAGATGAGGCTGGGATTTTATTTGGTAATGGTATTAGTTCAACCTTGCAAAATATTACTTGCCTGAGGTGAGTAACAGGTCTTGACGGGTGAGTAAAGCGTCGTCTGTCATCGTCACAGCAAAGTACAGGCGAGGTGGTTGTGTCTGAGCTCCTGGGTGTTCCAAGCAGGTCTGAGACCAGTCTAGTTGTGCTGCAAGGAGTCATGGTGGGTTTTGTGTGTTTCTGTGTAAACTGCAGTTCTGTTCCTCGCTGATGGCACAGGAGAGCCTGGCAGATGTCACACGTCGGGTGTCAGACAGTGCTGTGGAGCTCCCAGGAGATGGGGGATGCGCAGAGCTCTCAGAGCCAGCTTGCTCTGAGTGAGAGGAGCAGCTTTGCTCCTCTCCCACCCTGTTTCAGGGTAGAAGGGTGATTTGTAAGTCAGTTATTCCCAGAACAGCACAGTATCAGATGGTTCTCTCAATGCCAGCTGCTTCTTGAATGGGATTTTGCCTCTTGGTCCTTGGAAGTTTAGCCAAAAGGGCTGCAAACTTCATGTTATTACTTGATTTACAGTCTTTGGGTTTATTGCACCATTGCATTCCTCAGCAGAGAGAGACACTGAAATCCTCATGTCATTGGAAATGATCCTGGCAGCACCTGAAATGGGATTTCTGTTGAAATGTTTCTCTTCCCAGTAAGTCTGATGGTGTTTATAGAAGTAGAGTGAACCCCCAACCACCCATTTGGCCTTCACACTTCGTTTGTGTGAACTTCTGCCCTTTTTTCTTCCTTTTTTTTTTCTTTTTTTAATTCTGGTTTCCTAGTGTTAAAAGCTTAGATGTTAAAACGTTTGGATGTTAAAAGCCAAAGCTGGTTTTCTGCGGTAACAATGAGGTGGTTTCCCAAGTCTGCGCTGGTTCAGGGGCAGAAATGAGATCAAAACCTGAGTATTTCTGACCTCTTCCTGTGGATTCCCTGTCTGAAGATAAAGCATAGAGGTCTGGGTGGAAGCATATTAATTAGGCTCCATTATCTCTGCCAGCCTGACAATCATTTATGATTTCATAAATCTGAATCTGCAACTTGGAACTGAATGACTCATCTCAGTTTTGCAGTATCTTCTTTTGCCTTAATGTTTCTGAGACTTAAAATGCTAAAGATGAAAAGAAATCACAGACTGGGACAAATGAGGAATGTTTGGGCCTGACTATGGTTCCTCAAAATGTTTCGTGTTAGTTTCTGCTCTCTTTTTAATTGCCTCATTTGCTTCCTTTTGTTAGGTTGTCGTGATTTTATTCTAGATTTTACTGATAGGTAGCATTATAAGAAAAGCAGTTTCTTTATTATATTTTTCTATGGGTTTTACTGGTTTTAATAAAACACAGAGATGAGAAAGATTGATTATTTTATCAGGTCTTCTCTGGTTAGGTTCAAGATTATTTTCTGCATTGTGATTTTTGACAGGTTTCCTGGCCCAGTTTGAAGTAAATTCTCCAAGTTAATTACTTCTGTCCAAGTGACTTCCAAACTCCTCTCAGAGGGAGCTTTGTAATAGTTTTGGTGCTTGAGCTTCTTTATTTATAAAGCCTGAACACAAAAAAGCTACCTAAAAAAGGATGAGTTTACCCTTGTTGAAGCTGGCAACCAAACATTTGCTACAAACAAATGTTTATAGATGTACAAGGCTACATCAAATATTCACATACTCAACACCACCTGACGTAAGGCTCCTTTCATCCAGTTCCTGCCTCTCCCTGCAGCCGTGGGGATGTGGGTGTGTTCTGTGACCCTGAACACGGACAGCGGCCGCAGATGTTCCACACCTGCAGTTCAGATAAACCACTGGAAGCTGGGGACCTGTAGCTGCTGTGGATGTGTCCTTAGAGACCCCAGGGGGAGAAAACTTAGAAAAGGAGAAAGATAACTGGTGGAGAAAGTTCCAAGGAGATAGGAAACCCCTGGAAGGTGAAGTGACCATGGTTTAACCCAGGACAAATCAGAGTAGCCACTGCTGGTGTCCATCATCTCCTCCCTCCCCCCAGAGCCTTTGTTCTATTCCCTGTTATCTCCTGGGCCCCTTTCCTTCCCCATCCCATAGGGCCAGGTAACCCTGGACCTTCCCTATCCTCCCCCAGCCCCCCTGGTGATTGGTTGTATGAGATAACTCTTAAGGCTGTGTCTGAGGGCCCCTCGCCCTCTTGGATTCCTGCCTCTCCTCTGTGTGAAGACCCTGCAATAAAGCCACTCACAATTAAAGGCATTCCAAGAGCCCTCTCGTTATTCATCTTCAGCTGAGAGCTAAACTGGACAGTCCCTGAACCACCAACGCAGGCTGCAGTTTCTCTGGCTGAGTGTCTGGAAGACACTGCCAGAGTGCCCTGGGGACAGGGGCACACCTGGAAACACAACCAGCTGGAATCTGTCTGGTTAACGCCGGGCTGGACAGAGGAACCAGCGAACTATAGGTACCTCCTACAGAAATTATCCTGTGCTACCCAGAGATACTTGCTATTGCCATTTGCAAACCTCTGTCCTGCTTTTGGCCCAGTTAAAATAATCATAAAGAGCCGTGGTGCTGGAATTGGAGCTGCAGGAATGCTGAAGTGTCCTGTGCTATCCTGCAGCAGGTCCCTGGGTCTGCCTTTGGCTGAATGATGCTCACACTGAACCTGTAGGTAGAAAGTTGAGCGCCTGGAAGGCTTCAGGTCAAGAGTGGAGTTCAGGGTCAAACAGGGCTCTTGTGAATCAGAACCAGGGTTTGATGGTCACAAGCCTGGGGTTCTGTGTTAGAGGAGGGGGAGTGGCTGTTGACGTTTACAAATTACCTTCAGCTGTTCTGTTCCATTCTGCTGAAAGGGAATACACAGCATTGCCCTCAAGGCTGCAAGTTCTGAGTCTTGGGGGGAAAAGATCAATTTCAAGTGAAATAAATTGGAGCTGAAGGAGCTTGAGAGCTCTGAAAAATCAGCTTATTGTTACCACATCAGGCATTCAGAATCAGGTCCCTGGTGTTGATAATCTTCCTTTTCCTCTTCCTCCTCCTTTTGAGCTGTCAGGAAGGGCTGGCAAGGACCTTAAGCTATGAGGAAACAATTCTGCCAGCAGATGTGGATAAACCTTCATGCTTGGAGTGTTCTGGAATCAGCAGTCTACACTGCCATAAAACATGGAATTGGTCCACTGACTCCTTTGGGCAATTTTGCAGTGGCCTAACTTTCGCCCTGTGTTTGATCCAAGTCATTACACTCCTGCTCCTTACCCAGCAGTAATGTTCCCTCACAGATACAGCTTCACTTTTATTGATTCCTCCTAATAGCAGAGAATCAACAAAGCACCACGTTATTTATTAGGCTGAAAGACACCAAATAATATTGTGTTGTTTTATATTAGATTATCAAGTGTAAGAGCCCTCAGTAGCTCGGTTAGTGGTCTGGTTGGAATGTTCAGCTGCCACACGATAACTGACTGCCCAAGGAGCTGCTTTGTCCTTAAGATGCCAAACATTTTTTCTCTCTCTCTTCCTGCTGTATTCCAGTTCTTGCATGCACAAAATACATTTTTCCTTCATTCCGTTCAAGAACATCTCCATAAGGACAGATTATTTCTGGAGGGTTTGTGTGGATTTCATATTAGCAAACGTGCTCTATTGAGCTCTGTTGTGTAAAGGAAGATGCAGTCCTGATAGCAAATTCTGCATTTCCAGAACTTAGGAATGAGGGATAGAGCCATGGGATGAAACTGGAGATGGTCCCCATGATCAGCCAGGTCTCACCCTCAGATCAGAGACTGTTAGTAAAGATGCTCGTTGTTTTTCTAACACAGATTGATGTGTTCTGGGATTGGGATTGGGCTTCCCCAGCTCACCTGGCCACAGGTGCTTTGTGAGAATGGCAGGAGGGAGCCCCAGGCTCTGTCTGCACCGGCTTGGGCAGAACCAGAACTGTTCATTCGTGTGCAGGAGCATCACTGCCCCAGAAACCTCTGCTCCTGCAGTGCCATGGGCACCTACCCAGCCCCTGGGCACGGGAACTCTGTCTGGAACAGCATGTGGAGCTTGGAGATCTCCTTCCACTGACCTTCTGCCATGGCACTGAGCTGTCCATCAGCCTCAGCCCCTGGAATCTGCACCAGGATGCTGCTGCTCCTGAAGTGTTTGAGGGAAGTGGACTGGATGGAATCCTGCAGGAAGCTGAGTCCACTTAGAATTATCATTTCTTCAGAATGGGATATTTCTCTTTGTGTTGAAATGTAAATGATGCTCTGTCTCCTTGGGGCTGCAGAGAAGGACGTGAGCCTTTCAGAAGCAAGTCCAGCATCTTTGAAGCTTTAAGAAATACAAGCTTTGGATAAAGACAGGGAGGAACATTTGGGATGCAGCTTTGATAGAGTGCTGGAGGCAGGATCCCGAGGCCAGGAAGCACACGGGAGTAGAAGACAGAGGGGGCTTCTCCACTCAACAAGGAGCCCTGCTTCAGAGTGAAGCAAATGCTTTCAAACTGAGGTTTCAGTGAAGTGCAGATGGCTGAGAAAAGATCTCAGACTAATGAAGTGCTTGGAATAAAAGCTTTGGAGCAGAGCTTGCAAATGCAACCACCTTTGACTTGCCTCTTTCATTCTGGAGTTCAGTAGCTCCATAATGCACACAGTAAAGAAGATCAAGGAATGAGTAATCTTTGCAGCTATTTGCTCATCAGAAAGGGTTTTTTTTAGTTTTTTTGGGGTTTTTTGTTTGTTTCTTTGGGGTTTTTTTGATGCTTGGTTGCATTTGGAGGTCAGGATTAATAAAAGATGCCAAGTGACACTATTTAACACGCTTTAATAATATTATCTGGACCAATAAAGTGTTCCTGCATGGCCTGTGTTTTAAGCTCCAAGGATGAATCTCTGAAGTCTGCCATGTGTCATTCGTTTTCTAAAGCTGTCCCGTGTCTGTCTGGAGGGGTTTTCTAGTTCTGCATCTGGATTCCTGTGATGTCCTTAGCAGGACAGGCCATGTGTGTGCAGGGCTGTGCTGGAGCAGGGATGGGTGTCAAGCCCTTCCTCCCCTCAGTGGCACAGGGAGGTGGGAGTGGGGGTTATGGTCAGTTCATCACAGGTTGTTTCTGTTGCTGCTCAGGGAGAGGAGTCTGAGTCCTTCCCTGCTCCAGCAGGGAATTCCTCTCGTGGGAGACAGTTTTTAATGAACTCCAGCATGAGTCCATCCCATGGGCAACAGTTCTCCACAGACTTCTGCAATGTGGATCATTCTTCCCTGGGGTCAGCCCTTCGGGCTGTTTAGCATCACTTGCTTTGTAAATCACCGTTTTCCTTTGATTAAATTACTCTCTTGTTTCAGCAGAGCTCCCTCACAGATGGTATCATTAAGGTTGGAAAAGACCTTTAAGATCATCAAGTCAACCAAGGTGTGCCTGAGAGCACTAGTGGAGATCAGTGCTCCAAAATGAAAACATTACAAATAAAAGGGTTTTTTTTCTACCGAGGTGGTGTGGCAGTGCACAGATGATAATTACTTCCCTCACAATGGGATACTGAGTGTCAGTTATTGAAAGTTTGCAAAGGACTTTGACAGAATTCATTGTGTGAAAGGTGTTTTAGCATTTTAATTTAATAGTTGTCTTTTTCTTTGCTTCTGCAGTGTCCAGACAAGCTGTGCCCTGCTCTGATTCCCAAACCTGTGAGCAAATGGATTGCTTTGAGAATGGAAAGATTTGTACTCAGACGGGCTCCCAGCAGCACAGGGAGAGGTACAGAAATCCCAGATTTTTCCCATTTTTTGTTTGAAAGCATTTAAAGGGAACATGATGTTGCTGTGATTAGAATGAACCTGTCAGACCAAGTGTTACAGTCCTATATCCAGGAAATCCTACAGACACCTTTCATTTCTTCAGGTCCTCAGCCCAGGCCTCCTCATTCCAAGAGGTTCAGAGACACTGGG
The DNA here is from genome assembly GCA_034509425.1 of Eopsaltria australis. Taxonomy (NCBI): domain Eukaryota; kingdom Metazoa; phylum Chordata; class Aves; order Passeriformes; family Petroicidae; genus Eopsaltria; species Eopsaltria australis. The sequence continues at coordinate 115,666 of JAVTVJ010000520.1, forward strand.
AACAGTGCAGGAATAATGTTGCACTTTTAATTTGATATTGTTTTGAATTTTGGATGTTTAATGATATCAGAGACATTCCAGATGGTTGCAGAAATGGGAAATAATGGAAATCTTGCTACCAGCAGTGGCTGTCAGGTGACTGAGGCTGGCAGACCTGTCAGACGTCTCCGGAGGAAGAGAAGATTGCCTTTGGATTCAGAGGATGAGGACGAAAATGCATATGAGGATGAGGTAAATGAGGCTGCATGCACTTCCTTTAAAGAGAGCTGTGAAAAGCAGGGGCAGTTGTTTGTCTCAGAGTTCCTGGTGCAGTGCAAACTGGGCTGAGGGAGGTTGTTCTGTACCCAGGGAATGGTCTGGGTCTGATCCTGATTTACATCAGTGATGGGAATATCTGTTGTGAGGAGTCACAGGGGTGAATGAATAGCTCAGGTGAAAGCTAGGAGTTCACAGTAATAACACCACATGTCTCCAGAGTAACTACACTCAAATACTGTTGTGTGATATTGAAGATCAGTGTCAAACCACAGGGTTTGTTCTGGTTTTATTACGTGCTTGCACGTACTCTCACTGCACCACCAGAAACCTGTATCAGTGGTGCATTTATAGCAGTACCTCAGTCCTTAGCTGATCATTCCTTCAGTTTGCTGCAGCCCCTGACTCCCTCTCGGGGCCCTTTGTGCCCCCCTGTGCTCTGCTCCTGCCCATCAGTGCCTCTCAGAGCCGGTTTATGTTTATTCACATAATGCAGGGTTCTGTACAGCAGAGCCACTGGGGTAGGTGTTTGTGGGCAATAAAGCTGCAGCCTCCGCTGTCAGGAGCAGTTTAACTCATCGTCTTGCTCAGCTTTTCTCTGGGATGTGGGTGAGATGTTTTAAGCAGTGGATGTTTTCAGAAGTCCTTGCAGTCTCTCTCTTCCCCCTTCTCCTCGTCCTCATTTGAAGCTGCCCCCCTGTCCCTTCTGGAGAGTGTTTGGCAGGCAGCTTTGTATGGCACATTTTGCCTATGTTTTTGTTTGCTCTGAGAAATGACAGCCTGGGAGGAATCAAACCTGAGTTTGTGAACACACAAAAGAAACAGGAATGACGGTCGGGCTTGGAGCATGACACAGGGAGACTGCGTTGTCTGAGCTCCTCATCTATGACAGGAGTTACCTGAAGCTTCTGCTTCCCTCCAGGCTTCATAAATTCCCTTTTCCCCCCTGTATTCATTCCCTGGAAAAGATGGACGTAGCAAAGGGAAATGAGAAAGTAAGGTTGCTGATGTGAGCAGCAAATCCTGCATTGCAGAAAGCAAATCCTCTGTATTGTAATGGAGATTTTGGTCCTGTGCTTCTCTTTAGCAGCCACATTTAAATGAACTTCAGTAGCATATATTAAATAACTTGTAAAGCACTTTGGGATACCAGGATCAGCATTATCTGTGTGACATTCCCTCCTGATGTTCTTTCAGGGTTGTTCAAGAGACAGCAATGCTGGCTAATAGTCCTGTTAGTTACCTGTTACATCCATGTTGTACCTGCATTGTGAGATGATCAGAGGGAGGGAAAAGCAATCTTGCTAAACTTCTTTTTAACGTATCTGTGTCTAGGAGAAGAATAAATCAAATAATATGAAAAGCCGCAGAAACACTAAACCAATAAAACAAGGTGAGCTAAGCTCATAGTCTCTTTTCTTTAATGTTTATAGATTTTTTAGTAGCTATTATAAAGTGAATAATAATAAACAGAAGAGGAAAGGACAGGAGAGCTCATTTCACATTCAGAACAGCTTTTTAGGTACATAACCCTCTTACCACAGCTTTGGAGGTGTATTAGCAGGAATATCCTGGATTTGCCTACATGATGGGCACAGGGTGAGGATCTGGAAGGAGTCAGCTTCATCCAGAGCTCACTGAAGACAATAAGAATCTTTTTTCCATTGACTTTGGAGAGCTTCAGCGATAGCCTACAGTGCTAAGTAGAAGATAAATTGTAAATAACATGATTGATTGTAGCCTATGAGTTAAATGTATTATATACCTTAAATCAGTCAGTATGTAACTGGGGGGGGAGTTTTAATATACATTTAGAATGTAATTTTCTGTGTGTACAACTGTGGTTCTACCAGAAGGAATCTGAGTAGTTTCATCATCTGGGAGCTGCCTCTCTAGTAGATGCATTGTGTTGTTAGGAGGTTATAAATATGTGTGTGTATATATAAAAAAAATCTTGTGAACTGAGCAAAAATTCACTTGATTTTTCATTTATTTTATTTTAGCTGCAATTATATGCCTCTCTGCACTGCCTGTTGGTTTATATTTAACCCCTTATTCCTCTGTGAAATGTCAGGAGGAGGAATTAATTCCCACCATTTTAAGTTACTCTGTCTTGTCCAGACTTTCCCGTGGCACCTTTCCATGGGCAGCTTGCCAACAGTCCAGGTGCCACAGTTCGTTTGATCTGTGATACAATAAATATTCATTTCATGAGGAATGAGCATGGTTTTCCTATTGCTGGAATTCCTACCTTTCCTCTAAAGCTGAGTAACACTGCCTCTTCTGGGGTGCCACAGCAAACATGGGAGGAGGAGGAGAACAGAGGAGGAGAAGCAGAGCAGGAGGCATTGGAGAGAAACGTTCATTTTCTCCTTGTTTTTGGTTAATTAGTGCTTCCTGGGAAGAAGAAGGTATGGAACTGGTCTTCCTACTTGGAAGAGGAACTGATGCCAGCTGCTCCCCAAAAGCTGTTCAGAGAGGTTGGCCGCTTTTTTCACCCTCTTGCTCTGTTTTTTCTTGGGCAACATCACAGGATTACAGGCTCAGTGGAGGTGGGACTGGAGACACCCTCAAGCCAGCACTTGTATTTCTGAGTTGTTTTGGTACAAGCAGGCAGTAAGTGTAGGCATTTGCCCTGGGAGTAAAAACCAAACCAGGGTGTAAAAAATGCTGGTTGAATCTCACAAATGAGCAGCAGCTGTTTGGATCTGCTGTGCTCTGGCCCAGTGGCTGTTAGGCAGCTGGAGAGGGACAGCCTGTCTGTCACATGTCCTCTGTGGTGGCACAGAGCCCTCCCAGCCTGTCCCTGTGGGGAACCGTGAGTCTGCTGGCTCAGGGAGCCCTGAGGGTTCACCTGGGGAGAGCCAGGAGGGAGGGTGGGTGTTGTGTCAGTCACATGGAGGGGCCAGAGGCTGAGTTCAGCCTTGGTGAAGCTGCCTCTGTACCCCAGTTAAATGTGCAGCTCCCAGTGAGCTTTTCAGAGCCCAGAGCTGTTGGTCCTTCCAGAGGGAGCTTAAAAGGAAAGTCTGATCCTGCACTGGGTCATTTGCAATCCCAGTTCAGGGTGCTTTTAAACTTTTACTGTATTTCAGCTGCAGGTAAATGAAAACCACAAATTCTTTCTGGAATAACTGTAAAACTGGGCTGCAGATCAAACCTACCTTGTCCCTTTCACCATTTGAAGATGACAGGTTATCTTTGGGGAGAGTCTGGACTGACACAAAGTAATTGTAGCTTTCCCAGCTCTTTGGTTCAACACTGAGCTGGGAAGGGAATTCTTTTGTATTTGAGAAGAGCTCATTTCTGCATCTGCTCAAAGATCTTTTCGTAGCTAATTGCAACAGTTCAGTGTTTTGGAGAGATCAATTAGAATAACGAGTAAATGTGAAATATGGTGATGGTGCCATTGCTGATCCCTGAGCCTGCACCTGTCTGCTTAAGCAGCAATTACTTGGGGTGGGATTTTCTTCTCTTGAGTTGAACATTTGAAGCCTGAAATATAAAAATATAAAATTTAAAGCCTTAAGTATGTTATGACTGCTCTGCAATAGATTTTGTCTTTAGGAATTAAAAACAAATGTTTCTTCCCCCCTCACAGTATCAGTCATTCCCAGAAGGCCGAAATGGATTCAAAGTTGGAATGAAATTGGAAGGGGTGGATCCTGAACACCCCTCTCGATTCTGTGTTCTCACAGTGGTTGAGGTAGTTGCTTTTCTTGTCTTTGATTCCAAAAGTCCCATGTACATTTTGAGGTTTTTTTCAATAAAAAGTAGAAGCATAAGAATAATAGCACTTTAGTTAGTTAGTTCATGGTAGGAGTTCAAGGTGACACTGGAGGAATGGTGTTATGTGATCAAGGATCTTTGCCTGAAATCCTTCTGGCAGATTTTTGCACTTGTAAGTGAGAATAGCAAACCTCTTAATTGCCTGTAGTGAACAAATATGAAAAAGAGCAATGCCATGAGGCACTAAGACTTAGTTAATATAAACAAGTCAGAATGCTTTTATGCAGCTTCAGCTATGTGAAATCTGGGTTGATCTGGTATGGGCATAGAAGTTCTGGGGCTGCTTTTGTACCCCAGGAATGTGTGCATGGAATGGAGCAGGAGCCTGGGGGGGTTCCACTGACCAGTTCTGTTTTCAGCCATTTGAAAACATGGAAACTGGGAAAGAGGAGCATGGAAACTGGGAGAGCAAATGAGTTAAAATACAGCTAGACTTCCTGAGGAAAAAATGAGATCCTAATTTACTCCCTCTGTAAGTGCAAATATGAGGGAGTGTTTTATTAGTGATTTTCTTTCTTCTCTGTGACCTTTTGTGATAATCAGAGCTTCTCTCACTGTAGGTCCAGGGGTACAGGATGCGACTGCACTTCGATGGTTACCCAGAGTGCTACGACTTCTGGGCTAATGCTGATTCCCCAGACATCCATCCTGTGGGCTGGTGTGAGAAAACAAGCCATAAGCTGCTCCCTCCTAAAGGTATGGCAGAAAATAGAGCGGTGTACAAGAAACTATCATAAATTCCACTAAGAACTAGATGTCCTGGCTCTGCATATTTCATTTTTAGTGTGATTTCATCGTGGAACTCAATCTGAGGGGCTGAAGGGAAGAGGTTTAACTAACACAGTGACTCACAAAAGAGCAAAATATCTTCTCTTTGATACTCCCAAAGACTGACGTTGTTAGTCACAGTAGAAACTCTGGATTGGATGTCTTTCTGTGCTTCAGAACTTGCTTCTTCCCTGCATTCGGTTCTTTCCTGCATTCAATTTCCTAGAAACATTTGAAGGTTGACATTAATGATTGGCCATTATAGTGAAAAAGAGAGAGCTGGTTTAGCTGGAATGCACAGCCCCTGGAGATCATAGCAGGGCAGTTATCATGTAAAGCTCATATTCTTTCTAGGTAATTTCCATTTCTGAAAAACCCACCAGAATGTACCAGGGCCATGTAAAACAATCTTTTTTCCTCTCTTGCTAGGTTTCAAGGAGGGAGAATTTAATTGGACTTCCTATCTGAAGAACTGCAAAGCTCAAGCAGCTCCAAAAAGCCTTTTTAAGACCCTCACTAGTGTAAGTGGTGGTATGGGAGAGAAGGGGTTTCAATAGGTCTGGTGCTAAGTGAGTTTTGACCAGAATATGTATGTGGTTTTAATATGCTCGTGTCAGAGGTACAACCACGGTACAATCAGATGCAAACTACTTCCTGCTGTGTTTTATTTTTAAGAAGGAAAACTAGTACAATTTTTCTTCCTTTCCCCAGTCATTGACTTTCTGGAGAAAGAATTTGTGTTTCCCTTCCTCCTTAATGCTGTAGGAAAAGATTTACTGAACCATTTACTAAATATATTACAACCGTCTGTTTTGCAGTGCCCCTACAGTCGAGATATTTGTGTCACTTTCCTCTAATTTAATCATTTCCAAAATAATTCCTGGTTTCCAGCAGCATGCTCATGTGTGCCGTGGGATTCATTATGGGGCTGTGGATCTTGAGCATTCATCATCCTTCCCCCCACTGGTGCTTTCTCAGTGGTTGTTAACCTCAGTTCCTGTTAAATCCTCCAGCCCATTTCATGTTACTGCGATGACACAAAGCCCATGAGCTGCTGGATTGGAAGCTGCACATGGGCAATCACTGACTCCAGTAGGATCAGGGCCCAGCTCTGCCCTGCTTCCCACTCAGTCACTTCTCCTTGAAGACTCTCATAACTTTTCCACCAGTAAAAGAGGATGTGCAATGCCCATTATCCTCAGCAAATCACTGCAGGGTGTATCAGCCTGGGGGTCTGCAGTGGTGGGTGTACCTGGAACTGCTGGGTTTTGAGCCACATTAGCTCTTTTTTAGCAATAGTAACAGTCATTGCCAGAACTCATGGAAATCCTGTCTGCAAACCTCTTGGTAGTAACTGTAGTGTGTTTTGGTCTGTGGGTTTTATAACCCACATCTAAGGAGTTTATAAGGGGGATTTCAATAGATTGACCAAGAATGTGGCTGATTTCCCTTTCCTGGTGTGCTGTTCCTCAGCCTGTCACACCTTCTGGGTTTCGTCTGGGAATGAAACTGGAGGCAGTGGACAAGAAGAATCCGTCACTGGTTTGTGTCGCCACCGTCACGGACATGGTGGAGAACCGGCTGCTGATCCATTTCGATAACTGGGATGAGAGCTATGATTACTGGTAAGAGATTCTGGTTCTGATACGTGTCTGCAGGTAGACTGGCTTTGTTTTAAATGTAGGCCCTAATGCTGGGATCTTGTATCAGTTGTCAGGCATCTGAAGAATTACTTGGTGTTTTCACAAAGAGCCAGTTGCCCGGTAGTTCCCTTCCCGTTTGGGTGCTGGGCAGCTCCGTGCAGAGCCTGTGGGGGTGGCCTGAGCTGTCTGGAAAGTATTGGAGGTAAAAAGACTCCTTGTGGTGCCTGAAGGGGCTCCAGGAGAGCTGGAGAGGGCCTTTTGACAAGGGACTGAGGGACAGGACAAAGGGAATGGCTTCCCCCTGCCAGAGGGCGGGGTTAGATGGGATATTGGGAAGGAATTGTTCCCTGTGAGGGTGGGGAGGCCCTGGCACAGGGTGCCCAGAGAAGCTGTGGCTGCCCCTGGGTCCCTGGAAGTGTCCAAGGACAAGATGGACAAGGCTTGGAGCACCCTGGGACTGTGGAAGGTGTCCCTGCCCATGGCACAGGGTGGAATGGGATGGGCATTAAGATCCTTCCAACCAAACCATTGCAAGTTTTCTTTTGATTTCCCTTTCTTTTGGGACAGCTTGAATGCCTTGAAAACCCAGTGTTACACATTCTAACGAGGTAGTGCTCGTCTTCTACACCGTGATCACACCCACTGAAAGCATCTGCTCACCCAGCAAAGGCCTATCAGACAGCATTTGAAATCCTGCCTTTCTTTTTGCTTTCCATCTGACTGGTGCCAACTTTTCCTCTTTGATTCAGGTGTGAAACGAGCAGCCCATACATCCGTCCTGTCGGCTACTGCCAAGAAACTGGAACCCCACTGACAACACCACCTGGTAGGTTGCAAGTGAGACTTACTTCCTGCCTCAGCCAAAAAACCTGCAAACTGTATCTTCCACATAATTACATATTTGCAACTTCCAGGTTCACTTCAGAACTCTTAAATGCCTGAACAATATTATTGTTCCTACTTTTTTTGCCACTGCAGTTTATGTTGTTTCGTAGTTCTTTCAAGAAATGCAACAGGGTTTGGTAATTTACAATTGAATTTGATTTTAGAAGGGGAAAAGTGAGAAGGATTTCCAGCATTTCATTCAAGGTGAGCTGGGAGAAAAAGGGATCTGTGTCATGATTTCCTGGATGGAATTTCTGGAAATCACAGAATCACAGGATACTCTGGGTTGGAAGGACCTACAAGAATCATTGAGTCCAGCCCTTAAGTGAATGGCCCGTACAGGGATTGAACTACAGCCTTGGCATTATTAGCACCATGCTCTAATGATTTCCTAGATGGAATTTCTGGAAATGAAGGAGTAACTGAAGCCACATTTCTTCCTGCTGTACTGGAATTTGGTAAATGAAGAGAATGTTGGCAAATAAGAGAGGACAGAACGTACAGGGAAACCAGTGTTGTTTTCAGGTCTTGGAAGTGCTCATTCACCTTAAAAATAGCAAGCATAAAAAAAATTAAGCCTGACATTTGTCAGACTGACAGCCCTGGAGCAAGAATTCCTGTATTTGCTGTGTTCCAGGTTCAGTGGAACAGGAAGCACTGCACAGTCCCTCCACACGGGTGGAATTTGCCTCAGTGCCTTTGCTGTAGATGTAGAAGGGGTTGTGAGCGTTCCCTCTCAGCAGCACCACATCTGTCCCTGCTCCTGGAAGGTTCAGCAGGGCTGGGCTCTGCAGTTCTCTGCTCATATCAGGATTTCCTGTGCCCCCAACAAAAACTGCAGCCAGTTCTGGTCTCTCTGCTGAGGGACTTAAATGCAGCAGTTTGCAGACTGTGCTCTGCTTTTAGTCACAGCACCTTCCTTTCAAAAGGAACCCGTCCTGGGGGTAAAAATTACTGAAATAGGAAAAAAGTAGAGCAGTTTCTTAAATGTAATTGCCAGGGAGAGACATCCCACTGTTGTTAGAGCAGCACACCTATGGAGCCTTTTCTCTCCAGGCTACTGGGTTTGCTCAGCCTGGGTGAGCGGGCAGCAGGGGAGGAGAAGGTTCTGCAGTCTTACAGACACTCACACATAGAGGAGTTAGTAAAACAGGAAATTAATTTAGTGATGCCGTTGCACATCACAGAATCCTCTGACTAGGTCCTAATTGGAGCTTTCTCTAGAGAATAAGAATTGATTAAGCTGTGCAGAAATGAACTTGCCAGGGTTCAAGCCCAGTGTGAAACTGGGGAACTGGCAGAGCTGCTCTGGGTGCTGGAGATGGTGGGTGGGAGCAAACAGGCTAATTTCCTGCACCATCCATTGTTATTGTGATTACAGTGTCACAGAGCTGCCTTTTTGCTGTTTGTAACAATAAATGGGAGGGTTTTCTTACAGAGGTGGTAATTCTCTGTTTTTTCAGGATACAGGGATTCCAAAGCCTTCTCATGGGAGAAATACTTGGAAGAAACTAATTCCCAAGCAGCCCCAGCTAGAGCCTTTAAACTGGTGAGTGAATCTCTTTGATTGTTCTTGCTCAGATACTGATATCCACCCTTTTTTTGCTAGAGGCTTTATTGGAGGGTGGTTCACCTCTCTGTGCCAGGAGGGTGAAACTATGGTTTACTTTGAGTTTAAGATCATCTCAGTGCGGCTAAAACAAAAACACACAGCAAAATACAATTTTTTAATACTGTGGAAAGCTACCTTGGGAAGGGTTTTTGACTAAATATCTTCAGTGGCTCCATTAGCAGATTTAAGGGAAGAGCCTTCAGTCCATGCAGGTAACTGGCTTCCAGTGTGGGAAGTGCTTCACAGAGGGCACAGAGAGGAGAGAGTGCAGTCATCTGGTGTCCCCTCTACGTGAAGTTTTAAAAACCTCTCTAAAATTCACCTTGCACGTGTGCAAATCCATACCTTCTGGCTGGTGAGGCTGGAATTAAGGTACAGAAGTTCGTATCAAGGGTTTGCATGTGCTAAGAGAGATCTTAGTCCTTCTGGGGAGGAGCCAGCTGTGCCCTCCACAGAAATAAATGTATTAACAGCTGAAAGAGCATCTCTGCCAAACCCCTGGCTGTGCTATGACCACCCTGCAGACTCAGTGTGAAGGTGCTTCTCTCAACCTTGGGATTGTGAGCTTTATCTTTCATTGCAGTTCAGTGTATTTATCTGGAATCTCACTGTGAGCAGAAACACAACAAAAGCCTTTAAAATAACTGTACTTCTAAATTGATTTTTTTCCTTCCACACTGCTGACTCGCCTTGCTAAACTTTGCAATATGTTTAAAAACTCTTCCATGCCATCGTGACACCTGTCTTGGTTCTTTTTGCTGAAGTGAGAGTTGCAGGTTAATACCTGCTGCCCTCCTGTGTATTTTTGTGGAAAGGTCTTTGGGACTGAGGAGGAAAAGCAATCAGGGAGGCCTCAGATAAGGGAGGCAAAAATCCAGCCAGACAGGTTTGATAATTGCCAGATTTCAGGGGGTGTCCACGTGAGGTTGGTGCAGGCTGCAAGGTGGTGTCAGGGAGGTGGAAGAGGTTTTTGCCTCTTCAGAGAACTGTAAGGCTTTAACTGGAGTTATCTGCAGTGCAGTGGCACTCCAAAACATTGGAGTGGAGCTCCCTGGGATTGAGGTTTCCCAGAGCTGGGAAGCATCTTGGAGCTGGGGGCAGGATGAGGATGTGCCTGTCAGTGGGACACAGTTGTTGCCCCCAAGGGTGGACTAAGCCTTTCTGAGCCACACTCCTAAAACCCCAGTAGAGCTGGAAAATGTGAACTTAAAACTCCCAGCCCAAATCCTCAGTAAGATCTGCAATTGTGGCTTCTTCACTCAGATTTTCAGGGTCTAAAGTGTGGTGAGAAATGTCATTTGAACATAAGAGGGCTTTGCTCAGGACAGGGAGCCTGTTCAGTACTGAGAACTCCCTTTTTTGGATTCTTCCAAAGTGAAGTGTCTTTCCAAGGGGGTTGCAGCTGCCTTGTCTGCCTCCTTTCCTGTTTTCCAGACATTTCGGCAGCCACTGTTCTGCTCCTTCAGGTATCTCCTTCTTTGAGAGAAGAGTAGAAGGACCAATTCTGACTCTCATGAAACTCCAGAGTGCACATTAGCATCTAAAACTGTGTTTCAAAAATGAGACAGAAAAGAAAAGGTATTTGATATATCAGCAGTTAATAGAACTCTTTCAAGATCAAACCTCGTTATTTTTCTGGCTTGGTTGGACTGAAGTGCAAATAAATGGCAAAGCTATTGATTTTTTAAAAATTATTATTATTATTCCAGCTAGCAATTACAGGAAATCAGTACATAAAAATGCGAGTTGAGAGCCAGAACAGGCATTTCTCACTGAATTAGGTTCTAACAATTTTAAAGAGCTGTCTTACGTAGTCTGGAGACAGAGGTTATCAGCACAAATAGCAGGTCTTGGGTCTGGGTTTCTACCCTCTCCACCCAAAAACTCAGGAGGCAGCTCCAATGTGAGCACTGTTATTTCAGCCCATCCTCTTGGGCTGGCAATTCCAGAACATTCATAAGCCATTGCCAAAAGGGCAGCAACCCTTCAGCAAGGCTTAAACAAAGAGCCTGGCTCTTCTTCTGGGCAGGATTTGGACCATGAACACTCAGCCCCTTCTTCAGGGAGGACAGGCGAGGGTGACTGGTTCAATAAGATGCTCTTGAAAATAAAAACAGTTTAGATTGTCTGTCCTCTGGTGTGTCCAGTGTCTGACAGCCCATAGATGGATGTCTGTGTCTGGGTGAAATGACCAAAGAGGAGCTTCAGGTATGGAGTCAAAACCGTTAGCTCAGGAATGCATCTTCTTCCTGCCCCCAGCCACTGACAGTAAAAAGGGTAAGGAAGATTGGGAGGGAAGAGTGATTTTAATCATTTCATTAACCTGGTCATGTTCAAATAGACAATTTACCATTTCTTGCTAAAATCCTGACCTCTGTTCAGAAGTGAAGAGGGACATGTTTTGAATGAGCATCCATAACCCCCAGCTGAGGAGGTCAGAGGAGGAATTTGCAGTCAGATAAATGGAAAAATTGGTAAAAGCTGTCTGATGCTTAGAGGTTCCATAGGGTGCTGCAAAGGGCACACATCAGGTTAAAGGACATTCTGGAGTTTCCCAGAGTCTTCAGGGTTTGAGGAGTAGGGTGAGTGAGCCTCTGCAGAGGGAGGCTCTGGGGCCAGAGCTGCTCTGAGTCCTAGCACAGCAGTGGTTCACAAGCAGCACAGTTGTTGTCATAAGGAGCAATCTGTGTCATGAGGGTAACTGTGATAGACAGGAGCTGTGGCTGCCAGGGAGGATGTAGGGTATCAAGAGAGACTTCACACAACGGTGTGGTTGGATGTGAAAAGTGGGAAACTGGCCACTGTCCTTGCTGGTGTGAGACCACAGAACAGTCAGGTTGGAAGAGAGGCTGGAGGTTATCCATTCCAACCCCCTGCCAAGGCAGAGTCACCTGGAGCAGGTGACACAGCTGGGTTTGGAATGTCAGACAGGGAGACTCCACACCCTCCCTTGGGCAGCCGTTCCAGTGCTCTGCTACCCTCCATGGAAAGTTCTTCCTCATGTTCAGGTGGAACTTCTGTGTTTTAGTTCAGGGCCATTTCTCCTTTTCCTGTCTGTGGGCCCTGCTGGAGAGTTTGGCACCATCCTCTGACATTGCCCTGGAGTTATTCACATGTGCTGTTGAGATCTCTCTCCTCTCAGTCTCCTCTTCTCTAGAAGTCCATGTCCCTGCTGTGTGGGAGGTTTGCTGTGAGCCTGAGGGGGCCGTGTCAGTGGAGCTGCTTGTGGAAACCAGCGAGCTATAGTGGTCCCTGACCTTCTGTCCATGAGAGAAGGGCCTCTTGCCCTGCCTGGGACAGCTCCTCTGTGCTGAGCCACCTCAGGCTACCTCTGCAGCACTTTGGGGCTGCTGACAAGCACTCAGCTCAGTCCTCTTGGGAGCTCTGATTTTAGCCTCTGAACAGTCTGCCATGTGAGATAACCCAAAGCTCCAAAGGCAGCTAGGGGTGGATGGAAACTGAAGCACATTTCATTCAGAGCAGGTACTAGCTCTGAACTCCAAGGCTTTTTAGCATTCTGCTTACAATCCTCTCTCTCTTCCAGCGTCCTCCTCACGGATTCCAGGTTAATACGAAGTTAGAGGCTGTGGACAGGCGAAATCCCATCTTGATAAGAGTGGCAACAATCGTTGACAAAGACAACCACCGCGTTAAGGTATGACCTTGCTCCCACGTGCAGAGCCTGTGCTGAGAACCCTGGGATGGGCAGCACAGGGAAAACACCCCTTGGGAATGAGGAGCAGCAAACACCAGCCTAGCAGCTGCTGTGGCCTCTGGGCCTGCCCAACTGGAAATGGTTCCTGTTGCTTTGTTTTGCTGAAATCTGATGGAATTGGCCTGGTGTTAGTTATTGGTCTAATGTGACTGTTTTGAACTAGCACTTGACTGTGATGTCCCATCTCTTGGTATTTTTCCATGTGATCTCTTGTGACTGATGGCAGCATGGGTGTTCTGCTGGGGAAGCTGCTTGACTGGGTTTTTTTCCTATCAGGAAAGGAAAACCCAAAGCAGTTTAAGCCCTGGTACATGTGGGAAGCAGCCTCATTCTCCAGTACAAATTTGTCACATAAATGCATTTTAACCTAGTCTTTTCATTGAAATATATTGCCCAAATAATCTGTTGTGCTTTGACTGCTGAGGAACTAAGTATGAGCCAGCTAAAGTGGAGGCTGCACTGATGGAGACTCTGTGGCCACAGGTCTCCTTCCCAAAGGATGATTGCATGGACAGGAGTTGAGTTCACTGCTCATTATCTTGTTGATTCTCAGTCTCATTGCAGTGAACAAAAGCCAAGCTTTGCTAGTCCATAGTGGCATGATACTCAATTAATGCATTAAAACTTTGCTGCTTGAACAACCCAGTAGCCTTTAAACTCCAGTGATCTGTTAACCTGGCCTGGATCTGAGCTACTACCAGTCTCTTTGTCTAGCAGGAAATTGCAGCTTGTTCACTGCAAAACTCACCAAACTTGTTGGCTTTTATGTTTTGGGATCCACAGAAAACAAAACAAATAAGCATTTGTGTTTGGATAGCTTTAGACTTTGAGTGTTAGAGCACCCCACGGGCTGTGGGGTGACACACTGTGTCACCTGAACCTGGTTATTCTGTAAAACACAGATGCAGGAAAACAAAGAGTTACACTGAACACAGAGATGATTGTGCCTGACTGAAAGATTGATCTGAAAGACTGAGTGAATCAGCCCCAAGCTGAGCAAGGTGAAACAAAGGGGGAAGTTAACATAAAAGCTGAGTCATGCCCTGAACTGTGTCTTGCCCTGAGACTTCTGCTTCTTTCAGATACACTTTGATGGCTGGGACCATCACTACGATTTCTGGGTGGATGCAGACAGCCCTGACATCCATCCCGTGGGCTGGTGTGACAAAACTGGACACGCTCTGCAAGTCCCTCTAGGTAAGTACAGGACACACTGTTGTTACAATTTCCTAAGTGCAGTCTGTTCCTCACATGCAAATGTGTCTATCTTCCTTTTTTTGCTACTCTCAGGTGCTGAAGATCCAGAGGGAGCAGTGGGACAGGCGTGTCCTACTCCAGGCTGCCAGGGGATCGGGCACGTCCGGGGCCCCCGATACGGAACACATTACACGTATGTGGATGAGTGCTGTTAATAACAATAACAATAATAATAATAATAATAATAATGATGATGCTGCAGCACCAAGCAATTGCACTGCACTGAAATGATCTCAGGGTGGTTATTCTGGAGATAGCTGTAACTGCAGTCGCAGCTCCCTCTTGTGTCTAAGCGGGCTTTTTGATCATAAATTCTGTTTATACCACTATAATCATGAAAGCTGCAATGTAAACAGATTCATTCACTCCAGTTTCTACATTCCAACAGTACTGAAGGAGTTGTTTTTGTGAAATAATATACCCAAGAACAGCATGCAAGGAGACAGTTAAAGGGGAGAGGGCATGGGTAGGATGTTAATGTATAAGTGAGTAGAGGTTGCTCATGTTTTGTGCTCTGCCTTTTGATTTCTTGAGGAAACTTTTACTCAAGTAAATTATTTTAAGAGCAAGAAAACAATCTCAGGTGGGAGATCTGAAGATCTGGTAGTTTATAGTATATATATAATATAGTAAAGGGCTTTGAATTTTTCGGACTGAAAGTTGCAGAACTCTGTTGATTCATGAAATGTTGTTCCAATAAGCAGGTTACAGAGGATGGGCTCTTCTTGTCCTCTGAGGTGGCTCTTTAACAACATGATTTGGTTTTTAATTCTGCCCTGTAGTCCCCTGCTTTCCTACACCTAGAGCTGGGTAACAGCACCTCCTGAGAGTTTGTGGCCTCATTTTTTCTGTGTTTGTGATGGATTTCTCTGCCTGAGGTGGAGAGGACTCTATGACTGTAAAGCTTTCATTGCCCACTCTCTTTCTTGTTTCTCTATCACAGCTTAATTGGCTGCCCATACTCTGATGTGAACCTCAGCAGAGAAAACCTGTTACAGGACCGGCTGAGTGGGGAGAGACCTTCCCCTGGGAACAGCATGCAGAAAGCCAGGAGGCTGGAGACCCCTGCCCCATTGCTGGGAGCAGGGGAGTCTTCTCAAGGTGACTCTTCACAATCCAGGTGAGCTGGATTTTACTCTTGGCCAGGTACTGGGGAGCAAAATCATTTACAAGGATGGAAACCACCGGAATTGGCAGCGAAGCAGCAGAGCATTGAGTTCATCTGTCTGTAATATTGACCCATGCCCCAGACACTCTTAGCACAGAGCAGTGCACTTTTATACCCTCATATGCCTTAATAGGTTTCTTGATTCCTTAATCCTGATGCTCTGGTCACATTCCAACAAAGGAAATTGCATTCTGTCTCTATAAATTTTTCCTTGCTGTTTCAATTTAAAATATGTTCTTTTCCTTCATTTCCTGTCCTAAAACTGTCAGGCCAAGGTTATTTTGCACTATTAAACTGTAACTGTGATCCATCCTGGGTCGGCTGAGCACTGGGTGTGTATCACTTAGCAAGAAACAAGCTGAGCTCTTTGAGATACTTTTGTTTTCTTGCAAGAAAATCTTGCAATTTAGCAGCATTGAAGAAAACTGAGCCTTAGTTCTTGGAGTGCAGGAATCAGTTAAACCTGTCAGGGGACAAACCAGGACATGAAGAATTTTATTGAGGTAATTTTTAGTCTTCCCAAATCCAGTCTCACTAGGGCAAACTCCAGCAATACTTCAGTTCTTTGTTGTATGTGAAGGCTTATCTATATTTTAGATTTCATCTGTTTGTTTAGATTTATAACATTTTCAAATCTGTTTGTCCAGAAAAAAGGAATGAATACTTCTTTCTCCTCCCTGGCCTTCATGGCCATATTGCTTCCTCCCATCCCAAAACTATGCAGGCATCTTCATTCCCTAATTTCCACACCAAAATTGGTTGCATTTCAATGGCACTGTTACCATAAAGCTCTTTTGGGAGATTTGGAATTCTCACAGAATAAATGGCATTTTAGAATTGTAATACATTCCTTTTCTTCTAAGTGTTTCATTTCCTGATAGTGGGAGGTCTGAATTCAGCCTGTAATCTGGTATCACCCTGCTGTTTGTCCTCCCTTGGCCAACTCTGTATCTCGATTTATGCATCGAACTTGTCATGGAAACTCTTAAATGTTATCCAGAGGTATCAGGATTCAGAATTCTTAAATCTCTTGCTTTTGCCATAACACAGTTGTTTCCTGTGGCTGCTGGGATCAGAGCCTGAGTCCACAGAGGCTGATTTATTTCACATAAACTCTCAATCTGTGCAGAACAAAGCACTTTGTACTCATGGAGGGGAGAGGAAAGTTCTGCCACAAGGTGGTGGTTGTTGCTCTCACTTGCCAGGAGCAGCCAGCTTTGCTGTCCTGTGGGTAAAGGGAACAGAGGATGTCAGCTCTGCTACTGTCATTTATCTGTCTTTCCAGAAAATCTGCAGCAGACAGTGAAAAGTGGTGTCAAAGCAGCATCCACACTCCATCAGAGCAGTCGGAAAACAGTCAGGAGAGAGACTGGGGAGAGGAGGATTCCTCTGCAGACATCAAAGCCACACCAAAAACGTAAACAAGAGTTTTGTGATGTGTTTTCATGCATTAACAGTTGTGTTTACAGCTGCTGCTGTATCTGAAATAAAGATGTAAGTAACAAACAGCTCAATTTGATCAGAGTTTTGCAGCAGAGTGTTTTAGAATGACATGGGAAATCTCCTCCCTTCCTCCTCATGTTTTGGGCCCTCTCTGTCCTGCAGTAAACTCAGATCTGAGTTCTAGCCATGAATTTAATAGAGCAGCCCTTAGCTCTGAGAGAGATCAGGGATGGAGCTATTTCTTATTTTAAGAGGAAAAAGCTTTTAGTTTCTATAAATCCCATTAATCTTTGTATAGAGAAGAAATTACATCCATTTCTGTATCTTCTGAAATATTTTGTAATTGATGCTTTCAGGCTTGGGTGCTCACATGCCTATATCAAGTTTCAGCTGGTGAAACAGGAAAGCAATGGGAAAGGTTGGTTAAATTTTATTCCTTCTTTCTCTGTGTGTGCCTATTTCTGCAATATCCCCACAGTCACGAGGAGCATTCAGAACTTCACAGCTTTTTTTGTCTTTGATTCCACAGTCAAGAGAAAGCATATGCTGGAGGTGATGGCAGTGAGGAGAAAGGGTAAAATGACTTAGAAGTGAAAAGTTTAATACTTTGTAGAGTGGAGCCTTGTATTTATTAACTGAGAAGACAAGTTTGCACTGGTTTTTGTGCCACTGCAAACTCCTCTGTAGTGACAAGGGATTCCCAAACAGTCTGTGACCTGTGTCAGGCTGTGACAGAGCCAGCACAGGGCTCAAGGGAGACTTGCTCAAAACTTAGCAGATAATTTAGGTTCCATCAACCCCTTTTTTCAGACCCTAATGGACATTCAGAAACATATTCTGAATCATTGGAGGACTTCTTATAGGTTCTCTTAAGGATGAAAAAGAAAATGAAAAGCTAAATGGAAGAACAGTGGGTTTTTTTTTCCCTGGTACGTGACAGGTTAAGTTTTCAGAGCAGCTTTCTGCTATCACTTTAGCAAACCATATGCTTAACTTTCAGATTTACTATAAAAAGCCATTTCAGAGAACGGAGCTGACCAGGCTTTTAGGAGGATTTAACATGGTAATAAGTCTCCAATCAAAAATAGCTAAGCAGGCACAAACTGGGACAGGTGCCTGGATTTTTTTATTTTTTTTTTTATTTAATATTAATTTTTACCTAGTGCTGAGTTCTGCACTCAGGGCTGAGGGATCTGCCAGCTCCAAGCTGCAGTTGCAGCTGGCAGGGAAAGCTGCCCACTCTCCCTTCACATTTACCTTCCACAGAGTGATGGAAATCAGGGAGGGAAAAGCTGCAATAATCCACTGACCTGCAATTTCACAATTACCCAGGGCTTTCCTCGTAACTACGTTTAAATTACGAGATCACTGCATCTTCCTCAGAGGGAAAGTCACTTGTTTAGGTCATGGTTTGGGTGTTTAGTCCAAGGATTTGGGCTTAGTGGAGAAAAGGAATTGGTCTGAGATGGAAGCAGTGCCCACCCAGCAGGGATGTGGCAGTGTGGGAAACCTTGGGCACGAGTGGGACCTCCTGCAGCAGGAGGTGAGGACAAGACCAGCTGCTGTTTGTCCCCATCACTGCAGGAGTGCAGCAGGGGAGGAAGGGGTGACAGTCCTCTCAGGACTCAGTGTCCTGTGCCCTCCTGTCACCAGGAGCTCCTGAACTGAGCAGTTCTTACTCAGGCTTTATTTATCCTCACTTGGTTTCACTACTAGAAATTTGATGTATTTGCTGCTGTCTCATGACCTTTAGGGATGTGGAGATGAGCTGAGCTGAGGGGGCTCTGGGGCCAGGGGAGTGACTGTTCACTAGGACAGGCTTTACCTCCAGAGCTGCTTCCCCTTCAGCCGAGGGGGGAGCTGGCAAACCATGGGAATCTGCTTCTTCTTTGTATTTTGGCCGTTTCCATTTGTGCTTTCCACGTAGTGGCTGCTCACCCCCCACACCTTACACCCCAGCCTGCTGAGAGCCACTGAGCAGAGGCAGCAGAGGCTGCAGCAGCAGCAGCTGCTCCAGGCACACAGAGCCTTCCTGAGGGTTGGGATACAGTGGGAATGCTGCAGGGCTGAGGGTCGGGGCAGTCCCCAGTGCTGCTGTAAACCAGGAGTGTTTCCCAGCCTGTTCCCATCCTCTGCCTGCCTTCCTGTTGTATAACCAGCACGTCCCTGCAGGACCATGACTCTGCACTGCTCCAGTGATCTCATTAGGGAGGGGTGATTCCTTCCTCCTTTTTTTTTGCCTTGGTTTTCAGAGCTTCCGTCACTTGACACATGAGGAGGGAGTTGATGTCTGGAGGTACCTTGAGCACTCCTGGCCTGGGAGTCTCCTGGGGAGCGAGCCCAGGCCATGCTGGCAGCACAGAGCTCTGGCTACAGCTGGGGCTGGAACAGTGCCATCAGTTCCCAGCCGAGGATGCTGTTACCAGAACTCCTCCACCTTGTCAATAAAACGCTGCAAACATCTCTGTTAGCAGCATGACATCATTTTCCAGGGAAGAAGCTAACGATAAAGCCTCCAGCCTAGCAATCTTATCTTTTTTTTTCCCTTCCTCCTGCTCGAGAGGGTGGGGAGAACGCCCTGAGAGCTCTGTGTGCCATGCAGTAGCCGTGCCTGGCTCTGCTCACCCTGCCTTGCTTTCCCCTCCAGGCTGTGACCCTTTCTCCTGCTTTGTTGTAGTTGCTCCTGCTTGAAGCCTGGCTCTGACTTGTCTCGTTTCCTTTTCCAGGCCCTGATTTGGATCTCCAGCAGGCCCTCCACCAGTCTATCTTCATGCCTTCCCTGGCCTCTAACCCAACCCACCGCCTCCATCTCTTCTGGGAGCAGCACTGCAGGCTCTTGCCAGAGGTCTCAGGCCTGACAGCCAAACAAGTTGCCAAATGGACTGTGGAAGAGGTGAGTTACCTGTTCCCTGTTCTCCTGGGCTGCAGGAATGCCAGAGCACTCCTCCTCTGGAGTGCTGATTGGGAGACATCTTTATTTCCTTCCCTCTCCTAGGCAGTGCTGTTGTTTGCTGTGCGTGGTCCACAGCTGACTCAGCTGGAAAATAGACCCAAGACCCTTTATCAGGGAGGGGAAGGACCCTGTTAACCCTCTGCCATCTGCAGCTTATTGCACTCAACAGGATTCCCTCCCTCCCTGTTTATTTACCCCTTGATCCCTCAGTCCTCAGGCCTGAAGCATCATTGTGACAGCAGATTCCCTTTCTCTGATCTCCTTCCCCCTCTCCAGTGACTTTACTGCTGATTCACTTTTACAGTGCATAGAATTCCAAACTGCTGTGTGCATGCCCACTCCTGCTGCATCTCCCTGCCTGATTCCCTGGGAACAAAACTGCCCACAGCCTGACCTGATTTCTGGCAGAGGTAGCTGTGCAGCTGGAGATGTGTCTCTGCAGCTCTTGAGATGTCTCCTGTAATTAGGTGGTGTGTGAAAAAGCCAGAGTGTTTTGTGTGCTGAGTAGTTGGTTTTTGCCTCGATGCCTTGGGCATAAATAATATTTCTCTCTGAGCTTGGAAAGTGGTGACAATTTGGATCCTGGTGCTTAATTGCAGGGCATTTAATTCCAGAGAAATACGCTGTAGTGTTGTGCTTGCAAGGATGCAGGGAATTTGCAAAGCAGGAAAAAGGTACTGCTGTTCATGATGTGGAGAGGATCTACAGAGACTTTTAGAAAGTGCATTTTCCCTAAGTGCCTCTTAGCATCAGATAAATCCAATCTTGACTTTGCTCTTCATGCTGGAGGAGTGGTAGGAGTCTGGTGGGATTGCAGTGATGTGGGAGATGGGAGCCACAGCAGTTGGGAAAGGGACAGAGCAATTAGTGTTGATGTTTTAAAACCTGGTCCGTTTTTTTGTGGAGTTGTTGTGTTTTGGTGGTAGTGTTGGGTTTTGGTTGTGGTTTTTTTTTTCTTTTTAATAAAAACATGTTAGAATTGAATTCATGTTGAGGAGGAAAAAAAATGTCTGAAAGATTTACTGTTCCTGTCCTTTTGAGAACGTTTCCAATGATTTGTCCAAAAGGTCTTTTAGCAAATCAACAAAGTCAGAAGCAGATAATCTCTGACATGATAATCAAAATCTCTTTCTTTTGGATAAAACAGGAGGCTGCTTCATGGGAGTACAGTGTCAGGATCCAAGCCAAATAAAATTTGTCCTTTGCAGTTGACCTTTAAAGCAACTGCTGGGTAAATTTAACTGGGATATTAGTTTGATAACGGATGAGTGTGAGCAGGGACCACAGACATGGTTGCAGGGCACTGGATATAGTGATTCAAACACAGAATAAACTGAACTCTGCTGCAGCCTGAAACAACTGGGGAACTTCAGGCTGCCAGTGGCAGTGTGAATGGCACATTAAAAAGCTCAGTTGCAGCACCACAATGGACTGGCTGAAGTCATTACAGGTTTTATCTGAATTTCAGTAAAGTGGGTCTGGTTTTGCAAATTATGTTCATCACAAATTCCCAGAGGAATCAATTTGGGCTCTCTCTCTGAGGACTTGCAGGATCAGCATGTAGCCACAGGTCTGGGAGCTGAAAGCAGCAGGATTTACTGTGTTTTAGGAAGTCCAAAGTACATTTGGTCTGTTGGCATTTGGGCTCCCAACATCTTCCTGCAGGGCAAACATTTGCCTTTGGGTTGTGCTTTGAACTCTGCTGCACAAAGGAGTCCATTCTGCTGATCTGAAACAGGAGTGATGGGGGTATAAAATTCTCCTTTGGTTTCAGGCTGAAGAACTGTTTTTATTTTATAAAACCCACAATAAGGAAAAAAAAAACTTGCTTTAATTCTCTGCTGGTTGAGAACAGCTGAAATGGCAGAGCAGCAGCAGCAGTAGTTAGGGGCCCTCAAGCTAAGAGAGTCGTGGTAACACTGAGCAGTCACTAAGAGTAGTTACTTTAATGCAGCTTTGGTATTTATTGAAAGCTTCCTGTCATGTTTTCAGAGCACAGCCTATTGACTCATAGAAGAACATTAGGATGTGCTAGAATTGTATTGTTCATTAGTTAATCCTGCTTCAAATGCTAATACCTGGGGGGAACTGTCCTTGTGCCAAGTGTGAGTGGGTTTCTAAATCCCAGGTAACCCAGCTCCTCTGCATGGCCTCAGAGGGGGTCAGTCCTGCAGTAGCTGTGGAAGGGGTGCAGTGTGGGGCTGCTTTGTCACCACAAGCCATTAGTCCTGTGCTGATCTCAGTGTGTCTGTCACACCCCAGCACCTTCCAGAAGGGTCACGTCCAATTTCCAGGGTGTTCTCAGGGTTACACAAAGCTCTTTCTCAAGCCCTTTGCCTTCACCAGTGTGTTTTGGGAGTGTAAGAGTTTCCAGCAGACAGTTCTGTGGGCCATGGAGTGGTTACAACAGGAAGGGCCAGCAGGCTTTCACTTCCTCATAGAAAAGCTCTGATCCCACTGTGTTTCCAACCTGTCCAACATCTGTCCCACCCTTACCTTGAGCCCCTGCAGTCTCAGCCTTTCCCAGAGTTCAGGGCTTCCCTGCCACCACTGTGGGGTTGTGTTGGTTTCCTGTGGTGTTTTGTCCTTGTGCTCCCAAGCCTCCCTTGTCCCTCAGCTGCCCCATCTTGGTTTGGGAACCCTCCTCCCCAGCAGTGACAGTGACAGCCAGGCAGGTCCCTGGGGCTCAGTGGTGCCCGGGGTCTATCTCATGTCCTGGGAACCATCTCTCACATTTTCTCCTCTTGCATCTTCCTTCCCTCTCTGTTCTCCATTCCTGGTAAGCCCCAGGGCTGCTGTTTGTTCAAGAGGCCTCTCCAGTGGCACAGGGAGCTTGCAGTGTCCCTGCAAAGGACTGAGGGGCAGATCAAAGGTCTGTCACTCCGTGTCAGTGACAATGGCCAGCAGCAATCGTGAAGGGAAGGACACAGGAGCAAGGCAAGCCCTGGAGATGCCTGCCAGCCTCTCAGTGCCACAGACACTAAAGAGCACTCAGGTCTTGCCCTGAGGGTCCAACTGTCTTTTAAATTCTGGAAGGAACCAGACCCAGCAGAAGGATTTTTGTTTGTGTTTTAATTATTAGCGGAGGGGGGGACTCGAAAGGAGTATTTTGGTTTTTGTTACTAATAGGAGTTTACACTTCTACAGAAGAAAATTTGGAGTCACTGCTCAACACAGATGTGGATTTTAGGGGTTCTCTTTAAGATGGAGCAGAAGAGAAGGAAAAAGGAGAGGGATGCTCTGCTTTTGGGTTACATAACAGAAACCACGGGAGTCAGCTGCTCCTGCCAGGGCAGAGCAGACCTGGAGGGCACTCTGACAGCCCTGTTCCTGTCTGGTTGGAACTGGGGGGAGGGAATGACTCCAAGTCTAGTGGTAGGATGATCTGGAGCTATAGGGACATGATATAGGAGAGACTTTGACAATTTCGAGTTGAAGGGAGCCTGTATCTGACAGTGACCCCTCCCAGCTGCTTGTTTGTGTACAGGGAAGAAATGTCACATCTGCAACAACTCACGTGGTTATGCCTCATGAAGCAGAGCTGCTCCTGCAAGGGAGCATCCAATTAACAGGAGATGTTTGATCTGATTATGCCTCAATATACAAATCTCCTGTGAACCAATGAAGCTGCAGCTGGAGAAGACAATGCACATTAAGTCGTCCTCGACTGCACACGGGGCTGCTCCTCACACTCCTTGTTACATAATGTAACCCCAGGGCTGCTTGCATGACTCCAGGGAGATTATTCCAAATGTTAACAGATTCCTTGCTTAGAAAGGTTTTCCCTAATGTGAAATGTAAAATTAACTTTTACTTGTTTAATTGTCTTGGTTTCGTGGATCCTGTTCAACCAGCACAGATTAAATGAAACCAAAACTCCTTTCCTTCCCAGCTCTTCTGCCTGTGCATGTTGGTAAACCAGCAGTGCTCTTTCAGTTGGTTTATCTTGTCTCTTACAGGCATGTCATCTTGGGAAACTGTCTAAATCCTTTTTTCTTGTTAGTTTTACTTTCCAACAGTACTGTAGAGAAAGTGAAGTTGTGAGTGGATTTAAAGCAGTCTAAGCCATATACAGCTTTTAGTCTGGAAAAATGATGTTGATTCTGTGAGGACCTTTTAGAGGAATGGAGAAGCTGAGTTCTTACAGGGAGAGAAATAGTCAAATGGCAATGGGGGCAGTTATTGCTGGTAACCAAAATATGCAGAAGAGTTGCAGCAAACAACCCAACAATGTTTTCCATCTATATTCTTCATTAATGTGAGAGTTTTGAGTATTAAAGTTTTAAAAATTCTGGCATAGAGAATTCCCATACAGAAACAAGAGGATTTTGCTTGACTGTGTCTCCTTTTAATTGTCTGTTTCCTTTCTCTCACATGCAATTGCAGGTGGTGAGCTTCATCCAGCGCTTGCCTGGCTGCAAAGAACAGGCGTCTGTGTTCAGGGAAGAGGTAAGTGGGGTGTGCCCAGACCCTGTGCTGCAGATCCCTGGAACTATGGCAAGAGAGCTCAGACCTGCTCAGCCATGTCATTGCAGAGCCTGTGGCATTTAGGAGGCAGCCTCAGCATGGAGCTGAATTCCAGCATAGCTAATTGCATCCTGCTGCTTTAAATTTCCCCTGCAGTTCCACTCGCGGAGCTTATGCTTAACATCCTGTCTTGGACGGTTGTGCCATGGGTTTGGCACTGCTCTAAGGATGCCCTGTTGGAAGGGTTACTGAGGATCTCATCTGCTGCCTCTAGCAAGGACATGTGCCTGCTTCTCCTGGGGAGCCTGGCAGGCACAGGGTTTCCCAGGAATCGCTGGCTTCCCCCATGAGCTGGGGTGAGAGCAGGAGGGGAACCTTTCCTTCTGACAAGCAGAGGTTTGGAAGTCAGAGCATGTCCTGTGAGAGGGGTGTCCTGTCAGTACTGCCACGGGCTGGGCTCTGGTCCCACTCCTGGTGTGTTCACCATGGCCTCTGGGAGACCTCCACGGGCACAGGGTGTGGGTGTCCTGGTTTTTGGGCTCACCTCTGTAGGTGGATCACAGACAAGGATCTGTTGGGTGCCTCAACTTCCACTTACATTGCAGGTATCACTTGGAGGTTCTTTAGGAGCCCCTGATGAATTTGCACAGATGCACCTTGTCCTGGGCTCATCCCATGGTGTGGGCAGCTCATGATGGGGGGATTCTTCCCCTCTGTCCTGCTCAGGTGATTCCCCACCTGCAGAGCTCCCTCCAGCCTTGGGCACCAGCATCAGAAGGATGTGGAGCTCCTGGAATGAATCCAGAGGAGACAACAGGGATGCTCCAATGGCTGGAGCCCCTCTGCTCTGGAGCCAGACTGAGAGAGCTGGAGATGTTCTGATGAAGAGAAAGCTCCAGGGAGACCTCAGAGCCCCTTCCAGTCCCTAAGGGGGCTTCAGGAGAGCTGGAAAGGGACTTCAGATGAGGAGTGACAGGACAAGGGACAATGACCTTAACCTGAAGGAGGGTGGGCATTAGAAAGAAGCCTCCCTGTGAGGGTGTGGAGGCCTGGGCACAGGGAGCCCAGAGCAGCTGTGGCTGCCCCATCCTGGGAGTGTCCAAGGCCAGGTTGGATGGGGCTTGCAGCAGCCTGGGACAGTGGAAGGTGCCCCTGCCCATGGCAGGGGGTACAATGAGATGAGCTTTAAGGTTCCTTCTGACTCAAACCATCCCATGGTCCCATGATTCTGTCCTCAGAGCTCTCCTTTGTGAGCTCCAGGGAAGGGCTGCAGTCACTCCTCCTCCATGGCAGTGACTGCAAAGGGCATTTCTGTAGTCACTGTCTGCTCCAGAGCTGGCTCCCTTTCAGGGGGAATCAGGCTGCAGTGCATTTTGTGGATTTATGTATCTGTATTTTGTTCTCCTTGTTTTAAAAACTGCAGACACACACAAAATAGGAACCAAAAGAAATGGAGGCTTGCAAAAAGCGCTGTCCACAATGTGACAATACAGTAGAATACTCATTAACTGCATACAGTGGGAATAGTGAAATTTGTTCAAGTGAACCCATCCTTCAGTGTAGCTGAGTGTAAAAGGGATTTCTAGGGAAGGGGTTCAGAGGTGAGATGTACCAGCAAATCTTCCAATAAATCCAGCCATTCTCCATGTATTTTGTTTCTTCTGGTCCTGAATGCAGCAACTGCTTTCTGGTTCTGAGAGTGCCATAGCCACAGTCTGTTTCAGTCCTTATTTTCTGCAGCCTCAAAGTGTGGTTCCCTATGCCAGATTAGAGGGGCTTGTGTTGTTTTTTCCAGTTTGTGCTCAAACCACATTGTCAGTTTGAAATTAAAACCCTTTTTGCAGTTTGGCTTTGGCCAGAACACAGGTGTGAGTGACAGGAGAGCTGAACTCCCCCACACTGTCCAGGATCAGCCTCCAAGTGCTTCATGTCCAGGATAAATAAATCCCTTGCAGACTTCCCTTGGTGGGGGGCTGGAGAGGGATAAGTTGCTGCTTATATTAGGAGCGAAGAGAACAAATTGTGCACAGAATTCTAGAAGCCATCCAAATGAGATGGAACAAAGAAATGAATAATAAAGCACAGACTTGTTTCTAGGTCCAGTTCAGGGCAGGACTGTTTAAAATAAGCAAGTGTGAGGCAATGCGGTGAAAATGAAACATAGGAATAAATAATATTGGACACAAAATCATTTTGCAATGTAGGACTGGTTTCCAGCAGTTTTCTGCTCCTCTTGACTCTGTTATTTAATTCAAGCAGTACAGTCCCATTTGTTTCAAGCTATTTTTAACACATTAATTGCAGCAGTGTAGACTTGAGGCAGCTTGAAAATAAGATTTAGGGACATGGTGTGGCCATCTGTGGACTGGGAGCACTGCTGTCATTCCAAGTGGAGGAATTAACTTCCCAGTTACTCCCAGTTACTTAAGTGGCAGGTTAAGTAACTTGTTGAAGGTCTCTTGGTGGTGAGAAGAAAACCAAATCTCCTGGCTCCCAGCTTTTTGTTATAATTACATGTTTTCCGAGTTTACTCAGTGTTTTCTCTTGCACCAGGCACTGACATCTGAAAAAATTCTAGTTGGGAAAACTACAAAAGTAGCAGAATTGTTATTGTGGCTGGGCTGAGTGTCCAGTGCTGTGTGCTGCACTGGTGAGCATCAAGTGAGAGGAGGAGATGCTGTCAGTCTCTGTAAATGGACTTTAATGGAATAACTTAAGGAGACATATATTGTTTGTCTGTGTCCATTAATCTTTGGCTTCTTCCCTGCAGCATTTGGGGTTTATATTAATTATATCTGTGTTGTCTCTGTGGATGTTTTTGCTCAAGTGAATTTTTAACCTTTTCCGGAAACAGTGTGTCATGATTTCACTTGCTGCTCCCTACAGCATCCTGGATTTGCACATGGTAGTAAGTTCATCACTTGCTTAATTTGCATCTAATAGAATATATCTGCTTGTTGATGGATTAGGAGACTGTTTTTCCAGCCATATTGCATCTTCACTATGCCTTAGTCCATATAGCATTTGGAATCATGGAATGGTTTGAGTTAGAAAGGCTCTTAAAGCTCAGGAAGGGCGGGACACCTGGAGCTTCTCCATTTCTAGGGAAAGTGCTGTGAGATGAGGTCTGTGCCCCTTGGAAAGGGGACATCATGGGGTGTAGGTGCCAGAACTAGGGAGGAATCTCAGAAGTGGGAATCCTGCCTGTCCCTTGGTTAATCCCTGTCCTGTTCGTGTTCCAACCTCCAGCAGATTGACGGAGAGGCCTTCCTGCTCCTCAAGCAGAACGATATCGTTAAAATACTCAGCATCAAGCTGGGCCCTGCCCTCAAGATCTACAATGCCATCCTCATGTTCAAGTCTGCAGAAGACAACTGAGAAGAGGCCTTTGGCAGATCCAGGAGGAATTAACAGGGAATGGATCTTCAGCTGTGAGCATTCCAACACGGCAGACAGGTGGATTGGGACTCAGATGTATTTTAAGTAGAACTTAGTAAAAATGGTTTGAGGTTATAAAAATCCTGCCACAGTCTGGAATATGGGGCAGCTTCACTTCCAAGAAGAGGATATTATTATATTTTGTAATTGAATTTGGTTTTGATATATCAATCTCTTTTTGAGATCGAGAAGAAACCTCCAGTTCTAAGGGGAATCCAGGGTAGCACTGGTGGAGCTGCAGGAGCAAGAAGAAAGTTTTGAGTAAAACTGGCTTTGTGTCCAGTGATAGTGCCTGAAAGACTGAGTGATCACCAGCGAGTTTAATGTGTTCTGTGTAATAAAAGAGAGAGGAAAAAGATGCACTTCAAAGCAACTCCCCCATATCCTTCACTGCTGTGACTCAGGAGCTGACCTTTTCAGGACTGATCGTTAAATTCCAGTTTTTCCTACTGATCCTGGTTGTTGTGATGCCCTTGGCTGTTGGGCTTCTTGCACCCCAGCAGGAAGGGAGCATGGGCAGAGGGTTTCCATCAGGGATGGCTTGCACTGGTTCTGCCTGCAAGCAAAATATCCTCATTCCCTGTCAGGAAGCAGGGGCTGTGCAGGTGGGCTTTGGGTAGGCAAAGATCCCGTAAGAGCATCTGCCACTGGAAACAAAGAGATGTATTTTAGCTGTAATTTTCTCATGAGTGCTGTTGTGCTGCTCCTTCTGGGCCAGGAACATGGCAAAATGGCACAATCAGGAGCACTTGGGGATTGCTGTGTGTTTGTTCTTGCCCTCTCCACTGTCAGCCAAATGCTAGGAACAGGAGTTGGAAACCCAGCAGTGGCCAGAGTGTGTGTGTGTGTGTGTGTATAGACAGATTTCTTAGAAACAAATGATTTTTAATTTGAGCCATCCAAACTGATGAATGTGACGTGCTTTGGCCTTCTCCCCTTGAGGTGGACTTTGGTGTGTTCTGCCAGAGCTGGAGGGCAGGGCAGCAGCTCCTCTGCCTCTGGGAGGGAGGCAGGCAGAGCACACAGGGCTGTGAGATTGGAGAGGACTCAGGATTTAAACAGCAAAATGGGGGAACAGTCACTTCCCAAAAGAGAGAGAGCTGCTCTGTGTGGGGAAAGGAGTGGAGCCTGGGGCTGTGTTCCTGCACGTGCAGCCTGTGCTCTCCTGGGTGGGAGCACGGGTGGTTCCTGCTCCATCAGAGCCAGTGTAAGGAGCGTGCCCATGGACATCCCTGCTGGGAGTTCCACACGGGTGCTTCCCCTGCCCTCCTCTCCCCATGGAAGCCCTGGCAGACACGTGAGTCCTGCTGGGCTGCACTCGCTGTTCCCACTTACCCCTGGCAGCACGAGCTCGTGGCTCTCCCTCTGGCCACTCTCCCTGATGGCTGCTGGGCTCTTCCAGAACCACCTCAGCTCAGGCAGCGCTTGCAGCCCCTCATCCATAGCAGCCAGGCTGAATCCTGTGTGTGGGAACCCTGGGGAGCACTGAGGGTGTGACCTGGTGCTGCCAAAGGCAGGTTCTGCCCTCAGCCTCTGCCAGGCTGTGTGGATGTGTGTGATCCATCCACAGGCACCTCAAACTCCCTTGGCATCTCTGCCACCAGCGTGGCTTCCCAGGAGCTGTTGGGAACAGAGCTGAACATGCGGTCCATGGCTCTGTGGTGACACAAGGAACACATTTGTTCCCCCTTCCTGCATCACCCACGTCCTTTGTCCAACCCTGCTGCTGCTGAGAAGGTTCTTGAGACTTGTCTGAAGCAGGAGGTTCCTCAAAATTGTAAATAGAATCCATTCAGTCCTGGAATAACATTTAGAGCAGGTTTTTTTCCTTTTTTTTTTTTTTTTAATAAGAATATAAGGAGTTTAAGCCTTCACAGAGAAGACTCAGGTTTGGTGGGATATTTAATAGCTGAACCATTAAATATCAGCCAGGCAGCTGCAGGGGAGAAATTTATTGCAGTGTTAAGGACTAGGCAAGGGGTGAATTTAGCTTATTAAAATACATTTTTAGTGTGATAACCAGGATATTCACCAAAGACTCACATTCCTTTGTCCCACTCTGCACATTCAGTGTCAACATGAAGACTTGAATTGTAAGTGGCATGTCCTGTCCTCTGACAGAACTCGCCTTCTGGGCAAAGCAAAACTGTTTCTTGACAACTGGAGCAGAGGATCCAGAGCTGGGCTGTTTTATTCCTGGCTCTCCACTGACTTGCTAAATAACCCTGAGCCCTTCCTTGCCCCAGTTTCCCCCTCTGTGACACCCAGCCAGATGGGGCAAGTGCAATTTTGCCTTTTTCTTGTTTCAAGCAAGCAGGTCCTGCCAGATTTCCTGTTTCACCTCCTTCCTTTGGGAGCCTGAGTTGGGGGACAGCAGATTGCCTCTAGCAGTAAACCAAAATGTAATATTAATTCCATTTCTTTGACTTTATATAGATGGAGGATGAAGAGAATCGGTTAAACAAGCAGTGAGATTCTAGTCAGTGAAATTATTCAAACAGAAGAGAAATCTTTAATCCTTGGGGCTTCCAAGCCAGCTGGATCAAAGAGGAAAATGTGTACTTGGAGGTTGTTCAGTGACAGCCAGCACAGTGCTTTCAGCAGGGGGGAAGGAGGAACCTTTTAGGGATGGAAGAAGGAGGAATGCTTCTTGTGCCTTTTTTTGTAATCTGATAATTGTCTTTGCAGAGCAAGCAAGAATGTGCACACATCTGTTACCCACTCCTTTCCCAAATATAGCTGTATTCTAATAAAATCCGACAACTTCACAGGGCAAAAAGACTTCCAGTGTCTTCACTGGACACATTTTAAACTCCCTGATATTTACAAGATAAAAAAGAACTAAACCAGCTCATCTTTTAGCCCCATAACTTAGGAATTCATCAGTTGCTGGTGCCATTCCACTTATGACAGGGAGCTCTGCTTTCCGCTGTGTCTCGGTGAGTTGTTCCTGCTCCCTGTCCAAACTCTGCTCCAACCTGTTCCCAGTCCTGCTCCAGGCCTGTGGCACAGCCAGGGCTCTGCAGAGGCCTTTGGTTATCTGATGCCTTGACTAATTTGAAATGTGCACTTTGAAGCAAAAATCCAAAAGTTGTGGCTCTGTGGGGAGCAAAACTGAAGCTGGTTAATGCCAGCTGGGATTGGGAGGATTTCAAGTCTGCTGGATGTCAGCAGGAGCCAGTTACTGGCCCAGCTGAACCTAGGAGTCTCTTAGAAATATAAATATATTCCTTAGAAGCAACCCAGAGCTCTGACAAGTTCCCATGGGCCAGCAGTGCAATTGGGAAGTTCCAGTTCTCAAAATCTTATTCCCGGCTGTGTTTTTGTTCCCTTATCGCTGTTTTTGAAATCCAAAGCAGTCAAATTTTTTCTCCTTTTCTCTTTTTCTCCTTGGCTGGAAGTCCTGTTAAATTTTTTTTTCTGTGCCATCACCAAGAACCATCCTTGTAATCCAGCAGCAGCAAATTTCAGCTCTGGGTAATGAATTGCATTAAAATTGGACAGGAGCGTTCGGCGTTGCCGACAGCAAAACCCCGCAGCCGGAGAAAAAACCCAACACTCGGCCCAGGGATAAGCCAGTTCAGCTGTACAAGATTTCCTGCCTGCTGCTTTTATGTCCTGCTTAGGGATTTATACCACAGAGAGCTTTAAAGTTTTTGACATCCCCCCCATCATGTGATGAGCCAGCTTATTTTGGAGATTCCTGTTACTTGAACTGGAAGCACGTGCAGGGGAAGGGAGCAGGGGCTCGGCTCAGCCTCAGAAATGTCTGCCTGTTTCAAACCAAATACTTGAGCTTTTTGACACTAGCCATGACCTTGCACTCCACCGATGCTTTCCTCTGGAAATGTGAATAAAATTAATATAAGTTCACACCTGGTTTGTTTGTTCTGTGTATGGGGCTGGCCCCAGCAGTGCTCAGGGAGACACAGGGCTGGCTGCCCTGGAGGGCTGGCACTGGGAGGGCTTGGTCATCACATTGTTGTCCTTCCCCTAAACCTAAACCTGGCAGTCACAACACAAGGCAGCATCTTCATTTTTATCTCTTTTATCTCTACCTCTTGCCTCTGTACTTGAGCTCTCCTTGATGTGTTCACAGGACAGCACTGGCTGCTGCAGCTGCGCCTGATCCCCAATTCCTCACTCTCCTCTTTTGCTGCCAGGTGTTAATCACAGAATCCTAGGATGGTTTGGGATGGAAAGGACCTTAAAGACCATCCAGAGATGGGGCAGCTACAGCTGCTCTGAGCAGTCTGGGCCAGGGCCTCCCCACCCTCCCAGGGAACAATTCCTTCCCAATCTCCCATCCATCCCTGCCCTCTGGGAAGCCATTCCCTGTGTCCTGTCCCTCCATCCCTTGTCCAAAGTGCCTCTCCAGCTCTCCCAGAGACCCTGTATACACTGGAAGGCTCGTGATTTCCTCTTGGATTCCTTAATCCCTCATGGTTTCCTATCACAAACAATCCCAGAACTCTTCAGCTTTTTAAAGCAGCTCCCAAAGTTGGGTTTTCAACTAAAACTAGCAAGAACTTGTTCTCGGTATGAATCCATGTTAAAACTCTGCATTTTGGGATCTGTCTGTTTTCCCTTTCCTTAATGCCCCCTAAGCTTCTTCCATGTGTGTCCATAACCATGGTAATTACGTTACCTGTTCCTGCTCTAATCATAATCAGCTGATAAATTGCAAACCATTCTCTAATGTGCCCCAAAATGAGGCACTGAACTTCTCCTCCTGCTCTTCCCCAGGGGTGTCTGGAGCTGCACCTGCAGCAGGTCACCCGTCCAAGGGCAGAGAGGCTGAGGCCACACTGGCAGCTGAGGTTTGCAAACCCTCTGAAACTAAAAATATTGGAGAGTTGGATCCCAGCCGTAATTTCTAAACTATCCCATCTTTGGGGTAAACATTCGCTCTCATTGGTTTTTCCCTTCCAACGTTTTTGCTTCTATTTAAACCCCGGCTTGTTTGCTTTTGTTACCGTGATCGGATTCCCGGTCTGGGGAGCTGGGATGCTTGGAGTAGGCTCGGGAACATCAAATGCTGCTCTGTACTCTTGTTAGTTCCCTCGGGGCTGTGCTGGGTTCTGTGGCTGTGTCCTTGCACTTCAGAGATGAGTTTCTCTGCAGCAGTGATTTTTTTTTTCCCCCCCACAATTTTGATGGAGAAGTTTGAGCAGAGCAGGGAGCATCAATCACCCAAATGGCTGATTGCATTTGCAGATTATTCTGCTCAGGCAAACATGGAATTTTTTCGTCCCAAGTCATATTTATCCTTGGGCAGGGAAAATCTGTGGTTGATCTTTTTGCCTGCTCAAGTTATTCTGTCAGCCCTGACTGTGCTCTGTGAGACTGGTTTGTCCCTTGTGCCAAGACCCATCACACGATTCCCAGTGGGGTTTGCAAACCCACTGGAGGGACTGGAGGGGTCTCTCATTTTATCAGGTGACCTTCTGTTAGCTGTGGGTGTACAGGGAGGGGGGGTACAGGCTCCAGTTCTCACCTTCTCACACTGGCTGGATCCTGCACCATCCTGGTTTCCACAACAAATCTCATCTCACAACCTAAAATTCTCAAATCCTACAACTTTCCCAGGAGCAGGAACTGTAAAGACAAACCACTGCACTCCTCTGACTGCCCAGCCCAGTGGGAAGAAGGATGCGGGGATGGATGGAGAGGGAACCATCACTGCTGTCTCCATCCTGCACTCTGCAGTTGTCGGGCAAATTCCAGCTTCAGGAGAAAAAGAGAACGATGGCATTAGAGAGAAATGGAGTGTTGGAGGAGCTCAAGGGTGGGGCTGGATGTGCTCTGCCCAGCCAGCTGCAGAAGTGCCAGACCTTTCCCAAATAACACTCCACTATTTATTGACTTTGCCTGTCACTTCCCCTAATATTTTCTTCTCCTTGCCACCAAGTACAGCCTCAGTTTATTAATTGCCCCATGACACTTTCTCCTCCCTACATTATTCACTATCCAGACACTTCTAATGTAAGCAAGATATTTTTTGGAGTCGGATACATTTGCTGCTGGAACATTTCCAGCTGTTTCTCCAAGAAATGTGCTGAAGGCCTTTGCAGAAGGGTATCAGTGCCAGAGCCCCTAGAGGTGCTGGCGTGGGGGGCTCTGGCATCTCCCCAGGACTCCCTGGACCAGGCCTTCAATCCTGTGCTTTGTCCTCAAAAACAGGGTTATGGCTTCACCATCATTCAACCTGGTGTCCTCACGTGTCACCAGCAGTGGGTCCTGTTGGGCCACAGAGTGGCTTTTTGCAGCAATGCTGGTTTAAGCTGCTTTTTAAACCAGAGCATTGTCCGTGTCCCTTTCCGCACTTGAGTTGATTTAAATCCCCCGGGTGTTCAGGGATGCTTCCAAAAGGTTGTTCCAAACTGAGGTGGTTTCCATGGCTGGGGTTGTGGCTGTGCAGGAATCCAGCAGCTCTGTGGGTCAGGGTTGCCAAAACACCTCTGCTTTGTGCAGCCTCCTAAAACTCGAGAGGGATTTTCCGCTCCAGGCTCAGGTGCCCGGAGCCCGCGGCTCCAGGCTTTGTTATCCCTGGCAGGACCAGAGCAGGGGAGGCTGTGCTATGTCTCTGCTGCTCAAAGTGGGACCACACAACTATTCAATGAGTCTCCAGATGGTTTTCACACTGTCTTGAACTTGTCTCTCTCATGAGTGGAACTGAAAAAGGCCAGAGAAGACACTTGGATATAAATTTCCCCATTCCCAAGCATGTCTGCACTGCTGGTTGATGGCTGGGGAAGGTCTTGCTCTTCATTTCGGAAGAAACACAACAGTTGAAATGTTGATTTTTGTTCTCTTCCCCACAAACAGGTATTTTCCTCCTCCTTGTGCTTTGCCAGCACGCCACATGCTGAAAGAATTCACCAGATTAAGTCTTCAGAGCTCAGTAGCACGTTCTCCCTTCCTCTCCCTGGGCTTTTTTTTCCCCTCTCTGATTGTGCCTGTGGGATTTCCCTGTCCTGTGATGCTCCTTCCCCACCAATCAATTCTTCATGCAATCAGTTTATTCTGCCACTATCCCACCATCAGTCCCCTTCCCCTTCATGAATGCTGCACACACATGTGAGCCCACGGGCCTCCCCTTCTCTCTAATGCCACCCCTCCTTCCCAACACCATCCACTCCCAAAATGCTCCTGACCCCGTGTCCCTCTCAGGGCTGGTGGGTTGAGCACCAGAGGATGGGGTTCCCCTTGGGGCTGGTGGGGTAAAGGCAGACCCACGGATTTCCCTCCAGCTCCTCCAAATCCTGTAACAAAACAGCAGGAGGATGCTCTTGGGCAGTAGCAGCGCAGCTCCAGCAGCATCTGAGCCTCCCCTGCTCCCACTGAGCCAGGCTGCAGACCCTTCCCATGGCAGGAAGCCCAAGGTCAGCCAGGTCAAGCAACACTGGGTCCACTGAGCCCAGCTGGAGGCAGGAGCACTCACTGTGCACCCACCACCACAGCCAAAGCCAGGCCGGGGTGACCCAAAGAGAGTGGGAATCCCACAGCGCTCAGAGGGGAGAGGCTCCAGCAAGGACAGAATTCTGGCAGGATGGCTGTGCCCCCATGGTGCTCCCCAGCTGGAGATCAGGCTGGGCTGGAAGCAGAAAGGAGCCCCAGAGCTGTGCTGGGTGCAGGCAGGAGCGATGCTGGTGGCTGCAGCACGAGCTGCGCTGCTCATCTTGTTGCAGCAACAAGTCTCCAGCAAAGGCAGCTCTGCAAATGCTTTCACAAGGGATGGGAGGCCCCTTTCCCACTCTCCATAAATCAGCCAGCAGGGTTTCTGCGTCTTCCTTGCTGCTTTCTCTGTTTCCCAGGATTTTGCAAAACTCTGGGCTGAGCAACCTATTTGGAAGGAAACTGCCCTAAACAACCCCTGAACCAGGCAGTTGATAAAGGGACCGTTTACATTTCAAATAAATAAAGCATTTTTGGCTTTGGATCAAAACCAAGTTGTGTTCAGTGTTACCAGTTTCAGTGAGTCATTTCTTTTTATACCCAGGCAGTTTCTCTTATAAAATGTGCATGAGGACTCACTGTAAGCAGGGCAGGAAGCAGACTGTGGGTTTTTTACTATTGCACAAGGTTTCCCCAGGACAGAGCCACCAAAACTTTTCTCTTGCCTTGAAGCTGGTGCTTGTTTATGTCTGTTTACAAGCAAATTCCATTAAGAGCCAAGAATGATGCTGTGGATGGCTCTGTTGTATGTTACCACTGTATTTCCAGCTGGATGTTGCAAGTCACTCTGTATCCACTACAAATGGAAAAGCCTTATAAACTTGGAGCTTTTGATCATGGAGCCAAGGAACTTTCTTGCAGGCAGGATAAAAACACAGGGTTTGCCCCTGGAACTGCAAAGGAAAGGACTGGGCATGAGCACAGACAAAAATGACTCTGACCACTTGGAGCCACTAAGAGCTTGTGGTGATAACCAGGAAGAGAATAATATGTTAATGTCCCCCAAAAATCAATATCCACCCCAGCTGGAGACTTGCCATGGCAGGAGAACTCAACCATGAGCTTTGGCTCTCACCCACACTCGAGAGGTGATTAAGAAGCATCAGGGGTTCACAGTCTTTGTGGTGAAGTGGTGAAGCTCCTGGTCAGGGCTGCAGCCCAGATCCTCCTTAGGAGCATTCTGTCACCTATGTGAGATGGATGTGATCTTCCTGCATGGGCTTTGCCAGTGGGAAGAGCTGGGAATATGTGTTTAAGTCCTTCAGATCGTTAGAAAGCAGATAATTCACCTTTGAAGAGGAATATGATGTAATAAAGTGAATTCTCCAAGTGCTGTTTGATCTTAAATCCTAGAAAGCATCCAAAGGAGGCTACAAGGATGCTGAAGGGTCAGGAGGGGCCACAGGAGGAGCAGCTGAGGGCACCTGGAGCAGGGGACACTGAGGGCAGAGCTCAGTGGGGGCTGCAGCTCCTCCTGAGAGACAGCTCTGATCTCTGCCCTGGGACAGGGACAGGAGCCAGGGAACGGCTGGAGCTGGGCCAGGGCAGGCTCAGGCTGCAGATCAGGGCAAGGTTCTTCCCCCAGAGGGTGCTGGGCACTGCCCAGGCTCCCCAGGGAATGGGCACGGCCCTGAGGCTGCCAGAGCTCCAGGAGCGTTTGGACAGCGCTGCCAGGGATGCCCAGGCTGGGGTTGTTGGGGTGTCCTGGGCAGGGCCAGGGTTGGGCTGGATGATCCCTGGATGGTCCCTTCCAGCTCAGGATATTCTGTGATTCCGTGACCTTCCAAGGGTGCTCAGCCAGAGCAGTAGCATCTGCATCCCTTCAAGAAGATGTGTCTGGTCAAGATCATCCACCAGCTCCCCTGAAACAAGATTTAAATTAGGAGACCTCCCCTTCAAAGAGTCAGCTTTGTATAGCAGTAAAATTGATTAATTGCTGGAAGGGATAAAGCAAACAAAGTCTCCTGTTGATCCCACGGGGTCAGGCTCACTCTGTCAGAGCCGCCCTGCGAACACCGGGTGCTTTCAACTTCCCTTGCCCTGCTCCTGCTGTGCTGCTCTTTGCTTTGGACCCTGAGGGCATCCCATTGCCTGGTTCCAGAGAGAAGAGCATCACCCAGATGAGTGCAGGGACTGCAGGAGCCACCACAAGGAGTGTCAGCTGCTCAGCACGAGGGCAAGCGAGGACAGGAGCTCCAGCCTCAGCCTGCTCCTGCCGCGCGTGAGCGCTGCCGGCTCTCATCCCTTCCCCCTGGCACGCGAAGGAGAGCTGGGGATGAGACAGGACAGCCTTGATGTGATCTGGTGTGGTCCAGAGACACACTGGGCACTGTCAAAAGTCTGACTCGTTTCAAGTGGCATCAGCCCTCTCAAAGCTGAATGTCTTGTCTTGAGGTATCTCAGCTCTGACGCTGGACAGAGAAGGAATCATCATCTGCGGAAAGGAAGGAATCCCCTTCTCCTTGCACAGCTCTTTTGGGATTAGATGTGTGGAAATGCTGACTTTCTCCCTTAACCCTTGTGAGAGCCCAGGCTGATTTTCAGCTGGCTGAGGTCAGGAGTGGTGAATTCCCTCAGGCAGGATGTATGGAATGCTTTCCGTAGTATTTATTGCGTGTTTTATTATAATAACACTGCAGGATTTTTCTCCTCTCTCATCTTTCCTCATGCCTGCCTGCCCAGGCTCTGAGCATGATTAAACTAGGAAAGGTCCTTGCAGTGTTCAGTAAATGCTGGATAACTTCAGGAAAGTATCACCAGGGCAGTATCCCAGCTGAAGGGGTGCAGAGGTGAGGTGTGGTGGGGCTCTGTCCTCACAGGGCAAGAGGGTCCCTTAATTCACTGCTGGCTCAGGCAGCTCAGTTAAATCCATCGATGGAAAAATTCAGTAGTTGGATGTGAGATCATGAAATAGTCCCAGAAGAGTGAAAAAAACCACACCCTGATATTCCTACGGGAGCTCAGCTTCATCTGGACTCATAAAATCACCACTTGAGCTGTGGCAGAGTGTTAATTATTTTCTTGCCTATTACAGCCGTGTGTGTAATTGCTCCAGTCCCCATTAACAGGGTTAGCAAAGTGCTCTCCCAAATGGCACCTCCTTTTTTACTGGATTTCATCTCGACACAGTCACTTGGAGACTGGATCCAAGTCTTCTGCTTAACATAGTGTCAGAAATCATTGCTCGTCAGATGATCCCTTTCCCCTGGGCCACTGATGCCAAAAGAGTTTGCACTCTTGCCTTGGGAGAACTCCAGGGTTTGAGAGCTGATTTGTTTCCCTTTTCTCCAGAAAATCACCCCAAATTTCATATCAGCTCTAGGAAGATTAAGCAGCATTCTGACAGCTGAGCTCCCTCTTGGTTCAGAATTCCCAGGAATTGCTTCCCTCTGGGTGAGATCCAAGGCCAGGGTTGTTCTTCAGCTGCTGTTTAATTAGTTTGTAAGTTCTTTTAGTGCCAGTGCAGATCTACATAAATTAAATACAATAATCTCTATAAGCACTTCTGTAAGGAATAGAGTTTTGGAAGGCCCCATGGCACAGATTCCCCCCTCCCTTTGGACCTGCATGTCTCCTCTCTTCCCTGTTCCTTGCCATTTTTTTTTTACCTTGCTTTTGGCTCCTACTCCTTTTTTCTTGCTATGTCTGGGTCAGGATCTCCAGCCAAACACCCCATGGCAAGAGGGCTGGGAATAGGTGGGGTGGGTGGCCCTGAATGGTGGGAGGGCTGGGAAAAGATGGGCTTGGGCCATGGATGGGTGGCTCAGACCTCTCATGGGTGACTGGGACCCTGGTGGGTGGCTCAGACCTCCCAGGGTGGCTCTGCCACCACCCTTGTCTGCTGAGCTCCACCACGAGCCTCTGTGGAAAGGAAAATGCTGCTTTTGTTCCCTCTGCAGCCCCCAGAGAGGCTCGAACGCCTGAGCTTGACTCCTTGACACTCTTCAGCTGCTAATCACACCCAAAAGCGCCTGCAAATATAACCAGTGGTAAATGCACAGATCTAATCACGCCAGGGAAGGGGAGAGGTGCCATTTAGCAGCTCTAGAAAAGAATCAGCTTTCTTCAGACTATCGGTCCTTGGGGAATGATAGCACATGCAATATTCAGTGGGACATGGAAAGCAACAGAGAAAGAGCCAGAAATACCTCCAGGAAAAATCTCACTGATGGAGATTATGAAGCTGAAGAGGATCAGAGGGCTGGAAAGCCTCGGCCAGAGCCACCATGTCTTGAGACCTTCACTGACTCCCTCCAGTTCATGCTTACAGTGGGAGACACCCACAGCCTTCCCCCACCACGTGACGGTGTTTTGTGCATCAGGAGGGCTCCCAAACCCTGGAATCTCTGTGGGGAGCAGGAGAGGATGGAGAGGAGGGGGCACATGGGGCAGGTTGTGCATGTTGCCCCTCTGCTCCCCAGAGGAGCCTGGCACAGCCCTAATCTCATTATAGCATTTTCCGTAACACTACAACATGGACATAATTATTACAGGATTTTCCATTACCCAGTCTGTAATTGAAAATTTACTGGGAGAAATAGTGTCAGGTTCCCTAAATGAAAGTTATCCCTTTAGCTCCCAAAACCCCCTCAGTTTCTTGTTGCTTCCACTCGTTCCCTCGTGGGTCCCTTTGCTGGTGTCTCGTCCCTTGCTCAGTCCTTCGGTGGCCATAAAATGTCTTCATTTCTGCATTCAGCATGGCCTAATCCTCTCCAGAGAATGAAGAGCATTTTTCATGGCTGTTTCTGCCTTTGCAGTGAGGGCCAGTCGGCTGTGACTGTCCCGGGACTGGTGCTGGGACTCTGGGCTGCAGCCACTCCCTGTGACTGTGGATGCAGAGAGTGGATTGGGATGGGCTGCAGGAGGCTCAGCGTTTTCAAGGGAGAACTGAGCACAGCGTGGTAACTGGTGTGATTTCCCCTCCTGACTTCCATCCAGCATCCAGCCTCCTCAGCTCTGCTCCGTGCCATCAGCGAGCCCTTTCCAGAGACCTCTTGGAGAGGGTGAAAACTCAGCCAGTGCCAAGGAACTCCAGCCGAGGGCTTTGAAGCTTGCTGAGCTTCAGGGGTGAGAAGCAGTCTTGCTCTGGCAAGGGCTGGGCTGTTTAATTGCAAACAGCGTTACTGGCTTCACTCGTAAATGCCTGCGTGCTCAGCCGCCCCCTCCAAACCTGTCCTGAGCGAGCAGAAGCTCCCAGCACCTGGTCCCAGGGTCTGGAGGGGCAGTTTTTGGATGTTTCTCGCCAAGAACCGAAGCCCAGGACGGGGCAGGGGAAGCCGGAGCCATCCCCGTGTCTGGGCCGGGCTCCTTTGGGCGAGTTGGGCACAAACCCCACGGCAGCGCTGCGAGGGAGGCGCGCTGGCCTCGCTGGGCGGCTCGTTAGAATGTGGGGTTAATTAAGCACCAGGAGGGGCCGGGGGCTTCGGGGGGAGCTCTGTGTGTCTCTGTGTGTCTCTGTGTGTCTCTGTGTGTGTGTTCACGGTGCAAACGACTCCGCCTGCCAGCGGTAATCGCTGCCATATGGAGCGCGGCGCGGAGGATGCTCGGCCGGCAGCGGGCACAGCCTGGTTCTCACGATCAGTTTAAGCTGCAGAATGTTCTTGGTGGGCCCCTTTTCCCTGCAGAGCGGCCATCTGGGGGATGTTCACACACTGGGGGTGTTGCCAGTATCGAGAAAATGAAAGCTCCTGACGCTGCTGGTTTTGTGCCCCGTCCCCAGTGCCCAGGGTGGTGCTGGGGACACCAGGATGGCTCTTGTGCATCTTGTGGGGTATTTGAAGCACAAATCTGATGAGGAATGGCTGAGGGAGCTGGGAAAGGGGCTCAGCCTGGAGAAAAGGAGGCTCAGGGGACCTTGTGGCTCTGCACAGTCCCTGACAGGAGGGGGCTCAGGGGGGGTCGGGCTCTGCTCCCACGGAACAGGGACAGGAGGAGAGGGAACGGCCTCAGGCTGGGCCAGGGGAGGCTCAGGCTGGATTTTGGGAAGTATTTCTTCATGGAAAGGGTGATCCAGCCGTGGCACAGGCTGCCCAGGGCAGTGGTGGATTCCCCATCCCTAGAAGGATTTAAGAGATGTGCAAATGTGTCACGTGGGGACATGGTCCATGGTGGCCTTGGCAGTGCTGCAGAATGGTTGGACTCGATGATCTCAGAGGGTTTTCTCTGAACCTGAACAATTCTGTGATTCCCCTGATTTAAGCCATCTCCCCAGATCACAGAATCCCAGAATGATTTGCCTTGGAAGAGACCATAAAGCCCATCCCATTCCACCCCCGTGCTGTGGGCAGGGAGCTTCCACCACACCGAGCCTCATCCATCCTGGCCTTGAACCCTTCCAAGGAAGGGTCAGCCACAACTTCTCTGGGCAGCCTGTGCCAGGCTCTCACTGCCCTCAGAGAGAAGGATTCCTTCCCAATATCCCATCCCTCTGACAGTGGGAATTCATTCTCCCTTGTCCTGTCCCTCCAGGCCCTTGTCCAAAGTCCCTCTCCAGCTCTCCTGGAGACCCTTTAGTCCCTGGAAGGGACTCTCAGGTCTCCCTGGACCCTTCACTTCTCCAGGCTGAACACCCTCAGCTCTCCCAGCCTGGCTGGGGATCCTGCCCAGCACCACGGGGAGATCACACCTCCCCATCTTGCCCTGTTTGCAGAGTGTCTGCACACCCACACAAGAAAAGACCTCGCAGTGTCAGCTCCAGAAGTGTCCTGCCTTATCCCCACGCTCATCCCTGTCCCCAGAGCCTCTGCCTCGGGCAGTTTCTCCTGGCTGAGCTCCAGCTGGCAGTTCCATTTATCTGGCTGCATTAAGTGCCTGGCAGGTTACATTATTCTTTAAGTACGTGAGGCTTTTCCAAAACTCATCTTTTCCCAGTGGTTCCCACAGTGGGGAAATCTTGCAGCATCCCAGTCCGTGGTACCCAGTGACCTTCCCCAGCCAATAGTCACTGCTGTGGGATGCTGGAACTCCTGTGTTCTGCTTTTTCCCTATAAATAAGGAAAAGTGGGGCTACATCTTAGACATTTGGGCTTTTTTTCTCATTTCCAGTCAGCTGTGGATCTGCTTATTTTCATCTAGAAAATAATGTATTGACATATATATAAAATATATCTCTATATATATAACATATAACAGTTGCTAATAGTTATTTCAATTGAGAGCAAAGTACAGTCTCTCATTTCATCTGGGGGATGGGGGTGCAATTAAAAATTATCTATTCTGCCAATAATAATAATTAAATAAGTGCTTTTATTAACCAAGGCAAACCCTTTTTTATTAGCATCAGCAAGATCCAGGGATGACGAGCAAGATGTTGCAGTATCCTGCATTAATGGTTCAGTATCCTGCTCTGGGACTTCTGGAATAAAAAACTGAGATGTAATACAGGGATTTATTACAGGCTGGGGGGGAGGGAATGGAATCTGGAATTTTTATATCCCAGAACACACAGGATCTGCAGGGTGCACCCTCTGGGAGCCACCACCAAATCCAGTCTGCTGTCAGCTCCCAGTGCTTGGAAATGGGGATCCCTGGCCCCCAGCTCATTGTCCCCCATCCCCTCTGGCTCTGTCCCCTGTCCATCCCACTCCTGGTTCCAGTGCTCAGCATCCAGCCCCGCTCACAGCCCGAGTGGGACCCTCCCCAGCACCAGCCTGGGACAGGGGAGATGCCTCCGGCTTTTCTGCATGGCAGGAGAGGACATCAAAGGCACCAAAGCTCTGTCTCGTCCGTGCCCTGCCTCGGCCCCTCTCCCCCTCTCCCAGTTTGCATCATGGAAAATGATGTCCACGGGGTGCAGCCGAGGCCGCTGGCTCAGCTCCACATGCCCGGGGCCAGCTGAGACACGAGTTCCTCCTCTGTCCTGGGAGGGGGCATTTGTCCCCTCCCTCCCCTGATCCTGCATCCCTTCCCCTCTTCTGGAATAGTTTCAGCTGCTCAGGAAACACCAGGGAAAGCCAGCAGAAGAAACTGCTGCGTTTCCCTCCTTCATTCTTATCCACCAGCCAGAACCAATTAAACTCACAGGAGCTCAGCTTTTCCCTCCTTCCCTTTTAATTTCAGACCCTCTGGTAAGAGAAGACATGATAAAATGTAAGATTAAATGTCTAATGCCTGGGATTTGGGATTACCAGGGCCAGGCTGGAGGTAGAAGGATGTGCCTTGTTATAGGGAGGTATTGGGCTGGTGATGCTTCTCCATATCTTCTCTCTCACCTGTGGCATCAAAAGGGCAGGGAAGTGTGAAACCTCTGCACAGATCCAGCACAGAACCGTTCCAAAGGGAAAGGCTTCACTCCATGATGCTCAGGAGTGGCTTTGAGAGGGGATTTCTGTGCAGGGCTGGGGGGTGAGGTCCAAAATCCCCCCATGGCAGCGGGGTGGGGATCAGTGGGGCCGAGTCTCTTGGGTTGGTAGGTAACAGCATCAGATAAGCCCTGTCATAAACCAAACATGCATCAC
This sequence comes from Eopsaltria australis, assembly GCA_034509425.1. Lineage (NCBI taxonomy): Eukaryota > Metazoa > Chordata > Aves > Passeriformes > Petroicidae > Eopsaltria > Eopsaltria australis. The sequence goes on from JAVTVJ010000520.1 coordinate 158,970, forward strand.
CCTGCCTCCCATCTGCTCCTCGCTCCATACGGGAGAGTTTCAGGCACTGATGGCTGGAAAGATGCTGCTGATTTATTCATGGCCACTTCCCACCCATTAGCGTTAATAGCTCTCCTTGCTCTCCTGTCTATGGAGCCTCTCCAGTGACCTGGGAAGGTCAAGCACAGTGAGGTGCTGGAGCCCAAATAATTTCCTGGAAATAACTGGTGTGGTGTGTTTCCATCCTCAACATCTGACCTTTCCAGCAGGGAAGGAGAAGGACGCCTGCAAATGTCCCCTCTCCATTTCTCCTTCCCCTTGATCCTCTCACTTCAGAGAAGAAATTGCAAAGATGAAATTGTGGAAGCTCTCCACAACCTTCCTCCCAGCTTCTCCTGGCTGCACCATATGGCATACGGCAACAGGCTCTGCTCCAGCTTGCTTTGGGTAGGAGAGTGCCCTTTGGGTGGAAATGTGTCCTTTGGATAAATCCCAGCCCTATATAAGCCCCATGGCTTTTGGTAAGGTCACCACATCTCAATCCACCGAGCAGCCAGGGGGTTTTCAGGACCTTCCCAGGTGAGAGAAAATCATTTGTCCAAGATAAACCCCCGTGTCTGAGCTGACCAGAGGGTAATGAGATCCCTGAAAGTTGCTGTTTAATGCCTGGGTGTTCCTGCCCTTCGGGTCCCACAGCTCCAAACCCATCACCCCCCAAAAATGTTAATTTTGCCAACACCACCTTAAACACGACCAAGGAGCAGCTCCAGCCCTGATTCTGGGCTGGTGTCCCTGGGGAGCAGGGGAGGAAGGATTTGTGGGGGTTCTGCTGGAGTTCTGGTGTTGCAGGGCTGAGATGCCCTGAAAGCCTCAGGGGTTGCCCTGCTGTGAGGTGTGGGGGAGCATTCCACATCCTGCCATACTCCAGCAAGTGGGAGAAGCTCTTGTGTGCACTGGCTTCATGTCTGTGAGGTGATGTGGGTGGGGGGATCCAAATCTGTCAAGGAAAGGGCTGCAGAAAATGAGTTTGTATCCTGGGATGAAACAGAATATTCCAAACAAGAAAGCTTCATGGCTGAGATTGGGCTCATCTCCCTTTCCAGGGGATCTCGCCCAAGTCCTCCCCCTCCCGAGGTCTCAGCTCCCTGGATGTTATTTGAAGAAGGGACATGGGTAAATGCAATAATGTTCCAGAGATGCTGAGATGCAGCTGATGGGCTGAGGAGCAGATGAATGTGTTAGTGCTGAGGCACTGCCCAGGCTCCTCCTGCTCCTGCCTGACCTCAGCAGCCAAATTTAAAGCACAAGAAAAGGCTGTGGATGTTGCACTGGGTGATTTTTTTTAATTTATTAATCCTTTAGCGGCTTGGTAGCAGAACCAGAGCCTTTTCTGGGGCTGCTGGAAGAGCTGGTGCTCAGGCACAGCAAAAGACACCATTTCAGTGAGGAAATACTGGTGAGGGCACGTCTGTGCTTTGGGGATGTTTGCTGTATTTTGGGAACACTGGGCTCAAGGTATCTGAATTGCCAATAACAGCCACTTAATGTTCTGACCCCAGATGTGTGCTCAGCCTGTGAATCGAGGCAGATGAAGGGACATTTTTGACTTGTGGGTGCCCAAGCAGCCAAGTCGTGCAGTTTTCCTTGTGAGATGGACTAGGGATGCTCAGCTCCTGCATCACCAAACGGACATTGAAGCATTTTGGGAAGGGGCTTTGGGGACAGGATGGCTCCACGTCCCACTGTGGGAACAAGGAGCAGGGACACTGCCAGACACTTTGGTTTCACCTCCCTGATCCTTGGAGCAGGGGACAGCCTCTTCCCCCTGCAAGCTGCTAATGAAGGCCTGGTGCTAACGAGGGTGTGATTTAATGAGGGAGGGAACAAACAAGGAGCAGGAGGATTTTGGGATGTGGATCCTGGCATGGGTCAGGGATGGCTGGAGGACAATGCTTCCCTGGTGTGCTTCATCCCTTCAGAGCAGCGATGCCTTGAGGGCTTCTGCAGTGCAGTCCTCATCCCATCATTCCATCATCCCATCGTGTTAGCTGACGATGAAGCTCTTTCCCCTCAGTTTGAGTTTGCCCCTTCTGAGCTTGCTCCTGAGCTCCTGCAGCCACAAGTTCAGCAACTCAATCAAACAGGGTCTAAAATGCATTTCCCTCAGTTGTGTTCAAACTGGCCCTGGTGGGTTCATTGGATTCCCATGGGATTTCTCCTGTAGGATGAGATATCAGGAAGATCCCTCACCTCTGCCCCAAGCCACCGGGGTTTCACAGAGCTGCTGCCAGTGAGAGCCCAGCCTGTCTCAAATCTTTCCCTGCCTGCTCTAGCAAAGCAAGAAAGGGTTGAAAATCCAAATTACCTCCCCCCAAGAGGCATGTGGAGCTGGAAATGTTATGGCTCATTTTGAAATGAAAAGGCAATCTCAGAATATTGCATTTCTGTAAAATATCTCATACCAGCTTTAGCTGAAGCACTTCAGCTTTTATTTCTGCTGCTTCAACGTTAGCAAGCATTAATGCCTAGTAATTTAGAATATAACTGAAATGACAAACCAAAACACTTTGATGCAAGAAACTTTCTGAAATCTGGTGAAGAGATGGAAGGATGAGCCTTTTGGTGCCTTTTGGGATAATCCTTCAAGACAGTCCACTCTGCCCATCAGGAGTTGGATCTTGATCCTTTGTGTGACCAAGAAAAGCAAGTGATGACCAGATGCAGCTACTCCAGAGCAAAAGCTCCTCTCCTGAATGCTTCTGGCTGCTTAAAATTCATTCTGGCTCTACTGACCCCAGCCTGGGCCACCCACTGAGGGCTGGGTATGTGTAGAGGAGATCAAGCACCCTCCTTGCAGCTCTCTGTGTGCTCAGAGTGAGCAGACATGGGGTGAAATTAAACCCATTTCAGGGCAGATCTCCTGCCCAGCCTGTGCTAACACTGCACTGTCCAAGCTGGAAATGCAATGGCCCAGTAGTTTCTGGCAGGTGCTGTCCCCAGGTCTGTAGCTTCTCACTTTACCCTCTTCCTTTTCCTCCTCCTCCACTTGTTCTTCCTCTCCCCAGGTGGCAGCTGGAGCATCAGGAATGTAAATGCAGTAGGCAATGTCACATTCCCAAATATTTTTGGTCGAGCACGGATGTGTTTCTGTGGGCTCTCAGTTGCATAAAACTTCACAGAGCTGAGCTTTGGCCTGAAGTGGTCGGTTTGATGTTCCCTTCAACTGGAAAATGTTTGGGATTGGTTGTTTAGAAAGAGGAATTTGCTACATGGAGCTCTGCACCTGTGAGCCCGGTCAGGCAAGGAGGGATTGCTTTACATGGCAGTGGAGGACAGGTCTGTAAATCAGATCCCATCTTATGTCCACTGGCTAGACAACAAAACACGGCATCACAGGATGTGTCCAATACCGGAAAAGTTTCTGAAACAGTGTCATAAATCCCTGGGAAGAGAAGAGGCTTTTAACTTACAGCTTTGGACATGTATTAAAACTCACTCATTTTGTAAATTCTATTAACTTGCATTAATATGTGAAAATATGCAGCTTTTCTTCTACATGGAGACGGATGACATTTCCAGAACTCAACTCTTTAGGCTTTTCCAAGTTCTTATTGAAAAGCTGGAGATAATTACTTTTCCAGGGACGTAAAGATAATGACTCCACATTTTACAGAGCATGATTAATAACAAGTCTGTTTGTATTTACAGTCATTTCACTTACCCCTGTAATGGGGCCACCTCTGAAGCAGCCTATGGAGCTTTTATCCCACAGCGCTGGGAATCTGGAGCTGTGGTTATTTCCAGGCATCATACGAAAAACATCTCTCTGAAAGCAACTTTAGGAAGATGCTGGCTCACCCTTCTGCTCCTAATGCCTTGCCTAAATCTCCTTCCCTGCCTGCCCTGGCTCCAGTGGATGGGGGGGACTGTTTTTCCCCCTTATCCCTGTGGCAGCCTTGTGAATTCTGGGGAAGCTGCTGCAGCATCTTCCGCTGGATGGAAGTTGGATGGAAGCGGGATGGAAGCTCTGGTGCCCTACAAGCATTAGCTGCCAGCAGCCCAGAGGGATGGTGGTCTGACTCCTCACGCAGAAATCCCTTCCAGGCCCAATCCACCTCTCCCAGCACAAGGAGAGCGTGACCATGGGCCAAGGAGCCCAGGGGAGCATGCCTCTGCTCCATGCCTTGGTTCCCCTGTCACTAGGTAAGGGGGGAATTCTGCTTCATGCCTTGTCCTTCACAGCTGACCTGCCCAGCCCCATCCCAGCCCCACTGCTCTGACTCTCCTTCCCCAAGGCAGCGTCATGGAGAGCAGAGGAGCTCAGGCACCCAGGTTACACATCCCTCAGCCAGAGAGGACCTCACTGCTGAGCCCTCTCTGCTGCCCAAAATACCTCTCCAGGCCATGACCCCGCTCTGGCAGGCAGCATTCTCTGCCCATCACCTCCAGCACAGGCCAACAGCTGACCCTCCCAGGTCAGAGTCACCGTGGAGGTTCCTCTTCCCCTCTCTGGTAATGGGGGAGGCTCCTCAGCCCTGCAAGCCAGTGCCAAGTCCTGCTCCAACAGCTGTATGTTCTCCAGCATGAGTCATCCCCACCCCGAGCTTTCAGCCTCTCCATAACAACATTCCTTCTCTCTGATCTCAGATCCTGGCTGTGATCACTCCCTGTCTAGTCCTCTTTCCTCCATCCACATGGTCCCTCCTGCCCAGACTCGGTCCCCAGCTGAAGCAGCAGAGAGCAGAGGAGGCTTTTCCAGGATTACCAGAGCTTCAAACAAGGATTGAGGTCCCCTCCCTCCCCTAAAATCAAGAGGAGGTGCCCAGTTATCATGGGATCCAAATTTTCTCTCTTTAAGGACAGACAGTGATGCAGGTTCTTTTTCATATTGTTTTTTGTTCTTCCTCCCCATCCCAGACATGTCTGGAAGAGCCACCACTGCCACCCTCTCCCACGGCATATGGAGAATGCTCTGAGCTTTTGGTCCTGCACATTTCCTGCCCTGCCATGGGCTGTTCTCCAAAACCTCCTCCCTGAGCCCCCTCTTCTCTCCCTGCTGTCACTTTTGTCCACAGTGGGTTCTTTCCTTCTCTTCACCCTTCTGCTCCTCTGGAGGGAGGTGATCCCACTGTCTGCAAGGACACAGGAGGAGCCCACATCCCCATCCCAGCAGCTTCCATCTCAGCAAGGGTGGAAGGTCCAGGCTGAGCTCTTCCTGCCCTGCATAGTCCAGCTTGAACCCCAGAGAATCACAGGCAGCTTCCCTCTACCCCAATCTTGCCTCCAGCACCTCTCCCCACATTAACAGCTGACCCCTGGGGCAGACCAGCCCACTCAGCACATCACTGGTGACCTGTGATTGGAAAACTGCTGTGGAGCCAGATCCTGTGCAGGAAGGGGCACTGCTGGAGCATGGTGGCCTCTGCCAGCCCCATGCTGCCACCCCCTGCCCTGCCCATGCTGCCAAGCCACCAGCCCCAGCTCCAAGAGCTGCCAGCACTGAGCTCCCACCACTTCCCTCTCCAGCTCTTTGGCCAGCACTGCCTGGCACAGGTACAACCTCTGAATAGAAATCAAATTTTGCTCAAAAGCCTTAATTTCTTCTGGACCATGGGGTGCCCAGATGGGTTCCAATGGTGGCAAAGGGAGACCTTGAATATGTTGCTCAAACAGCGTGAAAAGCCAAAGTCAAATCCCATTCCTCCCTGGGCAGTGGTGTTCCTTGTCTGGAAGGCTTGGGTGAGTGAGGCATCGCTCCACTCCAGCCGTGCAGCTGGCACCTTGGACCCACAGCCATAATCCCTTCCCTCAAGAAACTCCGAAGATTCACAAAAGTTGCTTTGATTGAGCCTGGCAAGGAGGCAAAGAACCAAGCCTGTGCAGAATTCCCCCAGAATTGGGGATTTGTTTTCCTTCATCCCATCTGGATGATGCTCCCCGCCAGAGACAGGTGAGGAACCTGATGTCCTGTACCTAATTTTTAAGCTTTATCCCAAAAAACCTTTCCCAGGAAGTGGTCTCTGCCATGGAGGCATCCAGCTGGATCCTGGATCTGCTTGTGGATTGTGAAGTGTCAGTGGCAAAGTCACACAGGGAATTGCTGAGTTGTTTTGTGGCTTCTTAGGGAGAGCGGGGATCTGGGGAATGTGACCTTGGCACACTTTTAATTAAAGGCTGAGAAAGAGCCTCTGCCTGCAGAACATATGGGGCTCTGGGCAAGATGAGGCAGAATCTCCACAGCACTTACTGGAGTGTTGGGATGTGGTGCTGGGGTGGAATTGTGCTGGTGAAGGCTTGGATTGGCGGTTTGGGAGCAAATCTGTCAGGATGTGCCCCTGGTTACAGCTGTGGGATTCTGCTCATCGCCCTGTGGGGATGGGGATGTGGGCACGGGGAGGAGGAGATGGGGATGAGGGGATGGGCACGTGGGGATGGAGATGAGGGATGAGGATGCAGGAATGGGGGTGCTGTCCCATAATCCCTGGGGCTGACAGAGAGATCTGTTGTGTCTTTGGCAAGTTCAGAGGAGGGGAAACAAAGCCCTGCACTCTGAGCAGCTCCTTGCAGAGGGTCCTCACTCTGCTCCTGCCTGGAGGAGAAAGTGCCTCTGGAACCTGCGTTAGCACCGTCTGGGGGGGCTGCAGCAAACGCCTCCACTGCCAGGATTGACGTGGGATAATGCTTCATCCCAACTGCCGAACTCCCTGTGCTGAAAGGGGGGATCCAGTGCAGCCCCAGTCGCAGTGCGGGCTGGCCTGGCTTGGAGAAGCGGGATCTCCTGGTGCACTGCAGGCTGGGGGGCAGGGAGGCTTTGCTGGAGGGGTGGAGAAGGGTCTGAGCTCTGAGTGTTTCATAGGATCAGAGAATCATGGAATAGTTTGGCTCGGAAGGGTCCCTAAAGACCATGCAGTTTCAACCCTCCCCGCGGCGTGGGCAGGGACACCTTCCACTGGAGCGTTCCCCTGCGCGGCGGGGCCCGTCCTGCGGGGGCTCTAGGGTCGCCGCTGGACGAGGGGACCCGGGAGTGGGGCGGGGGAAGGATCCCAGCCCGGCCCCTTCCATCCCCCGCCGCTCCCGGCCGCGCTCGGAGCCAGGAAAATCCTAAACCCCATCGATCCCGCACCGCGATCGCAACTTTCCCACGGCCGGGAAGCGGCGGCCAGCCCCGCCGGAGCCCGTCCCGGAGCGGGCACAGGGGGGTCCCGTCCCGGCCGCGTCCCCCGCGCCCGACCCCGCCGCGCTCCGCCCCCCGCGGGCCGGGGCGGGACCCGGGGCCGGGCGGAACCCGCTGCCCCCCCCACCCGCGCCCAGACGTCCCGGCGGCGGCGAGCGGAGAGCGGCGAGCCGGGATCCCAGCGCCCCGCTGGCTCCTGCCGCTCCATGGCCCCGGCCGCGGCGGCGGAGCCCAGCGCCCGCCGCCCCCGGGGCACCGGCCCCGGCCCCGGCCCCGGCGGGAGGCGCACGGCTCGGCGGCCGCCGGTGAGTGCGGGGACGGGGGGACGGCGGGGGGGGACACGGACACGGGACACGGACACGGGGCACCGGCCGTACGCGTCCCCATCCACCTACGCATCCCCATCCACCTCGGGCACACAGAGCCCGGGCGGGATGCGCGCCGGGCACGCAGCACCCCCGGGCACCCATGGACAGACAGCGGGCACCCGTGGACAGACAGCGGGCACCCGTGGACAGGCACTGAGCACCCCCGGGTACCCATGGACAGACAGCGGGCACCCTCGGGCACTGCGCACTGAGGGGCACCAGGCACCCACGGACACGGTGCACCCAGAGACACAAATCTGGTCCCGCGGACACCGGGCACGCACAGGGACACCCGGACACACACACGGCCACTGCACACGTTCACGCTCGCATGCACACCCAGCTGTGCACAGATGTGCACGCACACTCCTGTGCAAGCCCACGCAGGGACACATGCATCTTCACACAGCCAAAACCCGGGAGCTGGACAGAATTGCCCAATCCCAGCACTTTTTGCAGTTCCCGAGGCTCCTGCCGGAGGGTTGGGGTGAGGGGTAGCCCCGCAGCTCATCCCCACGCAGGGTTTGATGTAGACACTCGAGAGAGGAGAAGTGGGTGGAAATTATCCCGGTAGATCCTGGAGTTTGGGATCGGGAGGGCCTGTGTGCTCCCAGGGGCTCAGCTTTGTGGCATGGAGTGACTGCAGCCGGACCCACGGCTCTGTCTCACCTCTGGGTGGGTTTGGATCCTTGCTCACAAAATCAGGGAGATGTGTCTTTTGCAGGGGAGATGAGGGTTAAAAAGCTGGAGGTAAGAGTGATGCCAGCTGGGAATACAGCTGGGAGCTTCATTGCTTGCAGGCCGAGTGGGATGTGGGCCTGGGCAGAGGGAGGTGGGGTCTGTGTGTCTGTGCCCCCCTGGATGGATAACCTGGGCCATGCCTGGGAGCAGGGAGGCAGCCACCCGGCCTCCATCCCTCCCTCCCCCCCTTCCCTCCTGGCAGGGATTTTTCAAAGGAGCAGCAGGGAAGGTGCCAAATTCAGAAAGAGTTTGGTCCTAATTCCCTGGAAATCCCAGCCTATGGATTTTTTTTTTACTCTTCTCCGTTTGGCAGTGAGGATTTGCAAGGTGCTTGGCCGCAGCCTTTATCCTTGGGTGCTCTGCCACCCCACACCACTTCCCAGAGGCAGGAATTCTCCCAGGAAATCCCCCTGAGCCCCTCACTCCTCCCCCTCCTCCAAGCAAGCAAAGAGCTGCCATTAGAAATCCGCTCTGCATTTAAATGTAGATGTCTGCATTATCTTGAATCTGGATTTATTAATTATTTGCATCTGGTTCCTATCAAAAAAGTTGAGCAATGCAGATGTCCTGATTTTGGCATTGGCTTGGGGGAGAAACACCAAATTTGCGGATTTTCATTGTCTCCTTAAACAATGGCCTGTCAGAAGCAGCCGGGAATTCCGATCCCGATCCCATCGCAGGGGTCTGACATTTCAGAGTTAAGCATCATCCAAGTTGTGTGAGCTCCTTGCCATGGGTGACTGCGGCTCATTTCCCAGCCGAGGAGATTAGTCTAATTAGCAGAGCAAATCTGGGTAAGGCAAGCTCTGGTAATTAGTAATCAGTGGGATGTTTCCACACACTTTCTTTTGCCTGAGGGGTAGGGAGGCGTTTATAGCATGGCCCTGTTTTTTAGGAGCAGGAGGGAGTTTGGAGAAGTCAAGGTGAATGGAGCTGGATCCACTGGTGGCACTGGTGGCTCTCACTCCTCATGTCCCATTTGCCCATCAGGACCCTCTCGCCTGGGGTCAAGCACAGAGTGGAAAGCCCAGGGAGTGACCCATGTGTCCTCAAACCACCCCAGCACCATCTTTCCCTGGATCACATGCCAAGTGACAGTAGAGGCCTTGGTGGCTCCTGGCTGCTGTCTGGGATGTGTGACCTGATGATGGGAAGCTGGCACGATGCTTCTCCACACCCTGGCCAGGTGTGGGGGTGCTGCCTCTGTTGACTGGTGCTTGGTGGAGGTGGTTTTGTGTTAACCCCTCCTCCATCCCATCCTTCACCTGGAAAAACCGAGGAGAGAGGAATAAAGGGCACTTCTGACCTTTGGGTTGTCACTTCCAGGGTCTTCTGTGCTGCAGCAAAGCTGAAAATCTGTCACAACCCCAGTGAGACTCTCGGTCCAGGACCAGAAGGTGATTCACACTGGGAAGGGGGATAATCCTCCCCATGCTGTGGTAATTAGTGTTACTGATTTTATGTGGAAGCTTCTATGAGGGAATTTAATTATGGTTGATTAACGGGTGTCCCCAGCTAAAGCTGGAGCTGGAGCCACAGATTTTGTCACTGCATTGGGAACATGCTTGTGCCAGGTTCACACAGGGAGGTTTTATTCCTCGGGAATGAGCCCAGGGGAGGCTCTGGACTGGGAGCTGCCGGTTGGTGCTGGGGTGGTGACAGGGTTTGCTCTGGCTGGGAGACCCCTAGAAAAATGTCTGGCAGATTTTTCTCCTATTCCCTCCCTCTGAGACCTTTATGTGTAGGCAAGGAGGGGAACTTGAAGTGAGCTCAGGAAACTAGGAAAGGAGAAGGCACCGCACTGGTGCAGGTGTGGGGGCTCAGACTGTCCTGAGTATCCAGTATGAGGGATGCACCATGCACCGAGGTCACTGCTGCTCCCTTGCTGGCCTTGGCTTCGATCTGCAGCCAGGATGGGAGGTGGGATGGGTACTGTTCCTGTGGTCCCCTCCTGCCCTGTGCCAGGGGCGGTGTTGGAGGCTGGGCTGAAAAGGAGTTATTTTTAAGCATCACATCTCAGCAGACTGTCATTCCCATTCTCCATACCTTCCCAGTGGGTGGGAGTACTGGGGGGGCTCCAGCAGCCCAACAAAGCCTCATACCCAGAAGGTCTTGGCTGCCTGGGTCCCCTTTCCTTGTGGAGAGGGATTTGGGGGAGCTCAGCCAGCACAGACTTGGATGTCACAGGCTCGCCAGGGCTTGGATGAGGCAGAGAGGGCTGGGCTGTGCTCGCTGGTCTGGGGTCTCGCCCATCACTGTGGTCTTTAGACACACAGCAGGCTCTGCTGGCTGATTCAGCAGCAAATTGCAAAATCAGTTTATTCCCAAAATCAGGAGAGCATCTTTAAAGTCACAGTACTTTAGGAAAAGAAAAGGAAAACTGAGATATTTTCTGATTGTTCGGCATTTCTTGGGTGTTCATTGCAGCTGGGGCTGCTCCTGTGCCAGCTCCCAGGGTGATGCCCTGCACAGGACCCACAGGATGAGATCCTGCATCCAGGGTGGGATCCTGGGTGCAGAATGGGATCATTCCCCACAGTTGGGCAGTGCAGCCTGGGATGGGGTACGGCAGCAATGGTAACACTCTCCCTAGGGAGATGCTGGATTTTAATTCCCTTCTGTGTGGTGGATGCTGTCCCACAGTGAAGCCCTTTCCAGGTGTGAGCCAAGGGAAAAAAAAAGCTCCTGGAAAGATAACTGGCAAGAGGGATAAACCTGCAAGGGGAAGGCCCTTGGAGCTGCCTGCACTTGGCCCTTTTCCATATGGTATTTCTGCATCTGCAGCCCATCACTGAGCTGGGTGGCAGCTCCTGTGGCACAGGCTGGAGTGGCACTTCCAGACGTTGCTACCGCCCCTCATCCTTCATCCAAAGGGAGATTTGAAGGCCAGTTCTGCTTTTTGATAGTCTTTCATGCTGCAAATTCAAGCTGGCAGTGTGGTCATGGCAGGGGCAGAGCATCCCAGAGACACCCAGGGGATGTGAGGATCCGTCTGCAAGAGGGACCCTTCCCAAATTCTCCTTTACCACCGCCCAGCTCTGCTGCTGTCGGATGCACTGGGATTTAGCGTCAAATTTTAGGAGCATCACTCTGTGAAGGCAGCGGGAGAGGACTGAGGTGGGAGGGCGAAGCCAGAAATGTGCCTTCGTGATGGGGGGATTAGAGAAATATTTGGGTTTATTTTAATGCCAGGCTTATTGCGGGGATTGGGAGCTTAACCTGGCAGCGGAGCAGCGCTCATCGCACTCCAGAACGACATTTACAGTTCCATACTGTCATTCCATACTGTCATTGCTTCCCACCGGGAATTGAAACCTCAGAGCTGGTCCTGGTGAGCCACAAATGCCTCTGGGCTGGAGAGAGGTGGCCAGGAATGCCAAGCCACTGCCTGTCCCCGGCAGCTCCGAGCTGTGTCTGACGCCGCCGCTCTAACGTGGGATTAATCCATTCACGGGAGTGTCGGCGGCTGCGGGGTGCAGGAGGGGATGGCAGCGCTGGGTTTTGTATTTTTTTTAATTTCTTTTTTTTTTTTAAAGGGTTATATAACCTTGGGGATTCTATTAATAAAAATTATGGTTTTGAACTCTGGGAACAACCAGCCCCAGCAATGAGCAAGGAAATGCTCCAAGTTCAGAGCATGGCAGTGGTGAGATAAGGGACAGGCACTCTGGTCAGGAATAGTGGCTGGGGCTGCAGAGGGGATTCCCTGCCTGCAGCCAGATTGGTGGCATCTGCCTGTCCCTCCTGCCAGCACCTCCGTCCCTGTGCCCAGGGAAAAGGAGAGGAGGTGGGAAGGGGATTGTTTCAGCCCCAGCATGGTCTGGACCCTGTGGATGTGGGGTGGGTGGGCACCTCTCATCCTTCTGCACCCATTCCCAAGCAGCCTGAGCTGAACCCCAGACTGTATCCAGTGCAAAAGTATGGCAAGAGCAGCCTAGTGCAGCCCAGGTGAACATCACCTGGACCCAAAGCATTGCCCTGGATGGGGTCCAGGAGGTGTGATTGGTCCTCACAGGGAGGATTTGGGAGGTGCTCATGGCCCTCACAGGCAGGACTCCAGCAGAGTTTGTCCCCATGGGATTCTCCGTGTGCCCACGGGTGGGACACCAGGGATGCTCCTGGTCCCTGTGGACACTGGCCTGGGTTCCACAGGGTGGGTTAGAGAGGTTAGAGGCACTGTGGTTAAAGAGACACGCCTGAGGCTCCGAAATAAAACAGGGGGTGCCTGGTGTGTGTTCAGTGTGAGCCTGGGGTCATGAGCCACGGGAGTTTAATGTTCCCCCCAGTCCAAGAGCTTTCTCTTGCCATGTAGGTGGTCATTCTCTTTTTAATCCCTAAGTAGCCAGCAAGGCATTTAAAGGGTTTGCTATAAAAATTAAGAGAGTTTGAAGCTAAGATAGCAATTAGAGAAAATTGAGACGTAACCTAAATCAGGGCATTTGGAGGAGAAACCCACAGTCTTTGGGATGCATTCAAGTGTCCGGTTGTTTCCCTTCAATGCCAAAATATTTGAAGCCTCATTTTTCCATTCAGGATGAATGTTATTTTGGGTTTATTGTGTTTCTCCCTTTGCCATGTGGGATTATCAACTTATTTTTCAGAAAGCCATAACACCCCACTCAGCAGTGGCCTGGAGTTTGGTCTGGTTTGCTTGGGACTTTATTTTTTTTCCCCTTTAAATCTCCCTTACTCAAGTTGTCACAGCTTGGCAGCCTTGTGCCAGGAACAAGCTGTCATCCTGGAACTCATATCTTTAATTCCTTCCCTCTGATGCTAATAACACCTTAAGATGATTAACTGGGAAAAAAAAAAAAAGTGGTATTTTTCTGCTCTTTGGATGCTGCTCACTGGCTCTCGGCACTTCATTCATCTTGCGGAGTAGAATTGGAGTGGTCACCCCTCTCCTTCTGCAGGGCTCTCCTTGGGTTTAGTTTCTGGATTTGATTTGCTGAATATCCATGATTCTGTGTTGTCCAAATGCTTTTCTTGACAGTTTAAGATGCAGTGGGGTGACGAGCCCCCCCTCCCTCGGCATCCCTTGGCTGGGGGCCACCCTGCAGCTCTCCCTGCTCACATCCCCTTTGGGATGTTCCTTTGGGAATGGCCTGGGCAGCATTCCCATGCTGGCAGTGCCTGGAGACACAGGAGAGTGCATGGACACCCCATCCTGCCCCAGCCCCACTGCCAGCCATGGCTGGGCTGTCAGCATGAGCTTATTTACATTTTTTTTAAGGTGTTTTTGGTCTGGGACTTGTTCAAGGCCTGTTTTAGCTTCCCAGGGTTCCACTTAGCCCAGGCCCAGTGATGCCAGCCCAGTCGATGCTTCCTGCCAGGCTGGTCACCTGCTGTGTTGGGCAGCAGCTTCCACACCTTTTTGCTCCTCTGCAAAATAAAGTTCTGGATAAAATGACACACCCTGCACTGTAAATCCCTAGATGTGGAGTTTTATGTTGGTGTGTGTGAGGGTAGGATCCTGGGGATGCACTGAGCAGGTCAGAGGAAATAGGAGACAGCAGAAAATTGGGAAAAACACCTCTTTTAGCTTAAATTCTCCATGGGCTGGTGGATCCTGCCATCTGATGAGTGGTTTGAGGATGGTTTAGGTTTTTAGGTCGTGTTTGATTCATTACTCACAGGGCCCTGGGTGGTGTGGCTGCGTCAGACCTTTCATTTGGGTTTCCAGGTGCCTCAGTTTGCCTCAGTGGATGAATAAATAGCCCCTTTCCTCACTGCTGTTGTGGCAGACTTGGGGGGTGGCACCTTCTGCAGGTGTCACAGGACTGCGGTGACCCAGGCCAGGTCCCTGGAGCCCTGATGCACAGCAGGGTCCCAGCTGTCCTCACTCCCTGCGCAGCTCAGGGGTTTAGACGGATGAGTTTGGGGCCTTCGGGAGTGTGGTTGGAAGGGGCTCCTCAGCTCTTCACTCCTCAGTGGGGAGAGAGAAGTGACTTGAGGAAAGAGGGGAGCAATGGGGCAGAGCAAAGCTGCTGGTCCCTGCCTGGTGTAACCTGCGGGCTCAGTGTCCCCGTGCTCCCAGTGTCCCTGTGCTCCCAGTGTCCCCGTGCTCCCAGTGTCCCCGTGCTCCCAGTGTCCCCGTGCTCCCAGTGTCCTTGTGCTCCCAGTGTCCTTGTGCTCCCAGTGTCCCCATGCTCCCAGTGTCCCTGTGCTCCCCATGCTCCAGCACCCCAGGTACACAGACCCCGAAGTGATGCCTGCTCACCTTTTTCTCCTCCCCTTGTGCAGGAATTGCAGCTGAGCCAGAGACGATGACTGCGGAGAGCACGGAATCCAACGGGCCCATGCGGGAGCCGGAGCAGGGGGGGCCCAAGGTGCCGGTGCCCCCCGTCCCTCCCCGGCGCCGGGGCCGCCGCCTGCGGCGCAAGCCCCCGACGGAGCCCGTGCTGAAAGGGCAGCTCCGCATGCGCTCACCGGCGGGAGCCTTCGTCATGGTGGGCATCTCGGTGGTCCTGGTGGGCATGACCATTGCCGTGGTGGGCTACTGGCCTCACCGGGGGCATGGAGGCAGCGGGGCCAGCACAGGGAACACCAGTGTGGCAGGGGACATGAGGAGAGAGGTGGTGGCTGGGCGCCACGTGCCCCACAGCGAGAAGCTGAAGCTGTTCGGCCCCGTCATCATGGGCATTGGGCTCTTCATCTTCATCTGCGCCAACACGATGCTGTACGAGAACAGGGACATGGAGACACGGCGGCTGATGCAGAAGGGGCTCTACGGCCTGGCAGTGGGGCTGCCCGAGGGGACTGGCCCCGAGGATGGGCACTGCCACCACAGTGACAGCCAGCCTGTCCCCAAGGCCAATGCTGAGTCCGTGGAGGGCTGTTACCAGGTGGACCTGTCCTGCCAGCCCTGCCCTGGCCCCGGCAGCAAGTGGTCTGACTGCTACGGCCCCAACCGGCTCCAGACCATGGCCGAGTTCCTGCAGCACCCGGCAGCTTCCCCCGCGGCCTCTCTCCGCAGCCTCCGCACCACCGAGGTCAACCTGAGCCTCCCGTGCCGCGCTGGAGCCGAGTCCCTCCTGTCCTCGGCCGTGGGGGCCTTGGCACTGCCCATCATCAAGCTCAACAACTGCTTGCTGGACAGGGCAGCGCAGGGGGCTGGCGGGAGGGCAGAGGGGGGCCCTGCTGAGCATCCCCCCGAAACACCGCAGGCCTCCCGGGCTCTGCCTTCCGTCGGCGATAGCACCGTGCCCTGCGGCCGGGACGGCGCGGGTGATGGTGGTGGCCACGTTGTCATCAACATGGATGGTGGCTGTCCTGGTGCGGAGCCGCTGGTGGAGCTCAGCCCCCACGTGCACCTCCACACCCCGGGACACTCCAAATCGCTGGACCTTGGCCGGCCAGGGGTGCTGCTGGTGACCCCCATCCAGGACCGTAAGAACCGGAGCTGGCCCCGGCTGGACCGCGTCAGCCTGGCGGGCTGTGCCAAACTGGAACGTGCTGGCGAGTCCTCGGACCGGCTGCTGGAGCCCAGTGAGCCCCCAAGCCGGGGCGAGCTCCGACCCAGCTCCTGGGTGGTGGGGATGGAGCAGGGCACACGGGTCTGATGTCCCCAACACCTTTTGGGACTGTCACAACATCCCAATCCCTCACCTTGGCCCCCAGCACCCACCAGCGACCCCAAAACCCCACATCCAGGAGGGGTGCCAAGAGGAAGGTCCTGACCCTCTGCTCCTGGGGGAGGACTCGCCTGGGTTGGGATGTCCTTCCTGGTGGATGCCCTTGGCCTTACAAGCCCTTCTCCTGGTGGCTTTTCTGGAGGAGTCCTCACTTTCAGACCCCACAAAAATTGTGGGATGGAGACATGGGGGTGGGCCACCAGCCCCCAGAGCACTTTATTTCAGCAGGGTTGGGGTGGGGAGATGGTTTGGGGGGTGGTGTCCCCTTGTACAGCCTCAACCCACCAGAAAATTTGCTTGGCCAGAGCACGTGGGCCCAATGGGGCTATTAAATATTACCTGGATGCCATGTGGTCCTGCCTTGCCTCCTCCTGTTGCCTGTGGGATGCTTGTGAGGAGCAGTGCCTGCAGCACTCGGTCCAGAGGGTCTGTGAGACCCTGTGCCCCCAGCCAGGCTCCACTGGAGAAGTGATGCTCCATAGCCAGCTGCTCAACATTCACAGGATGAGGTGATAAGCTCAAGGTTTGGGGTTTTTATGGAGAAAAGGAATGTAAAAAGTGCCCAGGGAGCTGCAGGCAGCGGGTAAGGTGCTGCTGCCCACCTGGGGTGCAGCAATTCCAAGAGCCTCTCTGTGGATCTGTTTGTTTGTGCTGGTTTTTGGTGGGATGAAGGATGCAGGTGGTGGGAAGAAGGATCTGAAGGGGCACAGAGTGTTGGTGCTGGTTTTGTCAGGTCCTGTTTGGTGCAGTTGTGTTACCTGGTGCCCGTTGGACGTAGAACAGGAGCTGTATGGAAAGAGGCCAGAGAGGCAGCCTCAGCACCGGGTGGATTCCTGGAGAAAAGGGAGCTGAGGGTTCATCCCATCCCTTCTTAACTCCCTCCAGCTCTCCCTCAGGAAGGAGGAGCCCCAGGATGCCAGGGGGTGTGGAAGGACGGATTGGAGCGATAGGACGGGGACAGCTCTGCTCTCCAGCAACTTGGGAGGCTTCAGAATGGCTGTGGCAGCCTAGATGGGATCTTTGCCTTTTGCCTTCCCAAAACCAGGTCCTGTTTGAATGGCTGAAATCTGTTTAATCTGTATGAAATATTTGGGGGGTTGTATTTCTGTCTCTGCTTCTCTCTCTCTGGTCTGAAGTGAACACAGAGTGTCAGACCTTGCAAACTTTGGGAACAACATCCTTCTCCAGATAAAAACATCCCAGCAAAATCATTTGGAAATTGCCTTTTCTACCACAGCCATCTCTTTTCCCAAAAAGCAACCCCCCACAGTGTTTTGGGGGGGGGGGGTTTTCTGTTTTACAGGGAAAAGCTGCTTCTGTTTCCCTCCCAGAGAGGTTGGGTACAGCTTCCCCCTGTGCAGGGAACAGAGATGGAAACGACAGCAGCAGTTTGGGCCTGGTTGCATCCCAAAGAATTCTCTGGGAGTGATACCAGCCCATGCTCAGCTATTTATTTGGCTGCTTAATCTCAACATTATTTAGGCACTGATTCAATGCAATAAACAGCAACAAGAAAAAGTCACCATCGGGGTCTGCCCTGGAGCAGCATCCCAGGGGAAGTGCCAGAAGGTTGTTTATGTCTGAAAATAACTTTTTACTTGGGTTTAACCAGCTGCAGCCAGAGCTGATGCCGGGCCCTGGGCCATGCAGGAACTGGCAGCAAGAAATGGGAGCTCAAAATGCCACAAGGAGCTGCACCAGAAGTTACTGGGGGCTTTTGTTTTTTTCCCTTCATTTTTGGCTGAGGCTCAGTGTAACCGTGGGAAATGGCTGGGGCACAGGAGAACCTGCCTGGACCATGGACCTACACCAGCATCATCCTCCTGCCCCATCCTCCTTCCCAGCTCAGCGGCATCCTCCAGGGTAAACATTTCTGAGTCACACAGGGATCATTTCAAAATGCAAAGCAGCTTGATTAATTAATCTGGCAGGGTGAGAAGCCCTGTGCCTTCTCCAGGGAGAGCAGCATCTGTGCGTCCCTCACCTTCAGCTCTGCCTGTGGACACCATTTCCAGAGTATTTGTGGGATTTAAACAGTGCTGGTTTGAGTGGATGGATGCTGTGTATGCTGTCCTCACAGTGTGCTGGGAATAAACTGGGCAGAGATGAGTTAGAAACAGAAATTAAAAGAGAAAGTAAAAATACACACCCTCCATTGACTGCTTGGCTGTGGAGCTGTGAAGTGGAACAATCCTGGAAGCCCTGGAGATCTCACACTGCTCAGGCTATGAAGGGCAGTGCTTGGTGGGACCTTCTGTCCTCCTCAGGAACAGGCTGGATGCACTATGGATTAAATATCCAGCTGTTGTCACCCCCCAGGGTATCCCACCCCAGGAGGTGGCCACTGCAGGAGGAGACTCCTACCAACAGAAGGGGAATCTCATCAAAAACAGCAGCAAAGAGAATTGGGGAATCGTCCCCAACACCAACGTGTCCAGGCTGACGAGGACTGACCCTGGGGGTCCCTTGGTCCAGAGGGTGGAATTTGGAGAGACCAAGGGCAATTGCAGTTACCCCCACCACCAAGGGACCTCTCAGCTGGTGCATGGCTACAGGACAGCTTAGTTTGGGCCAAAAAGGGATAAAATGTGGAAAATGGATTGAGGGAACCATTGCCACAGGCTGTGTGTGGGAGATGTGCCCTGGGGAGGTGCAGTCCCTGCTGGTGGCTCTAAGAGGGTCTCTTATGCCCGGGGACACCCCAATAGTGCCAGTGGGTCTCCAGATTTGTGGCTGGGACACGTCTGTCCCCAGGGTGAACAACCACAGCTGGGGACAATCACTCCCTGATACTGCTCAGCTGTGGCTGGTTTGCAGCCCTTCATCCTCTTCCTCCATCTCCTCCTCCTCCTCCTCCTCCTCCTCCTCTCCCTGCAGTGGGGGAGGACACAGCCATGAATCTGCTTGGCCAGAGAGCCCTTCCTTAAGATTTAAAGCCTGTGGGAAGGCGAGGGCTCTGCTCCCGGTGTGCACTTGCAGTACAGCCAGGAGTGAGTGATCCTGGTCATAAATCTGCTGCCGAGGTGTCGGGAGGATGACGCGTAGGGGACGGTGTGACCTGTGCTGGGTGAGTGTGGCTTTTGCCCTCCATGGTTAAAGAGGAGTGGTGTGATGGGTGTGAGTGTGCTCCCCGCGTCTGTAACACCCCAAAACCTTTTGGCAGGGGGCTGGTTTTTGTTGCTTTGTTTTAAAAAAGGGCAAGAGTGTGATACAAAATGCCTCTGTGCATTAATGAGCCAGCACTGAGCCAAAGGCACCCATCCTAATGGTTCCTGGTACCCATGGGAGCTGGAATGGGGCTGGAGCTGGGGTGGATTTGGGAGTAGTTGCTTGATTATTTTTTTTTTTATTTTTTTTCTGTGGGTTTGGAGGTGTCCTGTATAGGCTCCCTGGCACCCAAGGCTCTGCACATTAATCCTACTATAAAAATGGGCTGAGCAATGTGGAATGGATCCCCCTGGGGCTGGTCCCGCATCGAAAGCCGGAGTTCCCTCAGTGTTGTCAGCATCCATGTGATGTGTGCTGACTGCTGAGCACTGGCACGGGGCTGGAGCCCAAATCTCTGGGGCTTTGGCTTGGAGCCCATCAGGGGCTACTGCCCGTGCTGGGGGCAAAAAGCAGAAGATGCCCACGGATCTGCAGGAGTTCCTGTAGTGGTGCTTCCCTGGGGCTTGGGGATGGAGCGGGGGTGAACCCAAGGCCATTGACCCAGCTGCTGCAGGACCTGAGGTCACTCCCCACCTGGCTCTGGCTTTTCTTTCGTGCCTCAGTTTCCCCAGTGATGGAGCTCAGAGCTGAGCTCAGCGTGTCCAACCTGGCTCATTGCCCACATCATTCCTGCCTTTCAGCCCTGTTTATCTCAGATCCTGGGATGAACAACCCTGGGCTCTCCCAGCTGGAAGTGATGGAGTTGCCCTGCTGCTGTCAGGTTCCCACAGCAGTTTCCCCTGGAGCCCTGAGAGCAACCCTGATCCTCCGGGAACACGAGTGGCTGCTGAGCCCCAAAAACAGGAGGAACGGCCTAAAAATAGCCTGGGCTGGAACGAGCTGGAAACGGAATGGGAACTTTCTCCTCCTGATATGATAGCTGCTCCTCCAGTTTGAGTTCTGGGATGGAGACATGAGGAAGGACTAGGGATGGTGATGAAGGGAAGTGACTTTTGTGGCTTCTTCCCAAAGGATGGGACCTCCAAGGCAGTCATTGCCTTTGGTGTGGGATCTGGGGGCTGGAGCGGGTGTGGGGCCACCCAGGAGCATGGACTCAGCCCGTCAGGAGCTGCTGCCTCCCGCACAGCCGGGACAGGGGATTGGGGTTTTATTTATTTGTGTCTGGATTGCCATGGTGTTTGTTTGCCTAATGTTTCTCCTTGCTTGTAGCCAGGCAAAACGCCACAGGCAACATTACCACAGCCCCTCCTGCTCTGGCTGTGAGGTGGATAAAGGCACCCTGGGCTTGGGACACCCACCAGAGGGGCTGGGATGGGGGAAGCTGTAAGAAAAAGCCTTTCCAGTGTCATGGGATGGCCCCAGACAGTGCTGAGCATCGAGGTGGGTGTTTGCTGTCCCTGCACTTGTACCCTGGGGAAATGAGCTGAGGACACTTTTCCTGGGGGCATTTTGGATGGGGTTCCAGTGTCCCCTGTGCTCGGGTGACACTTCACTGGTGATGACAACACTCCTGCCCTGCAAAGCACCATGGTTTGGGTGGATGGGCAGTGTAGGACCATATCCCCGGTGCCACTGATGTCCCTGCAATGTGTCCAGGACAGGGATGTGCCAGAAGTCCCTTGGGAACCATTAGCCCCATGTCCCCTCCCCGTGCGAGTCCCAAGGCTGATGATGTTGTTTCTGCCAGGACACATTGGTGCAGTCCAGCACAATCTCATGTTGTCAGAACTGGTAGCTGTGGGATAGACTGGAACCCACAGGAGCCTGACAGAGCTTGGAGCCGCTTCCCAGGTGACAATAGGGCCAAGAGGGGGAGCAGATGATGATGTCTTGGCCACTGAGCAGGGGACTGACATCCCAAAGTGCAGCTGAGCAAAGGGACAAAGCTACTTCTTGGCTGGTTGTCCCCAGACGTGCCCAGCCATGACCCATCACCCCAGGGCATTGTCTGAGGGTGCTGGGACCTCCCCCAGCCCCAGCTCCACAGAACAGGGCTGTTCTTGGTGTGAGCCTGCCGGGGCTGGGGAGGGCAGGAGCCTGGGGGATAACAGGGCATGGCTGTGCTGCAGAGCTGAGTGAGTCACGCTGCTGGGACACTTACGGGAAAGCAGCTCCAGTGGTGGCAGTTTCCCAACTCTCCAGGGTCAGTTCCTGAGGCTCCTTGGCAGTTTTGGCATTGCAGAACACTGGGATTTAATACTTGGAAGCAAAGTGTCCAGGGTCAGGGTGCTGAGCACGGAGCTGACAGCTGTGTCTGGAGCAATGGGAATGCAGTGCTTTCAGCATGATGTGCCCTTCCCTTTCTGCCTGTCAGGGAAACTGAGGCACAGGAGGTACCACAGCCAGCCCCCAGGCTGCCCCTGCCCCCAGGGAAGCTCTTCCCAGCCAATTTCCAGTCTCCAGCTGCCCTAACTGGGCCATCTGGCTCCTGTTCTCTGTCAGGCCTGTAGCCAAGATGCCCTGTCAGCTTTTTGTGCCTTATTTCTGTCCCTCCTAAAGCCGCTGCAGCCAGAAAAAAATGATAGGACCAAAATATCGATGGATTTGACATTTCCCCCCACTCCAGTTCAATCTCACTCACTCAGGGTTGGGCAGCAGCTGCTGAGCACAGACCTCACCTGAGCTCACCACAAATTCTGCAGGTCAGAGGAAGGTTTTATATCAAGTGATGCTTCTTTGGGGCAAACTTGAACTCTGGGGATTTGCTTTTGGGAGCTTTGGTCCCACATGTGACCACACTGGGAACTTTAAAGGCACCAAGAGCCCAGGGAAGTGCTAGCCTAGGACTGGGAGAGCTTTGGCACTGCTGTGGCTGCATTTGGAGGCTTTGGTTTAGGCTGGTAAAACCAAGTCACCACAAAGCCAGCTAAGGAGAGAGACCTGGAGGAAGGTGAGAAGAAGGAAGAGAATTCAGCGCCATGGAGAAAGTTTTGTTTGAAAATTTATTGAAAAATGCAATACAAGAAGCAATACTGAACACTTAGGTCTGCCTAAACGCTATGGCAACTTTCCCTTTGATTCACTATGAAAATCCAAAATAACAGCTCCCATCACTAGTTGATCTAGAGAGTTTTGCCAACTTTAAAAGTTCCTGTTTTTATAAAGAGTGTAAATGCCTAGCCTAGACAATTCACAATGGCCTTAAAAAATTTTTACAAAGCTCCTTCATCTTCTCAACTAAATTATTTTATTTATTTTTATTTTTTTTTTTACAAGTTTCATCTCTAAGGCTGGGACACTACCACCTCTTAAGGTAATTGTACAATTAGGAAAATCATCAAACCACAGTTTATTAAAACCAGAAATCAGTCAGTCCTCTGCTAACACATCTCTGTTGGTCAGGGATTGCTATTGGGCAACTGGAGCTGCCGTTCCAGTTTAATGGAGAAGAACAGGAGCTCCTTGCCTTCCTTTCTATAAAAACATTCATTCATATATAAATAGCTTCCATATAATGTATATTATACAATCACGACAGTCTCTGGGTGAATTTGTGGAGTGGGAAGAGCTGGGAACATTCATATAAATAGACCTTACTTAGCTGGTTTGTCCCTAGAGCTGACACAGCATACTCAGAGCCAAGGATTTTAAATCCCACCAGAGGTGGAGGAGGAGTGGGCAGCCCCACCATGGCCTTGGATGAGGGTGAGAGAAGCTTCTTCTGCTTTTAACTTGTATCTTCTTCCCAGGCTCCTGTCCAGCTCCTGGGCTCGGGCAGCGTGTTGGCGGGAGCGGGGCTGGAAACCCCTGAGGTCAGACAGCAGGTGATGGCAAAGGACACATGAGGCCAGGACTTGTTTAAATTACTCCAGGAGAAGCAAAAACTCAGCAGGGGGAAGTGTTAAGAACGGACAACCTGGAAACAGCCACCCAAAATCCAGGGAAAAAATAAAAACAGGGTTATTGTATTCTAGTCTGTGGGCCCTTTAACAAGGGACGTCTGTAGCCACAATGAGCACATCCTGTTGGAAAGGAACCACCTCTCCTGCCAGCAAGTTTCTCACCCCAGAAATCCCCTGCTCAGGGTGTTTTGTCCCACTCATTGTGCTCAGGGCATGGGACACCCCAAGGGAACACCCAGGGACCACATTCCCCTAAATTCTCCTGACAGCAAAGTACCTTTAAGTGCTATGGACAGACTTAATTTATCACGCTGGCTCTGCCTGGTAAAGCCCAGAAATCCTCTCAGCCACTGTTCCACGTGCCCCTTCACTCCTCAGGTGGCTGTTTCAAGTGAGAAGGAAGGACTGAGTGGCAAAGAACTCAATTCCCAGAAAAAGGACAGTGCCAGAGGGTGCTCAGCACGGCAGGTGTTTAAGGCAAGCATTACCCGACTAAGCTGAGGACAGCAGAGACACAGAGCCCTTCCAGGGCCTGCATGGCAGAGTCAGGAAGGAAAGGGCTTTTCAGACGTGAAGAGGAAGACAATCTCTACACTACAACTGTGGAGCCCAGGAATCCCTAAATCCCCAGAGCACAGTGCCCTGAGGAAGGCAGAGCACAGACCCTGCACCCAGAGCAGCCCAGAGGCAGCTGCCAGCAAGGGAAGGCTGGAGGCTGAGCTGGACCCAGGGCCAGCAAGGCCCAAAGAGAGCCAAAATCCAGCAGCTCCAGCAGAGTCTCTGATCAATACTGACAGCTTAACTGAAATTGCACCTGAAGCTGAGAAGCTGCACCAGCCCCAGTGTAGTTCCAAGGCTGTTTGCAGCTAAACAGTGCAGTTATTGCAGCCTGAGCTAAATCCAGTGACTTCTGAGATACATTATTCAAATTGAAAACTGGAGAGCTTTCTTCTTTATTGCCATTTTCTTCCCATCCTCAACTGAGGAGCAGAGCACTCCCTGCCCTCAGCAACCACTGTGCTACATTATATATATATACATACAATATATATATATATATATATATATATATATATATGTTTATACATTAAAAAAAAAATCACAACCTGAAGTGGACTAGAGAGTTCAAAAGTGTCTGGGCAGACTCTTTACAGAGCTTAGTTGGTTTTTTTGCTTCTTGCATCTTGAATTTAAATGCTGGAAGGACAAACCAGGCAAGAACATTCCCACAAAACTGAGAGCAGCAGTGGGAGCATATCCAGCCCCTGAAATCATGTTTTTGCATCACCCTCTCCATGTTGGAGATGGCCCTGGGGGTCTGTGAGCTCAGCTTCAAGATTCAGACAATCAGCCTGATATTTAATTCCAGCAAGGGGGTCATGAAGCCAAATTCAGACCCTCAGGCCAGCATGGAAGAGGGAATGTCAGCACTTCCCACGTGGCTTGGCTCTATCACAACCAGCAATACCTGACACCTCCTAAAATTCCTTGTTCAGCCTCTCCAAATACAGCTTGCAGGCCTAGCAAGGATTGTCTAAAGGAGTTTAAATTAAATGATAGTAGGATACACGCTCTAGGAAATGGGTAACGTGTTCAGCTTTAAATAGCACTGTGAGGGGAGGAAAAAACCCCAACCCATGACTTACAAAAGAAACCCCTCCCTAATTTAAAAGTCATGAACACAAAGAAGTGAAAAACTATGACACTGAAAAACTCAGTTCCTGTGAATGCTGCACAAGCCTACCTTAATAGCATCCCGAGTCCAAACACCTTAAACACACACTTCTAAGGGCTTTTTAATTTAATGGCATCTAGAAAACACAAACAGGTGGGGAGCACTCGGCAGAGACACACGGGAAGAAGGCGAGATGCTATCACAGTCCTCTTAAAGCTCTAAAATTCACAGTATAAGATACTTGAAGCAACTTCCAGTATTCCTTAAATCTAGTCAACTATTCAGATGTGTGCATAGCCTACACCACAAAACCCTACTGTGATCACACATCAGGGCTGGAACCCAGTGGGGAGGGAGCTCAGAGCAGTCCAGGGATCGCAGCGGGGCTGGAGCTCCCCAGAGCTAACAGAAATAATCCAGAGGCAATCAGAAATGCTGCACAAAGTCTGACTCTTTTAAACTGACTCTCCTGGCAGAAGGACCCATGGCTTTGTGAAGGCGCATACGGATCCCGCACTGGGAATATGCACGGATACAGCTCCGTAATCCCTGACGAGGCAGAGGGAGTACAAGTTAAAACAGGGAGCCCTGGAGCCCTGCGAGGTGGGATTCTGTGTCTGAAGAGGCTTTGCGTGAGAGGGAATGCAAAATTGAAAACCTGTAAAAAATATTCAGTACAGTTAGAAATATGGCATATTTCTGTCACAATAGATATAAAAAAAAACAAAAAAAAACAAAAAAAACAAAAACAAAACAAAACCCTATATCCAATAGGATCCAGTGGAATCTGGAAAAATCCCAAGTAAAATGTCAAAGCACAACTCTTAATAAATGATATGAATGTCTCTGAGTGTCAAGTCTGAAATCCGAGGTCTTTTTGCTCCAGGTAGTTTCTTGGTAGTTTTGCTGGGTTTCTTTTTCCTGGTGTTGTGGCTGGCAGGAATGTTTCCTAGCAAGAGAGGAACAGGGTAAGTCACAGCTACCAACAGCAGTGTGCTGGGAGAGACAGGAATCTGCCTCCCTGAAGTGGATGGGAACTGAATTCAGGTGAGTTACCACCAATGGCAGGTGAGAAGTGCCTAAAGGGGCTCCAGGAGAGCTGGAGGGGGACTTTGCACAAGGGCCTGGAGCAACAGGACAAGGGTGCCAGAGGGCAGGGTTAGATGGAATATTGGGAAGGAATTGTTCCCTCTGAGGGTGGTGAGACCCTGGCACAGGGTGCCCAGAGAAGCTGTGGCTGCCCCTGGATCCCTGGAAGTGTCCAAGGCCAGTCTGGATGGGGCTTGGAGCAGCCTGGGATGGTGGAAGGTGTCCCTGCCCATGGCAGGGATGGGACAGGATGAGCTTTATGGTCCCATCCAACCCAAACCATTCCAGGATTCTGTGATCAGTGGCATGGGGCAGGATGGGCTTTAAAGCACTGAGGCACAGACAGAGCTCCTGGAATCCTTTAGCAGCTCCTTCCCAAACCTATAGAAAATGGAGAAAAGGGGATTTCCAGGCTTGGAGGTTACAGGGCACTGATGCAGGCAGGGGTCTGTGTGGCATCTACAATTGCTCCGTGTGCTCCCAGCACATTGCAGATGTTTGGGAAGGGAAAGCAGCCTCATGGCAGGAGCTGTGTAGTTTTTAACCCATTTTGGCTCATTTCCACAGGATTAGTCTGTGACTGCCTCATCAGCCTCCATGGATCTAACAGGAACAGCCTGAGCAGGACCCGGCAGAGAACAATGAGCATTTTACTTAAACTCTAACCCTATTTACCCAAATCTCCTGTGCACAGAGATCAATCACCCGCTGCCCCCACCTGAGGTGGTCTCTACTCACACAGCCCGGCTACTCCTCTGCGATCTCTGTCTCCTGGTGCACAACCACTTTGGTCACTGACATGTCTGGGTGCTGCTCCTTGGCAGCCTTGATCGCCTGTGCCAGGACCTGCAGGACAGCAAGGGACAGCAGGGGTTAGAGCACGTCAGAGTGTACCACAGAGTGTCAGAGCATCGCACCCACCATCCCCAAGGGCACAAACACCTCCTTCTAACTCCAGGGTGTAAAAAAGAAATGTGGATGCACTTCATAGAATTACAGATCCCAAGCTGGAAGGGACCCACAGGGATCATCCAGTCCAACCCCAATCCCTACCCAGACACCCCAAACCCCAGCCTGGGCATCCCTGGCAGCGCTGTCCAAACGCTCCTGGAGCTCTGGCAGCCTCGGGGCCGTGCCCATTCCCTGGGGAGCCTGGGCAGTGCCCAGCACCCTCTGGGGGAAGAACCTTGCCCTGATCTGCAGCCTGAGCCTGCCCTGGCCCAGCAGCCTGAGCCTGCCCTGGCCCAGCTCCAGCCGTTCCCTGCCTCCTGTCCCTGGTCACAGAGAGCAGAGATCAGAGCTGCAGCCCCCACTGAGCTCTGCCCTCAGTGTCCTCTACTCCAGCTGAACACACCAAGATCCCTCAGCCACCCCTTCTATGACCCCTCCTGACCCTTCACTATCTCCACAGCCTCCTTTGGAATCTCTCTACTTGTTTAGGTCTAAAATTGTGGTGCCCAAAACTGCCCCCAGGAGTTCAGCCACACGCTTTGGTGGTTTTTGGTGCTGTTACATTATTTCTGAAAGGAAAAGCACTATTTGAAGAATATCCCCCATCTCTCCACTGCCCCATGGCAGAAAATGGATGAGAGCAATTAAGCATAACCTGCTTATTCTTCCAGCAAGTGTGATAGGCACATTTCAGACATCTCAGACATTTTCTGTTGGAGTTAATAAACTAGATCTTGTCATAAGATTATTTTCCAGCCCCCACGATACTTGCGACTAAATTTAAATCCAAAGTATAATTCTCTGATGACAAAATCATCACTTCCAACACACGCAAGAGGCCAATGAGGCTGAGTCATCAGAAAGGTTTCATATAAATCCAAAGAGATGTAATGCAGGTGCTGAGTGCTCTGAAATGACTTCTGGCACTATAGAGTAGCAATAGTGCTTCGAAGTTATGGGGAAATGAATGCAGATCAGCCAGATGTCAAGAAAAACTTTTATTTCACATTTTTATGGATTTTTTAAAAAAAATAAACTTGCAACTGTCCAAAACAATTCTGGAATCAAAACTTTGCTGCCAACATCAGTTTCAGAACAGAATTCAGCTTTGCTGGCTCAGCTGCATAATGGCAAAAAGGAATTTATTGCTGATACAGAATCATGGAATGGCTTGGTTGGGAATGGACCTAAAACCTCATCCCATTCCACCCCCTGCCATTGGCAGGGACACCTTCCACTAGACCAGGTTGCTCCAAGCCCTGTCCAACCTGGCCTTGAACATTTACAGGGATGGAGCAGCCACAATTTATAAAATATGAGGTTTTATTTTTTACCCTAGTAAAGTTTCTCTGGGTAATTTTTGGTGACATTGTCTTTGAACAGGCAGCCTGACTGACTTTTGCCAGCTCTGGGAAACTCTTTTGGATCATATCCACACGCCTACCTGGTCGTGGTCTACATCCGCGTCTCCTGTGATGACAATCCTCTTCTCAATCCGTGTCTCTGAAATGCCACCTTTCACAGTCTAGAACAGTAGGAAAAGCTGCTGTTAGTGTAGAAGTGCAGAGGAGTTTCAGCTCACTGGGGCTGCCTGTCTAAAGACGGTATCCAAAAATAGTGTCACCAAACAGTGCCGCTGTACCCGGCGTTGGAGTCATGGGGGAAACTGCTGCTGCTCAAGGAAAAACTGTCATTTTATAAAGCTGAGCCAGGGAAGAGCTTTTACTGACAGTACAGCTCTTCCTGCTGACCCACAGGACAGTCAGAGTCTGTGTCCAGACTGTGCTGCAATTAATGCACAATCCACAGATTTAACACAGGCAAAACTGAACCCTTGTGCTTTGCTCCAGGTACCAATCATGTGTTTGAAAGAACCTTCCAAAAGTTTCTTTTTCCTGTCATTCATCCCTGCCCATCTCTCCATCAGGCTGTTGTTTGAACTGGTGTTTTATGGTGCTTTGTGGTGTTACCTTGGTGATCTGGGTGGTGGTGGTGCTGCTGGTGGTTTCTGAAGTGATGGTCTGGGCAGTCAGCAGGATGCCAGGGTCTAAATCCCCATTGCCACCGTCTGTCTGTGGGACACAAGAACAGTCCCTGAGCAGTGGGGACAGAAGCAGGGGCTCCACATCACCAGAGCCAGACAGAGGACAATGAGGACAGCAGCTCCATCATGGACCGCAAGATACAACACATCAACTTGTGCCTAGGTGCACAAGAGCTGGGCAGGTCTCTGAAGGCTCAAAGTCCCTGTGCTTTAAGGCTGGAGGAGCACAGATCTTGCAGGGAGGATCTGTGACACTCGTCAGACCAGGAGGGCTGGGATGTACCCAGATCTGGGCACGCTGCTGGCCCTGCAGTGCTGGTCACACCATCCATGCCTGAACCATGATGGGACACCAGCGCAGACACCGATCCCAAATTCTGCCTGCCTGCATCCATGGAGATCAACAAAGCCAAGAGCACAACCTGACACAGAAGGTACTTGTCACCCTTCCTCCCTTCTGACAACACCTTGCACATCCCTCACTTCATGCTCTGCAGAAGCACGGAACAGCCAGACATTTGCTGAAACAGGAGTAACTTTCAGAGGTGATTCTTGGATCTCATCCTGCCTGACTCGACTGCTCAAGGTCTGCAGAAAATCCCAAATCAAGTCACCCTGATCAGCTCATCCTGGCTGTGCTGTCCATGTCCCCACTGGGCAGCATCCTCACTCAGCACTGGGACAATATCTGGAATTACCACAAGGTGGGACCATTTCCCACAGTCTGGAAGAGATCTCATGGCACATCACACCCTGTGCACACACAGCCAACTGATTCCAGCCCTGGAGATCACTTTTCCATTTCCAAGTTAGAGCAAAACTCCTCTATTCACCTACTCCCTTGCTGAAAGCCAGGGCAATGCTCACCACCACTGTCTGAACGATCTCTCTGATGCTGCAGCTGGGAGGATGCTGAGCAGCCACAGTATTCCATAGGAATCCCAAATTATACAATCATGAGATTCCTGCATCCAAAATGACATCCCACAGTCGCTTCACTGCAACAGCAGAACAAGGGCTGCTCCTGACAGCCATGGTGATGGCAAAGCCAAGCTGACACAGGCTCCAAAATCTCAAATACATAAATAAAGGCAGGAAGGAATAGGGGTGTTCAACCTGGAGAACAGAAGGGTCCAGGAGATCTTAGAGCCCCTTCCAGGGCCTAAAAGGGCTCCAAGAGGGCTGGAGAGGGACTTGGACAAGGGCTGGAGGGACAGGACACAGGGAATGCCTTCCAACTGCCAGAGGGCAGGGATGGATGGGATATTGGGAAAGAATCCTTGCCTCTGAGGGTGGTGAGGCCCTGGCACAGGTGCCCAGAGAAGCTGTGGCTGACCCATCCCTGGCAGTGTCCAAAGCTGGACGGGGCTTGGAGCAGCCTGGGATAGTGGAAGGTGTCCCTGCCCTCAGCAGGGGGCTGGAACTGGGTGAGCTCTTAGGTTCCTTCCATCTCAAACCATCCTGTGATTCTGTGATTAAAACCTGTTTTAGACTGACAATTAATTTTAACCTCAGCAATGAATCCATACCTGCATATCCTCATGTTGCTCCACTTTCCAGCCACCACATACCCACTGAGGTTGCATTTTATACAAAACATTTGGTATTTAACAACCATTTCAGTCTTGAAATCTAAGGATGACCAAATAATTTATAAACCAAGTTCTCAAGAGGCATAATCAGCCTCTTCAGGGTAGCTGGGAAAACAAGACAAGGCATCTCTTGCAGAAAAAAGGCCAACTGAGGTTAACTTTGTACAGACAGTTCTATATCCTGAAGCCACCAGTAGCTGAACATAAATTCTGTTTGCAAGCACATCTTGAAAAAATAATTACTCTGCAGGGATAGCAAAACCACTGCTCCTCTATAAATACCAGATGCACCTGGAAATAGTGTCCACAGCATCAGTCAGTGCCTGTGCTGCACTCAGACGTGCAGAGAAAGGCAGGTGCTGCTGTCTCATCCTGAGGATTTGGAAAGCATTTCCTTGAGTTTAATTAAGACCCTGGGACATTGATCAGAACACACCTTACCTGTGCAGCTTCATAGGTGATGGTCTTTGTCTCCGTGTGGACAATGGGGACTTCTTTAGTGGGAATTTCGCTTTTGACAGCACTGGACACATCAGAGATGGTGACAGTCTGTGTCTTCACTAGCGGGGGCTGTGAGACAGGGTTAAAAACATCTTGTAAACACCCAGTTCCCATCTCCATGTCCTGACTGGGCTGCTGGCTAGTGTTCTGACACTGATCTGATAAAAGCACTGTGAGAACCAAAGTCAACCTGGAAATCTTTGGGTTTAAGTTTCTGGAACACCATACTGCTCCCAGAGTAGAGATCAGGCGTGAGGATTAGACAGGCACCAAAATCCTCCAGCCCTTCCCCACACCATGGTCAGCCCAAACCAGGCATTAAGGGTTTAATGGGTGTGTCACAACACCAGTGATGCCATCTCCACTGATTCTTAACTTTTTAATTACCAGAAGCTCATTGCCAGTTGCCAGGAGAAGATGACCCTCATCTGCTGATGCCAATGTCAGGTTTAACACCAATTCTGGACACACAAAGACTTGATCAAAGCTGAGCAGCCTTATCCTGACCTCAAGAGCAACACCGTGTTACTAGAAATCCTCATCAGATCTTTTAACTTTTATTAAATCAATGTCAGATAAAACAGAAAGAAAAAGAAGGGTGGAGAGAAATCAGTTGTTCCACCACCTGATGATTATCCAGAAGAAGACAGAGTTAGTTCAGAGCCAGTGCTTTCCAAGAGGGTTTGATTTCTGCCACCATCCCCAACCCTGCCAAATGCCACCGTGATCATTAGGGGGGAAATGGGCATCTATTGAACCAAAAGCAACAGCAACACTGGAGCAGGCAAAAATCCCTCCCACAGTGGGGAGCACAAAGGGGGCACTGAAACGTGCTGGACTGTACCTCAAATTTGCTCTGCTGTGCTGAGGGTCAGCTGCCAGTGCAGCTGGAGCCAGCAAAATCCTTAAGGAGCTAAAATTACACAGTTTTTGAGCCTAAATATTGCCTTTTTGTGGCAATGCCACAGGATGCTTCAATCCAAGAAGAGCAAAGGGCATTGCCCTGCGGTTGATTGTATTTCATGCAAAGATGAATTGAGAGGGACTTGTATTTAATACAAAGACAAATTGAGAGTGGCTCATATTTAATTCAAAGATAAATTGTGAGGGGCTTATTGCACTGACTGCAGGAGATTCAGTGGCTCATTAGCTCCAAGCACAAACTGAAGCCAAGCAAACCCAACTCCTCTGTGGGTCTGTGGCACCTGCTTGCTGCAGTGTTTGGGTTCCCACTCCAAAGGCAGCCGGGCTGTGGGGTGCAGGAGCTGGGCTCACTACCTGGAAGCAGCGAATGAGCTCCGGCAGCTCGTTAGGAGCATCTGGCTTGGGACATTCACCATGTGGCTTTCTAAAGGCAAAGCTGTCTTCACCATCCTCTGCCACCACCTCCTCCTCCTCCTCCTCTCCTCCCCAGGGCTGCCAGGGGAGCACGGCAGGGCTGGAGGGGGGCTCCAGCTCAGGGAGCTCCGAGTCCTTCTCCACATCCACACAAACCCCCTTTCCACATGTCAGGTCCTCCTCGCTGGCAGAGCGGCTGGGAACTGCCTCCTCCTGCTCCTCCTCCTCTTTCTCCTGCTCCTCCTCCTCCTCGCTGCTTAGGGAGGAAGCACCAAAGTGCCAGCTGGGAGAAGGCTGTGAGGCAGGTGGCACTGGAGTCCCACTAAAAACTACCGACTGCTTTGAGCCCTCCCACGCAAAGCCAGTGTTAAAACTGCTCCACTCTGCCACTGCAGCCACATCCTCTCGGGAGAGAAAGTCACTCATTTTCTAAAAAGAAACGGATACACAAAAAAAGGCCAGGGAGAGAGAGAGAGAAAGAGAGCAGGAAGTTAGGGAGAGCAGGAGGTCAGAAGGCATCAAGGTAAAACATCAGGTTCTTATCATATATCACATCTCCAGTAACACATGCAACAGTGGGGCTGGACACTGGAAAACCTCTGTGCTATGTGATGTACCCGGTGCATTTACTGACACAGCCTTCCTGGTATATAAACAATCCACTCTCCTGAATTTTAAGGAATTAAAATTTAAGGAATTGCACCTAGAGGAAGAGTCACCACTAAGCGCTTTTTGCTCCGTTTTTTTATCATTTCAGTGTATCAAGTGGGGACTTGTGCACATCCAAAACTTCCCATGGGCAACAAAACCCACCCACTACTCCAAAACCATTCCTTGATTCTGCTTGTAACTCCTTGAAACTGTTGCCTCACTTTTTAACAAGATTCCCTGGGCAACCAAAAACCTGTAATTTGTGCTTAAAGTGTGAGGCCTGGAGCCTGTGGGTTATTTGCTATGATTCATTTTTTATACACCAGAGGCTTTCACTTCGACTGACCTCCTCTAATGGCACAGCTCAATGGTAGGGTAAGAGCAGGAGCCACTTCATGTAGGAACAAATAGATGGTTTTTTTTAGAATCATTACAAGAAATTACTCTTCCCCCATTTCTCATGGGTATTTTCAGTTCTCTGCTTCTTTATGTTGCAGACAGGTTAGCTGTAAGATTTCTATTTATTGGAATTTCCAGCCTCTCATACTTCTCTTAAGTTGTTGGGGTATTGCTTAGCAAAATGCATTTAATAGGAGTGGAGGGAGAGCAAGCAGCACTGAGATGGGCAGGCCAGACTGTGCTCACAGGTAAAGGTTATTTCTGATCCAAACCCACTTCCACATGTTTCTCTAAAGGAATATTGAAGGGGAGACCTCAAGGCAGTTTGCAGCTCCTCCCAAGGGCCAGCTCTGATCTCTGCTCTGGGACAGGGACAGGAGCCAGGGAAGGGCTGGAGCTGGGCCAGGGCAGGCTCAGGCTGCAGATCAGGGCAAGGTTCTTCCCCCAGAGGGTGCTGGGCACTGCCCAGGCTCCCCAGGGAATGGGCACGGCCCCGAGGCTGCCAGAGCTCCAGGAGCGTTTGGACAGCGCTGCCAGGGATGCCCAGGCTGGGGTTTGGGGAGTCTGGGCAGGGATTGAGGATGGGTTGGATGATCCCTGTGGGTCCCTTCCCACTCAGGATATTCTGTGATATCACATCCTGATCCCACCCTCATTTCCTAACACAAGACTCTACACTGCAATATTCCACAAAACAGAACGTGAACGGGGTTATCAGCTGTGTACAGCCATGTCTTGCTGGTTTAAAACCTGAATTTATATACTGCCAATATCCTGATCTTCCCTTAATTATAGATGCTAAACCTTACAAATTACGCATGGGACCTTGAGAAGACACAGCTCATCTTCTGGAGTTTAATGGAACATGCCTTAGGAGTGAGATTTCCTTACATAAGAGCTGGGGCACCACTCAGCCAAGAGAAGAACCACAGATAAAACAAAGCACATTAAGCAGCCACACAAACACTGGTGTATTTATGAGGCAAAAATCTGTATACAGTCAAAACAACTTCCCAGTTCCCTTTCACAGACAGAGAAAATAATTTGCATTTTGGAAGCATCTCGTATGACAGATGCATAAAGGGAGGCAGAGCTGGAATGGAGCCTGTGCTGTGTGTAAACTGGTCACCAGGAGAGCCAAGTAGAGCAGCAAACATGCAAGCTGGAAAGACAGCATGAAATCCTGATAAGATCAACTGATCAGAAGCACTTTTTGCCTTGCCTTCCTATTCCACTCAGAAGAAGAGAAACTAATGGGAAGGTATTTGTTTCTAGATAAAGTTATCCATGTAAAACTTCCCCCCTCCCATAGGAATTTCAGCATCTGTTACAAACTCTGATCTTATCAAGATTTGTTTTAAATTGCAAATGCCAAAGTATCCCTATGTTTAGGGCTCAGATTTGCAGAGTTCCAAGCTCACCTTGAGACCCAGGAAACCTGAGAGGTGCCTGGACTGCCAACTACCATTTCCAGGGACTCAGCCCCAAACCAGCGAGGCCTAAATCAAGCATGGAGCAGCCAAACACAAAGTAAATTAAATACAGGACAGGATGCAATGCCCCAGAAGAAACAAACTGACCCAGACATGAATGCAACTAAAGCACCACCTTTGAAATACAAATCTTTGTGCCCCTGAGGATACAGCTGAAGCGTTGCAATGTAGTGACACACAGTAATTCAGACTGGGGATAAATTAATAACAGGCTTAATTGCATGTTTGATACCAGTGGCCAAGAGGATTTCTTTTTCTCAAAAAGTGGTTTTGTATAAAGTGGTTTGCCTGCATTTTTTCAAGACTCAGCTGTTTAGGATCAGGATCTATTTGCATGACCCAGCTGCCCTGTGCTGTCAGAGTGGATTTTTTTTTTCATGCTGATGCCTCTCTCTGCTGAATATTCCATTATTCCCACCCCAAATCAAACTGCTATCCTGCAGAAAACTTAAGGAGTGCTAAAATGATGTCAACTGCCAGTTACCATTTAATTAAAATTGCTAAAACCATGAAGTTCAAGTGCACAGTACCTCCCTACAACCACCACATGAAATGCTAGGAATCCCAGCTGGTGAACACTTCCCAGTCCCGTTCTTTTCCAGCATGGTAATGGAATTGTTGACACTGTTATTAGGTTATCCCCAAACAAGGATCCACAGAAGCTCACAGGCTTGGAGTGACTGTCTAGGGATGCACAAGGAGATGATGTTGCTTTTGCAGCAAACCACACTCACCAGAGAGCGCTCCCAGATCAACTGATGCCCACTCTCACAGCTGGCAAAGCACTTGGGTAAAAAGTATTATAAAGCAGAAAACAAGAGATCTTTATTTTACAGTACCCACCATTGCCTTACAGAACTGCTTTGCCTTAAGGAAGAAATCAAAAATGTTTAGAAGCTGTTCAACACACCCTGGCATTGAAAAGGATGGACATTACCTACAGATCTGTGGTTTTCAATGGATTTTGTCATTGCCATTGATCTGATCACAACATCCTGACCAGCCTACTCAGATGACAAGATAGAAGAGATTTTGACCAAAATTAAAAGTACTGCTAGAAAATGCACGGTGTGCTCAAAGCTGCAAAAGATTAAATTCTGTCATGGACAAGAATCCAATGTATTCCACAACACACAGCAGCCATCTCCCAGTCACTGCATCATGAAACAACCTCAAGATCAAGACTTGTATTATCAAAATAAAGTTGTTGGGCAGTATGATTCCTCTGCCTACCCCCACTGGTGCCCTTCCCATCCCTTTTGTGGGACAGGTACTCTTGCATGAAGGGCTTTTTGTTCCAAAATCCCTCTGCAGAGAACAAAGTGGTGGCATTGCAAAAGCTGCCTCAGCACAGCAGCAGCAGGTGAAAAGAGGGGATAACATCAGGGTTTATAAATGTCACCAATTTTGTGCTGCTCATTCCACTTCCCTCATTCCATAAATGAAGTTACAGCTCTGCCTTGGTGCCAGGCTCATCTCAGGAACCAGCAGCATGAGCAGTCAGATCTGTCTCCCTGTAATCTCACAAAACTTGGGACTTAAAATTGACTCTTGACACAGCCTCGAAACACAACCTGAGCTTCAACCAGCCAAAACCCACCAGAAACTTGTGTTGTATCACTGAGCTGAGGAACAGTGGTTCATTAGGAATGTGGTTCTGCAAAAGGAGCATTTTTGTCCTCAGATTCACATACCAGGTGGGACAGAGGCTCTTGTAGCTGAGCTGTGCAGGACCTGCCTCATTTCTCCTTTCAGAACCACTTTTTGCAATCAGTTTTTCCTACCACTCAGTCTCCAAAGCAAAGAGGGAGAAGGTGTTAGAGTGACATTAAGCATTTGGTAGAGGGCTCCTGCAAACAAAGCCTGTCTTAAACCAAGCTGGATTTAATCCTCAATTGAATTATTCTGGTCAGTTTGAGAGCTTAGAGCTGCAGCCTTGTGTGCTCTCTCTCCCCAGGAGCACCCAGCCCACACCCAAGAGCATCCAGCAGGTCCTACACCCTGAATGCCATCAGCAGTGACTCAGGATCTGATGGCTCCTGCTCTGAGAAAGGAATAGTGAGGGTTAGTCCAAGGAAGTCATTAACACAGGTCACATATAGCTTTTTTTGGTTAATAAGCAGTAGCAAGAAAGATCTGATTTGCAATAACATTTATTAATGATAAATGTACATATTTACAAAGAAAAATCTGAGAAAAAATACAAAACCAAGAAAGTGTTCCAAAAGAGAGCATTTTAGGTAAAAAAGAAAGTGTTTCTAGTCCCCACAGACTGATCCAACAGGACTGTCTACCATTGCTAGAAGATCCCAAAGGGGCCCAAACTAAGGCCAGTCCTTCCCACCAGCCCCACAAACCACAAGGGATGCAAACAGAGACACAAGAGGAACCACCTGTCAGGTTTTCCAGTGTCATCCACTACAAAGTGCATACCAAGGAGTTTCTGCATGAATCCCTAACCCTTTTTTGGGCTGAATTTACCCAGAAAGCTTCCTCCCTCATCCTGTAGGTCAGAACAGGCACCATCAACTCATGACAAAGAAAAAAGAAAACCTAATAAACCAGTGGAATAATTCTCAGAGTGACAAATTACTGACACTGATGTGAAGTGAAAGACACTTTGCCCACAACCATTAGGATTTGGACTTGATGATCCTTGTAGGTCCCTTCCAACTCAAGGTATTTAATGATTCTATGATAACCTTCCCAGGAGCCCGTGGTACAGCCAAGCCTCACTCCTCCAAACACAAAGTACTTCCCTTGGTGCTGAGGAAATCCAGCTCTCCTGATTATTTCAGGATGGGAGGAAGATACAGAATACTTACTCCTTAGGGTCATCACTAGTTACTGGACAAACCACAGGGGAGGGGAGCCAGTCTTGGCTGAACACTGCCCTGACTGAGCTGCCCATGGAGAGTGCTCAGCTCACCTTGTGCCACTCCCCAAATGATGCCTCGAGTATCATCACACACAGAGCCCCACACCCAGCACAGCCTCAGAGCTGAATCCGAGTTCCAAGCTATTGGCTCTGGCACATCTGCTGCTTCAAAATACTGGTGTCCACCTTTTCCTAAAGCAAGAAAGCACAAGAAACTCCTGTGTGTTTTAGGTGGTGTTCAGAAGAGCTGGAATCCAGGTAAGGAGATTCAGGAAGTGAGTATGGAGCCAGCTGCCAATATTGTGATGGGAAACCTCAACAGCTCCCAATGGGATCCTACACACGAGCATCGAAGAGCTGAGTGACCACACCACAAAACACTGGGCAAAACTGCTGGCAGACTTATCCTGCCTATGTCACCAGAATGCCATTTGCTGCAGCAGGTCACACTGAAAAACCAGGATTTCTCATGCCAACCTGGATGAGGTTACATTTCCAGCTTCCCTGCAGGAGGGATAACTCAGCACTCCATCACTCACAGCCTGGCGCTGCACCAGCCAGGCTGAACAAGGTGTGTGAATTCCTGTGTTAACGGGTGCCAGTGTCAGGGCAGGCGGCCAGGAGCTGCTGGTGTTCCCAGCAAGTTTGTTCCTGAGGAAAATAGGAGGGAAGTACATGTATTGGTTCCTTTATAGATTCCCTGAGATCTCAGCCCTTAAACAGCACTAGAGCCAGACAGCTCTCCCTGTGCACAGGGATGACAGCAGGACTCACAAAATCCTCCTCTCAGTGCTGCATCCTGTGCTGACATCGCGGGAAAAGGGGGAAACCACAGCACCAAGGTGTGAAAGATATGGAATGCGCACAAATGGGATACAGAATGTGCAGGAATGAGACCTTCCGTGGCTTTCCATGGACTGTCACTCCCTTTGCATTACAAGCAAACAGGAAAAAAAGCAGAGGAGCAACTGGGAAAGGGGCTGTAGCCCAGTGGGCACATCCCTAGGGTGTTGAACAGACGAGGTTTCTGTTCCCGGTAAGTTACAGGTTTCCTCTGTCAGGAGGGATCATATCTATGTGGATGAATACGGGTAACTTGCCTCTAAACTGCCAGAGAAATAGAAAGCATTTGTTCCATTTCTTTATGCTCTGCAGTGATAATTGGTATATAAATCCCAAAAATGTTCCTGAGCATTCTCAGAGTGCAAAGTTTCCAAGGTTTTTTGCTGGTGACAACCAGCCTTATCTCAAGATTGAAAACGAGAGAAAGAGACCATTTGAATTAAAGAGTTAAGAGAATTGAGTAGAGGTGACAGAGCCCATCTCTTATCCCACTGGGATGAGACACCCTGAGCACTTTGGTCTAAGGTTGCTCTGGGCAGAGAGTTTTCGACTTCAGGTCCTTTGGAAATGGGTGACAGAGCTACAGAAACCATGGCTTTGCCAAAGCCACTGGTGTGGCTTCCAAGTTCTTGTCACTGGATGAGAAATGCAGTAAACTCAGCAGGGCTCAACACAGCATCCCAAGCAGCAAACCTGAGCAGTGGCTTTGGGAAGGAAGCACCTGTGAGTTCAAGCTGCTTTTCTCCAGGAAATACGGACAGAAAATGGACAGAGAGATCCAAACAATTCCTGTTTCTTCCCTCTCCACGCCAGGTTGGGGAGAACAAACAATCTCTGTTCTTCATCACAACTGTTTTGGGAAGGAGATGCAGGCAGGGAATGCCAGCCACAAATATCCCCTGACTTCTTCCATCCTGCATTTTCTGCACAGCACATGGCACCCCAGCATCCTCCCCCACCTCCCTTCTCCAGGGACCACCTCTGTCTTCCTAAACTCCACACCAAATCCGCTGGAGTCCAAGTGCATTCCAAGGGGTGCTCCAAGGATTCAGACACACAGCCTACGCACACCCTCCTTCACACCAGACTGTGCCTGGACCACGACCATCTGACTTCTACACTTCCTAGTGGCAAAGGAGGAAGACTGTGTATTAAAGGCAGTGTATTAAAAAGGGAAGAATATTTTCCAATGAAAAATCAGTATCCTCACAAAACAAAGTCCTAAAGGCACAAACTGGTGAACTAATCGGAGCAGGTTACAAGAGGAATTGGAAAGATTCCTGTGGGATTAAAACAAAGGGTTTCACTAGCAACCTAAGTTTCTGAGACAGCATTTAGAACCTCAGCCTGTACACTGAGAGCAAGAGGTGGCTCGAGTGGTCCATGATACCCTCAGACCAGACAGCCCATGCCATGTTTGCCTTATTCCTTCAAGCTTATCTGCTAGCTTCCTAAATAACACTGTTCACACAGATACAGATCTAGAAAGGGTTATAAATACAGGTATTTATATATATTCACACATTTTAGTCCATGTAATAAAGGCTTGCTCCTTTCTCTTCCATGCTGCTGGAGCAGCTGCCACCACTGGTGGCACTGGGGGGTGTTCTCAGAGCGACTGTGTCCATCCCCGTCCTCCAGTGGACACAGGAGAACACGGATTAGGGCTGAAAGGAGAAATGGGGGGCTCAGCTCAGCCCCATTGTTACTATTTACAGAAAAGAAACCCCTTAGACACAAAGTCCCACATTCCCTCCAGCTCACAAACCAGCTCTGCTCGGTCCAGCTGGGCTGGAGCCTGCACAGCTCAGCCAGGATAACTCGGATAAACGGGAGCATCATCCAGACACTTACATTGTAGGCAATAAACAACGACCAGCATGCAACGGATTGGTTAAACAAGTAAAAAAACAATTGAGGGCTTTAACATTACAAGTGTGTCCTGATGTGGCCAAGCCAACATGCCAACAGAGGGAATGCTCAAACAGCAGGTAACTCCATCCCTGTGACCTGAGCAAACATGCATCAGTTAGTTCCACACAATTAAATAAAACACATCCCAAGTGCACCAAGACCATCAGATTCCAAAAAAAATATTAATCTATGTTTACAATAAATATCTCCTTGCTATGGGTTATCTCCTATAACAGTATGTGTTTTCCTGCATGTGAGAATAGGGTTGGAGAGGGAAGCTGGGATACTTTGTCAAAGACTTCTCCCACTAGGAAATGAAAAACTGACCCTGTCCCTAAGTTATTACCAAGAGCAGCAGTGAGAACCAGCACTTTTTATTTAATGCCAATTTGAGTTTCCTAGAAATGGAGTGGTTATGGATTAGATTCCAGTGTTCTTCCTAGAGATTCAACCTCTTGATGCCCACAGAGGCTGTGGATTCCCCATGCCTGGAATTGTTCAAGGCCAGGTTGGACGGGGTTTAGAGCAACCCGGTCCAGTGGAAGGTTCCCTGCCCATAGCAGGGGTGGAATGAGATGATCTTTAAGATCCCTTCCAACCCCAAACCATTCCAGAATTGTGATTCATCAGATTCCTGTAAAGCCCCTTTTAGATCAGTGTCAAATGTTCTTCAGCTTGTGAGTATCTTACATTTAAAACAACAAGCTTAAAAGCAATTCTCCAGCAATTCCTATGGGAAGTCTTCAGGGACTCAGGAAACCAGACTCACCTCCCATGATTTCCTCCCATCTGCCCTCCCACAGCAGTTGGGAACACAGTTCAAAGAATTTGCTTTTGCACCTTAGGAAGCTTCAGAATGGACCTGGCAATCCACAACCCCTCCTGCCAGGTCCCATCACAGCCACACAAGGACATACAGCAGGATTAACACACCAGTCACAGGGTGTCCCTCCCTGGGACAGCGAACTACGGAGATCAAAGACCAGGACAAGGAAGATGCAGCAGAAACTACAGCCAAGAAATTCAGGAGCTTTGGTCTTGAAGTTTCAACATGACCCTGTTGCCACTCAGAGAAAGAGCAGCCACCAAACAGTCAGTGCTATGACCAGGAAAAAGGACATCATAAAGGGAATACGTGGAGAAGGAAAGCTAGAGTACAGCTGACACTTTTTGAGTGATTTCTGCTCTTCAGGGATTGCAATAGAAACCTTTGGAAGAGTTGCTTCACTTGCTGGCCGGGGAAAGGCTGTCTCAGTAGGTATCTCCTGCTTTTTTAGTTTGTCTTCATCCTGTACTAACAGAGGCCGTTCCCGTGTCTGCTTTCGTGGTAGAAGATCAAGAAAGACAGAGAGAGATGAACAAAAATGACAGATGGAAAGTGCCCAAAATGACACTTGGAGATGTGCAAAGCATTAGGGCAGCTCTTCTCAACATAAAATAAACTGCCCCAGGGAGCAGAGCTGCTGGTGGCCTGGGTCACACCAGCCCTGGAGCTACAGAACCATGTCCTGTTTGCAGAGCTCATCAACATCTGCACCAGGATCACGGGTGTTTGGTGCCTGCCTCCCAGAAAAGTGGATGCTCAAACTCTTCCAGAGTGTTTTGGAATTGGAATGGTTGAGAAAAAAGTTCGAGGCATTCGAAACAGGAATGGTGCAGTACAAAACGTGGTCTCTGACAGCTTCCTAATCTACAGTGCCCTTAAAACCCAGCGTTTGGAAAAACCCATGGAATAGCCAGACTGCAGAGCAGATACAAAATGCTTTTCCAAAGTTCTGACCAGAATATCAAAATTTCGATTGGTTTGAAAATTCTGTTGGAACAAGTGAAAAACTGTAAATTTTAGAAATCCCACACATGGAACGGGCAGGGTGGCAGTAGGAGCAGTGCAAACTCCTGGAATTTTGCTCCGTGTTCTAGCATTTTTGTTTCTGGAGTCTAAAAAAATGATAAAAACCCAAAATGAGTAAGTAAATCAGCACGCAGGACCATGCAAGGGCTTCAGCACTTCTGCTGAAGAAAGGAAAGACTGTGGGAATGTTGCTGTTCAGTAACTCTGCATCCCTTCAGTTTGCCAGCCCTGGTCAAACCCAAGTGTACTTAGGAGAGGAAAAACTTTGCTCTAAGCTCCCTCAGCTGAGCCAACCTCCGCTGGTCAGTGCGGTATTTTGGGACTGGTTCTTTGCACACCCCTAAGTGGTGAGAATTCGGGAGAAAGTAGCTGGGAGACTGGGCAGCAAAAGAAAATATAAAATGCAAGAGTAACATGATCGTTAAAACAACAAAAAAACGGAAAGAAAGACAACATAAAAAGAACAGGGAACAGTTAAAATTTTCAGAATTGCTTTTGTCTCCGAATACACGGTTATATCGGTCATGCAGCTTTTTCGAACCAGCCATGCACCAAAATAAGCAAGAATTGAAAGCTGCAAAAGCTGCAGCAGTGCCAAAGTCCTCTGGGTATGAGTTATGAAACTACTTCATGTAGCCAAAACAAAAATGTTATCCAGCAGCTGCTGTTGAGTTTTTGCTCGGTGCCATTGCAATAGCAAGTCTGGTTCAGAAGCACAGATCAGAGCAGCAGCTTTACCTCAAGCCCACCAACCTTTCTCTCAGAAGATGGGACACTGACTTTCTTGACCTGGACACACAAAGCGTGTTAAGGTTCAGTTGTCTCGTAATAAAACATACAGGAATAGCAGAAAAGTGGCCCCTGGCAAAAACCCCTTTGGCCACTAAGGCAGGGTGAAGTTACCACCATGAACAGGAGCAATGGCTTTGCACCATGATTTACCATCCTTAATCACCATCTGATTTATGATCCTTCAACACAGGCAGCTGAGGGAAAACTTTCTCTTTGGTCAGTGCCTGGGGAAGATGCATTTCTGAAAGTTCACAGCAGGACATGGCCACCTCAGAGTGAGATCACCTCAAAGAGGACCAGATTAAGAAGGAATTTCCAGAAATGCAAATCCAGGGCTGACACCAATTCTGCAGTGCTGCAGACCCACTGCAGCCTTAGGTGGGACAAGCCCACACCATCCAGCTACGGAGACCAGCAGCCCTCCAAGATCTCAGTGAGGTCACCTTGCAAGAAATTCTTCATAAAACCCAAGAATAACATTCTTGAACTGCAGCTGTGGAGCTTGAGAGCCTCTGCTCTGTCCCACACACACCCCAAAACCCACGGGGCACAGTGAGCAGAGCTCTGCTGCCCACATTCCTGGGGAATCTACACTGAGGCTCAGCAACAGAGGGCAAAGCCCATCCCTGTGTTAAACAGGGTAATCCCAATGACAGGGTGCCCAGAGCAGCTGTGGCTGCCCCTGGATCCCTGGAAGTATCCAAGGCCAGGCTGAAGGGAGCTTGGAGGAACCTGGGACAGTGGAAAGTGTCCCTGCCCATGGCAGGGGTGGGACTGGATGGGCTTTAAGTTCCCTTCCAATCCAAACCATTCTGAGAGTCTGTAACAACCAACCCCGATTAAGTTCATTTTGGGGATCTTCAATTTTCTAGCAGGCAAAAAAAGCCCTTTAGCTGTCCTGGTTTTACTCCAAGCTTTAAGGAGCCTGTAGTAAACTTGCTGTTAAACCCCTTGTACATGTTAAAATAACCCTCCATCCACTGCAAGATTATTTCCTGATTAATAAGTATCTGTCTTGTTTGAACATTAAATACTAGTTCATCTGCAGGGCTGTGGAAAGGAAGGGGAAAAGCTGAGTTTTCAACCAGGAGAATCTTCAATTGCCACTACTTGCAGTCAAGGATGCAAATTTTCTGTTGCAATAAAAAATTGCATTTATTACTTAAAAGACTGATTACCACAGGCACTAACTACAGTTTTACTCACAAGCTCCAAATCTGAATCAGTTACCACCAGT
Source organism: Eopsaltria australis (assembly GCA_034509425.1). Taxonomy (NCBI): domain Eukaryota; kingdom Metazoa; phylum Chordata; class Aves; order Passeriformes; family Petroicidae; genus Eopsaltria; species Eopsaltria australis. The sequence goes on from JAVTVJ010000520.1 coordinate 203,125, forward strand.
ACGACACAAAGGTGTCTGTTAGCCAAGAAGAAACCAGCTGGTGACTGGTTTTTCCTTGGAAAATTACCTTTTTAATGAAATTAGCTGAGAAACTGTGAGTGTATGTGGTTACTAACACACAGTTCCTGGAAGGAGGGAGATTCCCATCACGTTTGAACAGCCCTGCTGTGGCCACCCGAGGAGTCTTCTCAGAGCCTCCACAGCAGATCAGCACCTGGAGTTCCTAATGCAAGTCTAAACCCAATGACATACCAGATTAACTGGAGAATGAAGTGATTTTGGAAAAATCATCCCATCCCAGTGCTTCTCCATTGGGTTATCGGTAATGTTATCTCTGAAGTAATAATTTAGGTCTTAAGATTTTGGGTTTGTTAGGGTTTTTTCCACATTTTGGGGAGATCCAGGAATGAGCCAGTCCCCAAACCAGCCATGGGAAGTGTTCTCCAGCATCACACTGACACCAACACTAGGAAAAGCAGCATCAGTACCAGCTAAAGAATTCCTACATCCTTCTCTACCGAAAAAACGCATTTTTACGATACTATGACCAAACCTTAATTCTCCCAGAGAGCATTCTACACGTTACAAGTCAATACTAACGATTAAAATCGAAAACAAGCAGAAGCTAAGGGGAGCTGAGGCTGGATCCCACACTGGAACTGTCCCCCTGGACACCCGAGGTACTCACTCCATCCGCTCCCGTGGGGATCTGCCCGTTGACGTTGAGGCTCCGGAAAGGGGAGTGGGTGGACAAACGTTTGTCCCACTCACTCGGCCGAGGCTCCGGGACGGACTCCATGAAGTTCTTCTTCAACTCACTGATGTTGGCATGGTGCTTCTTTATTTCTTCCTGGGTCTTATCTAGATCCTATCAGCAAAAGGACAGGATAAGTGAAGGGATGCTGAGAGGCCCGGGACTGCCTAAGCTGCGCTTAGCAAAGCTGCACTCAGCAGAGCTGCTGACGGCTTCCCAAACTGTGCTCACACTGCAAACACACAAAGGGAGCATCCTCTCTCCTCCTCTTTGATTCACTGGGATAAGCTGCAACCATGGAATGGGGTCTCCTCCAGGAGCAGGACATGCCATTGGTTCGTCTCAAGCTATGCCAAACCAGGTGACAGCTGAGCTGGAATATCATGGATTTTCCCCAAAAGGGATTTTTTAAAGTTGCCAGAGACTGTGTTTCTTTGGGTTATTTAATTTAAAATCTTTAAACTTTGTGGGTTTGCTTTCTTTTCCCTCTGCTAGCCTGAGTATCTACAGGTATCAATGCAATTAATGATAAAGAAAATGTTTTCCCAATTTTATTTACTCTCTTCCTACTTGTTTCTCTTTTATCCTAGCAGAAATTATCTTTGCTTCCAGAATATCCCCATTATCATTTTTTCCCCTCCCTCTCATCTCATCCCTCCAGGAGCTATCATAGGAAGTTTCAGACTTCAGAAACAAAGATGAGATGATTTTTTTTTTTTTTTTTAAATCAAACTGAAAATTATTTTTTGCTGGATAAAACAAGAAACTCCTGATAAAATTTCTCATCTGGAAAAAGTCTGATTTTTTACTCTGTGATGCCAGTTTACAGCATAAACACACAGACTTCAAGGCAAGTCAACTTGTTAAAAATAGTTCTTCCTTGCAAGCAAACCAGAGGTTGTAGAAAAGAAAGCTTTTGCATAAGCCAAACAACAACTTCTTGGGACAGGGCCAAAAAGCAGCAAGAAAAGGGGAAATCAAGGTCAGTAAAAGCATCACCAGGAAACTTCACTGTTTTTGTGCTTTTAGTTGTTATTCATTCCAACGATTTCAGAACATGGGATAGCAAATTCATACCTAAAGGAGGGCTCTCCCAAAAAACCTCCATTCCTGCAGCTCACCCAGGACACACCACCCTCCCTCCACAGGGCTAAACCCCAAAAGCCTCTTTAACAATATTTACTCCTTTTGGCACAGTTCTGGGGGGAAAATAACAAATTTTGGCTTCTATCCTAGATGAAAGTATAAGGCAAGTGCCTGTTAGGTAGGGAAAAAAAAGCAGAAATGAGTCTGCTGTGGACTCTGGGGTGAATCCCTGCCTGGTCCAAGAACCCTACAGCTGCTCCTGGCTCAGAGAAGAGAGAAGGACCACCTTGGCTTTCCAGCATTGTGCAGAAGCAGGGTCTGGGAGGGCTGGTAGAGGAGCCAAAGCCACGAGGAGCTCCATGGAGCTGGGTCTGGGAAGCACCTAGAGGAACCAGCTTGCTCAGCATCACCCTTTTCCTCCTGTTTTGCCCTTTCTGCAGGAACCTGGCACACGTGGAGCGTTAAAAGGCTTTCAGTTAAATCAACAGGCAGCTTCAGGAGGGGTGAGGACTGCCAGGAAAATAGCTGATCTGCCAAGTACATGGATGAAAAATTAAAGGGAATAAAGGGGGTGAGCTGCTGGGTCAACCCTGTTGTAGGAGAGGGCTGGAGCACCTGCAACAGAACTGTGGGAAGGGGAGTGGGGAGGGAAAGGGTTCAGAGGCAAGTATTGCACTGATGGGAAAAAGGGGGTTAGAAGCAATGACAAAGCTCTGTTTGGGGCTGGGAAATTGGAGCTGTTTGAGTTGGGTGAAAAAGCAGCAGGCACAGTCTTCAGAGCGCTCTGGCGGCGGCCAAACTCTGCCTATCGTGTGCAGACCCTTCACTTGTGACTCAAAGCTCTATGTAGCAGTCAAAACAAATAGAAATAAAACCCAAAGAAACCCACACAGAAGCTGCAAAACTTTGAACATTCTGATGAGGAGAAGGCAGTTAAGTACACTCCACTTTCAAGAGATACCACCAAGGAAACCCTACAAGCTGTTGGTGCTGCAAGTTTGAGTAGAAACATGTAACACAGGACCAGAGTATCAGAAGCCACAAAACATCTCCCATGACAGAATGTATTAAAGAAAATAAAATATATGATTGGCATGGTCTGTTCTGAGACCGAGCTTGGGTGAAACCAAGTGGAAAGGGCTCCCAAATCCAAAGGAAATAGCTGGAATGTGGAAGGATGAGCCACTCGTGACCACTGAGCCTCTCTGTCAGATTCAGAGGGACCTGGCACTGAGGTAGGATGGGTCCCAGGGGTGGTGAGGTGCTGCAAAGACCAGGAAAGGCTGGGAGGAGGATGGAAAAGCTGCAAACACCACTGCAGCATCCAAAAGGATCCCTCCTGCCTGAAGCAACATGGACATTGTGGTGGCCTGGACACCACAGAGGTGACAATTTCACAGAATTCTGGAATGGTTTGGGTTGGAAGGGAACTTAAAGCCCATCCCATTCACCCCCTGCCCTGAGCATGGACACCTTCCACTATCCCAGGTTGCTCCAAACTCCATCCAACTTGGCCTTGGGACACTTCAGGGATGGAGCAGCCACAGCTACTTTGGACAATCTGCTCCACTTTCACCAGCAGCCTATCCTGAATTTTGTATTTTCACAGACTGGCTTTTCCCCCAGGAAAATAATTTGTTTCAAGCAGTAAAGAAGTGGCCAATGAGCCCCTACAATCCATGACCCCCTGAGCAGCCAGCGGGTCCCAGAGCAGATCTGAGCACTGCCAATCATGTATTTTGCGGAGGTATGAGAGAATGAAAGTCAGAAGAGGAAGAAGGAAGAAGGCCTGCACATCATCATGTTTACTGTCACCATGCAGAAGCATAATTAAAAAATCAAATCAAATCAAAAGGTCTTTCATGCAAGAGCATGCAAAAACAAAGGCAGCAGCAGAAGAGGAAGAAGTTCAGCACAGATGCAGAAGGTTTAGCAAATGCAACTCAAAAAAAGCTTCAAGTTCATACAAACCTCCAACATTAAATTGCTATGCCTGATATAAATGTTTTCACCATCTAGCCTCTTTGATCTCTTCTGTGAAAATGAAAGAAAAGGGGGAAACAAAACAAAACAAAAAAAAGCACAAAAAATTAAAACGTTGGTCTTGCGGGATCGATAAATCGGCAAATTAAAAAGTTAACTCAAGGTGGGGAGTGCAGCGCTGTGGCAGCATGGGGTGGGAATTCCCACTGGGAATGGGGATCTGGCTCATGGAGAATGGGAGATGTAATGAGTCCTTTAAAGAGACAGCTCCCAGGGGGCCTTGGCCCCAGCCCCAAAGAGACAATTCCTGGTTTTCTGTGGAAGCCTTGCACAGTCACACCACATTCCTGAGAGATGCAGGTCCACCCCTGGGTGCAAGGCTGCGCTGCCTGGGGGGACTTTGCAAGGTCCAAACGTGCACAGCAACTGCACCTTAATCACTTTCCCATCTTGGATGTTTCCCTATTACTTAATCAATACCAAAAAAGCTTTCCCCTGATTTTTTTTTTTGCATTTCCTGCAATGCAGGCTACATTTAGTTTCTAGCTGAATTTGTTACAGAGAAGAAATTTCATAAATCAAACCAAGTGTGTTTCTTTTTAACATTCAACATGCATAATTTCAGCAATCAAGTTGTCTATGGGACAAAAAGCTATTGATTTCCAAATCAAGTATTTGATAGTTTAAAGAAAACCAACACCCCAACCCAAAGCCCATGAAGAAATTGGAGCACTGTCTTTTTAAACAGGTTACAGATGCATGAATGATATGGCAAATTTGGCCAGTGAAAGGGTAAAATGGCTAACCTTCCTCATTCTTATCAGCTCTTCCTCTTTTTCTGCAGGCTGCTGCTGTTGGGCAGTGATAAAAAAAAAAAAAAAAAAAAAAAAGAGTTGTTGGTTCATTTAACTATGTTGAACCTTGGAAAAAAAAAAGTGTGAGCAACCTAAACTGAATTATTAGCACAAACCTGGGGCTGGGCACCATTCGTGGTGGGGACTGTGACCTCAATGTGTGTTTTCCTCACCTACATTTAAGAAATAAATTGGTAAAAACATTTCTTGTTAGTAGATTTGTTTAAAGAAACCATTTAGTTTCCAAACACAGCTGCATAAAGTTGGTTTTGAAGTGCTGGGGGGAACATGCAAAAACCAACATGCAGCCCTGGGCAGGGGTTAATGACACAGCAGCTCCCCAGCACTCTGTTAGTCACCAGCATGTTAAATAATTCCTCCAGCTTGAGAATTATTTGTATTTGAAACCAGTGCTCTCCAGTGCTTCTGAAGAAGGGCTTCCCACTTGCATTAGCTTGGCCAGGCAATGTTTCCAAATGGCATTTGCAGCTGGATCTCCCAGTGAAAATCCAAACAAAGCAACATGCTCAAATTAACACAGACCTTCTCAAAAACAGAAATCATTGGTTATATCATGGGTATTATGTTGGCAGAGGCAGTATAAAGAGGCACAGCTACAAAACCAAGCCTAACATCACAAATTGAGTTCTTTCCTGTCCAGAAGTAGAAAGCCAAGATTGTCTTAACACTCTAAGGAAGTATTTTAGGGAAACTGGATTGCCAAGTACTCTGAATGCAAAAGCATCAGTGGGTGTTAAAATAAGTGATGCAGCTCCATTGGAGAAACAGTAAATTTGGCACATTCAAATCCACATTTTCCTCCCACATCTCTATTTAAAGGGGGAAAAAAAATCCAATGTTTAAGTATTTAGGAAGAAACCTGTAATAAGTGAGATGGGATAAGTAAAATTTCCTCGTTCTCAGTGTAACATGAGGGAGGGGAAGCAGCTGGGCAGGAACAGCAGGGCAGGAACTCTGTGCTCTGATTCCTACCCCACAGTGCCAGCCTGAAGTTCCCTTCAGCATTTTCATTTAAAAATTACTGTTCACGCAGGCCATGGAATTTTTTGAAGCAACTGCCCTTTCTTCACCTCCCTCTCCCAACCTTAATTAATAGGAATCTTCCTTGGAGATGTTCACACAAGACCCACTGTGTGGTATGTTTAGAATCACATGGCTTCAGCAATGCTGAAAACAGCTGAATTTTGGAGTAATGTGAAAATTGTGTCTCAAGGCAAACACTTCTGCTGCACTACTGCAAGGTTTCAATAAGTCAGTAAGATCTGCAGAATATTAAGGACACTGTAATATCAACAAGAATTTTGCACAATATTTTGACTTACTAGAACAGCACACATGTATCAACCCCAGCAAAGACCTCAGACATTTGTGGAAAGATCAAATAATGGTTAAAAGTACTGAATTTAAATAATAAACTCCCCAAGGTCTCACCAGTGCCATTTTCAACTAAAGTTTTAGTCCAGTTTGCAGCACTGTATTACCAGCTCTCCCAGAAAAAGCCTATCAAGGTGAAAAACATTCTGGTGCTGGGCTGCAGACCAGATCCATTATCACTGATTTCACTGGAATTCCCTCCTGCTGTCGTACCAGGAATCAGGGGCACAGCCTGGCCACGGGTGAGCCCTAATGAGTTCCATGATCACGTGCAGCTCTTGCCGGCGTTTTTAACCATCTATCAGCAAGCTGCACTTGCTTCAACCACAACTACCCAAACCCGACTGCCCTGGAGCTCCTTCTTCCACCTGGAATGTCAGGGCTGGGATTTCCCTGGCATCCAGACCCCTGTGCCTGCTCCCACCCGACACCTGGCAGAGGGATAAACCCCTCATCTCCCAGGACAGAGCTGCTGCTTTGGGGTGACCTCTCAAGTGATGCTCCAGCCCGGCTCTTCCCAGGAGACTCCACTCTGACCTACCCTTGAGGCATCCAATGGCTCCTTGGCTTTCTCTGGTGGAAATTCTTCACGTCTCCCATCAGATTTTGCTGTTTCCTTCCCTACTTTAGAAGTGGCCACATCCTTGACGTCGGGCTTAGCTGGGGCTGGCTCTGCATGGTGGCTCTGAGCGATGGCCGGGGCTGAGGTGGGCCGGGGACTCCGCTCTGGGGTTATCACAGCCACTGCTGAGGATGGGGGACAGACAGGGACAAGGTTCAGAGCAGGTAACTTTTCAAAGGACTAGGCAAAGTCTTTCCAAATTACAGTGCTGTCGTTTAAAAAGAAAGGGAGAAGGAGGAGGATGAAAGAAAAAGGAAAAGAAATAAAGATGTTGAGCGAAGCAGCTTGTGCATTTAGTACGGGAGAGTTGAGATTATTTTCCTTATGGTTTAAAATAAAATCAAATAAAACCCCACACCAGATGGTTTACAAAAAGCAAGCTTGCACTCTGCAGAGAAGCCACACCAGAAAGGCAAATCTATTTTTGACACTGTGCCATGGATTTCTGGGTCCTTCACACACAACTGACACAGACTCCACTCCAATGCAACTAGAAAAGACACAGTGTGAGGAGTTCTGTACTCATGGGCATCTCCTCAACCAGAAACAGATGGCTTCTGGAAGAGAAACACAGACTTTCCCCCTCTCCCCAAAACATAATCAACAAGCATTGCTCTAGAAAACTTCTCAGCAACTTCCCGGTGGGTTTCAAGGCAGGCTGGGGCTGCAGGTCTGAGCTGGGTATCCTTCCAGGCAGTGCAGTGGGAAAATACCCAGCACCTCCAGGCCAGTGACAGTGCAGAAATGAACAGCATGCTGCCAAAAATCATCTTTTCAGAGGATGACAGTCATAAATACAGGCACTAGGTCCACACAAAATCAACTGCCTTTCTTTCAATTCCTGATTTGCCAGGTAGTTGCCCGACCCCAAGGAAATATTCAAGCCAAAGCTGTGTGACAAAGCAATCCCAAATTAATTTCTGTGTGTACCTAGGGATACAATAAGCTATTTGGTTCTCCTGATGTTGGTTTTTAGGGATGTTTCACTAAAAAAAATATCCTGTGACATAAAACACTATCTTTGACGTGATCTCACATTCCCAAAGTCACAGTCTGCAGCAGGATCTTACTGTGTATCCTATTCCAGCCAACACGAGGCCACTCATGTCCAGCCAGTCACTCAGACACTAGAAAATTTGCTGTTAAAATAAAAATTGTTGTTTCAAGCAACTTCTTAGTGAGAATTCCTGTTGTACTGGGAAGGTAACAACATCTCATCTGTGTCTTAATAAAACATAGGGAGAATAAATTATCTACGTGGCCAAAAATGTACAAGGTGAAGGCAAAAAAAAAAAAAAAAGAACCTGAGTTTCCAGAGATTGGAATTACACTTTCAAGACAGACTCCTGGACACCACATCCTGTTGTAAACAACCTTAAAACCCACCCCAGCACTGCCAGCTCCGCTCTCTCTCTGCTCCTCAGCACAGCAGTTCATTTCTGTGACCCAGACACTGTGTTATCCTCTCTGAAGGACAGTCGGTGCTGTGTCCCGGTGTGTTGATGTCACGGAAGCAGTGACAGCCGCTGGGAAGGTTGTACAGAGGTAAGATGGCAGGGACAGCTGGGATGAGGAGGATGCTGGGAGTGCAAAGCTGTCATTGCAGTGGTACCTGACTCCTTTGGCAACGGCTCTAGTTCTCTCACCACCATTTTCTCTTCCTCCTCCTCCTCCTCCTCCTCTTCAATTGGGCTTATCTCAATACTGCCAAGATCACGTTTGGCTAAAAAAGTTATGGATGTGTTAAAATGCCACCTTAAAGAGGAAGCAGGAAAGGAAATATTGCCACCACTGAATCTGTAGGGCCATCTCTCTTGCTGCTCTCCCAGAGCATCAAAACATGCAGGAAGAATGGGAACAGACACCAAGCTTTTCCTGTGCCATCCAACAGTGAGTTCTGGGCTGCCAGAACTGTGTTTTAGTTACATTTTTCTGATTAACCACCTTTGGCTATTTTGACACACGATTCAAACACAGTAAAAAGCACTGCCCCAAAATATGAGATATAAAACACAGGTTGGAACTGAATGATCTTTAAGGTCTCTTCCAACCATTCCAGAGTTCTATGATTGATCACCATCACCATGGCCATCACCTCACCAACAGTCCCTACTGAGAGTAGAAAAGCCAGGATGAGGGAAAGTCCAGGAGGTGGATGAGAAGGGGCAGCTACAGCAGAAGGGTCCTGGATATGCTTGGGTCTGACACCAGCTGATGTTTGATCTGCTGCCACACGTCCCATGGGATACAGAATCACAGAATCTGCTGAGGTGGAAGAGACCCACAGGGATCATCGAGTCCAATTCCTGGTCCTGCATAGGACATCCCAACAATCCCACCTAGTGCCTGAAAGCATTGTCCAAATGTTCCTGGAGCTCTGGCAGCCTTGGGGCCGTGACTGTCCTCCAGCAGTTTTCATACTAACCAAGGAAACACGTGATGTTCCCAGTTACCTCCCTCAATGGCTTCAGTCTCCTCTTCCTGCAACAAATAATCAGCTCTAGTTTTAATTATGATTAATATGAATCTGTTCGCAGCAGCAATGTTGCTCTGACATCCTTCCCCAATTAGGCAAGTAGCAGCTCCCTAGTGAAGAAATGAAGTGGAATACAGGTGACCTCAGCAGTCCCAGATCTCATAACCTGATTTCCAGGCACTGCACATTCCTACAGCTCAGGGGAACAAACCTCACAAGAAGGGGCAGTACGGGAGGAGCTTTAAGAGGCCACTGCACACTCATTTCCACACACAGCCAGGGCATGGCACCCCCTCACTGCACCCAGAGCACACCTGAAAAGCAGCACACGGCAAAGCCAGGGGTGATTTTAGTGCCAACAAACACCAGCACAACCAGTGTAACCTCTGTCCTACAGCACTGCATCACTCCACCCCAGCAGCAACAGCACAGGAGCCACTGCCACCAAACACCACTGCGGCTGTACCTGACCGCGGCTGCACCAGCTCCGCTGACTTTGGTTTGACAACAGGAACCTTAACCACCTCTACCTTCTCCTCCTCCTCTTCCTCCTCTGCAATGGGTTTCATTTCAAAAGTTTCAAGAGTGTGTTTGGCTAGAAAGAGGTTTGCAGGTGTTAATGGGGGTTGGGGACTCGCACAGACACACAATGGTCACCACAGCAAGGAGTGAGGAAATCCTTCTCAGTAGCTGGGAACAGCAAGGAGGTTTGCAGGCAGCTCAGTAGTAATTTTCCACCATGGAAATGTGTGTCAGTCTTTCTAGTGCTGTCAGACCCAATAGTGTATTGGATGAGAGGAGAAAAGAACAGAAAAATAAGCTTTACGGGCTCCTTGCCCAGGAAGGGAGACGTGGGACACATGAACAGCTCTTGAGCGTGGAACTAGGAAGGGCTCTGCCTGCACAGGGAGGCAGGTGTTGGCTGGCAAAATCCTGGAAAAATACATCCAGACAAAAACTTATCTAAAACCCAGCAGCTTTAATTAAATGCACTTGAGTGATCAACTTCATATCTAACCTGGTGTCTGAATTTCCCCACCTTCTGCTTTTACAGCATCGGGCTTTCCCCACCAGGAGTTGCTCATTAGTGAGGACTCAAGGAATGCCCATGGTGGGGAAGTTTGCCACACTTCATGAAAACTTGATCTAGATACTAGAAAAGCAGTAATGCAGTCAAAAGTACACCATAAAAAATTCTAGGTGGGAGGAGGGTACCCAAAGCATTTGCAGGTGAATTATCTCCAGCCCTAACACACCACAGGTGGTCACTATCCAAGTGATCAAGACTGCAAATATTTGCAACACCACTGCTGTGATAGTATTCAAATGTGCTGTTGTACCTACAAACCTCTTGAGGACATTCATATTTATTAACAGAACCTATCCTAAGAGAGATACAAGCTCCACAGAGTAAAATGGGTAGCATTTCTCAAAGACTGAAAAAAGCCAACCCAAAATGGCAAGGAGGTCCTGGGATGAAGAATTCAGAATCTTCACGAGAAGTTTCAAGATCGAACTTCAAAGTTTTCAAATCCATATATACAAAACTACCCGCATTTAACAAGACAGTTCTCAAGTTCCAGCACATCCTAATCTCATCCCCACCTCCCCACAAGAACTGAAGTCTAATGAGGTGCGAGGTGGAAATTTAAGGAGTCTCCCAGAGCTGGGCTGTGCCTCCTCTCACTGCAAAACTCTTCTTGCGAAGAAATGAAAAGAGAAAGCCACCAGGTTTTGTGAAAATTGGAAATTGTCAGGAACAAGCATGTAGAGGATAGGAAAGGCACTGCAGAGAGTTTTAGCCACCACCACAGCTATACCTGGCTTCTCTCGGATCTGATCCGCAGGTTTTGATTCAGGAACCTCAACCACCACCACCTCCTTCTGCTTCTCTTCCTCTACGGCTCTGAACTCAACCTTTTGAGTCGCACGTTTAGCTGAAGAAACGGGGCACACGTTAACGACCGCCCGCACAGCAAAGGCGCAGACGGCAGGGGGCTGGAGTGCCACATTCCCAGGCTGCTCTTTCCCAGCTCTGACATCCAGGAGTAGCACTGCAGCTGCAATTTCTCCGCTCATCTGAAGTCATAAGGGCACGGCCGACAGGAAACCAGCAGCACTGGTCCCCTCGCTGTTGTGCACCATGCCTGAGGAACCTCGCATGCCCAGACTACAGGGAAGCTGGAATTTGGCTTTGCTGCCTCATGGAGCTTGAACCATCCCTTCCCTCCAGCTCCAAGACACAAAGCCCAGGCTCAGGATTTCACTGAGCCCAGGAGCACGAACAGCCTGGCTGCTGCTGGCCATGGGTTGCTGGGCAGCCCTGGTTCCCCCCAGGCTGCAGCACAAACTCAGGGCTCAAAGCAACATGGTCCCTGATCCATCAGGTGTTCATGGTGCACAGGGATGCTCCTCTTTCCCTGGATCCTCACAGTGCTCAGGGATGATCCTCTTTCCCTGGATCTTAAAACCCTTTGACAGAGATCATGTGGACCAAACTTAGGCACTCCCTTTTCCATGCCTCACCTCCTCTGCTGCTATCTGTTTCTTTTAAAAATCTCAGGGATGAGCCCATCTGACTGACACACCTCAATTCCAACTTGAGCATCACTTTTTAGAGACACTTCAGTGGAAAAAGTTTTCATTGTGGCAAAAATCTCCCCCTCATGTAAAATTATGGAACTTAAGAATTTATATTAAACAAAACAAACAGAATGGCTTGATTCCTGATTTTCTAAAGGAAAATGCTTTGAGATCAAATGAAGAATTACCTTTACAAGCAGAACTTTGCTATAAGCCTTCAGCACCCACCTACATTCTTTTCATCAATCACTTCTGCTGGGATCAGCCTTGGTTTGCATTTTTGAATTGGGTCTGCCTGAGATGGAGTTTATTTACCTGTAACAGCCCTCATAGTGCTGTGATATTGAGATAAGGATAAAAACTGGGAGAGGTAACAGGCAGGAGTACTGAGCAATGCTAGAGAGCAGAATGATCACAGGGAATTTCTTGTAATTGTGGTGAAGGGACAAGGGATGGGTTTGGTGTAAATCGTCCACTTTTGTTCTGTGTTTTGACAATGCTGTTTAGTTTTTGTAGGGGGAGTTTTTGGTTTGGTTGGGTGGTTTTGTTGATGTGAATGAAGGTTGTGTGATGAAATCAGAACTTTCTGACTTGGAAGGGATCCACGAGGATCATCGAGTCCAACTCTTAAGTGAATGGCCTATATGGGGAACAAATCCATCTCTGTGGTGTCATCAGCACCCTGCTCTAATCAACTGAGCACCAATTCAGTCTCACTACAGGCACATAATTCCTAAACACGTAAGGGGTGCAAACATTGTCTTATACTACAGTGATAAGTTACGCCTGCATTCTTGTACAGCAGGGAATCCAGGCGTTCCTTAAGGAGTCCTTCAGCATCCTGGTGACTGCAGAAGGGAGAGGGAAGACGCAGCAGGGACTGACTCACCTCCATCGAGGCTCCTGGACGCTCTCTTGCTGGCCGTGCGCTCGAACTGGGGCGCGGGCCGGTCGATCAGGGCGCTCGCCTGCCGCGTCTGCGCCTGCGTCCGCCCGCTGTAGCGGAACTTGGAGCCCAGCGCCAGGAACCGGCTCTTCGGGATGGCCTCGGTGGAAGTCAGCCTGAAAGACACACACACATTTAAAAATTACACTGATGCCTGAAGGATTTTCTTTGCTTTTCTCCTCAATACTTCTCACACAGTTCCCTGTATTCACAAGTATCAGCATGCACACTTGTGATGCTTTAGGTGATAGCTCAGCCTGGTTTCTTGGTGTTTATAGGGCCGGGAGACCAAACACCCCTGGAACCATGGAGAGTTAGAGACCAAACACTCTGTTTTCGTGGGCCCTCAAGGTCTCCTAGTAAGACAGATTCTGTAAAGTAGAAGTTAGCCCACCCCAGCCCCTTATTGGGCCCTCCTGGTAGATCTGCTAATGAGTAGAGTCTTTAATTGTACACTCGACTGGGGGGACGCGGCTTTGGCGACGCGTTCTACCTGGACGGCAGAAGCCATGGAATGGGATCCTATTAAATACCAAGGGAAACGACCCCAACCCTCTGACCGTGTCTGAGCCTTTATTTCCTAAGACCAGAAAAAGGCATCAACGCCTCCAGAGCCAGGAAGGGGCACATGAAGAGGAATTAAAATAGAAATTAAGGGAGTCTCTTGGATCCACTTGTCCAAGGAAATCCACGCACTAATAAGGTCTCACATCTACATGACCCCAAGATCTCTGTCTTATGGGTCTTACAAAGCAGAACTTGCTTAAAAATTTCCTGCAAAATAAACACCTACCATCCCTGCTACCATTTGGCTCCCATTTTTCCCAAGCCCTAAGGAATAATGTTCATTTTCCATAGTTAAATTCAAGCACTAAATTACTCAGGGTGAGGCTACTGTTCAAAAAACCCACCTGAAAAAGGTGTGATGTTCAACACATACTTTCCACAGCTTCTTTGCTGCCCGGTAACTTGGTAGCTTGAACCCAATTGTACTTTCATACTGTTCTTGCTGTGGAAAACATAAGTTATTTAGGTATAGCAGGAAATAAATGTGGCAGAAGCCAGTCCCCAGCCCACCACTCTGGTCTGCTGTGGCACAAACTGCTGAACTTGCCCTACAGTGTGCAGCAGGATCTCAGGTCAGAGGAAAGTGAGAGTTTGGCCACTAGCCTGGGCATCCCTCAGGATGCACTGGGATTTGCAGAGCAACATGCAACATTTGCAGCCAGTCCCTGTCATACTGCCCCAACTGTGGGTTGGGGTCAAGCACTGACCTCCCTGCAAGGCTGGGTCATGGCAGTGAAAGCAGGAGAAGGAAGAAGAGGAAAGAGGTGGATCCCCATTGTAGTCTCTCTCCCTGATGTAGCCAGGCTGCTCCAGGGATTTCCCCATTCATGACAGGCAGCATCAACGCTTCCATTCCCTGCCTCTTGCACTTCGGTGAAAAGCTAATTCTAATTTTTAATTATTTTCTTTGAACGAAAGCAAGACAAAAGAGCCATTGTCTTGCCCGTTTCCAAAAAATGAGTTAGTACTGCCCCAATTTCAGCTGTTAACCTCCCACGCCTTTCCCTGGATGCTGGGAATACTCGGTGATGCCAGGAGGTGGTGCTGGATGACACGCTGTTACGCTGTCACCAGCAGCCTTGGAGCTTCAGGCGGGATCAAACACCCCGATGTCCAACGCTCCCGCAGAGAAGATCCCGATCCCTCCCGCTCCATTCTGGTGACACACCCACGGTGACGATCCCAAGGAAACAGAGGATGACAGGAGGCCACAGGAGCCAGTCGTACCTCCCCCGGCCGAATCTTTATGAAGAAGCTGCTGCGTTTGTAAGAAATCTTCAGGACTTTGGGCCACGGGAAGCGGTTGATTCTCAGTTTATCTTTGTAAACAAGAAGGCCACTGGAACAGACTCCCAGAGTGATATCCACTCCTTCCAAGTCCTGGGAATGCAGATGAGGATTTCAGCAGTGTCAGGTTTATGAGTTTCATGTCAACAGCTGCCTTCCAAATTACCCCTCTGGTGTTCCCATAAATTCATCTCCCTACCACCCAGAGTCCAGCTCCCAGCTCTGCAGCCACCCTTCCTTTTCTTTCACACTTTTCCTCCTCCCTCCTGCTGATCTCTCCTGTTCTGCTGCTTGCCCAAAGGGCTCATCAAGAGCCCATCCTGCATTTCCTGGAGCACAAAGGCTCATGTGGCAGGGAATACATATTGTATTCAAAGTTACTCAGAGCAAGGACCTGTCTATACAAGGAGTACAAGGAGCTTTGGAAAGTTTCCTGTGACACATAAATAATAAGCAACCACAAAGAATCACTTCTTTTGCAGGAATGCTTGAGGCATTCCTATTGTATGCCTGTATTTCCATATTTCCTCTCTTTCCAAAGGAGCTTCCCAAAACAGGTAAACTTGCTCCTGCAAGGGAAGGATAATCAAATTACAAAATCCACACTGGCTCTCACCTTGGCTTGGTGAAGATCAACTCCATACATAGACAGCTTTTTTGCATTCTCAAGGAATTCCAGGTCTGCTTGGGCTGGAGTCATGGATCTGCAGAAAAAGAAAGGGCTTGGTATTCTTGAAACTGTTCCTTTTAAGAGGAGACAGATCAGACTTCATGAAATCCATTAGATTTTCTTTTGCTTTCAATAAAACAAATTTGTGCCCAGATGATGAATTATGAAATCACTCTGACTGCCCAGATTTGTGCTTTGAGACATCCCAATAACACGGCTGCACTTTATTCCTGTGAAGCTGTACAGGCACTAGAGAAGGAAGTGAGGAAGAGCAGAGAGGGAACAAAACTTGATACAACAGAAGCAACCCAGCTGAGCAGAAGGTGACAGGTCCTGTCCCCACAGACCTGCTGCCTCCAGAGCTCCCCAAACCCAGCTATTGTTCTCCAACCAAACACACAGACAGCTGAAACCACTCAGCAGAGATTCCAACTGGGGGACCAGATGAATGAGGGGTTTTCTGGGAACAGATGGTGCCCTGTCTGCAGGAGGGGCACAATTTAACAAAGACATCCTGATAAGGGAGGCCATTATTAACGTTATTGAAGTGTCCCTGTTAATAAGTTGCTGGTGTATGAGGTGCATTAACAGCTCTGCTGGGAGAGGATTCAGCTGCATGCATTTCATTTTCTACCCTCCTTTGATGTCTTCCTTACTGAGCGCTCACATACATCGTGCGTGTGATGTAAATAGAGGTTTGAGTGGTGGGAGACAGGGCAAAGTCCACAGCAAGGATAATCATGTAGGAAAGCCCCAGGAGCAGTCACCATCTCGACATGTGCCTTGTGCTTTGCAAGTACAGCAGCAAGAGCTGGAGCATGCTTTAGCAGAGATTCCCCTGGAAGTGCCCAAAGAACACGTGGATTTTACACGTGGGGACATAGTTTAGTGGTGGGCTTGACAGTGCTGGGTTAATGGCTGCGTTCAATGGTCTTCAAGGTCTTTTACATTTAAACAATTCCATGATTCTATGATTCCCACTGAAAGCCCTCTGAAGTTTAATGTTCGCAGAATATGGACCACAGATTAAATGGGGACGTGTTGCTTCCTCCTGCACATGCAGACAGATGAAATATAACTACATCTTATACCTTGAAATCTCCTTCTGATGAAGCCATGAATAATTCAGCACTCTGATCCACCACTTCTAGCACAGAAAACGGCCTTTGACTCCAAGTCATGAAGCTTGTCAGAGGCCCTGTACTTATTTTCCCTCATTTCCTCTCCTCTCAGTGTAAATGGAGGGGAATTGATTTAGAATATTGATCTGCAGGCTTGAGTGAGGTGTTAATTGTACCCCTGGCCACAGCCAGGGCCCACATCCACCCTTCCCACTGTGCTCCAGTTTTTTGTTCCCATCTGCCTGTGAGAAAGTCTTGTCTTTGCTCCATCTTTTCCTTCCTAGGAAGATATGCCCAAAATAAGATGAGGAAGAGGTTTATTTACTGTCACCCTTGAATGTGATACCAGGGAGAACTCCCAGGAGTTCTTCAACCCTACCTGAACCTGACACACCTGCCCAGGTCATGGCTGCACTAGGAAACACTTAACTGCAGGTTTGTAATTCCTGGATCATCTGGAATCCTTCCACATTAGGAAATGAATGTTACTCACTAGATGTGGTAGAAGAATGCCCCAAACAGGCTGTAGGCTACAGTGTGTAAATAGAGATACTAAATCAAACTACAGTCCAAAATTACATAAATCCCAAAGAAATATATTAAAAAAGACAAAGGGCAAGGTTAAAACAAGCAAATTTTGCATTTACACATGAACTAAACCCCACTTTGATGGCTATTCCATGGGAAAAAAGCACTTGTTAATAAAAAATTGTAAGACTTCTCATCTGCTTTCTAAAAACTTGTTTTCTTCTTCATTCAGGAAAAAAGAATTCCAGCTTCCAGCATGATTTTGTCCTAAGTATTAGATCTTTGGTTAAAAGTTGATGTTCATAGAATCATCACAAAATCACAGAATGGTCTGGACTGGAAGTGACCTCAAAGCTCATCTTGTTCCACCTGTGCCATGGGCAGGGACACCTTCCACTATCCCAGGCTGCTCCAAGCCCCATCCAACTTGGCCTTGGATGCTTTGACATCCACAGGTTTTCTGTATCTCACAGAGGTGGGGAAAACACCAGAAAATCCTATTATTTCCCTCATTTCATGTTGCTCTGCACGAACAAGTCCTGCAGCTGCCACACCTTACCTGTATGTTTTATGAAGCTCCACAACCTTTTCTTCAAGTTCTTTTGTCTGGTTTGGGGCCAGTTTGAATTCACTGATGTAATCTGGGCCATGGAGATCAGGATCATAGTCTCCCAACTCTGACTGGACTGTGTAGGAACCCAGCAGAGCCAAGGTGGCAAAGGAGCAGGGCAGCCGCCCTGAAAGGATGTCCTGTCTAAGCTGCAGACACAGGTAATACCTGGGGGCAGAAAGGAAAATACTATTCACAGAGAACAGAGAGAAATTTATTAACTTGAGGATCAGTCTCTTTTTTTATGCCACTGATGAACACATGGCAATGCTTGCTTCCAAGCTTTTCACTTATTCCCAAGGTGAACAGCATGGAGGACTGGGGGATTCACGATCACCTCCACTCTGCAAAGGAAGTGAGGGACACTATGACCAGAAAATCCTGGGTTTAGGTAAGAATTTACTTTTCTATACAAACATGCACATGACAGAGTTATAAATGACACTGCTTTACACATGGACTCCGGTGGAGAGTGGGAGCATCCTCACATCCACTGAAAGCAAACCAAACCCCCTCCAAACGGTGAAGGCATCTGATCTCCTTGCTGAAAGAGGGAAAAACACACAAATACAAAACATTCCTATTCCATATTCAGGAGAACGTGGCAGTAGGGTTCCCAGGTAACTCACCTGGTGATGTCCTCTGTCAGCTGGGCAGGATCTGGTGGATAAAACTTGACATTGAAGGTAAAATCCCAGGGGCCTCCTGCAATGACAAGGGAGAGCTTGAGAAAAATAAACACACCAGGACAGTTTTATGATGGTCAGCTGATACAAAAAAAAAAAAGGTGGGAATATCCAATCTGATCTTTAGAATTCAGCAGATGCAGCACTGATTTGATACTGCTTGCTCTCACAGCTGGCTGCAGCTTAACATCTCTGTAAGTGTAAGATGTGATTTCATTTACAGCAGTAAGAAAAGCAGGAGAAAAAAAGCAAGGCAGGGAAATTCACCTGGATTAACCACACCTTGTGGCAAAAATTAAATTCATTGCTAAGAAGCTCAATGACTGACATTTTTTCATTGACTGAAAAGGAGCTCATGAAGAGAGGTCAGGCATTGGCTGTAAATTAATGAATTAGGATTGGTTTACCGTTCAACCCAAATTTCAAAGTTCAAGGAGGGCTGTGTTAAGTCACTCCTCAGCCTAATGCACTGGGATCAGGTGGTCAGACACAGCTTAAACTCAACCCAACACAAGCATCAACCTCTGGATGAAGCCAGAAAGCAGCAGGGTTGGAAGAGCTTTTCAAGTCCAGATCTAATTGCTTTAATACGGCTTGTTGCAAATCTTGTATAGCACCATTACAGACATTAACTGAGCCAGAATCCAGGTAATCACACACAGAATTGGCATTATACATGGTAAGGACAGCCCAGGTGACACAGTTGAAGAGGTAACTCTCTCTTTTCCTTGAAAATAATCCCATTTCCCAGTAGAAGGTAGTCCTGACTGAGTGATTTTCATGGTTACATCTCCCCCTGCTGTGCCCTTTAACACTAATTCAAAATAAAATTTATTTCAGAAAGAGAAGATCTACCCCTGTGCTTAACTCGCTCAGAGGTTTATCCCAACCTCGCACAGGGAAGAGGAGGAATGAAGAAGCATTCCTGGATTTACTTCTTATGCAATGCCAGAACTGGGATTAAACCCAAGGCACGTTGTTTTCATCTCACACACAGTTCAAAACGAGTGATTCCAAGGTGACACTGAAGGGAGCAGAGGTTACCCAAACCTCTGCACATGGGTGTCCATATGTACATGCAAAATACCTTCACTTCAAGCAGAATCAAGTAATTTGCCATTTAACCCATCTCAGGGGACCAGATTCCACAGCAGGCTGCTGTTCACTACACTCACAAGGTGAGTTTTATGAATGGAGCAGCTCCTGCCCTTCCACTACTACCCTGCTACTGATTCAAGGAAAAGCTGGTAGGACCAGGAGCTTTCCCTACTTCACAGCCTTGCACTTCCCCCCTAATCTGGATGTAATGGACACACTTTGTCCTGGACCTCCCACCAAAAGCATCCCTAAAACAGTATTTTCCTTCCAAAGCAGACAGACTTGCTCCCAAGAGAAAACAAAAGCCTCTAAAACACATTTAATTTTGATACTGCCCTCATCTTGAACTAATTCAGTGCTAGCAAACCTTAAAATACAACTTGAGAGAGCATCTGGTATTTGAGCTGATATTTTTCAAGCCATTTATCATTCCAGTGCCCCTATTTGGACCCCAAAACAGCCTCAGAATCTACAGAACCTTGTTCCACAGTAACATTCTGCTCAGGGTGTCCCAGTCTCCTTTGGGATTGCAGTGGTTCCCACTGACACCCATTTTCCCATCCTCCAGCAGGGAGCTCACCCCCATTTCAGCACTGCATGGACAGTGTGGCTTTGCTTCAGGCAAACACACCCTAAGCTGTTTCACCAAGGAAATTACATTTTTTCCTAAATCTAGAGCATCTCTAAGTCCTTAAGAAAGGGAGAAAGGATGCACAGACTGCTTGAACTCGTGCTGATCCCTGCCAGCCACCCTCACTTGACCTCTCCCCATCCCTGGGCCCCCTGGATGGCTCACCAAAGCCACATTGGGAGAAACCATCCCTCTCCCACACATGATAAATTCAATCTACTTACCATGAACCTGCTTTTTTATTTCTTTGGCAGGATCCAGCCACGTCTGTAAGAGGATAAAAATATTCACAGTTTACCAGACATTCCAGAAACACCACAGAAAGCTGAAAATTGCTAAAAATACTGGGGGGGGAAAAAAAGACAGTATTTGACACAAAGGCAGCGATGGAAACTGAAGAGATGGTGCGTTTTTCACTACTTTTACTCCAGGCTGTGGTCTCAGTAGGTGTATTTCCAACCATTCACCTACCAGGGACTCATAAGGGAGGCAGGAGGAACAAGAGAGGAAAAAAAAAAGCAGAATATTAGGCTGCAAGAACAGAGCAGCAGGTACAGCCACAGCCACATCCAGCTACCAGGGGCTTGTACAACACCTCTTTTATTCTCCAGAGCCTTTAAAAATAGGTAAATAGGATGGATATATTAATTTTAAGCACTCTGTCTCCTTACTTACCTTATTCAGATCAAAGATCACCAAGCCCTTCTATTATTAGCTATAGCTTTCAATGACCTAATTGCTGAAATACAAGTGAAAACACCCAATTCCTGAGTAAAGCTGGAATTTTTAATGGACTGTGACATAAACTTCATTTCTTTCAACTATGACTCAAGTTTCTAGTAATTATCTCTGCTACAAATTTAGAAATATATCTTTTTCCCCCTCCTCTGTAATTTGGGGTTTTGTAGGATGGTGGTGCAATATAAGCCTCAAAACACAACTCCTGCTTTTTCCATGGCCTGAGCCTTTCCCTTTGCAGGCATCAGGGCCTGTCCTGATGCAGGAGCTGGCACTGGGCTAGCAACCCTCCTGGAGAGGCTACATTTAACCACCTCTTCATTTTCACCAGCTCTGAGCAGGATTTGGACGTCCAGGTCTCCCGAGGTGAAGGAATTAACTCCTTGAATCCCCCAAGCTAATCTCTCCTGACCAGAAGGACACGTAACTTCATGGCAGGGAGACAGCAATACTTACATTTAATCTCCTCTTTTTATATGCCTGCTCCTCTAACATACAAAAGTGGGGGTACAAAATCCATTTGAAAGGAAGAGCGCCTTTTTAGGGCCACAGTTTGGAGCAGAGCATCTCCATGGCTGAGCTGGTGCTGCAACTGCTCGTTACTGGGGTGAGCCCAGGGTGCAGTCATGCATCCCACCCTGCCTGATCCAGCAGACAATGATGGCAACAGCAATTAACAGCACTTTTATCCCACTGGGTCATGAATCAGTGGGAAACAATCTTCCCTTTCAGGGCAATGAGCTCCTTGCTGCTCCAGCCACTGTCACAACCTCCTAATGCCACCCTCACCCTCTGCTATGCCCATGTGGGTAATTAGCGGTCCTTGGAAGATTTATTCCCTAAATATCAAGGTAGAAAATGTCACATACAGGAATACACACATGAAGCTCCAGCTGCTCCACACAGCTGCAGGTGAGGTGCAGGAACTCATCCTTGGGTCCTATTAACACCATTTTACCTGTGAATCAGTAACTCTGGGGAGGTCTTGTTTGAAATTACAGCAGGAGAGAGATGGAGCTTCAGATTTCAAAGTTCAATGAAACATAACCAGAAAGATTAAAAAAAAATAATTATGTTTTCACCCATCAGAGCAAATCAAACCAGCTTGCATCACACTGGAGCTGAACAACCCATGGACAGTGGCCTCATCTTCACCAGCTTCCAGCTCTGGGACACAGATCTGACAAAACAATCTGATTTCAGTCCCTACAGTTAAAAAGCTGCACAATCTCTCATCCCTTGTTATCCTGGGGGAGGAGGTACACGCTTCTGTTTCCAGAAGAATCAATGTCAAAAGCCCAGACATGAGAAGAGCAAGACCAAGGGTCTGGGAGACCACAGAATCATTTAGGAAAAGCCCTCTAAGATTAAGTCCAATCATCACTCCAGCACTGCCAAGACTACCACTAAGCAGTGCCTGCAAGTGCCACATCTGTATGTTTTTTGATCACTTCCAGGGATCAAAAAAGATATAGATAGACTATAGATAGTGATTCCACCAGTTCCTTGGGCAGCTTGTGCCAAAACCCCTTCCAGGAAGGCATTTTTCCTAACATCCAAACGCAGCAGTGAACTACCCACAGCACATGCAGAAGAAGCTGAGCTGCTCCAGCTACATTCTTTTTGCTCTTAATTGGATCTACAAGTACAGCTACCACCCCCTCTGCAAGAACAAACTCTGAGGGTAAAAAATATCCAGGTTATGTACATGGAAACATATTTCACATCCAAGAAAACTGGAAGACACCAAAGACTGTAAAACAAACCCAAGTGGGAGTTCTGCCTGCCTCATGTAGGGTTATTTTTGGTTGTTATTTTGCCTGTGCATAAAACACTATAAAGTATTTAATGATAGACATCTGTCAGGCAGTAACCTGGCCACAGTGGATTGCTGCAGGTGAAGCAGAGGAAGAGTCAGAATATGGACCAACTTAACTGGTCTAAAAGACACAGAATTTGGCCCTTCATTTCAATTATCTCACTTCTGGCTTTATGAAATAGACCTTGAGTAATTGTTAGAGTTAAAGGGTAACCAAGGTTTTAAAAGATAAGACACTGCTTGAGTCAAATCAAACAAAGATCTTAAACTGAAACCATGAGTAGGAGCTTTGGTATAGAGTGACATCTGTTCTTCTGCAGGGCAAAGGCTTAACTCCAAATGCTCTGGATGGCTCCAACCAAACCTCCCAATGCTGACACCAGTGCCAGGGCAGCCTGACTCCTTCAGCTGCAGCTTTAGAACTTCATGACATCATTTTGCAGTAAACTCATATAATGACTTTTCTCCACCTAAAGACCCAAGTTCCCTACGATTCATTCTATGATTCACACAGCTTTTTGACTAAAATCCACACTCCTGTAGTCATTTATTCACCATATCTTCCTGTGTGATGACCCGCAATCCGTATTTAGGGAGGACACCAAAACGAGTTTGAAGAAGAGCTTTTGCCCCACTTCCTGCCCTGGGGAGATGATGCAGAAAGAGCTGAATCCCCTTAGGGCCAGCAGCTGCTTACCCTGGAGGTTGGTGTGTCCCATATGGCCAAACCAAAGTAGTCTTCTTCCAGCAGATTGAGGTGGTCACAGACTTTTTTAAGTAGATCTTGCCCCTTGGCGTGTTTCTGCAACCAGACAAAGAAATCCTGTAGCATGGGGTTGGGTATTGCCTTTGTTCACAGGAGAGGGGAGAAGGGAATAGGATCAAACCATACTGTGCACTACCAGTAAGGGGAAAGAGGGTCCTGAATAGCTCCAAATCATATCTCCTAGCTTTTTCAAAGCAAGGACCCCTTACAGAAAAGGGCACCAGACACAAAAATTCCATGTAGAGGCAACAGGAACCACAGTGGGTCTCTCTTCCCATCAGTTCCATGTCTGAAAATCCCCCAAAGCTGGACTTCCCAACTCAGCTCAATAGACACCAAAGATCTGTACAGGTTTTCCCTCCCAAGGTACATCTGCAGTGCTGATATCTCCCAGGTCCACGCTGCCAGACAATCAGGTGTGGATCAAGAGATGAAACTGTTGCTACAACCTATTCCTTTCAAGGACAACCTGACTTTTCTTAGGTTCAGGAAAAAGACATCAGCACATAACCACAGCCTATGGTTTCTGTGGCCTTCCCATCACCCTGATCTACTGATGAAAACCAGCTTCTCCCATCTGCCTCCTGCACCCAAAGCTGCTCAGCATAAAGCTTCCTGCCTCCAGAAATACACTTGGAGCATTCCTATTTCCTCTTTTTCTTTCCCCCAAATCCTGCAGAAGTGAACTGGCCCAAGGAACAGACAGCCTTTTAGTCCAAAAGCATGAAGGAAAACATCCCTGAGGCATAAAACTATGGCAACCAGAAGCAGCTCATTCCATTGGAGGCTTTGCTAGAAGAAAGCGCAGTTCCAGTGACGCAAAATCAGCTTCACTAATGCCCACAGCTCTCCTGTCAGTCATCTCTGCATGGCAACTGCTCCAAGACCCCTGCCTTGTTTTAGTCCTTGCCTTTATTCCAGCCTTTCAGCTGTCAGGTCCTTTGTGCACACACTGTGACTCTATAGGTAACATCATGTATGTGGGTATTCCTCGAGGAATTAGCACTGATACAGGAACGAAAAAGCTTCCAGGGCTGTCAGCTGGAAAGGATGCCTGAAAGCACTAATTCTCCTTGGATAAAGACATTTGTGCTGCTCTTTGCCTACACCTTTGCAATCCCTTCCCAATTAAATCTTAATAAACTCTCAAAACACCAGAGCAGAATTACACTGGCACGAAAGCCAAGGGTGCTTCTCAAGTTAAGAGGGTCTCACTGCCACAGGGGCCCCCCTAATCCTCTGCAGTGCCCACCACGACCCTCTAGACCTACAGAGAGACATTTCCCATGTCCTACTCCAGTCAGGACCCCCAATGGCTCTCCCTCCAACAGTGTCCATGATGGGATCCAAAGGCATCGCTGCAGCAAACTCAGGCACAAAGCCATGGCAAGCTGTCACTGGGATTTGGGGAAGAGGCTCCTTGGCACACAGCCTCCCTGGCCAAGGGGAAGGTGATGGGGGCAGTGATGCTCTGAGCTGATCCCAGGCAGTACCAGCAGCACCATCGTTACACAAACACTCAGCACTGACCTACTTGCCCAGGATCACCCAAGGTGGTTGCTCCCACAAGGAGCCCTGTGCACAGGTACCCTCTCCTGGCCCATTTACCAGCAGGACTGAGGGAAAACAAGCTGGTGGAAGCATGCTCCAATGGTAAGTACCAGATTATTAATATTCCAGACAAGTACTTCAATACTAAAATAGGGATTTCTGCTCGCTTTTTATTGCCCTGACAGCACCACAGGCCTGTGAGAGAAAGCACAAAATAAAGGAGAAAAAAAGCTCTCAGATGAAGGGGGTTGCAGTGCTCTAAGTCAACATAATAATTTTCAATTGTTTACTGGAAATATATTCAACTGCAGGCTAAACACAGGGTGTTTTTCTTTACATCCAAGCACCAGGAGCTAAGTTAACCAGCAGCCTGAGAGGTGAAGGTACCTTGGGGGACTAGAAAAGCACAAATCAATTTTATACAACCCATTTTATTCAAAGCCAAGGAGGCAAAAATTATTTCGACAATTGGAACCTACCCCAAAAACCTGAACTCTAGCCTGGGATACAAATGAGATTGTGAACAGCAAGTAATACAAAGTTTGGGTTTGTTTTTATTTTAAACTTCCCCCCACCTTTACAAAGCAAGGCACCCTGGAATTGTAGAACAATAAAAAATAAAGATTCCTAGTACCCAGAGGTTTTTACAACATACTAAATAAGTTGTTATAGCTTTACAGCAAGCTTGTTCTGCAGTAAAACTTGTCATGTAATTCCCTGGCAGCACATTAGGCCCCTATTAAATTGTGTTTGTGGTGATTTTTCAAGAGAAGCAGAAGGGAGAGGGAAGAGAGGAGAGGCAGAACCAAACCCCCAAAGTACTTACATCCACAGAACATTCAAAAATGGTGTCATCCAGCAAGACGACTTTGCAGTACATGTTTCTGTGTCTTTTCACTGCTTTTTGGGCAGCTTTCAAATCCTTGTCTGCTTTAGTCTCCAGAGACTCTGGCTTCAGTTCTGGCTTGGCACCGTCTTCCTTTGCTTCCCCTTCTTCCCTGTCCTCGAGGTCTCTTCCCTCTGGCTCCTGGTCGTCCCTCCTCTCCTCCTGAGCAGGCTGAAATCCCCAATTCAGAGGTGTCAAACAAACAAACAAACAAAGCATGACATGGAACAAGCACTGCAGGGCTGGGATCTCACCCAGAGTTCACTATCCCAATTTAACCTGTAACCTAGGACCTGGAGCAGCAGCTGGGGCAACCAAGGGAACAGCATTAATTTTTAAAACTCTTCCAAGTAATTTTCAAGTTTTCATTTAATAAAGAATGTAATAAAAAAGAAGTAAGGGTTGATTAGAGAAATCAGGGCAGATTACATCACACATCCATGGTGTTAGTGACAGCACCTTCTGGATTGGGAAGGTTTTTTCCCTCCCAGGCAGGACCCCCAGTGCTCCCACTGCCACTCTGGCATAGCTGCTGTTCCAGTGAACCGGCCCTTGGCATAACAAGGGGGAATTTTTTAAACTGACAGAGGCTAGATGGGATATTGGGAAGAAATTCTTCCCTGGGAGGATGGTGAGGTCCTAGCACAGGTTGCCCAGAGAAGCTGTGGCTGCCCCTGGATACCTGGAAGTGTCCAAGGCCAGGTTGGATGGGGCTTGGAGCAACCTGGGATAGTGGAAGGTGTCCCTGCCCGTGGCAGGGGGTGGGATGAGATGGGCTTTAAGGTCCCTGCCAACCCAAACCACTGTGGGATTTTATGGTAGCAGTGGCACTAAAAGGAGGGTCAGGGCTGATGTTTCATGGTCATCAGAGCTGACAGAGCAGCTCTCTGCCACCAAAAAGGGAAGGCAGCCTCCACCGTCCCATTGCCTACGGAAGCACTTTGCAAGCCAGTTTAATGCACTCACATAGCAGAAAGAGATGCAGTTTGGGGACAGGAGGAGGAAGGAAGCTGTTTGTTTTCTTCCTCTGCCACTTCAGCAGGTTAAACAAGTTCACAGCAGGCTCTGACGACACTGCAAGGGGATGCAGCAGCAGCAGCACAGAGCTGCAGCAGAGGAAGAGCAAAACCTTGTCTGCTCAGCCCATCACATCTCATGAAATCACACCCAGGCACAAGTGCACAGAGGTATTTAAAAACTAAATAATGTCCACAAGCTGCTGACTTCTGTTCCAGCAGAACTGGGACAATTGGGAGCAGGGAATCAGTCAAAGCTCCTAATGCCCGTCGGTCAGCATTTATCAAACTGCAGCACCTCACAAATGCTTTCACAGCAGAAATATCTGCCGAGTGTCACAGTTCAGAAAGCCACTGACAGTGATCTAAAATAAGAACTAAAAAAAAAAAAGGCACAAATGCATCGTCTGAAATGAACAGCCCATGAAGGAAGGCTGGGGTGCAAATTCATATGGGCTCAGGAGCAGCAAATCAGACATGAATAGAGAAAGAAATCATGCACTAAAAAACCCAGACTGATTTGGGCTGAAAGGGATCCTAAAGCCCATCTCACCTTCCACTAGGCCATGTTGCTCCAAGACCCATCCAACCTGGCCTTAAAAACTTCCAACAATGAGTTCCTCTTGAAAATACAATTTTTGAGCTGAAATTGCCTGAAGATCGCCACCTCTTCCCCATCCTGCTAATCCCAACCCTCAGAGGTATAAAACATTAGCAGAGGTCATCCCATGGTCTTCACAGGCTCAGAAATATGGGAAAATAAAGGAAAAGCTGTCACCTACTACCCTCTCTGCAACCTTGTCATTTTAAGGAGGTGGATTTACAATTATTGCCTACTGGCAATGCTTGAATTTGTAAAGTATTGCTCCAAAATTGAGCATTTGTGAGTATCTGGAACCACTCTGAACTTAAGGCAGTGGGTAAGAAATCCAGATTTCACCCAGTCTGGCTCCAGCAACACACAGGTTAGTTGGGTTGTAAGAAATTCCCAGCTGAGGAGAAGGAATATCCACCTTTTTCCACTCCAGGCTCAACAGAAGAGCTGTAACTGCTCGAGAAGGAAGAGAGGGCACCCAGCACCCACAAATCAATAACCAGCCACAGCTCAGTGAATGTTCTCTGGGAATGTCTCTGCCTCAATTTCTACTTTAAAATTTTAACTTTAAATTTTGCATGAAAAATGACCCTGGCTGGAAAGAGCAGACATCAGACAGGTCCCAGGAGCTGGTCTCAGCCCACGTGCCATGCAGAAATCCCAGTCTGCATGATGCATAAGCAGAAAATATTTATATTTGGCAGGCTCAGCACTAGCCCAGACTGAGCAGATGACCAAGTCCTAAAATGCCACGCTTGCGCTCCTTGAAGCTGAAGAAATCTGTTCCCAAATCCGTGTGCTCTTGCAATCTCCACCTTGGGCCACTGACCTGCCTTGATCCTGCTCACACCAAGGACATCCTGACGATCAACCCTAGTTTTGAACCCAATGAATGTGAACCCTCTGTTGTTCTGATGTGAGACATCCCAAGCCTCAGCAGAGCAATGATTCAGCACAGGGCATTTTAAATTATGCTGTGGAGTGTGACCCTAATTCCTGAAACAGGTACTTTGCAGGTCTGATGCAGGGATGCAAGAGTGGGAAGCACACAATGAAACGCAGGGAGCTTTTTTAGCATCTCATGACCTCTGCTGGTCAAGCTCACCAGCCTGGGATATGAAGTTTTTATAGTTCTGGCTACAAAGACACATTTTAAAGCAGCAGGGAGCACATCCCAAAGAATGGGGTGTTTTACCTGCGTTTCCGCACTGCTCAAGGAATGGAGATCCAGCGATGGGTCAGTTTTGAGCTCAGGCTCAGGAGCTGCAATCGGGGCTTTCACCAGGATGTCTTCATCAGGGCTGGCTCCTAATCCTGCATCTTTCTGGTCACCTCCCGCCTCTTTAGGAGCATCAGTGTCTTTGTCCTCTTCGGACACCTGAGACTTGGGCCTCCTGAGGAAGGAGGAGAAGAGGCGGGAGAGGCCCCGGCCCTCGGAGGTGCGACGCTCCTTCTTGCTCTGCTCCTCGTGCGTGGGGGTGTCTCCGTTGGAGGCCTTCTGCCTCTGGGACTGCCTCTCCGCTGTTGGCTGAGCCCCTTCCTCCAGGGAAGCCTCTTGCTTCTGTGTTTCAGCAGCTCCTTCCTCCTCCTTGGCTTGCTGCTGCTCTGAGTTGTCAGCGTCGGCTGCTGGGCTCTTTTCTGTTGTCATGATGACGCTGCATGAGAGGAGCAAAAGGGCTCAGTCAAGAGGTTTCCAACAGCCATGTGTGACTGAGCTATTCAAACCAATCATGAGCACAGACACACCATGTTCACCTGTCACACCACCCTGTCACAGAACCAGAGTGGAAGGGACCCACAGGGACCATCGAGTCTAACCCTGGAGTGAATGGCCTGCAAGGGGATGAAACCATGGCTGACTCCAGCCTACGAAGTCAGCAACAGCAAAGTCATTCCTTTGGCTACAGTTTGCTTTGAAGACAGTCTATAAGGTCCCTTCCAACCTAAACCATTCAGGGATTCTATGGTCTAAAACACATCAAACCACGCTGCTGGGGACAGGACCCAGCAGTGTTGAGCAATTACATTGTTCTGCACCAGACAAATCCAGTGAAGCCCAGCAGGCTTTGGGATTCATGGAATATTTGCACTGCATACTGGAAAAATGTCAAATGAAGAGGTTTCCAAACAACATCCATAATGGAGAACAGATTTCCTCAGAGCCTATGCTATTAAGCTGATGCAATGTTTATTTCAACTTTAGCCTGGGCTGTTGACACAAAAAGATGGAAATCACATGAGAAGAATATCTATTTAAGGTATAAAGAGGACCCAAAATAATCATGCTTTAGAGGGGATAGAACTAATCTTTGCGCAGCGCATCACATGTATCTGCAGCAATAAATTGCCACTGCTTACACTGAGCAAATAGCATATAATCCAATATGCCTCAATCCCCCAACCCAAGCCTCAGTATATAAACATTTGCTCAAAATACACACTTAAAATTAAGACACACTCCAAGACGTCATCCTCCTACATATTATTGCATTCACCAACTTTAATTTAACTCATCCTGATTGCTAAAAGAACCAGAGTGCTTGAAGGAGAAAAGACCTCCCAGCTCTTCAAAGGACTTTCCCCTTGCATTTAATGCAAACATTTCATATTATTTCTAATGCCGTGGTTAAATCAGCACAGCATCACAGATCTCCTCTGAATTTGTTTCTGCAGCAACGCAAATTTCCCGAGGTTACAAGGCAGGGTTTGGGGTTTTCGTTGGGTTTTTTCACTTGGATTCAGCCCTACCAGCCAGCCCCAGGGAGGAGCTGCAGGGCTCATTTTAGCATGGTCTAAAATGCAAAAGCAGAAGACAGAATTACTCTCCACTCACCATCTCCCCTCCATGAGCTGTTCTGGGTATTTCCAAACCCAATGGGGTGGCAGAGGCCACTGAAACAGCAGCTTCCAACCTGCACTGAGGAAACAGGCACCCAAGCAGAGAACCTGCATCATGGGCACCTGATGGACCAGCCATTCTACAAAGCAAAGAGAGTGCCCAAACCCAGATGCGCCCAGATGTGTCTGATATCAGTTTGCAGATGGCAGCATAGATGTGACTTGTCCTTGCAGCTCTTACTCCTGCTCTCCTTCCTCCTGCAATCCCTTGCCAGGTGCTGCTGGCCCCATTAGCAACCCAACTGCAGAGAACTCCAGCCACCATGCAGCCAATTTCTGCCCTCATCAGCTCTCCAAGAACTCTTGGAGATGCCACAAGGCAGTGAAGAGGCCAAGGACTCTGCCCAGCCAAATACCCATCACCCCAAACTCATGGCAAAGCTCCCAATGCCTCAGCACACACAGAGTGGAAGGGATGCTCTGCAAGGCTGTCCCACCACAATCACACACCGACAGCCAGCTCCCTCTGGCACCAGCTGTTGAAGCAGCCTGCTTTGTAGTTGCTTCCCACTGTGCTTGTTTTGAATAAGTACATTTGTAGGAATCGTTATCACAATGCACAATGTTGGACACGCTGCTCTTCAAACCAAAAAGGCAGAACCAAGGCTTGGGAGATGACGTTGGTGGGGAGGGCACAGCTGAGGAGCACTCTTGTCAGCTGCAGGAAGCCCCAGGGACAGCCCACAAAGGAACGTTTCCTCCAGATGTACTTTTCTCTCTTTAAACACCAACAATCTGGAAGAAGATTTGTTGACTTGTTTACATTTCAAAGCCGCAGCCGTGGACCTTTCCCGGCTCAGGAAGGTGGGCCTGGCTGGCGATGAGCAAACATCTCCTTGTCTTTCCTCCCTCCCCCAAGAACCATGCTGCAGCTCAGCCAGATCCCCTTGGCAGCGCTGGGGATGCAGAGGTGGGCACGTAGGAGCCCTTCCTTTCCCAATAAACATTTCATCCAATAGCTCACTGGGCATCTTGCTGCGAGACCCAAGGGTACTGCTCCAATGTGTGGGCTCCTGGCCTGCTACCTCCCTTGAGAATTTTATAGTCAGAAATGGTTTCCCCTACATTCGTTATCAAAAGTGAAGAGATTTGTAAGTAAGAAACATAACTGAGAGGTTGTCCATGGCAAGGGCGTGGAATGAGATGGTCTTTAAACCTTCCAAACCAAGCCAGTCTGTGATTCTGTATTTATACAAGGAAGAAAAGGACCTCTCCTGCAAGGAGATGAGTGTCAAGTGGTGTTTTGTTTCCAACCCAGCCCACAGCAGAGCAGTCACGAAGAGCAAGGCTCCCGCTCCACTGCTCTTCAACCCATCCCTTGGAGAAAGCACTGCCCACAGTCAAACCACAAGCAGGTTTTTATTTAAATTAAATTGTCTTCCCTTTCTATTCTGTAAGGCAATTCTGTTGAGCCTGCAGGTGCCTCGGGAGTTCCCTGGATGCTGGAGGAGGATGCTCTGCTATTGTATGAGCACTCAAGCAGCGCTGCTCACCTCCTGCTCTAGGCTGCCACTTCATTTGGGGAGGCTTTCTTTGGTAGAGGTTGAAGGTTTGATGTCAGCCTGTAAAAGGCAGGCTCTTCACAAGTCTGGAGTGGAGAAGGTGTTAAACACCATGGAAATAAGCAAACTACAACAAAACTCAGCTATGATCCCAGAGAGAGATTTCAGAGCAACAATCTCATCAGAAAAGAGTACAAATATGTATTTATATCTAAGCATTTTTAATCTGAAGAACATCCTCCAGATAAGAAGGCTTTGGCAACAGGAAGCAACCTGAAGAGAAAGGCGTTAAGTATTTCCACAACAGAAAACAGGCTTTGCCCTGGTGAGGACACCTGCACCATGGGCTGATCTCCCACCAGCAACATCCCGCTTCACCTGAACCAGAGCAGCCCCCAGGGGAGGACCTGGACCTCCTCAGCAATGTCAGTGCTTTGCTGATGAAGAGGGAGCTCCCACAGATCTTCTCTCAAAAGGCATCAGCAACTCTGAACACCAAATGTCAAAGCAAACCTGTGCAGGGGAACGTGCTGTGCCGGCAAAGACTCTACAGCCCCCCAGTACCCGAGCCTCCCAACCTCAGTGCTTCTCCTCCTTTCTGGCCAAGGGCACTGCTGTAGGGAACACACAACATCTCTGTGGGCTTGGTGTAACTCATACATACTCATTCCTGCATCAAAATCCTTGAAAACAGACTTAAAAGGAATGCAAGCGCTCACTGCTCACCCCGCTCCCAAGATACATGGTTCAATCATAAAATCGTAGAATGCTTTAGGTTGAAGGGACCTTAAACTGATCTCATTCCAACCCCCTGGCATTGGCAGGGACATTTTCCACTAGACCAGGTTTCTCCAAGCCTCACCCACCCTGCACTAATTATATGGTGAGCAGATGATGGCTAAACACTGTTTCATCCCCACATGGTTCCATGGCTTCTGCTCTTGCAGACATCAGAAGACAAGCCCAATCTATGTCAAACCATCCCCATTTTCCAGCCTGCACAGACACAGAGACTTATCTAAAAGATTTTAGAGTAGCTCAAAATGCCACAACAGCTCCCTGTTGAGGAAGCCTTCAGTCCTCAAGAGAAAGCTAAATCCCTTCCTTAAGGCACTTGTGTTCTGGAAGGTTCTCTTTAAGTGATGGCACCTGAGCTCCCTGGAAATGACAGTGCTGCTCATTTGAGCTGTTCCATGACGAGTTACAGAGGCTCAATGAAACAGGTATGTTTAGATGTGTGTCTGTCACGCCCTCCTACCTGTCAGCCTACTTCAGTCTCTCTTATTTAGGCACCCAGTAAGTTTAGTGACAGTAAACTGAACCTATGCTGAAGGAAGGAAGGATTAAATAGAAACCAGGAAGAAATTCTTCCCTGGGTGGGTGGGGAGGCCCTGGCACTGGGAGCCCAGAGAAGCTGTGGCTGCCCCTGGATCCCTGGAAGTGTCCAAGGCCAAGACGGATGGGGCTTGGAGCAACCTGGGATAGTAGAAGGTGTCCCTGCCCATGGCAATCTGTGATTCTGTGAAAAATCTAACTTATCCCTGTTTCCAAGCCTGGAAAAACAATTTATGGCTTATGTCATAACTTACTTCTTTCCCAATGGCTTTCTTTCAGAGAGAGAAGAAAAAGCATTGTCCATGGGGAAGGTTCAGTTCTTGGAAACACAAACTGTCTTGCAGAGATGCCCAACACCAGATAATGGGTGGGACAAACTGTCTTGACCTTCCTACGCAAAAATGTGCGGCTTCACTGAATGCTGCTGCTCCAGCAAGAGCTGGAGACAATGATAAGACAGAAATTTCTGCTAAAAATAGGCAAAAATCAAACAGTTTGTCAGCAACAATGTGGTGGGTTTTTTTTA
Organism: Eopsaltria australis; assembly: GCA_034509425.1. Lineage (NCBI taxonomy): Eukaryota > Metazoa > Chordata > Aves > Passeriformes > Petroicidae > Eopsaltria > Eopsaltria australis. The sequence continues at coordinate 236,654 of JAVTVJ010000520.1, forward strand.
AAATGCATTCCTTCCCATTTCATAATGTGTGTGAAAAGCACATAATTCACCAGGGAAACTACACAGAACACTGCTTGAAATAGAGAGTACAGCCTGAAAATTCAGTTTTGTCAAGACCTGGTGCACGTGCAACAAACTTGTGGGTGGGAGAGGAGGAAACTGCAGCTGCCACCAGCACGACTCGCTCCACGTGTGTGTTACATGTTCTACATGTGATTTTTACTACAGTAAAGAAAACATTGGACAGAGCTTGAAGCAACCTCGTCTAGTGGAAGGTGTCCCTGGCCATGGCAGGGGAGTGGAATGTGATGGACTTTAAGGTTTCTGCCAACCCAAACCAGTCTGGGATTCTGTGACCATAGCAGAGAGCTATTTGCTTGGAGGTTTCAAACAAAGTAAGAAATTCAAACGCAATAAAATAAGCCTCTCAACAGAAATTCAAACAACTTTAAAGACTCAGAACCTTTCAACATTTATTTAGTACATTCTATTAGAGGAATAATTAGTGCTGACATTTTATAACCCCTCCTAGAATGAACGTGCCTCATCTTTCTGTGCTGGTACTTTGGATCCTGAACAAAAAGGATGCTGTCACACAGTCTGACCCAGAGGGTAACAGGAGACTTCAGGAGCCTCATTGAATGGGGGAAAAATAAACCACCCAACACAACACAGATGGTACATTACAACTGCCCGGATTTAATTCTCACCAGACCAGCCCTGGTAATCTACTGCATGTCAGCAGCACCGTGCCCCTCTCCCATCTCCTGCTATCGTACAGCTTTCCTGTTTAAATGAGGGCAAAAATAGTAGCTCACCATCTGCTGAAAGCAAATCATTTATGTCAAATTGAAGACTGGGCTTATAAAATGACCTGACTAAATGGAGCAGTAAGTGCATTACAACCAAAGGGAGCTGGGAGCTCCTCCTCCGTATCCTCAAAAATCCTCCTGGATGCTACAGCATTCCTTACATGGAAATTCATGGGCTTTGCTTATTGGTGAAGTGCTGAAATTTAAATGAAAACATGTACTTGTCACTGGGGCCTTGTCTACAGCAATGGGTTTGGAAAGGCTGCCCGTGTGGGACCTCTTTGGAAAACTCACTTGAACTTGGAGCAGTTGGACCCAAAACAGAGACACGGAGAAGGCACGTGCACCAGGCTGCCAGCAAAATCAACCTGCTCATAGACTATCCCTCCTCCCATTGCAATGCAGTAGTTGACTAAGAAGACTAAGAAAAACATCAGTTTAATACAAGTGCTGTTTCCTATTCAGTAGCCACCAGAAACTCTTGGGGCTCCCTTCCCCTCGGCAGCAGAGGCCAGAACAGAAACAACACAGTTTGGTCTCAAACACACAGCGCCTGACAGGGCTTCCTCTGCAGAAACAAGTCCCCAAACCCTCCTGGAGGACACAGGGGCTCAGCCTGGCAGGCAGCAGTCTCTCCAAAACCCTACTTTGCTGAAGGAGCCGGTATCTGCCCCACCCGGCGGAGGGAGGGAGGGATCCATCCAAGCCCATCCCCACCCTAGGAGCAGCTCAGCCCCTGCGTGGTGCAGATAACATCCCAGGGCTGCTCCCTCCACCAGCCTCCCATGGGAACGGGGAGCGCGGGCACCCGGCAGGCGTCAGAAATCTGTGCAAAGAGCAGCAGCGGGAACGGTGCTCACAAAAGCACCATGAGTGAGCCACTCCATCACAGGGAGGCAATGGCAAGGACCGGCTCCGTCCCAGCAGGTCACTCCATCACAGCCACTCCTGACTCCCCACCGAAGGAATACCCACAGGGGCGATGACAGCACAGCAGAGATGACAATGCCACCGCTGCGTGCGATGATGGCTCTCCCTGCAGCAGCACTCCACTGGCTAAAGCAACAGTTCAACAGAAATAAGCAATAGCTCTCCATCAGCTGAACAGGATTTTTTCCCATGAATTATTCATAAGGTGTTTTTTTTCCTGCCTGAACACAGATGTGTTTACTTACACTGTGCCTCATTTACACTCAAGGTTTAACATAACAGGGCTCGTATTCTTTCCTTATAGTTTGCAAAGAACGGGAGTAAAGCACTTTGTGCTTTTGTTGTTCTCCCTTTGGTTGCTTCCGAACTAAAGCTATAATTAGAAGCCCAGAGGGCTCTGCACGCTCCTTTGATACAAAGAGCTACTTGCGAGATAAATACCACCCCTGCACAGACACACACACACACAGAGTCACAGACGCACCTGCCAGGACAAACCGCTGCTGCACCAAGGGCCAGAAGGATGTTTGGTGCTAAAACCTCTTCACAGGCTCCATCACCGACTGCCCCAGCTCACACACATGGGCTGCTCCTCCCCTGCATGCCAGGGACATCATACTTAAGTGCTTCATTTGGTACTGCACGGCTGTAATGCAATTTGCATTCACCCAAGAGCCTCAAATACATCTGCCACACCCTGGTACAACGCCCCAAATTCATTAAAAATAACCATAATCACGCAGTTATTTGGATGTTATTAGCACACAAGAAATGCACAGCATCTGAACTATCTGAGGGAACCACTCACGCTAGGCTTGTTCTCCACTGAGCCCTGATGAAAGCTGGCTGAAAAAGCTGGATGAAAACATCATCAACCCTGGCTTTCAGCTGGGCTTGTTGCTTCAAAATTGCCATCAAATATGACAGAATCCTAGAACAGTTTGGGTTGGATGGAACCTGAAAGCTCATCTCGTTACACCCCAGCCATGGGCAGAGACACCTTCCACTGTCCCAGGTTGCTCCAAGCCTCATCCATCTTGGCCTTGGACACTTCCAGGATCCAGGGGCAGCCACAGCTTCTCTGGGCACCCAGTGCCAGGGCCTCCCCACCCTCCCAGGGAAGAATTTCTTCCCCACTGTCCCACCTAATCCTGCCCTCTGTCAGTCTGAGGTCATTCCTCTTTGTTCTCTCACTATCTGCCTGTGTAAAGAAGTCACTCCCCCTCCTTTTTATGAGCCCCTTTAGGCACTGGAAGGGGCTCTAAGGTCTCCCTGGAGCTTTCTCTTCTCTAGGCTGAACACCCACAACTCCCTCAACTTGTCAAGGACACTTAAGTTAGCACTACACTACCCTAAGCTGATTCCAAGACCTTTTCTCCTGACAGCAACACTCCACACATACTGAATGCAGAGGAAACATTCTCCCCTGCAAGAGCCTGCAGTGAGGGAAACCCCCAGGACACAGTGCCTAATCCAGTGATGCCAGGGTCTGCCCAGGGGCGCAGCAATGTGGTTTTGTGCTGTTTTGAAGAGTTTTAAGAAGTTGTACCAGCTGCCAGGCTGTTGATTTACCCCGTTTGCTCTCACATCTCACTGCCACCATCAAGCAGTGAAACGAGGGCTGCAAGGTAACTAAAATTACCTTTACAGCAATTATCAGCCTGAACATAGCACTTTTAAAGATTAATGACCCTTACCTAGGAATGCAGGAAGGCACTGGCCAGCTGCAGATTATCTACTAAATTCCTCAAATCTTGGTTTTCTGGCCAAGCCTCAGTCACTTACACCTGCAGAGCAACACAGGGGATGAAGAAGCTGGAGATCTCCTCAGCATCCACCAGCATGGAACAAGCCAGATCCAGCACAGCCACAGCTGCCAGCTCTGGAGACACAACTGGGACAACAAAAGCTCCAAGGAGCCCAGGAGAATGAGTCAGTGAGCAGGGGGGTTGTGAAGCTGAGTTTCACTGGGTGGGTACAAACACCACAGGTATCAGCATGCAGCAGCCTGTGCTGCTCCTGAGCTAGGGGAAGGCTTTGTTTCAGGAAGGGGAAGTGGGGAGACACCTCCTCTAGAAAGCTCCTCTCTTTTTTTTTTTCCTGCTTTTTTAAAAAAATATGGTGATGGCTAAACTGTGCACCACTCCCAGAAAAAAAACACATGGGGACAATCCTACTGCACATCTGCAGGCTCCTGTCTAATGCCCAAGGAGGGCAGGCAAACATTCAAAACCCAGGTGTAACCATGCTCCCAACAGAGCTGGTCCACAGGCAACAGGCAGAAAACCAGTCACCCAGCTGTTCCCCCAAACACTCACAGCCAGGAGTCAGAAGCTGTTTGTAAAGCCTCAAGGTACTGACTCTGACTGGGACAAACTCCAGTGCCACCACAGCCCCAGCAGGATGTTGCCCCAATGAATGCAGCAGCAGAAGAACATTGCATGTCCCAGGAACGTGCTCGGACACTTCACACCACCTCCATAGGAGTGATTTTCTTCCCATCTTTCCTGCTCATGATGCTCAGTCACCACAAAGTCACCCTTGACCCTGGGGTGGTTCCACAGGCTGGGTTAGTAAATGAGAGGATGGTTCCTGGAAAACCACAGTGGGTTTTCCAACACCTCTCATGCGGAGGATGTTCTCCAGAATCCCTCCATGAATCCTGCACCACAGGACTGGCAACACCCACACGGAGTAAAAAAAGCAATGGGATATCAGTGCTTGAATTAGTGAGACATCACTGTTGGCAGTCCCCATCCCATAACAAAGTCATTCTCCTCCTAGCAAGGCTAGGGAGAAGCCCTTGGTGAGCACAGCTCCCTAGTATTTCCATTGCACAATGTTCTTCATCCCCTATTTGCACAACTTGGCCTGTTTTGAGCATGCAAAATGCACCCCAGGGATGCCTGAAGGTTCTGCCCTGTGTCCTACACAAATCTCCCTTCTGCTTCTACACAGCAAGATCCCACAGCACCATCCAGAACAGCCAAAGAGCTGGGGATGGGCACCGAGATGGTGGGAGACACCAGGACACCAAACATGGGGTGACACAACTGTTACCTTCCCAAGGCTGCACCCCAGCATGGCTGGCAGGAATGAAAATCCCCCCCATCCCCACCAGGAACAGGAGCCAAACAGAAGGGGAATATGAAGCAGCAATTAAATACCATCATGTGCAGTCAGCAGTCAGTGATGGGCATGCAGCAGAGCAGCTAAGTCCTGTCACCTCCCAGAGCTGCTCCTTTCGTGAGCCAATGGACTGCAGCAGAACCCCTCCTGCCCCCCCAAGACTCAGCCTCCAGCCATTTCCACCAGTCTGTTTTTAACATCCAGCAGTGAAATCAGGCAGCTTTAGTTTTTAATCCCCTTAATTAGGGGTGTGCAGCAGTCTTCATTCCTTAATTACATCCATTGACACATCCAATGCAACACATTTACTAACAACCATTTTCACTGGAGATGGCTTTGAATCAAAATTGCTGTCGAATTCCCACACTGCCTGTGCAGTGTCGTGAACACGGAGAAGACACAACGTGGCAGTCTGGATGCTTTAACAAGACACACAGCTTGGAAATGCTATTTTCATTAAATAATCACCTGTTTCTTTGGCAGGATTCAGGTGACTCCAGAGTACAGAAACTACTGGCCATGTGAGGCCTCGGAATGGGAGCACAGCTCTCAGAAGTTTACAGCAAAAAAATGACCATTTCAGGCAATCCTCTCAATACTGACCCACGGGATGGAGGGATTGCATTTCAGTGCCTATCCTGATGATTTTGGTCCATCTCCATTCAGCAGCTCAGTTATAGGCGGACAATGGGATGCTCCATTTCAGCTGCTCAGCTGCCAGGAATCCCTTTGATCCCCTGGGCGAGCAAACACCCAGTGAGCACTTTATCACCCCCACTTCTGCTGCAGAACCAAAATAATGACGCTGACACCTTCTGCCTGCCCACAGAGCCACGGCAGCGTTATCCCACAGGGAGCCTGTGCTTTGAATTACTGCCCCAGATCCCATCGTGATGCACTAATAGCTCACCAGGGCACAGCAGCTGAGCTCCAGCCGGCAGCCTGGCCTATAAGCAGTAGGAAATAGTGAACAGGATATTAAACAACATCATGGGGGGAAGGGAGAGCATCGATTTAAAGAATGGGATGGAAGATAAAATGGTATTGTGAGGGTTTTTTCACCACTGGAGACCCAATCAAGGATCCATGCTGGTACCCGCAGCTCTCTCTGCTCAGCTCCAGCATCAGCCCAGGGTCACTGCAAGTATTTGCATGGAGGAAATGTACACAAACATCGCTTTCTTCAGACCACAGAAAGGAAAAGGAAGTTGTGTTCACCCTCCACGCAGCAGGGAGGGGTCAGAAACACACTTTGTGCCCACATTCAGGGGCTGTTTGCTCATATTTTCGGTTGCCGCCCTCCTTTCCGCGCTGGATGGGTTGGTGTGGGAGGCTGCTGTGGGTTGTGATTTCACTGAACAAACACCAGGCACGGCCACGTTCCACCAGCTCTCAAAAGGTATTTTCTACCTCTTCAACACCCACCTTTGCCACCCAGCACACCACAGCAGGGTTAGTGCTGAGTATCACACTGGTGTTCCTGGATGGCCCTTCTGTTCCTGAACAAAACTGCAGCACCTTCCCCTCCAGCCACACTTAATCCTGCTGATCCAAACACTGCTCCACCCAGAGCTCCATGGACAACATGCACTAAAAGGATCTCTCCTACCCTCCCATCTGGCTGCATCAGACCTGCTCTTTCTTCCATCACCCCTGCTCTTTCTCCCACCACCCCTGATTCCCTCCAACCTTCTCCCCATTTCCAGGGGCTGCCCAGGACCCTCATCTCCACCCACTCACAATTTTCTCCCCAGTCCTCTCCCTTTTATTCTGTATTACCTGCCACACTGGGAGAAGTTTCATGTCCCTGAGGGCATTAAAGGGAGCTTGGGCATGAAGTCAGGTGGGCATGTGCACTGGGGAAACTGGGGCAGGACTTGGAAGTTGAAAACCAGACTTCTCCACTCCCACTGGTGCCAATGCAACTTGCCATGGCACAGCCAGGACACTGCTGGCCACAACCAGCTGAGAAGACAACAATAAACAGCTTCCAACTGTTTCAACATTGCAATATTTTTAAATAAATGAAGAGCCAGTAAGGACAAAATAATTTCTTTAGTAGGGATAAAGCATATGCAGAAAACAGCAGCTGGTTTAAATTTCTCCCTATTAAAAATAAATTGTACATAGGGCTGCTGGTGCCTTCTGGATAAGCTGCTGGCCTTATGTATTAGCATCCCATTGATATTTATTTTATTATTTAGGTCTCAAAATAATCCTTATTCTATTCAAAGTGTGTGCTTGTGTGTATACACACAAATCCCCAACAATATAAAGGTGGTAGGAACAACTACATGTTTCTTTGGAGAAGCTTTGCTTATTTTTCCCTTTTTTATATTTAAATCTCAGTTGTGCAATTGCTTCATGCACAGCTGAAGCCACACTGAGCCCAAGAGTGCTTCATCCAGCTGAAAGCTCCACAGACTCACAGGGACTCAGCGTAGCTCAGGTATCTATCAAGCACCAAAAGCAACAGCAAATTGAGAATAAACCATATTATTCTCAGTATTTTGGACCCAAAATCAACTGGTCTTGCCCAGTACTGAGGACTAAATGGAGAGCCCCAGCTAAAATTATGCTGCTAAAGGGCTGTGAGTCCCACAGTCACAATTCCAGACAAGTGAGCCACTCTTTTCACCGTGCTGCTGACAGCAGGAGCCACACAACAATATTGCTGAAATCCACATTCATGCAGCACAAGGGAATAAAATGCCACACAAATCCTCTTTTCTGCAGGCTCTGGTGATATCATTGTTCGGGTTAAAATTGCCATGAGAAGACCCTTCAAACGAGGCCAGGGTGAAAGAGTGGAGAGAGCAAAAAGCATCGGTGAGCTCACCCAGGCGCCCGAGCCAGGCAGCTCCTGCCAAACCCACTCTTTGCTCCTCCAATAAATACATTCTTAAACCACCTCCTTTGCACTTCCTTCAAGTTCTCTTTCTACGCACACAATCTGAAGGTAAACAGTTGCCTGTTCTTCTCTAGGGCGAAAATAATGAACATACAAACGAGGTCTGAGCAGGTTGAGCTAGCTGTGAGGCACCTCCTCACCAGTGTAACCTGTGAGGAGGGCAAGATGGAAAATAAAAGGAGAAATGGGAGCCCTCACAGTGGCAAGAAGAGCAGTTTAAGAGTAAAAAGCAAAAACAGACAGAAACAAATGCAATGAGCTGGTCTCTATTTAGGACATTGGGCCTGAGCTCACTCCAGCTCCCCACCTAAACAAGCTGCAAAAACTCTTTAGAAGCGAACTACAACTCCACAACACGAACATTTTACTTCCTTATTCCTAAGCATGGGAGATGTTTAAAAAGTATCTGCCTTACCAGGTTGTGTCCCCTGTTCAGCACCTGGAGCAAGAGGAGAGGACCTGCCCTGCCCTGCTCCACAGGCTTCGGTTCACTGCCTTGGCTTTGAAGCGCCTGCGTTGCGCACGGACCTCGCTGGCGTCACTGCCATGTGGATTTGCCATTTCCCAGGCGTTTCACCTGCTGACATTATGACTGCAAGCCTGTTTGTTTTATTTAACTGTGCTCCTACTCTTAAGCTACCATCCAATTACTGCTCCCAATTACTCGGCGCTCAAGAGCCGACATTAATTACAGAGTACCCTGCATACAAGGCTGCTGCCAGCTGAACTGCACGGAGCTGGAGCATCCAGGACCAGCCTCTCCTCTGGGAGAAGAAACACAGATTCCTCATCTCAGTGGCAGATTAACAGCCCCAAGCATGAAGGGCAGGCTTGGTGAAACAGAGGATGAGCATTGTAGCCCCAATGCCCACATCTCAGCAGCCCTTTGGATCCCCCAAGTATCCACAGCAATAAATATCCGTTTTCCTCTATGGGATTCAACAAAACACAGCACCAGCTCAAGGCTGGGGATGTTAACCCAGAAATCTCTGGGATTAAGGGCACCACCATCAACAGCAGCCAGTGCTGTATAAATGCCCATGAGTTTTAAGTGCCTTTGGCAAAGCACTCAAAACCAAGGAGGATGAAGACCCCAAACTCTATGGGAGAAATGCCTGAATACCGTAGCCCTTCAAGCACAAGTCACTTTACACCAAGAACTGAGCAGTGGGGGCATTAGCAACAGGCCTGTGAGGTTAAGACCCAAAACAACTCCCTGTGCAGAGCCCAGCAACACAGGAGTACAGCAGGAGCCTTTGGCAATGGCACGGAACGCCCGCTTGCCTTCACACAGTGGCCTCTGCAGACAGCAGCATAACAAGTTATTTTGCAACTCACATTGCTCAGATTTAATAATCCCCCTAGTGCAAGACATCCATCTGTTGGATTTGGAGAAAGATCTCATAAACTCTGGCCTCTTTTCCCTTTCTACAAATAGATCTCTATTGCACAATGCACTGATGCAGTGGCACTTGCGTGAAACAGCGACATGCCAGAGGGAAACAGCACTTCACCATGATTATCTACTCAGTTTTAACTGAACATTAGATTTTTTTTTTTTTTCTCAAGATGTGTTTCTCCTTGCATGGTGCAGTGCACTTTCAAAGTGTTTCACCAACAGCACTACAGAACTCAGTCTTGACAACAGCAGGGAAGATCAGCGCTAGACTTCTGAATACAAGAGGAAAAAAAAAAAGGTGAGTAACTCTTGTCTGTGCTTCACTTCTGCTCCCAGACGTTGCCAAACACAAGGTTTTGAGAAAAATCCATCTTGTAGCACTGGAGTGGGGAACACCATGATGGCTTGACCTGCTCACACCAGGAACATGCCTGCATGGTGATGCCGTTTTCTGGTCTTAGGAAATAAAGGCTCACACACGGTCAGAGGGTTGGGGGTCGTTTCCCTCGGGATTTTAATAGGATCCCATTCCATGGCTTCTGCCGTCCAGGTAGAACGCGTCGCCAAAGCCCCGTCCCCCCAGTCGAGTGTACAATTAAAGACTCTACTCATTAGCAGATCTACCAGAAGGGCCCAGTAAGGGGCCTGGGTGGGCTCACTTCTAGTTTACAAAATCTGTCCTGCTAGGAGACCTTGAGGGCCCACGAAAACAGAGTGTTTGGTCTCTAACTCTACGTGGTTTCAGGGGTGTTTGGTCTCCCGGCCCTATAAACACCATGAAACCAGGCTAAACTATCACTTAAAGCATCACAAGTGTGCATACTAATACTTGTGAATGTAGGGAACAGTGTAAGAAATATTCAGAGAAAAAGCAGAAAAAATCCTTCCGGCATCAATGGGGACACAGGGAACACATCTGGGACAGTGTCAGTCCAGTACTGTGGAGCAGCAGAACATGCTTCTATAACCCACAATATATTTCATATTAAAAGCAGCAATTAAATCAATTAGTGGTCACTCAGCGAGCTGCTACTTTACAGAAGTTCATTTTAAGCAGCAAAACCAACTTCCAGCACGGTTTAAAGTAAGAAAGTGCCACACAAGCATACACATGCTCGTGCCATTGGGAAATCGGGAATGGCTGTATAGGCTTCTGCTGCAGGTCACTTATTCAAAACACTTCATTGGTACCAGATGGGTGGATCTCAGATTCCAAATGAAACACACACATCCCCATTTACAGTGATTCAACCCAAAAAAGCCAGTCCTCCAACTAAAATGCAAGTGCCACATCCATTTTTCTCCGCAGTAAGTGCAGATCACATATACGATCACTGCAAAAGCCAGAAGGGACTGTACTGGGTACCACACTGGCTAATTACTTGTGTGACAAATTATCAACTTAAAAATCAAATATCTGCACTGCTCCAAGCTGAATTTTTTTTTCCAATTTGCATTTTAAAAAAATGTAATTCACTGCTTGGAGCAGCAAAGGCACTTTTTCTTTTAAACACAGCAACAAATTTCAAGCCTATTTCCCAAAGCACCATCAAAGAGCTCATCACTGCCGATACCAGGAGGTCTGGATCTTTTTGTGCCTGGGAATCAACTCTTAATTTTAAGTTTGCACAAAGCCTGTTTTCTTGTTCTCAAGAAACTTGCCCCATCCTGAGCTCTAGTGACTCATCCCCAGACTTGAACTGCAGCACCTGAACTGACTGCACCCATGAAACACCTTGTGACTAGGCAAAACCACAGTCCATGGGTGGGAAAGCAGGGCAAGGAGATTAACTCAGGAAAAAGAGACAAAAACTGCACGTTCCCCAGTCACTGTTTCTTCTGGAGATGTGGAACTGAGCTGGGCTTGGCTGACATGGGGATGTTGAGGTGATGCTCAACGTTGTGAGGTGCAGCCAGCTGCGTGTCTGCCCTGTTTTTCTAAATCCCAAATGCTCTTGCTCCAACACCAAAGCTCTGACAATGCTTTACAACAGAGAGGCTTGTGCTTTTCTCTCTCCACTTGTTTTTTGTTTTAAAGAAATGTCTCAAAATATTTTCTCAGGGAGTGTTTCTGCTGAAGGGAATTGAGGAAAAACACAAGCAGACACTTGAGGTAGACAGGAACCACCCACTCACAAACCTCCTGTTTCAGAGGTGCACAGCTGCAGCTCCAGTTGATGTTCTCCCCCCCCCAGCCTAGAAAATTTATTAGAACAAGTGTTTTTAGTAAAAAACCAAATGTTCTTCACCAATCCTATAGCGTTTTTCTAGCAGTAAAGCTGAAGTGCTATGAAAGTTACAATTAATCAAACCTCAGTTTCAGTATAACTCATCACTCCTTGGTTATCTGCCAGTCAGAAGTTTCAGAAGGTTAAACTGTTTCCAAAACAAGCACAATCTATCAACAAATTTTCAGCTGATTTTGTAGTTAGTACATCAAAAGGGCAGAGTTCTTTGTTTCCTTACATTTGTGTTTTCAAAGGCCAGGCAGGAGGTGGGATCTCTGCACAGCAAAACCAGGGCTGAGCACTTTTTGCATCTGCTCCTACCGCAGGCGTGATTTACAACTGTTTGTGCTGAGAAATCATGAGAAATGGTTAATGTACAACCACTTCCTCCAGCAGCATCAGCCCAGCAAACAGAGCCAACCCTGTAAGCAGGCTAGCACCTTGCTGAGACACCAGTGAGCTCCGTGCACACCTTCCAACCTCCTGAGGCTGTGTGTGATGGAGCTGTGGGCACAGGGCACTGGCACCTCTCCTTCACCTCTGTCTGCAGAGAACCTTATCACTGGCACAGATGCAGCTGTGCATCTACCTCAAAAAGAAGGAGAAAAAAGTTTAATTCCACTGTATTTGCATATGCTGTGTATAACCTAATGTATCTGCATTCCCAGATCACCAGCCTTTGCTGTGATTAGCACTGTGCAGATCAAACCCACCAGTGCAATAATCAAGCAATGTTCATGCTGGAGAGTCCAGCTCAATTTTAAAAAGAAATAAACCAGCAAGAAAAGCATCACAGTGAAATACCAAATCTCTCTGTAATTGCAAGCCTCCTTGCTTTGTGAATTCATCCCTCATGTCCATTATCTACTCCCATTCCTGCCTCCGGAGGCACGCAGGCAAGTAACACTAATAGGTTCAGTTTCCCCGAGCGCTCCCTCTCGATTCATCATACAATGGGGACTCTTTCTTTAATAAGCCACATCTTTGCAAAAGGAATATCTCCATTTGTCATCATCAGGGTAGATGAAGAGAGTCAATCATCATTTTTAAATAAGCCTAGAGCAGCAGCTGCAAAACATGAAGCCACTAACACTGTCCGTGCCACCGCTGGTGTCCCCCCGGCATCCGATGGGTGTTTCTAGGTGGGAGGAAGAGCACCTGAACCAAGAAGAGGAATGTTTTCTGCATTAGTGCCCCAAAACTGAGGGGATAGGAGACACCAGCTGCTCAAAGCATCTTGCTTCAGAACAAACCAAAGTAAAAAAAACTTGCCCCAGTGTGTAAACAGGGGGAAAAAGGTTGTTTTTTGAGACAAATATGCTTGGACACCACGAGTCCCTTGGGTTCTCATAATCAAGGGGATGAAGCATCTCAAACCTCACTGAAGAGATGGGCATGGATGAGGTCCTGCACCAGGACAGGCACAACAGCTGCTCTGACCTCATCAACCAACCCCAGCTTTATTCCACCACTTCCTGGACGAGCAAAGGAAAGAGCAGACACAGGTGGGAGCAAACAGATACCACCACTCATAAACAAAGGAAGTGTATTTTGAAGGCACCATCTAGGTAGACCTGATGGAAATAACAGAAGCAGCAGTTACAACAACTACAAAAAAACCCTCCAGAAGTCTGAAGAAATTATGGCACTCACCAGAAGTAGTAGCAGAGGAATTCAGCACGTGGCCATTTTCCCTCACTATCACCAGCACACCCTTCCCATGTTCATGCAGTTGCTCCCACTGCAGATAAACCTTCTCCAGGGCCACCCCAACAATATTAAATTTTTCAGAAAGCCCTGAAGAATGAAGCCAGCTCATCTCTGTGAGTCAGCAAACCCACGTCTGCAAGACCCCTTTTCCATCATGTTTAAATACCCAGGGGCTGCACATGAAAATCCATGGAAAAGCAATATATATGTACCCTGGATTCTTCCCCTCCCAAAACAGTTTCTCTTTCTACTTGTTCCCCCTCTTCAAGAAAGTGTGGAGCTCCTTAAAAGCTTTTGATTAGAAATATATATATAAACAGCTGAAAACTCATTTTCTCTGTACCTGAACTCTTTTCCAGGCCCCAAAAGCTTCCCACTTTTCCTCGATGGAAGTTATTCCTGCAGCTGGACCAGGCAGCCCACACTGAGTTTATCATGGTGCTACTTCATGTGCGTATTGACCAAGACTCTCACGAACTTCTCACCACACACACTCACTTTCAAGTTGGCAGTTAGAGATAAAAAAGCAGCGATATCAGCATTGGCCACCAGCACCAATCCCAGGAGGAACAGAGGGACACGGGAGCAGCGCTGGTACTTACCAGGAGGAGGGATGGAGGGACACCAGTGAAGTGCCTGGTACTCATCCCACCTGGTTTCTCCCTGCTTAAATTGTAATACATGCTACTAAGGGTCCTAAAAATGCAGGTTTCTTGCATGGAATGTGACCCCTTCCTCCTACGAGCTGCAGGAACTCATCCTCTGCCTTCTGCCTGTGTCAGGGTATGTTTACACGATAAATGGCCTTTTTATTGCCTCTATACACTTACACACGGTCAGGAGAAAGAGGGATGCTGGTTAGGTGACTTCTTTTGACTTCACACCAACAACCACCCCCACAATTCAAACACACAGCTTCCATCTTGCCTGTCAATCACTGCCAACCAACAGTTGTAAAACAGGTGTTTAGGCCAGAAAACTTTGACCTAATCCTGGATTTCAAGACTTTTCAGACCAAATGAGCAGCTGAGTTTTTACGTACATGAAGGACAGAAGGACTCCCTTGTACCAGGAGGATGACAGCTCACCACTGCTCTTCTCCAAGGTGCTGCATCCCTGCAGGGTCCCATTGGCTTGTGTCTGATGTGCATGTCATGGTGACACTGCCAGGATATGTCTTTGCAAGCAAGACTAAAGCACTGTGTGCACACAGAATCCAGTATTTAAAGGACAGACTGGCAGTTTTTGTTTGGGGATTTAAGGGAGTTTTTTGTCAGTCTGAAAAATGTCACCCCGAGCTGCCTCTGCACCTATTAAAATTTGCATTTTCCCATAAAGCCCCAGGCCATCCTGCTCTCCCTTTGGCCCTCATGTTAAGAGGGGAAATCAGGGATATACATTTAGGTGAAATACCAGGGAAAGTTTCTTCCCCCAGAGGGTGATTGGGCATGGACCAGGCTCCCCAGGGAATGGTCAGAGCCCCAAAGCTGCCAGAGCTCCAGGAGCGTTTGGACGACGGACAATGCTCTCAAGGATGCACAAGGTAGGACTGTTGGGGTGTCCTGTGCAGGGCCAGGAGTTGGACTTGATGATCCTTATGGGTCCCTTCCAACTCAGGAGATTCTATGACCTTGGTTATAGGGCCCTCTTATCCACTGGTTCAGGAACTGCAAGGCAGGATGCAAGGCAGGGCTGCAGGAGGAAAAATATTTGCTGGCTAGAGCAGCTGAAGCTGGACCTCAAAGAAAGATCCTGCCATGAACCAGCCCCTGCTCAATGACAAACAACTCCTAAAACTCCCCAGGAATGGTTACCAGCTGCATGTTTCTCATTTTCCAAGTGCCTGGCTCAAGGCACTGCAGGCAACTCACGGAGGCAGAAACCAGGGGTGGAACATAAAACGTTTCATCACGCTCCATGTCAAACAGATAAAACCAAACCACCCTTCAAGCCATCCTGGAGCATCCAGATCCTCTCAGGAGTGAATTGCAAAGAGCAGCTCATGCTTTTGATTCATTTGCACACAGGCATTGCAGATGAATTCGGGTGGGAATTATTAATCCTGTCTTCAAAGCAGAGTTTGAATAACAGGGAATAAATACAGCCTGGAGCCCTGGACACAATGGGACGGGACTGTCCCCACTTACACCCTGCTCGCTCTCATATTCAGTGATACACAGACCCCAGGGGTGAAAAGTCCATATGGAATCATGCTCCAAGGCCATGCCAGCATGGGAAGGCAAGTAGATGCTGTGGGACCAGCAGCAGCACACACCATCTTCCACCTCCTAGAGTCTGGCTCTGCAATTCTACTATAAAGCCGCGTGAGCAGCTTAGTTATTTATTTAACTAAAAGCTTTTAATTATCTCTCTCACACACACACATTCCATGGGGCGGGGAAGGAGCAGAATAATCAGCCTACAACCAGTGACCGGTGGGTTCAAAGGAATTGTGGTTTTCATAGAAATAGCTAACTAGCCCAATTCTTCTTCCACTGCTTTCAAAGCATACTCCCATCCCCAGGCTCCAGTCATGGCGTGTTTTGCTGTGGTTACATCTCAGCCTGAGCTGATCCCCGTAAGGAGGACTCAATTTTGACAGTCCTGGGCTTCAGGTTTCCTGAGGCAGCCACAGAGGGTTATTCCATGGTGTGACTGTGTCTGAAAGCCAGGCTGACATCTCATGGCACTCACCCTCACCAGCAGATGGACTGGGCTGCTCCCCAAAAATACACGTGGGAGGGAAGCACCCAGTGCTGTGACCATGGCCACACAACCAGGCAGCCACAGAGCTCTCCCACTGCCTGCAAGGAGAAACACCCCCCTGAGCTGCTCGTCTTCCTACATCTTTTAGGCTCTGTATTGAGATCAGGGGAATACGAAATTCTCAGTCCCCTCCAAAAGCACCAGAGTTCAACTGCTGTGAGACTTTATAAATTATAAATTACAAACCACTGCTGTCGACATTTGGTCTGAGCACAGCAGCTAAAGCAAGCTGGCATGGGAATTTGTTTAAAAATCCCGGAACAGAAATGCAGCAGGGTCTGGAGGAGCATGCCCTGGAAGAGTACAATTGCTTGAACACACCCCCCCAGCCCACACAATTTCCCTCTCTGTGGAATTGCTTCATTTAGAAAAAAAACAAAATAAAAGAAAAAAGAGAGAGACACAAAGATTTAGTCCATCTATATGGACAAATTAAAAGCACTGGCTTGTAATACACAATGTGAGTGGCATTACACAAGCAAAAATTCACATAAACAGAAAACAAGCGTAAACAACCGACTGAACGTAAAGAAACTAATAATATTAATCGGGATTAAGTACAAGCCATGAACATTCCTACCTAATCCATCTGATGGACAAAGATAAATCCCTGCTATGCCACATCCTACAGTTCTTTGCAACTCAAGAAACCACAATACTGATCAAAACAGTAGTAGATAAGACATATAAAGGGAAATCTTAACATATCGTTGCCTGCTTAATCTACACAAGATTACAGCAAAAGCCTAGCACCAAGAAAGCAGAATAATCGTTGCAAAAGATCCCCAGGCCCAGACTGCAATTTCTACTCTTGATGCAAAGCTTTACATTGAACTTCCCGGGAGAAATACACGACAGCAACAAACACAGTTCCAAGCCTGAACAGCCTGAGTGTCTGCTATTCCTTAACGCTCTAGGAAAGTTGCACGGAAGTTAGAGGGAAGCTGACAGATCTGCAGTGGATTTTAAAAGTACAAAATAAGGTTTATGATAGAAAATTATTTCCATCCATAGGGCTGCTGCAGGGACCCTCACGCTGTCCTGTTAAAGCCCTTAGATTCATCACAGCTTACTCCCAGGAATGCAAAAGCAGCTCCAGCAAATTCAGACACTGACCCAGTGTGGCAAATCAGTACAGCTCAGCTCTAGCAGCCCCACACACACCTCCATCCACAGCAGGGTGGGAAGCTCCCACTAGGAGCAGGGATCCCTGACCTGAATACCTGGGGAGAGCCCAGAGCTTTCCCACCCATCATGGACACAAAATCTCTGAGCATCACCGATTTCTAGTGCTTTTTCCAAGAAACAGGTGAAATGTGGCAGTAAGGGGCTGAAGAAAAACCCACCCTGTAGTGACACAGGTGCTGTCACAGTTCCCCCAAGAGGCTCTCAGCATATATCCCCCACTTGGGAACACAAGGAAAGATGTTTGAGGAGAAACTCCTAGTCAGATGCTGTGGATGCTCAGCCAACTTCCACCGAACAGCCCCAAGGATGAAGAGCCTGAGGTTCACCTGCTGACCCCAAAAATCCAAGATTCCTTTGAGATGTCAAATAACTGCTGGTGAAAATCTAGCACAGAGCCACTGCGTTCCATCAGCAACACTTCTCTACACACAACTGTATTCCAGCATGTTACATGCCACATTCACATCATCATCATCATCATCATCCCCCTATCAATGTATTAAAGCACATGGAGCATCCCAACATCCCTGCAAGCTACCCCAGCACAGCAACACTTTGATCTCTAATGAACGAATCTGTAGAGGTGGTTGCTCACTAGATAAGCCACATCCCCACCAGCCCATGTCCCATCCATTCAAATATCTGCTCAACATGCAGTAAACGGGGCAGTAGGGAAGGCATGTTTTACTGCTTTCTGAAAATCAAATGCCATCAAATGGAAAACACCATGGATGCTCATGCAGAGCACACGGGCACTTGGCAGATACTGGAGCCAGGAGCTGTAGGTTTGGAGTATCATTGCCTGAAGCATTTTTAGGCTTTAGGAGTATACAGTGTTTGGAAACAGGCCGAGAGGAGTCCTTACTCCTCAGGACTGATGCTTTCCCATGAAATGCTTTGCTTCTGGTAAGATTATTTGTTTTAACTTGCAATTGTGAGATCAGATGAAAACACAGGTAACTCCTGTTCTTGTCATCGAAATTGATACAGGAAATAATGAATGTGTTTATATAGGGGAAAAAAAATCATCCCTGTTTCATAAGGCTCTAATTGAGCTTTCAAGGTAAGGAGCACTATGTTTATCCTGATATTTACCTTCCACAGCAGATTATGTTTGTCCATGGGAATCCTAGAAAATCCTCACCTTCTTTATTAAGGCCATGACAGCAGAGATATGCAAAGGACCCCACTGCCTTTTAAATCACACCCAATGCTCAAAATTGCCCCAGAAGTGCACCTGAAGATGCAAGATGATGTAAAATATAAACATCAAGGGTATCAGCATCACTGGCATGCGACACACAACCCTAAACAACCACCACAATGCCGCAGGAAAACCTTCAATTCATTAAAAATATGGCTGGATAAGCCATTAAAAAAGAGAAAAAAACCTGCTTTGGATCTCCACAAAGCAGCCTTTGAAGCAAAGGGAGCAGCTCCTGGGGCAGCAACACACGAGCTAGCTGTGAAAGGAATTGCACTCCACAACACCACAGGAGTAGCTGGGGCAGAGCCCCTCTGTACCCCTCATCCAGACCCAGCATATTCTCTGCCCCATGAGACCTTACAGAGATTATTTTTACATATCTCAACTGTGAATAAGAATCACTAATTCAAAGACCATCCCTCCGGATCTAGCCAACTAAGGCAAGCAAAATCCAGTGTGTCTGAAAACCCTTCAAATCCTAAATGGAAAGAGCAATGTAAGGCAAAAATGGGGTTTGTGGTACTGTTCTGAAATAAGATTTTCATGGGATAGTTTGGATTGGAAGGGACCTATTTTGCTTTGCTTCTCCAGTATCTTAATTAACACACAAAATTATAACTGAATCAGTATAGCACTCACCCCAGAATTTGGACAATCTCTAAGAAATTTTCTCTTCACCACCAAACATGCAATTCTTGAATAACCATTTACACAGCCACAGAGGGAAGTGCTGCCAGATTCTGTCCAAAACCAGCTTCCCCAAACCAGTGCACAAAGGGTGAACAAGTTCCTTTTCCACAAAAAACACAGAAGCAAGAACTTAGGACACTTGCTGCAGCACTCAGAGGTGGTTGAGATGGATTTTAACTCATTCCAGACCCTCTGGAGTCATTTTCATTACAAACGGTGCCTCACTGGAGACAGGAAATAAAAATACGCCTTGGTGTAAAATCCAGTAAGAGCATCACTTCCCAGTGGGCCAAGGTGTTTTCTTGAGCTAGAATTCAGAGGAAAGCAGACGCACGGACAGGAAAGAGCCCCTGCCTGACTGATGCCAGACCACAGCATCCACATTTGTCCCATGGGTGGGTGAACAGGCATCGTCTGTGGAGCCCGACGCACTTCCCCACCGTATCTCCTTCCTCCTCCTCCTCCTCCTGCACAATGGACTCCGGGCAGAGCTGGGGATCCAAAGGGGGACACAGGGTACCAGCTCCCCTGAGCTGTGTGTCCCTATCCTGCTATCTCCATTTCTTGCCTCCTGCAGAATCCGTCTCGGGCTGAGCCTCAGCCTTTTGCCTCCCAGTACTCCATGTCACACAGAGCCCCGCGGAGCGCTCGCACAGGAGCCGCGCACACACAGATGCGCTGGATTGGGTCAGTGCAAACACAGAAACACTGCGCACACACCGAGCGCAAACACAGACACGCCGCACACACACACACACACGGTGCGCACACCCACCCGGTGTGCCCAGACACACGCTGCACACACGCACAGCTTGCACACGCACTGCGTATCCACGCAGTGCTCACACGCACAGAGCTCACAGCAGCCACACCGCACACCCCCGACACAAACCAAGCGCACAGGGTGCGTGTGCGGACCACGCGCGCACACCGCGACACCCCACGCACACGCGCGGGGACACTGACCGCACACACCCGCTGTGCAGATGCATCCTGCGCAGAAGAGCACACGCACTCACACACGGCGCACAACCACACGCGCACACACACGTGCCCACCGGGCACAGAGACCGCGGGCGCGCACCGACCCGCCCCTTGCGGCCACGGACACGCGGCCACACGGACACGGACCCGCCGCGCAAAGGCCGCGCGCGCTCCCCGCGCACTTACCCGGCCGCCCCCGCGCGCGGCGCCCGCCGGCCTCACACCGGGCCCCGCAGAGCCCCCGCTGCGGTGCGGCACCCCGGGGCCGCGCCGTGCCGTGCCCAGCCAGCCGCTCTGTCCCCGCTCCTCCCTGCCCCGCGCCCGCCGCTCCGCGCCCGCTGCCGCCCGCCCGCGGCTCTGCCCCCCCGGCCCCGCCTCCTCCCCCCACAACACTGTAGTAAGTTCTCATTGGCCGAGCGCGAGGGGCGGGACGCCAGCGCCGCCTCGCCATTGGCTACGGGGAAACGGCGGCCGGCGGCGCGGGCGGGGGAGCGCGCGCCCCCTCCTGGCTCCCCCCCTGCCGCTCCCTCACGTTTCCCTCCCGCGGGCGGCCCGGAGGCAGCGCCCGGAGCGCCTCCCTGAGCCCGCCGCAACACCCGGCACCGAGAGCCTGAAACGACGGGACTGCCGCCTGTCCATCCCTGCCACCACCACACCCCTTCCCTCGCTAAGGTGATGGTGGCGGAGGGGCGATATTTTGGCGCCGCACGGCCCCGGTAGGAAGGGGCAGGAGGGGTCCTGGCCGCCGGTACCGCGGGCGGCAGCGCCGCTCCCCCTCCCTCCGTGACCTAGATTCTAAATACCGCTCGCTGCCTCCCAGACAAAGTCGTGGCCCAGCTCTGAAGGGAAACCCGGTATAAAGAAGCAAGGAGGAGTGGTATGAAGAAAGGTGGGGGAGGCGTTGGGGTTTTTTCTGTGCTGTTATTATGGTTCATTTTTTTAAGCACAAGGTCATTCGTAATGGGACAGGTACCGCCTCAGTCTGTGGCAAACCGAAAAAGCGACAATTGAGATGGCGAGCGCTTGGTCAACACGAAACCCCCCCAGGAGCCCAACACAGCCCCACCGAGGGGCTCTGGAATCCCACACCTACAGCATGGGCTGGATTTTCCTTGCTTACAGCCAAATTAGAATCAGTTGTTTTTGTCAAGCAGAGCTGTCCGGCTCTCCCTGCTAAGTACATCAGAGCAAAACGCGCTGCCCAGTGCCTCCTGAGCACTTCCAAAGGCTCCAGCAAGACTGCTGCCAGCCTGCCCAGCTCAGGAACCAAATCCCCCTCAAATACTTGCACAATCCCAAAATACACCTGGCACCAAGGCATCTCCGTTTGTCTCCCAAAGAGAATTAAGGTCTCAGGCACATTATTCTGCTTGGATTAAGAGCAACCGCCCTGCCTCTTCCTCAGCAGATAATACTCGAGGCTGATGCTGGCTGGGATGGCTCCATCACAATGCTGAGCCCTCACTGGTACCAACCCAGCAAGGGCCACTCACACACTGAGGGCGTTTGTGCTATATGGGAGCTAAAAATACCCAGATTTTTAGAAAAATTAACATGCTTCTCACAGCTATTCACCCCTTCTCCTTTATGTGTCTATGACACTCTCTTCTGCCAAGAAGAATGGGGCAGCTCCCCTTTGTCTCAGTGTTGAGACCAATTGCAAAAAGCTCCTTAATGAGAGGGAGGACATTTTTTTTGCCTTAATTCTGGACTACTTGGTGGTTTCCTTGGACTTAGATGAGCACATCTGATTAAAAAAAGACAGGCTGGGAAAGGTCTGATGGCTCTAAGTCACTGATGCTCCTACATTAGGGACAGGTAGTTCCTTTGAAACATGCCCTGAAACTCTGACTTCAGTTCCCAGTGAATACATTAACACATTGTAATAGCCCAGGCAGTGCATGAAGGAGCATCAGATGCCCAGTGCTGACCCACCACAACTGCTGCCCTTGCTACTGCCCACCCGTGGGTGGTGTTAAAACACTGCCAGAAGAGAAACACGAGTCCAAAGGACTTTGAGGAGAAAACCATGGAGCAAAGAAACCACAGTTTTTGGTTGGCAACAGCTTCTTGCAACTAAGAAAAACAAGCAAACAAACAAACCCACACTGCTTCATTGTGCACCACACGCAGCAGATTACGTGCAGGAGAGACCAGGGCAACAAAAACTTTGCATCAAAGCAGTGATTTAACACCACACAGCCCATCATTCCCTGCGCTCAGATCACCAGATGATCCCCAACTCCATCTGCCAGCAGCTGAGAACAGAGAGCAGCAGCTCCTGCATTTTGTATTCCCAGGTGAAGCATTTATCCACAGGGAGCACTAGTGCAAGCTGCTGATGCGCTGTGTGCGAGGGCAAAGGGATGCTGTCACCTCTCCAGACCCCAAACAAATGGTTGGGAGCTTGATTGGCTTCAAAAGCTAAAGGAAGAGAAACTAAAAAATTATCAGATACAAAAAGAGGCACTTGGTCCATGCCATGAGAGCCTGAAAAATGTTCTTCCAGGGCAAGGGGATCTGAGCCTATGCCAAAGCAATTTTTTATAGACAGCAGAAAATATGGGGAAAAAAGGAAAAAAGAAACCCAAAACCACAACTCTTGTGCACATGGAAATACACCCAGCACCACCACACTTCTGATGGCTTAGCTTCTTTTTCTTTCCTACACAGCCCCGAACTGACCTCTGAAATCCCATAGGAAGTAATGGAAATTTCTTAAATTCTTCACTATAAGAACAGTTTGCCCTGTGCCAAGCCCGGATTGCAACTATTTAAAGAACCTTCCCAGTTACAGCTGGTTTAAGTCGCTTTATGGGAGTCATTTAGAGACTGAGAATTATTTTAATAAATCAGGATTTCTTGGTATTTGCCTGCTGGATATAGGAATAAGGACAGGAATTATATTCATTTTAGGCATGCGTTTGGGGGTCACTAAGGCAGAGATTGCTCCTTGCAAGGTGAAAGGCCACTGGGAGCGCTCAGATCCCGATGGATTCGGTCAGTGCAAACCAACTGGGTCATGGAGCACGATGCCAAACCCTGCCCTCTGCCTAGGTAATGTGCAGGCACTTGCAAGCAGCTCAGCAGGACACACTGCAGCATCCTAGGAGCACCCAGACAGCAGATGAAATCCAGCTCAAGTTAAGTTCTTCATAGAACAGGTCTTTGTAAGGTGATCCAGCACCCTGTAGGCCCCACAGGATACACTCCTGGTAGGATTTGTTGTAAAACAGGGCTCCCAGTTTACACAAGTGCTGGGGAACGCTGCCCAGAGCATTACTGGCACAACAATAAAAGGCACAGAGCTCTCTCTCTTTGCCCTGAGGAGCTTCTCCAGTGAGGAATTCCCAATCTAAACAAAGCAATTGTGCATCACACTGGTGCTGTGCTCCCTCCCCCAAAGCAATGAGGATTTAAGGTGAAGAGAAATACTCAGTATTACATCAAGTTCTAGGAAAACAAAGAAATTAAGCTGGTCAGATGAATCCTTTAACCATCCTGCTCTAAATGAGCTCTATTACACACACTTACGTGAACACACAACAGGCACACTCCATTTCTCACACACTGCAAATAAGGGACAGTCTCCCTTGCAGCAGCAGCCATTTCACAAGAGCAAACAAGGTGAGAGGAGAGCAGGTGGCTCAGTTTTGCCAGTTCCTGGCCCTCTGCCCTTGGCTCCTCTTCCAGCTTTGCTGTCACCATCAGCAGTGCTGATTTGGCCACCAGAAGAAGACAAGAATGAGGAGGAAAGGAAACCTCCCTTTGACTTCTCCAGCTTTGTGCTCCTGTAAAATGGTGATCTAGAATTAAGATATTGCAGGTAAATGATTCACCTGGAAGGAAAGGATGCTTCAAATAACGCTGCATTTCTCCCCTGCCCACCCCTCTCTCCAGCACAGAATTCACTGCTGAAAAAGCCTCTGACAGGCTGAACTGCAAACTCAAGGAATTTTCACTGAGGTCTAGAACACTCTGCACTGCTTTGCTACAACTCATGGTGTGCACAGTGAAGGCAGCCTGGAACATCTAGACTCACCTGGCTCTGTATCAAGTATTTAACCAAAGATTAAATCTAGTCCAGCCCATCACATAACACTCTCCAAAACCAACCATTGATTCATTGCTGAGCTAGTTATTAAAGGGCCAAGGAGCACTCTCCATAGCTAAAGAGACTGAGCAATTTAGATTTATTGGAATCACACTTGGCCTCAGGGCAGTTCACCTCCAGTTTTGCTAAATCCAAACTGCTTCTCCCATCCCTTTCTGTGTGGTCTCCTTCTGGAGAGTTTTCTTTTGTTGGCTGTAATTTGTAGCCTTTAAAAGCTGCTGTTGCTAAACTAAAACCGTGTGTTCTTTCCTGTGGGCAGAAGAATCCAATTTTTGAGCCATTAGATCTTTTTGATACTGGGCTGGCTCATATGGATCCCTTTTGGGCAGATGGAGAAAGCAGAGGGGGTGGCTGGGAACTAAGTCTGTACACCCAGGAATTCCCATCCCACCTGCAATCTGGTTAATTGATACAAAAAGCTCCCGTCATGGGTTTCATTGATTTGTATGAAGCTGATGTTCATTTGAGTCAGTGTCTTGCAGCACACCAGACAAGCTCCAAGTAGAGAGAGGAATAAAACGGAAGAGGAGCTTCAGTTCTCTCCAGGCTGTGTGCCAGTGCAGGGAAGAACATCTCCTGGAGAGTCATCTTTGTTTAGACTTAGAGCTTAGAGTCAGCGTGTAAAGCACATTTCTGCCAAGATGCACCATTAAAGATTAGAGGAGGTCAGCTGCAGCCTGCAGGATCGAGTGATCATACAGGGAATATTTCTATACTGACAGAGAAATATTTTTCCTCTCAAGTATGAGTAAGAAGTATTAAACACACAAGTGGCTGCACTGAAAGGATCTAGAAAGAGCTTAACAAATTCTGGAGAATAGATTACAGGTGATGCTGTGAGTACAAGTAGCACAGGCTCAGGAAAAGGCAGAGTCCGTGTGGCATGAGCCTGAGCTCCAGAAACAACCCAAGAAACTCACTGAACCATGGAAAGAACCATCACAGGAGCCTCTGACTGTCCCACAGCACACTCATTTTCATCACCTCGAGAACTCACCCTCCTTCCAAGTATTTATCAGGATTTCATTTCCCAGCAGTCTCAGTAAAAACCTAAGACCAGAGGAGTGTGCTCACAGACAGCACTTGGCTCCCTACCCCTCTTTAAGGAATGCTGCTGGAAACTCCTATGTTTGGGCAGCAGGAAGAAGTTCAAGCCCTTGCATCAGCCTCCTAAGCCAAGCAGGACCAGCCAGCCTGGCCAGAGAGGCAGCTGTCCCTTCAGCAGGGGACAAGCTCAGCTATGCAGCCTTTCTTGAAATGCACCCAAAAATAACAGTGAGTGCCACCTAGAGACCAGAGCTCCAGCCGGGAGGCAGCCAAGCTGCACTACAAACAAAAGATGTCAGGGGCTGATTTACTCCTTGCATGTCTGAGGAGTCAAACTGCAGCCAAGAGAGGCTCTGGCTTCTTTAAATAACACCAGGTAGGTGTGTTTTGAACTGCAGCTTCTCCCCAGAGAGGCACCAATTCAGTGAAGGAGATTTGACTCCGTACTGTTACGCTCTTGTTGGGCAAAGAGCATCCCTTGGCTTCAAAATGCTTAGAGCTCTCTGGTTTGGGGAAGGACAGTTTCAAGGTCAGGGTTTATTTAGGACTAGTGTGTACCTAGCAGTAAGTTTGAGACAGGT
Source organism: Eopsaltria australis (assembly GCA_034509425.1). Classification (NCBI taxonomy): domain Eukaryota; kingdom Metazoa; phylum Chordata; class Aves; order Passeriformes; family Petroicidae; genus Eopsaltria; species Eopsaltria australis. The sequence goes on from JAVTVJ010000520.1 coordinate 262,350, forward strand.
ACTTGGCAGAGAGCATTCAGATCTGCATTAACATATCCCATGTAATCCAAAGGCCAGGCAGCAAATTCACACAAGCCCTGAACCCAGCACCAGTCAACAAACAGCAACTGGTGATGGAGGGCTGGACCTGTCCATCAGTGAGGGATATCAGGCAAAACCTAACATTTATTTAATTAAAACTTTACCTATGGAGAACAAATGCAACCTCTAACCATTATTTTTTGCACAAATAAGAGCTCAAGCTTTGCACCACCTTGTTTAGTGCTGCCTCCCCTGCCCGACAAACCTTGGACTTCACAAGGTTTGTCTTGAGCTACTAAACTGGATCAGACTTGTCAGTCTGAGTCCTGCCTATGGATGTTCCCAGAACCTAATAGAGCACAGCCAAAGTCTGCCCAGAGGCATTTCTGCAGGTACACAATTATTAATTGGTGCACATTTCCATATCACAAATTAAAAGTACCTCAGCTTGCTTGAAATGCAGTATATTAACCACTGAAACTGGCAGTCATGGATACCAGCTTCAAAAATATTAATATCAGTAAGACAGAATCCCAGAGGATAGCATCCCACTGCTGCCACTTCTTCTGGAGCTCAAAATAAGGCATCTTGAGGCTTTTTTAAGGTAGTAACTTTCCATGCTTATTTTATTAGGAAAACCCAAAGTGGTTCATATTTATAGACAGAATCCAAGTAATGGATGAGGGTGAGGGGGATAAAATTGCCGAGAAAAACTGTGGGCATGGATGGAGAGACAGGGAGCCAAGGGCAGGAAGCATATTGCCATTGTCACAGTTAATTGCCAAGAGTCTGGAAAGGTTCGTCACTAAAATAAATAACAACTCTGTTAGTTCAGGGCATTCTGCAGGTCCACTGAGGCTGCACAGTAACAGTGCACACAGTAAATCTCTGGAGCAGGAGATGCAGCAGCAGTTTGGAGACGCCAATCTCACCCTGCACTCACTGCAGGCTGCGTCAGAAAAGCTAATAATCATTAAGCTGCCATCTTTTATTTCTAATTATTTGTCTCCACAGCAGGGTTTCTCCAACCATCGAGCAAAAGGGAAGCAAGTCTCAAAGGCGTAACTGTTTTGAAGTGGGCTCACAGCTGCCATGGCATGAATGGCTCTCCAAGAACAGTAGCAACTGCTCTGCATGGCCCACGGAGCTGGGAGGGAAAGCATCTCTGTTTAGGCTGGTTTTCAATGTCGGTTTTTAGGTCAACTAAAACAGCTTTTCTTATGCAACTGAAAGCTCACTTGCTTTGGAGTTTTTGCTTTCATTTAATTAGATGGTAATTCAGAGGGCAGCACTGCTATTCGGAACGCCACAATGAGAACTGTTTTCACTGCTTTACAAAGCAACAAAGTGAAAACACTGAGCTGAGCCGGCCCTAGAACTTGACACCACAGCGGAGACGGATGGTCTCCTCTGAGGGGGTGGGACAAGTGAAAGAGACTCTGCTGCTACATTTCCATAGAACCATGGAATCATTTCGCTCCTCCAAGATCAAAGAGTCTAATCATTAACCCACCACTGTCAAGCCCATCACTAACGCATGTCCCTAAGTGCCACATCTTACACGGATTTTAAACCCCTTCAGGGACAGGGACTCCATCATTGCCCTGGGCAGCTGTGCCAGTGCTTCATGACCTTTTCCATGAAGATGTTTTTTCCCTAATACCCAACTTAAACCTCCCCTGGCACAGCTTGAGGCCATTTCCTCTCGCCCTGTCCCTTGTTCCCTGACCGATCCCTCCCCAGCTGCCCCCTCCTGTCAAGGAGTTGTGGAGAGACAGAAGGTCCCCCCTGAGCCTCCTTTTCTCCAGGGTGAGCTGCCCCAGCTGCTCCAGCCCCTTCTCCAGCTCTGTTCCTTTCCCTGGACACACTCCAGCCCCTCAATGTCTTTCTTGTTGTGAGGGGCCCTAAACTGACCCCAGGATTCAAGGTTTGGCCTCACCAGTGCCCAGTACAGGGGGACTGCCCTGGTCCTGCTGGCCACACTAGTGCTCATACAGGCCATGTGTCATTTGCCTTCTTGCCCACCTGGGCTCATGTTCAGGCACTGTTGACCAAGAGGAGACATTAAAGCAGAAAATCTCACTGAAAGGTGCTGGCAACCTCATTTGTCCTTCCTCTTTGGGCTATGTGTAAATAAGAACAAAGGGGAGACCCAAATCCACAACAGAACAAGCTGTTCAAGGGCTCTGCAAAGCAGCGCCCTTCTCCAGGTAACCCATGAATTCTGGGATAGAAAAAACAACATGTATGTTGTTGGTTTGCTTCCAGCATCACCAGCGCCACAGTATGGAAAGACAGAGCCCAAAGGCAGCCTGTGAACAGACACTCTGCACTTACCACCACAGACACAGCTCTGAACAATTTTTCAGCAATGACCTCACCTTGGAATTCTTGACAGGCTTTAAATAATGGCAACATATGTGAATCTCAGCTTGAAGGTCAAGAGCAAAACCCCCAACAGAAGCTCCTCTTGCATTTTCAGCATTTTCCCTCACGGTTTCTGCCCTGCAGCTACTCCCAGCCTCCCTCCATGGAAGCTGCTGGTGTGCTGCTTTCAGGACTGATGCCCAACACTTACCAGGTCAGGAGAGGAGACTATCTCACTAAAACTCCTATGCATTTTATGTTTACCTATGAGATAAGCTAGGCTTAAAGATGGAGAGGCAATCTGTGCCTGCTGTTTTCTCTGCTGGGTGAGGGTCAGGGCTGTCCCTGAGCCAGTGAAGCTGTACCACACCCCCTTTATCTTTGCCATCCTTAACAAGGTACCACTTGGCTTTCTTGTTTGCTGACAGAGATTGACATCAATTATTCGGCAAGCAGTAAATTTCATCTCATATCAGGATCAAAACCTCCAAACCCTGTAACAAGCAGAGTAAGCCTGTAACAAAGCCTGTAACAAAATGCAGTTCTCTCCCTTCTTGCAACACATACAAGAAAACAGGCAAAAGTAACATGAAAACTGCTCTGGGGAGTGCAAACCAGGAATTGTCCAGATTATCAGCATTTCCCAAGGGAGAAATTCACCCTTGACCAGACACTTGTCATACAGAGATAGCCAGGGGGGTCTCCTCAAGCACTGAGCAGGAAGACTCTCTGGCCAAAGACCTGCTCCAGACTATCCTGGCACTGCTGCAGCTGCTGTGCTGGTACAGCTTTGCCTCTCACTAACCTATTCCAACCACCATGTGAGTGAGCACTTGTATCTTGCTCCACATCCAAGCTCACAGCAGCTTCCAGCTGTACCTTCCATGTGGAGGAGTCTTATTCTGCATTCAAATGGCTGCTGGGTGTTTGGTGGGGTTGGAGCTCAGCACCTCTAACCAAGGCATATTTTCTAGTTAATTAACAATCCTGCTTTTGGAGGTTTGGTAGCAAAGTTCATTCAGATCAGGAGGCAGCTTCTCATCTTTCAAATATAGTGCTCACTTTTGAGTAAGAACAACAGGTTTATGCTTAGATTTGATTCATCTCTCCTGCCCCACCATGAGGCATTGTATAAGGATGTCGAGTTTAAGAATAAAGCGATCTGTTCCATGCACCTTCCTCGGCTTTCCCTTCGTCTTTCATCAATGACTGGCAGCACAGGGAATGCTCAGGCACGGAGCAGAGCTGCTCTAAATGTGCTCAGCCCTTCTCCTTACTGGGAGAAGAGAGGATGTTACTGGGGAAGAAGAGTGATGGCGAGGAGGGGAAAGCTTAGCGGGAGGATAGTTTTCATTTAAAAAAAGAAAAAAAAGTGAATTTAAAATTACTGAAGTTTCCAGAGAACACAACCTCAATGCAAAGGCACCACTGCATCCAGAGAAACAGCTTCACCAAGCAGATCCCTTCCTTCCCTCCACTCTGAGCACACACACACCTTATCCTCAGAGGCTTTAACATACAAACACCACCTTACAGCCAAGTTCATGGCAGGCACCAAACCTCTGCAGGGAAACCATCAGAATCCACCCCACCACGGCAATTTTTCCCCCATGCAAAGTAGGCTCTCCATGAATATAAACCAAAAACATCAATGCCGGATGCTCTTCTCCAAGCTCAACAGACATTTCCCCTCCTCTCCTGCCCTGCAAAGCCCCAAACACCCACAGTTTGCAAAGGGCAAGGTGGCCCAGTGCCATCAGAGAGCCCCTTTCACAACCACAGCATGGACTTGCCACTAACAGATGTCAGGAGACATCCTGGGAAGAACACGAAGCATTGCTTTCCATTCACAAAAGTATTTTCCCTTCCATTTGCTTACTTGCTAGCACTTAGTGTGTTTTCATCCCCAGGTCAGTGATCCACAGTCCAGCCTGGTAGAAAAAACTACTACTGGGGGCTTCTTCATATTATAAAATACAGCAATTTCCAGGCCAACTCAGTGCTTTTCAGTATCCAAAATCTTCACACACATGGACAATAAATCATGCTGTTTGACAACAACCAATGCTTCAGAGTATAAGACAGAATAAACAGGTCAGTTCATTATGTAAATAGGTGAGATCATTAAGTCAAAGCAACTTGTTTCAACCATCTCCTCCCACTGATCTAACAAAGTAGGTACTTACCCAGAGATGAGAGAGCCGGGCCAACCACGCAGGCGAGGCACCAAAATCCATCGTGGGGCAACGGATAGAAGAGAAAGGAGAAGAAACACTGGTTAAAAAGCAGTTCCAGTTAAACACGAAAAACCCACGCACCCACAAAGCCAAGTGCTCACACTTGTACCCACACGAGCAAGGCAACAGAGCAAACTTCAGTATCTGACTCTTCCCAGAAGTGAAGGTGGAACCGGATGTTCACGGTCAGCCACTTCTTAGAAATGTAAACACCAAGTGGGGAAGGAAAAAAAAAACCCCAAAAACATCAGCCGGGCATTACCTAACGCTGATAATACAGGCAGCAGTGACGCAGGCACCCCATGCCTGCCAGCCTGCGCTGAGTGCAGCCTTCGGTGCCGGCCCCAGGGCACGGGCCGGGCTCTGCCGAGCTCGGGCACAGCCGGGCAGCGGGAGCAGCGAGCTCCGTGGAGGCTGCGGGCTGGCTCCGGACACTCCTGCGCCCGTCCAGCTCCTCCGGACTTACATAACTTCTCGTGCAAACTTCTGGAGGGCTGGACACAGCCCAGCGCCACCGGTCCCGGCTCCACAGGGCTCCAACTGAGCCCTCTAGTGGGCTTCAAAAATTCCACAAAACACCAAGAGCCTTAATTTAATTAACACTCGGCCAGAGGCTTCTAAACCCTAATCCTCTCAACAAAAGGATCATTAACTAAATGAAGAGATTCAAGAGAGCAGCAGTGCTCCCAGCCGCGGCAAGGCTGGCTGTGTGCTCGGGTGGGCGCACACCAGGGCACGAAATTCAGCCAGAAATTCAGCCAGATCCTCAGCCCATACCCCAGCCCCACGGAGGGTACAGGGAGCTGCCTCACAGCCCAGCACTCGTGGCACAAGCCTGGCGTGATGCCAGACTCAACAGTCACCCTGGCCATGCCGGCGAACCACAGAATCATGGAATGGTTTGTGTTGGAAGGGACCTTAAAGCTCTCCTCATTCCAACCCACTGCCATGAGCAGGGACACCTTCCACTAAACCAGGTGGAGACAAGAGCACAAGCCCATACCCATCCTTTGATGCCGACAGTCCCAGTGCCATCATCTCTGTCAAGACGGAAAACCCAAACCACCGAACCAGGAGAGGAGCTGGAACACCATTTGTTTTCTAAGGTAGAGAACAGCTCTCCTTTCAAGAGGCAGCCTCAGTCTCTCAGCTGAAGGCTGGGAAAACACCTCCATCTTTGCCCAGCTCTGCCAGCATGAACAGCAGGAAGGGCTCTCCTCACCAAGGAGCTAGGATGTACCTTGGCAGAAGAATTCACAGCACACAGGGTGTAGTCAGGGAAAAGCCTTCACACTGAAAGGTTCTCAGCCCACATGCCTCACCCCAACGTGACAGGGATGGAGATCTTGCTTTGCAGATGGCTCTCTTGGAAAGTCACCTCCAGCTTCAGAGCCACACACAGGATCCAGAGCAGCTGTGAGGAGCGCATCCATGAGACAGCTCATTAGTGTGGTGAGCAGGAACAGAAGAGCTTAATTACAGGGCAGGAATCATTCCCCCTGGGTTTGGATGCCAGCAGCAGCCTCAGCAGGGCCATGCTGCCCCATGGGACAGGCGTTCCTCAAAAGCACCCGCAGCCAACGTCACCTCTGCCCGTGGTGAGCAGGATCCCAGCTGGGGCTGTAAATGGTCTGCAGAGCCTCAGGCTACAAATGTGAGAACTCAAAATGAGGAAGAATTCAGGCATTGCTTGCAGAAAAGGCTTCTCTGCCAGCAGCAGCCTGCACAGGCTTGGAGATGCTAGTGCAGCTCACCTATAAACACTGGTCCCCTGATTTTGGTGCTGTGTGTGAGCACCCCAGTCTCTGAAGCAGCTTCTAAGGCTCAAATCAAGCAGTTCACCAGGACAGAGACAGCAGGGGCTGCTGGTGGGGTAGTCACACCCCAGAGGCTGCCACAACCTGGGCAGGGTTTTTGGGATGGCCAGGAGATGCTTTAGTGTCCTATCTCTTCCCCAACCAACACAGCCCTCCCTGGAACCTCAGCCCTCTAGGGTGCCAGCCAGACTGGTCACAAACCCTCCATGTTTGGGACTGAATGCTGAACAGCATTCACAGAGGTTTCCATTTTTATCCTTTGCCCCATCTCCTCCCTGCATCTCCTTGGGATGTGCTTCCAGGATAGAGCTGACACGTCGATGCCTCCTTGCACAAAGATGCAGGAACAACTGCTCCCAGAGCTAATGAGGCTGTCCTGCTCTGACCCAGGGCAGTTTTCAGCATACAGAGAAAAAGCAGTCCTCTCCATGTTCACCTCCTGGGAAAATCCCGAGAGCTCCCATCTCCCCAGCCTGGGAAAGAACACAGATGGTCACGGAGATTAAAGCATGCAGAGAATTAACCACTCCATGCAAATGAGCTTCTTCATCCAGCCCAGGGCTGCCGGGTAGTTCAAGGTCCAGAACTTGAATGTGATCATCATGGCTTGCTGAGCTCCTGTCACAGCCTCGTACTGACCAGCACAGAGGCCAGGAAGCTGAGCAGGATGAACACAGTTTGTAGGGAGGGCAGAATGCAAACTGCCGGAGCCAGGCAGCTGCTGAAATCACATTCACCTCCTGCTACAGCAGAAGAAAAAGCAGCAGCGACAGAAACAACCCTGGTCAGCAGCACAGATCACTTCTGCACTTGGATATCTTGTATGTTCCCACTCAAAGGCAGCTCGGATGGAGCAAGCAGCGCTGCAGCCACAACGTGAGGCACCTGTGATGCCAGACGCTGCTCACACAGCACCAGGCACCCACGGGATGGCAGAAGAAAACCCATATTGGCTCCTCTGCCTTTCCTAGAAGGCTGAAGTCTTGGCACGCAGCTGAGGCATGGGATCTGTCAGCACAGCACACTGGGATGGGGCCACATAACCTTCCCAAGAAAGGCAGGGTTTCTCCAGGCTATCTCCCATGGAGGAGCAGCACTTCAAATCCACCAGCAATAAGTCTTATTTCATTTTTTCTCAAACCCATTTTACTTTACTTTAAAACTTTAAAAAAATTCCAATGGGCGTGGACATCTTGCTCAGCCAGTGCCCAGCTGCCAGTGGATCCTTAGGGCCAAGTCTCAGGCCATGCCATGATGCAGATGACTGCATTTGCTATTAAAAGCCTCCACTCTGCACCCGAGGAAATCCTCAAGCAGTGCTGACCCCATCTGCCAGCCTGTGAGCCTCTGAGCAGCCACGGATTGGCCGAGGCCAATCCCGGCCATACGGGAGAGGTTCACCTCCACGTCAGACACGGCACCTCCAGCACAACATCAACACAGACGCACAAAGTCACGTTACAGCTCAACGTGGCTCTGTGCTGGGCTAACATCTGCCCTCCCTCACTCAGCGTTTGAGTTCACCTGGGGGCAGGGAGGCAACTCGTGCTGTCCTGTCCCATACATAACCTCAGCACAGACAAAGAGCTCCCCCCATGTCCTGAAGTGCCCACAAACAGTTTACCCTACCTCCAAGGGGTTTTGGAGAGTGGATACAGAAATACAAGCCCTTGGATGGCTGGTACTATCCAATGAGCACCTAAACCAACACGGCAATCAGAGGGATCGGGTCACAGAGGTCACACACAGCACAATACACAGCTGCCTTAACACCCTGGTAATGCTTTGAGGCATCAGTCCACCCCACTCCCTCCCACAAAGCTGAGGTCAGTGCCAACACTGAGTTCTCCGGACGTTAAGGCAGCTCAGAGCTTCCCCCATAACTGCCCTGTACTGCCTTGTTAGCAACACCTACCAGACTGCTGTAATGCCACTGCAGACAGCTCCAAAGGCTCCCAGCACACGCCAAGCCTCACGTCCCCTCCTTAAATCCAGCTCTGCTCGACTGTGGCCAGATGTAATTGCCTACATGAAAGGTGCTTGAAGCTGCCTCTAATAAGAGGATGTATTCATGCCGTCAGGCTGGGGTTTCTCCTCCTCTGCTGCTTTCCAGGGCTCAAAAACTTGCCTCACATTAAGTGGACCAGCAAGAATTTCATTCATTCCTTGTTACAAAACCTGCCTTTCCCAGGAATGGAGGGAAAAGTCAGGTTTCTCAGATATGTATCCACAAACAGAGCAGACAACATTTTAACAGGAATTGTTCATTTAATTGAATAGCACATGGGGGCTTTATTTGCATTGACAAAGGGCTTTGGGTTGAGCAAACAGAGGAGCAAGGGTAGGCCCCATGTCCCAAAACACTTCTCAGGGGCCAGGAAACACGTCAAGGTCAAGCCCACAGCCTTACACAGGCCAGGACGGGCCTGGGGTGGCTCCCACAGCCTCAGCATCCTCCCAGAGGGGTTCCCAGCTGCCCCAAATCACCAGGAAGTCACCACCAGGGTTGACACAGCATAAGACACCCCAAGTTCCCCTCAAGCCTCTTCTCCTAAAATCTGCCAATGAGAGGCAGTTTTGGAGCCTTCCCAGAGCCTCAGGGTCCGATTTGAGGGGGTTCAGACAGCACAAAGCTGTTCCCACACAGCGTTTGTGTCCTGACACAGACTGCGAGCCGGGAGCCCAGATGGTGACTGTGTGAGCCCTGCCCATGGCGCCCCATCCTCATCTGGTAGTCCAGGATTTTCTCGGGGGGCATCAGGAGGGGACTAGACACAAACCATACTAATTGGATAGACAGAGAGTCCTGCAGCCCTACAAAGCTGCAAGCAGCTGCTCAGAACCTCTTGTGAACCACAAAAATAGTTTCATCTATGGAGCGTGGATTAAACGCCACAAACACCCTTTTCTTCCCTCTGTGCAAAGTGCGTTTTCCCCCACTGCGGTTCCAAAACAAAATCCAGCCCCGCAGATCAAACCAGGAAATTTAGCAAACTTTGAGCATGAACAATAGCAGGAGGATTTTCCAGACCTTCAAGCTTGTTTGGCAAGTCCCAGATTATGTAAAGCGCTGCTCTGCCATTGTCGGGGAAGCCGTGCCTGGTGCCAGAGCCAGCTGGCACCACATTGCCCACCCTGCACTGCCTGTACCCAGCAAAGGCACCGGGGCTTGTGCAACACCACAAACTCCTTCCCAGGCACTTTCACTGCAGCAGCCACTGCCTTTCATTTTACACCTCATTGTTTTGTGATTAATCATCTTCTCAGGGTCCTGTTTTCCAGCCCATCCTACCCAGGTGTTCGGCGGCCTGGACGAAGAGTCTCCTTTGTGTCTACAGAGTGGCTTTACCACGGCCATGCCCAGAGGTGAAGGATCCCTTCCACAGCTTAACTAATCCTTGGCTTTTCTGCCAGTTGGGCCATGCCAGAGGGCTGAAACGCTTATCGCTGTGCACACATCCTCTGGGAAAACAATGCGAGAGCCTGAATTCATTCCACATTCAGCACCCAGCTGGAAAAACCCCTGAGGCAGGCAGGATAGTAGCCGGCATCCCTGGTACCGGGCTCCACACATGATCCACGTTCCCTGGCAATGGCCTCGCACATGGTCCCGGTGCATTTACCTAATTAAGACTTAATGAAGTAGAGAGATCTATTGTGGGCCTGACAGGGGAGCAGATGTGCCCCCTGAACCCAGCCACTGCCAAGGAAAGCACACTGCTGTCTCCAGGGTGAATCAGCAGGAAAAGCTCAGGCTGGGATGCTCAGCCCTGCAAATTCCAGACCCCACTGCTTTCTCAGAGCAGGGATGGAAAATGCTCTGGTCATCAGCAGCCTCTAGTGGGGAGAGGTGGGCAGCCATCGTGGCTGCTTTGGCCAGACCCCAGAGCCCCAGCCAGCCCACCCTGGCTGTCCCCACCAGCTCAGAAGGGGGTGGCACGACAAAGACCCAATGTCACGGTAAGAGGGACCCGGACCATCACGGCCTCATTGGGACAACTGCTGTGTGAGACTGCTCATCCCCCGAGTGCTGGTCCCAGGCTAAACAGGGACAACCAACTGCAGCCCCTCCTGGTGAATCCCAACTCAGAGCTCACACAGCTTCACTGCATAAAGCAAAACTCATAAAAAGGACAACCAAGACATCCCCCTCCTTTCTGGGCAGCTCACTGAGGGACACCTCCAGGCTAATGATGGGCAAGTCCGCCCCCTTCCCAAATCTCACCTCCAACCTCAGCACCCAGCATGGCCAAGAGCCAATTATGACCCTAAACCTTCCAGCCACCATGGCCTCAAGCCTCTTCCTGCAGCTGTGAGCACAAAGGTGAAACACTGCTGAGCAGAGATAGGACAATTCCTGCCCTCCGGGACAGGGACCACCTGCAGCCTGCTTTGCCTTCCGGGAAATAGCTGGGGAGGGAGCACAGAAAAACCTTCCTTCATATTAAAATCAGTGACATAACTTCAGAGTGCCCTCCTTGGAGAACAGCTGATTTTTTTCCTTTTCTCTGAGCGATCCTCTCCCTGCCATTGGCTCCGAAAGGACCGTGCCAGCCTGGGGGGACGCGCGGTGCGGAGCGATGCGGCTGCAGGCAATTCCAGCAGCTGCCAGGCTGCGCGTCAGGAAGAGGGAGCCTCATCTCAGCAGCACCGCTGCAGATGAGAAGGCACTTTCTCTCCTCAGCCCGTTTCAAGCCCTCTCGGAAAGGCCTGAAGTTCCTCCTAAGCATGGGGAAAAGTGAAGTGAAGGGACAGGAGAGCCCCACACCCACAGAACATGTTGAGCCCCACCGCGGTGCACAGTTTGATCAACTTTTTGCTGCTGCTGACTCACTGTTACCATCACCACAGGCAGAAGCAGCGTGTGCCCCACTTTATGAGAGAAACTGAGGGGCTGCCAGCGCCATGAGCTGGAGGAGACCCACATCTACACAGGCCCCAGAACTGGGAGAGGAACGGTACTCCTGGAGGGATGCAAATTGCTCCACAGGTTTCAGCTGCCTCCTCTCAGAGACAGGCGTGGTGCAGCTGCACCACCACGGGCACAGTGGCCATGAGCAGGGCTCAGGGGGAGGATTAAGCAAACACGGAACCTCGGTCCCATGTCTCCTAACTCCGGTGCAAGTTACTCTCATGAACTAACCAGGTTACTCTGGCAGAAAGAGGACGCAAAAGACACCTGACTCTGGCTCTCTCCTACACCTGCATCTGTGCCTCCACTAAGCCTCAGGAAGGGAGCACAGCGATGGGAACGTTCTGGGATGCACCTTGCAAGAACCCAACTTGCTCCCATGCCCCAGGGTGACTTCTCTCCCACGAGGCAGCCTTTCCCATGCTGGTCGTTTGCTCCAGCTCAGCTGTTCCTGCCGCCGGGCAGTGGCAGAGCATGTGTGACATATGACAGTGCCGGGGGCCGACGGTGCACCCCAAACCTCGGCCCTGTGCACCTCGCACAGCCTGACCTCAAGCAGGGCACGGGTGAGCGACATCAGCCCCCGCACTGCCCGACCCCTGACTCAGCCTCACAGCCCCTCCTGTTCCCACAAACCGCAGAGCAAATGTTTGTTTTCCCCATGCGGGAGCCTCGGCGTAAGTCAATCCTCGGGCGAGGAGGCGGCTGCCGGCAGCGCCGAGCCAAGGCACACCCCTCCATTGCAACACAGCCCTAAAGATAGTCCCTGTCCCCCGCTGTCCCCTGCCATCCCGCCAGCCGCTCCGACCCCGCCAGGGAGCGGGGAAGGCAGACGCCAGCGGCACAGCCAGCGGCACGGACGAACGAGCAGCTTCAGCAGCCTCTCGTCCCAGCACGGCTGCAGGAGGGCGAAATTCAGGAGAGGAACAGATTGCAGGAACCGCCGCACACGCCTCTGGTTGCAACATCAGCGCAAAGTGTTCCCGTCGAGGAGGGGACGTGAAGACATCGATTCCCCGAGGGGCGTGGGGAAGTCGATGGGAGGCTTCAGCGCCAGGACAGGGATGGATCGAAGGCAGGGGCAGCCCCCGCCACGCCGCAACTCGGCCACTGCCGCCGGCTTTGGGAACCGTCCCGGCGGGAGCAGACGGGGTGTCGGGGCCAGACCCGGCCGCCCCGCAGCCACAGGCTGAGCTGCTGCACCTCGGGCACTGCCCCAGCAACACCGAATGCTCCAAGGACCAGAGCTGGACCCAAACGCCAAAGCGGGAGCTGCCACCTCCCAGGAAGGGACACCAGTGCTGCTGCCGTGACTGCAGGGTGCAGGGGGGACCCCACCCCCCGAGGCTGCACCTGCCTCTTCCCCTCCACTGCACCAGTGGAAACAACAGTACGGGGGGAAACATCCGAGTCCCAAGGTCGGCATCCCCCGTGAGGCAGGGACCCCACCCACCTCCTGAGCATGAACCCACTGTGGGTGGCCCTTCCACCCCACATCCTCCCCCTCAGCCCCACTCAGAGTCCCTAGGACAGCCATGGTGCACCCCATTCCCCCCCACACCCAGCCTGACCCTACTGGGGATCCCCCCACTCCAGAGCACCTCACTTCCCTTCTGCTCCATAGGCTTCCTGACAGTGCTGCAGGTGCTCCCCTGGGCTCCCCCAGAACCCTGAGCATCCCCCATTTCTCCAAAAGCCCCCTGCTCCACACCTCAGTCACCGTGGGTCCCACACACCCCGCCCCCCCACAACCCCTTGATCACCTTAAAACACCTCACATCCAGCTTGACCTCTACGGGTGCCCCTGGTTCCCGCAGCCCCAGGTCACCCCACATCCAGCCTGACCCCACCGGACACCCCCGGCTCCACAGCACTCCATGTCCCCTGGCAACCCCTCCACTCCATAAGCAGCCTGAGCCCCCATGTGCCCCCACCGCCCCGCAACTCCTCCTATAACCCCGCAGCCTGCGGCCAGGCTGACCCACCACGGGTCCCTCTCGGGAGCCCCAAATCGTCCCGAACCTGCCTGACCCCTACACCCCCCAAAGCACCCCAGGACTCCCTCAGCACCCCCGCACCCCATAACCTGCCTGACTCCCTCAGCTCTCGCTCTCACCCTCCCCCCAGAGCCCCCCTCACCCCACAGCAGGCCCGGCACCCTCGGAACCCCCGCTGCCCCCTCCCCCCCGCTCACCGGGGCCGCGGCTCCGCTCCGCGCTGCCTCCACCTGCACCGCCGGCCCCGCCCCCTTTGACGTCACCGCGCGGGCCCCGCCCCCCGCGGCCGCGCCCACTGGCTGCCGCCCCCGCCCGTCAGCGCGCGGAGGGGGCGGGGCCGGCACGCGCCGCTGCAGTGGGCGGGGCCCGCAGGTGACGAGCGGGGGGTGGGGCCAGGTGATTCCTCCCAGCGCCCCCGTGACGTCATAGGCCCATATAAGGAGAAGGAGCCCCCACGGGTTCCCCCCGCGCCACGGCAGAGCCCCAAATCCCCCCCAAAACCGGCAGAATCAGGGCTTTTGTAGGGTTTTTTGCTTGCTTTCGCTATTTTCCGAAGTTTTCTTAGGGAAAACCCCGTCCCTGCTGGCGGCTGGAGGAGCCGGGGGTGTCTCCGTCCGGAGCCCACCGCAGGAGCCGCTAAGGGCGTCAGGGTCACTGAAGTGTCCCCAAACTCGACCCCATCCCTGGGGCCACGCCCGGGTTATCGCTGCCGCGCAGGCGGCGGCTGCGGAGATAAGCGGGAGCAGGGCCCCCCCGAGGACGGGATGGAGGTGGCGGCAGGATGGAATTTGGCCCCAGCACCAAGGGCCTCGCTGCCGTCTCCACGGGCCCGGCCGCGGTGGCCCTGCGGTGGCACTGGGTGCCGGGGCTGGGCTGGAGTAGGTGGGTGCTGCCCGGGGTCACGCTCAGCGGCCGGGTCCCCCCAGCACCCCAGGGACCCCGCACGCCCCCGCACCCTGCCCTGGGGACGGGATGTCCCCATGGGGAGGTTCCTGGTGCCATCTAATGGTCACCGCCCTGGGGACACTGGCGAGGACCGCCACTGTCCCCCGCTGCCTCTCCCAGAGCCTTTGCAGCATCCAGGGGACCACGGGCCGGATGCTGCCCCGAGCTCAGAACCTCAACACCACGCGGCTCCACCGTGACAGGCGTCACCCTCCCGTCCCTGGAAGCACCAAGCTTTTCCCGGCGAGGATGAAGGTCTGGGGGCAGGAAGAGCCTCTGGGCCCTGCGCGGTGCCGGGCTGGGAGAGGGGGGAGTCCCTGGATAATGTGATGAGAGGGGGATGAATCCATAAGCTGTTAAGCCACTCCAAAGCCCCTCGCGTTCTGGCCCTGTTATCACCGACTTCTGCTCACATCTGCTCCCCGGGGTTATTTTTAATCTGGTATTAAGGACTTGTGGGTCCTTCAGCAAGCAGAGGGGGGCTCTGCTTGTGCCCCCCTCCAAGCAGTGGAGGGAGGAGCTGTGTTTTGTGGGCTGCAGAGGTGCCTGTGAAACACTAATATCAATCCTGCTGCTATTTGGGAACAGGAAAAGAAGCCCCTGTCACCCCCTCCCCTCCAGCATCCAGCCATCAACTCTCCAGAGGGTCCCAGCGCTGGGGAAAGGTTAGAGGGGGAACCAGGCAGGAGCCTCACACAAAGGGATGCATTCAGGAATATAAAAAATAAAGAGATATTTATTAGCGTTGAGTAAAGTGCAACCTCAGCATGGTTTGAGGCTCAGCAGCCACATGAATGGCGGGAGAGAAGCTCAGAGAGGGGAAACAGCCTGAGCAGGGCTGTGCCAACAGGATACCGGGACTGTACAAAGGCCTTAGAAACAGAAACAACATCAGATCAATTATTTACAGTTTAAACTGATTACAGGAGGCTGAAGGCTCACAAGCTGCTGCAGGCTGAGAGAAAGAACAGAGGCTGGGATGGGACGTGGGCCCTGAGCTGGTGTGTCAGCAGTCTGGAAGTTCAGGGCAGCAGCTGGGGATGGCTGGGACTGTCCCTTGGCATCAGGCTCTGATTTGGGAGAGGAAGATATGGTGAGGTGAAGCCTTGGGGCTGCTGCTCTTGACTGGCTGGAACAGGAATTCTTCCTGATTTCCAATGGTGATAGGCAGCATGATCTAAGAAACAGGATCACATCCCGTACCTGGACGTTTCTGCTAAAAATCAGAGATTTTTTCCACACTTTTGCAAGACCTTAGCAGTCCCAGAGAGTGCCAAGGTGCTGCTGGACATAGCACTGGCACTGGCTACTGGTGGCCTTTCCTGGAGCTATGGGCTGGCAATGGGGTGTCCTTAATGGCAGAGAGACTCTGCCAGGTCTGTGGCCAGGAGGGAATCCCACTGCTGGAGACACCAGTGCCAACAGCTCTCCATGGCACCGCCCCAGTAACTCCAGAAGGGATCTGCTCCATTTACAAACATGAGAATTTCTCTTGCCAGTACCTTAAACTCTCCAGGGAGACTGGAGCTGAACAGTGTTCCTCCTACTTACAAACATCCAGAGCAAAGATTCCAGAGCTGAAACAGCTGCAGCCTCACTGTGCATGTGTAAGTTGGTGGGATCCAGTCCCTCTCCCACCCCGGAGCCATTTCTGACCAGATTAGGAAGAAATTCCTCCCTGTGAGGGTGGGGAGGCCCTGGCACAGATGCCCAGAGAAGCTGTGGCAGCCCCATCCCTGGAAGTGCCCAAGGCCAGGTTGGACAGGGCTTAGAGCAGCCTGGGACAGTGGAAGGTGTCCCTGCCCATGGCAGGAGGCTGAAACAAGATGAGCTTTAAAGTGCCTTTCAACCCAAACCACTCCATGGTGCTATGAAAAGCTCATCAAGGCACTACAAGCTGCCCAGAGCAGCACCTGCAGGGGACACACCTTGGTCTGGCAGCCTGGTCCACCCCCAGTGCGTGCTGGAAGAACTCCCAGGGTCTGAATCAGGAATTGTGCTCTGGGCTGGAGCCACATGACTTTGATCCACTCTCCCTTCTGTCCAGTGGGAATACAGATCAAGTTTCCAGCCCACGCCTGTTTCTGCTTCCTTTGCACCACTGTGGGTGGGATTCAGGGGGCTGGGGCACCTGGGGCTCTTCCCCCTTGGCTAGTTGGGAAAACCACAGGAACCACTGGTGTGAACAGTGCTGCTGTGGAAGGCACAGCCACTCACAGAAAGGGAAGAGGCTGCACTGGCCCGGGACACAGCCACGAAAGCACTGCAGAGCCCTCCTGGACACCTCGGGTCTGGCAAGACAGGGCTATTGCTGCTCAGTCTTGACGTGGTCTCCGATCATCCGACGGTGATACGTGGCCAGGAAGATGTCGTTGTCTCGGGGGCAGTCGTAGTGGCAGGAGCACATCCTGATGAACATCATCTTCCTCTGGAAGAAATCCCCCTCGGGGCAGCGGAACTGCACGTCCACGGTGCTGGTGAGGAACGGGGTGCAGCAGCTCCCGTCCGAGCAGCTGCCGCAGAAGCGGGGCCGGTACGAGCGGGTGCTGGTGCACCCCGAAAACTCAAAGTGGAGGCTCTGGCGCTGCTTTGGGGTCCGCACACACTTCTTCCCCTTCAAGGGAGAGAGCAGATGGATTAACATGGACACAACAGGAAAGACACTGAGGCCTATGCTCTGACCCCATCGCTGGGCAATGGGACACAGAGGAAGTGGAAGCACAGAGCACACCCTGTGAGCCAGGATCATTCCCGAGGTTGTCCCCAGCATTTGGGGTGCTGTGTCCCCCCTCCTCCAGCACCTTACCTTGGTTTTCTCCATGGAGAAGTGGCAGGGCCGGACCATGCAGAGCCGGGTCTCCTTCTCCAGGCGGCACTGGGGGTTGTTGTTGGTCACGCGGGCGGAGATTCCCATTCCGCAGCTCCGCGAGCACGCGCTCCACTCCGTGGTCTGCACCAGGCAGTTCTCCTGCAGGGTGTTCAGCTCTGGCTTGTGAGCTGGATCCTCCCTGAAAACTGAGCCATGGAGAAGAGACACAAGGCAAGGCTCAGGGCTTTGGACAAAGCGTGGCAGCTCCATGGCTGCTCCCAACTCAGTCTAACACTGCAGGAACAGCAGCAAAGGTCTGGCCCATCCCATGAGATGCTTGGCCTCTCAGCAGGAAGGGGATGCAGGTGAGCAGGGGCCATTTCCTACACAGCCCAGCTCCAGCCAGGTCTGCTGTGACACTTTGGGACACAGAAGCCTTCCCACAGCACCACTGAGGTTTCACTTTGCATTGGGTCTGGCTGAGCTGAAGCTGATGTTCCCAGAGCAGCCATTCCAGTGCTGTGCTCTGCAGTGGGAGCTGGAAAGGTGCTGGTAACACACCAGTGTTTTTGGCTGCTGCTGGGCAGGGCTGGCACAGCATCACTGCTGTCTCTCCAACATTCACCTCCGATCAAGGGGCTGGGAGTGGGCAAGATCCTGGGAGTGGACACAGCCAGGACAGCTGATCCAAATTCACCAAAGGGATATTCCAGACCGTATGATGTCAGCTCAGATATAAAAGCTAAGGAAAGGAGGAGGAAGGGAGGAATTAGCTATTGACAATGTTTGCCTTCTGATGCAACTGCTCCATGTACTGAAGCCCTGCTTCCCAGGAAGTGGCTGGACACCACTTGATGATGGGAAGTAAAGGATAAAGCTGGTTCTTTTCTCTTGGTTTGTGCATCTGCAAACTTTCACTTTTGCTTTAGTAAACTGCCTTATCTCAACCTACAAGTCATTTTCCATTTATTTTCTCCCCCTTGTCCAGCTGGGAAGGTGAGTGATAGAGCAGCTGGGTAGGCTGGACCTGGCGTTTAGCTCTGGAACCCAGCACTTGACACCCACCCACACCATGATGATGCACAAAGCCACCACATGCCCCAAACCAGTCAGTGCCCCAAATCCACCCCTCTTCCCCAGCAAGCAGCTCCCAGCCCCATCCCACACACACCACTGACCTGCCAGGGCTGTTCCAAAGCGGTTCTCCTCGCTGCCCTCCTCACACACCCACTCCTCACAGCACTTGTTGTGGAGCTTCACCCTGCGGGGGTTGGGGCACTCTGGGGACGGCAGGCGCAGGTCGTCGGGGCACAGCGGGGTGCAGCCGATGGCCCCGTCCATGCACATGCACTGCAGCTTGCACGTGGGCTGGAAGCTCTCCCCGTTGAGGTAGATCTTGCCCAGCAGGTCACATGTTGAAGCCTCATGAGCTGGGGGAGGAAGGGGAGGAGGAGGAGGAGTGAGCAGAAGGCTGAAGCCCTGCCCTGGGGACACAGAGCTCCTGAGGAGGGACAGAGCCCATCCTGCCCTGCTCTGCCATCCCAGTGCTGGATGTTTCATATTTGCCCCCCTGGACTCAAGACTGTTCCTGACACTGATTTTTCAGAAGTGCTGGTCCTCCCAAAATTCTCTAGAAAAATTTCTTCTCCACTTGAATGAGCTACTAAGTGTGATTTTGTCTTTGGAGCCTGCAAAGAGCCTGTCTCTCTGTCAGAGTTCTTCCCAGGCAGCTCGGAGTGACTGGTCAGTGGTGCTGTGCAAGACACATTCCTGACATGGCATGTGAGCATGGCTTTGCTCCTCAATTCTCCTGGGATACCAAAAGGAAACACTTCTAAGAACAGCTGGTTCCCCCATGCCAAATGGTACCTACAAAGGAAAATGACACTTTGGGTTGATGACTTCTTTGGCCCCTCTGTGATGCACAAATCTCTTCCTCCTTCCAGCCCTAATTTTTTCTAGTTCTCTCCCTTCTGATCTCTGGATCTCTCCAGACCTCCTACCAGTCTCTCCCTCCTTCCCAGTAAAACCTAAATGGGCAAAAAAAAAGGGAACTCAACAATATCTGACACAGAGCAGCAAGCTTTACTCTGCAGGCGCAACTACGCTCTCAAGTTCTTACGACTGCATTAGCCAGAACTTTCCCAGTGGAAGTTTTCCAACAGAAATCCCTTACCTGATTAAAATCAAGAATGTTTTCAAGAAGAACCAACTGAACCATTTGATATGAAAGATTTCCTTTATGCTCAACCAAAATACTCATGGGATAGTATCCATAGAGGGAAGTATTTTGCTCTGGTAATTATTTTAGATACTATAAAGATCAAGACTAAATATTTTGATGGAATGGAAAGGGAAAGTTTTGACACAGCCAAATTAGTATTCTAAACAAGTAATGGAAAATTTTGAGGTTATAAAAAAATATTTTTATATATATATTTACTGTATTTTTTTTTCTCTCAGTCTGAAATTAAATGTTGAAACCTCAGAGTTGTTCACAGGACAGAAATCCTGATTTTGGACAGTTTTCAGCAGCTGCTGCTTTCTGCAATCCTGAACCTTAAAAAAAAAATTAAAAATCCATGCAAACCTCTGTGGGGAAGTTACCAAAAGGAAAGATTTTTGGCTGCTTGTGGAGGCTTCCCAGGAAACCTGATCGGTTTTCCCCTAAGTCCTGCTGTCCTGGGGACACTGTTTCAGACAGAGTGTTTGAATCAAAAAAGGAGTCAGAATCTCTTTCCATCCCATCCCCATCCCTTGAAGGGACACAAATCCTTCTGGACTGTTCCCATCCAGACCTGCATCTCATCTTGTAACTCTTTCCAATGTCATTGGGATAAAAATACTCCTGTGCTCCAACTTGGACATTTCAAAATCCTCACTTTTTCCATCACAGTGGAAGCCATCCATCCACCCTCCCTCTACACAACCATTCATACTTATTTTTAAGCACTCTTCCCTGTTTTTCAGCCTGAGCTCTCTCTTATCCCGCTGAGTGGATCATGCTGTTCCCTCTCCTCCCTCCCCTCCCAAGGAATAACAGCCCTCACCAGGGGTTGATTGTGTTTTCCAAACTCAATTGCTCTGTTGTGCCCTTCATTACCCTCCATGACCTCCCTTTCCCACTGACCTGATCCAATTAAGGCTCCAAAAAGAAGCTCCCATGGAGTGATCCAGCTCTTTATTCCCCAGCTCTGCCTGGCACCACCCGCCCCCAAACACCAAGTCCAGCCAAGGAGACTTTTGCCCTTTTCCCCAGGGGATGTGGCATTGCTGAAAGAGCTGCTCCAGAAAGCTCCACCAGCTCCCTGCACTCCCTGCCACCTGCAGCACCCCTGCTTTAAGAGTTACTACAGGATCCTCTCTACCTTTCTGATACTCCAAGGTCTCTGCAGGAGGGAAAGGATTCCTCTGAAATATATGGAATGTGATAATATTACACAAATCCAAAATAAGTTTCCCTCTGATGGTTCCCTTCCCATCTCTCCCAGTACAGCCTTCAGACTGGTCTTGAGACACTTTCCCCGTGACACCTGAGCACCTCAGCTCCTTTCTGCTTCCAGCACATCTGCTTATTTGGATAAATTTAAGTCAGAACATTGATCTTTCCTCTGATTCACTTCCCCAGCTTCCTTCACTGCCTCCAAAATCCCTCATTCTCCAACAGATCCATGTGGACATCATAAAAACATCACCCAAGGATGTTACAGCCCAAATCCTCAGCCCATGTTAGAGATATATCCTGGCCTGTGTTCACTGAGGGTTTTGCTGTGAAAAGCTTAATTTCTCATTTAAAATCAGGAAGGACAGTTGTGTGTGCAAGTCTGATTTCCTCCACAGCAGGATCTGGGACTCTCACTCCAAAATGTTTGGATCAAACCTGGATGTTGTGGTGAATACAAAGCACCTTTATTAGAAGGATTTCAAGGCTTCTGGAGACTCCTGAGGAAACTGTTCCTGTGATTTTGCTGCCTTTCCTCCACACACAGCTCATTCCCATTTGGAATGGGGCAAGAGCAGCTCACACCTGCTGGATGTTATCACACCTATAAAAAAAGGTTTATAAAGCCTTATAAAGCTTCAATCCTCAGCTCTCAGGTGTCTCAATGTCTGCAAAAAGTACCAGGAGCTCACACGGCTCCCAAAAATCCCCAACACTGGGGGATGAAAATGAAACAATTTGTAAAAACTTCTTGAAGGAGCCAACACCAAGTTAGACTCATTTAGACAAGGGCCTGGAGTGACAGAGGGCAGGGATAAATGGGATATTGAGAAGAAATCCTTCACTGTGAGGGTGGGGAGGCCCTGGCACAGGGTGCCCAGAGAAGCTGTGGATATCCCTTCCCTGGAAGAGTCCAAGACCAGGCTGGATGAGGCTTGGAGCAGCCTGGGACAGTGGAAGGTGTCTGTGCCCATGGCAGGGGGTGGCTCAAGAAGAGCTTTAAGATCCTTTCCAAGCTAAACCATTCCATGACACTCTGATTCTGTCTCAGGTTGGTGCTGGATCATTCCCAGAGACATCCAGTGCTGTGGCCAAACGTTTCCCTAAGTGCTCACACCAAACTGCCAGCTCCCAGGTCCTCCTGGCTATTCTGAAAAACTTGAATTTAAGACAAAAAAGTCAGCTCCTGTCAGAAATGGGGCAGAGGAGTCTTGTTTTTAAACAAAGACCAGGAGGTTGAGGAAATACTTTATTTTCCTCTAGACCAAAATAATTTCTGCTTGCTTTAGAAGGAGCTACTAAATTAAAAAAAAAAACAAAACCCAACTAATCAAAAAGATTTTTCTTTTCTAGCTGAAAAGAGGTGTCAGGAGAGAAAGCAGTTTCTGCATTTGCATTACCTGACTCAGGAATTCTCATGTTCCACACAGACACGATGTGGTGAAGGAGCTGCTCAGCTCTTCCCACCCACATTCTATGGCCAGAAATACACTTTGCCTCTTGCCAAGTGCAGAACACCCATCCCTGGCACAAGGCAGAGGGATTTGGGGTGGGATATTCCAAGGAAAAGTATTTTCAGGAAGAGATCGGATTGCTGATATTTACCCAAAGGGATAGAGGATGTCCCCTCAGGATGTCACAGGACACAGAAGAGCCCCACAGCCCCACTTGTGCCTGGCTGGAGCTGTGGGAAGCCAGCTCTGTGTGTGTGTGCCAGGGGATCTGCTGTTCCCAGGACTGGCACTGATCTCCCAGCACGACACTGGGTGAAGCTCCAAGGAAGTTCTGATGGGAGTTGTGGGAGGCACCATGGAAAAACCACCCAAGGACAGAACCTGCAGCTCTCACCTACGCAGATCCCGCTGTGGATTTTGGAGAAGTCGCAGTAGAGTCCCTTGTGATGGTCACAGGGCCTGTGCAAGGAGCAGAGCTCACCCAGCTGCTGGGCACACACCTTGCAGCAGCCACAGGCATCCCACACGTGGCTGGTACCCGCAGGGCACTGCAGAGGCTGGGAGGGACACTGGCATGGGAACATGCAGGCCTGTGGTGCTACCTGCAAGGCAAAAAGCCATGGAGAGAATGAGTCGAACAAGGGAGCCGGGCAGGGAGGGAAAAACACAGCTCTGCTGCAAGCATAGACACCCCAGAAAGAGGGGGGACAGCCATGCTGCAGAGGGGTGTGTGCAGCTCCCACAGACTCACAGGACTCAGGTTTTCCTCATCCCTATTTCATCTGGAGCTCAAGGGGAAAAAAGAAAAAAGATGCCTCTGGGAAGCAGAGCCAAAACAAACAGGACAAGCAGCAGCTCAGAGCCCTCTGCACAGCTCACCCTCCCTGCAAGCAATAAAGTAGTAATTATTAACAGCAAGAAATTCCAGCTTTTACACAGGACAAACGTCAAAGCCTCTGCAGCAGCGTCAGACCCAGCGGAAGCTGGGATGTGCACAGCAACAGGACTTGCCCAAAGCCAGGCAGTGGGACCGTGGGGATGCTGAAAACCAACCCAGAAGCTCCCGAGTCTCATTTTGTCCCCTGCATCTCACACTTTCTTCCTTACTGTGCTTTCCTTACACGTGCCTCTCCTTTCCATTTTCCAAGGAACACGGCATAACCAACCTTCCTTGGGACCTTGTGAGTGCACAGATGACCCCCCCTGGCAGCATTTCACTGGACAACCCTTGAAACCCACCCTTGGCTTCACGACACTTCAGACACTAAACAGAGACCAGGCTATGGCTGAAGAGGGGTTACTGCTCTGGAAAACCCAGATGTGTCCAGCATCCCAGTCACTGAGTGTGTGCCATCCCTGTCCTGCACCAGCTCAGAGCAGGAACACCAGCCCAGCTCTGGCTGTGCACAGATTTGGGCAAGATGTAACTCCCTGACTGTGAACAGTGCAGAACGTGTGGTCTCTAGAGATCCTCTGAAAGCTCCTCAGAAACATCAGTGTCAGCTCCAGCCTGGTTTTCTGTTCAGATCCTGCCCATCCAAATTCCCCCTTGCCCCACTCCACTGCTCTGGACACGGCTCAGCTCCCACCCAGGGCTGACACAGCCCTCTCACATGGATGATGCCACCAAAACACTCTGGGATCCTGCACTGCTATGAGCAGAGTGGAGAGCGAAGAACCAGTGGGGCAGACCCCTCTCTGCTCTGCTGTCACCCCAGGAGAGCAGCAGCAGAGCTGGGAACAGCCTTGAGGGCAGCAGGGAGGGGGACACACACCTGGAACAGGTCAAAAAAGATCTTGTTATGGTTGTGTTTGCACTTGTCAGATCCCATCCAGCCCTCACTTGTGAGATAGCCTCCTTGGATATTGTGTTTGTCACCAACCACAGTAGGAAAGCTTTTCCAGCTGTTTTGACTGTTGCTCTGACTTTAGCTCATGTGAGGTCAGAAGGTGCCAGCTTCTTTATCCAGCTGTGTCACCAAAACAGCGCTTCTGGGGCTGGGATTGGGCTAAACATTCCCTCAAAATCATGGAATATCCCAAGTCAGGAGGGAACCACAGGGATCATCCAGTCCAACCCCAATCCCTGCCCAGACACCCCAACAACCCCAGCCTGGGCATCCCTGGCAGCGCTGTCCAAACACTCCTGGAGCTCTGGCAGCCTCGGGGCTGTGCCCATTCCCTGGGGAGCCTGGGCAGTGCCCAGAACCCTCTGGGGGAAGAACCTTTTCCTAATATCCATCTAAACCACTCCTGAAACAGCTCCAGCCGTTCCCTCAGGTGGTTCCGAGGGGTGAGTCCTTCCAGAGTTTTCCTGCTCAGCAGGAATCAGCATAATTCTCCTGGATAACTCCTAGCATGAAGTATTTTGGAAACAAGCCTGTCCATCCTGCAGCCCAGCTGTTCCCAGCCAACTGTCCTGGAGCCACTCACCAGGACCTGGCATGTTCCAGGAATCAATTCCCGACTGCTGAAGTGCATTAAAAGAACTAAAAATACAGAAACCTTCCCTACTTTTTTCCATGTAGGTAGCTGCTGGAGCTGGCAAGGAATGTGTTATTCAGTCCCAGATGAGCTGGGGTGGGGGGGGGGGGAGGTACATGAGATCACCCAAGAGATAAAGCATTCCTAACATGGGATCTATATTAAGATATAATCCATGCACTTAAGAAAAAGTAATGGTAACAAGCATTTTTCAATGCAGTGTCAGCCACAGGCCATAGAAAGAAACACTCCCATAACAGCTCTCCTGCTGAAATCCAAACCAAAACAAGCTCTTTTGATGAGATAAGAGAATGCAACAGCTTTAAACCCAACTGAGTTGCCTCATCCCTGGAAGTGTCCAAGACCAGGTTGGACAGGGCTTGGAGCAACCTGGTCTAGTGGAGGGTGTCCCTGCCCATGGCAGGGGGTGAACTGGATGGTCTTCAAAATCCCTTCCAACCCAAACCATTCCATGATTCTACAATTCTGTGTGTTTTCTTTCCCACCCCCATTAATCATTGCTGGCACTGGTTATTTCCTTAATAACTCACCCACATAAACCAGCCCACCTGGTTTTACCTTCTGTTCACAGCAGCTTCACTTCCTCATTGTATCACAGCTGCTTTTCAGCAGGAGAACACCCAGATTCAGGTCTCTGGTGTATCAGAGTCCAGCTGGGTGACCCTGCACCCACCCATGCTGTGCCTCAGCTCCCCCAGCTGTCAGCCCAAAAGCCCAGTTCATCATGATTTTAAGAACCCTTCTAAATAGTCCCAGATGCTCCCACCAGTTGGCTCAGATGTGTGTCCCTCCATTGCCCAGGAGGTGTTGGGGCTGCTATTTGCTGATTTTATTGCTGGACAAAGTCAGCCCAAGCTATTTATAATTCCTGCTGCTCTCCTAGGCCTGCTAAAGGAAGGAATGAGCTGGAATGCAGTTTGGCTCACACACACACAACAGCCAGAGCACTGAAAAACTGCCTGGCCAGGGAGGCTCTCAAGTTGGGAATAGCTGGGAGAAAGTCAAAGTTGAACTGATTTCCTTGAGCCCTCCATTCCTGAATTTTCTTTCAGAGATGCTGAACAGTGGATTATGTTGGTTTTGCACGGAACACCCTCCACCCTGCATTCTTTCCAAGGGCTGCTTCTGGTTCTTCTGGCACCCAGAGAACTGCCCTAAAACTGCCCCAAAGGACTCCACAAACTGTTCCCAAGAACTGTCAGGATTGGAATTCAGGGTTTTGTTGCAGACCCAAAGGTAACACAAAGCCCAACACTTCCACATAACCTGCCACTGTCCTGGGTCCAGAGGGATTCAACTCAGACAACATTTCATTTTCTTCCCTCTGCCCCAAAACTCACTTCTACCTTCCCTGGGCATGCTCCTTACTTCAAGTTCACTACAATCTTGACCTGGATTCTGTTGAGGTTGGCAGAGCATTTCTGTGAACTCTGAGAGCAGCAAAACAGAACCATTGTCAGAGATCAAGGCCATGGATTTAAAAAGGTTCTAAAGCCTGGAATGTTGGCTCTCCTTGCTCCTGGCTTTGCTGACAGTGTCACACTCTCAGACATGAAAGAAACATGTAGATTTAGTAGCAAGTCAGGATTACTCAGGCAGGACCAGAAAAGAGGGCCTGCCTTTCTTTATTCACTCATTTTTATATTTTTCTTAAGACAATCGTGGATTGGTCAATGAGGTCACCACCTCTACAATTCCACAGGATAATGACACAGTCTGTCATCTTTCTCCACCTTAGGAGAAAGGGATGAAAATAATCTAGAAGTTTAAAAACAATTTATGCCGGTTGGGAAAACAAGGACTATGTTTATAGAAAATGCATGGGAAATTCTACTACCGAAGTAAAAACATAGAACACTGCAAAAACCAAGGCAACACGATAGCTCTTGCATCCATCACAAACACTGTGTGTGAAGCTGTGGGACTCCCAGGACCCCTGAGTGATGGCCAAGCCACCCCAGAAGTGCCAACACTCAGACCAGAGGATTCCCCTGCTCTGCTCCATTGTGTTCACCCACCTCTGACTCCCCAGAATCATCTGCTCAGCTGACAAGCCAGAACAAGCTCCCTCCCCACTGCCAGCACCAAACTCAGTTATCTGCAGGTCAGAAAAAGTGAGAATGTTCTTCCTGCTCCATATTTACATAACACCTCTTCCCCTACACCCTCAGAAGGGCACAAGTGCTGCAACATGAGCTCCCACCACTGCAGCAGGTCCGTCTGGATTTCTCATTCCTGACCAATGTCCACAGGAGCCCAGGGAACCAGCTAAGGGAGCCAAACCAAAGAGGATGTCTTAAAATGTGTTTGGGCTCATGACTGCACTCAGAGGGCAGGAGAAGGCGAGTTTTGAGCTGAGCTGGGTGTTTGCAAAGAGCTTTGGGAGCTGGTTCTTTTAGTGCTCCAACACTAAGCAGCCAAAACACAGCCATTCATCCTTCAAACTCCAAATTACTGTGGATAACCACTGCTCTCTCTCCATCTCAGGCTCTCAAGGCACCTTCCTGAGGCTGCTGCAGCACATTGTCCAACAGCTCCTTTGGAGAGACAAGAACCAGTGACCCCTTTCACAGACACAGCACAGGGATACAGAGACCTGCCCAGGATGAGCCTAAGCATAACTCCCAGCAATCCTGGAGCTTCTGAACAACAGAGGAGGCACATTCAGGAGTAAGAGCTCTTATTTCCTGCCTCAATCCACAAAGCATCACAGAATCATTTAGCTGGGAAAAGACTTCTAAGGTCATTGAATCCAACCTAATGTTCAAAGAAAGTCAGAAGTCACATTTCCAAGGTGTTTGGCAGGTTTAGGAAAAATTACCTGTCTCAGAGTGGTAACCAAGGGTCACAGTGGTGGGATTGCTTGTTGTTGTTTATATGAGCCACATGGTGCTGCCAAAGCTGAGCCAGAGCAAGAATCAAGACACCCACCCCAAAGAGCAGCAGCTTCCCTTCGATCACAGCCCAGGACACGTTCTTGGCAGGAAGAGGCTGGCACACACTAAGTACTGCCGGGAGCAATCCAACAGACCTCACCAACCAGAAGCTGATTGCCTCTCTCCCCCCAACAAGCCCTGCAAGGGGCTCTGTGAACCCAATTTCACTGAGCCAAAAGGCACTTACAGCAATTTAATGATGGCAGTGACGTTCCTGATACTGCTGGCATGAGAACAGCACACAAATATCCTAAGAGGAATCAGCTGCTCTCTCAAGAACTCGTATTAACAGGAAAACAGGCACAAATCCTGCTCTGGAGAGGCTGCAGTCTAATTTTCCCCTGGTGATCACTGCTTTTTAGAGCACATGGGTGGATTCAGTGACAGCTGGGGAAGGATGGTGATGGCAAGGAATTGGGATACGAGACTGTTACTCTTTTCAATGACATAAACTCACTGACTTCCCCTCTCTCTGCTCTCTTCTCCCGCTTCCAGACCAGGGCTGATTTCTGGCTTCCAGGAGTGGGAGGAAACAAAACCCACTGCCATGAGCCAGAGAGCTGAGAGCCGTGGATGGCACGTGTTACACAGGGCAGCTCCCAGCCTGGCTTAGTTAAACAGCACATCTGCATCACTCTGCTCCCAGCCTGGTTTAGTTAAACAGCACATCTGCATCACTCTGCTCCCAGCCTGGGTTAGTTACAGCACATCTGCATCACTCTGCTCCCAGCCTGGGTTAGTTACAGCACATCTGCATCACTCTGCTCCCATCCTGGGTTAGTTACAGCACATCTGCATCACTCTGCTCCCATCCTGGGTTAGTTACAGCACATCTGCATCACTCTGCTCCCATCCTGGGTTAGTTACAGCACATCTGCATCACTCTGCTCCCAGCCCCGCTTCCCTCGGAAACTCGGGAGCAGGTGGCAGCCGGGAAGCGTCTCCCAGCCCAAAGCCCTGGCATGCACCGAAGCGAGAAGCTGCAGTGCCCAGGCAGAGCTGCTGCAGGGCCGTACGTACCCAGCCAGGGGCGAGGAGGAGCAGGAACAGGGTCCGGGTCACTGTCCCCAAGGTGCCAGGCATCCCGGGTACTGGGAAGGGCAGGGATCCAGGCTGCCGGCTGCTCCTCCCCACTCCTCCGGAGGTTCCCGTCCCTTTGGAGCGAGCTGTACATCAGCTTCTCTTTAAATAGCCTCTGGAAGGGGCGGGCCCCGCGCTGTGACAGGCTGGAACCGAGCCCGAAAGGGTGCAACAAAAAATGCCCAAATTCCAGGGAACACGAGTGGATTCTTGCGGCTGCCACTGCTGCCTGCAGCTTGGTTACTTTCGAGGTGAGTAAACCAACCCCCAGCAAAAGCAGGATCATTATTTTTAAATTTTTCCTCTTTCTACCTCTGAATATGAAGCCTGGCACAGCCTTCATGGCACAGACCCCTTTTCCCTTCCTACAACCCTTCCTTTTCGGCTATAAGAGCTGATGAGTGATTAAACAGAGATTTGTGGTGTTCAGAGTCTGAGCAGGAGGGAGGGATGGGTAGTTCAGTGCTGTCAGGTACCACATCTGGCTGTGCATCACCTGCCAGCTCCAGGGAATGAACATTTCATGGTTGGAGCTCCTGCATGAGAAGCTGCATGTTTTACAAGGCAATGAAAAGCTCCTGGATGAAACTTTTTCGTAAAGGACAGCAGTTTCCCAAAGTGCTTTGGGATGGATGCAGGATGTCACACATCTTCATCTGGGGTCATGATCCTTTCTGTTTGCTGTTGAGATACAGCTTGTGCACAGCCAGCACGGCAGAGCTCAAGAAGATGAAGGAGTTGTTTTGTTTATTCCCAAAGAGCAAGCAGAGCTCTGCCATGGAAGGAGGAGGAGTGCAGCAGAGGGCACTCAGTCCTCCCTGGCCAGGGTGGGAGAGAGCAGCTGGGTACTGGACAGGAGCCTCTGTACGTATGAAGTGACTTGAGAAAGTGGAGCCGTTCCTTAGGGTCAGGGAGCTTTCCCAGGGAGAAATGGTGCAAGGGATGGTTCCTTCTTGGGGCCAACACAAAGCCAGGCCAGGAGCCCAGGCACTCTCCAATGCTGCCCCAGCATATCCCAGTCCCAGCTGAGTGCTGGGAAACGACACAAGATGAAAAAAACCACAGGGAGTGTGTAGTGGGTTATTTAAATTCAGCCTCCTTCCTTCCTCCAAGCTAGGGCAGTTTAGCTGGGAATCAGGCCCTGCAATTCATCCAGGTCCTTTCAGGTTCCTGTATAACACCAGATCAGCCTCCACACTCCCTGTGTGTCCACTACTGGAAACAGAAAACTCCAACTCTTAACTCATTAGCATTTGGAAATCCCCTTGGGATTTGGGGCTGGAGAGCATTAGCACAGTGCAAACCACCCCAGATGCACCTTCTTCTCCTCTTGCATGAGATGGGGGATTTCACAATCCCTTCCACGACAGCCACCTCTGCACACCAGAGGATTATGTCTGCAGACAAAAGATTTCATGTCCTGGAGATGGCAGAAATATCCACTGCCCTCGGGCACTTTGGAGCTCTGGGCAATCTGGCTGGAGATACATTCCTTGTCCTTTTGGAGGGCCTGAACTATGTTGTCGCCTAAAATTAGCTGCTCACATTTCCCAGGACATTATCCTGCTGCTTGTAAATAAGACAGGGATAAAGTGCTACACACTTCTGGTCTCATTTACTACATGGCAAGAATATAAACCCCAGCTGAATTCTGAGTCCTTCAGGGCATCTGAAGATGGGAAGATGGTATATTTGTGGTTTTTTAAAACGTGTTGCTCAATCCATTCCTCTTTCTGCAAGAATAAGACATCCCCCTTTGTCCAGCAATAGGACAAGGAGGAATGGCTTTAAGCTGTAAGAGGACAGGTTTAGATTTGATATTAGGAAGAAATCCTTTCCTGTGAGGCTGGTGAGGCCCTGGCAGAGGTTGCTCAGAGAAGCTGTGGTTGCCCTATCCCTGGAAGTGTCCAAGACCAGGTTGGATGGGGCTTGGAGGAACCTGGGACAGTGGAAGGTGTCCCTATCCATGGCAGGGAGTGGGACTGGATGGGATTTAAGTTCCCTTCCAACCCAAACCATTCCATGATTCTGATTCTATAAGAAGCAGCAGCTGCACCTCAAACCATGATCTTCCAAATTCTGCTCCAACATAAACTGCTGTGTGACCTTGGATGAACTGTTCAGCCAGAATCCCAATGTCAGGAGTTCTGTGGGGAACATTCAGCACTAAGCCAGCATTATGATGGCTGATTAAGTTTTCAACCTACAGCAAAAGTAAATAACAATTTGATTATAAACCATCCTGTCCAAGCTTCTCATCATCATCCACCTGAATGCTTACACCTTCCCAGGGCAGTAAAACATACCGAGTTCAGTGCTATTCATCCTTCAAGCCACTTCTTGGATTATAGGAGCAGAATGTGAAGAAGCATCAGCTGGAGATCCCTTGATTTTGGGAGCTCACTTCACCCATGGTCCAAGATTTTCTTGGGGCACTGGGACAACCAAAACTACCCCTGATGCTAGAACTGAGCTGCTAACCCCACTGGACATGTCAAGAGGTAAAGGAAGAACGTGATGGTTGAGTGACTCAGAATGATCAAAGGCAGGAAACGCCCAGGTTAGCACCAATTTTTCTCTCTTCCTTTTGCCTGAGCTGCCTCAAGTGAAGGGATAAAGATGTCAACCCTGCTTAAAATCTCCCCCAAGCAAAGAATAGTGGGTGTTTAATACACCTTGTTATGTTCTTCAGGGTTCAATCACCATGCCCAATTGGCAGCTTCCCTGGATTTATAGTATTTTGAAAAGCAGACATTTAAATAATTGCTAAAAATCATGTCAGCCCAAAGAATAAAATGAAGGCAAGCAAACACACGGTGTTTTGGCTCAGTAGGATCTCTCCCCATGGCTCTCTGCCTGCAGAAGCCAAAATAAAAAGCAGCTACAAGCAGCATGGTACAGAGAATTGTGCTCACCCAGTCCTTAGTGACTTCAGAACTGTCCCCTGTCCCAAAGCTGCTTGGTCACCCCCAGGACACACTTGGTGGCCTCTGGAGCCTTGCAGCAGGTTTGTGTTCTCACAGCTGGTCAGTCCTGGCAAAAGGTACCTCTGGAGTGGGTGACAGGCTCTCACTCCCAGCTGGGACTCCTTCAACCTGATGATATCAAAGTCTTTTAACCTGATGACACCAAACACAGACTTGGCCCAGCAGAGATGCTGAGATCCATCCAGCTCGATGGTCAGGAACACAGGGGTTCCATTTCCTTGGTCATTACCCAACCACTGCTGCCTGCTTGATGCATCCTGCTCCCACACTCAGGCTGGTCACAAGTGCCAGATCCAGGGCCATGGAGGGGTCCTTTTCCTGCTTTGTGTTCCAGTCTGAGGATACAATGCAATTCTTAAGTTGGGCTGGGCCCTTTCACTTCTCCCCACGGGGCTATGGGATTCCAGTGCCACTGGTGGTTTCTCCATCTGTGGTTTATTACTTGTAACAGAACAAAACCCACCAATGTCTCTCGAGGCTCTGTGTTTGCTGCAAGGCTGGGAAGGAGTTCTGCTGCTCTGTGTGCCTTGGAGCAAGACACATAAACAGTCCTGGATATCTTTGGGCTCAGCATGGTTCCCAGAGAATGAACAGCTGAGAAGGGCTCTTCCAGAACCAAGTTTGAGTTCAAGTTCAGCTCTAATTCAGTGTGTCTAGAGGGACATTTAGGGTCAGATTCATGCTGTCTAATGGATAGACAATTAATTAAGGCATCTCCATTTGTAGCCTGATCTCTCCAGGCTCCCTTTAATCAGTGGAGAAGAGCTCCTGAACAGCATTCTGAGATCGCTGGCTCTGCTGTCCAAGTGCATCAGCTGTGGCACCACGTTAGTGGCTGGAAATTGTCAAAAGAAAGTGTCACAGCAATCCATCACCAGAGCTCAGCAAAGGCTCAGTGCTTCAGCTTGTCTAACTCCAACCTGGATGCAAAGGCATCCCTTCCCTACGGATGGAAAGGGCAGGAAAACAACGCCCTCCTCACTCCAGAACAGCCCTGGGATGAGATGCTGACTGCAGGGAAACACGTGCTGGCTCCAGCAGAGCTGGGATTCCCTCTTCCTAGCTCACCAGATACACAGCCCTGAGACCACACTGGTGTGCCCATAGCAAAAGGGATGTCAGGCAGGGGGCAGATTTTGTCCGTGGTTGTGGAGCTGGCTTGTGAAATCCACAGTTAGATTAGTCCTGCGAGGAACTATTGTATTTGAGGATTTATTGGGACATTGAAGTTTATCAAGGGATGTGACACTTGGGATGGGTGAGGTGGCTGCTGATGTCCCTGTAAATATAATATATATAAAAACAATCTTAACATGGTAAGTTCAGAAGGAGATGGTGCTCTGACAGAGCTGGCCAGCAAAAACACATGTTCTCTTCTAGGAAAGAATAAATGCCACTCTGAAGGCTGATCTTGGCAGGATGCAAACCTCAGGTCTGCAGTAGCAGAGTTCCAGCCCAGAGTAGCCAAGGGAAAGACACCAAACGCCAGCTGTCACAGCATGGGATCCTCATTTCACAGCAGGTGAACAGTGAGAAACTCAGCACTTCCAAGGAAATCCATGCAACAAGGCTGCAGTATGGCAGCAGGTGATCCCCTGAGACTCTTAACAACTGCAGAATTCGGATGTTCAGATACAAGTGTGAGTCACCATCATAGCCAGGAGCATTTGTGCCAAGGCACGGGCTTGCACAGAACTGCAGGAGAACAAGCCCCGGGAGGAAACAGCTGCACCCACCTGTGAAACAGATGCTTCCTCAGGTTTTTTCACTTCTTAACTTACTGAATGCTTAATTATCCCAAAGGAAAACTGCAGGGAGGGAGGGCATGTTTAAGGTGGACTTGGACAGGATCGTTTAAGGAGGCTGCCAGTGCCACAGAACTCTGGAGCACAGCTCTGGTGTCTGTGACCATTCTGTGTCTCGGCAGGTTTGGTCCTCAGCACCTGCCCAGGTGAGGCACAGCAGGATGTGCTGGAGGTAACATGGGAAAGAGAAATGTCTAAGGGATGTCTCTCCAGTTATGGGCTATGAAATAAAATTACTGGTTCTGCCTACAAATGCTGCATTTTCCCATCCCATTTTATGGACACTGGGATCTGCCACCTCCTGAAGAAGCTGCAGCTCTGCCACAAGGACCAGGAGCCTCCTCTAATGCCTGTGTCTACACAGCTCTATCCAAAAGGGTGCAAGGGGGAATTCTCCTGTGGATCCCATCCCTTCAAGGACCTTTAGCATCACCTAAGATCTCAGCCCTAAAACCCAGGACTCAGACAAAACAGCTCTGACACAGTTCTGTAATTCACACCAGCTGCACATCTCAGGAGCCTCAACAGGCAGCAACAGATCCCTGAGCTCTGGCAGCCTGGGAGGACCTGGAGGGGTGGGTGGCCTCCCAGGACTTGCACGTAGCTTTCATTAGGGGTTTGAGACTCCAACAGGAGCCTGCCCACACCTTTCCCATTCAGGTTTTGGAACTATTCCAGCTCATTACATGGAATCAGTGAATAATGAAAGTTGGGAGGACCCTCGGGTCATCTGGTCCTCCTGCAGCCCAGCCCAGCCCTGAGGACAGAGAAGAGGGGTAGATTCCACGGACCAGGAGAGACAAGCACATCAGTGGGGTCTCCAGCTCCTTCCTGTACACAGGAATCTCAGCACAGGAATCCTTGATTAGCTTCCAGCCCCCCTGAAACAAAGGGCTGGCACCTTTGGAGTGGCAGGGACTTCTCCCAGCTGGAGGGATTGTTAACCTTGGAATGTAAGACAGACACCTCCAAAATCAGCTGCAAACCTGCTGATTAAAGAGCAGCATCTCCCTCCAAAGGACTGCATAAACTGAATTACAAACCTTAAAAATTATTTGGGAAATGTTAAATGTGAGACTTTCACTTGCCTGTTCTTAATTCATTTTGTTGTTGTAGTTACAGGCAGACATCTATGAGGTTGGTCTTTTTTTTGTTTCCATTTTTTTCCTTATTAATAAATATTTTTGAAGTTTCACATCACAAATGTTTTAGAAAAGACAAGTCCCAAGCTCCATTAGGAGCCTTGTTAGAGGACTGATGGGATTTTACACCCATTGATAAGGAAATTGTCTGTGGTTGGAGCCACCATTGCTTCATTGGGACAGACCAAGCTCACACAAGCTGAGTTTCACTCTCCTCCAGAGAGGACTCTCTTCCTACACAATTCCCCTGGCTCACTTTCCCAGAAACTTGTGTGGTGGTAGAAACCCCCTTGATATATTTAGAGGTGACAGTTTTATTAGTAGTAGTGGAAAGTTACTACAAAAGCTGCATTTTTTCATACCATTTTATGTACAACAGCGTTACTGTTACAAATCTGCTTTAAACACTTCAAGCTCAGAACATCTGTTTTCAGTATAGCTTTTGCTACGCTGTCTTTTAAATTCCCAATCACTGTAAAGCAACCACTGACAGACTGCTCAAACTTTTGCAGTTTGGGCCATTTGACTTCAGATACGAAATAATAGACATTTTCAAATCAGTTTTCCAAAGCCTCCCTCTGTTATTTTTGCTGCTTTAAGGAAGTTATTTGAACCAATGATTTGCATCTCTGTATTTTAAATTGTTTCCACCTCAGAAACACGATGTCATCTGGCAACAGAGGTGCATGAGATGGGTTTGAAGGCAGACTTTAGGTGAGTATCAGTCACTTGGGTTTTTTCCAACCTGATCCCTGCAACATGGCCAGGAGTCAGGTAAAAGAAAAGCTGTACCTTGTTCCATTTCTTGGCCAGGCAAATAGCCCAAAATCACCTTTATTCCAATGCCTCTTCATGCACAGTCATTTCACAATGTTCTCTCTGGTGTATTAGACTGGAAGTTGATGACCTGCCTGGCAGAGAGAGAAAAGTTTGCAAGGTCAAGATGCTTTGATAAAAAAGAAAGTTTTGGGGGGTTTTCAGATTTTTACAAAGTTGAGCCCAAGATGGCCTGACCTCACAAAATGGGATGGGGGAGATGAAAACTGTGGGGCTGGGCTCTGTTTCAAGGACATTGGGCAAAAAGGCTTTTCCTGCCAGGGCAGCTGTGGGTCACTTGGCACTCAGCACCTTCAGAACTCACAGAAATGTTCCTGGCTCTGGCATTAATTGCTAGAACTCTGTGTGTGTCCCCTGGACATTCTGCCTGGACAGCGCAGCTACTGCTTTAGCTGTAGTGGAAGAGCTGCTATTCTGGCAAAATTTGGGCTTTCCCCAGGGTGTGGAAGGGAGGGTGAAAGCCTTTCTCCTGCCTTTTCCTTGCAGAATGGAGAGGCAACCAGGATCTTTGCTATTCTAATTCCAGATAAGTGAAATAATCATAAAAATGTGTGTATGAGAGGTGAGTGGACGTGAGGGAGGATTGGGGCTCTACAGTGATTGTATCACCCTTCCACATCCTTTACAGGAAGACATTCACTCTGTAAATACCCTGGGGTTCATGCTGAGTTTAACAGGCTGAGCAGCACCTATGGGGATGTGTGCATGCAGTTCCTCTCCCTTCCCAGAGGGAAGCTGCTCTGCAGTCTCCAGAGTCAGGGTGTGTTGGGGAAGATGCAATAGGGAAGCCTTATCAATGTGATTACCTGGCAAAAGATGCTGAGAATGTAGAAACTCTGAGCGAGATTGAAATGAAGACAAGCTTTGAGATCCCAAAGCCCAGCTCCTGAACAACTGGAAAACAATGGCATGGCCACTGCAGGTGATCCCCCTTGGATTGAACAATCCCCTCTGCCTGCAGACAGGCCCAAGGCTCAGAGCAGACCCCACCAAGCTGGCAGAGGCTCCAAAAAGCAGCTTTGAGGGTTTAAAATAGAACACTGTATGGTAATGCAATAGTTCTCATAGGCTGGATGCAAATGTTATAAAATTTGTAGTTTGTTCTAGATTGGTTAATGACAATTAGAATATTCAACACAGAAGATGATTTATTGTATTGTAAGCGACAAGCTCACTCTCTTAGCTCTCTTAGCTCTCTTCTCTTAACTTCCTTAAATCCTCTCTCTTAGCTCTCTTAGACCTTCGCTCTTAACTCTCTTAGATCCTCGCTCTTAGCTCTCTTTGCTCTTCTCTCTCCTCTCTCTCCTCTCTGCCCTGCTCCAGGCTGTGTCTGGCAGCCCCCAGCAGCTCTCCTAAACTCACGTCTCTTCACAATAAACCTCATGCTCTACAACCCGACTGCAGAGCTCTCTCGTCTGTCCTGGCCATCTGAAACCAACCCGCAAACTCTACAAGGGAGCTCCGTGCCTCTCCTGGGGCTAAATCACCATTTCAAAACAGTGCTGGTGTGTTTCAGGAGGAAGAGAAGACAAAATCATCCATTATCAGGGAATCTGGAGTTTCTTTGTAGGCGCTACAGGAACCTGAAGTCTGGAGAGAGCTGAAAAACCTGGATCAGAGGTAGGACCCAGGAGGGCCACACCAGTTTACAACAGTTGAACATCTGACGTTGATTCCTTTTTGGCCCTCAGGATGATTTTGGAAATAATTCTTAGCATATGTCTGCACCGAAGGCCTCCAGCTACCTCCAGCTCAGCGCTGGATCTCGATTCCTTCTGGCAGTTGGGCTTGTTTTGATCAAGGTCCTGCTCTGCCTGAGGGCCCTGAGCCAGCAGAGAAGCTGCTGTCAGCATTCCCAAAGCTCAACCCTCTCATGTTGGAGCATCCTGCTCCTCCACGTTCCCCTGGGATGCACATGGAGCTGCTGTGCCCGTGCAGGATGAATCCCCAGTTACACCAAACAGGAACTGTCCCTCTGCCATCCCTATGGCATTAATCCACACACTCCCTCCAAGGGCTCCTTCTTAGTTTACAAACTAAAGAAACACAAATTCTTGCTTTACTGAGAATTTCTGCTCAGCTCTGGGTCAAATTTTAAGGATCCTGTGTTTTTCTTTCCAAGTAACAAATGTTTGTTTTGCTGAAGAAAAGAGGAGTGAACCTGTTCCACTCGAATGGGTGTAAATCAGGAGTAATTCCACTGAATCCAAAAGGCCAAGAGCAGGGAAAACCCAGCAGGAGCTGTGTATGCTGTCCATTTCCATGAGCATGTGAAATCCACGTTGCTCATTGCTTCTTTTACCCTCCATTGCTTTTGTTCTTTTCCTACCCTTGCCCAGTCTTCCTGCTAGAAAGACTGTCATGACCAGGATGTCAGAGCAGTTTTTACTGGATGTTTGGGTATTTTAGTAAATGATGGTTTCCAGATGCTGAAGATCTGAGAAGGTTTCAGATGCCTCCCTCTGCTCTCGTTCACACGGCTATAAATTCCAAGTCACTCCACTTCCTTCACCAGACTCATGCCAGATGCAAGCAGAGGAACCAGATCAGCATCCAGCCTGGAGCTACTAAAAGCAAACTGGCCAATGGCATTTCTTAGGGAAAGGCTCTTCCAGTGATTAATGATAGACAGACAAACAATAGAGGGGCCTTGGGGCACATTTCTCTAAGCCACAGCAATTTTCACTTAAGCAACTGGGAATTTTTTAGGCCAAAACAAAATACAAAATTGTTTACTGTGTTCAGCTTACCCAGTTTATTTGTTTTTCTGTTTAAGAAGAAACAGCCTTACTGGGAACATGAATGGAAAGATCCTGTTCACAACTTGGCCTTGACTTTGCCTGAACTAAAAGTCACTTGGGTTTAAGTCAACAAGAGTCAGGCGAAAAGAATGGTTCCCACAGCCCCAGATAAGGAATTTAAGAATCTAGAATGTCCTTTAATTCAACTGCTGTTGCTCTTGGGGGTTCCAGAAGTGCAGGCAGAGTCAGAGGGACTTTTCTAAACCAGGACTGGGTGTGGCTTTGAGATCCACCTGATAACATGAGAACTTTTGCTGTTGTGTACAGTGAAGTGCAACTGCATTTTACTTTAGGTTCAGTGGGCCATTTGTAACCCTGGTGGGAGTTTGTGGTCTGATGAGCACTGATGGGAAAAAGCCTTGCAGGAAAGGCCTTGTGATCCTCCCAAAGGAGGGCTGAGAAGCAGATTTCCATTCAGAATGTTTGTCTTCGCACACTCACCCAGGTTCTCACAACTGAGAAGTGTTTGGCCAATGTTCTCAGGCACATGGTGGTATTTTTGGGGTTGTCCTTTGCAGGGCCAGGAGTTGGATCCATCCAACTCAGGGTATTCTATGATTCCATGAACTGCAAGATCGCTTGCACACTTATCCTGACTAACTTGGGTTTGACACACAGTTAAGTCTTCTGTTTATGTCACTTCTGAAGTGAATTATAGATATTTGTGTTGCCCCATGTTTATGGACAAAGTTATTTGATTCTTCAAATAGTTCCTAGATCCTGTTTATCAATTCTTGGATGCTTTAGATAAGATGTGTCAGCAGGAGCCAGGACACCTTTCCTTTTTCTGATGGCAAAGCAGCCATAAACCTGGTTTAGCTGGGCAGCTCAAGTGGATTTACTGGTGCTTTGGGCTTGAAGCTGCTTAGAGAGTCAGCGTGTATCAGTGAATACTTGTCTGCATGTGGTGCATTTCAGATGGAGCCTTACAAAAATGCCTGCTTTCCTCAGAGAGAGGCTTTTGACACTTCTGTGGTCTCTTCTTTCCATAAACATAGCTTGTTTTATGGAAAACAGCTGGATTTGCACCAGTGTCACAGAGATGGTGATCTGTGCTGGTCTTCTCCTGACAATTACAGGTGTCAAAGAGGATCAATAAAGGACTGTTTCATTTGCAAGTACAAATTAGATGTGGGGAAACCCCTGCATTTTAGACACACGTTCAACCTCTTGTATCAGAGTGTCTGGGCATGTTAAGATCTTTTTCACATGGCTTAGTGTTTCCTGGTGGACAGCCCCAGCACAGCTGTTGGGCTCATTAGCTCTCAGACATGGAGAATATTTGTGCTGGGAACAGTATTTCTAACCTTCCGAGGCAAACCACAGCCAAGAGATTTCAAAACACAGTTTGTACTGGAGTGATAACTCTGCTCCCAGATATCCCACTGCCAAGGTTTCTAACCAGTTACTGGGATTACCAAGACAGCAGGGAATCCAAAGGAAAAAATGTATTCTAGACTTTGTAGGTCAATCTTGCTTTTGGTAAGGTTAAAGAAAGAATTTCTTCCTTGAAGTGACAGATTTGTGATGTTTCCTGGCCAAGTCAAGAAAGTTCCCATTCCTCTTTATTGAGATGGAAGTTTGTGCAGAGGGAGAGTGAGGATGGACTGTTTCTAGTGCAGTCTTTTTATGGAAAGAGTTTACGGAAGGTCCACATGGGGGTTTCTAAAGGGTTTAAGTGCTGCAGGGTTTCACAGAATCATAGAATGTCCCAAATTGGAAGGGACCCACAGAGATCATCCAGTCCACCCCCTGGCCCTGCCAGACACCCCAACAATCCCACCCTGGCATCCCTGGCAGCGCTGTCCAAACGCTCCTGGAGCTCTGGCAGCCTCGGGGCCGTGCCCATTCCCTGGGGAGCCTGGGCAGTGCCCAGCACCCTCTGGGGGAAGAACCTTGCCCTGATCTGCAGCCTTTTGGAACCACTTAAATCGTTCAGGCCTCATCAATACAAACCTACAGATCAAGACAGAGAAGGGAAGGATTTCCTGCAGAACCACTTCCCTCTATTTCCCTCGCCTTGTTTGAGATCTAGGGATTTCACACCTTATGGCCCAAAGGAGAACCGGTTTCATATCAACTAAAAAATATCTGTTTGGAGATCTCCTGGCAAGTTTTACAGTATCACAGGGTTTCTTAGGAAGTTTTTCAGTGCCTGAGAGAACATATTTTCTTTCCCTGCAGAAAAGCTGCAACTATTTGACATTGCTGTGCTCCAGGTGCAGTTCCTGCTGCACTAACACCACAGCTCTGAATGATGGATTGCTATGACCAGCACTGTCCAAATAAAGGGAGCCTCCAGGATTTCCCAGAAATACGACATGGCCACTTTCAGCAATGAGAAGACTCAGAAGATAAAATAACTATCCTACAGTGAATCAGGTCCAGTCACTTCCATGAGTTAATTCCTACTGAATATTCCTAGCTTGATTTCCAATCGCATTAAACAGTCTGGTCACTCCTCCTTGGCCTCACACACTTCCCTTTTGGTGCTTTGTGACATGTTAACTACCCATGTGAGTTTTTAACTCAATTGTAACTTCTCAGATTAACAGCAATGGGATCAGATGGGAACAATCTGCTACTACTTCATCAGGAGGGATGAGTTCCACTGAGTCTGGGACTAGAAACCATGATACATTATAAAACAGACAGATCATAAATTCCAGTGAGGGATACTGGAAAAGCCTCAAGAAGGAATAAAATAAGCAGAAGGGAAAAGTCTGTTTTGAGAAAGAGCTGGATCCAGCTTGTTGTGTTTGTGGAGCCCATGTGTGGGTCTGTATATTTTCACATGAGCACCTGTCCAAGATTCATTCCCCCCTTCTAAATACCCCATCCATAGGAAATTTCCATGCAGACACAAATTCAGAGCTCTGTGAAAAATGTTTTGCTGTGTCCCTGGGGTGTCCCTGAGATGCCCCTAAACCATAAAAGAAGATTTCAGAGCATGGCTAGAAAATCTTGTCACTTCCCAGACTGATCTGTAGTGTTCAGGTGTAACAGGAATGATACGGTTGCTTTGCACAGTCCTGCTGAGGATTACATCCCAGGATTTTTATAGGTTTAGATTTTGCTCAGCAGGTTCATTCTTACCATGGGACAATCGATTGACTGCATTGGATATGACAGATCTGAAAGGGGTTTCCATATTCACAGGGGGAGAAAACAACACCACCCCCTTAAATTCAAGACTGGCAGTTATTCCCAGCTTCTGCCTCACTTTGATTTCTCCAAAAGGAAGTCCATGAATCCAAGGAAACAAGTATTTATTTCCTATCTAAATGCCATGAGACTTGACAGCAATGTGCAGAAGGGAGCAGGAAGGGAGCACCTGACCCAGCACAGCCTGACCTGACTCCTCCTTTCACTGCTTGAATCCCAAATTCCCTGCTCCTTTCACACACTGGAGCCACACTCAGTTCTTCAGTCCCACCCTTCCCAGCCCCAGCCACCTCCCACAGCCACCACTGTGCCTGAACAGGAGTCACCTTGTCACAATGTCCTGCTTTCAGATGGGATAGAGTTAATTTCTCCACAACACAGAGCCAAAAAGCTGAACTCACAGTGCAGCAAAATGAGAGAAAAGCATTTAATGTGAGAGAGGCCAAGCCTGGTCCGGTGTCACCTTGACCATACTCAGCCTCTTTATCTCTTTGCAGCATTTCTCATTTTCACTGGTGGCAAAAAAAACCTGGTCTTGTAACAAGCTGAGCTTAAATAATTAGAGCAATATTGAACATATAACTGCTCTGAACACATTCCCTTCCAGTTGCACCTCACACAGTTTAAAAGCCTGGCCAAGAATCCCCTGGGAAGCAGCTGCCTATCCCTGACCTCAGCACACACAGGAGGGTCTACAGTGCAAGGAGGAACTTGCTGGAGGCCACAGAGCCTGGCCATGGCCAAGGCAGGAGCACAGGGCAGTCCTGCTCAGTCTGCCGTGTTTCCATTGGCATGGGCAGCACAGATATTGCAGTGATTTTGGAGAACAGGGGCCCCTCTCAGCTGCCATGCAGTGCCACGTGCTCCCCTGCTGGCAGTGATTATCTGTGGGATTCCCAACAAGGACCAACAGCCACTGACAACATCTGCTGCAGAATTTCCAAAGGGGGCTGAGGACGAGCTGTTTTTAGCCTTTTGTTTATTTGAACAAGTTCATTGCTTGCCAGAAAAGCTCCCCTCCTAACCCCCCACACTCTCCTGAGCCAGAAGCCAAGGCCTTTCCATGCCACACAGGCTGCTCTGTCCAGCCAGCTCCTCAGGAGGCTGTTCCTCCCTTCTCCCAGCTGCTAAGAGCAACATTGAGCTCAGACAAGAGGTTTCACCCACCAGCTGGGCTGGGGAACACCAGGGTGGCTGTCCTGAAGCCTGGCAAACTCAGCATCCTGCTCCTGGCAGGAACCACTTGCCTGTGGCATTTCAGAGAGGTGCCACATCCCCTTCCACAGATGGATCTTGCTGGCCACTCAAGGCCTGATGCAATACCTGGATAGAGGTTTCTTTTCCATGCAGCCAACTGAGTTCTTGCTGTGCAGTTGTGTCCCAAAGCTCCCAAATACTGGTTTCAGATAAAGCCAACTTGTTCTGCTCAGAGTTGAATAAGCTCTTGATATTCCACACAGACCAAAGAGAGCAAAGACCTGAATTCAAAGATGTTGCAGGGTGTTGGAAAAGCCCCAGAGCAAGGATCCGTTCAAGAGGTGGATGTTCAATACAGATCACACAGGGCCTGTTCTGTCCTGAACCGTGGGGTCACTGTTGTCACTCAGGGACACTGGCAGGGAGGGATGGGGTAGTGTCTCCCCTTCCCAGGTGCTGTGACCCCACACAGAGAGAGGGAGG
The DNA here is from genome assembly GCA_034509425.1 of Eopsaltria australis. Taxonomy (NCBI): domain Eukaryota; kingdom Metazoa; phylum Chordata; class Aves; order Passeriformes; family Petroicidae; genus Eopsaltria; species Eopsaltria australis. The sequence goes on from JAVTVJ010000520.1 coordinate 305,289, forward strand.
GTGGGCAAAGCCAGAGCACAGCCCAGGCACCCCATGGAGGGAACTGGGGGTTCCAGACCAAGGGAGCAGCTCCAGGTCTGTTCACATCCTTCAGGGATACCCTGACTCTGCACTGGAAACCAGAGCCCTTTGTGTTCAGGGTGGCCATTCAGAGCTCGTGCTCTGCTGTGGCTGTTGTTCTGCAAGACAAACACAAGGCCTACAGTAAGTGAAATTACATGTTGGGCTTGTTTTTAAAAGCATTAACGTTTGTGGAAAACTAGAAACTCATGCAAGTTTGGGCGAAATCTGAACAACAGAGAAAACAGATCAGACTGGGCTTCATGCACATACTTTTCTATGAAGAAAGTTGTTTACAATACATATTACACTCCAGAATAAATCTGGGATAAACAAAGTTGAACTTTTAATCTTTTCAGTCCTTCTTCCTGTGAAAAAAATCCTTTTCTAGAGAGAACCAGCCCACCATCTACTCTCTCTGCCTTGTTTAACTCCTTGTGAGGATCAGTGCAGACGTCGTGGAGGACAGAATGCTCCCCATCCTTTGTGTTACTTGGCTGCATGAATGTTTCTCAACACTCCTTCCCTTGCTTTGCTAGGCAAAATAACACCTTTCTCCAAAGGCAGCAGAACAGCTTGCCCGTGTGCCAGCTCCAGATCCCTTCTGGCAGGCACCAAGCACCAGCAACTCCAGCAGGAAGCAGGAGAAGATGGAATCATTAGTTTGCAGGAAGGGATTAGCACTTTTAAAACCAGAGCTTCTCTTCCCCGTGTCTGAATACTTGTACTGTAGAGGTCCCCAGTTTATAAGGTCCCCAGTAGCCACCAAAACATCACTTGTTGGACCATCAGATACATCCAATATTCCACCCTGAATAATGACCAGTTCCTTTCCTAAATTAGCACACAAAGAGGTGCCATTTAAAGAATGAAAAGTCACACATTAATTTTTGAACTTGCAGGACTTAGAAAGTCACGCTCCTGAAATGTAGGGAACCTAGCATTTTCCAATCCCTACATCACCTTTTTTTCCCTGCAAACCAAGAGCCAGCCTGGGAGTTTGCTGGCCATGGCAGAGCTTTTATACCCAACAAACACCAGCACTTGCTACCCTGTGACCAAAGACACAAATTGTCTCCTTTGACACAAACACCCAACCACACACATGTGCCTTACAGCCAAGACTCACTTTGAGGTCCTCATGACTCATAAGGGAGCTCCTTTTGGTCTGGCTCAGCCTCCAGTCACACAAACTCCTGCATTTCCACTCCTTGTCACCTTCTCACTGTCTCCACAACTTTTTTTCTCCAGCTGAAATATGGATTAGGGAACTGACCTGAAATAAAAATAACCTAACAGGATGAAAAAACAAAAACAAAGGGGATTTTGTCCTGGTTTTCTTTTGGAATGGAGATAACTTCAAAAGCTAGGCCATCACATAGCCACACAAATGGTACAACAGGATGAGAGGGGAACAGTGGTGGTGCAGAAGGGATCAGTTGCAGAAAGAATAATTGGAATGCCTTGTGGAACAATCAGCCATAGCAAGGAGAACATGGCTGGGTTCTGGAAAAATCAGCCACAACAAGGAGAACGTGACTGGGGTTCTGGAAATGCACTGCGTCTGTAAAGAAAGACTTGTGAAACTAAATCCTGCCCCAGTTTGGAGCTGTTTGTTTTTCAGTGGAGACTTGAGAGCCTGTTGACTGCTGACTGAGAGCCTCCCACCCAGACAAATCCCACTTGGCTGCCCATTAGCAACAAGGGATCATAATCCTGCAGGACCACCACGTTCTTGGGTCCATCTCTGATACTTTGAATAAAAACAACCCGAAAGACTCTGCTGAATAACTTGGTTGACAGAAGAAGAAAAACACAAGCCTGTTAATGCAACCAGTGCTATTAATAACCTTTAAAGGCTGAAAGCTGGGTAGGGCCCACAGGAAGGTGAGAGATGAGCTCCAGGTCCTTGTGGTTCAGGAGAATTTCCTGTCTTGTCAGCGCGCGTTTCCTCTGATCCAGGGAGGGAGGGATGGTGTCCAAGGCCATTCCTTTCACTCATCAAACATGACATCGGCTGGAGGAAGGGGTGGTTGAGCAGTTTTAATACTGACAGACGGTGACTTAGGAATTGAACTGGGAGAGATGAGCCAGATTGGATCTGGGGCCTCGGGGATACCGGGGTAACTCCAGTGAGGATGTGCAGATTAACTCGGCTCCTTCCCTGAGGGAGCAGTTCCAGCAGGATCTGTCTGCACCCACCAGAGACCATCCAGTGCATGAACGACCTGAGCTGACCATTCCCCACCTGCCTCTGGAGAGCCACGATGGAGACTGGGGGGGGTCACACCTCACTGCTGGGAGCAGGGAAATCCTGTGCAATGGGCTAAGGCAAGTGGCAGGATCCCAGCGGGAGGGAGTCCCGCGATCCTTCTGTTTTCATAGTCCATGGAGAAAACACTCCCCATCATGTTCTTTGCACCAACAGACAGACCTCTGAAAATCAGCCCCTTTCCAATTAGATGGCCACACGTGGATTTAGGAATCTGGGCAATCAGGTTGGTAAATGTTTAGGGCAGGGTTTTTCAACAGCAGTTAAAGCATGTCCTTGTTGACAATCCCTCCTCCAGCAGTAACGAACGCAAGGTGCTGTGGCAATGTTCTTTAATTAGTGCATGCACTTGGTGAGGTGGGATTCTTTTCTTAGCCCTGTTTTATGGCTGGGAAAGCCAAGGTACAAACGAGGCAGCATTTCCCAAGGCTCAATTGCGTGCTAGTGCCCAAGCCAGAACCAGACCCTACTGCTTCTGACTCCCAGTTCCTGCTCTAATTACCAGAAAATTCCTCTCCTCTATGGCACAGCCAGTTGGTTCCAATAATAAATTCAAGCTGTTGCAAAGATCAAGTCCATTTTTTCACTGCTTAACCCAAAAAACATTTAATTTTCAAAACACAGGTTTGGCTTTTCACCAGAGAAAGGATTTGTTTTTCATTATTCTTATGTTTTCTGATTTTTTTTTTTCTTCTCTCTCTCTCTCTTTTTAAAAGCCAAACATTCAATCACTCTGTTCAATATAGGGTTCCTAGGCCAGGAGCACTGCAACTATCATTACTCCATAAATCTTCATTATTCTTACTATAAATACACTTCTGTATTTTTCACTTTGTTATTTTTATGGCTAAAAATGGCACCTTTAGCAAACCTCAAAATGCTTTCCAGAATTAAGAACTTTGAATCAAATCCTGTAGCCCTGACTTCTGAGAAGAAACACTTTAAAAAAAAAAAAAATTGTAACATTCCTTGGTTTATGTCCAAAGCAATAACATTGACCTACAGCTTTCCAACACTGCTTTAATTATGCCAGTCTGTGATGGTAAAGATAATATTGCTTTACTCAGACAGTCAGATTGTCATAATGGTACCTTATGTTACCTATTCCTATATGGGAATATGCCAAATCAGGATAAAATATCTATTTTTTTTAAACTGTGCCCACTGAAGCTATGTCAGAACAAAAGATTTGTGAAGGAGGTTTAATGTTAACAGTTACTTCCAGCACATACAGTAATCACTGCTGGGCTAAAAAGGAATACAAATGCACACAAAAATGACATTTGTCCTTTTATAAAAGTAGCAGAATATTATTTCTAGCTTTTCTTTTTATATATTTGTTTTCTTAACCTGGAAATTCCGATTCTGTGGAGGATGGAAGATTCTCAGACTGGTAGAAAGCAACTGAAAATAGTTTTAAGACCAAATTCATGAGTGTAAAGACTGATCTGCTGAAAGGAGAAGCAAATGCTAATTAGATCCTTAAATTCTGTGCTTTCAGCACAAATGAGTAACTAACTCTGCAGAGAAAAGATGCTTTTGTTGAAGAACTGAATCACACCAGACTTCCATGAAATCCCACCTTGTCGAAGAACCAGTAACTCACTAAAAATAGGAGAACAACTTGGGGATTGAAATGACTGAATCCATCTGGGATGGATCTTTTAGCTCTGCTCCCCTCTTGACCTGCAGTCACAGATTCCCCATCAGATGGGCTTGGACACAGTTAATTTTTTGATACAACAACAGGCAACAAGAGAACATTAAACTAGGTGCTTTCATAGGTGTTTTTGTTGTGTTTCCTCAGGTCCAGAGCCCTGTGCTGAGCAGGCAGGTGCAATTCTGATAGCAGCACCACTCCATGGAAAATCCAGGAGTTTTGGGGCATCCAGACAGTTAAAAAACAGTCAGGGAGATCAAAGTTCTTCACCCTGAACCAGCTGCAGCACTGGTGGCCCCATTAACCTCCCTGCCACACAAAAGAAGCAAATTATTGATATTTTTCTGGATGCCTTTGATGTGGACACTAACTCTCTTCCATCAAAGCCAAAGGATACCTAGAAAACCACTTCAGAGGATTTGAAATTATCTCAATACATCTTCAATACAAAGAACACTGAAATAGGAGAAAATAGGTCAAAATTTAAAAATAAAAAAACCCACACAAAACCTTTGTTGAAAAGCCCAAGCCTCTGAAAACCTCTTGAGCGTTTAGCCTGAAAAAAGAGGGGATTTCTACCTTCCCTTCAGTTTTTCAGCATTCACTAAAACAAGAGCAAGATCAAGGAAAATTGTCCCACTGCATTCCTGTCCCAGAGCCTGATGAAAACCTTGCAAGCAGAAATAAGGAAAACTACAATTTACTTCTGGAACCCCAAGCCAAAGAGTTCAGACAGCAAGGCTTTATCTTCTTGAAACTTTAGAGAAGTTTTCAAGATTCCTGCCCTAATTCCCTGACCCGTGTTTGTTGAAATTAAAGATGCAATGTAAATGTTAGACTGATTTCTCTGATTTTTTTCCATGGCAAACCACCTCTAAAAAGGCAGCTCTTGGTAATCAAGAAATCAAGAAAAAATTCAAGTGTCTCTCTGTTCACTGAAACAATCCATTCAGTTGGCCTCTTTGGAGCAGGTTATTCCCCCACTGGCCCCCACAATGTGTACTGCTCCATCAAATCCAGATAATTTCAGGGATTTATTGCATTTACTCTGCCCAGATAATCTTAGATCAGCCTTACAGACTTTATATACCCTGCAGTGTGTAAAACCCAAAGGTATTCCATCCTGGAAGAGGTGTGGATATCATCTCCCCTCCCTTCCTCATTCCTTAGGACTGGTTGGGGTTATTTAAATACAAGGGTTAAATATTTAGAAAATTCCCTTGAGATCTTCTATCCAGTAATTGTAACTGTGATGGTGTCATTCACAGAAATGGTCACTTTGGGAATTTATTCTGGTTTATTCTGTGTGGTCAGTTCCAGTGCTACGTTTAAATGTGAAAATTCCCTGAGTCCATGGGAGATTTGCAGATGGCACTGGACATTTCTGCAAGCCAGATCCTTGTGTGCAGTTATACCTCTCCTACCCATTCAAATTCCCTGTTTCCCAATGCCGCTGAATCTCATCCCAAGCCAGGGATCTCATCCCAGTCTTTCCTCCCTCAAAGACGTGATCCAGTCTCCACATGCATTACCCAGCACATGGACACCATATTCAGGGGGTCTGCTATGGTAAAAAGCCCACAAAAACTCCCATGTGAAGCCTCCTGTCTAATAAGGGAAAACCTGGAAAAACATTCCTGAAATGTGTTTTGCTGGAAGTTCAGCACCTCCCCATCCTTTCTACAGCAGTGAGAGAACAGATTCAGCCCCTTACCTTTCACCACTGGAAGAGTGTCCTTAGCAAATCCTACCCTTCATCTTTGATTTCTGGATTGAATAAATCCAGCTGCTCCAGCTTCCTCCATAGCACCAGAGTTTTAGACCTCTGGTTGTTCTTTTGGGTCTCCTTTGTTCTCCAGTGTGTCCTTCTCTCCCCCAGTGCACCAATGACTCCCAGAGTGGCACAATTAATCACCCTGTGCTTCACATGACTTTCCTGCTAATACATGCTAGGATAAAAAGTTGTGGGGTGTTTTTTTTTTTGGCTTTGTTTTTTTTGGTTTTTGGTGGTTTTTTTTACAAAGCACCAACTGTTAAATTGTGATGCCCTAAAACCTCCACATCAATGTCTGCTGTGCCACCACTGAGCAAATTCCCATCCCTACAAATCCACTCTGGTTCTCCTTGCTTGTCTAGGAGAACCTGATCTACCTGTTCCAGACTTACAGGAAGAAATGAACCAAAAATAAATATTAATTCAACTGTTCAAGCTTCTCAAAAGAGATGAAGGATAGGTCTCTGAGGAGCTTTCTTGGGTGCATCTCCAGCACTGTCTGGGCAAGGATAGGTTTGTAACAGCTCCAGAAACTGACCCATGAGTCCCTCAAGTGTAATTTTCCTGATCAGGGACCATTTGTGGGGTTGTGCAAGACTTTTCCAGCCATCTCCACTTGATGTTGTGTTTCCAGCTCAGTTTTAAGGCTGCAAGTAGAGCCAAATGTCACATAACTGGGACCAGACCACCACATGCTTCTGCTCTGCCACCCCATGCTCAGCTTTGCCATGGCCTCATGACATGAGTGCCACCCTCTACACAAGTCCAGATTTTAACTTCCAGAGTCCAAAATACACACAGTCAGTGAAGAACAAACTGAACACTCCACACACTGCTTGGAGCTTGGTCAAACTGAAATGCAGAGAAAGTGCTTTTAACTGCATTTTACAGATGGGATTAAGAGAAAGGAGCCCTGATTTAGCCCCTTAATTTCACAGAATTTCACAGAATCGCTGGGTTGGAAGAGACCTTCAAGATCATCGAGTCCAGCCCATGCCCCAACACCTCCACTAAACCCTGGCACCAAGTGCCACATCCAAGCTTTTTTCAAACACATCTGGGGATGGTGAATCCACCACCTCCCCAGGCAGGCAATTCCAGTATTTAACCACTCTTTCTCTAAAAAACTTCTTCCTAATATCCAACCTGCATTTCCCCTGGCACAGCTTAAGGCTGTGTCCTCTCATTCTGTCAGTCACTGCCTGGAGAAAGAGACCAACCCCAACCTGGCTACAACCACCCTTCAGGAAGGTGGAGAGAGTGATAAGGGCACCTCTGAGTCTCCTTTTCTCCAGGCTAAACACCCCCAGCTCCCTCAGCCATTCCTCACAGGGTTTGTGTTCCAGGCCCCTCACCAGCCTTGTTTCCTCCTCTGGACATGCTCCAGCCTCTCAATGACCTTCCTAAACTGAGGGGCTCAGAACTGGACACAGCACTCGAGGTGTGGCCTCACCAGTGCCGAGTATAGGGGAAGAATTACTTCCCTGGTCCTGCTGGCCACACCATTCCTGATCCAGGCCAGGTGCCATTGGCCTTCTTGGCCACCTGGGCACACTGCTGGCTCATGTTCAATCGGCTGTTGACCGGTACCCCCAGGTCCCTTTGTGCCTGGGCACGGTCCAGCCACACCATTCCCTGCCTATAGTGCTGCAGGGGGTTATTGGGGCCAAAATGCACAACTGGGCACTTGGACTTATTAAACTTCATCCTGATGGTCTCTGCCCATCCATCCAGGCATCTTTTTAATATGCTGCAGTTAGAAGCCTAAAGTGAAGAGCAGCCCTTCTCCCACACATCCTGCACTGCCAATCAAAGTTACCATGGGTTGAAAGATCTCTGAAGCCTCCAGGATTGGGGCCTCCAACAGGCTACAGTTCCCAGAGACCAGGTAAAAGCGGGCTCAGGGATCACCCCTCCAGTGGATTCCAGTAAACACTAGTTGGAATTTACTCGGCAGTTTTCAGGACCAAGTTCCTAGATCCAGAAATACCTGCTGTCCCAGCAGAGGGAACAAGGGACACATATGTTTTGGCTGCTGACTGCTGACACTCACTCTCAGGATAGAGGAATGCCCCCATCTTCCTTTCATGGCCTCTTTGCCAGTTCATAAATTTTTTAAGGGGAATAAACAATTTTTCACGTAATATCATGCTTCTGGCACTGTTTTTGGTCTGTCACAAGGTTAAGTGCATAAACTGCAGTCACTTCAGATATAACACTGAATATAAACTTCTTATCTTCTCCTGGTCCGACACAATCCCATGCTTCTGCATTTTCGTTGCCCAACATCCATCTCTACGGATTATCCTAGGAAAAGCAAGTTTTGTGTTACTCAGTTGGAAGGAAAAAACCAGAAAGGGGTTATTAAAGATACTGGACTCATTTCATCAAATGACAAAGAACTACTGGCCTTTATAAGTAATAACAGGGAATGAGCAACCATTTTGTGGGCTCTGCAGAGCAGAGCTCCAAGTTAACCAGTGGATAAATTGCCATGTTGGGAAAATAAAACCATTCTGGAAGCTGACATCTGAAAGGCAGACACAGCAGGGGCTTCAAAGGGGGTGGATTTGCAAGAGACCAGGTTGCCAGTGACACCAAGGCACAAAAAGTGCAACTTGACAAGCCAATGTCTTTGTTCAGCTGAGTTATAAGCTGTGGGTCTTGCTGCCTTTCTGATTTCATCCTAGATTTTACACTTTAGGGAGGAATTTGGAAAAAAATACCTGAGGGTGCTCTAGGGACTCAGAAGTCAGAAAACACATAAACTGTGTTAATCTCATGTCTTGTACCCCCCAAAACTTGATATTCTAGAGCAGCCAATCCTGGCCGTGCTGCAGCGGGATGAGAGATGCAGATCCTGCTCAGAATGAGGATGAAATTCTCACCGTCTCCTGCAGGGATGTAGGAAGGATCAAACGTTCAACACACGCTCTGTCCGCAGGGAAAAGCAGAGCAAAGAATTCTCCGTTCCCCTCCCGGTGGGTTTCAGGCATTACTCGTGGAAGTGGGATGTTGCGGGGCGTGATTTGAGCGGACGCTCACGAATCACTTGGGAAGGAGTTGCAGAATGGGCTCCATCACGCGAAGCTGCCCAGTGCGAGCGCCGGAAAACCTCCAGCCGACACCGGCAGGCTCTTGCTGCCCTCTCCCGGGATACGAGCGGCGGAGGCAGCGCCCGGCTCGCCCGGAGCCCGACCCACCGCGGCGAAAATAGCGCGGAGGTTCTGGAGTGTCCCTGTCGCCAGGAGCTGGATTTACGGCGTGCGGCAGCGCCTGCACAGCCCCAGCCAGGGATTCAGCCCATGCCTGGCGTTCCGTAACGGGGCACAGGGCTCACCCGTGACGGGAGATGCCGAAATTCCAACCGGCTCTCGGGATGCCGAAAATACCGACCAGCCCTCGGGAGCGCTCGTCTCTGGTCCGTCCTAACGAGGGGGCTCATCTTCGCCAGGAATCGCCACCGTCGCTGTCGAAGGCCTGCGGAAGCGAACAAGAGAAGAGGGTCCCACCGTACCCAACCCAACCCCACGTTCCGGGATCCACCCCGAGGATGGATCTCCTGCCTGTATGAAGAGGCGGTGGGCTAAGCTCAGAGCTCCAGCCTGGCTGCGATTCGAAGCTTCTGATGCAGCTGCTGCCCCGTTGGGTGGAGACGAGCCGGGATCATGGCCTCTCACAATCCTCCCTACCGCAAAAAACACCACATGAAGTCTTTGCCCTTTCAACATTGCCAGAAACTGTCCAGCTTTGCAAACGCTGTGCCAGCTCTGACAGCGGTGGTGTCTTGAAGAGATGACCAAAGTGCTTGTCACAGCACGGAGCTGTGTCAGGAGAGGTTTAGGCTGGAGATCAGGGCAAGGTTCTTCCCCCAGAGGGTGCCGGGCACTGCCCAGGCTCCCCAGGGAATGGGCACGGCCCCGAGGCTGCCAGAGCTCCAGGAGCGTTTGGACAATGCTCTCAGGCACAGAGTGGGATTGTTCGAATGTCCTGTGCAGCACTAAGAGGCCATCGAGATGTGTCTCGATGATCCCTGTGGGTCCCTCCCAATTCAGCATATTCTGATTTTTTTCCTAATATCTGAATGTCCTGTCTCAGCTTAAGGCCATTTCCTCTTGCCCTCTCACTGCAGGCACTGTAAAAGAGACCGGTCCCCACCTCACTCCAATCTCCTTCCAGGTAGCTGTAGTTGCCCCAAACGTCCCCCCAGATTGCCCCAAACCCTCTCCAAGTTGCCCCAAACCCTCTCCAAGTTGCCCCAAGCCCCCGGCCTCTCCCCCGGCTCCGTCCCGCGGCTGTCGCTCCTCCTGCCGCCAGCGGGCGCTGCGGCGGCGGGGGCGCCGCTCTCTCCGTCCGCCGGGGCCGCGGAGGAGGCGGCGGGGCCGGGCCGGGCGGCGGCGGGAGGGGCCGGGGGAGGGACCGAGGGACCGGGGCACCGGGGGAGGGACGGAGGGAGGGACGGTGGCGGCGGCGGCGGGGCCGGGCCGGGCCGCGCCGGGCCGGGAGGTGGAACGCGCGGCCCCGCTGAACCCGCCGCGGGGCCTGCGGGAGCAGCATGGCCGCCAGCCTGTGGATGGGGGACGTGAGTGTCCGGCCGGGACCGCGCGGCTTCGTGAAGGGGGCGGGGGGCGGCGGGGTTCCGGGGGGAAGCGGCCGGGCCGGGCGGGGCGCGGGAGGCACTGACCGGCTGATCCCGGCACTGACCGGCACCCGCACACCGACTGACACCCTCCCACCGACCGACTGACACCCTCACACTGACGGACACGCTCACCCTGACTGACACTCTCACACCTCACGCTGACTGTCTGACACCATTACAGCAGCTGACAACCTCACTGTGACTGACTGACATCCCCACACCAATTGACACCCTCACACCGCCTGGCTGACACTCTCACTGACACCCACACAACAACCGACAGACTGAGGTCCTCACAGTTCTGACACACTCACTCTGACTGACACCTGACACCAGACTGACCCCCTCACACCGCTGACACAGCCTCACAGCCCCTCACACCTTCAGAGACACCTGAACTCCCCAAGTGGCACTCGCCTCGTACACATGCACACGCAGGCTGACACACACACTCAGACGTGAACCCCAGCCTGGCAGGCACATTCGTGAGCAGTTACACTCACACTCACACCCACACACACCCACAGACCCCGGAGTGACCCTCACTGCCTGCCTGCAGCCAGGTCACAGCCACACTTACACCAGTGTCCCTCGTGGGCAGGCACACGCGTGGGCACCAACAAGTCTCGCACTTCTGTACTCTTAGGAGGCGCTTACACACTGCCATACTCACAGCGTGTACATTTGCATGCTTCGAGGATTTATCTGCTATTTTACCTGCTCAGCTGCTGTAGGTACTTACATGCTCATATTGTGCAAGGCACTTAGACACGCTCATGGTTGTGCTGCTAATTGTGCTCCCATTTGTAGGCACTCACTTTTGTATGCACCTCTCCCAGATTATCCCTCACAACCTGCCCCCTACATGCACACCCGTGGGTGCACTCTCAGGGATTTTGACTCCCCTGCATGCACACACATTCACAGGCACTTACACTGCCTGCCAGTTCCCTCATTCCTGCCTGTGTGTGTACCTGGCAGGAAGAGCACCTGCGAGAAGCAGACTCACAGGTGCTTCTTCACCCAAGGGTGTCCTGCTGCCCGCTCACCTGCACACTGTGGGCACACTCACAGTGATGCACAGCCCCCAGTTTCCCTCGTGTGCCCTTCACACACCCTCACTCTTGTGCCCCCGTGTCCTTCATTCACCTTCATGCACACTTTCACACACACGTGTACTCACCCCAGTGTGTTGTAGTGCTGTGCCACCCAGCCATGCTGCATGTGTGTGTGTGCTCAGTGTGTTGTGGCGCCTGCACTGCTGCCCCTCTGGCACACTGTGACACACACACGTGCTCCCACAGCTGCTTGTAGTGTCTTTGCTGCCTGTCACACATTTGTACACACCTGTGTGCACTCCACTATTCATGTACAGTCACATTAGCATGTCACAACTTCCCTGCCCCCGTTTCTTGGACACACATCTTCCTTCGGCCCCTTTCTTGCAGCTCACACCAGCACAGTCCTGCTTGCATGGTAGTGTTCCTCATCTCTCACGTGTGTGTGTGTGCACACAGCCCAACACATCGCTGAGAATCCCACTGGGTACTTCTCTCCCACATACACTCAGCACACCCAGTTTGCCATGGGATCAGGGAGTCCTCTACTGCCTCTGCTCATGCATGGAGACTCCACAGGGTCTGTTCTCCCCTTTCTCCACACATAGAGTTATATGCCACCTCTCTGCCATACAGCCAATCTTCTTTTTCATCACTACTCTCACCAGTAGGCCATGGCTCTTTGAGCCACACAGACACAGCCAAGCAACCTGTTGTCTTTACAGATCCAGCTTTCCTGTACACACACACCCCCAGGATCACCCTGCATGGCATGTTTATGCAGAGTGGTGCAGCCTCTCTGCTCCTGGGACAAGTCAGTTCTGCTTCACACTTACCTCCACAAGGCATGTGCTGCCTTTTACACGTGCAAGTGCAGTATGGTCACTTTTCATATACTGCACCTTCTGTCACACACACAAGTGGTGGAGCCACCTGGTACCTGACAGACACGCAAATACTTGAGGCTGTAGGTTACCATTAGGCATCTGTGTCACACAGGTAAATATGGCTCACACAGGTAAATACATGGAGCTGTATATATATTGTGCATATATTTTTCAGCTCCATGTTACCTGTCACACACACTGCTCCCCATTTTAATTTTGGTTAGTTTGCTCCTCCAGTTTCTGTTATACACAGAGGTGCCCTGTTCACTCAGGCTCTTCATGGTATATTTGATCCAAATTCCAGCACCATTTCCTACCTGTCAGTCCCTTACACCACGCAGACACCTGCTCTCCAGCATGTTCACATACACTCTTACCTGCACAGTGCCACCCTCGCCTGTGACATGAACACGGTCAGTGCTCCCATGGGCAGGACAAAGCATAGAGCTGCTGTGGGACGCAATTCCAGGGCTTCCCCCAAGTGCTCCCCTGGTATCTCCGGGGTTGTGTGAGGCAGACCCAGCTCTGCAGACCCCTCCCACAGCTCCGTGGGGCAGTGCCACCTGCCACCTGCCACCCGGGGTTGTGCCACAGCCATGTACCCACAGCGCTGGCCCAGCCTTCGCTTGCACCTGGAGAAGGAGTCTGCCACCTTCTCCCCTGCTCCCTGTAGAGAATGCTCAGTTTGTTGCTGTATGTTTCTCAGTGGCTTTTGTCCTTCTGTGAAGCTCCCTGTTCTCTGAAATTCATGCTGTCTCTTGGGTTCCACTTTGCAGACTGTTGAGCCTGGTTCATGCATGCCTGCTGGTTTTGAGTGGCATCGACCCTCTTAAATGAGTCTTCTTTTTGAAGTGTAAGGGTAAAATCCTTCTCAATAATGTTTTAACTGCTTAGGAGGACATTGACACATATATTCTCTTTTTTGTAGATGCCCTGATCTAACTTCCTTTTTTTTGCTTTTATAGCTGGAGCCCTATATGGATGAAAACTTTGTTTCAAGAGCCTTTGCCACCATGGGAGAGCTTGTACTGAGTGTAAAAATCATTCGAAACAGGTTGACAGGGTAACTGTTTCTGTTTGTTCTCCGAGTGCATTTGGACTGAGGTGTCACCACGGTCCTTCCATATCAGAGTGAATTTTTCCTTTGATTTCTCGCCATTGCTGCCACCAATATGGGAATATTGATGAGAGCAATGGAGAGGGCACTGCTGGCTCTTCAGCCTCCCCTCAACAAACAAGGTTTGGCCCTCATCCTGCAGTGCTCCAGCTCTCAGTCAGAGCAGTATCTGTATCTCATTCCATCCCTCTGGGAATTGCACCTCCTCAGGCTTTGGTCACTAGTCTGTAGTGATGCTGACAGAGGTGGGAAGTCTGACTCAGAGCAATAAGAGAACCTTTAGAGTTCATTTGACATAAAGGGAGTGATTTGTGCAGAATAAAGTAGTTTCATTCTTATTCATTATTCTTTTAAGTGTTGTAATTTCAGTTTTCAGTGGTTTAAACTTGTGTGGGGAAATTGGTGGTCAATGAAAGTAGGAACTAAACTGTAAGCTAAACCATTTTCTGTGTGCTTGTGTTGACCTGACTTATGGTAAGTAGGGGCTATCCTTTGAGATCCAGCTTCTCTTTAGTAGCTAATGTTTATACTTTAAAAAGAAACCGTTCTATGTATTGCAGCTATAGCAGATTTCCTACCAGTTATCTAAAATACAACTTTCCTCCTTGAATGTGTTTTAAATTTATAACCTTTGTCTCTTCTCTTCTGTTTTGTATGTTCAGAATTCCAGCAGGCTATTGCTTTGTAGAATTTGCAGATCTAGCTACTGCAGAGAAATGTTTACACAAAATCAATGGAAAACCACTTCCTGGTGCTACACCGGTGAGTAAATGGGGCCAGCCAGTTGAGAACCAAAACTTGGAAGGGACAAATAGTGTAGAATCTATATTTTTAATGATTACAGACAATTTCAATAGTTAGCAAACTGGGATTCTTCTTTGCTTTAGAATTGAAGTTATGACTATAAAACTGTTAATGTTCTTGCTCAGAAAATTGTTGAGAAAAAAACACTGACTTCTTTGTGACTCTCGGGATAAAATACAGGTGTAGAAGTGTTGTGGGGTGTGGGGTTTTTATATCTGAGCATTTCTGCTGTTACCAAAGTTGGACTAATGAAAAACCCGAGAAGAACATGGAAGAAATTAGACTGAGTATAGTGTGTGTCTGCCACAATTCTTCCATCTCTCTCCTTTTGTATACTCATGGAGTTACAGAGTGGTTTGGGTTGGAAGGGACCTTAAAGCTCATCGTATTTCATCCCCTACCATGGGCTGGGACACCTACTACTAGACCAAGTTGCTCCAAGCCCCATCCAGCCTGGCTTTGAACACTTCCAGGGATGAGGCAACCTGAGAATTTACTTGTGTGTGTTGTTACATGTGTACAGGATGAACTTGCAAGTTCACACTGACTTTTGAGTAACATTGATTTGCGAGAGAAACATGACTTTTAATCTTGCATTGTTCTTGGCTGTTAGTAAACAGAAGTTACTCAAACCTCTTTACAGTGGAGAAGGAGCCAGAGTATGGAATAATTGCAGTGCATAACTAATGTCTCCTGTACATAAGAGCTGGGTAGTTAGGAAGAAGAGCAGAGAAGAAGTCAGAGAGGCTAATTTTAGGATGTTGACTCGAATATGTGATAGATTAAAACGGGACGGCTGACACAGCTGTCTGTTGTACCCACAGGAGTTGGCTGCAGTAGCTGGGGTGACTGATTCATAAAGCAGCTCTAGAATCACCTCAGTTATGGTGTGATATACAAGGTAAATGGATTCCTATTTCAGAGTAGTTAATACCCAGAGTAGGAAACCGGGAAGTTCAGATTGAACTATTAGTCAACGTTCTTGAGAAGGTGACGTGCTCTGTTAAAAGGAGTCGACGAGAGGCCTGGAGATATCTGTTTCACGTGTTTGCTCATGGTTAAGGCAAGCTGATCATCCTGGATGCCTTCTATAGTCACTGGAGAGACAAAGAGAGCAGCTCTTGCAAGGAGTAAGATAATAATTGAAATTTGGTTTTGGGAATACCCATCTTTCTTCACAGTTTTGTTCAAAACACAGTGCTGTGTGGAAGGATGATTTGCGTAACACACAAAGAGAATTACAGATGTCAGGCAGAGATCCAAAGCAGCCCAAATCAGTGCACTCAGCAGGCAACTGCCCAGCTCATCCTTTGCATTTAGAGACTTTTGTTTACAGAAAACTTGAGTGTGGTTCATGCTTTTATTTATTTTTAAATACTGAATCGGCCAGAGGAATAACAGAGAGCCATGGTGCTGGTGCTGTCTCTCTTATCCAAGAATTTGTGTTCTCAGTTCCCATCTGAGTGGAAGTACTCTCAGGTGTCTCACTGATTTTAAATCCAGAATATTGCAGTGAAGAGGAGGATCCAAAAAAAAACTATCTAAGTGCTTCAAAGTGGAATGTAAATTTTGTGTTAGCTTGTAAATGATCCACAGAAAATTGTGTAGCACCGTTCTCCAGAGAATGCAAGCATGCAAGGAACAGGATTATAGCCTAGAGTTAAGTCTGTGCTCTGTTTCCCAAGAATTATTTACCTGTCTTTGAGGGAAGGAAATCCATCATACAAGGTCCAGGAATACACAGGTCTCTTCACTGTACTGAGCAAGTACCCTGATCTCTAGGGCATTTGTGATTGTGATCTGAAATCCTGATCTCTGGTCCTGAGATTAGCCCCTGATCTCTAAGAGCTGATCCAAAGATCATGGTCTCCTTAGATCTTGGTGTAAACTTAAATGTAAGTTGGGCACAAGTTGCTGAGGTCTGGTAGGTTGGGGACAGAGTTCCAGATGTGCCAGAGGGCACAAATCTGGGCTGCTGGGAAACTTGTTTCAAAAGTAAATTCAGATGCAAAATTTAGAGAGGCCTCCAGTGTCCAATGTAGTTCTTTCAGAACCCCTTAATTCTGGATCTTTCTAAATGTCCAGAGCCAAGTATTTAGCCACACTTCCAGACTCAGGTTGATTCCATTTTCCAGTGTGGTGGATTCTGGTCTGCCAGTGTTTCTGTTAAATCACAAAAGTCCAGTAGTGGTGCTGTCATTTCATTTTAAGACCTTAAAACTGGAAGAAATTTAACATTGTTATTACTACCTCTGTTCAGGTTTTGATTTTCATTATTATGTCTATATTGATGCTAAATAAAAATGTCCTTGTTACCTTAACTGGCTGGCCTGAAGGCATTGGACATGTGTCAGCATTAAGAAAGTTGTGTTAAATCAGCTTATTGTATTTTTCCCTAACTGCTTGAATTCACATGACAACATTTGAATGTATGGATTCATTTTTGCCTTGTTGCAGGCGAAGCGATTTAAATTGAATTATGCAACATACGGAAAACAGCCCGATAACAGGTAAGTACTCAATATTTAAATATTAATTTTGCCTGCTTAATGTCTCTTTATTAATTGCCTCGCAAAAAATACTCAAAATATGTAAACACAGAGTTCATCACTGCCAGTCTTTAGTAGAGGGAGGAGAACTTAGGACTGCCAGGTTTGTGCTTTGCCCTACACAGCAGATTTATCTAATGTCCTTTAAAGTATTTAAACTTTCTAGCATCAACTGATCTAATTCATATATTTAAGATCTATGTATTATAATTTAAGACCTATGTATTGGAAATAGCATATCTATAAATGAGATACTGTTTTTTTGCCATTTTAGAAATCAGAGATCTGCTGCGAGTAATAAGCAGTGAAATAATCTTTAAATGAAAAGCAGTATAAGTTGGTTGGTTGTGCTGCTTGAATTAGCTTGAAAAAGTAGTGTCAATAAAAATTTTAGTTAAGCAGCTTAACTGATGACACTTTGAAGTCTTCATTAAGTGGTCTTTTAATATCACTCTTCTCTGAGTTCAAATATTTAGGCTAAATGGTAAATGTCACTCAGCATGTCCCTTCCTTTTTCTTTTTTTTCCTATGTGTTTGTATTTAAGAAGTTTTCTTTTGATTTCTTTAGTCCAGAATATTCCCTTTTTGTGGGAGACCTGACTCCCGACGTGGATGATGGGATGTTATATGAATTTTTTGTTAAAGTTTATCCATCGTGTAGAGGTGGAAAAGTTGTTTTGGACCAGGCAGGAGTATCCAAGTAAGTTGTCTTTTATTCAGTCTTTTTTTTCATGTCACATGTGGCAACAGGAAAGATAGAATGCAGCAAGGGGAAAAAAAAACCTTTTGGCTTAGATTTTCATAATCTTAAAATACACTGTTCTTGGCCATTCAGTCTGCAGTTTGCTTGAGTTTTGATAGTCACCATGGGTATTGTCACCCCTCTGTCAGTGTGAGGCCCGTTGTGTGTTATTGCACTTCTTAAAATGCTGAAAAATGTCTTAAATAATCTTGAAAACGTTCTCTTCCTGGACTCTGGGGTGGAATTGTGCTTTACAAACTTTAGGCTATTGAGTGTATATTCCTGTGAGAGCTGCACAGGTTTTTTTTTCAAACAGGGAAGGGCACATGAAGCTGTGATTCACTGTCAGGTTCTCAGTAGCTGCTTTGTTTGTCTTACCTGAAAATGTCTTGCCAAAAACAGGTATCAAAAAGTTGGGTTTCGTAATATAATTAAAACATTTTCTAAGTAGCACAAAACTAAACTGTATATTCCAGAGGAGGGAGCAGTTGGTGAGCATCCTTGTTTTCAAAGCAGAGCATGGCTTCAGTGAAGCACAATTTTCTGATATAATACCTGTAAGAATGTTGGGATAAGAGACAGGCTGTGGCTGTAGGTCCCCCACCTTCTCATATGCAGTTTCTCAGTCTTAGACAGGCTGGTTTGAAGGAATCTCTGGAGGTCTCTGGTCCAGCTCCTAACAGGACTGCAGCCAGCACTAGATCATATCATCCGTGGATTGTGTGGCCTGGAAAACCTCCCAGGATGGCGATAATTCAACCTGTCTGGGCAGCCTGTTCCAGAGCTGCACTCTTCCCCAGTCATGAAGTTCCTCTTCATGTGCGACCTGAACCTCTTGCAGAGCTGCTCAGTCACTCTGGCTGTTGGGTTCTCGTGCTGTCATTGCCACCTCACCTGGGACTGACACTTCTGGGTTGGGATCTGCGTGCCTTCTGCTCCTCCCTGCTGTAAACCCCACCGTTCCTGTTGTGCTGCACCTGCTTCAGTCTCTGTCTATAGAACAGGTGGTGCTGCTGCAGGTTGGACTATTGGTTGGGTTTTGGGAACTGTGCATAGGTGCAGACCTCAAGGAAAGGGAATCTGTGGTAGCTTGGGAAGTGGGGAAGGGGCAGGGAGTTAGAGTCCTGTTTCTGGGAAGAGCACAGCTGTCTCCCCTGGCACTGCCAGAGTGTTGGTGCCAGGGGCTTTGTTGGGACTTGTGCAATTGCTCAAAGGTGAGGCAACTGCAGGTGTCGGTGTGATGTGAGAGAGGAGCTTAGGGCTTGTGGACATGCCCAGTAAAGCCCTGGCCCTTCCAGCCAGGGCTGGTGGATCAGGAAGGTCTCCTCCCAGCACCTCTTGTCCAGACAGGAGAGGAGCTTGGAGCCTGGTGCTGTGGTGCTGTGCCTGCTTCTCTGGTTTCTGCTGAGGGTGCAGGTGTTGGGGCTTTCCCAAACTTTAGGGGCAGGACAGAAAGTCTGCAGGGAGGTCCTGGTCAAGAAGAAATTATTTCTTTCCACACCAGTGGTTTAACCATTGGTGTGGAACAGCTAAATGTCTGGAAGAGTTGGAAGAAATCACTGTCTCCCTTGCGGCACCCAGCATCTATTCCTGTACACTGCATCCAGCTCTATCTGACTCTAGTTTGGAACTGCCAGTCTTCCCAGTTTCTCTTGCACGCTCCTAGTCCCATCTGAAAATCTGCAGGAATCTTTTGGCAGCTTAGAAACTTAGTTGGGTTTGTGTGTGAGCACCTTAAACTGACTTAGAAGTTGACTTGCACTGGATTAATTTGCCATAGTCCTTTGGCAAAGGGCAAGTTAAATGAATGTGGACCTGTGTAGAGTTTTGCTTGTGCTTAATAATCTAGTTTGTATGTAGATAAGCCTAAGCTTTGATCTGGTCCTTTTGTGAGGAGGACACATCTATACCTGTATATATATATATGTATATATATATATATAAGATATTTGGACTTGTGTGTGGAGTTTGCTGTGCAAGGTACTGCATTTTCTGGGGCATGAACTGCTCTGAAATAGCTGCCAGTGGGGACCTCCCATGAGTAGCAGGTGATGCTGCTTTCAGAATAGCACATTATGTGGTGTTTAGCAGTTCCCACAGAATAGATTATACACTGTAAATTTACACCCTTGCTTACGGCTCGTTCTTTTCCCCAGGTAGACAAGCCCTTCCCTCCCAAACTTCTTCCTTTGCTTAGATGGATTCCTCTTACCCTCCCACACCAAAGTCTTTGATCTTTCTGCTGCGTGAGGCAGCCCATCCCATGATGGGATCCTGGCACTGCCCTCTTGGATGCTGTTGCATTGCTTCTGACTCACCACAGCATCAAAATCCCACGCAAAGGACCGGTGGGGTTGGAGGGAGTTGGAGTTTTCCAGCTGGCTGACGTGCAGCACTGTCACACCACAGTGAACAGTTGTTGCAGAGTCCAGGGGTTCTGGATGTGCTGTCCCTGTTCCAGCTGTGCTCTCAGAGCAGGTTTTACCTACTTGACGTTAAGAGCTCATTTTCAGGCCCACTGTTGGAAATGCTGTTGTTGGGAATGACAGAAAGCCTATTTGAATATATTCCTGTTGAAAAGTGAACTTGATTGAAAGCCTATCTCATTGACTCTAGGGAAAAGTAGTGTTTTCCTTCACAGTGGGGCAGTTTTGGATGAAAGCAGAGTCTGTCTTGTCAGTCCTGTGCTGACTTGCAACTCTTGAGATTATCAGTATCCTCCCAGCAGAGATTTGGGGCTTTACCACTGTCAGTTCATGCATTTCAACACGGCTTGTGTCAGCTCACTTCCAGTTCCCCAGAATCCACTGGCACAAGAACTACTTTACATTGACAAGCCCTTGAAAGTACTGCCAGATCTTGGACGTGTGGCTTCTGGCATTCTGGAAAAGCAGCTGGAAGGCAGAATAATTTAATCTCTGCCAAAAGCAGGGACAACAACCCTAATGAACATTTTCGTTCACCGTGTTTCCCAAACCAATTCAAACTTCGCTGTAACTAATTTCTATGACGTGGCATGGCTCTTTGGGGTTGGTTTTATGTGAGTTATCCTGTGTCTCTGCAGAGGTTACGGGTTCGTGAAATTCACGGATGAACTGGAGCAGAAGAGAGCACTGACAGAGTGTCAGGGAGCTGTGGGGTTGGGCTCTAAACCTGTACGCTTGAGTGTGGCTATACCAAAAGCGTGAGTAGAAGAACAGCCGGACATTTATATGAGAAATCACTGGTTTTAAATGCCTTTTAGTGCTTTGGGTACATGTCCTGGATGTCTCCATCACAAAATGAAGGAATACCCATGAATATGGGGAGTATCAGAATGCCCAGGAGTTCAAAGAAATTATAACAATAGCTCAAGACTGAGCATTTTACACTGTTTTGAATTGTGTACATAATTCAATCCATCCACATGCGCACACACTGTAGTTAAATATGATTGTTTTTAAACTGTATGTTCCTTTGCATTAAATTGAAATAGTTTAAGTCTGCTTATTGATGTCTGGATAGCAAAACTCAACTACCTTGCTAATTCTATTATGATGTCTACTACATATAAGACTTCTGGGGCCGGGATTAACTTTTTTTTCTGTGTTTGTTCAGAACCTGATACAATGAGATCCTGGTCTGACTTGGGGCTCGTAGCACTAGGGTAATACGAATCATAGTAATTGCTCCCTATTTGAATAATATTTAGATTTTCAGTGACCTCATAAGTCTTGGGGGGGGAAAAGGAAGAGAAAAGCAGAAAAAAGGGGTGTATCGTGGTGAGAAGGTTGATGTTTTCTTCCTACTTCTCACTAATTTCATCATTTGTGGAAGTAGCTTTATGTATGACATATTTTCATTTTCAAACAGTATTTGTCATCTCATTATTTCAAATCTTGGTAGTTAGGTGGAATCCTAGTTCCTTGGGAATGCTGCCACTTTATGGCAAGGAATAGGAATTTCAGTCAGTTCTCAGGGTATTTAAGTGTATTTTTTGATTACTAGTAATTCTTATTTCATGAACTTTTTCAAGTCTGTGCATTGAAGACCACACAGTTCAGAGAGAAAGGGGATGAGTCCTTGCTTAAGTTTCTGTATGACAGTGGCAGAAGGGAGAGGTTTTTTCCATTCTTACAAAAGAAAACTCCAGGTTTTTTGCAAGGCGTTAAGTCTTTAACTCTTCATGTAAAGCAAGACTCGGTACCTTCTCTCAGAAAGCTGCAGATCACTTAACTTCATCCTCTTTATCAGAAGGAAAAAGGGAACCCAGTATCTGGATTGTGGTTCAGGTTTGTTCTAAACTGAAGCTCACAGTCCTGAACTCTTCCCTTCCCTAAGCCAGGAAGGGATACCCAATTAGCTTGTAAAGAATGAAAGCAATGCTTATTAATCTGAATACAGGAGAGGGTGCTAAATTTAAACCACTTCTTTCTTTATGCAAATGTATGCAAATAATAAATATTGCCACAGTAAATAGTGAATCTATTTTAAAGATTGAAATTTGCATGTTAGGCTAAGCCTTGTCTTTTTACCACATTGTATCTTAAGCTATTTCACTGCTTTTTTCATACTTGTTCTGCACTATTTGCAACCTACTCTTGCTTTATTTTTTGAAGTAACCGTGTGAAACCAATGGAGTACAATCAGATGTACAACTACAATTACAACCAGTATTACCAACAGTATCACAACTACTACGCACAGTGGGGGTACGACCAGAACACGGGCAGTTACAGCTACAGCTACCCCCAGTATGGCTACACACAGAGCACCATGCAGGTAGGGCAGCACAGAAACACCTCAGAGCTTGGAAGGTGGGGTGGGAACATCTTATCCTCAGATCTGAGGGTCACAGAATGTCCTGAGCTGGAAGGGACCCACAGGAATCATTGAGTCCAACTCCTGGCCCTGCCCGGGACACCCCAACAATCCCACCCTGTGCCTGAGAGCATTGTTCAAATGCTCCTGAAGCTGAGGCAGCCTTGGGGTCATGCCTATTCCCTGGGGAGCCTGTTCAGTGCCCAGGCACCCTCTGGGGGAAGAATCTTTTCCTGATATCCAGCCTGAGCCTGCCTTGACACAGCTCCAGGCGTTCCCTCAGGTCCTGTCCCTGTCACGGAGAGCAAAGATTGGAGCTGTCCCTTGGGAGGAGCTGCAGACCCTAATGATCTCTGCTCTCAGTCTGCTCTGCTCCAGACTGAACTCACCAAGTGATCTTAGTATAGACCTCTTAACAATGAAGTCTTAATGTAGCTCCTGTTTAGTGTTCAGCCCCTGGTGTGTCCTGTTGCCTTATGGAGAGTATATTGCTGAGGTAAAAAAAGGTCTGGAGATCACAGAGGGTCTCAATACAGCTGATATGGTAGAAGAGTTCTCCTGGTACAGGCAGTGCTCAGAGTGCCTTTGGGATCCTTCATAACTTTGTTATAAAGGATAGAACACATCAGAACAGTCACCCCACTTCAACGCTGGAATTTAAAGAACTGCTTCTGTTTGAGGTTTAATGTAGGATCTGGCCCATGGAGTGATGGGAATGGAACAGAGGCTTATGTGTGAAGAATTCTGTTGTAATAACTCCCATATAAAAGTCAGTCTCTGACAGCACTAATCAACAAGTGATGCTTGCAAAAGAAAAGATAATTATCCACTGTCCTAAGGGGTTTGTTTCTCCTTGCAGACATATGAAGAAGTTGGTGAGGATGCATTGGAAGGTATGTTTCTCAAATTCTGTATTGAAGTTGTCTGTTGTTCTGCACTGCTTAGAGATAGACTTTCTCAAATTGGCCCTAATTTCAATTTATAATATACTTTTATCTTTGAGTAAATCTGAGAAAATTTGTGGGTCACTGTCACCCTCAACAGTTGCATCCTGGTTTTACTGTTGCTGCTCCTAATCTGAACCTGGTGAGGACTGAAACTATTTGACTTCCCCAGCACTGAGATTTTCATCTTCTGTAGTACTGAATTTTTTATCCTTTTTTACTAGGGTTTTTTTTTCTAATATGCTACCAAGAAAAAAGTAGAAACTCCATTTTTCTATAAAATCTTGACCTTTAGAGCCCAGAATACTTCACTGTGCTTTTAGTTTAAAAGTAAAATGGAATAATATTAGTCACCACGCTGATAAAATATTTCAAGCAATCGTTGCTTGAAATGGGTCACTAAACCAGATCAAGGTTTTAGATACCTGTAAAAGTAGCTTTCATTTATTGATGCAAGAAATTATCATTTCATGCCAGCCATTCCAGATGTCTGTCTTGAGTGGAATATGCACTATGCAGTGTATCTTACTCTTACCTTAAAAAAAAATAAATAAAATCTACATGGTAACAGATCTACAGGATCCACAGGTATGAGTGATGATGTGTGTGGAAGCTCTTAATGGCTCTTAAAAGCATTCCAGGAGAGCTTTCCTTTTTGCTGAACTGAACATACCAGAACTAGAGTTGGGATATCTCTGGATATCTCTTTTTCTGCTTGATTAAATGAAAGATTCCTACACTTGTAGAAAACTGAATTCATGTATTGCCACTGTATCATTCCTTTTTCTTAAATCCCTTCTCCTGTAATGTGTTACAACATGATGTAGCTAAAACCAAACATAGAATCCTGGAATGGTTTGGGTGGGAAAGAACTTCAAAGCCATCTTTATCCACACACTGCCATAAGAAGGGACACCTTCCACTACACCAGAGTGCTCCAAGCCCTGTCCAAACTGGCCTTGGACACTTCTAGAAGTGGGGCAGCCCAGCTTCTCTGGGCAACCTGTGCCAGGACCTCACCTCCCTCACAGGGCAGTCTCGTGTTTACAAACATTTTATTCCTTATGTGTTTTAGAGTCCACTCATTCAGCTTTGTACTGAGTGTCACTCACTGACCTGTGTGATTGTGCTACTCTGATAACCTGAGCTTTGGGTTGCCAGTGTTGTCAGGTGAGCTTTACACCCTGCAGGGGTTTGGGGAGTCCATCACTGTGCATTGGGAGCAGCAGGGTTGGACCTGCTGGCTTGTCCAGCTCCAAAATTCTTTTCAAACATTTCTTCCACATGTAAAATAGGGCTATGCTCACACGTAAGGCTGTGGGGCCACTCCCTTCCTTCCTAACTGTGACTCCAGCTTTGAGCAGCTGGAGGCTTTGGCAGACGAGCTCTGGTGACTGCTTGCAGCAGCATAGGATGCTCACATCCATCCCTCCATCCATCTATCCCTCCATCCATCCCTCTATCCATCTATCCCTCCATCCATCCATCCATCCATCCATCCCTCCATCCATCCATCCATCCATCCATCCATCCATCCATCCATCCATCCCTCCATCCATCCATCCATCCCATCCATCCCTCCCTCCATCCATCCATCCCTCCCTCCATCCCTCCATCCCTCCCTCCATCCATCCATCCCTCCATCCCTCCATCCATCCCTCCATCACTCCATCCATCATTTGTGACCTGACAGTGGAGGGAGCAGAAGGGAATGGGTGCCTCTGCCTCTGCTCCTGCCCTTTCCATCGTGGTGAGCCCCTTCTGGCAGTGCAGGTGGCTGCACTGGGCTGTGTGGTGCAGGTGTGCATTCCTTCCACTTGCTCTCCTGTGGAGCAATCACTGCTGTAAAAAGGCATGTGTTTGGATGTAGTTATTCCTTATCCCACTGCAGGGAGATTGAGTAGGGCTGATGTGGTCAGGTTTGTGATTGGGCAAGTGCTGGGAATGTTTGGTGACTCACAGAATCACAGAGTACTTGGGGTTGGAAGGACCTCTGGAGATCATCTGGTCCAACCCCCTGCTAATGCAGGCTTACCTAGAGTACAGGACACAGGAACACATCCAGGTGGGTTTAGAATGTCTCCAGAGAGGGAGACTCCACACCCTCCCTGGACAGCTGTTCCAGTGCTCTGCCACTTCCATGGAAAGAACTTCTTGTTCATGTTGAGATGGTTGCTCCTTGTCCTGTCAGTGGGCACCACTGAATAGAGTCTGGCAGTATCCTCTGACACCTGCCCTGGAGATATTGAGACTCCCCCATGTTTGTTTTAATAACCAACTTGTTTACAGGCTGGGTTTTTTCTGAACACCTTTGACGTGTGACCTGTTTGTCTGTCTTTCCTCCTACAGATCCCACGCCTCAGTTAGATGTCCATGAAGCAAACAAGCAGTTTATGGAACAGAGTGAAGAGCTCTACGATGCCTTGATGGACTGTCACTGGCAGCCTTTGGACACTGTCTCCTCAGAGATCCCAGCTGTGTTATAGCCTCATTGCTGAGGCACTGTGGCTGTGCGACATCCTGCCAGTGTGCTCCGGACTGTTACGCTGCCCCTGGATCCTGCAGGAATGAGGGGTGGCCCTTTCCCCACCCAGGGCTGGTACTCAGAGTACAGGAGGACTGTGGCCTTTCCTGTAGAGAACAAGTATTTGTAGGAGCATCACGGTAACCTTTATTCATGGTGAAAATTAGAACCGCGACAGTTTTATTCCTTTTGTCTTGAAATGAACTCTTAATACTTACTGGGAATTGTAATTTATAAACTTTCGATGAGATGGCACAGGGGAGAGACTCTACTCCATCATACAATAAAAAAGTTGGTCTTTTAAGTAAAATTACCCTTTGCATTTTGGTTCCTGCCCATCTTTCTGTTTTGCTGCCTGTTCCACTGTCTTAAGTAATTCGACCCAACGCTCATGAATGTGTTATTTTAAAAAAGGTCACTGTTGGACACCACTAAAATGGCTCAAAATCTTTCTAGTGACTGGGTAAGGTTGCTGTAACTTGAGCATGGGATGAAAGCTTATGTTGTGGTTAACTTAAGCTGTGATCTTTAGCTTGCAAGTTTGATGTTCGTAAGCAATCAACCCAAAGAGCACTTTGGAGAGCAAAGACAAAAAGCAGTGTTATAAAGGTACAGATTGATGCCTTTTACCTGGTGATCTCTTGCACACCTGGCCTGCTTCTCCACCTGTGTATGAGGAAATAATTCCCCATCAACCAGCAGTTTAAAATACTTTTTTCAGAAACCATATTTAAATGTTATTTTGTGTATCATGCCTTTATTTTTTTTTTTATTGTGGACACACCTTGATGGTCTCATTGAGATGCTGAGATTTTGTAGTGTCTTCCACTGTCCAGTCAGAGTGAAACTGAAGATCTTGCAGCAAAAACGGGTCAGAGCAATTGCATTTTGATATATTGTGCAACAAATGGTTGTTAACCTGGAAAGCAGTTTGCTACTGGATGTTGTATAAGATGGATGGACAAGCAATATATTTAAGCTGGTATGTTGCATTAGAGGTAAAAGTGAAAATATTAGCACTTATATACATGTTATAAGCCCTTTTTCAGGCTTTTGTGCCTTAAACTCTTGGAGAAATAGGAACAGAGAAACTACCTGTAATAAATCTCTATCCAAGGAATAGTTTGGAAACTGAAATTGCTACTGCAGAGCATTTCGTTGCCTCCCTGCCCATGTTGATGCAGAGATTTGCCACAAAATTTAAATACTTTGATAAAGCTACTTCTACTACACCTTTGTTTGTGTCCATAATTATGGCCTATTTGTCAGTCTGTGATTTTTTTTATCAGCTGGAAGTGTGAGTGTGAGGGGAATGGTGATGTGACTGAAGTTAGGTTATTCCTATTGAGTGGGACTGATGGACTCCTGCCTTCTCATCGATGAGAAATTTTCCTCGTGCTGTGACCCTGCCTGTGCTGCTGTCTCACCTTCAACTGCTCTGAATGTAAGGAAAGGAATGTTCCCTGTGCATGCCAGGAGTTTCAGAAGCAGCAGAAGTGGAAAAGAGCAAAACTTCATATCCTCTGATGTGGCAGCTCAGCTCAGGACAGCCCCTCTTCCTGGAAAGTTCAGCAGAGTGGCATTGCAGAAGTGAAGTAAAGAAGGGGATTTAAAACACTTTCTAGATCATTCTGTTACTGTGCTGCCCTGTGTGCCTGCCCTTCTCCTCTTTTGGAGTTGCCTTTTCCTGCCCCTGCATTGCTTTAACAATGCAGCCATCCCAGTTTGCTCCAGGGGGTGAAGCCACTCTTACTTACCAATAAAAATTTACTCTGCTGTTCTCACCTGCCCAGCATTGCTGTCTGTGCAGTGTTCCCTAATGCCTGGGTGAACTACCTCCATACAAGTCTGTCTCTAGAGGAGAGAGAGAGAGGAGCAGCTTATCAGGGAGCAGGCAGCAAGCCTGTGGGGAAATCCTTTTGCTCTCTGCTTTTGTTTTGTGGTGGAAAGAAAAATGGTAAATATTAATCAACCCCTAACCCCTAATTCCTGGGAGAGCTGGGCACGTGCAGACCCTTGTGAGGAATAATTTGGGAGTGCAGAGGCCAACAGAGGTGACCTGCTGACGCCTGTTTACTGGTGCTGCAGAGCTTAAAATAGCTCCAGCTTTCCTTTTAGGAGAGAGGTTGATGTGAGACTCCCTGGAGGTATGAGCCAGGCTTTTGGGGTTGTTTGGGAGAATCTCAGCCAAGGTTCTGTGGAGCTGTTAAATCTGCATTGTTTGGGGTTTTTTTTTTAATATCACTTACTCATCTTAATGTTCATTTTTACCTCCTGGCCATGATTGCAGTGTCTGAAGCACAGGAGAGACTTTTATGTGGGGCTACAGAACAGCCACCACCTAGGATTTGTAGGGTTTGCCTTTTGGAATCCCTATTAAATAGAGTGTGGGATTTTGTTTCTCCTAGATGAGGAAAAGCCCAGATTAATTACCATTTAGTGTCACACAGGATGAAAGACAAGGACTCCATGTAGTAAGGTAAATTCTGCTTTTATCTCTATGTGCTAAAGGCAAGAAGTCCAAGGCAGATGAAATCACAGCTCCCTGGGATTATGTAATTTCTGAAAATTGCATCCATATCTGCAACTGAGATCATGAAGCACTCTGCCTTTCAGCAGGCAGGGTTTATAGCAATTCCAAAAACAACTCAAACATTTGTGTTCTTTGATGAAGATGCGGTCATCCAATTGAGATGAAAACGTAGGGACTCCAATTCCTGTTTGAGTTACACAGACTGGGAATGTTCAGCAGAACTGGAGGGACACGGGTGTTTTCAGGCACAGAGTGGTGATTTCCAAATGCTGAGCTCTGAGTTTGTGGGGTGGCCTCTTGCCATTAGCCTGTGTTTAATTAAAAACTTGACAATACACATCGGGGTGGCCTGGGGGCAATCCTGACCCACTTCCAAAGGGATGAGGAGTCTGAAAGCATTTCTTTAGCAAATGTATGGATGAGAGGGCTGAAAGGGGCTGACAGTGATTTTATTTTTCCATGTGAGTCTGACCAGAGAAAACTCCTGTCACTTGGATCAGTTTCTGGACACAGGTTCATATCCCACACACTGAGACATACACAACACCCTTAGGAATTTCTCTGGATCCCTTTTGAAGAACAGATATAAATATTTGGCTCTAATCTTCTGCACTGGGTTTCTCATTACAGGCTTCTTAATCTTCAGCTTTTGCTAAACAAGATCTGAGAGGAATTTTTACCTTCCAGCCTTGCTATCTCCCAGTGATCTTGTAAAGCATACTGGATACACCAGTTTCTGGATTTAACCTGGGACTTGCTTAAACATGAAACCAATTCAGTAGCAGGCTGGTGTATGAATTGGAAATGCAGTAGCAGAAACTGATAGAGCTGCTTCAGGAAATGTCACTGGCAGAGCTCACTTCCCCTTTTTTCCTGGTTAGAGCATTTCTTCAGAAAGTATCTCCTTAGCAGTTATTCCAAGTCAAAATGGTTTTTCCAAGTGCAGTCAGTTTTTTAAGAAGGGGTTTGAGGTCCTGCTTAGCACACAATCATTTTTCCCGGGCACAAGGTGGGATTCTTAGGGTGTTCTGTGCAGGACTGTTGGACTTGATGATCCTTGTGGGTCCCTTCCAAATCAGGATGTCCCATGATCCTATAATTCAAAGATCATGCTGCCTCTGCTGTAAAATTTCCAGGGGAAAAAAGCAATTGTGGGTAACACAGCTGATAGAGATTGAGAACTGACCATGGCCAGGACTTGCCTTGTCCCCTTGCTGTGTCCCAGGGAGCCCCAGGCACAACGATCCGCCTGGATCACTAAAGCACACCTGCATTTCCTCACTGATGGTGTCCACATCCCTGTCACTGTCTGCTCCCACCTGCCTGTGCTGGGAACTGCAGCCTCTTCCAGCATCTGCTCCCTGTCCTGTGCTGTGGAAGAGGCTGGGGAGAGACTCCTGGGAGGTTTCATCAAGGACATGCAGTGGGATTTTCCCTGCCCCTCTTGGGTCTCCATCCACCTTGCCATGGCAGGCTGAGGTCTGCTGGGCATCCAGTGCTTTTCATTGCTGCTCTTTGGGGATTCTCCCAGTTTAGCATTTGGAAGAGTCTCTTCCCAAGCAATATTTGCCAGGGTTTGAATTTTGGGGGAAGGTTGATGTTTTTTCCTACAGTGATCTCCCAAGTTCTACCCCGTAGGATTTGACATGATTTCTAGGCTCACTTCCCATGAGTGGCTGTGCCAAGGAGACTCCACAGGACTCCAGAGGACACAAGGAGCCTCCTCGTGACCTGGTGAAGCAGCTGTGAGATCCATGGAGGAGGAGAACGGGAGTAGCTGCTTGTGCCTTGTCCCTGGCAGCTTTGACAAGGGCTGTCAGGGAGGGTTTGACCACACAAAGTTTGGGACTCGTTCCCAGACTTGGCTTTAAATGGCTGAGGGTTTATTTTGTTGCTGATCTGCCATGTTCGGAGGGAATTACCAGCTCAAAAGGCCATTACTGAACACTGGGAATTTTTTCATCTGTTCATTTGCTCAGAACAGATTAAAACATGACCATCCCTTCTGCCCTTTCTCCAGGGCTTGGGCAGGGAGCAGTCTCAGGCTTTTCCAGCTGATTTCCCACAATGGCTGTGCCTTCAGCATCAGTACCAGCAGCTGTTCCAGCACTCCCTTCCATCTCCTTGGCAGGTGCTCTGATTTTAAATCCTTTCCACAGGTCATGATTATGAGCCAGGAGCCTGTTATAAATACAGTTAATAAAGCTGGCTTTTGTAGATGATGAAGAGGTCGATTGTTATGCTGGTTGTAATGGTTATATCCTGTCATTTTAATTGTTATGCTCGTTTAATGCTAATTGTTATGTACCCTGTTAATTGTTGGTGATGTTCTTGAAAGTTTTTGTTAAGAGAGGGGGGAGAGTGGGTGTCAATATTTGAGGCCTTATCAATATAAAGGGAAAACCAGAGGCCTTGTCAACATAAAGGGATAACCAGACCAGCACCCCTGGAAGGCAATGGATCAGTAAGAGGAGCGCTGGTGACAGCGAGTCAATCAACACCAACACAGAGGCAGGGCCAAGAAGGGGTTAAACCCCGTAGCCCACAGCCGTGCACGCCTCTGCTTTGTCAGATAATCTCTTATATGTCCCCTACTGGCCTTTTTAATAAATCTTCAAAACTTTAAGAAGTGAGCTTCGTTTCTCACAAGCCTTCCAGAGGTGTTGTGTTGGCAAACAGATTTCTGTTCCCTAGAACCTTTCCACTTTTCGTCCCCATGTTCCAGAAGGGAGGATGGAGTAGGGGAAACGCAGCTGCTGCCTTCACCTTCTCAAAGAGCAACCCCTGGTGTGAACCTTGCATGGAGGAGAGAGAAACTGTGCTTGTCCCACCCGGACTGGAGTCCTTTAGGTTGGGTGGGGGTGTGCGGCTGCTCCCAGTGCTAGGGGGGATTGTCAATCATGGAATCATGAAACAGTTTGGGTTGGGAGGGGACTGAACGCTCCTTTCATTGCACCCGCTGCCATGGGCAGACACAGGTGCCGCTAGAGCGGCTGTTCGGGGTTTGTTCATCCTTTGGGGGTTTGTTCATCCTCTGGGGGTTTGTTCATCCTTTGGGATGCGCTGCACCGGGAGGATGGCAGGAAGGAAGGAGGGAACCATGGCGGGGGCTGTAGGCAGCGCGGCCTACAACTCCCAGAAGCCTCTGCGGGAGCGCCCGGTACCAGCAGCCAATCGAAGCCCGCGCTGCCGCGCTATAAAAGGCGGCCGCGGGTCAGCTTCCGCCTCTCTCGGCTATGGCGGCGAGTCGGGGCGGCCGTGTTGCAGCCATCGGGGACCATCCACTGCCATCCTTCGTCCCTGGGGCTCTGCTGTTGCTCGGCTTCGCCGCATCGGCTCCCATGGGCATCGCACCCGGCGGCGGCGGCGCTTCGGTGCGCTCCGAAGGCTGCGAAGGGAAGCGTGGCCTTGCCCCCGCCCTCCTCGCCAGGCCCGGCCCGGCCCGGCCCCGGGTGAGTGAGGGACCCCCGAAGCTGCACTAATCCCCTGTCCCGGGACAGGCGGCCGCGGGTGGAAGAGTCCCCCGGACCCGCCCGGCCCTATCGAAGCTGCGTCTGTCGGTGCTGTGGCAGATGCGGTCAAAAAGGAGCCGATAGCAAAGGGAATTTCCTCGACGGTCGCCGCTCAGTTGGAGCCTTCGTAACTGTCCGGCAACATCTCGGGAAAGAACACGGCCTGCGTGGGCTAGGGGGGTTACTGCTGCTGGGAATAGGCGGCTGCCGCAAATCCCTGCCCCTGGACTCCAAACTGATGCACGGAGGGGAGGGATGTATCCTATCTTTCTGTACTTCTGTTTTAACTTTTCTTGTAATTTACTTAAGACTCTCTTCTTCCCCAGCAGCATCCTGGCATAGAACGTGATCCTGGAGCGTGGGATGGCTGATGATGGCCTCAGCTTTGAGCAGGTGAGATGAACTATCCAAGTTCTGGAGTCCTCCCTTGGGCTGAGAACTTGGTTGGGTTTGTGGCCTCCCTGGGCCAGAGGAGGGACCAGCAGCGTTTCCTGCCCCTCTGCTGTCGGGCCGTGCCAGCACGAGCTGTTCCAGGGCTGTGCATTCTCCATAGGGCTGCAAATGCCCTTAGTTCTTGCTCCATCCAGATCTTGTATGGGTGAGATAAGGGCAATTCCTCTTTAGGGCTGGCTAGAGCCAGACCTGGGAATCAACCCTGATCCAGAGGCAGTCCATCTCTCTGTCACAGCTGTCACCCTATGTTGACCTGCATGTTTATCCAAGAGCTGTGGCTCACGCAGTAGCTGCAGGTCTCCAACAACATGCCAGAGCAATGGGAAGGTCTTTGACTGCTCGGCCTCTTCTGCCTGTGGCTGTCACTCACCCTTCCAATATATTCTTGGGAATTCAGCTGTTCCTTGCTTGTGGTTTCAGGGTGGGATGAGTCAGAGGTGTGTCCACAAGAGTCTGCAAGGCACTGCTGATACTGGGGGTATGTTGTGATGTCTTCCAGGGCTCCTGGGTGTTCCAGAGCTCACTCATCTGATGGATAAACCCAGGTGAGAAGGTAGTACCCGTGTTGGATCTGCACAGCCTGTCCCTCCAAATCCCTTTCCCATCAGATCTGAATACCGATCTTGTGGTCGAAAAAGGAGGAAGAGTAAAAATTCATGCTGGTCTTGGGCTCTCTGCAGGTGCTTCCTGTGCTGAGAGGGGCCACAAGGAAGACAGGCTATGCCAGCCTCACTATTTTGGGAAGTCTGGTTGGGAAGGAAACTCCTGGTCAGGAGAAGGGATAAATGTTGGGCAGAGGTACCATGAGGGTTAAAGGGCTGGGATTTGTTGGGAGGATCTGAGCCATGGATTTACAGTGACCCATCGGCTTCAGGCACTAAATTCTGGCTCTGTTTTTTCAGCAGTTGCTCTGTGGAAAAGGACGAGAACCTCTGAGTCCTGTCCCAAGGGCTCGAGCTTGCTTCCCATAGGAAGTTGCGAGGAAGCTGCAGTGTGGAGCATGTGAGTGTCCTCTGGGGAACTCCTGGTGTTAGGATGGGCAGTAAATTTATACTGGGAGGAAGTTCTTGGCTGTGAGGGTGGGAAGGCCCTCGTTGACCAGAGGAGCTGTGGCTGCCCCATCCCTGAAGTGTCCGGGGCCAGGTTGGATGGGGCTTAGGGCAGCCTGGTATGGATTGGGGTGAGCTTTTAAGGTGCCTTCTTACCCAGACCATTGTGGGATTGCATGATCTGGAGTGGAGTCTGGAGGGCAGAGGACAGTTCATGCTGTCTATGCCTGTGCTGGAAGTGGCAAGTTTTTCACCTGAACTGTGCAGGGGGGAACGATCAACCTCATTTTGGAGGCTTTTAATTGACCAGAGTTGTGCTCTGTGGGGGTGTGGGTGGGATCAGTGGCAGTGCAGCCTGGTCTGTGATGACTCAGAGTCTGGAGACTGTTGGATGAGTCCTGCGGATATGGGGCTGAGGCCAGGCATGAGCTCCCCAAAACCACGGGGTGGGAAGGGAACATCCAAGAATTCCAGAGTGTGGATGGAATCTGACACTGCTGAGCCTGACTGCTCAGCACTCAGCTGGATTCTTTTTTATCCCTTTTTTCAGGTCTAAGCAGAGGTGAGCCATCCCTGAGGGACTTGGTGCTGCAGTGCCAAGCTGTTCTTTCCTAGCCCTCTCCTCCAGAAGTGGGAGCTCTGCAGAGCCAGATCCTGGCCCCTTCATGAGCTGTGAGCTCCACCAAGTGGGATCAGCCAGTTCTGGGCTGCACTTACCTGCAGTGGAGGAAGATGGAACTGGTTTGACTCTCGGTGTTGCCCAAGCTCCTGTTCACATGCTCCACAGGGAAGAGCAGTCTGTTTCATGGAGTTTTCTCAGGAGGGGGTCTGGATATCAAATACTTGGTTAGAGCAGGGAGCCAATAATGCCAGGGTGTTGGGTTTGATCCCTTCACAGGCCATTCACTTAAGAGCTGGACCCAGTGATCCCAGTGGGTCCCTTCCAACTTGGAATATTCTGTGTGTGTAATACAAGTTTGAATAAATGCAATTACTTCAGATCCTTGTGGTGTCTCCTGTATTTGAGTTGCATTTGGCTGGGGTGAGACTGGGCTGGCTCTGAGCCAGGGAGCCGGAGCATCCCCTTCCAGTGCTCAGAGGAGTTCCTGTGCTTGCTGGGGTGTGTCCCCCCAGCCCTCGGCAGGGGTCCCTGGAATGCAGAACAAACCTGGAGGTGCTAGAGCAGCCCCTGCAACCTTGGGCTGTTTCAACACCCTCAGCTGGAGCCCTGGTGATTCTGGTTGTCTTTTCACCATGGAGAAAAATGGGTTGGGAATCACAACCTCTGAGTTGGAGCCACTTTAATTCCTGCCCCTTTATGGCTGGGCTGTGGCAAAGTCCCTGCACCTGAGGTAACCTGGCTGCCAAGAGTGCTTTGTCCTGGAACATGGAGCTGGTGCCTCTGGCCCCTTATCGCCTACCTGGGGGTCTTGAGAGCCTGTGGAGCTCTCCCAGGCTTCTGGGGGGCATCGGTGTCTGTGCACTCAGTTTGGCTGTCCCTGTTGTCACAAAAACCAAGCAGTGGAGACAGAGCTGGCATGTAGCAGCACTAAACAACATCCTGATGACAACATGGATACTAAATACCTGTATGTTGCAAGGAAGTGATTAGCGCAGAGTGTTGCTGCTACGGTTTGAAATGTTGGGCTGTTGCTAGGCTTTGTGTTATCGAGTTCGGTGGTTGGGAAGCAGGCGAAGCAGGCAAATGGAAAAAAATAGTTTTAAAAACGGGGGAATTAAAAAGGCAAGTCACTAAATTGAGTGAATTTCCTAAGTGGTTAAAAGAACTGTGCAGCAGCTCCAAACCTTTTCTTTGTATGTACACCTGGGAAGAAGACTTAACCCTCTTACTTTCCTCAGCGTTATCAGGAAGGATGAGGACAGAGCTGACAGCTGCTCCCTCCCTGGGACAGTTTGTCCGCCCGGGTGACTGCAGGACTGGAGCCGTCCCTGTCCCCACGTGGGGTGGGGACAAGGGTGGAGCTGTCCTGTCGCTGCTGGCACAGCAGGAGCGCGGAGGATCGGGGTCCGGCCAGCTCAGCCATGGAGACAGCGACAGAATCCCCCCAGGATCCCGAGCCCGAGGGACACTTCCAGTTCCGCGTTATCGTGCTGGGGGATGCGGCCGTGGGCAAGTCCTCGCTGCTGCGCTGCTTCGCAGAGGGGCCGGGTGCGGGTCCTGCTGGGGCGGCCACCCCCGGCCCCACCGTTGGGGTCGAGTTCTACAGCCGGACTGTCCTGGTGCCGCCCACCGGCAAGGCCAAGCTGCAGCTCTGGGACACGGCTGGCCAGGAGAGGTTC
This sequence comes from Eopsaltria australis, assembly GCA_034509425.1. Lineage (NCBI taxonomy): Eukaryota > Metazoa > Chordata > Aves > Passeriformes > Petroicidae > Eopsaltria > Eopsaltria australis. Next base: position 340,970 of record JAVTVJ010000520.1, read on the forward strand.
AGGTGAGGTGGGCATGTGGACTCCAGCACCCCACTGAGCCATCCTCCCACCCTGGGGGTTTGTAAATCCCCCGGCGGGCATGCAGGGACAGGCAGCAATGGCTCGCTGGGACGGTGATGCTTTAGGGGCCAGTGGCACCTTGTGTTGAGCTTGCAGTGACACCAGAGCTGTTTAGGGGAGCAGCCAAGGGAGCAGGGCCGGGTGCTGGCTGCGGTGCGCTGGGGCTGGGTGGTTTCTTTCCTGATTGCATCAGGCTGGAGCCAGGAGCACCTGGGAGTATGAGAGAGGCTCAAATGTGGCAAGAAGGGCTTAAGAGCCAAATGCTGGGGCTGGGGCTGGGCTCCCAGGCTCTCCCCATCCCTGTGAACGTTTCAGGGACCGCAGGGTTGGTCCTGGTGGTGCCCTGTTTCTGTCCAGTGCTGTCCCATCCCCACTGCACCCAGGGCTGTTGGAGATAATGGTACCACAGAGTCCCTGAAACCCCACAGATCTCTGGAGCCCCCCAGTCTGGGGAGAGGGGTGCTGAACAGAAAATGGATGTGTGAATGGTCAAGTCAGGTCTCCCTTTTCCACTCCTGAGGTCCAGTCTGTCACCCAAAAGTCTCCCAAGACCCATCTTAGGGTTGTCAGTGTGACAGCTCCCCAGTATCCTCTGAAACCGTGCTGGGTATGCCCAGATCCATCACCAGGTCCTTCTACCGGAGTGCAGCGGGGGTGCTGCTGGTGTTCGACCTCACCAACCGCGTGTCTTTTGAGCACATCCCCGAGTGGTACCACGAGGCTGCGGGGGACCGGCTGCCTGCCTTTGTCCTGGTGGGACACAAGTGTGACCTGGTGGCCGAGCGAGCTGTGTCGGCAGAGGAGGCTGGACAGCTCGCCGCCACCCTGGGCATGGCCTTCGTGGAGACCTCGGCCTGCAGAAACCTCAACGTGGAGTTGGCCTTCCAGACACTGGCTGGGGGTATCCAGCAGGCACTGGGCCAGGGGATCCTTGCCCCACACCAGGGATGTGATGGCATCAGGATCATCCCCAACCAGAGCCGCCGCCAGCCCCCGGCAGGGAGGGAGCCCTGGAAGCGCTGCCAGTGCTGATGGGGATAGGGGGGCATGGGACCCCAACTCGTGGGGATGCTTCTCTCTCCACCCAGCACCTGCAGCCCTTGGGTGATTATGGGGTTGGGTGTCCCACCTAGGCTTGGGTTTATTTCAAACCTTAATTTGGGAACTCTGAAAAAATAATACTCTGCTGTAGGAATGTTTTTAATAAACCTAAGGCTTTTCCACACTAAAAGCTGTGTCAAGCACCACATCCCAGACAGAGGCACAGCACTCAACCCATGGCATGGGGGATCCTCTGCTTTGGGGGGCATCGCTGGTGGGGCAACAGCCCCCCATGTCTGAGACACTTTTGGGGTGTCCTGTCTGTGGGAAAATGGGAGCAGGCACCCCTGAGTGCTTCCAGCAGGATGGAGCCAAAATAAAGGGGACAAAGGGGCTCCAAGGGGGCGATGCAGCACCAGTGGTGCTGGGAACGCCTCCTGGGTGGAGGAGCTCCCTGCCTGCCTGAACATGCTCCTGGTGCAGGGGTGGCAGGTCCTGACAGCCAGCAGAGGCACCGATGGAGCCACGGTGGCAGTACCAGTTCCGGGTGATCATGCTGGGGGACTCGACAGTGGGGAAATCCTCGCTGCTGCGGCGCTACACCGAGGGCATCTTCCTGGACGCTGTCAACCAGACCGTGGGGGTGGACTTCTACGTCCAGTTTGTGGAGCTGGAGCCGGGGCTGCGTGTGAAGCTGCAGTTCTGGGACACAGCCGGGCAGGAGAGGTTCAGGTGGGTCCATGGGCTGGGGAGGGGTGGTGGAGATGGGTGTCCCCCTCCAGATTTGGGGTGGGGTGTTGTGATGCCAAGCCCAGGGAGGTCCTCGATGTGGCTGTGTTCTTACTTGTCCCTTTGGGTGAGGAGCCACCATGCCAAAAGCTGAAATCAAGTGAAAGGAGCCCTTGGGACTGCCTTGTAAGCCCTTGCTCCAGCTCTAAAGGGGGTACAGGACTCCCCCAAGAACCCCCCTGGCACATCAGCTGTAGAGGGGCTGGGGAACAGCTGGGAGCCCACTGTGTGCTGGGCAAAACATCTTCCTCAGCTCAGCTGCTTAGGAGCCTTCACATCTCACTGTGGGGCTGTCTCCACCAGCCAGGCAGCTCCTGAGGACAGGGAAGCTTGGGAGATGTGGCTGCAGGGGATGGGAGAGTGGCAGATCTGGGTTTGCAGGAATGGGAGAGTTCCAGGACTGTTGCAGCAGAGATGGGAAAGTACTGGGAACATGGCAGCAGGGAATGAAGAGTTCCAGGACCATGGCAGCAGGGAATGAAGAGTTCCAGGACCATGGCAGCAGGGATGCTGCAGCCCTGGGGACTTGGCTGCAGACACAGGGGGGCTGTGGCTGCAGGAGACAGATGAGCTTTGGTGTCTGAGCAGGGACAGAGCTGCCCCTGGAGCTCTTATTGACACAGCAAAAGGCTGATTCTCGTCCCTCTCACGGCACTTTGAACGCAAGGTGGCCCTTGCAGGAGCAGGTCCCAGACAGGGCCGTTCTGCAGGCAGGGAACACACTGCCCAAGGTGGCACAGGGAGCCCTGGGGGCCACTCACCCCCCTGCTCTTGGCACCCCAGGTCCGTGACTCGCTCCTACTACCGCAACTCGGCTGGGGGGATGCTGCTCTTCGACCTCACCAACCGCGCGTCCTTTGAGAGCGTCCGGCGCTGGCACCGCGAGGTGACCGACACGATCCAGCCCTTCCGCATGATCTTCCTGCTGGTGGGGCACAAGAGCGACCTGGCTGGGCAGCGCCGGGTGGGCCAGAGGGAGGCGGAGAAGTTGGCAGCCTCGCTGGGTGCCCAGTACGTGGAGACCTCAGCCAAGGACGCCTCCAATGTGGTCCAGGCCTTCCAGATGCTGACGGTGGCCATTTACCAGGCGCTGCAGACGGGGCGGTTGGTGGCCACTGAGGCGTGGGACGGGGTGAAGAGCAGCGTCCCCCTGCCAGTGCTGCCCAAAGCTCAGGTGCTGGAGAAGGAGGAGAAGCGGAAGAGATGCTCGTGCTGAGCTGGGGACACTGGCAAGGCAGGGACATGCTGGGCTTGGGAGGGGAGGTGGGAGCAGTCAGGCACAGGCAGGAGTGGCATGGCCACGTTAAATACTCTGGTCACCCTCTGCCTGCCTTTGTTTTCCTGGAAAAGAGGAAGCACGTTGGAAGGGTGAAGTCCCCAGGTGGGACTTCAAAGACCTGCAGAGGTCAATGTCACCCCTTCCCCTATGCTTTCTTGTACTGAGATCCAAACCATAAAGCCCTAAATTCTTTAAGTCTTCCCAAACAGAATTAAAAGTGTCAAATTTATCATGGAACTCGGATGACTATCTGCCATTCTGGCTGAGTACATGCCTAGTTGAGTCCAAAGGAAAAATAACCGCATACAATTCTGAGGAAGTGCCCACTCTCTCTTTTAGATTAATCTTCATACAATGTAATTTGCAATAAAAACCCTCTCTATGAGGCTGCAGAAAGGAGCTCCCCAGGCTCCTCATCCCACAGTGACGTGAGGAGAGGAGTGAGCCCAGGATGGTCCTGGAATCACTTCACCCACCCTGGTTTCCCCTGCAGGTACCAGGGGCCTCCAGAGAGCTGGACAGGAAGGATGGGCTGAGCTCTGTCCAGGGCTGCAGGAGCCTCCCTGTTGTGCAGGGGTTTACAACTCCACAACAACCCCCACAGCTTCCCTGAGGTCTGAGCAGAGCAGCAGAACAGGGAGGGTGATGTGGCCTTTTCAATGTTCAGGCACAGACAGAATCAGGAGGAACCTGACTTCCTACCCTGTCACAATATACCCACCCAACAGTCCCCATATCCCAGCAATGGGGAAGGGACTCACTCTGGACTGGAGGTCAGGAGGGAAGTGACCTGGCCACCCTGACTGACAGGGGAGGGACTGGCCAAATCCTTGTGGCCTAGAAGGGTCTGGAGGGGAAACCTTTAGGAGAGCAGCTGAGGGCACTGATTTGTTCAGCCTGGAGGGAACAGGGGAGACTCACCAGCATCTGCAGCTCCTCCCAAGCAACACCTCCACTCTCTCTGTGATTAGGGACCTGAGGGGACAGCTGAAGTTGTGTCAGGGGAGGGAGAGACTGCATATTGAGAAAAAGTTCTTCCCCCAGAGGGTGCTTGGGCACTGAACAGGCTCTCCAGGGAACAGGCATGGCCCCAAGGCTGCCACAGCTCCAGAGAGCACTGGACAACGCTCTCAGGCATAGGGTGGGATTGGTGGGGTGTCCTGGGCAGGGCCAGGAGCTGCACTCAATAATCCTCGGGGACCTTTTCCAGCTCAGGATATTCCACAATTCCGCTCCCTGTTAACTCTCAGGAGAAGTCCCACAGAACTGCACCACAGACCGAGCCGAGGTGACAGGGACCCTGCCTCTGCCACCCCCATGCAACGCTGCCTGAAGAGCACAAGCCTGTGCCAGCAGCTTAGATTAATAATTTCTTTATTCATGTAAAACAAACGCAAGTATTTATATAAACACTGACATTACAAAGTACTGGAGCAGGTAGGGGCAGGAAGGAGGAAACAAAAACCTCTACAGATGCTTCTAATACTGTCCCACACACTATCAAATGCTCTGTCCCTTGGATAATCACTTGTACGATAAACCACTTCCAAGTCACAAATAAAAGTCTCTGTTTGAGATATGTTGCATTCTGAGGAGGAACGAGGAACCGGGTGTAGAATGTTTTTGGCAGGTCTCCTCATCAAGATATTGCTACACTGTTAATAAAAAATAGATGCTTCTCTGTAAAGCATTAAGAAAAAATATCCCACAGGTGACATCGTGGAGGCTTCAGTGGAGAGGCAGGTATCCCAAACTGCACTGGTGGTGTCTCTGGCTCTGCCCAGGGGCTATTTCTTGGTAGTTTTGCGGATCAGTGCCATTCTCTGCAACAAGAGAGGGAAAACCATTGGAAGCTGAGCAGCTCAGAGCAGGTGACTGCACAACCACCCACAGCACGAACAAGGCACCCCAGGTGCTCCCAGGACGCTGCCTGACTTGCTTCCACACAGGTCTTTCAGGTCTGTTTGAATCTTAATGGGGTTGCAGGCTGGAGCCAGAGGAGAAGGAAGTGTCTGTGCTGCTCCCCTTGGCACCCTGGGGCAGTGGGATCAAAGCCCATCTCAAGGCCCCCCTCTCTGCCCAGTGGGAGCTGCAGCATCACCCATGAACCCACTGCAGGGCAGCTCCTTCTAGGCTCTGACCATGGCTTAAAAAGCAATGGCCCTATGTAGTTTCAGAGCAAAATTAAGGGTGTTTTCAGCTCCTTTGCACAGAGATGGAGCTGCCAGGGGCAGATGAGGAGTCCTGTGTGCAGCTCCCAGTTCTAAGGAGGTTCAAAGCCTCCCAAGCCCCTCAGCACCAAGACCTGCTGCTTCTCTTTGGGCAAAGCCAACACAGCCAAGGAGACACAGCAACTTCAACCCTCTGCACAAACAGCCCAGGAGGCTCTGGAAGTCATTTCCAGTCTGAACCACTTGGAGGAGGCCACAAATTCAAAGCACCAGGAGACCATGCCCACCATCCTTGTATCAGCCTTCCATGTGATTCCTGGTGCTGTGAGGGCTCTCCTTACCTGTTTGTGAGCTTCTGTAGTGCAGGCTTTTTTGTAGGGCCTGATTTCTTCAGAACCAAAGCCCGGGATCCACATGTTCCACTGGCGCTCTGGAAATCACAGAATGGTTTGAGTTGGAAGAGACATTAAAGCTCATCCAGTTCCAACCTCCTGCCACAGGCAGGGATGCGTTATCTACTCACAGGCTTCCACCACAGCACCATAGCTGGGCCCTGACTCCAGCAAGAGCTGAGAGCTGAGGGGGTAGAGGGGAAAAAGACAGGTAAAAGTCACTCACCGAGGTGCAACTGGACATCTTTCACTTCCAGGGTGTTGGACTTGCGGTGCCGCGCAAGCTGGCAGGCGGCTGTCACCACGCTCTCAATAAAGTCATCAGCAATCTGCAGCAGCATCTGTGGTGGAACGGGGGTAACAACCAGTCTGGTCAGCACTGAGCAGCTCAAATTATGTGGGAAGATGAAAACAAGCCCTCAGAAACTGGTATTTAAACTTACAGAATGTCCTGAATTGGGAGGATCATCCAGGCCAGCTCCTGGCCCTGCACAGGACACCCCAGCAATCCCCACCCTGTGCCTGAGAGCGTTGTCCAAGTGCTCTTGAGTCTGACTGGGGAGCTGGCATTGCCTGGGGAGCCTGGGCAGTGCCCAGCACCCTCTGGGGGAAGAACCTTTCCCTGATTTCCAGCCTGAGCCTGCCCTGGCCCAGCTCCAGCCGTTCCCTGGCTCCTGTCCCTGTCCCAGGGCAGAGATTGGAGCTGCCCCTCGGGAGGAGCTGCAGATCCCTGAGCTCTGCCCTCAGTGTCCTCTGCTTCAGCTGAACACACCAAGCGCCCTCAGCCGTTCCTCCTGTGGTCCCTCCTGATGCTTCCCCATCTTCAGAGTCTCCTTTGAGCACTCTCTAATAGTCTAATAGATGTTTTTTATATTGTGGTGTCCAAAATTCCACTCAAAGGAGTGGATTTCATAGGTGTTTGCTGCAATTGCTGTTTTAAAAGCTTTTTTGGGACTGAGATGCAGAAAAACAGGGATGGCTGAAGACTGCATGGGAAAACAGGTGTTAAATGAACCAATGCTCCCTCCTTGGATGAAGGGCCACTGATCTGTGACAAAATCCCAAATTAGCTCTTCCTGCCGTCCCTTCCACGGGTTGGAACCTACTTCTTCCACATCTTCATCCAGCTGCTCGTTCGGATCCACCTCACGAACCAGGTCCTGCAATTTCTTCTTGGTTAAAACCTGAGCATGTGGGAGGAGAGGAAGGATTTACTGCCCTGCTCCAGCAAAGAAGCTGCCCATGGAGCACAGCCACAACCACCTCCTCCCCTGTGCCCCCAGGGCTGAGTCACACTGTTGACACAGTCTATCAGCTCAGGAATGGCAGAGATAAGAAATACCAGGTGTTAAGGAATAATTTTCAAGCACCAGTGGTTGCTCTGGACAGCAACTGGAGTGCAGCAGCCAGGATAAATGTTTCCAGCACTAAAATGATGCTGGCAAGGAGTGGAAAGGCAAAACTACAAGTGTTAAGATGCAGACAGCAAGTGCAATCAGCATATCAGTGACTAAAGTTGTGCTCAGGGCACAGGGGAAGCATTTCCATGGCTCTGGCACTTATCAGCTTTAGTGCTTTACGTGGAAAACAGAGTTGTGGGAGTGCTGGGTTATTCCAGGGCAGTCAGATGTGGCAGGGAGTACAAACCACACTGGGCTGAACAACAGGACGCCGAGTCTTAAAAGATATGGATGGAAGTTGTCAGCCTGGTCAGGTCAACCAGACACAGATGGGAAATTCCTGCCCTTCCTTGTTCCCTCACTGCTGTGGCTGCTTTGTGCTGGGGTCCAGCACACTTCCTAAGAATCTGGGTGCCAGCAAAGCCATCAGGGAGCAATGCCAGGGCATTCCCTGAGCAGCAGTTTGTTTTATGTGCATCGAAGGCTCCATGCCAGGTTGGGTTGGAAGGGACTCTAAAGCTCATCCCATTCCACCCCCTGTCATGGGCAGGGACACCTTCCACTGTCCCAGGCTGCTCCAAGCCCCATCCAACCTGGCCTTGGGCACTGCCAGGGATGGGGCAGCCACAGCTTCTCTGGGCACCCTGCACCTCACCACTCATTTTTCCCCATATTTCTCCCATCTAAACCCCATTTAAAAATAACTTCCCCTGTCACATCCCAATACATATTTTCCTAAGACTGGAAAAATCTCTACACCTCCAGCATCCAGACCCCATCCAGCCAGGAGGCACCTGGGAGGGAGGAACTGCATGAGGAAGTTTTGCTCACTCAATAGCTGGTACTTTAATAAACAGTGTATTTCTGCTGGTGATTTAAAGAAGGTAAATGAAGCCACAGGCAAGTCTGTGATGCCTGATCATCATCCCTGTTGCCCTAAAGCTGGGGATGGAATTACCTGGTTGCTTTCAGGACTGAGCCTCCCTCCTCCACTGGGCGTTCCTGGCATCTTTGCCACAGTGGTGCTGTTGGCCATGGAGCTCTGGGGGGGAGTGCTGGCTGGTTCTGGCTTGATTGAGGAGAAGTTGGAGAGGTTGATCAAGGTAGAAGGGCCAAACTGGTTCATAATCTGTTAGGCTTTAGCTTTTAGATCATAAAGCTTCTTCTTGGGATTGTGGGGATCCAAACCAATCAACTGGAAAGGGAGAGGAAAGCCATGGTTAGCAACTAGAAAGAATTCAGCAGGGTGAACAGGTCCAGAGGAAACTGCAGTGTTCTGACAGGGCCTGAAGTTTATAGAGCAGGAATCTCTGCTCACAGCATGAAGGGAGAAGTGATGCTTAGTAGCAGAGAAAGCCTTCCCTGGTTTTCCAGCAGCACAGTGGCTGCACACTGGTGACAGCAGCACTGACTCACCACATTCATCCCTTGAGCTGGACCCCCCCACACCCACCCCCACCCAGCCTTCCTGAACCCATTTCCCACAAAGAACTGACCACTCAGAGCAGATTTAACTGCAGGACATGGCTGGTTCCTGCTGCAGCAGCACGGGATCCCTCATCCCCACAATCCAGAGTCCCAGAGAGAGGGCAGGACCCAGCCTCCCTGGGGGCTCCACAGGGTGAGGGTCCCAGCCCTGCTCACACCCCGGCCAGCAGTGACCCCTCCACAAGGGACTGACAACATCGGTTCATTTTGGGTTTTGAGAGCACAATCTGGTGCTCAGAGGGGGAGGAATGTGTGTGTGCCCACACCTGCCCCTTGTTCCTCCCACACTGGGCAACTAACAGCCACAGGAAACGAAGTGAGATTGATGGAGCTCCCAATGGTGAACCACAAGTGGATTGTGTGGTTACACAGATCCTCCAGGTGCTCAAGTTACTCAGGATGTTGTCATGGGGTGAACATTGACTGGCACCTCCTCTGCTGCTGCTCTAAGCCCCAGGCTCAATGAAGTTTTGCTTTGTCTTCACTGTTCGTGACAGGAAATTCATCCAAACCCTGCACCTGCCACTACCACAACTACTGTGAGCAGCAGTGATGGGTCTGTCATAGGGAACGAGAGTTTAAGGAATGGTTATGATGGCAAAGCCTCTCGTGATGGGGCCAGAGAAGGCTGAGAAGCTGAGGCTGAACTCACAAGAAAAGAAGAGCTTGTTTAAGCAGCTTCATGGGACATTCACAGACAATGTCTGCTCCCTGATCTACAAATAGACATTTCCCCTCATCAGAGCAAGCCAGGTTAGTTTGGCTTAATTAATTAATATCAAAACCCACAAGAGAAAGCACATGGGAGAACTCAGAAGCCTTAGTGCTTCACTCCAATGCACACCCATGCACCTGCAGACACAGAGCCCTTCGAGGAGAATTTCTATCCCTGACACCCTCCTGCAGTGCCCTCAGCAAGTTTCCAGCTCCATTTTAATTGAATTAACAATGGGAAATCATCACGCTCACACCCTCAAGCCCTCAGCTGGCACTTCTGGCTGAGGAGCCCAGCACAAGATTGAGAGGGACTTTCAGTCTTGGTTTTAGCTGGGGTTGATCTCAGGCTTATGCTTCATGTCACAGATCCACAAAGCAGGAATTCCTACCCACTATGCAGGGAAGGAAGCACCAAAATCCTCGGACACAAAGCCCCAAAATCCTTGGGCAGAAGCACTTCAGCAGCATAAAGTCGTTTTGTTGGTTCATTCCCAGATCTTACTGCACCCTTCACATGCTGCTCACAACTGAACACAAAACTCACGGGAGGAGCAAATTCACAGGTAAGCCCCACACGCCAGCCCCATTTACTTACAGCTACCTGAGTGTCTAGATCTTTAATTACCTCAGCAGCTGCTGTGAGCCCAGCGAGTGGAGAAGCCACAGCCCACACCCTTCCCAGAACATCACCAGTCAGTGTTGCCTACCCTGGCATCCTCCTCTCACTCCTACAGGAACACCAGGTATTTTTTGTATCGCCCATTTTATGTAAGCTGGGTAGAGGAAACAGTTTCACAAGTCATCCTCCCTACAGAGCCACAGGTTTCTCTGTCAGAAAGGATCACACAATTGCTGCTGCAGAGGACAAGCAGCCTGCAGGATCCTGAAGAAAAATACTGCCAAATTCCCCTTTTCTGCCAGGAAACAGAGCATCCTGGTACCTGCTGATGGGCAGTAAGCCCAGACCCTCACAGCAGCAGCTCCCTCCAGGGTGGGAGGAGGTTTGGGTGCTGCAATCAGCTCTGGGACAGCACAGCATTAGAGCTGTAACTAAAATCTATGTTAATGACAAACATCTCATTCCCTGGAGTGCTCAGAGGGACTCCCACTTCGATTGACCATAGTGATTTTCACCAAATATCTAAATACAATCACAGAATCTCAGACTGGTTTGGGTGGCAAGAAACCTTAAGCTCATCTCATTCCATCCCCTGCCATGGCAGGGACACCTCCCACTGTCCCGGGCTGCTCCAAGCCCCGTCCAGCCTGGCCTTGGGCACTGCCAGCGATGAAGCAGCCACGGTCTCCCTAACCAACCTGTGCCAGGGCCTCACCATCCTCAGGCAGGAGATCCATCCCAGTATCCCATCCAACGCTGCCACCCTCCCCGTCCTGGCACTCCAGCTCCTTGTCCCCAGTCCCTCTTCAGCTCCCCTGGAGCCCCTTTAGGCACTGGAAGGGGCTCTAAGAGTCTCCCCGGAGCCTTCTCTTCTCCAGGCTGAACATCCCCAGTTTGACGCGCTCACCAGCCCCACGGAGACCGCGGGGCCGGGAACGAATCCCCCTCCCCGTACGGAACGTCCCCGCCGGGAGCCGCGGGGCAGAGCGAAGGTCACCGACCGACACCGGGACCGACTCGGCGCCCACTCTTGTGCTCCCTCCCAGATTTGCAGCAGCCGGTGTGGAAGCCCCAGGTGCTCCGCGCATCCCCCCCGCGCCGCCCGTACCTCCCCATGACCCGCGGCCGCTCCGCAGCCCCGCCGCCACAGCCGCGCTCCCTCCGCCGACACCCGCCAGCGCTTCCGCTTCCGGCTGCCGCCTCCGCCAATGGGGAGCGAGTCCCCTGCGCGCGCGCGCACCTCCGCCAATCAGGAGCGAGTCTGCCTACGTGCGCGTGCGCACCATGGCGCCGCCGCCAACGGCGCTCCTCCCGCCCGCGCTGGCTCAGGGCAGGGGCGTGCCCAGCATGCCCCGCGCGATTTGCATAACCCCGGCCCGCTAAAAAGCGGAGAAAACGGCACTTTTTTTGAGGGAAAACCAGCAGATATGGCGGCAAGAAATGAGAAACCGGAGGAGGAATGAGAAAAGAACAGATACATAAACATCATATCTGGTGTCCACGGCGTTCCTCGCCCTGAGCTGGCGGGCGCACGGGCGCTCTCCCTTTGCGGGTGGGTGTCCCCGCCATGTTTAAAAAGGGCTTCTGCCGTGTGTGGCACGGGGGGGCCGCGCGCCGCCCCCGCGGAATCGACATCAAGAGATTTCGGAAGCACAATTTTTGTGAGGGAGGGCAGCTGGTAACCGCGCGTTCCGGCACCCCGCATCCGCCAAGGACAGACCGGATACAGCCCGCACCTGCCAAGGACAGACTGGGCACACCCCGCACCCGTGAGGGGCAGACCGGACACACCCCGCACCCGTGAGGGGCAGACCGGACACACCCCGCACCCGTGAGGGGCAGATTGGACACACCCCGCACCTGTGAGGGGCAGACTGGACACACCGGGCACACCCCGCAGCCGTGAAGGACAGACCGGGTACACCCCGCATCCGCGAAGGGCAGACTGGACACACCGCGCATCCGTGAAAGGCAGACTGGACACACCCCGCACCCGCGAGGGGCAGACTGGAAACACCCCGCATCCGTGAAGGACACACTGGACACCGACTGCGCAGGGCCGGGGGGCAGCTGCTGCTCCGGGGTTATCCGCTCTGTCTGGGTGAAAGGATCTGACACTGTCGAGGCCTTGGCGCTGTGACCCCATGAACGGCGGGACAGTGACTGTGACACCCCAGCGCGGGCGGATGCTCGCACCCCAGGCCAGCCAGGCTGTGCGGGCCACTGCGCTCCACTCTTTCTATATATAATACATATATTTACATAGGATTTTAAAAAGCCCCCTGCTAGCACAGGGAAGGTTCTCCTTCGCACACCTTTCCACCTTCATCCCCCCGATATGGTGCTGCTGAACTCCCCTCCTCACAAGGCTTCATGGTACACATGTGCGAGGGGACAGTGCCTTGGCCACCCGCGGGACCGCTCAGAACAGGGGCTGCCAGTCTGCTCCACCCCAGCTGGCAGCCCCCCGGGCCGCAGGGCGGGGGTCTGGTACTGCTCCGGGGAGCCCCCGGCAGGCCCCACGATGCTGCAAGTGCTGTGGCAAATCCCGGCAGGCTCCGGCTCACTGAACGGCATGGCGTACTCGGGCTCTGGCGGCAGCGGCTCCGCGTACTCATGGTGCTTTCCTGGGATGTCGTAGTGGCTCAGGACCAGCGGCAGAGTGTAGCCCTCTTCCAGGAGTGGCTTGAAGGTGGAGGGACCTGTCTGGCTGCTGGGGTTCACCTGCACCAGGTCTGGCTCAGCGTACTCTGAAACAGGGGAGATGCCGAGTCAGGGGGGTCATGGTGCTGTGCAGAGAAGGGGTCAGACCAGAATGGGGAGGGAGGTGCAATCAGGAAGACTCGGCTCCAGCTCTGGGCTGAGGGACCAGTTCATGCCTTGAGTCCCTGTTACCTGGCGAATGGGTCCGGCTGAGGTCACCTAGCGTGGGGGCCATGGGGAAGGAGGCCAGGCTGGGGGCTGGCAGGCTCTGCAGGGAGCTGACCTGGCTCGACTCCAGCTTGGGGTACCCTGGGCAGGGAGAGGAAGCCCTCGGTTATCACAGGCTGTCACCTGGACATGCAGGTGCCCCTGGGGGGTGGGACACATCCAGGCTTGGCAGCAGCTCCAATTAAACCAGCTGCACCCCACAGCACACAGACCCCAGATTTTGGGGAAGGGTTGTGGACCCTTTTACCTTTCGTGATCCCACAGTTCAGCTCTGCTGCAGACTTCCTGCCAAGGCGAGAGGCAAGATGAGGCAAGAGGTCCCAGCTACCCCGTGCCCACCACCACCCATCTCCTCATACCCACTGCATGGTGGACTGCACCCCTTGGGACCTGGTGAGCAGCTGGATGAAGCTGCCACAGTTTGGGGAGGTGATGCTGAGTCCCCCAGGGCAAAGCAGGGGACAAGACAGGACCAACCTCTTCCTGTGGCAGAGGAAAGCCAAGAGCAGGAGGCAAGAGCAGAGGAGCACAAAGCCACCAATGAGCAGCTTCACCAGCAGTGTGGAGCCTGGGGAGGGAAGGCAGTGTCAGCCCCCCAGGCCCCCATCCAACCCCTTTGCACCCATGAGTGCCAGGAGCCCACCTGGGGCCACTAGAGGAGGAAAATCAATGTGTTCCCACAGGGGGATGAAGCCCCAGTGGAATGTGGAACACCACAAGACAATGCTGCACCCAAAGGACAGCTCCCCATGGCACCTACCTGCCTTCTGTGGGTCCAGGGCAATGCCAGGGATGGGGGTGCGGCTGGCTGGGCGGTGGGTGGGTTCAAGGACCTCCTTGGGCACTACGGGGCAGAGCAGGGACCATGGCTGTGGGACCACCACTGGGTGCACAGGGAGGCAGAGGCCCCAGAGGACGTTTTGGACATGGGGGTGTGAGCTCCTGTGGAGGGTCTCACCATAGGGACGGGGCGCACGGGCCCGTGCCAGCTGGCAGCCCACCAGGGCCACCTTCAGGGCCACGCGCTGGTGCCAGCTCTGCGGTGTGACACGGATGTAGCGGGCGATGATGGGGGGGATAAAGGCATTGGAGACCTCCCCCTGGCTGTCGGCATTTCCTTCAAACACCTACCAGAGAGGGTGAAGAGGCACTGATGGCCAAATATCCATGGGCAGGGGGGTCTCAGTCCTGTGACATTCCCCCCATGCCCACCTTGTCCTCCTGGCCATTGTTGCCTCTGTAGGGTCTCCAGTTCTTCCCGTCACGGCTGGAGGAGATGTGGTAGGATGTCACGTAGTAGTCATGCTGCTTGGAGGACCCCTTCGTGATGATGCCTGTGAATGCAGGAGGGGGGTCCCCACTGTCAGTCAAGGGTTGTGGGGCTGGGGAAGGGCCGCCCTCTATCCCACTGCCCTCTACTCCCATCTGGAATAACGCCCATCTCTGGGACACTAAAGACCCAGCTGCTAAAGGACTCGGCGGGGCAGGACATGTCACCTGGCAAAGAGGGATCCTTCTGACCCTGGGAGGGGATTTGGGGTGGCAGATTCCAGTGTGGGATGCTCTGGTCTGCCCCCAGGAACCGATAACCTCGAGCCCCAGCTGCCAGCCCTGCATTCCTCCCTCCTCCAGCCTCCGGCCAGACAATGTCCCCATTTTCCTCGCTGCGGTCGCCAGCCACTGGCGCACAAAGCCCCTGCTTTCGGCAGGCTCGGGCCGGACAAAAGACGCTTGCTGGCACCAGATGCAAGAACATAATATGAACTTGTTCATCCCAGAAATGGCTGCAGATGAGGGGGGCAAAGTGACAAAAGGAGGACAGGAGCAGCTGGGGGTGCTGGTGCACTCTGCATCCCAGTTTACACCAGTAAAACCATGGCACAATGAACTCCAGTGTATCCTGCGAGTTATGGGGGTGCAACTGCCCTAGGCAGTTTTGTGAGGATCAGTGAAGCTGGCACAGCAGGAGGACACTGGTCAGGGTAGCATGGGGACACAGGCAGCTGTTGTCCCCCTCTGATGGCCAACTCTCACCTGTGACATTCCTTCGGGTTCCCAAGTCTAGCTCCAGCCAGGTGGCCTCGGCGTTGGGTTCAGCTGCCCAGGAGTGGCCGGTGGTGCTGAGTGCTGCCCGTTCGGCCACCCAGGCTCGGTCATGGCCCAGCGCGTCCACCTCGTGCCACCAGGATGAGGCATTGAAGGCAACCACCTCCAGCACATCATCACAGGCTGGGGACAGGAGACAGCACACTGGGAACCCGGAAACCCCAACCGGGCACATGGGGGTGGCACCAGGTCTGACAGCTAAAATCATGCCTTAATTTCAGGTAAATGGGAAAAAAATACCTTTGTGGAATATGAGTCGCTTCTCAGAGAGAGATCCCCTGTGTAGAGGAAAGCAGGGAGAGCATCAGACAGAGTGAACAAACCATGGAGTCTCTGAAACTGAGGGGTGGCAGTTTCCCAGCGTCAGCACTGGTGGGTCCCACAGCGCTGTGTGGGGTGCAGCCCCAGCCACTCCTCACCCACCTTTTGGAGCGGAGCCCATTGGCAAAGGCCGACTCATAGAGCGTGATGCCCTTCTCCCGGGACAGGGTGACCTGCCCGCCCAGCTCGTCTGCAATCACCCCAGCGTGCACGGCTGCCTTGCACAGCACCGATGTCTGCAGGGAGTGGGGAATAAGGGCAGCCCCCCACGGCAGGTCCGAGCACCCCGTGGGGCATCCCAAGGCCACACTCATCACCTCTGGGTTGCTGGGGGTGACAAGCAGTGGCCACACGTGCTGTGGGGACCATCCCCAGCGGGTGCACCATGGTGCCCACACTTACGTCCCGGTAGCCCTGGCTCGGGTTGCCCCAGATGTCCCCATGGATGTCCTTGCAGCCTGCAGGGCAGTACACACTGAAACACATGGTAAGAGGTAGGTGAGGGCTCCCTCCCATCCAAAACCCCTCTGCAGACCCACTCTGCTCCCCATCCCACTGGAGCTGTACCTCAGGAGAGGGATGGGGATGAAACCAGGGCTGATGGGGACCCCTGTGGCAGGGGACACCAAAATGAAACTATTCCCCAACGCCAACCACTCACCTGATGTGCTCCTGGGTGTAATGGGTGCCTCGAACCAGGCAGGAGACCAGGTCTGCAAGGCAGGGACACCCCAGGGTGAGGGACCCCCACCTGCCCCACAGCACACACCCACTTCTGCTCCAGGGCACTCCATTCTCCTTCCCAACTGAATCTTGCTCCTCATTTGGGTTCTACCCTTCATGCCCCCATGTCTGAAGGGGCAGGGAGGGATGGCCCCTTGGTCCCTGCAGCCATTGGCCACATGGAACAATTTATGGTGCCTGTGGCTCTGCCTGATATTGGGGTGCCACCTGGCTTGGGGGTTCAGGGTTCTCAAAGGGGTCCCAGCTGGCTGGATGGCCTGGGTGTTTCCCATGTTTGCCCCCAGCCAGGGATAACAGGTATGTTCAGGGAGCTCAGGGCAATGGGGGCTCATCCTGGGGTCAGCAAGGAGCTCCCTTCATGCCCCTGCGTGGGCCAGGACACATCCCAAGGGTCTCTGTGTCCCCGGGGATGCTCCCCCCATACCTGGGTGCTGCGAGGTGGCATAGGACAGGAGGAGGCCTCGTCCCGAGCGGTGGCTGGTGCTGTTGAACAGGACGGTCACTGTGCTGGAGTTTGTCACCAGGAGTGGGGCAGAAGGGATGGAGTTCCTGCAGTAGGGCCCTGCCAGCAGGGATGGCACCATCAAGAGGATTTGGGGTCCCTGGGGACATCCTTGGGCACCCGGACCCCAGAACTTCACCTCCCCTGGCTTGGCCCTTGCCAGAGCCAGGGGAGCTCAGGCATTTGGGCTGTGCTCAGGGTGGCCCCAGAGTTGTCCCACAACCAGGGTGGCCCATCCCCAAGGCAGTCCCAGCACCAGGGCACTGAAGGGTGGTCCCATGCAGCGTGGTCCCATGCCAGGCTGGTCCCATTCTGAGGATGGTCCCATGCCCATACTGGTCCCAGCCCCAGGGTGGGCCCCATTGCCCTCATCAGGCATCTGTCACCACATCCCCCGCTGCAGGGACTGGTACACGTGGCATCACCCCACGGGACCCCAAAACGGGAGCTGTGGCCTTGTCTCCTTCCCATATCCCCTTTCACAGGCGCTGCTGAAGCTGCCTCCCAAACCGCCCCCCTCCCCCCATTTAATCCACATTAATTTGCAGTTCCATCTCCCTGATTAAAACTTCAGCTTAGCAGGCAGGCGGGTTCCTTAGGGACATCTCTGGTCCCAGCTGGGGACAGAAGGTGGCCCCAATCCCTGGACTGCCATCACTCCCTGTCCCACACATCACTCTGCTCTGTATCATGCCCATCACCAGGGCCTCTGGGCACACAGAGATGCTTTGAGCAAATGCCATCGTTGTCCTGGGGACAGGGAACCGTGTCCCTGTGTTCCTATGGGGCTGCTGGTGACACCTCCCCTTGTGCCTCAGTTTCCCTACCCGGACCCACACCCTCATTCTGCCTGGGTCATATTCAACTGGGGGGTTGATCCCAGGTGGATGTGGGACACATGTGCATGCAGAGATGTCACATATGTGACAGAACTGAGGTCTGCACGATATGCAGATGAGATGCAGATGACCCACTTGCAGATTTCCCTTTCACCAGTTGCCAGATGCCAGCGTTGCCCTGGGTCAGTGGTGCCACATCTGTATGCATCTTGGTGATACCCTGAGAGCTGGGAACCCCTCAGCTGACCCCCAGAGGCTGCCATCTCCATGGGGACCCTGCCACGTCCCCTCAGAATCAGAATCAGGCCAGAGGCCAGACACCGGCTCTGAGTCAGCGGGAAGGAGCCCACAGCCTCTGCCTGCTCCAGCCACTTCCTGAAAAACATCTGGGACTTCTCAAGGGCTGGCGTCAGCCGCGGGAGAGGGAGAGGAACCCAAACTCTGTGTCACGATGGTGCTGAGCTTTGGGCCCTGGTGGCACCCAAAGGAGCTGCGGGTGCCCGACCACCTCCCTCAGCCCCCCAAGAGCATCATCTGGGGGTCCTCCCCTTTCCCACATTGTTCTGTCTCAGTCTGGGGCTAGGATGTCTCTTAGCTTTGGGGACAAATATGTCCCTGAGGCCACAGCAGAGGGGATGGGGACCAGGGACCTTGCGTGCTGTCATGCCTCTGGGGACCAGCCCAGACAGGGTGAAAGCCCTGAAGAACAGGGAAAACTCCCAGTCCCATGGATCCAAGACGGCTCCTCTCCATCCTGCATTTCCCATGGCATCTCCTGTCCAGCCCCTGTCACTCACCAGGGCTGCTCCTCCATCCCACCCCATCACTTGATGCTTTCCCCCACCCCCAAGATATTTTCCTCAGTGCTCATCAAGCTCCCAGTGCTGCCAAATCCCTTCAAGACCATTAAATCTGTCTGGAAAAATTCTGGAAGTGTTTGGGTAGTGGCTGAGCTGACAAATTAATTATTCAGTGACTGCACCTGGTCCCAACTGGGGAGTTCCCCCCCCAAGCTTGGCAACAATCATCTCCTTGGGTACCCACCTCCTCAGATATCCCCATTCACAAATATTACTCTCCTTGGATATCAACCCCTCTATTTGGGTACCCCCATTCCTCAGGTATCCCAATCCTTGGATATTTCTCTTCTTTGGATAACCCACTCCTCATATATTGGGTACCCCCCATCCTCTGATATTCCCCTCCTTGGATACCCCCTTCCTTGCATACTGCCCCACTTGGTTACCCGCCTCCTTAGATATTCTCCCTCCCCACGATGAAATCAGCTAAAACCCCAGATTTTCCTGATATTCTCCCCATCCACAACATTGTATCACCCCTGCCTCAGTTCCCCCAGAATCCCCCTTACCGTAGGCAGTGCCGGTCTGGGGGTCAGCAAGCAGCAAGGAGCTGTGGGCACAGTGCTCTGAGGGCTCCAGATCCACATCCCCGAATGCCAGGAGTAGGGAGGTGCCTGGGGGGGCTTGGAGCTGCCAGCAGCACATGGTGTGGTTGGGATACGTGCCCGGGTAGTTCTTGGAGCTCAGAGTGCCACTGTGGGGTGTCAGCAGAGTGTGGCCACAGCCATTTCCTGCGGAGACACCGGGGAGGGGGCTCAGACAGGCTGTTCTCTGCCTCAGCTTCCCCCCTTGGTGAGGTCCCCAGAACAACCCCTGGGCACCTGCAGCCTCTTCAAATGCTTTCCTCATCCAAAGCATCATTTTCTGGTGGCTTTTCTGGATGCTCCTGGCACTGGGAACTGTCTGCAGGGGGATCCAGGGATGAAGCTGCCACAGTTTCCCCCACAGCCACCCAGCACATCCCTCCACCTCCAGCTCCTCTACATCCCCCAGTCGAGGAGAACCCCAATTTGGGGGGATATAAAACCATTCAGGGAGGGAATATCCCCACTCCATGGAGCTGTACAGCACTGGACAGCCCTTAAGACCCCCTGACTCCAGCCTTGACCTTGAGAATAACCTTGGGCAGCTGCATCCCCATTGCCTCCTTCCCAGGATGCCAGATCCACCACAAAAGGGGCTTTTCTCCAGGCTCACTGCCTCTGGGCAAGAGGGAATATCCTGGAAATAAGCTGAAAGCACCTGGCATTGAGATCTGGCTGGAATTTCTGGGCAGAATTGGGGTGCAGGGAAAGGGGGGAAGCACCACTCAGCCTCACTGTGTGGGCCAGGGGTTTGTAGGGGTCCAGTGCTCAACACCTCCTCCCCACATCCCCCAAAAGCTGTCGCTCCTGCCAAGCATCGTCCTGGCACAGCCAGAAAGAAAAGGGACGGTGGGCATAGATTTGCCCAGCCTTGGCTCCCCTCGCTGTTGCTGGGAGATGACACAAAGCGCCAGCAAGGGAAAATCCTACAGGGATAAAAAAGGGAGGGCTGGCATCTTTCACCTCCAGCCCCCCCACAAAGCCCCCTCCTCCTCAGCCTGTGGGAAGGGCTGGCATCCAAACTGGGGGAAGGTTTATCCTATGGGACTGGGAGAAATCACCTACTTTGCCCCTTTCTGGGCAGCATCCACTGACAGAGCAGAGCTGGGAAGGATCAGGCCCTTCAAGAGTGGGGGTTGGGGGGACAGTGGGGATCCCAGGGCTGCCAGGACAGTAGCTCCCAGAAGGGCTGCTCTGCTGGCAGAGGGAAATTTGGGGTATTTGTGGGGAGTTTCTAGCACAGAAAGTCAAAGTCTTTGGGATCTGTATGGAGAACCCTCCATAGCCAGGACAGCTGGACACGTGAGCCCAGCTGGGGGCTCTTGGATGGATCCCCCCAGCTCCATACCCACACTGGTGGTGCAGAGGAGCGGTGGGGACCCATTCTGAGAAAAACCCATCCCAGGAAATGAAATCTTTGTTAGAAACATCCTGAGTGTGACCAGCGTGTGCCGGGAGGGAATGCCAGAGATAAACTGAGAGCTGCGGGCACTCCTGGGAATTTGGCTCCAAAGATGCTACCGAGGGGTCAGGAACAACCAAGAGACAGCCACGGGAGACTTGGCCCCAGCCATGGAAACTGCACTCCCTTCCCAAAAAATGTGAAAACTGGATTTCCGGCGGGTGAGGGTGAACTCATGGCCGGGCCTCACTGGGGTCATTCCTGCCAGGGATTTGTTTGTTTTCTCACAGGATGCAAGAAAGACACAACAGGGCAATGCTCCGATAAAAGCCCGGCACACTCCTGCTTCCGTCATGCTGCTGGCCCCGGGAAAGTTCCCCCACGTCCACCAGGGGGTTTGGGATCCGGTGGAAACTAACTGCATGATGTGCCCCAAATCACACTTGGGGAACGTAGCGGTATTCTGCCTCCAGTGATCCCCACCTGGCCCCGTGCCTCAGTTTCCCCTCGCGGAGAATAATACTTTGGATAACTCGTCGTTGTCTCCTCGCTCTTGGATGAGTCGGGGACGCGTGACACCGGGAAACACGAACTTGGGGATGACGTCTGGGTGAACATTCCCTCGGGGTCGTCCTGGACCCCGCGGCTACAAATCCCCCCCTGGAGCGACGCTGCCGGGCTCCGCAGCATTCCCGGGATGGAGCCCACTGCCCGGCTCTGCATGTAAACTCCAGCGATCCTCCTAACCCGTGGATTAGGGGTTCCTCGGGAAAGCCCTGCAGGCGGGATGGAGCCGAACGCGGGACTCTCGGGACCCCCGGGGCAGTCACCACCAGGGGCAGGGACAGAGACAGCGGGGCGGTTGCGGGGAAAATGGGCGGGTGTGGGACCGGCGGGATGGGGTGGTGGAAGCAGCAGGGAGCTCGTCCCGCCAGATACCGGAGCACAGGGATACTGGGGACCTCGTCCCGGATCAGTATCAGGACAGACGGACGGCAGGGATGCCGTCTAGTCCGGTACCGGGACAGAGGGATGGCGAGGACCCCGTTTCGGATCGGTAGCGGAGCAAAGGGATGGCAGGGACCGGGAGAGAGGAATGGCAGAGATCCCGTCCCGGAAAGGAACAGGGGCAGGAGCACCACGACGACCCTGTCCCGGTGTGGTACGGGCTGGATACAGAGGGGAACCGTTCCCTGCTTCGATCCCGGTCCAGACATAGCGAAGAGCCCGCCCCGGACCGTCCCGGAGCAGAGGCGAGCCCGTCCGGTCCCCCTTCCCAGTCCCCCTCCCGCACCAAGTTCCAGTCCCATCCCGGCGAGCGAAGCGGAAGCTCCGGGGCTCCCGGTGGGAGTGGGGCTCCCGGTGCCGCGTCCCGGTGTGGGATATCCCGCCGCCGGTGCTCGGCAATCAGCACTCACCGTCCTGTGCGCTGGCCGCGTGCAGCCCCAGCGGGCCGAGCAGGAGGCAGCGGCGGACCAGCGCCAGCGCCAGCACCCCCGGGGCCGCCCCGCCGCCCGCCCGCATCCTCCCGCCGCCGCCGCCGCCCCGGCCCCGCCGCGGCTCCACAGCGCTGCTGCCCCGGCCCCGCCCCCGCCCTGCCGCGCCCATTGGCTGTCACCGCCCGGCCCCGCGTCGCCATTGGTCTGCCGCGTTGTCACTCGACCGCCCGCGCGGCGGGGGCAGGGGGCTTCGGTGGGCCGGCCGTGGGAGGTCCCGGTGGTCCTGCCGGGGCTGGCGTGGGCTGGGGCGGGAGATGCCCGGTAGTGCGTTGCCCGGCTCACTGCTGGGATCAGAGGGGAGCCAACCCCGTCGTGTCACTCCCGCCGGCAACTCGCGTCCTGGGATGGCGGGGGAAGCCGCGAGGGCGATACTGCCGGCGGCCACCAGGGAGCAGCACAGCGCCGCGCACTTCACCGGCCGGCCCCTTTAAGGCAGGCGGCGGCCGGAAGTGCTGGCGACCGAGGCCGCAGCGGGCACTGCGCATGCGCTGCCGCTGCCCGGCCCGCCTCCCCCCCCCATCCCCCCGGTCCCCCGTCCCACAGCCCCCGGTCTCGGCCGCTCGCCGACGGTAAGGCCCAGCCGGCGCCGCGCTACGGGGGCCGGGAGGGGCCATGCGGCGCGACGGGGCGGGGCGGGGCGGGAGGGGGCCTGGCCCCGCCGTGAGGGGAGGGAGGGGTCGCCGCCGTACGTGCCGCCGCCGCTGCCGCGAGGGCGGGCGTCGCGCGCGCGCCGCTCGGGGGGGGGGCTGCGGGGGGGCAGCCAGCGCCGTGGGGAGGGGGGCCGAGGCCACGCCCCCTCCCCCGGGCAGGCCACGCCCCTCCGCCGCCGCGCGCGCCGGGGGGCGGCCGCGCGGGTCCCCTGTCACGTGACCCCGCGACCCCAGCGCGGGGGGGGCGGCGACCCCCGAGCCGCGGCCCGGGGACCCGGGGACCGGGGGACCGGGACAGTGCCCCTGGCGAGCCCCCTCCCCTCCCCGCCTCGCTTAAGGCCTCGGCGCGATCGCCGCCGCGGTTTGTCCGTGTCCTAGTGACCCCCCCGCGCCGGACATCCTGGGGAAGCCCCGCCGTGTCTCGGGCAGTCCCGGGTGGGGCTGTGTGTTCCCCGGGGCGGGATGAGGTGCGGGGACCCGCGGGAGTCCCACGCCTGGAGCGGGCTGGGCGCGTGGCCCCCGTGTCGGTGGCTCCCCGGGTTTGTCCTGGTGCATCCTAGCCAGGGGATACCGAGCCCCGCGTCACCCGCCAGGAGATCCTGACCTGAAAATTCTGAGATTTAGATGGGATGTTGAGAAGAAATTCTGCCTTGTGAGGGTGGGGAGGCCCTGGCACAGGCTGCCCAGAGAAGCTGTGGCTGCCCCTGGATCCCTGGAAGTGTCCAAGGCCAGGCTGGATGGGGCTTGGAGCAACCTGGTCGAGTGTGAGGTGTCCCTGCCCATGGCAGGAGTGGGACGAGATGAGCCTTCAAGTTCCTTCTCACCCAGACCACTCTATAATTCTGAAACTGGCTTCCCCAGCTGCTCGTAGACTGCAGGTTTGCAGGGATGAACTCCAGCCCCTCACTGTAACAAAACCTCCGTGCCTCATGCACAACCATAGGCATATCCCCTGCGAGTGCAGCTGCTCCAGGACTCCCTGTCAGGTCCTCCTGCAGTTGGCACCACACCTTGACACCACCTTCTCCAGGGAAGGATCATCCACTAGCACGTTCCTGGTCACTACCAGAGGGGTCAGAGCATGCCAGGGGTGGAGCAGAGCATCCCGGGGGTGGCTGGAAGCACTGCCAGCCAGGGCCAGCAGCAGAAGCTCTGTGTTGGAAACACACTTCTGCCAAAACCCACCATGTGGGTTTGTTCCTGGGTGCCAGGTTGGGGGGTTCAGAGCTGGAGAGAGCTGCTGGCTCGGGAAGTTATGAGTGGGATGACACTGGGGGGATCTGCCTCTGGGATCTGTTCCCAGCTCTCGTGATCCACAGGGAGGAGAAAACCTCGCCGTGTTCATGTGAGAGATGGCGAATGCCGAGGTGAGCGTCCCTGTGGGTGATGTGGTGGTTGTACCAAGTGACGGGAATGAAGGGGAGAACCCGGAGGATACCAAAACACAAGTGATCTTGCAGCTCCAGCCGGTGCAGCAAGGGTGAGTAGGATGGTACTGGTGTGACTGGGAGGTGCGAGGTGGGATGGGGGGAGCCCTGTGGGTTTTCATGGCGCGGGGACAGAGCGTCACTGTGTTTTTCAGGTCTGCATCGGTTTTGTGCTGTGTAGGGGAGAGAGAAAAGACGACAGATTAAAGCTTTTGTGTGTGTGGCTGTCACGGGGCCTCTGAGGGCTGAAAGTGTCCTGCGAGGCTGTGTTGGTGCAGTGCTCCCAGATGGTGGAAGCAGTGCTGTCCCAGACTCTCTCTTCCTTCTCCAGTCCCAGGGGTGGTTTTTGCCACACTGCAGCTGCTGGACGTGGTGGTCTGTGTGTTCAGACCTTCATGTGCCTCCGTGCCAGCTCTCCCCTAGAATAATCCTCTTCTGAAATAAAGTGGGGCTGGGATGTGGAGGGAATTTTGTAGCTCCTGGAAGCTGCTGCAGAGAGTGGCTTCATCTTCACTCTGGATCAATGAGGATGGAAAAAAAAACTGGCCCTAGTTTGATAATATTTGCAGAGTGGGGTGACAGTGACTTCCCTTTGTGGTCATCTGTGCTGCAGTGTCACACAGGACTGGAAGGGAAATCCTGGGACAGTGGGCTCTGCTTCCTGCTGTGGAGGGTGACAGAAAGCAGAGGAGAAGGCACAGGGAAGCCTGCAGAGCTGCCTCAGTGGTGCTGGCAGAGTGGAGGGTGGGATGACAGCACTGGGAATGCCTCTGCGTGTGTCAGCCCTTGGAGTTACTAATGTTTTGTTTTATTAGTGTTCGCCAAAAAATTCCTGGTGATTGAAACTGTATCAGACAAAAATTCATGTCCCTTGAGGACAGGCAAAAATAAATTTACTGAATTGTTTAACCCTGTGCTGTGAATCCTAATTTCCCATGATTTGTATGGTTTGTTTATGGATGGCCACTTTCACTACAGGATTTACCAAGAGAGCTCCGAGGCCAGCGCCGCTGTGGTGGCCGTGGAAACCCACACCATCCACAAGCTGGAAGAAGGGATTGGTGAGTTCCCACTCGGTGTGGATGAAACCCCTCCTGTGCAGGGCTGGTGTCTCCAGTTCGCTGGGCTTCCTTCTGGCTCTGCCCCTGCAGATGCTGATTCCCAGGCATGGATGTGGGTGCAGGGGCTGGGCATACTCTGGAATAAGAGTCTGCTGTTACTGCTTGGTCTCAAAGTCCTGGAAGTGAGATCCTGGCTCTCCTGCAATGAATGGTAAGGGCTCCCATGGGGTCCAGGGGAGCCGGGATGTCACCCTAGTCCTGGTGTGCAGACACTGGCAGCAGGAGTGATAGTGATGAGGATGTGTTGGCTAAAGCATCAGGCTCTGGTTGTGGGGTCTTTGCTGAACCAACAGTCCGATGATTTGGATTGGATGTTCAGAAGAACCAAGCAGGTTGGCTCCAAGTGCTCCCTGCCATCCTGAGCAGTGTGTGGGACAAGGCTCCTGTCACCGGGTGCTGTCGCTAGATCTTGACTAGAGTTCTGCTTCCTGTGTGGGTATGGGTCTCTTGGCAGGATTAGCAGAAACTCTGCATATAAAGAGAATATATTGTCAGTAAGTATCTGATATTGTTGCTAAAGAGATACCAGAGCTACAAGAATCAGAGAGATATCTGTGCTTCAAATTTTAAACCATTTTGTTGCCACTAAGATTGTTCTCATTGACACCTCCCCTCTTACAGATGAGTTGGATTTCTGATTTCATGTTTCCTTATAGATGAGCTTCATTTGGAGCATTGTTATACCGAAAAGCTGATGCCAGTTGCTGTTAGAGTTAATCTGAACTAACTCTGGGAAAACTAAGGGAGGACTGATCCTGAACTGGGATCTGCCCTTTTTTTTGGTTTTCCAAGTGCAGCTCTCACAACCTATGAGTTTCCAGCTCCTGCCTTGTGGGACTGGAGCCTCTTAGGTGGAAAGTTTCATTTTGAGCCATTCCTCCCTCAGACCCCAGCACCCTCGAAACGAGCGAGGAAATCGAGATCGCCTATCCCATCACCTGTGGGGAGAGCAAAGCCATCCTTCTCTGGAAGAAGTTTGTCTGTCCAGGAATTAATGTCAAGTGTGTGAAGGTAAGGGAGAAACTCCCAGTGAATTCCTTCTGTACTCATCAGGTGTGCTGGTTGGCCTCCACAGGAATTCCTTAGTTTTTGTGTTTCATCCTAACTGAATCCTTGGATTGTTGGTGCTAAAGGTGTTTTTTGATGGGGAGAAGCATGGAAAGAGTGGATTAAGGAGGGAAGGATATCACCCACTTCATATTTCAGTTGTATTGGCCCTTGAGGAGGGGCTGAAGGCAGACGGGAGATGTGTGTAGAGATCTGGCAGAGCTTTGCCTCGTCCCTTTTCCTCAGTGTCCTGGTACTCTGCTCCTGTCACTTCCTTGGTGAGCAGGTTGCATTGAGAAGGGAAATCTTAGTGTTTCCTTTTCCCACCCAAGAGCGTGGCAGTGTGATAGCCAAGCCCCTTGTGCTGCTGCCCCACAGCAGGAACTACTCGAGTCACTGGAGCAGGGCAGGATGGATGCCCAAGGGAACACCTGTGTGCCAGCTGGATGCTGCTGGGCCCTTGGGTGTAACAGAAACCTCCTGTAATGATCTCCAAAATGACCGTACATGTTCATAGGAGATGATTTGGTTCATATAAAGCCTTTAGGGCTGTTCTTGGTTCAGGCTGTTCATGCCTATGGTTGGCAGGTCATCCCTACAGACAT
Source organism: Eopsaltria australis (assembly GCA_034509425.1). Lineage (NCBI taxonomy): Eukaryota > Metazoa > Chordata > Aves > Passeriformes > Petroicidae > Eopsaltria > Eopsaltria australis. The sequence goes on from JAVTVJ010000520.1 coordinate 367,564, forward strand.
GCTTCCTGGAGCTGTGAGCATTGCTCTGCCTGGGGGATCAAAGCTGGGAGGGATCTGGGAAGCAGCTCCTCTCTCTGGGTGGAAGCAGGGCTCAGATGAGCTGTGTTGGATGTCCCAGTCCTCCCAAGTGATGTTACCCTGTTTGCTGAGCCTTTGCTTGTCTCATTGCCAGTTCAATGACCAACTGATCAGCCCAAAGCACTTTGTTCACCTGGCTGGGAAGTCTACCCTGAAGGACTGGAAGAGAGCCATTCGCCTTGGAGGAATCATGCTAAGGTATTTGACCCTGTCCAGCTTCAGGGCTCTACCACTGGAGCTGCAGGACCCCTAGCAGGTGTTTTGTCTGCTTTGCAGTCCCCATGAGGCCTCTTGGAGGCCCTCAGTACGTGGCCAGCAGCCTGCAGAAATCCCAGCCCTATGATGTGAGGGTCAGGATCCCTCATCCTAGACAGAAGTGGCATCACCTGGGGAACCTGGGGTGGAACAGGACTGAAGCCCTGTATGTGAAGCTGGGGGTCTCTTGTGTTTGCCATTTGAAAGCTTTTGCAGGAGATTTTTTGGGTGCAGAGTGGCCCTGGGATCTCCCTTTCTCTTTCCTTCCCGTGGCCATAGCATTCCCAGGTGGAATACTCCCTTTTGTCTCCAGGCTGAGATTTGAGCTGAGCCTGATTCTATCCCCACTCCCTGCACAGGAAGATGATGGATTCGGGGCAGATTGACTTCTACCAACACGACAAAGTTTGCACCAACACCTGTCGAAGCACCAAGTTTGATCTCCTGATCAGCAGTGCCAGAGCACCAGTGCCAGGGCAGCAGAGCGTGGTGCAGACTCCAACCTCAGCTGATGGTAGGAGACCAGTCACCAATGCCATGGGAACTTTGCTCTGATGCTCATTTCCCTCTTACACACACTTTATACCTTCTCCCCAGGCACATCAGGGCAGTCCCACCAGGAGATTGCTCTGGTTTCTGGGAAGGAAAATGCTTCTCATGTCTGTTCAGAGAAGTCTTGGCAGCATCTGTCAGGGAGCTCTGCTCTGCAGGACTGGGGAGGCTGGAAAACAGCTGTCATTGAGCAGCTGCTTTCCAGCCAGGCAGCCTTGGTAGCCAGGAGAGGGATTGAGAGCCTTGCAGGGATCCTTGTTCTAGGATCATCACGTGAGCAAACACCTGTGAGAGCTCGCACAGCATTCTCTGATATATTTTCCATCTGGGAGTCTGTTATAAAGGCATGAGATGGTCTCATACTTAGGAGTGAATTTAGAAGTGCTGTCCTCCTTTGGAACCTCCATGAACAGGATGTGGTGGCTGGACATGATTTGTCATTCCAACTGCAATTTCTCAGGGATCCTGTGCTCCAGAGCAGAAACTGATCTCTGTGCTGAGGTTAAGGGAGAAGACTATTCCCAGCTGTACCAACTGTATTGTTAAGCTGGGTGGGTTACATTTCTCTGAGCCCCTGGATGGGTGACATGGCAGAGTTGTCCATAGGCCAAGGAGAATCTCTTGGAAAGCACCATATCCAACTCACAGTGGCTGCAGATAGGTTTAGTCCAAAATTTGATCCAGAAACTTAGAATTGAGTCAGATCCATTTCCCTTCTATAAATCAGCTGGGATGCCAGCTCCATTTCCTGAGGAATTAAGGGTGCAGAGCTTCCTGTGGATGATGCAGGGGGAGAGGGATGGCTGGGCTGAGCCTTACTTGTTCCCTTCTTTATTCTGATCCCTTTCTGCTCCCTTGAGCCAGGACTCCACTGTGCAGGCACATGGTTTTCCCTCCAGAACCCCCAGAGCCTTTCACAGTTATAGTTCAATGAGAAGCAGCAATGTTTGCTTTAACTGGTTTGGTTGAAAGAAGCCAAGCACAGACCTGACCCAAAGAGTGAAAGAGAGCCTGGGGAGGGCTGGGGGGTTGGGAAGCAAAGCAGGGATTCAGGGCTGTCAGAAGGAGCTGATGGGGGCTTTCTGGCAGGGAGCATCACCCAGATCACGCTGTCAGAGGAGAGTATGGAGGAGGGGATCGAGTGGAACTCGGCTCTGACAGCTGCTGTCACCATGGCCACTGAGGAGGGCATGAAAAAGGACACGGATGAGATCTCAGGTAAGCTCAGGTGGCTTGTTGGGCGTTTCCTTCCCCTCTCCTTCCCTGTTACACTTTGGAAACCTAAATCTTGCAAATAAGTAAAGTTTGGGCAATGACAAAGCTGTCCCCCAGCCCCTTGGATCTCCAGCATTATCCAGGCATCCAGGCTTTCTGCCAGTGGAGCTCCTCACCAGTGTAGGACTTTGGCCCTGGCCTCGTGGCTGATGCATGATCCCCCAGATCAGATGTTACTGGTTACAGTGAGAGGCTTTTCTGTTTTATTCCAAGGATGTGAAACACATCTGCCAGCCTGAAACCAGGCTGGAGCCAACAAGGAGCAGTCATGTTTGTTGCTCTCTGTTCTGTGTCTCTGGCCTTGCGTTCTCTTATTGTATCAGTGTGGAAACTCACCTAAAATTTCCTCAAATAATGATTTGCACCTTGCAAAAACGTGAAATGTTTCCTTGGAAGTCATAGACTTGCTTAAAAACCTGTTCCTGATTTGCTGCTTGAGTTCATTTTCCTTGGTTTGGGTTTGGTTATTTTTTTCACATATCCTGTCCACCCAGCAGGCAAACTACCTTGCAAAGGTAGTCACTTTGAAAAGATACAGATTGCCTGAGAGGTTTAAGGTGGCCCTGTGGGAAAAAGGCCAAATGCTTGTACATGTTGACTTTTTTTCCTCCTCTTTTGTGCCAGAGGACACGCTGATGTTCTGGAAAGGAATAGCTGATGTGGGGCTGATGGAAGAGGTGGTGTGCAACATCCAGAAGGAGATAGAAGAAGTCCTAAGAGGTGTGCAGCAGCGGTTGGGTCAGTCTCCCTTCCAGATGACAGGTAAGTTGTGAGGAAGGAGCCTCAAAAAGGGCAGGTGCAGGCAAAAAAAAAGAGTGCTGAGGGTCCATTCCCACTGTGTAAAGCTGGTGAGTCAGGATGAGGAGTGAGTTCCCACCCATTAGTTGAGTGAGCATGGTCTGTGTTCTCAGCCTGCCCAGCTGTGAAGTGCCTTTGCTTCAAAGCACAAGGACACACCATTCGATCCTGTTCCCTGAGCAAAGTGACCCTGGCAGTTTGCTGGGACCATCAGATGTTTTTCCACAACTCCCTGCCCTCATGGAAGCTCTCCCAGAGTCACTTGGACTGGAGTTGCTCAAACACTTCTCCTGTGACACTGCAGGCTTAAACAGGTCCTGCCCCTTCACTTCTCGTTCTGCTTTCCCTGGTGCCAGAAAACCTGTTTTGGAGGCTCAACCAGATGAGGGAAATGATCTGGGTTAAAAATCACTCCCTTCCCCTGTTTAGGGTTATTTTTAACTTGGATCAGCTCCCTAATCCGGTTCGGCACACGCCTCTGTGAACACCTCTTGTCAATGCTCTTCCTGAGAGAACATCCATGAAGCCACAAACTTCATCTTGCCCAGGATACTTTTTCTTTTAATTTTCTAATTTAACTTTGGGCTGGTGGGTCTTTGTGTCTGGTAGGTGTCAGTTTTTGGGAACTGTGAGTGATTGAAGTCAGTGGATTATAATAGATATTTTGCACAGCTTTTAGTGGAGCTTGGCATGTTAATAACACTGTCAGCAGCATGGGGTGATGATTTGTAGGTGGAGAGCTCGTTTGTATCTCTGTGATTGCAAATTACACTTTCATTTGCAGCAATTTGGAGCTGCTTAAGTGACACTGCTCTGTCCAATTTGCTTTATCATATGAATGGGATTATTTAATCCTGGGATGTCAGAAGTATGAGGGAGTTGGGTTTCCCTTTGTCAGCTAGCCCTTGTGAAAAAACAGAGTTTTAAAAAGCAGTAGAAAATTTTTGGTGTAACAGGAGCATCTTTTGAGTGCCCGAGTCTTAACATCCCTGTGCCCTTTCCTTGGAGATGCTGCAGTCCTGAACAATGTTGCCCATACATTTGGCTTAATGGACACAGTCAAGAAGGTACTGGACAACAGGAAAAACCAGACAGAGCAAGGAGAGGAGCAGTTTCTTTACACACTGGCAGGTAAAGTGCCTAGTAAGACTTCACATCCTGCTGTTACTCTTAGGAATGGGCATGACTTTTCTTCCACACAGCCCCAACAAATTAGGATTAGTGTCCAGTGCAGGCTGCCCCAAAACAAGTGCATCCCAATCCCTTTCTGTCCTAGGGCTTGAGTGGAATTTCCTCTCTCCCCTGGCTCACAGAGAGCAGTTGCTTGGGATGTTGGACAGCCCAGTCTATTCCCTTTGCTGCAGTCCAGGTGCCGTGGGCACGAGTCCAATTCCCTCAGGATTAGGGGTAGAACCTGCCAGCTCAGTGCTGTGCCATGGTCACCTGAGCCATGGACAGTGTTGTGCTGTACCCAAGCTAATAAGCCTGAGTATGGGGTACTGAGCTTCTGCTTGTCTTGTGGTGCTATTGAGTGTCCTGCTCAGCTTCCCCTGAGCTGAAGCCACTGACTGACCTGGGATCCCCAGAGGATCCCCAGATCCTCACTGGATGTGTCTCCCCCCTCACCATGTCCTGTAGGATCTGTTGTTATCTGAGATGTCCTAGTCCCCTACTGCCCTGGATAAATGAGGTCACTGTGCTACTTCTGGCTCCCAGTGTTCCCACTGACAAGGGTTGAGGGGGATGTTTTCATTGAGCCAGGCATCCTGCTGGCTGTCCCCAGTGCAGGTGCTTGGCTCCTGGGTCAGTGACCCAGCCAAGCTCAGGAAGCAATTCCAACTGCCTTGGGGGGGTTTATCCACTCTCCCTTGCAGGTGGGTTTAGCTTGGGGAGCAGAAATGCCCATCTTGTCAATAGGAGTAGCCAATAAGTATGGAATGTTACCTGTGTCTTACCCAGGCAACTGGAACACTGACCAGGTCTATGTGGGTGGCAGGAGAACCTGCCCTTTTCCTTCAGTGCCATTTGATCTCGAGGGAGAAGCCAAGATCAGGCTCACTGGGTGGTTGGGTGACCTGTCACAAACCTGGGAGTGCTGGTTGGTTCTGGAGCCCCAGGAGCTCCTACTTACCCTGGTGTGACGTGTTGCTCAACCATTCCCTTCGCAGACCTGGAGCGGCAGCTGGAAGAACAGAAGAAACTTGCCAGGGACCAGAAGGCCAAGTCCCAAACCATCCAGAACGTGGTGCTGATGCCCGTGAGCGCTCCCAAGCCCCCCAAAAGACCCCGTCTGCAGCGCCCAGCCTCCGCCACCATCCTCAGCCCTTCCACCCCAATCCAGCAGCCTCAGTTCACCGTCATCTCCCCCATCGCCATCGCGCCCGTCGGACAGCAGTTCTCTGTGGGCAACATCCCAGTGGCAACCCTCAGCCAAGGCTCCAGCCCAGTGACTGTTCATACTTTGCCATCTGGCTCCCAGCTCTTCCGATACGCCACCGTGGTTTCATCCTCCAAGACCAGCTCCTCGGACACGGTCACCCTGCACCCGTCCTCCAGCCTGGCCCTGCTGAGCTCAGCAGCCATGCAGGACAGCGGGGCCCTGGCCAATGTGGCGGCCGTGGTCAACCCCGTGGAACTGGTGGCCATGGAGTCTGGCATCACTTCCACCATCCAAGCTGTGGAGGGCACCTCGGACGATGGGCAGACCATCATAGAGATCGACCCGGCGCCAGATCCTGAGGCGGACACAGACGAGTCAGAGGGCAAAGCTGTGATCCTGGAGACAGAGCTGAGGACTGAGGAGAAAGTGGTGGGAGATGTGGAAGACCATCAGCACCAGGTCCATAATGTGGAGATTGTGGTCTTGGAAGACTAGTGGGGAAGGCAAGCATCAGTTAGGGGAAGAGTTGGGAATTCCTTTTATTTCAGGCTTTTTTGTTAAGCATCTTTTCCAGCCACCCCATTTGTTACCATGGGTATTTTCATTGTACTGTATATTATATATGTATATATATATATTATATATATATATATATGTAAAATATTGTTTTTTAAAACAAAGCTGGAGAAACACGTGAGACGTGGATAAGGCTCCGTCTCCGTGGAGCACTGAACAATGCCACCTGTGGCAGGGTCAAGGAGAGACTGGATCTCTGCTGGACAACCCAACCAGGAGGAACTAGCCATGCCTTGGTGCTTCCGCTCCGGGGCTGCCCTGGCCCGGAGACTTCATTTGAGAGACAATAACGCTTGAGCTGTGGCTGTGGTGACGGATTTGGGGTGGAACAGGTACCTCATTTGTATTTTTATTTTCCCCAGGGAAGGGGATTCTGTCAGACCCTTCGCTGTCACCTCAGATGGGATTTTTTTATTATTTTTCTTGCTTTGGGGAGGCCGACAGTACAATGAATTTACTGTCCACATTCTCCTCTTCCACACAAATTGTTGTTATATCTCTATTTTTTTGTATTTGTTTGCTCTCTCCTTTCCCTTGTCCAGATTTCCCAGCTGCAAAGCCCTGGGACCTTCTCCCAGGGTCCCTGTATCCCAATCCCACCTCTTCCCATGGCACTTTTCCCTCATCCCTTTCCCTGCCTGGCAAGGCTCGGTGCTGCAAACACCGCTTGAAGACTCCGAGATCACTTCAGCCTTTTGTATAAGGCAAAAAAATATCAACTCAAGCTCAAACCCAGACCCTCTCCCTTGGCTGCTCAGCGCTGCAGGGACCTTTTGGGGTGTACAAAGCATGTTGTGCTGTTGCTTTCCGGGACAGCCGGACTTCGGATCGGGACAGCTTCTGTTTACACTGTGTGCTGAGGCTGCCCCGTGCTTGTCGCTACTCGTTTGGTGGTTTTATTTTTGTATTATTTTTTTTCTTCTTTCTTCCTATAATCTCTTGGCAGGATTAGAACTGGCACGTTGCTGAAATACTGTGCACCCTGCTGTTGTCCTTCCTTCCTTCCCTGTTTTTTTTTTGGTGGTTGGAGGTCCGGTCGGGCTTTGCCACACTGGGAAAATGGAAGGGAGGGAAGCACCGGGTGGCTTTAGAACTGCAGAGGTTTGGGAGGGCTGGGAGGGTGGGAGCTGCTTGGCTGGAAATACTAAGCAAAACAACAGCAAAGGAAACACACCTGGGGAGGGTGGGGGGAGGGCAGGAAGATGTGTTTGGCTATTTTTTTGCATTAAAAGGAGAAATGGAATAAGCTCCAATGAATTTTTTCATGGAGAGGTGAAAGGCAGTGCCTCCGTCGCCTTGGGGATGGGCAGGGATCCTGGAACCTCAGTTTGTGAGGGGTGGTCACTGCTGCCTCTGACCTTGGCCTTTGGGAAGTGTTTCCTGGCTTGAGGTGGAGGTGGGAATAGCTGTGGGAGCCAGATCCCATGCTCAGCCTGGAGAAGAGAAGCTCCAGGGAGACCTCAGAGGCCTTTCCAGTGCCTAAAGGGGCTCCAAGAGAGCTGGAGAGAGACTTTGGACAAGGGCCTGGAGGGACAGGACAAGGAGGAATGGCTTCCCACTGTCAGAGGGCAGGGATGGATGGAGTTATGGGAAAGAATTCCTCCCTGTGAGGATGGGGAGGCCCTGGCACAGGGTGCCAGAGAAGCTGTGGCTGCCCCATCCCTGGAAGAGTCCAAGGCCAGGTTGGACAGGGCTTGGAGCAGCCTGGGACAGTGGAAGGTGTCCCTGCCCATGGCAGGGAGTGGAACAAGATGAGTTTTTCAGGTCTCTTCCAATCCAAACCAATCTGTGATTCTGTGGTTTTGGATCAGGGATCCACCTCCTCCATATCCAGCCACCTTCCCTCTGTTCTCCTCTTGCTCCTTGCAGGTAGCCCCCCTTGACTGAAGGGGAATGGGGACCTTTTGGGGACCCCTTTCCCTAACCCAGGCATGCAGCAGATCCTGCCAGGTCCCTGCTGGACCCGTCTCTTGGCCGGGAAGGGGGGTAAATGTGGGCTCCCTGCTCGCTGTGTGCCCACCCAACACCCAGGTAGCCCCCTTGACCTGGGTGGGAGTCCCAGAGGACTGCGATGTCCCCTGGGTCCTCCTCACCCTGGAGTGCTGGACTGGTGGAGCTAAAATGTCGTGGCGCGACAGGATGAGGTTGGGCTGAGCCCGCAGCCGGGCCCCGAATTTGCCATTTTTTGCCTTAAAACCTCAGCGGGGCCGCCTGGCCCTTTAAGAGTTCTCCCACTTCCAGCCGAGCGGGGGCGCTGCTCTCCCCTCCGCTCCGGTCCTCCGCCTTCCCGGCATGCACTGCGCCCCGCCCCCCCCACCATTTCCCGCCATTGTGCCTGGGCGCGCGCGGTGTCGCGTGACCGGGCGGGGGGAGCGCGAGGCGGCGAGCCCGGGCCATAGAGACGCGCGGCCGGGGGGGCTGCGGTGGGGATGGTGGGATAGAGCGTCCCCCGCCCCGCTCCGCCGGCGGCCGCCCCGAGTCCGCCAGGGCCGCCCCGAGCCCGCCGGGCCCGGACAAAGCGCCGCCGCCTCCCGCCCCGCCCCGCCCCGCCTGCAGCCCCGCCGCGGAGCCATGTCGGCTAGCAGCCTCCTGGAGCAGGTAGGAGTCTCCCCACCGATACCGGCACGGCCCTGATGGGCGAGGCCGCAGCTCTGGGCCTAACGGGGGTTGCGCCCTGGGCCGTGCGGCGGTCGCGGCCTCGCTCCCCTCCCGGCGCAGCGCCGCGCTCCATTGTGATGCGGCCGGGCCGGGCCGGGCCTGGCCCCGCAGGGCTCGACCCCGCCGGGCCGGATCTCTGCGCTCCCCGGGCCGGCTCTGTCCCTGCCGGGCCTTGGTTCTCCCGCCGCGGCGGCTCTGTTCACCCGCTCCGGCTCTGCCCCCCTGACTCACTGCTCTCCCTCTTTCTCTCCCCACGTCGCCGCCGTCGCGCCAGAGACCCAAGGGCCAAGGCAACAAAGGTGAGATTCCGGGGGACCGGGCGGGCCCGGCTGGAAGCCGCCGGGAGAGGGAGGGTCTCCCTAAAACCTGCCGGGGGGGAAATAAAGCCTGCGACCGGGCCTGGGTGCTGGGCTGGGGATAGTTTACAGGTGATGTCTGTCCGGTGGGGAAGTGTCTATGTGCCGTGGCCTGAGTGTGGCGTGTTAGAATTGGCAGAAGTTCCTTGCATTCTAACGCTTGGCTTTAAATGCTTTAAGCTGATGATTATGGGAGTTCATTGCATACCTTTTTCTAACACTGCCCGTCTCTTCTCAGTGCAAAACGGCTCTGTGCACCAGAAGGATGGGTTGAATGATGATGACTTTGAGCCCTACCTGAGTCCCCAGGCCCGCCCGGTGAGTACCTGCTGCAGGCATGAGCACTGAGGCTTCCTGCTGCTCCAGGGGAGGGGAGTTTGGCCTCCTTGTGTGTTCCCCATATCCACTGATTGCGTTTTGATGTTTGCCAGCTGCCTTAACTTATATCCTATCCTACACCTGCATTTCTGCAGGCAGAAAGCATTGACTGCCCTTAGGTTGTGGTGGGTGAGGTAGGAAGGTTTTTAGCAACTTTTTGAGGCTGTGAGAACTTCCCAGAGTCGGTGTCCAGCTCTTTTTTTTCAACGTGACTGTTTCAAAGTCACCATTTCTACTCTTTCAGTTTTAGTGTTGTGCCTGTGTTGGTTTCTGGCTCTTTACACTAGAGAGCTGTGCTGAGTTGGGTTGTGAAGTTGCTTTGTATGAGGCTGCTGCGCTTTCTTTTGGAGGGTCAGATCAACCTTACCTCTACACCAAGACAACTGATGATGCCTGTCAGGGGGATTTCTCTGTTTTTCAAAAAAAAAACCCAAGAAAACCTCCAGGAAAAAACCCAGAGCCCACATATGATACAAGTGTTGAGACTTTCTGAGAGCTTCGGTTACAAGTTGAGCCAGAGAGTTTTGTGACCAGATCCTGAAAGTCAGACTGGCAGCTACTTTTCCTCTTCACTTTCTCTTAGATGAACTCCACTGTTAACTGGTGTTTGTTTGTTTTCCATAATGAGCTGCAGGGGAGTGACACAGAACAGATGGAGTTCAGCTGATTAGATGTACAAGTGAGCACCATAGATAAACATCTGTAGTAGCACTGGAGCAGTCAGTTCATTCTCTAGGCTTCTCTTTGCAGTTGTGATCAGTAAAAATAAGCTGTTCTGGTTTCCCCTTGCTGTATTTTTGCATATTTTTATTAGTCAGTGCATTATTTTTTCATGCAAACGTGATGCATGTTTTTTTTTGGAATGCAGGAACAGGTTTCTCTCTCAGTTAAATTTTCAATAAGTATTTTCCTAGTTTCTGCTGATGATCTGAGGGTAAGTATTCTTTGTCATGTCAGCTGTTTGTAATCTTCAGAATTCAGTCTGTCCATCAAGACAACTCACTGTGTTCAGCTCCCTGAAAAGTTACAAGCCTAAATTCAGCCTTCATAGGGTGAGGGAACATTATTACTTTCTCAAGTCTTGAATAAAAGCAGCCAGTTTCCTAGTAGCTGTCATTTAATGCTGTTTTTTTTTGTCTTGGCTATCAACATCTGATTTCCAGCTTCTTTCTGAATATGGATGCATTTCCTACAAACTGCAGTTTTCCTTAAGTTTCCTGAAGACAATGAGCATTATTATAATGTTGAAGCAAAGCAGTATTTTACTCTATTTTGCATGTTTGATGACGTATTTCTGGATCTTTAATGTCTTTCGGTGTGTCTCAGGCTGGTAAAAATTAATTTTAAAAATCAGGAAGTGATTGGATGTACCCCAGGAGGCAGAAACTGAGCCAGAGTGAGGTGAAACCACCAAGTTAACTTGAAGTGGAACCTTTGAATGACTCCCAGTTCCCCATTGTGCTGTGTTGCTGGTCTGTATTCTATAAAACAGAGCCCAGAACCTCCAGATCTCGGTCTGGAGTGAGGTAAAAATACACAGGTGTCCAAGGAGTGCACCTCTTTGCTGGAGATGGGAAAGGGAGTTAGAGAAACTGCTCTGAATAATTGAATTGCGGGAGTTCTGGACTTGCTTCCCGAGCTCTCCACACACCCATGAGGTAACCATGTTGTAAAGTTTCACTGCTCCTTCTTCCCCACCTTCTCTTTCAGGTATGACTGTTACTTGTCAGTTCCCTCGAGGTTACTGTGTATTTTAAAGCTCAGATACACAGTAAATGATTTTTCAGCCCTTTGAAAACCAAAGCTCAACAGCAAGAGTAAGGCTCACTCAGAACCCTGCTTCTGGTCTGAGGTAAAGAGGAACAGTGAATTTGAGGAAATAATTGTGTGAAGAGTCTCAGTCATGGAGAGAACGAGAAGCTGGTGGAGTTTGATTTGCATGGTAATCAGCAAGTGTGTCACTTGTGCAGAGGAGCAGAGCAAGGTGCTGTGTTTGGTAACAAAGCAGTGTTGGAGACATTCAGGTGGAGAACAGCAGTGACCGTGTCCCAAATCTGCTCTGAGCTGCCTGTGCTCAGCTCTTGAACTGCTGTGCTCCTTCCTTACTACCTGCATGTAGTTGCTTGGTACTCCACAGGTCACAGCTTAATACACCCTGTGTTAGGTATCTTGAAGTTCAACATAATTGACAAGTGGGAAAATACTTTGAGGTGACAAGATGAAAGATTTTTATCTGCTAGTGATGTGCTTCGAGTGCTCCTGTGGAGAGGAAATGGCCCTGCCTTGGGTTTAGAAATGGGCCAGCTTGTTCCTGTAACTTTAAAGCTGAGTTCAGAAGAGAAAATGTTACTCTTATCATTGTGGTGATTAACTTACAAAGTGACTTTGCTGGCTCAAAATAGTAATGGGAAGTTTGAAGTTCTTTCATTTGTCTTACAAATTAGTGTCAGTGTTGGTGCTTTTGGACAGATTGAGTCCTGGGTTTAGCAGGATTGAGTTCCTCAGGTAGTAGAACCCTGGATGAGAGTGAGTTTTTTTTACTGAATTGCTTTAGCAAGACCTTTGTGAAAACAAAGGTTGAAGAGAGCATCTTTGAGTTTTCAGGCATTACCACAGAAATCTTGCCTCTGAACACCTGATGGTAAATAATTCCTATTAATTTCTGTAAAGTTGGGGCTTGGTTAGCCCCAAACCTGTTGCTCTCCTCTAAGGAGAAGGTGGAGTGGCAAACCAGCTGTTTCTGGAGGGTGCCAGAACCATCTTGAGAGACTCCCTGGATTTCAGCATGGCATGAAGTCCTCTGGGAGCCGCACTTGGCATGTGGATACATGATTCAATGAAAAATGGAGCAGAGCCTGCTGCAAGCCAGGCTTTTAGCTGGGAACTGAACGTGCCTTTGATCTTGTCTGCACTGGGCTGGTGTGTTAGGGACTGGGCAGCACGAGGCTGCTGCTCACAGGTTCAAATTACTCAGGTTAATGTCCATTAGCAGGACTGGAACCACTCCCCGGAGGGGAAGTGGGTTTGAATGGGAAATGACAGATGTATTTCATGTAAGCAAATCTTGGGGATATCTGAGGCTTCCCTAATTGTCAAATTAGGCATTTGTTTTTTGTAACCTGAAGGCTACTTAGATGTTAAAGGGAGATCAAGGCATGGAGCCTTGTTTGTTTTTTTTTCCTCTCTGGATTTGAAACTTGCTTGTGCTGTAAAACGCTTCTATTGATTGCTTCCCATTTTCAGTGTGTGCCCACAGCACTGGAGAAGTTTCTGTTTTGAGAAATAAGCCTCAAATCCCTGTTTGTTTGCAGTTTCTTGGAATATTGCGAAGTGTGTAAGTTCAAATTGTAGGAATAAAGCTGTTTTCATGGCTAATAAGTTTAAGGAAAGCAGTCAGGGACACGTGATTTTCAGTGTGTTTCCACTGGATCCTTCTCCTTCTTATTCCCCTTCTGTGTTCTTTCCCCAAATCCTCCCTGGATCACCATAATAAGGGTTAAGTGTGTTACACAGGCAGGAAAAGCACTTGCTGGAAGTAGCTACTAGCAGAAGATGTTATTTGTGTGCAAGATACTGGATTTTAAAGCCTGAGCAGGACCTCTGGGGCTTCCTAGTGTCCAATCCCACATCGTATGTCAGGAACACCACACATTCCTCTCACGGCGTGGGAAGCTTTGTCTTTAACCTTTCTTAGCCTTCGTCTTTAACCTTTCTGGCAATGGAACAGATTTTAGAGCCCTTGTAACAAAGGAGGTGTTCAAGGCTGGGCGTGTTTATCTGCCCAGTCCTAAGGTAGGGAGGAGTGGGGCATGGGAATTCTAAGCTGCCTTTATTCCTGGACCCTTAAAATTGGTTCAACACCTTCTAACAATTCAGTGCTTATGTTTTTGTGGTTTTCTTTCAGAATAATGCGTACACTGCAATGTCTGATTCCTACTTACCAAACTACTTCAGTCCCTCCATTGGATTCTCCTACTCCTTAGGCGAAGCTGCCTGGTCCACAGGCGGAGACCCGCCCATGCCCTACCTGACCTCGTATGGACAGCTGAGCAACGGGGAGCCTCACTTCCTCCCTGACGCCATGTTCGGGCAGCCAGGGGCCCTTGGCAGCACTCCATTCCTCGGGCAGCACGGCTTTAACTTCTTCCCAAGCGGCATTGACTTTTCAGCTTGGGGAAATAACAGTTCTCAGGGACAATCCACTCAAAGCTCTGGCTACAGCAGCAGCTATGCCTACGCTCCCAGCTCGCTGGGAGGGGCCATGATCGATGGGCAGTCGGCCTTTGCCAACGAGACTCTGAACAAGGCTCCTGGCATGAACACCATCGAGCAGGGCGTGGCAGCCCTCAAGCTGGGCAGCACGGACATGGCGAGCAGTGTGCCGAAAGTCGTCGGCTCAGCTGTGGGGAGCGGATCTATCACCAGTAATATCATGACGTCAAACAGTTTGCCTCCGGCAACGATTGCGCCGCCAAAGCCGACCTCGTGGGCTGACATTGCCAGCAAACCTGCCAAGCAGCAGCCCAAGCTGAAGACCAAGAATGGCATTGCAGGGTCAAGTCTTCCGCCGCCTCCCATAAAACATAATATGGATATCGGAACCTGGGATAACAAAGGGCCTGTGGCAAAAGCCCCATCACAGGCCTTGGTTCAGAATCTTGCTCAGCAGCCAGCGCAGGTGTCTCCACAGCCCATGGGCCAGCAGATCAATAGTAGCTCACCAGTGACCCAGGCTCCGGGTGGGCAGCAGCCGCAGGCACTGCCACCTCCAGCCCCGCTGCCTGTGCCACCAGCACAGCCCAGCCGCTGGGTCGCCCCTCGGAATCGCGGCAACGGCTTCAGCCAGAACGGCGTGGATGGTAACGGAGTGGGACAGGCTCAAGCTAGTTCTGGTTCTTCTTCAGAGCCGCACCCGGTCTTGGAGAAGTTGAGATCTGTCAACAACTACAACCCCAAGGATTTTGACTGGAACCCAAAGCATGGGCGGGTTTTCATCATTAAGAGTTACTCTGAGGACGATATCCACCGTTCCATTAAATACAACATCTGGTGCAGTACGGAGCACGGCAACAAGAGACTGGATGCAGCCTATCGCTCCATGAATGGGAAGGGCCCTGTGTACTTACTGTTCAGTGTCAACGGTAGTGGTCACTTCTGTGGCGTAGCAGAAATGAAATCTGCTGTGGACTATAACACCTGTGCAGGTGTGTGGTCCCAGGACAAATGGAAGGGACGTTTTGATGTCAGGTGGATTTTTGTGAAGGACGTTCCCAACAGCCAGCTGCGACACATCCGCTTAGAGAACAACGAGAATAAACCAGTGACCAACTCCAGGGACACTCAGGAGGTGCCTCTGGAAAAGGCTAAGCAGGTGTTGAAAATCATTGCCACCTACAAGCACACCACCTCCATCTTTGATGACTTCTCACACTATGAGAAACGCCAAGAGGAGGAGGAGAATGTTAAAAAGGTAATATGTTTGTGTGTCTTGTCTGAGTTGTGCAGGGCAGGAGGTGGTCGGGGCTGCCTTGCACTGTACAAACTCTAGGGTGTGAAGGAGTGGACTTGTGGGCATTAGCCTGCCTTTTGGCTATCTGCCTGCTTGTACCTGGAACCCACACCCAAATAGTAGCCCCTCTTAGAGGGGCAGTATGTCCAGAGAAGCCATCAAGGTGATTAGAGGGATGGAGCACCTCTCCTGTGAGGAAAGGCTGAGAGAATTGGGATTGTTCAGCCAGAAGAAGAGAAGGCTTTGTGGTGACCTGATTGTGGCCTTCCAGTGCCTGATGGGAGCCCACAGGAAAGATGGAGAGAGACTATTTACAAGGGCCTGGAGAGATGGGACAAGGGGGAATGGCTTTAAATTGAGAGAATAGATTTCGATTGAGTACTAGGAGAAAATTGTTCCCTTTGAGGGTGGTGAGGCCCTGGCACTGGGTGCCCAGAGAAGCTGTGGCTGCCCCTGGATCTCTGGAAGTGTCCAAGGCCAGGTTGGATGGGGCTTGGAGCTGCCTGGTCGAGTGTAAGGTGTCCCTGCCCATGGCAGGGAGTTGGAATGGGATGATCTTTAACATCCCTTCCAATCTGAACCATTCCATGATTCTATGAAATGAGTGCTAGGACTTGGCAGAGCAGGGTGAGGAGCCTTGCCCAGGCCCTGCCTGCAGTTAACTTTGTGTTGGTTACACTGAATCTCAGCGTTTACTGAGTGCTGTGATGTAAATGAAATGTATTTCTGTGCCATTATGAGCTCCTGGATCGGAGCAGTTTGAAGTTGGAGACCAGCAGGGCATTTGGGAAGTTGTTAGAAATCAGAGCTGGGTCTTAGAATAGCCGCTAATCCACCCCCTGGCCACAGTGGGGTCAGCATAACAGATGTCTCCCTCCACTTGTAAAACCTCCAGGAACAGCAGTTCCTGTCCCTCCCCAGGCAATCTATCCCTCTGCTTAATTATCCTTCCTGTAAGGAGGCTTTGTCTAATGCCCAACCTAAATCTCCCTCACTGTGATTGAAGTCTGTGAGTCTGCTTGTCCTGTCTCTGGTGGACATGGTCGTTGTGTTCCTCGTTGATCTGTCTGGGGCCATGGTGGGCTGTCACCTGCGTGGCACTGCCAGCAGTGTGGCACATCAGCTGAGCTCACAACTCGCCTTGCAGCTGCTCTCAAATCCTCCTGTCATCATCTAATCCTTAATGATGCATTAATTGAAAATCCTGCCCCAAATTCAAGAGCCAGTGGACTTTGAATCTTACTTGAGTTCAGCTGTAGTAAAGTCACCTGGGGCTGCCCTTCCCCTCAGTGTGGGTCTGGCTTGTGTTTGATCAAAATGATAATTATTAAAATTAGCATTAGCACAGCTGGCTGGGAGTTTGCCAAGTTTCTTGATGATCTCTTTAGTTTGAGCAATGGGGAATTTTTTACCCAAGACTTGAAGAATAGAATCAGGAGCTGCAGCTGCTCACTGTGAGTGAATGCAGCTTTTAGTTTTTTATATATATTTTACATGGAGCATCATATAAATAATAACACTTAGGCACAAAGGTGGTCATGTTTTGCAGCTGATAATCATCACTTGCAGTGCTTGGAGAAAGTCTCTAAGGGAGGAATAATAAATAGCAAGATGTGAAGGTGTAAACTGGTATTTTGTGAGGATCTGATTGTTTTGTGTGCTTTCACATCCTAGAATCGTTTCACTTGTTACCCAGCCTTTATCTTCCCTGTGAAGGAGGTGAGGTCCTGGCACAGGTTTCCCAGAGTAGCTGTGACTGCCTCTGGATCCCTGGAAATGTCCAAGGCCAGGTTGGATGGGGCTTGGAGCAACCTCTTCTAGTGGAAGGTGTCCCTGCCCCTGACAGGGGGTGGGACAGGATCATCTGTAAGGCACTTTCCAACCTAAATCATTATGTGGTTTTGTGATACCCTTTAGACCTGACATCAGGGGGGAACAGTTGGCATTGTTAGACAGTCTGACCTTGGCACAGTGGGAGAATGCAGGGGAAGGGGAAAAATGCTCCTGAAGGACAGGTTAAGGATGGATGGATGAAAAGAGTTAATACTAAGTATGGGTAAGCAGAAGAAGGAGGAAAAGAGAGGAGAAGGCTTTGGGAAAAGCAGACAGAATGATGGGCTCTTCTGGAAAGCTGCTGTGTTTGCTGTGTAAAGTCTGAGAATCAAGAATATACTAGAAATGAGGCTTAGCAATTTTCTTAAACCATCTTTATTCATCTTCCCTGTGGCATTTTGAAATCTCCTCCCCTTGCTTCTTTCTTGAGATGTGCTGGTGTGGAGAGTTGAAAGCAGCAGCAATAATCTGAGTGCCAGTGCTGAACCTTTCTTCATTGGAAAAGCACTCTTTCTTTGCAAAGGAACTTAGTCATAGGTCTTTGGAATTCACAGAGGAGAAGGGAGTTTTGTAGACATAGTTGGTGTTTGCTCTTTGCTATTTACTCACCCTGTGTTTCATGCTCTGGGCTCCTGTAATATCCGGCACGGAGGAAGTGACTCTCTGGGCCTTGGTCCTTCTTGCAGCAACAGTTTGACCTTCTGGGCCACTTACTGACACAGCCTGGAATGTGGTTGGGGTTTCTGTACCTTCTCTTTCATGGTTTCATTGAGGACCAGTTATTTTGGCTGAAGGAGGGTTTTCTTTTTTCTTGGAGTGATGCCTACCATGGGACTAGAGGAGCCAAAAAGCTCAAACCATGTTCTATCTGCTTGAAGCATCTCAAGTAATCACCTGAATTTAAAAAATATATGAGGAACCAGAGTTGAAGCACTGGAAAGTTAAAATGCTGCTCTGGCAGCAGCTCCCTGCCTGCTTTTTGTGCTGCTTTGTGCTGGGGAAATCCCATTGCTTCCAGCTCTTTTCTCTCTCCCACAGTGTGAGATCTTCATGCTCTGCAGTTGTGTTCCTTGAAGCTTAAATGTCAAGGTTTGGCTTGTTTTGAACTTCTCCCAAGCTGAAATTGTTTCACTCGGCTTCAACTTACCCAAATCTTTGTCTTGTTTGCAGTTTGATTCCTGCCTGAGCAGATGGATGATCTCTTGTGAAAGTCTGGAAACTCTTGAATATTCTTTTATACTTCTCACTGTTAGTCATTTCTTCAGAATCCCCTAAAGCAGGTCCAAGAAATTACATGAAAGATGTGTAGTGTTTATGGGTGTTTCCATTGTCCAGTGAAGGGAGAAGGGTGGGTAGTTAGTTCAGTGTTGAAAACACTGAAATAATCCTCTTTCTTTTCCTTTCCTGTTGCTTATGCCCATCCTGTTCCTCTAAAGCTAATCCCCATTCCTTTAGTGTGTCTTGCTTTGCTCTGTTAATCCAGTTTTTTAGAAGGTTTGAATGTTCTCCTGACCCAAAATGGTGGAGCTGACTGGCAGTGCAACCCTACCTGGAGCACTCTTGAAACCCAGAACAGCTGCTTTTATGGTAGAGCTTGTCACTGACTTCTTCCACGTAAGAATTATTTTCTCTTTGCTTTAAACAACCGAAGCAGCAAGACAAATCCCTGCCCCATGGTCATGCACTTGGATTTCTAGGAATGCTGCAGTGACCTTGGTGTAAAGATCTCCCATAATGAGCTGCTTGGTGTGAAAGGTTGGCAGCTTGTGTTTTGGGGAAACACAATCAGTGGATACTCTAAGGGAAAGTTATTTTGGTTCTTTCTGCCTGCCCAGGCTTGAGATATTTGGCTACTCACAGGTTCCAGGGATTTTAGGGAGGCTGTCTCATGAAAACCAGCCCTGTGTAGAGTGCTTAGTGGTCAGGTTGGCAGCTGAGAAGAGACACTTTGCACTGGGACTTTAAGTGTTGAGTCAGGCTGAGCTGTGCAGGATGGGGAGGGCTTTGATGTTTGTCATGCTGAGGATTGGCCTCAAAGCACAAAGGTGGGATTGGCCAGATTGGATCTGTTATTTCTGCAATTGTGCTGCTTTGTGCCTCAGCTGATGCTGTCTGCTGGTTAAAGGAGTATTGATAGTGGCAAGTGTCACTGCCTCTTGGAACACGTGACTTAAGGGAAAACTGAGGGGTGTTGTATGAGCCTGTTTGAAATGGGCAGGCTATTTCACAGTCACTGCAATACATGAATGCTTTCTGATGGATTTTACAAAGCTCTTTTTTTCTTCCCAATTTGTAAT
Source organism: Eopsaltria australis (assembly GCA_034509425.1). Classification (NCBI taxonomy): domain Eukaryota; kingdom Metazoa; phylum Chordata; class Aves; order Passeriformes; family Petroicidae; genus Eopsaltria; species Eopsaltria australis. The sequence goes on from JAVTVJ010000520.1 coordinate 386,509, forward strand.
CTCAGAGGGGAGGAGAGAGAATATTCCCTATGCAGTGGGCCAGCACTGTTTCCTCCTGCTGTTAGGGTTGTCTTGGAGAATGCTGCATTTGCTTTGGCTTTACCATATTCCACAGGACAATATTTCTAACTAGAAGATTCAATTCCTGGATATTCTATATCCAGGCAAAGCCAACTGTGCTCTGTGGCAGCAGAGGAACACCCCTTCCACTCACACAGTTCCTTTCATTCAGTGATCCCAGGGCTATTTGCTGTTTTCTGCTCCAAATCCTGACCATAGTGAAATTAATTGATTGATGCACCAGGACAGAATTTCTGCTGTGCTGTTCAGCAATGCACATGGTTTCAGTTTATTTCCAGGCTGTTTAAATCCTGTAGGTCTGTGTCCATGCTCCTATATCTGCTCAGGAATGGAGGGAACAAACCATCCTGCTTATTCCAGTGGCTTGGCACTGGCTGTTTGTAAGGAATACTTTGTGCTTATGATATTTTTAAGCCAGCCTTTAACAACACTCAGATTTTTGCTTGTGTTCTAGCTGTGTCTAAAGACAGGAGAAAACTAGAGGGAAAATTTATATCTCTCTGATGCTTTAATCTGTGTTTTGTGCTGTGAGACAGGGAGCTGTGTTTCCTCATCCTTAAAACAGGAGCAGCTGGGAGCCTTTTCACTGCAACTGAAGTGGAATCAGAGCAGTGGAAGAGCAAACCACTTGCACTTGCCTTGCAGTCCTGTCTCTCACTATTAGTGTTGTGTTAGAAGTCTTTAAAATAATATCTTAATGTAGTGTTAATATTATAAAATAATATTTGAAGTTGACTTGTTGACGTTGGTTTAAGGGCCTGTTGAGATGCACTGTTTACATTTTTTTCAATTGTTTTATCCCTGTCCATGGCAGAGGGTGGGAACTAGAAGATTTCTAAGGTCCTTTCCAGCTCAGGCCATTCCAGGATAGGGATTGGTGTTGGGCCAGACAGAGAGTGCAGGCCATCTGCAATGGGATTTCCCACCTCTTAGAGCATAAGGAGTTTATTCCACGCTCTGTTCTTGTGAACTTGTTCCCAGCCTACTTTTTGCTCTCTCAGTATGGACAAAGCTTCATGTCCCCCCACTCCAGGTAACCTCAGCTGGATGATTTCAGCTCTGAGCTACAGAATACCCTGAACTAATTGTTCTTTTAAATATGTTAATTGAATGGATTATGAACATATTAATGACTTCAAACGAATGTCTTAAAATTTTAAAAAACCCTCTTTTTTTCTCTTCAGCAGATGAGTTAAAATGGGGGAATGACCTTAAACTGAAGATAGGGTAGATTTAGATTAGATATTAGGGAGAAATTAATTTCTGTATGGGTGTTGAGGTCCTGGCAGGATTGCCCAGAGCAGCTGTGGCTGCCTCTGGATCCCTGGAAGTGTCCAGGTCCAGGCTGGATGGGGCTTGGAGCAGCCTGGTCTAGTGGGAGGTGTCCCTGTCCATGCAGGGGATGGAATGTGGTGGACTTTCAGGTCCCTTCCAAGCCAAACCAGTCTGTGATTCTGTGACAAATTGTATGCATATGGCTGGCAGATTCCCTAGAAACACTCCAGTAGCTGCTGTGGAAGTGTCCTTGGAGACCCCAGGGGGAGATGACTTAGAAAAAGAGAAGGATCACTGGTGGAGAAATTCCAAAGGGGCTGGATACCCCCTGGAAAGTGAAGTGACCATGGTTTAACCCAGGACAAACCAGAGTAGCCATTGCTGGTGTCCATCATCTCCTCCCTCCCCCCAAGAGCCTTTATACTACCCCATGTTATCTCCTGGGCCCCTTTCCTTCCCCATCCCATAGGGCCAGGTAACCCTGGACCTTCCCTATCCTCCCCCAGCCCCCCTGGTGATTGGTGGTATGAGATAACTCTTAAGGCTGTGTCTGAGGGCCCCTTGCCCTCTTGGATTCCTGCCTCTCCTCTGTGTGAAGACCCTGCAATAAAGCCACTCACAATTAAAGGCACTCCAAGAGCCCTCTCGTTATTCTACCTCAGCTGATAGCTAAACTGGACAGTTCCTGCACCACCAACGCAGGCTGCAGTTTCTCTGGCTCAGTGTCTGGAAGACACTGCCAGAGCGCCCTGGGGACAGGGGGATTCCTGGAAATACAACCAGCTGGAATCTGTCTGATTAACGCCGGGCTGGACAGAGGAACCAGCGAGCTATACGCTCTGGAGGGCTTGGAATGCAGAAGGGAGTGTGGTAAGGTGTCAGCAGTGGGGTTTGCTTTGGTTTTTTTTCTTCTTATCTTTTCCTCCAAGATTTCTGGCTAACTTGCTGGCACTGAGGTTGGGCTACTGGCACAGGTACACGTTTCAGGTTATTTTATTAACAGCTGCTTCCCCAGAAAAAGTACTTACCTTCCAAGCAAAACTCTTTGCCAGCTGTTTCATTCAGTGAAACCCCCACTCAGGGCACGGTTTGGTTCAGTTCCTGGATTTTTCCCGAGTGCAGAAGTACAGTGGGTCACAAGACATTGCTGAAAGCTGATTAGGATCTCCAGAAAACAATCGAAGCGCATTGATCCATGGACAGTTCATCAGGAACACCTCCATGCACAATGTTCCTTCCTTGTTCTTACTGAAACTGTACTTCTGCACCAGCTTTTTGCCTGAAAGAAGCTGCTTTCTTCTTTTCTGCCTCAGGTTCATGAAGCTCTTTGTTTTGTTCCATGTGGTCACTCTCACCACAATTAGTCCTCTCATTTTCCTGCATGTTCTGGTTTGTACCTGGCAGTCATTGTGCTGTCTTACGGCTTGGTGAGTTAATAACTAATTCCTTAGTGGTGCAAACCACTGGAGGCTTGGCAGCCAGAACAGTGCCAGCACCCTGCTCTACCACAGCAGTTCCTAGGGAAGTCCCTGTGAAACAAGGATGCTCATTATGCAAAGTGATGCCTGAGATAGAGAGTTGTTTGTAGCTCCTTGCAGTGACTAGTGCCCAGTATGAGCCTTTTTAATTGACATAGAAGTCATGTAACAGTGTGTTTGAGCAGTTAATGATGAACCATTTGGAGTTTGTGCAAGAACTTGGAAATTTCTGGTTCTTTATAATTAGAATTTTTTTTTCTTAAAAAGCACAATGCTGACCTGCTTTTCTGTGTGGTTAACTGCAGAGCTATTGTAATGTAATCCCAGTTTGGCAGACTTAGATAAAATCTACCTAAAACTCTTGTCTTCTGTTTCTAATCTTGGGGGAACAGGAGTTTCCTTCCCTGTATCTGTGCACGGTGGGAGGGGGCTCTGCTCTTTCCATCTCAGCTCTGTTATTTGTGGTACCATCTGTAAAATACCTTCAGAGAATTTCCCATCATCATCTCAAAGTTAAGGAAATCCCTGATCATCAGCCTTTTGGCTGTTGCAGCCTGATTTGGAGTTCAGCTGATTCCAGAGCCATATTCATGATAAACTTAGAGGAAAAAAAAATACTAAATACAAAACTCTGTTCCAGTGAATGTGGCTTTGTGTTCCCTTTCAAGTGGCTGTAAAATGACTGGACATGCTATAGGGAGTGTTGGCTCTTTTATTTGAGCTTGTGAATTCAGCTCTTCATGTTGGCAGAAGCAGGCAAATAGATCTCTTCTTGTCCTCTCATAATACAGAATATTGTGGTGTGTTTTTCTTGTAGTATGAAGTGTCTCTTCTGTCTTATTTGGGATGGAGGTGGTGTTTAAGCCTCAAATACCAGGACAGCTGCAGTGGGTCAGATCAGAGTCTAAGTGTGTCTCACGTGGCTGCAGGAGCTGCACATCTGCTGGGCACAGAGAGAGGCATTGCTTGGGCACCCCTGTTCTCTGTTTCCAGTTAAAAAGTCCTGTGTGCGGCTGGCAGTAACACAGTAGAGAGCAAACACCTGTGAGGGCAGTACTGGCACATACCCATCTCTGAAGGTTTTCCTTCCCTTGAACAATGTGGCTTTGGAATTTATGTAGCCCCTAGGATGTATCTTTGTCTTTATCAGTTCATGATTTTTTCTGTCCAAGATCTCAATGCACTCCTTGAGCATCCATAGGATCTCCAGTTCTTCAGCTTAATTGTGTGTTGTGAGGGGAAATGGGTCCTTTTGGTTTGCTTTGAGTCTGCCTTGTGATTCCCCCTTGTTCTTGTGTGAGAAAAGGTGGTGAGCAATTATTTCACTGTCTTCTCTGTGCCTACTCTGCTTTTCCAGTCATCTGTCTTCCAGGCCAGAGAGTTAGAGCACAGTGGCTCTGCAGATGGAAATGCTTCTGCCCCTTGCTCATCCCTGTTTTTCTTTGACCATTTTCCAGTTCTGCTCCATGCCTGTAGAGGTGGAGAGGAGCAGAGCCACACTCGGCTCAGGATAGATCCTGGCTGGGGTTGTATAACAGCACAGTGGGATGTCTTGTTCAGGGTGATATTTGCTTTTCTTCAGGGTAGGCAATTTACAGGAGTTACAGATAGTGTTTCCAGGGTTAATGGTCAGTTTGGAGCCTGTAATCTTGGATTTAGGGTAGGGATTTTCTGCACATTTAATTTCTGCATCATTTAATTTTTCTCAACCAGGTAGACCAAGCATCCTGTAAAGTTCAGCAGCTTTTTCTCACAAAGTTGTCCACTTAGTCAGCTGCTGTTTTTATTACCCTGAATAGCTTAATATCATCAGTAAACTTGGTCACTATTATTCACTCCTCTTTCTAGATATTTTATGAATATATGGAGCCACAAATTCCACTGAAGCTCCATGGGTTTTCAGTCCTTGGCATTAATACCTGTATGGTGTGACAGAGGGCACTGCCAAGGCTTTAACTCCACAGCAGTGAAGATTTTGAAACATTAAAGTGGAGTTCCTTCCATTTCTAAAGAGTTTTGTGGCACTCGTGGTAAGACTTCTTGCCTGAGCAATGGCTTAAGGTAACCAAAGTAATGAAATGCATTTCCCTTGTAGTGATGGGGAAGAATAAAAAACTCCCTGGTTGTTGAAGACCAGGAGAATTTTCTTTCTTCCTAATGACTGGAAAGCACTTGTCTTATTTTGCTTGAGCTCCAAATTCAGCCAGTCCAGTTCCAGTCTCTGTTGTGAGCCCAGTTGTCCTCCCATGGAATGCCACTGGGAATCCTCCCAGCTTGCTCTGTCTCCTTTGCTTTAAATATTCATGCATGTTCTCAGCTTTTCACCATTCTGTTTCCTGCCCTGTGGGACAAGAGTCCTGATGTGGGAGTAATTATAAATATTTATGCGAATTGGGCTGCTTTATTTAGGCGATTAATTGTGATGTTTAAGCAAGAAGAGGTTTGTTCTTTGCCATTGATTGCATCAGTTCTAAAAGGTGCCTGGAAAGATTCTGGGGAGCAGCAGTGTGCCTGAGGATGTCCAATAGCTTGGACCACCTTGTGTAAACCCCCCTCTAGAGGAAAAGCCTTGGCTGTCTTCATGCCCTTCTTTTCCCAGGCTCATTGCTCTGACATGGAAATTTGGTGTCCAAGGCCATGTGTCTCTTCTTGGCTTCTGCTTGTTCAGTGATGTGAGCTTGCCCTTTTCAGGGTTCTGTGGATATTTGAGTTTGCTCTGTTAGATTTTGATCTGTAGAAGAAAAGGCCTGTCCTGCTCTGACAAAGAATCATTTTTATTTGCATTATCTCCTGTCTTCCTTGGTGCTGAATCCCATTAAGTGAATGGAAGGTAGGATGAAGGGGTCAGGCTATAACCAGATCATTACCTGATTTTTATCCCCTTTTCTAGACTAGGGTGTGGTTTTTGTTGTAACCATGATGGCTTTTTAATGCTGACAGCAGGAAAAGTCATGTTTGGTTTGTAAATACTGGGACTCGAGACTGCTTGTGGAACATAACACACAAGTGATGCATCATCCATCATTTGTGCTGGGTCTGTTCCTTGAGCAGATCGTGCTGGGAGGGCCACGGGCTGCAGTAACTCCTGATTTCTGAGGCAGGGATCTAAGCTGTGTGCCTTGGGGACACAGGTGCTTGGAAATCCCGCTGGGTGGCTTGGCTGGGATGGCAGAGTGCAACACCACAGGCTGAGTGGGGCTGTTGAGGGCTTGGTCAGTGAGGGGTGTGTGTGTACCAAGGCCAGGGTTTGATTACAGGCTCCCCAAGGCTGCCAGAGCTCCAGAAGCATTTGGACAGTGCTCTCTGGCACAGAGTGGGATTGTTGGGGTGTCCTGTGCAGGGCCAGGAGCTGGACTTGATGATCCTTGTGGGTCCAGTTCAGGATTTTCTGGTTGGGTGTCTCAGCCTTTTGGGGATTGATACTGTGGGAATTCTGATGCTCCAATGAAGCAATCTCCTGCTGTTTCCTCTGTGGGCAGGCACTGGGTGAGTGGTGCCTTTTGCTTGGAGGACCTTCTCAGGCTGAACTGAGACTGGGCCTGGCCGGGCCTGGCCTGCCCAAGGGCTTTGGGCTGTGCTCCAGCTCAAGCAGGTCAAAAACTAGGGTTTGTGTGCTACACAGCTGGAAGCTGTGCCCTGGCTCCTTCTCCAGGTCCTCCTTTGGCTCAGTCTGCTGTTTCCATATCTGTGGTGTGGCAGTAAAATCCTTACCTTTGCCAGGAGTGTTGATGCTGAACCTTGGTTGTCAGTCGAGGTAAGAGCCTCTGAACAAATGGGCAGTGTTGTCTCTCGTTGTCATCTTGTCAGGTACAAACTCTTGAACCTTTCCTTGTTGGCTCCCCTGCAGTGTGAATATGTGAGGTGATCTCTCATTGCTCAGTTGCTTTGAGTGGTATGATTGCAGAGGGCTCCTGTTTGCATACTTGCCCTGTGTGAGCTGGGGCTCAGCACAGGATTTGAGCCATGGCACATATCAGCCATTCCCATGCTGTGCTGCTCTTGCCCTTCCTGTTCCTGAAGGGTTTGATGGATGGGGATGAGTCTTTCTTGCTCTCCCCATGTGGATCAATAAGATGCGGCCCAAGTTTAATGAAAGTGTAGCCAAAACACTTCCTGATGGAATCCCTTTGCTCTCCAGGGATTGTATCCCAGAGCAAAGCCCAGTGTGTGTGTGCAGGTGCTGCTCTGCCTTCTGGGGCTGTTGTGGAGCTGCATGGGCTGTGACTTACACTGTTCCAAAGGCTGTGGATTCAGAGGAGGATGAGCCAGGAAGGACAAATGTTTGCAGCGTGGCTGAGCCATGCTGTGTGTTATGGTAGATCTGGCTGGTGGTTGAACGCTCACTGTAACACCCCAAGGACCAAGATGTCTTGGATCCCTCTGCTTACATGCAGAGCTGCATGCAGCTCTGGGGAGTCCAGCATCAGAAGGATGGGGAGCTGCTGGAGCAAGTCCAGAGGAGGCCACAGAGATGCTCTGAGGGCTTGAGCTAGGCTGGGAGAGCTGGGGGTGCTCACCTGGAGAAGAGAGGGCTCCAAGGGGACCTCAGAGACCCTTCTAATGCCTGAAGGGGCTCCAAGAGAGCTGGAAAGGGATGGAGGGACAAGACAAGGAGGAATGGCTTCTCAGTGCCAGAGGGCAGAGTTAGATGGGATCTTGGGAAGGAATGTGAGGATGGTGAGGCTCTGGCACAGGGTGCCCAGAGAAACTATGGCTGCCCCATCTCTGGAATTGTTCAAGGCCAGGTTGGACAGGGCTTGGAGCAGCCTGGGACACTGGAAGGTGTGCCTGCCCAGGGCAAGATGAGCATTCACTCTCTTCCAGCCCAAACCAATCTGTGATTCTGTGGTTTTGGATCAGGGATCCACCTCCTTCTGTATCCAGCCACCCTTCCTCTATTCCCCTCTGGCTTGCTCCTTGAGGTCGCCCCTTGACTGAAGGGGAATGGGGACCTTTTGGGGACCCCTTTCCCCAGTCCCAGTTTACAGCAGCTCTGAAGTAAAGATGTTAATTTTTGGTCCCCTCTCTAGCTTGGAGACATGGGGACATGTGCTCTAGCCTCTGTTCTGACACACTGGTGTTTAAGGGGGGATTTTCCCTGGGGTTGGCTCCTTCTTAGCTGCACGCAGGCCTTGGGAGCAGCATCACCTTCTCAGTGGGAAGAGGCGATTGATTGGGGTCCACCTGCTCAGCTAACAGGGTGATATGTGCAGCAGGACCCTTGGCCACTGTCCCAGCCCAGGACACTGGCCCTGGAGATGCACAGGGGGTGAATGAACATGGCTTATCCCATGTCTGCATTTGGGAAGTGGTGGCATTAGCTCAGGCAGTTGCAGCTGCTTCCCAGAGGGATGTGTCACATTGCCATCTGTTCCTGTGTAACATAACATGCTGGCTGCTGAGCCAGGAACAGGGCTTGGCACCTTCCTTTGCATTTGTGGCTCTCCCTGCAGTGCTTGTTGTGCTCCGTGTTCAGGCCTGGCTCTGCGTCCCACCCTGGCAGTTGGATTTTGCTGTGGTGCAGTGGCTTTTTTGGCAATGAAAGCACCTGCAGCAGCCTTGGGCAGAGTTACAGGAAAAGAGGGTAATTACCTTGGCTTACATTGAGCAGCTGTTCTTGATGAGAACATGTGCCTTAGTCTGATCCTGTCTGCAGAAGACAGCAGAAAATCACACTGGCCTCACTTTGCATCCTCCAGAGGAGCTGGAGGTGAAGCCTCCTCGGGTGTGTGGCTGAGGCCAAAGCCAGCGGTGTTGACCCGAGCTGGTGGCCAGGCCTCCCTTCTGGGGAAAGTTTCTAAGGATGAATGGCTGCACATGCTGTTGTCCCAGGATTGAAGCTCTTTGGGGATGGGCTCTCCTTGGGTTTAGCAGTGGCAAAGGATGGGGTTTCCTGTAGCAGCCTGTGTGCTTGTGGGAGCTGCCGAGATGGGAAGGTGCCTCCCATCACCAGGTTAGCATGAGACTGTGGGAAGCAGGCAGGGAACTCTGTTGCTGCCCTTATTTCAGGGGATACAACTCCAAGCAGAGCAGCTGACAACACAGGGAAGCATCCTGAGCTGAACCAAAGCACCAGGTTCAGAGCCCTGACAGCATCTCCTCTCTGAGTGAAGAGGGAAAACCTGCTGTAGCTGTGAGCAGCTGCTGCAGGTGTGGCTTTGCTGTGACAGTGGCATGGACTTGGCACCTCTCAGACTGACTGGGTGGTGATGGCCTCACTCTGCAGGATCTGGAGCCCTGCAGTGCACATCGTGCCCAGACCACAGGGACCTGCCTGTCCTCAAAGAAGAGGCAGAGCCAGGGAGGAGCATCAGCTCAGGGCCTGCTGGCTGCTGGCAGGTTTTATTTCTGAGGTAGTGTCTTATGATCTGGGAATGACACTTTGAACATCTCATAACCCTTTGGGGAAGCCTGGACCTGCCTCTGTGAGAGCTTCGCCATTAAACCCAAGCAGAACCCAGAAGAGATGGGCACGGGGTGCTGAGAACAGCAGAGGGAGTGGCAGCCTTTGGTGTCTGGGGGTATTTGGTGCTGTGCTGTCTCCTTGTTCTGGTGCAGGTGTTTGGACAGGGTGTTTCTGCAGTGCTGGAGGAATACCCAGAGGTGATTGCAGCAGTCAGTGGGAAATTGCTGTGAAGTTCTTGTTTTTCGAGTGAGATGCCATCAAGTAGTGTCAGGGGTATCAGGGAGGTTTTCTGCTGGGGGCTGGGACTGTTTCAGTCCCTGCAGACCAAGGCTGATCTAAGCCTGCTTTGATGCCTACATGGGAGTTCAGGTGGAGTTTTTTCATGGAATCATGGAATGGTTTGGGTTGGAAGGGACCTTGAAGACCATCTCATTCCAATGCAGACACATCTTCCACTGTCCCAGGCTGCTCCAAGCCCTGTCCAGCCTGGCCTTAGACACTTACAAGGAAGGGGCAGCCACAGCTTCTCTGGGCACCCTGTGCCAGAGCCTCCCCACCCTCACAGGGAAGAATTTCTTCCCAAGATCCCACCTAACCCTGCCCTCTGGCAGGAAGCCATTCCTCCTTTTTCTGTCCCTCCAGGCCTTTGTCCAAAGTCCCTCTCCAGCTCTCTTCAGGCATTGGAAAGGGCCTTAGAGGTCTCCATGGATGAACACCCCCAGGTCTCCCAGCCCATCTCCAGAGCAGAGGGGCTCCAGCCCTCAGAGCATTTCCATGGCCTCTGCTGGACTTGCTCCAGCAGCTCCACATCCTTCTGATGTTGGAATCCCCAGAGCTGGATGCAGCTCTGCAGGTGAGGTGAGAAAAAAAGGAGTATGAGGAGCTGTCTGACTTCGGCAGTGTCACATCTCTGCAATGACTGGATGCAGCAGCAGCACCTCTTTTGACAAGACCAGTGCTCTTTCCCTGGCTTTGCTGGCTGTGGGTCAGGTTCCATGGCAGAGCCATGTCCTGGGATGCTGATGTGGAACAGCTCTCAGCTAATATGATCTCTGTTATTTCTTTTGCAGGAACGCCAAGGCCGTGTCAAGTAAAAGGCCATTCCTCCAGCACAGACTGCAGCAGAGATTGCATCCCAGCTGTCTTTCAGAGAGAGAAAGGAGCAAGAGTATCCCAGAGAGAATTAGGACTTTTTTTTTTTAATTCCTTTGACTTCCGAAAGACTTTTACAAACTTCCAGTTTAAAAAAAAAAAAAAAGTATTGGAATATCACAAGACATAGGACTAAAAAAACAAAAATAACAACAAAAAAAAAATCCTTCTAGGTAGAGTAGAGGTAAAACCTGTCCCCTTTCTTTTGGCTTTGGTTGTGATTTCAGAGCATACGCTTTGTTTTTTGTCTTTTTACTATGGTTTTTGGATTTTCAAGTCCATAAGTGGCATATGCCTTTTTTTTTTCTCTAATTTTTAAATCCCACCATTCCCCCTCCTTCCACCCTGTTGCGCCTGCTTCCCTGGTTTTGACATTTGCACTTGGAACACTGAATTGTAACATCCACCATGCAAAGTGGAATAACTTTATTTTTCTTTCTTTCCCCGGACTGGAAGAGGAATTCCATGAGGAAGGCGGGGTTTTGGCCTGAGAAGAATTGAACAGATAATTGTCCATGAGGTTATGTCTTAAAAGTGGTTCATTTTTCTCTGACCCTTCGTTACTCAAAAGTCAAGTACTAGGAGTCCTAAGAAATGTTCTGTTCTTGTGCATTGTATGGATTTAAAGATTAGGTCTGGATGAATTTGATTTTTTTGAAAGCTGAGAACAGTGGTAAAAACTTTTCTTGTTTACAGGAAAATGAATTTTGGACAATAAAAAGCCCAAAACAAACAAACCAAGGAAGAAATACTGTAAAATGTGTAGTGACTATGTTTCAGTTTCTTGTTAAGCCAGTGAGGAATGGGCGTTGCCTTTCTTTTCACCATTAATCACTTCTCAATAATAAATGTGAGATCCTGTTGAGCATCACTCTTGTCTCCTGCTCCCTTCCTCGTGCTGTCAGCTCCTTGCATTTCATGTATTGGAAAAATACATGAAAATAAGGAGTGGAGAGGGGATTTCTCCCTGGGTTTGAAGGAGGGTTCTTTAACCTTCGCATCCCCAGCTCAATCCTGGGGCTGTTCTGAGCCCTTTGGGATTGTTGTGGCTCCCTAGTGTGGCCTGGCTCCAGGTGTGAGGGCCAGTGCCCACCTGGCCTTGCTCCCAGGATTCCTTCCCATACCATGGGTAAGTTGGGGATGATCCAGCTCTTTCAGCCACCTCACAGCCCAAATCTTCTCTCCTGGGAAAACCACTCATTGTCAAGAAAATAATAAAAAACCCTCCCTCTTCCTCTTGTCTCATCATGGACCCTGCTGCTCATTTTTGGTGGCCTCCACCTCTGTCCAGCAGCTCGAGGAGCTGACCAAGTGTCAGTTACCCTCCAGTCTCACCAGTGCTGCTCCAGAACCAACACCAGGGGTCCTGGGGGCATGGCTGGTGTCAGGGCCCCCAAGTGCCAGCAGATTTGCTGAAGGAACTCGTTATGTGTGTGGTGAAATAAACCCTTACTGGCTGCCTTTGCCCTCCCTTTCCACTGGGGAAGGGGCTGTGGGGATGCAGAGATGGTGTCAGTGTCACTGGAGAAGTGGGGATGCAGTGGAGAAGGTGAGTAAGTTTATAAGAGGGGTTAGGTGGGGTCCTCCCAAAAAAGGGGAGGCTACAGCCCAAAAATGCTTGGAAGATTAGGGGGTGTGTTTGTGCAAAAAATACAAAACTTTATAGCATTTCCTTTTATATATATAAAAAAAAATAATTTTTGTTAAAATTGATTTCAAAATACAACCCTGAATCTGCTGTATTATATACAGGATCTTGGAGTATAAGGAATTCTAAATACAGATATATAGGGTTTAAAAATGCAAATACAAATTTTGTATATATAAATTAAACAATAAAGGGCTTGAAAATGGAAGAAAATATCTCTGTGAAGGCAATGGAAATAGCTGTGACTATTCAGAGTTTTCTGTCTCGGTGTGACACAGGCTGAGATCTCGGCCGGGACTGAAATTCCTGCTGCCGCCCGGTGGTCAGTGCCACGTGCTGCAGCCCGGGGAGGAAATGTCACACTCGAAATGGCATTTAAATTTAAATTTTAATTTAAATTAGAGACCCCTGGAAAAGCAAGGGCGAGGTGGGATCACCTGGGGCCCCAGAGGACCGAGGTGAAGGGGATGAAGAAGCAGGCAGCAAACAGCTTCCACTGCTGCTCACTCCAGCAAGGGGAGCTCCCTGCACTTTCCTACCCAGCATCTCTTCCAAGCCCCACAGGGAACACACGGGTACCCAAGGCTGATCTCCTGTGTGCTTCCAGCAGCACAGACACAGCGGGAGGACACGCGTCAGCGACTGCCATCCCACTTGCTGCTCTCTCCGCATTTTCCCTTTCCAGTGGGATGCAGATGCCACCCCCCAGAGGCAGGAGAAGCGCCTTGCAACCCAGTACAAAACCCGCCTGGCAGGCCCAGGAGCCAGCAGCCATTTGTCCTGGATTTCCTGCTCACAGGCACTTCCAGCCATTGAGTGCCACTGATAAACTCCATCATCCCATTGGGAGATGCCCCGCCCAGGGGGAGGAACCAAGCATCCCCATCTGGATATAAACTGGGATTGGAAACACCACAAGGCAGCTTTTCCACTGCATTCCCAGATGAAGACCAGACCCTTCTACACCAGCACTGGACTTTCAGAGAACTACACCTTTCACAGGATCCCTGCTTCAACAGAACCACATCCATCCCTCCCAGAGCTGCAGCCACCATCCAACTGGACTGCTCCCAACACCCTGACCACCAGGGTGTCAGCTTGGATTCTGACTACTGCATTTATTTTAATTTTTCTATTAAATTGAAGTTCTGGCTTTGAGTCTCTCACGGATTTGCTTTCAAACTGCCACAACCATGCACTGTAATGCCAAGAGAAAAGTGGTAGAGAAGGCAAGGCCAGGGAATGAGAGAGAGAGAGAGAGAAAGAAAGAAAGAAAGGGAAGGAAGGAAACCAAAGAAAGCTGTCACTTGCCTGCAGAGTGAATGGATATTTTTGAAGGTAAGCAGCAAGGTCTGAGCAACCTTTTCCTCCTGGCACAGCAGCGTGTGCGAGATGCAGCCAGAAACCTCTCGGTTTAGATTCACACTGCAAGTGGGACACTGAATGTGATGATGTGAATGGCCGAGCAGGAAAGAACAAGGGCTCTAATGGGACTCAGAGAAGCCTCATTGAACCAAAGATACTGAAATGTAAGTAACTTGGGTCAAAGTTACAAGATGCTTGTATAGCTTGGGTTATAAGATACCAAAATAACCTGAATTGTAACTTTTTATACCAAAATAACCTGAATCGTAACTTTCTCTTCAATGTAACAGCCAGTATATGGTCAACTACTCACCTGATGCTTAAATAAACAGGAACTCGCCAGCTGAATAATCTAAAAAATAGCCAGGTATAGCGAAATTGGGAAGCAGCAGGAGGCACTAATGAGAAATTGGCAAATGTAAAGTCAATTAGCCACAAAATGGTGAATTTGGACTGGTTAGATCCAGAAAGACCAAGGACCACCACAACTGTGCATGCTCTGAAGGCAAAGTTGGGAAGTTCAGACACAAGGAAGACGTGAATTCCCAGTGCACCCAGGCATGGAATGCCAAGGACCCCGCGGCTGCTCCGGGCTCATCCTCGGCACAGTTCAGCAGCAAAAGGCCGGGGATGGAATTCAAAAGCAAAGAAGGAAAAGGAGGAAGCAGAATTAGGATTTATCAGCACATTTCCCAGCTCCTTGGGGTTTTCCCCCTATTTACTGCAGGAATTTTTCCTTTCTTCAAGGCTCTGCCCAATATTTCAATCTCCAGAGTGTCCAGTTTGTGCCTTCATCCTTCCTTCAACAGAAACGACCCAAACAAAAAGACCCCCAAGACCCCCTAAATCGGAGAAGCACAAACTCAGTAGAAAAGGACTATTTATAACTATGAGATAACATTATGTAAATCAGTTCCAGTGTGAATACGATGATGTTATAATGACATTGCAATATTAAGCAACACTTAGTGTATGAATAAACGACAGCACATGTCGAGGGTGGGTGAGTTAGGTGGAGATAAACAAATACCTGCCCCACAGACATCGCTCTGTCTATGGGGGTTTATTTCCGGCCTTTTCCGGGCACCGAATGAAGCAATCCAGAGCACAAGCCCAGGCTCCGGGGCTGGCGGAGCCCCCGGGGCTCTGCGGCCGCGGCCGCCTCCGCTCCGGTGCTGCCGCCTGGCGGGCACAGAGCGCCACTGCCGCTGTCCCCGCCGGGGCCACGGGACCCGCGGCTGCCGAGCGTGGCAAGGGCGAGGAGCGGGAGCGAGCGGCGGTGGCTGGAAATGGACGGGAGGGTGAAGGAGGGGGAGAAGGGCAAAGGTCCGCGGGCGGGGTGGAGCGGGGCCAGGGCGCTGGAAGGAGCGGCGGTACGGGGCGGTGAGCGAGAGGAATGGCAGCGGCGGGGCCGGTTCGGGCGGGCGGCGGAGGCGCGGTCGCAGCCGGGCCGGGGCCGGGGCCGAGCGGGGTCCAAGGGAGCGGCCCCGGTGCCCCTCGCAGGAGGGCGGAAGTGGCCCCGGGCCGGCCTTCAGCCACACTCAAGATGGCGGCCGCGCCAGGACCGCGACAGAGGCGTCCCCGCCGCTGCCGGTCCCCGCTTGCGCGGCTGCCGCCCCGCTCCGGCGCCGCTGGCCCCAGCAGCTGTGTCCCAGAACCGGGAAAGGCAGAGGAAAATCGCGCTGAAAGCGCAGGGTCGGCATCGCCGCCGGGGCCGGGTTCCGGCAGCCGGCAGGACACACGCCTTGGCGAGGTGCGGGGGGGCCCTAAGCGTGCCGTAACAAAGATGGCGGGCCGACCGGAAGTGGCTTCTGCCAGCACCCAAGATGGCGGAAGGAAGGGCGGAAGTCACGGGACGGCGCACAGAAGATTGCGGGGGGGCACGCCATGTACTTGACCTTCCCAAGATGGCGGCATCGCCCGCATGCGCGTTGGGTGGCATCGAAAAAGGCGGGAAAGGAAGGCCCCCGCTCCGTCTGTCCGGCTGCGTGCTCGGAGCCCCGACACTGACGCGGCCCCGGCGCCATTTCCCCGGCGGTTCCCGCTGAGCGGACACGGGCTGTGGCGCCGGGGGCGGGCGGGAGCCGACAGGCAGTGGGGTGCTCTCCTGTGTAGCTCGCGCCCCGCTCCGCTCCTACGGGGGGTCCCTCCCGGGCCCCGCTCTGCCCCGCCGGGCTCCCGTCCCCGTCCCGCCGCCCCCTCACACTGCTCCCCTCCCGCCCGGGGAAATGCAGGGGAACACAAAAGCGTCCCGGGAGAGCGGTCAGCGGAGCTGCCTGGGGCCATCCCCCTGCCCGCCGGCAAAGAGCAGCTGCCCGCAGCCGGGAGCAGCCAGCAGGGAGGCAGCTGCTCTTTGCCGGGGGGGATTGAGTGGTGCGGGGCCGGGGCTGGAGGCTGCAGGCTTTGCCAGGCTGGGCTTTGCCAGGGACAACTGCAGCTCCCCACATTTCTCCATGGGTGCTGGATGGGGCTAGGCCGGGTGATGCCGTTCACGCTGAAACAGCAGCCTCTTGTGTCTGTGTGTGGAAGCAGCTCTAACGCTGGCAGCCAAACTTTGCATCTCCTGCTGCCGCAGCCCCGGCAGGTGCTGCTGGGGCCGGGAAGGCGCGGGCGGGAGCTCCCCGTTCAGGCCGCGGCCGGGGGTTCCCCAAGGGAAACGGGGACGCGGCGGGAGCGGGGCCTGAGGGAACAGCGGGGGGAGCGCAGCGCGGCGGGAACGGATGGGCTGCGATTGGCGGGGCCGGCGCTGCCGCGGGCTGTGATTGGCTGGGGTGCCCGGCCCTGGAGCATAAATAGCGTGCGCTGTGGGTGCGCGCTGTCAGTCGGGAGCGGCGGCGGGCGCGATCCGGGAGCGCCGCTGCGCCGGGACGGGACCCCGCGGGTGGCGATGCGGGGAGTGCCGGCGGGCACGGGTGCCACTCCCGCGTCTGCCTGGGACGGCGGCTGGGGGCCGGCGGTGTCCAGGGCCAGCCGTGCTGGCTGTGCCGAGTTCTTTCCGCTGCTCCCTGCGGGGCTCGGGCAGCCGGAGGTGCGGCGCCTGCCTGGAGCGGCGCAGGAGGATCGGCTGCTGCTACCAGGGGCCGGGAAGAGGCCCTTCCGTGGCTTTTGGATTTCAAGTAATGTTTAAAATATCGGGAATAAAGCTGCTTTTTATATTCTTATTATTTTATTATGCTTTTGTTTTAAATAATCGTGATTTTCTTTATTGCATTACTCTGTTACTTTCCTCATTTTGTTACATTGCTTTAGTTGAGTTTTTTTTTTTTTTTTAAACTAGGTACTTGATGTTAATTTAGTAAAGGTTGTGGAGTTGGGGATGAAACACCGGTTGTGAGGCCAGTGGAGACCTAAAACCATAAGGACTTTGGGACTAAAGTCGGGCCCGAGCCAATGCGGAGCAATGGAAATGCCAGGGCTGGAGCTGGATAAATGCAGCGGGAGAAGGGGCTGCAGCTGCAGCTCAGGGCCTGCAGGAGATGCCTGGGGGGTCACCAGCCCCTGCCTGGTGGTGCCAAGCAGAAGCTGAGGGTGTGGGGGCTCGGAGGGCTCCAGGGCTGAGAACCAGCCCAAGGGCTCCTTTTGGGAGGGGGAAGCAGAGCCCAGTGCCTGTTCCAGTCCCCAGTGCTGCCCGGGGGAGGTGAGGGCAAGTGCTGGGCTGAGAACCAGGGGGAGGGGGAAGGAATGTGTTGGGGTTCAGGCCTCGTGTCCCAAAGTAGGGATCCCATTGGGGTGGGTGGGACAGCTCCTAGAGACATTGAAGGGGTGACAATAACTGATCTCAGGCCTTAGCAATAGCCATGGGCTGCAGTGAGAAGCAGCAGCAGCTTTTGCCTGCAGGCAGCAGGAAGCTGAGGAGCTGGAGCTGAGGCAGCAGAGCTGAAGGAGACAGAAATATGGTAGGGTTGGGGGTGAAACCCCTGTGGGACTGGAATAGGGAATATGGGGCCAGGATGTGAACTGTGTGGCTGGAGCTGAAATCCCTGTTGGGCTGGGATAGGAACTGTAGGGCTGTAGCTGGAGTAAGGATGGTCAGGATGGGGCTGCAATATGAGTTTAAGAGCTGAGCTAAAAGCACACAGACCTAGAGCTAAAACAAAGATACTGCCTGAGAACCAGAAGCAGCATTATGTGGCACTGCTGGGAAGATGCAGACCTGGAAGTAGAACAGAAGAGCTGACAGTGAAATAAAGCTTGTGGGACTGAAGCTGAAATCACTGGGGCTGGGAGGGGACTGCAGTGCTGGAGCTGAAATCACTGTTCCAAGGGGATAGTGGCTGTAGATCTGGGGAGCAACCATAGCATGGGACACAAACTTATGGGCTGGAAATGGAATAAAGATTCGTGGGATGGGATTGGAATGGTGTTTCCAGACATGGAGGTGGAACTTCAGAGCTGGAGCCAAAAAAAGACACTGTTGTCTCAACCTGGAGCAGCTTAACCTGGCTGAGTTGGAGAAACAGATCTGGAAGACCAGAGCTGGCAGTGAAATAAAGCTTGTGGGTCAAGGGCTGAAATCACTGGAGCTTTGAGGGTGTTACAGCTGTGGTGTTCTCTGGCTGCTTTTCTCTCTAAGTGTGATTGAAACCTACTACTGAGATGAAACTGTCAGTACTTCTGAAAATTTGCAGTATTCAGATAACCCAGGCTAGAGCTGCTCAGAACAACCTGCTTCCTCCTAATGCAGAGAATGAAAGAAGCTCTTGGTGTGATGATCTTCCTTCGTTGTAATGTAGAATTCTCTCTTGATTTTGCTCTGAAGTGCTGAGCTGAAGCAAACAGGGAATGGATGAAAGTGTCCCCTGGTATTTGTCATTATTGAAAAGTGCAGTCACTGGGAT
The DNA here is from genome assembly GCA_034509425.1 of Eopsaltria australis. NCBI lineage: Eukaryota > Metazoa > Chordata > Aves > Passeriformes > Petroicidae > Eopsaltria > Eopsaltria australis. Next base: position 404,752 of record JAVTVJ010000520.1, read on the forward strand.
GTGGGGAGGGGGTGGTGTGGGCTGTGGAGCCAGGATCCTGTTCCTGGGTGGATCAGCTCCGTGGGGTCCCCAGTGCTGCCCGTGGGACGGGTGTGGAGTGCCAGGGCCACCTCCCCTGCCTGTGCTGGGATGGTTTTTCCCCATGTCTCGAGGGCCATGGAGTTTTGTGTTGCTCCTGCTCACAAGCAGCTGTCTCAGGCACTGCTAATGGATTGCACTGCACACACGGCTGACCCAGGAATCATTGCCTGCCTGGAACTTCTGCTGTAAAATTCCCAAAGCACCAGGCTGGGTGAGTTACCGTCATTTGCAGAGTGGGTGCATGAGGGATCTCTGGCTGCTTCCCCTTCTCTGCATCTCTGCTCTTACCTTGCCTTTCCCAGTCCAGTATCCTGGGGGATGGAGAGGCTGAGGGAGATTGGAGGAGTCACTTACTTTTGCCTGCTCAGGGCCCCTCATCCTGCCCACGTGTCCCCACAGTGCTGGCAGGCACTGCTCTGAGCAGAGGGGACAGAGAGGGGCACTGGGGGTCAGCAGATCTGGGCAGGTGATTCTCCACATCCCCCAGCTCACACTGGCACTGAACAGAGCCAGAACCACTGCCTTGCAGGGTGTAAAGGCTGTTTGGGGGCTCTCTGTAACCTCCCAGCACAGGGAGCAACCCCTGCCTCACTCCTCAGCTCATCAGCTATTCATCGATCCTTGCTGGGCTCCTCCAGCACTCATCCATCACTCACCTGCCATCCACTTCCCAAACGTTTCCTATTTCCCACTGATGTATTTCCCTACTCAGATAAGCTGATCCTGCACCATCCATAGCCAGGTGCAGCTGTGCCCCTGCCCTCTGTGCTGGCAGGGGCTCGTGGCTCTGCCCTGCACCAGTGGAGCCACAGTCACCAATTGAACCATGCAGCTGAGGAGCCTCCAGGAGCTGCTTCCCTGCTGCAGCAGGGCCTCCTCCTCCTCCCCTTAGGGCCTCAAACATGCAGGTGGAGCTGGTGCCCTGGAAGGGCTCCTTTCCTACAGCTGGCTGGGGAGTGATGCTCCCCCAGGTGAGGCACAGCCCTAAGGAAGAGCTGCCTTGCCTGAATGGGCCTGGCTCTGGGGTGTCCAGAGCCTCACCTTGGCCACAACCTGGAGTGGCACCTGCAAACAGCCTTGGTGGGCAGAAAACTGGAGAAACGTGTCACCATCTCAAGTGACGCCTCTGCTCGTGGCTCATTCCCTGCTGGCAGTGTTCAGTGTCCCTGGAAGTGACAGCTTTATTTGTACCACCAGCAGCAAGAGGATGAGCCATGCATCAGGCATGGGGGAAAGGGCGAGTGCTGCTGTTCCCTTGCAGAAACTGCAGGCACTATAAATTCCCTCTTTCCTCTGCTTTCTGGCTGCCTGAGGGGCACTGTGCTGTCAGCATGGTGAGCTTGGCACCAGCTGAGGTGACGAGTGTGTGTATCAGCATTGGGGCACTGCCAGCACCTCTGGAATGCACCAGCATGGAGCAAATCTGGGATTTGGTGCTTATTCAGGTGTTCTTGGTACTTCCCAAACCAGGACCCTGCTGCTGCACCAAGTGAGTGAGGAGCCCTGTGTGCTGTGAGTGGGGATCGTGGTGGTGGGAGCAGAGGCTGCAGTGAGTGACCAGGACACAGTGACCTGTCTGGGTGAAAATGCACCCCCAACCCAGCTGGGACATGGGGACCAGACCCAGCTTCTGCTGGAGTGGGGAGGTACCTTTGGAAATGTGGTAGGTGGGACTATAAACACCTTCATAAACCTGCTCACCAAGCAGGGTGACCCTTGTGTTTGCAGCCCTTGTGGAAATCACACTGGCACGAGCACTCAGAGCAGGAGATACGTGGTTTGCATTTTAATTAGCACTTGCCCTGCAAACAAAAACGCATCTGTAGAACCTCACTAACAGAGCCAGTTCAAACTCCTGGAGCAATGGCTCAAACGAGCAACACCAGGCCAGGCTGCCTGGGCCAGGGTTGCTGTTGGAGGTGTCTGACCCTCTCCAGCCCTGTTGGAGCTGCTGGCAATGCTGCAGTTTGAGGAGCCAGGAGCCCCAGCCAGGGAGAGGTTTTCTTCCATCACTGCAACCAGAGGTCTGTGATGCTGCTGCTACTGCCCTCATTCTGCTTCCCAATACAATGAAAACCAGACTCGGGCTAATTAAGCTGGAAACACAAAGTTGCAATTTGCAGCTGATTAAGTCTTTCAAACAATATTTATGTTAATCTTCTGATTTATTTTCTTGTAATGCCTTGACTAGGAGGTAGTCCACTGCTTGGGGAGATGCTTCCAGAAGAAGCCCAGCCTGCCCTGCCAGATGCTGGGAGCTCAGAGTGAGGGTTTTTTTTTATTTTATCCTCGCAGACTACAAGGGCCTATTGTAAAAACCCAGTTTCCTCCTGCACACTGTGCATGCATATCCACTTACACTGTCCTCCAGCCCTTCTTCCAGCTCCAGAGCTGGCAGAGTCCCGGGCAGGTTTCCACAGGATACTGATTTAAGGAATTAGTCTGTAGAAGTGTAGATGATAGAGACAGAAGAGACCTTGAGGTCATCTGGAGTCTCTGTTTCCTCAGACAGCTTTCCCTCTTCCAGATCATCCCAGGTACATTTGTCCGGTTTGCTCTCAGCTCCCTTTTCTGGAGGATGTTCTGCCTGGCTGCTCTTCCTACTTTCCAGTTCCTTAAAAAAATATTTATTTGGACTGGAAGTTTTCAGGGGCTTAAAGGTGACTTGATCTGTGTTCACCCACTTCTTCTCTACTTTTTCCCTTTTTCAGAACAGGTGTGGTTTGCCCACTCTGGGCTTGATGCCTTGGGGGTGGCTGCAGGGGGTCCCTGGGGAGGGGTCCCTGGGGAGGGGGCTCTGGGCAGCACAGGTTGAGGTGGGGCCTTGCTGGGGTGCCTTGGGATGTCACTGCTGCAGGAGTCATGAACAGTCCCTGCATGCAGGGAGGAGAAGTCCAGAGGTCAAGGGCTTTTCACTGTGGAATTTTTAAATTAACTATTAATTTAATTTTGATTAAATTAGAACTTTTTTTTTTTTCCTTACCAGCAAATGATTCTCTGCATAATTAATGCTGGCTGAGACTGCTGATTCACTTGCTGCTGCTGTGGGACAGAGCATTCTGTTGCAGTCCAAGATGTGCTGGGTTCCAGGGACAGTCCTGTAGGAAAGTCACGGTGGCCCTGGGGAGAACTTTGGTCCCCAGGACAGGGAAAGCACTGGATCAGATCCCCCCTTGCACTCAAACCATTCATATTTATTGATGAGCCCACTCTCCCCGGGGTCTGGGGTGATGCTCCCCATTAACTTTGCCTACAGACTGGCCTGGCTGCTGCTCTGTCAGATGTAAGTTGTCACCAGCCACAGCTTGATTGGATCAGATTTCTGGGGAATGAGGAGCTCCCAAGCTTGTGCCAGTTTCCTGCCCAATGTGGGCAGAGGAGAATGTTCAGGTTTTTCTCCTTGGTGTAGAGTTGTATCCTCTAAACACCCTTGAAATGCTGACAGGCTTCCCAAGGTGTGGGGAGAGCCCTTCCCCACCTCCAGCAGGTGTCTGAAAGCAAAAAAAAAAAAAAAAAAAAAGGTGAGTTCACAGAAATTTGGGATTTTAATCATGAAACATTATCTTTTAAAACCTGCAGTGAGCAGGGCAGTTGGTTTCATTATTCTGAGCATGTTTGGCCAAAATCCTCTGCTGGTGACCAGACATCCTTTCCCCTCTGCTGTGTGGAGATGAGTGGTGGGACAGGGATGGAGGTGGGGCAGGGATGGATGGTGGGACAGGGCTCAGGGATGGATGGTGGGACAGGGATGGCAGGGATGGATGGTGGGACAGGGCTCACTGGCAGGGCAGGGATGGAGATGGGGCAGGGCTCACTGGCAGGGCAGGGATCACTGGCAGGGCAGGAACCACAACTCCTGGCTGCCGTGGGGCTGAGAATGGCTGGGATTGCAGTGAAACTGAACTCAGCATCCAGGATGCTCCTGGGAGACACCATCAAGGTGCTGCTGGTGTTGGGAACAGGCTGGTCCTGCAGCCAGGGTGAGCATGCAGTGCAGAGACCATGTTTGCTCTGCTTGTTCCCTCCGTGGTTAACACTCTGCAAATAACTTCTTGGCAACGACTCCAATTAGACCAGGACATCTCCCTGTAATCTGGATCCCTGTTGTGCTGTCAGACTCAATTCAAATTTAATTTGCTAAAGGTGTGTATCAGGCAGCTTTTTTCCTTAAAACAAAACTGAGGGGAAGATATCACTGATGGAAAAAATAATACAAGTTCATATTCTCCTTACCTTAAGGAAGGAAGGGAGAGAGATGCCAGAAAACACAGCTGAATTTACATTTTAATGGGAAATGTTCTGACTGCCTGCTCTGAGAAACACAAATTGCTTTCCGGATGGGACCCTCACTTTATACCAAAGTGCAGGGAATTAAATCCAGCAGCCCCTGATGAGATGAAAGGGATATCAGCAGCCACAATCCCTGCTACCAGTGGCAAGGACAAGCCAGGAGCCTGTCCCGCCGAGACCAGAGGCACAGGCCAGGTGCTGCTGGGAGCCAGGGACACTCAGGGCTCCTGGCTCCAGCGACTGCAGGTGTCATGCCAGGGAGTGAGGAGTTGTTTGCTCTGTGATTCAAACCCTGGCTGACCGTGGCCCTGCCCCTGCTGGTGCACCCCAGCGCATTTTGGGGGTGCTGACAGAGGGAGGGCTGGCTCAGAGCGGTCTGTCCTCACTTCTGTGTGGCGATCACGGGTCTCAGCAGCAGTAATTGCACTGGAACAAGCTCCACTCCAGCCGTTCCCACTGGCAGCTGCAGTGGGAGCCTGCCAAGAGCAGCTGTGCTCTCTGGGGTGTCCCTGCCCTCCTGTCTGTTCCCTGTCACAGCAGTCCAGGCTTGCACACAGGCTCCAGCCGTCTCTCTGCGGTGCCAGCCCGGTGTCTCAGACCCCCATGCAGCCACAAGCCGTGCCCAAGAGAAGCTGCTGTTGATTTCTTTGCATCTTCAAGCATCTTTGAAGATGAAGGCATGGCACAGTGCTGCATAGTCTTATCTCCGGCAGGGTCTGTCACCTGCAGGCATTTCTGGCATGTTCACGAGCACGGCAAAGACTCATCCCTGCTGGGACTGAGTTCCTGGAGTGTGTCCCCACCCCATATGGTGCTTTTCCAGTTGTCAGAGCAGTTGTGTGCAGTGGATGGGATGTAAATTCAGTGCTGTTTGGCAAAGGCATCACTCAGACAAGGAGACAACATGCTTATTGGGGACGCTTCCAGTCCAATAAAACAAGCAAAATCATCCGTGTTAGAGGCTCAATCAGAGCAGATGTGCTGGCACCCACAAGGCTGCTTCCCTGGGGGAAACAGTATCACTGTCTGGAAACCAAGGCAGTGATAAATCATAAGGTGACATTCAGTAATTTGTTACTGCCTTGTGCAAAGCACTGCTGCTCCTCTGGGCCAGTCCTGGGCATCTGCCTGGGATCACAATGATTCCGATCTTTACGATCATGATGGGTTTGTCATGGGTTACATAATGACAAAAGGCTGCGGATGCAGGAGGACACAGACGTGGAGCTGCTGGGAGCAGAGCAGAGCATGGACCAGTGGAGGTGTTTGCTGCTGTGGGAAGAGCTGTTCCCAGCTGCTGGGTCTGCAGGGCTGAGCAGGGCTGCTCAGAGGCCCTGGTGGGACAGAGAGAGGTCGTTTCTCATGTTTTCACATTGCCAGGCACATTGCTCAGCCCTCCCTGGCAGCAGCAGGACTGATGCTGTCAGTGCAGAGCACCCGCAGTGTGTGTGGCACCACAGATGTTCTGGTGAAGAGATGGAGCAGCTCAAGGCCAGTGCTGCAGATTTGGGTTTCACAGTGATGTGCTGAACTCCTGTTCAAAAGTAGAGACAAAGTTGATCACAGACAGGAGCTGTTGGGCTGGAGCTGTGTATGAGGCCATGGTGGAGGAGAGGGTGTTTGGCCCTTCAAAAACATCAGTGGGCACCTAGCTGGTCCAAATTACAGCTTTCAGTGCTTCTCCCTGGACAGGCAGCCTTGCACTGCTCCCCCTGGCAGCAGGGTGCTCTGCACTGAAATACAGTGGGGGTTGGGACCCCTCCTGCCAGGCTGGTGTGATGGCTCGTGGTGCTCATGGGGTTGTCCCAGGAGCCACACCAGAACTGAAGAGCATTCTGAGGACTCCCTGCAATGATCCAGGTGCCTAAGTTTAACCAGCAAGTTTTCGTCACAAGGACTCTGTGGGCTTGGCTGTAGTGAATGTTATTTCCCCCCCCAAAAAAATCACAGGGAGACAAAACACCTACTAGAACCAAAACTTCCCATGATACTTCAATTGTGAAGCAAAATTTATGTTTTGATTTTGGAAATCAATGGCAATTCACAAATTACTCTCCTGTGCTGCTACAGGTCATCTGTCAGCCTTGGTCTCTGCTTGACAGGAGCCATTACGGGTTTTGTTTGGTTGCTTGTTCGATATTCGTGGTTTGTTCAGCTGCTCTCCAGGTCAGTGTGGTAATGACAAATCACAGACTCGTGGGCTTCTTTCCCAAACAGTTTTAGAAAATGCAGCTGGATGGCATCATCACAGTGCCACTGAGCACGCCAGCAGCAGCACCTGGGATGAAGCAGTGTTGAGGAGGGCATGTCCCCATGCAGGTGAGCACCAGGTGAGTCTGGTGTGGGGCAGCAGGGTGGAGCTCCAGGGATGTGGCTCACACACACTGCTGCCCTTCATCTTCCTCAGGTTGTTTATCCTTGTGCCTACTGACAGTCTGGAGGGACCAGAACATTTCAGGATCACTGCTGCTTCCTCACTCTGTCCTGCCCGTTGTGTTGGGATCCTGGCTGTGCTGGGATCACCTTTGCTGGTGATTCTTTAAGAAACCTTGAAACAATTCTTCCTGACGCCTGTTGTGATGTCTCGGAGGTCCTGGGTGGCAGTGGGATGCACTGAGTGCCCTTGTGTGGCAATGCTGGGGATGGAGCAGCAGTTCAGGGCCCATGGGGACACAAAGGGGTGGGTGTCCCTCAGGAAGGGGCTGTGATGTTGGCGCTGGAGCCATCCCAGACCTGCTGGGCTCTGCAGGTGTGGGGCTCTTTGCCAGCACCAGGCCTGTGCTATTATGGGCAAATTACCTGCAGAACGCTGTTTTAATCTAGAGAGAAATAACTTGATTAGTAATTATTGGTGCAGAACACTTGGGGAGCCTCTGCAGAGGGTGAGGACAGGCTGTTTCACTGGAGCTGCCTGTCAGTTTTGTCACCTAATTATAAGACTGTTCCGTGCCAAGCCTCTGGACAGACAGAGGAAAAAATCCTCAGTGTAATTGTATTGGTCATATTTTATAGCCACTAATTACTTGCTTTGCAATTAGCATTTCTCTGGCTGGCTGTGGAGCTGTCACAGCCCTGGCTCATGACACAGAGCTCAATGCTTGCTGTGGCACAGCTCTCTGGGGCTGGCAGGGACGGGGATCAGTCCCTGTGTTGTCTGATGCCTTTTTCTGGTCTTAGGAAATAAAGGCTCAGACAGGGTGAGAGGGTTGGGGGTCGTTTCCCTCGGTATTTTAATAGGATCCCATTCCATGGCTTCTGCCGTCCAGGTAGAACGCGTTGCAAAAGCCCCCTCCCCTCAGTAGAGTATACAATTAATTGTATACAATAGAGTATACAATTAATGCTATACACATTAGCAGATCTACCAGGAGGGCCCAATAAGGGGCCTGGGTGGGCTAACTTCTACTTTACAGAATCTGTCCTACTAGGAGACCTTGAGGGCTCAGGAAAACAGAGTGTTTGCTCTCTAACTCTCCGTGGTTTCAGGGGTGTTTGGTCTCCCGGCCCTATAAACACCATGAAACCAGGCTAAACTATCACCTAAGGCATCACAAGTGTGCATGCTGATACTTGTGAATATAGGGAACAGTGTAAGAAATATTCAGAGAAAAAGCAGAAAAAATCCTTCAAGCATCAGTCACTCTGCAGCCCCACAGCACAGGAGGGAAAGAGGGGCTGGCTGTCACCTGGGCACAGGGACACAGGGATGTGATGGTGTCCAAACTGGGACAAGATGCTGGGTCTGGGCTTGATGGCTCCACCTGAGCTCAGTGTGATCATGAATCAAAATTCTCATGTGAACTTTAGCTGCATCCATAAATTCTTCATTTGTCATTATTAAAGATATGTCAACATTCAAACCCTGGTTTATAGCTGGGAATTTACATCATATATTGTCTCTGACACAGTAAATATTCTTGTCCACAGCCCATCAGGCCGTTTTCTACTTATTAGGAATTAATGACTCATAAAACAGAGCCAGAACAGGCTGTTGGTGTTAATGAAGGGAAGGCTGTGGCTATTGGGGTTTCCCTCCTGAGGAATTACAAAGGGACCCCAATAAGCAGGTAACTGGGTCAGTCCACCCTCCAAGCTGCCCTGCCAGGCACTCTCCTCTCACATCTTACAATACATATGTTAAACCTCTGGTTCTCTCTGCACTGGCAAATCTTCAAAATCCTTCACCTCCAGGAAGGACCATCTGCTGCTGCAGCAGCATGGAAACAGCTTTCAGCAAGCAAAAACTTTAATTTATCATTTTAATTCAGCCCAGTGCCAAAAGAGCAGTAATTTATTGTGCCTTTTGCAAGGTTTTACTCTACATCTCTGTAGGGCTGGTGTTTGTTTGGGAAGTTTTGGGGATTTTGCATTTGTGTGAACGTCTCAGAGTTGTCACGATATGGTGAGAAAACTTGTCTGGTCTGAAACCACCCCGGGCTGATGTGCTGTGCTGACACTTTTCCATAAACACGTCAAGTCCTAAACTAAAACTCTTCTAACAACCAAATTAAATGGAATCCAAGATAAATCAGCAGTTAAATGCATTTGTGGATGCTGGGTGTGGTGCTACCAGTGGACTGGGGATGATGCGGGAGCTGCAGCCTGGCACATCCTCCCGGGGCTCAGAGCAGGAATGGCTCTGAGGGGTTGCACTGAATCGTTTCTCCATTTGTTGCTTCCTTTTGGCTTTGCAGAGGAAGTTTTGCATCCCAGTGCCTGATTTGTAGGACCTTTGCTCACTCACTGGGACAAGCTTGTACTTTGGTTGAAGCATTACAGAGGAATACAGTGTGATAGAATGTGCAATGTTACCTTTAAGAAGCAATTACACTTCATAATATGAATTAATTAAAACTTTACACTTAAACCAAGTAGCTAATTACACACCCTTTAGCTTAATAGAGTGCGGAAAGGGATAATATAAATGGTAATTATTGAGTTAAGCAGAATGTAATGTGCATCCAGGGCTCACCTGGGACATCTCAGTCAATACTCAATTACTTCACTGCTCTCTGAAGTCTGCGTGGCACCTGAAGGCTCCTGCTTCCCTCCCGTGGCATCCTCAGTCCTGTGATGTGCCCATGGCAGAAGTGTTACATGGTGCAGGTGTGTGCTGCTGGCAGAGCCTCCAGCCCTGTGCCCTGCTGAGACCCCGTGCTTCTCCAGCACGCCTTGATTGAGCATCCTTCCTGGCATTGCACAGCCCTGACAGTAACACAGAGCAGAAATTCAGTTAGCAAGGCTTAAGGTCAGACTCGGAGAGTTAACAGTTGCGAGGTCAGGAACAGAGAGTTACGGGAGGCAACAAAACACAAACCACAGCCCTGCACTGAGTGTAGGGGACAGGCTGCTTCCTCAGCTCTGTCGTGGTGCTGCAGGGTCCAGCAGCATGCAGCCCCACGTTAGTTATGTCTGTGGCCAGCAGAAACAGAAGCAATGCTCCTCATGCCTTCCTATCAGATGGGAATGGATGGGAAGCCATCCCAGAACGACTGCCACATTCCCTTCTGGGGATGTCTGGTGAAGTAAAACCTTTCTGCAGGTGTGGGGCAGCCCTGGAGAGCTGTCAGCACTGACCACAGCCATCCTGGCACTGCAGCAGCAGCCAGACAGCTGATGTGAGGTAATGACTGGAGGTGAATGTTCTGACTGGCAGGCACTGGGACCTGCTGGCTGGGGAACTGGAACTTGGCACAAAGCCAGAGGTGTCTGGCTGGAAAATTCTGGCTTGTTTGAGAAAGGTCACTGGGATGCTTCAACACTTGAGCTAGCTGGATGATGAACAGCTCCAAAAACCCAGCAGTAAATGGAAAGTGGGATAAGATGTCCTGTAGGTTCCTCAGCAGGTGATCTGGGCAGGCTGGCACTGAGAGAGGGAGGGCAGGATCCAAACTGCACCCGTGGCAGGCAGAGGGGAGACAAGCTGCTGGCCAAAACACAGTGAGCTGAGCTGAGAGTGAGGAAGGGCTGGGTAAGGATGGCAGCTGCGGGCAGCTCAAGGGCTTTTGTGTTTGCTGTGGTGAGGGCTCAGTCCTGTCCCTGGCTGGGAGGGATTGTGGCAGGAGAGACCCTCCAGCTGCTGACGTGGTGGGGACAGGTCCCGCTGGCTCCCAGTCCTGCAGCAGAAGGTAGCACTGCCTCCTCCCCTTCAAAGGCAAAATCCTAATTTCTGGCTGAGCAAGAAGAGTCACAAATTGTACATCAGCCCCTTTGTGTGTGTGCTTCCTGCAGCACCTCTGCAAAGGGTTTGAACAGAGATGAAGTTGAGAAGAGAGGCTGGTTAAATACCCAAGTATGGTGCTGGCTGGCAGCTGCTCCAGGCCTGTGGTGAGTATCTCAAAGCCTGGGGTGCCATCAAAGAGTCCCCAGCCATCTGCAAGGGAAGAGCTTCTTCAGAATTACTAACACTGGCATCCTATGTCCTCTTTGGTCCAAGCTAATGTTTGCTGAGGGGATATTGGAAGAATTAGTAGAGCTATTTCTCTTTAATCCTGCCCCAAGTGACAGCAAAATCAAGCTAAAAGGCAGCAGATCATGTGCTGTTGTTTTAGGCAAGAGCCCAGTGGTGTTAACAAAGGGTTTTATCATTATGGGGGCTGTTTGATTTAGAGAATAAAATAACCCAAGGTAACAAAGCTGGATGAATTAAAAGCTTAACAGCATGGAAAGGTGTTATAGCTCCACAAATTCTCCAGGGAACTTGTCTGGGCTATCCCACTCCTCCCTGAGACCAGTGACACTGCCAGCCAGCACTGTCCTTCCCTCTAGGGCTGCTCACTACTTGGTTGCTGGATTTAGCCTTTCTAGGAAAGAAGTTTTAGGGGCAGGCAGATGGTGGCTTTTGGCAGGGATGCAGCCTTGTGTGGCTGCTGGAGGGTCTGAAGAGCCAGGATACCATTTCTCACTGCTTGTGGTTTGACTTTTATTTGATGAGTCAAGGGATATAAATAAATGGGCTGTGTTTGCAAGGGTGATGCTTCTGCATCTCTGACTGGCATGAACAAGGGCTGGGGGGGAATAGTGGGTAGGGATGTTTCTGAGAATCTTCTTCGGTCTTTGCTCTCCTTTCCTGGCAATATCAGCAAGCTCTCCAGCACTGCTACTCTCTAATCTAATCAGGCCTAGGAAACAGGATTTGCTGCAGTGTCTCACCACTTAGATAGCCACCAGCAGAGTAAATACCAGATATATTCTGTGAGAATGGCCAAAAGCTATTTCAGCTTCTTTCAATGCACAGACAAGATCTCTGGAACCTGGACCTCGCCCTGTTTTGGGCTGCTGCTCCAAATTCCACCACTGCTGGCCTTTAGCAAGACTCTGCAGGTGGGTTCATCAAGACAGAGGAGGATCTGTACATGGGGAACTCGGACCAGGGGGTGTGCAGCCCCGTCCCTCTCATGAGCATTTATGGATGTCTCTCAAAGTGTTCTCCTTTATGATTCTTGATTAGTAGATAAAAGGCCATTTCTTCTTTTAATGGAGCCTCTGATGTTAATGGTCTCCCTCCAATCAGATTAAGGTGTTTTGGCCCGTTTTACTCTAATGGAGGATGATTGAGAAATATCTGGTTCACATCTGCCTCCTTCACTCACTGTGCTGTGCTGCTGCCACCGAGACCCTGCTGGAAAATAATAATAAAAAAAAGGCTGGAGGGGTTAGGGGTTCACCCCCTCACACAGGGGCTTCAGCACTCCCTCCTACCAACCTCTTCTGTGCTGTGGGCAAATCCTGAGACCATGCCAAGAAGCTCATGGAGAGTAGGGGGAAGGCTGTGCTGGGGCTGTGCTCACCCCACTGAGCTCCTGGGGCAGCTGGTGCTGCAGTGACTGCCCTCCCCTGATGCAGTGAGAGCTGTGCTGCCCTCCCTGCCTGCTCCTGCCCTCCCTGCTGCTCCTGCCCTCCCTGCCTGCTCCTGCCCTCCCTGCTGTTCCTGCCCTCCCTGCCCTCCCTGCCTGCTCCTGCCCTCCCTGCCTGCTCCTGCCCTCCCTGCTGCTCCTGCCCTCCCTGCCTGCTCCTGCCCTCCCTGCCTGATCCTGCCCTCCCTGCTGCTCCTGCCCTCCCTGCCTGCTCCTGCCCTCCCTGCCAGCCTCCCTGTGCCATGTACAAGGGCAAAGCGCAGTGCTGGAGTCTGCTGGATAATCAGAGCCATTAGATGCACTCGTGTGTGCAAGAGGGTGTGAAATGCAGATGGCTGGAGGACCCTGGGGAGCAGGAGAGAACAAGTGGGGACGTGCCCATGTCTCTGCTGAGGCCAGGATGGAGCACTGGCTGTGCTTGCTGGCCTGGGGGTCCCGGTGTCCCGGAGCCCTGCTCAGCCATGGGCATCTCTGACTTGCACAGAGCTGTGGTTGGCCCCATTGTATTAACAAGGCACCACTTCTGCATTTTAAGTGTGTGCTCCTTGATATTGTCCTGCCTCTAAATGATCCTGGAAATGCATTGTCTACTTAACTACTTTTTAATTAAAAGTCAGGGATATTAGAAAAAAGAAATCAATTCTTGTCACAATTAAGACTTGCTTTGAACAATTGCAGCATGTTTCAGTGAAGGATCCTCTCTGGGCTTATTGATCTGTATTGTCATAATGTCTAGGTTATTGCCATGGCTCAGACAGTCTTAAATGAATATTTCTCCTGAATTATGTATGTTATCTGGCAGGCAGAGGAGGCTGCCTGCTGCCACTCAGAGCCTGCAGGGCTCCCTGGGCTCCCATGGCTGCTGACTGAGGCCTGGGCTGGGATGAGCACCTTGTCCCCTGCAGTGCCAGGCTCCTCTGTGAGCCTGGTGATTGTGCCAAGGGCTTGGTGACTGGCTGGGCAAGTCTGGTAGTCTTGGGGTTTGCCCCAGGAAATGTCTCAAAGCTTGAAGGCAGGCACAGGGCAGGCAGTGGCTCCAGCTGAGCAGGGATTGGCAGCTGGCAGTGCCCATGGAGGGTCCTGCACCCGGAGCAATGCTGTCTCCCTGCTGGAGCAGGAGCAGCAGGCCAGGCTAGCACAGAGGCTGGAGCCTTCCCCACAGGTGGCTGTGGCTCCCCCAGCCATGGAAGTCTCTGTGTCACTCCCTTTCTCCTTTTTCTCTTCCTCCCTCTCCCTCTGCAGAGAGGGGCTGGTGGGAGGTCTTCAGCGCTCTCCACTGGGAAAGTGACAGGAGAGTAGGAGGCTGATTAATCAAAATCTAATATGATGAAGGACCTTTTTAAAGGTAGAAGATGTCCCAGTTATGGTTTGTCTGCCCTTTAAAAGTTCTTGAAAACTAGGGGGTCTTGGAGGAAAGAAAATTGATTTCTCATGGTTTCTCTTGTACCTTGGGGCAGGAAGTAAATTCAAAGGGGCCCTGCCATGAAAGGTCAGAGTCTGCTGCTGTGGCAGATAATGAGATCTCTCAGAGATAAATCAAAACACCTGGACTTCACCATGGAGCAGCTACTGGTTTAACCCAAGATTTGGAATCAGGAAGAAGAGAGGGCACATGCTAAACCTTGCCTGCCGTGGAAGCAGAGCTGGCAGCAGCAAAGCTGTAGCCCCCATTCTGTTGGTGCCAGGGCTGTTCCCTCCTGCCTGGTGATGCCTGGCACATCCAGCACCTCCCCACAGTTTGTGCAGAGCCTCTGGCCTCACCAATGTACTTTTCACATCATCACTGCTCCCTAACATGCAGTGGCACATCAGCAGCAGCTCCTGCAGCTGTGACCTCCCTGTGCTCCCCCCAGTCCTGTGAGCTGCACCCCCCAGACTTGGGGGCTGGGGAAAGAGAACCCTGATGGCCTTGACAACACTCCTTGTTAACCAATGGCCATGGCTTCCAAGGCTGCAGGCCCCTAGATCCCATTTAATTTGTGATCAGTAGGATTCACATAATAACTTCTGGCTCGTATTAATGCTTTTAATCTGTTGACCTCAGAAAGAGATGAGCCAGAGAAAACCAGGAGGGAGATACTCAGAAAAAAAAGAAAAGAAGCAGAGAAAAGTGAGTAGGATGAACTCTTTACCTCTCTATCCCATTAGCATGTTCGCCATGGATTGCACAATCCTGTTAGGCACAGGCAGGCTGCAGATCCCGAGGCAGTGCAGAGCCTGCAGTATCAGGGGTGGCTTTGGCTCTGCAGCGGTGCCAGGGCTCTCCTAAATGCTGGCTGCCCTCAGCGTGTTGGGGAGGGCTCCAGCACAGCCTGCCCCTGGCTCCAAGTGCCTCCCATGTTCGTTGCTCTTCATTTTGGGTTCAGTGACCCTCAGGCTCTGTGTTCGTGCCTTTGCTGTGTGACTAATTGGAGAAGTGTCTAATCCGATGTCACTGTTATGCAGCCTGTGATTAAACATGCTGTCAGCTGCTGCTGTTTACAGATAACAATGCTGCTTTCTCTCATTCCTACACTATCAGACTCATTAGGAAGGTTTATGGATAAATTAGTCAGTCTGGGATTGAATAATGTCTGACATGCATGCACTGAGAACTGCACCTTCCTGCTCTGGGTGGCCAAATGTGACAGTGACCTGAACTGCTGCACGGGGCAGAGACCCAGCCCCACACCAGGGTGACCCCCAGATCTGGAGCCTAATTGCTGTCCCCATGTGGGCTCTCTTCATGGAGACTCTTCCAGGGGTGAGCCCCCCACTTCTGGTACCAGGCTGGAGACAGCAGTAAGTGTCTGGTTGATAAAATCCTCTCTGATGCTTCATTACAGCAGATTCTGCAATACGCATAAAAAGAGGCTCTTCTTCCACTCTTCCTGCATGAAACACTCATACATTTCCAGAGAAGGTTCCTGGTGGGCTTGGTGCATGGCTGTTCAATACAGCAGGAACAAACTGCAGCTGCAGATGGGAACAGGTTGTTTCTGCCATTTGTTATTTTTTTTTCCCTAATTATGATGCAGATTGGATGCTCTCTCCTCCCTTTCTGTTTATCCAAGCAGGATTTTTGTGAGCCAATTTCTTTCTGGGCCTGGAGTGCCCCATTAGAATGGAGCAGAATTTATTTCTCCCTGAGCTGCAGCCCTTTCCTCAATCCCCTTCCAGCACTGGCCAGTGCTGAGCAGGGCTGGGATGTACAGTTGAGGAGGATCCCTCTCTCCATCATCAGTACAAGGCTGGCAGGACATATCCTGGGGGATTGGTGTGGCTGGCAGCTGGCAGTCTCTCTCTCCAGGGCTGCATCTTGCCCTGGCAGGAGGAGCAGAGGCACCTGCAGGCAAGGAAAGCTGTCCTGCTCTCTGCTGAGCAATCTGTAATTACTGGAGAGCTTTGAGGGAGCTGGACACACCATGCTGGTGCCTTATTTAGAGTCTGCCCGAGTGCTGAGTCCTGGAGTGCAAAATGCAGCTACGAATTAGCCACAGCTGGATTAAATTGCTAATTGTAATTTGCAAAGTGTGTTCCCTTCTTCTGTCATGGACAAATGAAAAAGACTCACTCTGCATGACCTCCCTGTCACCCTCACCCCGTGACGGGGGTGGGGGGGGATAATTGGTGAATGTCTTGTGGTGATTGAGTTACCAGGCGAGTCCTGAAGTGTCTTTCCTCATCAGTGTGTCATGCAAGTCGCATCTCTGATTTGCCTGATGAGCAAGAGCCAGGGCAGCACCACTCCATGGAAATCCACAGCAATTCAGTGCCCTTGCTGTTATTAAGGGGCATTCACTGCCACGTTTTTGAGGGGCCAAGAAAGTTATAAAAGTTCGCAATGCATTTTAAATGGTGATCAGCACAAAGATACAGACATAAAAAAAGCTCTTAATAAATAGAGGAAACACCATGAAACTGAGGAATCCAGGCCCAAGGTGCACTGGCACTTTGGGGTCTCCCTTTAGGGTGCACAGGGATGCTCTACTCAGGAGCAGTGTGAACCAGACTGGCACTTACTTAGCCTTCAAATTAACCAAGATTTGGGTTGCAGATTCAGTGCAGTGCAGCTCAGAGCTGCTGAGGGAGGTCTGGGAAGAGCTCAAGCTGTGGAGGGAGCCTGGCACCAGGGCAAGCACTGGCCGTTGCTGTGGCCATTCTGGAGCTTCTTCCCTGGCACTCAACACTGGACACTCACCTCAGAAGCCACATGACCAGCAGGACCAGCATGTCTGAAACACTTCTGAGAATGAGTGACGGCCACATGCTGCAGATCCCTTTGTGAAACATAACCAGCCTGCTGTAAGACCATTTCTGATGTGACTGAAAATGAAAATCCTGATGACAGCACTTCAAACAGAACTGCTGCAAATCTCTGTAAGTGGTTTTAATGAAACCAGCCAGGAAGAGAAGGAGAGCAAATCAAAGGTAGGGAGAACGCCTTTGTTCAAATGACTGTGATTGGTATCAAAATTACCTTAGTGGTTGTTTGCACCGTTGTACTTGAGGTACATCCTCATTTCTCCCTCAGTTCTCAGAGGTTCACACACCTGAGCTCTCACTCTGCACCTCTGCCCTTCAAGCAGAGCAAGCGAAGCCACAGCAGAGGGGCAGGCTGAGGGGGAAGAAGCCTGTGTGTGCAAAGACTGGGGTGCTGGCATCCTGCCCCGTGCTCAGCACCACCAGCAAAGCATCTCTGAGGGGCAGCACCTGCCTCCTCTGCGAGCCTTCCCACTGCTCCCAGGGGAGCAGATCCCACACACAACTCCTGAGCTCAGTGCGTGCCTCCAGGTGCCCTTCAGGCTCTGTGACACCTGGATCCCTCCTGTCTGCTTCTAATGAACAGCGTGTGGTAATTTGTCTCTGCTTGAGTTGGAAATTAACACTGAGTGGATCAGTGTCCCAGGCAAAGGCGGGGTTCGTGCTGATGATGACAGAACAGGGTATGACTTACATAAGTGTAATGATATTATTCTGCCTGGAGCTCTGGATTTTCTCAGTATGTGATGAATATGAGGCATTTAAAAAAATTAGACAGTTGCTCTATTTTACATTATTTTCTAGAAAGTGGATATCTGTGGGCTGTCTGGAAATCCATTGGCAAGAAACCTAAAGATGCTTAAAGGCATTTACCCAGATTAGCTGCGTTTATGCAGTCAAGGGTCTTTTATGTGATTACCTTAAAAGCTAAAGAACTGCTGCAAAACATTTATAGTGCAGACATCCTGAAGCAAAGAGTACAGATCTGACAGAAAGACAGAGCTGTTAAAAAACAAGTGCACAACTCTGGTTGCTTTGTATTTGCAGACAAATAAACCAGAAGGTGGAAGGGTTTTCCTCTGCAGCCCTGAGGCCGGGCTGTGCAGCTTTGAGCACAAGATTTATGGGGAAACTTCACATGGACTTCCATTTTCACTGTGATTTCTGGCAGTTAGCAGGAGGGGATGAGCAGGGATGGGCCAGCACTGGCTGTGATGGAGCACTGTGCCCCTGGGAAGCAGTGTCTGAGCTCTGGGATCAGCTGGGAGTGGCAGACTGGTGAGGTGCCCTTGGGACCAGATTGTCTGAGCCACTTTCCTCTGTGGGATATTCCCTAATGCCAGGCACACTTGTGCTGTATTGCTGCTGCTCCCTCTGCTCTGGCTCTGCCCTTGTCACAGCAGAAGCAGCAGAAGTCCTGGAGCATGTCTGTGTGACATGCCCAAAACAGTACAAAATTGCAGAAATCCATTGTACAAAAATACCTGCAGTGTGGAAGAGAAAGGAGAAGTGCAAAAGCTTCCATGAGGCTTCTGCCTGCTCCATCTTTTGCTCTTTCAGCTGTACATTAAGGCCTGCATCCTCATGGCTCCTTTGTCCTTTAGACTAAAAAGTAATCTGTCAGCAAAAGAAGTAAAGTTTTGTCTTTCAGTACAGATCTATCTGTCCTCCCACTGAGACCTTCAGCTCTTTATCTCAGGAATTGATGGTCTTGGTTTCTGATTCTCTTTCCTTGGTGTTTGTATTGATTTTTTTTTTTCCAGGAGGGTTATTTTCACTGTGGTGTCAAAACTATCTTTCTGTCTCCACTTACAGCAGGTAATAGCTCAGCTTGGCCAATTACACCTTTTCTGGGCTAGCCCTCTCTGTGTACAAGTTCCCCTGACAATCTGGAGCCTGGATGACCTGATGTCTTTGCTTTCCCTTTGCTCTTGTCTCTGCAGGCTGTGGCAGCAGTCTGGAGTGGGTAAGGACAGCACCCCAGAGCTGGATGTGAGCAGCAGAGGTGACCAGACAAGCTGGGCATTCCTTCTCCTGCAGAAACTGGCCCCTTGTGCCACTCCAGGAGCTGGTCAGCTGTGTCAACCTGGGGACAGCATCCCTCTGTCCTGTCCCTGGCTTGGCTTTGGGTTCATGAAGAAATCCATTAAAGGCTGCTCTGTTTTCTTCACTCCAGCAAAGGCTTTGTCATCTGCTGTTGCTGAAACAAAATTCATGAGATCATTTCCCCAAAACATGATACTTAAAATCTTAATTAAAATACCTCTGGCTCTTCCAATACCAAGACTTTATAAGTGCTTGGAATAATATTTCAGATAAATGGAAAAGCTGTGTACTTTTAACATGACAGACCCTCCTTCTAGTAAAACATATCTAACATCAAATCCTCCATATAATTCCACTTGGCTCCTCAGTGACAGGAAAGTGCACACGCCTGTGGAGCTTGGTGGTGAACGGAGCTGTCCCAGGGGTCTGGACTGATTTGCTTTCATGACATTGATAGCTTGCACTGTCCCAGCAGCGAGACCCAGTGCGTGAATACTAAAAGGAAGCTGCTGTGCCTGGAGGCAGGCGAGCGAGATCCCGTATATTACACTGTGAGAGTTGTGTGTCATATTAGAGCAATCTGGCTTTAAAGGGCATCTTTCAAGCACAAACTAGCTTTTTCCCACACTTGACTGATCACACAAATAACTGTGATTAAAGGTCAAGTGCCTGGGTTTTTCTATTTTACTCCTTAAAAATTTATATGCGAAAGAAAACCTAGAAGTTAACATAGCATGAAATTGTTATGCAGTTCTGAGCCTTTGACGACAACTAAATATCACTTTTCTTCCTGGGTGGCTTGAGAAATCTTCAGTAATAACGGGTCACTTCTTTTGGTTTCCACTCGAGGAGGATTATAAATAAACCCTGTCTTTTGCTTCCCTGCTCTGTAACATGATGGAGGGAGGGTTTTGATTGTATGAACTTGTGCCTCCAGTCAGCGTGGCTGTTCCTGGTCTCACTGGGAGCTCTTGGGCTGCAGGTGCACAGCGGGAGGGGCATTTGGGCTGCAGTGCTGGTGCAGCACTGATCCATGCTGAGCTCTCCCAGGTGGGAAGAACATTGATAAATGGATGGGAACTGCCTCACCACTAAACTCAGAGAGAAAAGGTAATGACCATGTTGCAAAAGAACTGAGAAATGGAGAGCTGGAAACACCCTCTGGCTCCAAGTGTCCAGCTGCGGTCCGAGCACCAACTCCTGTGAGCAGAGGTTGGGCATGGGGTACCACAGCCTGACTGGGCTGTGCTAGATGGAGGCTCAACGTTTTTACTTCAGACCTGCATTAATTAACATTCGACACATAATCACAGCAAAGGGAACATCCCACAGGAACAAATGTTTGCTTTGGTATCATGGTATCCACCATCGGGGCGGGGGGGAACCGGTGAGCATTCAGCCTGACTAAACTTTGCAAGAACCTGCAACACCTACAATTAGTAATAATCAAAACTTGTTGAGTTCCTCCCCCGACACAGGAGGCCGTGGCAAATATCTCAGCTTTGGTGAGCCAAGAATTGAAGAATTGCCTCCCCAGCCCAGGCAGCCCCCGGCAGCCACAGCCCTGTGCTGGGGGTGGGTCTGGCAGCACTCACCCTACCTGGGGCTGCCTTTTCCTGGCGTTTCTCTGGGCATTTCTGCTTTCACAGCAGTTGCTGGGCTTGGAGGACCTCGACGTGAAGCTGGGAATAAAATTTCAACCTAGAAAGGGCTCGACAAAACTGACATTTCTGGGCGTCGCTGGCAGGGCAGGGCAGGGCTGAGACCTGCCCCGCTGCTCTCCTGTGCTGCAGGCAGGACGCTCGAACCCAACACTCGTGCTCGCTACCGGCAGCAGGGAGCGAACATCACCTGGGCACGGGGCCGGGCCTGTTATGGCCGCAGCATCCCGGCACCAGCGAGGGCTGCCCGCGCCCCAGCAGCCCTTCGGTTTCCAGCAGCCCGTGCCCTGGGCAGCAGTTCCAGCAGCCCAAAGCTCAGCACGGCCGCGAACACCCTCACGAAGCAGCCCTTGACCCAACCGCGGCCCTCCCGCTCCCGGGGCCGCCCTCAGCCGGGGCCGCCCTCAGCCGGACTGACCGCCCGCCCGCCCTGCCCCGCCCCTCTGGCCCCGCCCCTGTCGCTGATTGGCCGCTCGGGCCGAGGCCCCGCCCCGCTGCTGGCGGTTGGCGCGCCGTGGCGGGGGCGGGCGCGGAGCGGGAGCGCGGCGCGGCGCGGGGCGCGGAGTCGGGGCGCCATGGAGACGGCGCTGCCGCTGCTGCTGCCGCTGCTGCTGCCGCTGCTGCCGCTGCTGCTGCCGCTACTGCCGGTGCTGCCCCGCGCCGCCGCCGAGCAGGGTGAGCCGGGCGGGGCGGCGGAGGCTCCCGGTGCTCCGGCGGATCCCGCTTCTTCGGCGCTCCTGCGCCGTGTCCCCGGTGCTCCGGCACTGCCGTGTCCCCCGTGCCCGGCTGCCTGGGCGCGCGGTGTCGCCGCATCGGTCCCGATGTTGGTTGCCCGCGGCGGGTCGGGCTGCGCGTTGCGGTACCGGGAGCGGCCGGCTCGGCTCGGCGGTGGGGTCGCTCCGGGGCTGGCCGGACCGGTTGTGTGGATGTGCCGCCGCTCTCCGGGGCGCGGCGATCTGCCGGAGCAGCGGGAGAGGACGGACGGGTCCCAGTGGAGTGACCGGGTCAGCCCGGGGTGTCCCGGTCCCTGCGATCACCGGAGGCACTGGGCAGCGCGCTGCCCGTACCGGGACAGGGAGACGGTTCGAGCCCTGGGGTCCGTGTTCATGGAGGCTGCGCTGCCACGGACGGACCCCACTGGTGCCGGAGGTGGGAAGAGTGTCTCGGAGCATCCCGGAGCGCTCCGAGCGGAGCGGTCGTCAGGGATGTGCCCGCCGTGGATGCGCCGCCGCGCCCCTTGTTCCCGGTGTCGGAGCCCGAGGCTCAACGTGCCGCTCGGGGCTGTGGCTGTTTGCTGGTTGTGGAAGGATCGTGAAGCTGTGAACTGAGGGAAATAGCTCTTCCTGTCAAAAATAGAATTGGCTGTTTTGCGGGAAAAGGGTGTCTGCCGGGGAAATCCCTCTTTCGAAGCAGCTGCTGGTACCTTTCAGTTCCAGCATCCGCGCGCTATGGGCACGGTACAGTGGCAGGGTTGTCTGTGGTGTGTGAGGAATCTTCCCTGGCATGGCACAGTCGCTGGGGCACTGATCAGGTACCTGCGAGGTTGTTCTGGGTGTGCAGTGAGAACTTCGTGGCGCTTGGTGCTCACACAGTGCCACCATGGCTGGTGGAGCCCGGGTGGGAGCTGCTCCCGTGCCCTGGGACCTGGCACAGCATGGCACCGAGCTTCCCAATGCATGGACTGGATGGGTTTTACCAGCATTTCCTGTGTCGGTGGTTTTCCTAACATGCTGTCTTCTCTGCAGTTGTCCTGCTGGACTCAAAGGAATCGCAGGCGGAGCTGGGCTGGACCTCACACCCATCGAACGGGGTAAGCCTGGGGGTGGGACTGTCCCTGGGCACCACTGGGGAGGGTGAAAGGCTTTGTCAGCCTCTTGGTGCTCAGCAACCTTTGAAGTCCTGCAGGATGAGTGCTTTGCTCACCACAGAGCTGGAGTGGGGGCTGGCAGCCACGGGACCTCCTCATTCAAGGTGGGTGGGTGGCTTGGCATGATCAGTGCTGGGAGCCCCGGGGAGCAGAGCAAGGATTGAGGCACTGGCTGTGAGCACTGCGACTGGTGTGGAGTCCCTCCTCAGAATTGATTTTACACTACTAAAACAAGCAGATAACCAGTGGCTAGTCAAGGCTTTGTGCTGTGATTTGCATGAGCACCAAGGGTCAGTCGAGCCCTTAGAATCCAAGGGTTGTGGCTGGGGAAGTCACTGGGAGCTGTGTCATGTAACATTTGTTTCATCAGCCCCTGGCTTTGCTGCTGGGGTTGGTCTAAAGCTGCTTTCAGGAAGCTTGGAGTTGTGCTCCTTGCAGCTTTGGGTTCATTTTCCTGAATGGAAAAAACAAAGTGTTCAGAGTTCTGGAGTCATCTGTGTGGCACGGCTGTTTCTTTGCAGAAGAAACTCTGTTCTGGGTATGTTTTGACTATTTTGCATAGATTCACCCCCAGAAGGAGTTGCTTTGGGAAATTGCCAGGTCGTCATTCAGACTGTGAGGGTTGAATCATCCTTTCACTGATCAGAATCTCTGCTCATAGCTTTGGGGAAACACTGTTGCACTTGCAGTCCGAGGATTTGTCCTGTCACAGCTAAAACTTCTCCTGGCAGAGAAGCTGCTGCTGCTGTTCATGAAGGTGTTTGATGTCCTTGTGTGATGGTGTCACATCTCCTTAGACATCTTGGATTTCTCTGGCTGGCCCAACCCCATCCAGCCTTACACTGTGTGCTAACACTGTGTGGCTGCACCTTCCCAGGGACAGAAAATCTGAGGAGTGTGTGAGAGATGAAGGCTCTGGCTCCTCAGCAGATGATGTTTCCAGAATCAGGCTTTGTTTTCCCAGATCTGCTGCCAGTGTTGCCTTCCTGGTTGCATATTCAAATTCGCACCTCTGCAGAGAGCTCAGGTGTTAGATGGTCCAGGAGCAGGGTTACTGCAGCTGGTGGGATTGATGGGCTGAGGACTTGCAGTGCCTACGACCTAATGGCCTGTGATGGGGAGGCTTGTGGTGGTGACATTTATCCTGGTCGGTGTGTCTCTGCTGGGGCAGCTCCCGAGCTGTCACAGCCCTTTGTGCTCTGTCCCCAGTGGGAGGAGATCAGTGGCGTGGACGAGACCTACAGGCCAATCCGCACGTACCAGGTGTGCCATGTCATGGAGCCAAACCAGAACAACTGGCTGCAGACGGGCTGGATCGCCAGGCGGGACGGCCAGAGGATCTTCATCGAGCTGAAGTTCACCCTGCGGGACTGCAACAGCATCCCTGGTGTGACCAGCACCTGCAAGGAGACTTTCAACCTGTACTACGTGGAGTCTGACTCCGACCTGGGCCGGAGTGTCCGTGAGAGCAAGCACACCAAGATCGACACCATCGCTGCTGACGAGAGCTTCACGCAGGGAGACCTGGGCGAGCGCAAGATGAAGCTGAACACTGAGCTGAGGGAGATTGGGCACCTGAGCAAGAGAGGCTTCCACCTGGGCTTCCAGGACGTGGGTGCCTGCGTGGCGCTGGTCTCTGTGCGGGTTTATTACAAGAAGTGTCTGAGCACGGTGCAGAACTTGGCCATGTTCCCAGACACGGTGGCAGAGACGGCCTTTGTGACGTTGGTGGAAGTTAAGGGCACTTGTGTGGCCCATGCTGAAGTGGATGTGGATAATCCCCCCCGGATGCACTGCAGCGCAGAGGGCGAGTGGCTGGTCCCCATTGGGAAATGCATGTGCAGCCCTGGCTTTGAGGAGAAGGACGGGGCATGCAGAGGTAAAAGTGGCCATTGGTGTCCTGGCAGTTTTTGTCCGTGTCAGTCCATGCTGCTGCCAGGTCTGTCTGGTGCCTGAGCACAGTTTGGACAAGTGGGATTGTCTTTTGTCAGCAATGTGTTTCTTTAGGTGATGGCAGCTCCCAGTGAACCACCAGAGCTTTGTTTGGAGGGTGGCAGCTGGTGGGCATGGGGCTGCTCTGCAGCAGGGTGCTGGTTGGGCACATGTGTCAGAGCTCTGGATACTGTCAGGCATTTCCCACAGCTTTATCTGCAATGTTAAAATTACTCTAGAACATTAATATCCCTGTTGATATGCTTTGGACACAGTTTAATAATTCAGTGACTTTACAGCTTGCAAGGTTATGTTTAAGGACAGCTGCAAAAATGGATGTACCCTGTGCCTTAACAAGGCATCCCACTAACCAGCCTGGGGCTGTGACCACTTCCATCTCACTTTCAAAGGCAGGAGAGAGCCAGGTGTGGGATGCTGCCTGTCATGCTCTTCTTCCTCAGAGTGTGTGAGCCTCCAAATGGAGAGAGTTGCTGGGCTAATGCCACCCCTGAGGGGTTAGAAGGTTCTTGCCAGCTGGGACCTGGGAGAGGGGATGAGTTCTTCAGTAAAACACATCAGAAACGACCCTTTGCTACCCATGCCTGGTGTCCAGATGATACCTTGGATCTCTCCCTTTTCACCACAAAAACAGAGAGGAAAACTAAAGCTAAATAAGTTGCAGGCAGAGAGAGTTCCCCCACACTGGAGGCAGGTGGAGAGTGAGCTTTTCCCGTGGAATCAAACCTGCCCTTCAGGAGTGCTTCCAGGCTTTTCACTGTGCTGATGGTGCTGCCTCCATCCAGGTGGTGGGATGCCCTTCCTGGTGCTCTGGGCAGTGGCTTCTCCTTAAGAAGACCTTATTAAAGCTATCGAATTGAAATCTCAGTGCTGTTGATTGCTTCAGTGGCTGCATGGCAGCCTGCCATGCTTTCCACATCTGTTTGGAGTGGGGATTTACATAGTGAGTCCCAGAAGGCTTTTGCTAATGTTTCAGGTTTCTCTGTGTTGAGTTTAAATAATTCATATTCTCTGAGGAAAAATATTTGAAGTAATTTAATGGACATAATTAAGTTTCTCTCCTCTCTCACAGAAAGCAGGTCATTAGTCATTCTCTGTGGAGCAGTGTCTGATGTCTGGTCAAATATCAGAAAATACTTTTTAAGGGTTGAAAGTTTTGGGTTTGTTTGCAGCCCTGCATTAACATAGTGCTAAGTGAATAGCTTGAAAAGATTTCTGATGAAAGCAGCCAGGGCTGTGGAAATTCTTCAATGAGGACAAAAGCCTTTGAGCTGGAGGCAGGTGGATACTTGGGGAGTTTGGGGATGTTAAACCAGCCAGGTGATGGCACAACACACCTGGCTCCAGGTGGCTTTGGAGGGTTCAGAGGGTGTGAATCTGCTGGATCCTGCTGGCCCATGAAACTTCTTGGCCACGGTCTCTGTTGCAGATCTTGTGGGCCTGAGAGGTCTGGGTGCTGGATTGGGGTTGGTGGGGGGCTGCTGCTGCTGGTGCCTGGGGGGTGGCATGGGGGCCAGGGTCACACTTGAGGGTGATGGTGGCAGCAGGACTGTGGTGCTGGGGACAGTGGAGGATGCAGGAGATGAACTGGTGAAGGTGTTTAAGCTTGGTGGCAGAGCTGGTGTCCCTGTAACCCTGATTGAACTGCTGAAAGCATCCTGTGCCAAGAGAAGGTTTGTGTCCTCACTTTGAAACTAGGAGAGATGAAACAAGGCCAAGAGGACTCTGCTAATTCTGGCTGCAGGAAAGCTGAGTTCTTTCCATGTCCATCCTCCTGTCCTGCACCACTGCTCCAGAGGCATCCCAGCACTCCTGACAAGTTTGCACGCTCCTGATGAATCATTTTGGCATTTGGTGGAGTGCAGCCATCCCTGGGGTGGGGCTGCACAACTTTAGTGTCTCTTTAGCATCCACTCACGAAGAAGAGGAGAGTTTGTCACTGAAAATGTACTCAGACTGCTTGTCTTGTCTGATGTATCTGTGTAGCCAGATGCTGCTCTGTGCTTACTCTGACCATAAAACCCATTCCCAGAAGATGCACAGCAGGCAGATGGGCAGCCCTGTGCTCTGTGGATGATCCCTTGCCTGTCCCTGTTTTGCTTTCACTTGGCTTCTCAGCTTTGATGTCTTTGTACCATTAATTTTTTCAGGTGTGAGCTGTAGTCCCTTTGGCCGTTTGTTTTGTGGTGTGTACCAATAGCTTTTGTGTAAATGGAGCCATGATGTGGGGGATCTGCCTGACATTTTCCCTCAAAGTTGTCTCCTTCTGCTTCACTTTTTCTATCCAACCTCTCGTAATATCTGCAAGGAGAATTTCAACAAAGCTCAAGGTTAATATTTACCAGCCAGATTTGTTGCAAATGAGACAACTTAAACCAGACATTGAATTAATATGATGGAGACCAGTCACCAAAAATAGCTGCCAGCCACTCTTCTTTGACAGAAACGTAAATTTGTGCTCTGGCGAAGTTTCCTCCTCGATTCATTTCCCTGCACTGCTGACAGCAGTGGCAGGAGCCAGCTCTGCACTGCTGCTGTGTCCCATGCTCTGCTGCCCCTCCCAGCACCTGGAGCCCTGCTAGGTCTGCTCAGTGATGGTCTGATTAGTGGCCATGTCCCTTGTCCACATGGCAATGACATCACTGAAAGCAGTTTTAGAGTCGGAATAGTTTCTAGTGCTTCGTCAGGATTTTTAAATGACCTTTTAAAGAGATGAGTGTTGCTGCTTTTCTGGGGAGGAAAACCTGGCACAGGAGGTAGCTTCAGTGACAGTCTTGTCCACGGGTGCTCTTGGAAATGGGGAATAACAGAAATTCCCCCTCCTTTTCTGCATCACTGGGTGGATTTTTGAGCAGCGTGTTGAATTCAGCCTGCTACGGTGGACAAGACATAAGGAAGATTTATTGTCTCTCTCTTAGGGAGAAAGCAAAGGTTTAGGGTGGGAGTGGGATGTGGGGTGAGGAAGATGCTCTTCTGTCCTTTGGATATGTCCCACCACAGCATTGTGTCACTGCAGTGTCCTCAGGTGGAAAAGAAATAGTTCAATTGAAAGTTAGAGAAATTTAAAATAATAAATTACAGTATTTTGTCATTTACTGCAAAGGTACCTCCTGAAGCCTGAGGTCTGCTTTTCTGCTTAAATACAAAAAAGATGGATCCAAATGTACAGCACTTGGAGCTTTTGATTTGTTTCATCTTTTATACATTAGCTCACCAACCTGTAAGTGCTCCTGGAGTGTATTTTATCTGCTGACTGATGCTGGAGGATTATGCATACGTTTATTTTTCCTCCTGGGGCTCTGTAAGTTGCACAAAGCACCAGGTTTTACTTTCATCACGGATGCAGCCACAGGCATCCCACAGACAGGCCCTGTGCTCACAGGGCCAGCGCTGCTGGGTGGAATTGGAGGAAATTCCACAGGAATTCTGGAGCTGGGCACGTTGTGGGGGATTTGTAGGGTGGGATCAGCTGGATGGTGGATGCTGCTGCCCATCAGCAATGCACATGGAAACACCCATATTAAACAAGCTCTCTTTTCAGTCTCTCTGGAGTTATGGCCAGGCTTGGAGGTATTTATCATTTGGGATTGCACCTTGCATTGCTGGTTCACAGTGTGCCTGAAATAATTATGGCCATGGAAGTCGTGACAGATTCAGACACAAATCGCTCCATGACATTTAATTCCAGAGCAAACTACTCTGACAATTACAGGCATCACAAGTTGTTCGCAGAATTCCTGCGAGGTTGAGGTCATGGATATCTGCATGAACGTGTTGGATGAGCTATTGAAATGCAGAAATGTCTTGCCCACAGCTGAGGGGGTTTGTGTGAGCTGAGGAGAGGCCGGTCAGCCAGTCCTTCACCGGGACTGTTTGGTGGATCCATTAGGGAGCTCAGAGAGACAACAGTAAATTGCAGTTGGCTCAGTGGATGTGCCTGCTTCAGTGTGTCCTTGAGGAACATTCTGGCATAAATAGCAATGAGGGTCTGTCAGTCCTGGCTGGATTCATCAAATGCACTCTGGTAGATATTTCAGGACTGTCTTTCTCCTGGACTAAATTGCTAAATTTAATTTCAGCTGTTAAGAGCTCTTTGTTGGGGATGCACAAAGATCCTGCCCTTGGACACAGGTTTTCGTTTTAGTGCTCCACAAATTATTTAACAAGGACAAAAATTGCAGAGCAGCATTGCCTAGAGGTGTTGGAATTGCTGGGAATGTGTTGGACCATAGGCTGCTTGCTGAAAACCAGTTATTAAAAACCTCCAAGCTGTGTGGAAGGCAAGGTGCTTCTGGATTCTCTCAAGTGGTGCAGCCCAAAGTTGCCACCCTGGCAGACATGGAAGCGAGGTGAGAGGAGCTGGAGCCCGACTCAGTGCTTGCATTGATCGCTCCTCGTGCTGACTTTGTCCCCCTCACAGCAGCACAGAGATGGGACACGACTGCTGTCCCTCTCTCTGCCTGCAGTATTGATTACAGCACTAAGACAAGGTGAGATCGCAGACTCAGAGCCTTTCTGCTGCCCGAGGATGTTTGTTGGCAAAGCTCTTTGGCCACCTCAGTGCACCCCTGAAACTCTGTTCTGTCAGTGATTTACATGAGGTGTCCTGTCTGGTTTGGGCAGCGTGTCCTTGTCCATGGGCACTGGTCTGTCCCTCCCTGAGGCTGCTGCTCCCTCCTTCCCACTGCGCTGGCCTGAGGCCCTTTGCCTCTGAAGCACTGATGAAATGTTTGGAACATAATAAACAGGGACCTGCTCGGCTTGGTCATGGGGTTAAGATAGATGGAGTACAGCTGTGCCAGTGAGGGGTCAGCAGGAGCAAGAGCTCCTGTGGGAGATGCCAACAACTTGGATGGCAGCGGTGAGATTGCAGGTTTGAGTGTTGCTCGGGGAGGGCTGGATGCAAATCCAAGAGCTGGAGGGGCCCAGTGCTCCCAGTCTGCCCTTTGCTGGGAGGGATTGTCAGGCTGCTGGGCTGCCTCAACTTGTGGTGCTGTCCTGGTTCTTGCTGTGGCACCTCCAGTGCTGGCTGCCTGTTTCCCCAGCTGTGGCTTTCCTAAAGAGCACTTCATGAATGTCTGCTTCAACAGAGAAAATTAACACGCATTAAAGCAGATGAACTTTGTCAAATACAATTCCATGACCAAAGCTGGAAAGGAATTGATTTTGGAAGACAACCGAGTTGTAGTGTTAATTATAAATGCCTGTATAGGCGTTTTGAGTGAGGCTGCAGCTGTTATGAATTCACGCTGGCACACACGGCGCTGCTGCTGGGAGGAATTCACTGGGAAAGGAAATTGAAAGCTGTCCTGTGCCACTGGAGTAGGAAGCCGTGCATTTTCTAGGTCTGCATCCTCAATTGCCCCTGCTTTCCCTTTGGCACAGGCTGGGAATGAGAGAGGAGGTTGCTCTCTCTCAGCAGAGGCACCCACTCCTGTCTGAGGAGCCGTGTCAGATGATGTGCTAAGAGAAGCCTTTCCCGTGGTTGCTGCATGCTGGGGAATCGGCCAACCTGCAGCACAAATCAGTGTAGCTCGTTCTGCTGCTGGTTTGGCAGTGTGCAGACAGTGTCACATTGAGGGGGGAATGTGCTCTCTCTGTCAGTGAGTTCAGGAGCGCTTGAGGAGCTCCTGTGGTCAGCAGTGGTGGAGCTGGAGAGAGGCAGTTGATCCATCTGACCCATCCCACTGCTTCTCTTTGGCTCTGGGACAATGAATTACTGAGTTTTACTGTTTAATAATTTAGTTGTGGTAGTACCAGAGGACCAGGAACAGGACAGAAAGCAGTGTACAAAAAAGAGGATTTCATTCTATAAATTGATGACCTGATGTCCCAAGAACTGTCACATACCCACTGCAGAAATAGGCACTGTGAAATCACAGGGACACCTAAACCAGCTGGAGACCAAGAAAAACACTCATAGAATGAGGTGGAAGAGGGTGGGAGTTTGTCTGAAAAAAGAAACAGAGGCACACATATGATGCATCACATGTGCTGGGAACTTTTGTTCTTCTCAAGGGCAACTTTCGGACAGCCAAGGAAAAAAAATAGCAAGGAAAGCCCATGGCTGCTCGTGGGACACACTCACATGGGCTTGTGGTGTTTGCCCCTGGGACATGCAAATTGGGGCATTTTGTGCCATTATTAATGACAGACACTTCTGTAAACTTACTTCTGGCTGTTAGAAAACAGGGAGAAATAGTCTGAAAGACACTTCTAATTGGAAATGTTCAGTTTCCTATGGTGAGATGTCAGATTTGTGTGGCAGGCACATCCGAGGGATGGGGGCTCTGGGCTTAGTGCTTGGATCCCATCATGTTTGTAAACAGGATTGATTTTCCTGTCCTGTCTGATGCAGTGATATTTCTGCCCAGTTTCATGGTCAGTGAAAGGAAAAAGCAAACCCTGTCTCCATTCTATGAATATACTACTAGTTTTGATTTGGTTTCTCAAATCTAAAGAGGGAACTGGAAGTTTTGGGAGTAATTTTAACATTTGCTATTTTTTCCTGGTTTATCTAGCACCCTAGATAGGGAATGACATTTACTATGAAACTCAGTGCACAGCTACAAAACCCAAACGATTCTTCTGAGTAAAAACAAGAGACATCTCTCTTGGTGCCAGGATCATGCAGGTGCTCAGGGAAAGCAGCTCAGAGGGTGGTGTCTGCTGGCCAGTGGCAGCAAAGGAGGTCCCAGGAAACAAGGAAATGCAGTCACCAGCCACGTCCCCCTTCGTCCAGTGCTTCTCTCCCTTTAACACCCTCTCTCTCTTTCAGCTTGCCTCCCAGGGTTTTACAAGCTCTCCCTCCGTCTCCCTCTCTGCTCTCCATGCCCTGAGCACAGTTTCACACATGAGGAAGCCTCCACGTTCTGCTTGTGCCAGACGAATTACTCCAGGTCTCCTTCAGACCCACCATCTGCCTCCTGCACACGTACGTCTCGCTGGAGCCGCAGCTCTTTGTAGAGAGGAGCAGCGTCCGGGCACTTTGTCTGTCCTTTGTCTGTCTGTCCTGCAGCACAGAGCTGGGCAGGGCGCGGGGCTGTCCCAGGCTCCCCCTGCCTGCTCTGTGTGCTCACCTCCGGGAATGTTTCTGTGCTGGGGTGATGCTGCAGTGGGGAGGGGATGGAGGGGCTGTCCCCACAACCCAGAGCTCGCAGGCTGATGAGACAGACGCACAGTCAGGCTCGCAGACTCCCTGGTAAAACTGGGGCACAGTCATTTAGTCACTATCATTCACAGGTTTTAATTAAATGGCCTCTAGTTAATTGGACTGGACTGCAGCTGCTCTGGTGATGGATGCTGTCCAGCTGCCAGCACAGCAATGAGGAACCCTCCATCTCTGCTGAGCATGGCCGGGCCGTGTCCGACCAGGAGCGGTGCTCAGGGATGTGCTGGGTCCAGCCAGGTGCTCCTCATGCATCCTATGACCTGAGGCTTGTGCTGCACACACATCCCTCCAGCTGCCATCCTCTGTCCCACATCCCACCAATGCCTGCGGGTCCCCTCGTGCCACCCCTCGCTGTGGCCACCCAGGACCGTGCTCTACCCCCAGCGCCTGCCCTGCCGCTCCCACAGCACCTTTCGGTTTGCCGCACACCTGTGCCCAGACGCTCTTTTGCTTCCAGGTCCACCCTCAGCCCCGAGGAACCTGGTGTACAGCCTGCGGCAGTCATCCCTGGTGCTGGAGTGGAGCGCCCCGGCCGATGCAGGCGGCCGCAGTGACCTGACCTACAGCCTGTGGTGCGGCCGGTGTCCGGCGGCGCC
This sequence comes from Eopsaltria australis, assembly GCA_034509425.1. Taxonomy (NCBI): domain Eukaryota; kingdom Metazoa; phylum Chordata; class Aves; order Passeriformes; family Petroicidae; genus Eopsaltria; species Eopsaltria australis. The sequence continues at coordinate 436,512 of JAVTVJ010000520.1, forward strand.
GCGGGGCCGCTGCGAGCAGTGCGGCAGCAGCGTGGGCTTCGTGCCGCAGCAGACGGGGCTGGTGGAGCGCACGGTCACCCTGCTGAACCTGCTGCCCCACGTCAACTACACCATCCGCGTGGTGGCCCTCAACGGCGTCTCGGCCGTGAGCCCGCTGGCCGGCCAGCAGTACGCCGAGGTCAACGTGTCCACCGGCCATGCAGGTACGGCCGCGGCGTGGCACAGGGCTCGCTGCTTCGCCCCCACTGCGCCGAGCGGCTGTCCTGCTCTGGGGTGTGGGGGTCTGCTCTGGAGTGTGGGGGTCTGCTCTGCAGCCGGGTTTTTGGTGGCTGGGAGGACACAGAGTCTGCGGGTTGCTGTCCTTGAGTTCCTCGTTCCTGTGCTGTGGCAGTGCCCCCGCTTCTGGTCAGTTTGTCCCCGTGGCACAGAGGTGGTGCTTAGGTGTGGCAGAGGGGCAGATGAAAACTGGCCCATGGCACTCTCAGAGGGTTCCTGTTGGTGCCACTGGGAGGCAAGGAGGGAGTGTGGTGGCAGCCTGGGATGAAGGGATGAGTCTGCTCTGTGATCTGGCTGCAGTTTGGATTTACAAATCTTAAAAAAAACCCTTTGATGAAGCAACATTTTCAGCCCATTCATCAAAAAGCCCTCCTTAAAACAGATAATTCAAACTTTGGCTGTGCTTCAGAAACGAAACATTGATTTCCTCTCTGTATCCTGTGCTGGTCTGTGACACAATTCTTGCTGTAATTGTCCTCTTCTATTTCCAGCTTGGCATTTCTGTTCCCTCAGGGAAGGGGAAGCGAGTGCCCATGCCGGTGGGCAGGTCCCTGAGCAGAGGGGTTGGCTGAGGAGTCCCTCCTCGGCTGTTGGCTGTGCCAAAGGGCAGTCAGGTCCCTCCTCTGCTGTTGGCTGTGCTGAAGGACAGTCGGCTCTGCCTTGTTGTGTCCTTGTCCCTTCCTCTGCGGTTACGTTATTAATTTGCATGAAAACCCTTTCCCAAGCCCCAGTTAATGGAGACAGATGATCCTCAGGTGCCTCTTGGCAGGAACTGGCCAACAATTTCATCTGGAGAGATTAAACTTTGATCTTGTTATAAATAATTTCCCCACCACTTGATCAAATGTTTTTTGTGCGTGCTGTTGCTGTCTCTTCCCTCGTGCCACAATCCCCGTGGCTCCGTTGGGGGATGCTGTGCTGCAGACTGCTCCTCAGCAGAGGTGTCATTCCTCATTAGGATCTTTGCTGTTCAAGGATGGATTTAGCTCTGGGAAGATCTTCTGCCTCCTGAGCTCAGGCCAGGGGGACAGAGAACAGGCTGGGGTGTGGTGAGCTTAGAGAGGTCTAATAACAAGCCATTCCTCCAGTCTGGTGCAGGCAGAGGGACGGGTGCTCTGCAGCTGCCACCTTGCCTGGGCCCCCAGGTCTGAGCTGGGCACAAAAGGCCAGGTGTGGGCAGTGAGTGCCCCATTCTCTTAGGGAGCAAAGCAGCAATTTGGTGATGCCAGCCCATGCCTTGGCTGCTAAGAGCAGCTTTTCCCCTGGGGAAGGGGGAAATCGCAGCCCCTTACTTGGTGCTGTGTACTCCTGAGAGAACTGAAACGCACGTAAAGGGTGTGGATAATTAATCCTGTAATCTGTTCAAAATCAATGCCTCTTGTTGAGCTGTCGAGTCTCCAGATGCAGATGGTGGCTCGGAATTTCCCAAGCAGCCAAGGCTTGGAAGTTTCCTGGAGCACTGACAGTTTTTATTGCTGAAGGTGTCCCCTCCTGAGCAGTGCCAGGCTGGGGCTGCCCTGTCTGCAGGTGCCCTGGTTCCTCTTGCCTTTGCACTCTTGGCAAGGAGTGACAGTGATGGTTAACCCACACCTATTGGCAAAGAAGGGGAGAAGGTGGGCAGGAGATCTGCACAGCTGAGTTTGTCTGTGAGACCCTGCTGCAAGGAGGGGACCCTGCGTGGGCAGGACACAGAGCCACAGCTGGCAGGGACAGCGTGTGGAGCTGCTCCTCTGAGCACATCACCTCTTGGAGTCCTTGCTCTACAGCCCCTCATCACTAGAGCCCACCACAGAAGTGCTGGATGGGGCCAGGAGGAAGGAGACCCCAGGGATGGGCAGTGGTGACGCCGTGGTGGCTGTCGTGCTGTGGTCTCAGTTGTTGGGCAGATGGGCAGCAGCAGGGGAGCTCTGTCTGCTAATATGCAGGTTCAGAGGAAAAATTAAACAAGAAACAAGACCTTGTTTAGCTGTCAGATCCTGCTCCTCTAATCCAGCTCTGAGGGCAGCTCTGTGCTGTCCTTCCCCTCCAGCAGTCGCCTGAGGGAATTGTCCATCGCTCCTTGTAATTGCAGCGAAAGGAAGAGATGCAATTTAGGCTGCAGGTGGCAAAATTAATACTGTGTTTTTTCTAATCTGTCCCCAGCATGGGACTAAATAAAAGTGTTTTGAGGAGTGAGCAGAACTGTTCACCTGCAGGAGCAGAGCTGCATTAGCCATGTAAATGTGCACTCCGGGCCCATGTCATTTGTATTCCCGGCAGGAATGCAAGGATTCTGCCTTAAAGAGCTTTTAAATCTGCTGCTGATTAATAATGCAACCAGTGCCAGAATGCATTCTCCTTCCTGATGCTGGAGAAGGGGTTTGAGCTGGATTTGGTGCTCCAAAGTAGATTTGCTTGTGTATGCTCGGGGCTGATTCAGTGACCATGGGACAGTGGGGCTGCAGGATGACCCAGCTCTGAGCTCCTGGGATCTTTGCCCTGAAAGAACTGCCTGCTGACTGGTGAGGGGCTTCTTTGGTTTGGAATGGAGATCTCTGAGATGTTAGTAACTGGTGAGGGAGGGCAGAGGTGGCTCTATCTGGCACAAGCAGGGCAGGGTGCAGGGGTGTTTGGTGTCCCTGGCTGAGTGCAGCTGTTGGATGCAGTGAATTGTTCTGGGCAGGGACACGGTGCCACATGTAGTTTTATGCCTGTTCTGCTGCTAAGCTGGTTAATCAAGAGGAGAAAACCCACGTAGAGGGGAATGGAGTTTATAAAATCAGGCAGAGTGGTGAATAATTTAATGTTTGCTTTTTCGAATAGAGGCAATGATAGGAGAGCTTAAAATATTGATGGGGAACACATTTTTTTTCACAGTGTGAAATGCTTTATAGCCTGTGTGATTTTCTTTAATGTTTTTTAAACATGTTTGAGGCTGGCACCTGCTTTTCTGTCATGTACCATGGGCTCTGCTCTAAAGCACTTCTCTGAGTGAGCAGGATTTTTCCTGATGGCTTTGTTAACAGTCAGGACCACACATTCAGCTCTCTCCAGTCCATTTCCTGGATTCAGAGATACAGGAGGTCAGCTGTGTGATATTTTATTGATGGGAATCGTGTAACACAGAAAGGAGCACTTAGCTTATCTTACAGGAGCAGGACCCAAGGCAAGTGTTGGGGGATAATGTTTGACTATGTCCCACACCATGGGGTGGGTCACAGGCAATGGCAGCTGCACAGGAGCCCCTTTGACTCCTTTCATGCTCCCATAGGAAGCCAGAGGGACTTGGAATCAAGGAGCAAATCGTCATGAATAAAACATCACCAGGGCTTTTTTATTTCAGCAAAGATTAATGAGCTATGTAATAAATACAAAATTTCACAGATAGTTGAGTTTACTTTCTAGGGGCTTGTTCCTCTCCACAGGAGTCTTGGTGGGACAGAGACGGGTCCAGCAAATGTCCTGATTTGATGGGAAGTAGGACCAGCTGGAAACAGTTATCACAGTGCAGCTTTTGCTGTGCCTGAGGGCTGTGAGCTGCTGCCTGCATAGGCTGGAGACTTGTTTGGAGCCAAACCTGGTTAAAATGGGAATATTGGCAAGTGCATTTTGCAGTGGATGAGCTAAATGGATGCATGCATCTCAGGGAGGGAGTTTGTGCTGACCAGAAACACCCAGCCAGCTCCTGGGGCACAGACTGCTCTCAGAGTGGGGTGCATTCTCCCAGCACTCCAGTTACATGGGGTAGAACTGGTGTGAGGTGGTTCAGGAGGCCTTGCTATGTCCCACCAGCCCTCCTGATCAAAGGCTGTGTTTTGCCTTTCCCAGACATCCTCAGCAGGGGTTCAGAGCCCAGGACATGAGCCCATCCTCAGCAGCACTAAGGCTGGAGGGTGCTGTCAGGATTTTTGCCAGCTTTTTTGCAGTGTTCCAGGCTGCCCATGGATCACAAAGCTGTTATGTTTTACCACCATCTTCTCCCATTGGATGGTCACCAGCTTGGAGCTATTCCAGTCCTGGTTCAGGGAGAGGGGACTGCTGTCTGCAGAAGGCACACACTCTGCAGCTGTTTGAGCTGAAGGTTTTTTGAAGCAGCACCTCAGTCACTGCCTGGTTCCTCTCTGCGTTTGCAGTGCCAGCTCCCGTCACCGACATCCGCACGGATAAAGTGGAGCAGAAGAGTGTCTCCTTGTCCTGGCAGGAGCCAGGCTTCCTCACTGCCAATGGCACCGAGTACGAGGTCAAGTACTTTGAGAAGGTAGGCTCTGGGCTCTGCTTGTGCCCCAGCTGACTCTGTGCCCTTCCCCTGCCAGCCAGGTCCCTGCTCAGGGGCGCAGTGCCAGGTGCTGTGCGTGCCCCATCCCTGTCACCCACCCACCGTGTGACCCCAGCCAGGCAGGGACTGAGACACCACAGTGGCTTCCTACATCCTGGAGGAGGTGGTCTTTGTATTCCCAGCCTGCCCTCTAGGACAGTGTTGGACCTTGTGGTCTGCACTGGTTTAGGACCGAGAGCCACAAACCTGTGGCTGTGGTGAGCTGTGAGTGGCCCTTCTACGTGGGAGGGGACCCAGCGAATATTTTAATGACAGTTTCTTGATTTTAAAAATTGCTGCTGTTGGGCAGGTGCAGTGGGTTGGGAATTTTAGGAGAAATACCGGTGGGCAGAGCAGGACAAGGCTTTAAATCAAAAATAAATGCAGTTTATGACACAGTTCTGCAAATTACCTTATCTGCGTGTGCTCAGGCTTGTTATGTCAGGCACGCTGTGCAGGTGACATGTCAGCGTTCCGGATTTAGAAACAAGCTACCGTGAAGCTGATTCATATTAATGTGATTTTCAGCATCTGATAGGTTTGAGAGGAGGGTTCTGTGGGGGAGGGCAAACGCTGGAGCCTGAGACGGTAATTCCTGTGCAAATGGGCTGCAGCATCATGATACTTGGGGTATGAAATGAGGAACCTTCCTCCTTGGGTAGAGAATTTAAATTCAGTTTAGCAGTTACTCACTGAAATGAGGCTCTTGATGCTGACATGAATATCAACTTAGCTCCTAATCTTTGCTTTTAAAGCTTTTGTTTTTGCTGTGAAGATTCGAAGGGGAAAACGTAACCAAATGGAAACACATTTGGTGGTGGTGTTAGCAGTGCAGCAAGTGGCTGCTGCCCGTGCCTGTGCCAGACTGTGGGGCTGGGATGCCCCTCGGGGCTCCACCTGCCACTTGCCCATCTTTTGCCATCACAGATTTGCTCCAGTGGCTGCAGCAGGGGAGCAGGGAAGGGCTGGCTGGTGCCACAGCTGAGCCTGGCACAGGGGGAGGTTGCTGTGCAGGGTGACAGAGCTGCTCCCCACCATCCCATCTTCTGCCTTCATGTCTTTGTAGCATCATCCAGCTCCCTCTGCCATTTCCTGTGACTTTCCCATGTCATTTCTGTTCATGAGACATCCAGTGAATGTGGTGCTTCTTTTGGGGGCTGGCTCTTTGGTCAGGCTGTCCTGACTGGGCCCAGAGCTGAGGATATCACTCTGCTTTGTGGCGCAGCTGTCAGCCCAGCTCCATCTCAGGTATCTCATTATTTCACAGGATCAGAGAGATCAAAGTTACTCGACTGTGAAAACCACATCAACAGCCGTGACGGTCAATAACCTGAAGCCTGGTACCCTCTACATTTTCCAAATCCGAACATCTTCCTCTCCAGACTATGGGAGCTACAACCCTGGCATTGAAGTGGAGACACTGGCAGAGCGTAAGTGCAGCAGGGCAGTCCTAAGCTGTGCCACGGGAAATTTAGGTTGGATATCAGGAAAAGGTTTTTCATGGGAAGGGTGGTAAAGTACTGGAATTGCCTGCCTGGGGAGGTGGTGGAGTCACCTATTGTGTAGTGAAAATTTTTTAAATATTAGTACACAAACAGGATATAATTTTATATAAACAGGAAAGATGCACCCCAGAGTGTCCCCCAATCACCTGCAGCATTGTCCAGATGTCACCTATTATGGTAACAGGTAAACAATCCCCTATAAGGTCACAAACCACAATATTCTTACACAATTGGTCAAGAAGGTAACAAACTCATAATACTTTTCCCCAGCCCATCTGAGGTGACCTGGATGGGTTTCCATGGTCACCTCCAGGCCAAGGGAAAAGGTTTATTCTGGGCCTTCTAGGTCTGCTTTTCTACAATCCCCATGGTGTAATCCTACAGTCACCATCCCTGGATGTGCTTAAACAAAGCTTGGATGTGGCACTCGGTGCCAGGGTTTAGTGGAGGTGTTGGGGCATGGGCTGCACTCGATGATCTTGAAGGTCTCTTCCAACCCAGTGATTCTGTGTGTCCCTGTCAGGGCTCTGAGCGGAGCCCTGGGGACACTGTGGTCATACCTTGTGCCCCAGCTGCTCCTGGTTTCATGGAGCAGCACCTCTTCCTCTGGTTCTGCTTCTCCAGGTCTGAGGGCCACTACTGTCCAGGAACTTCTTTTCCTTGCATTTTCCCATTAGATTTTGATGAGGTTGGTCCTGCTGCCCTGCCTGTCCTGGGGAGCCTGTCCTGGCTCTTCTCAGTGAAGAGGGCAGTTGCTCTCTGGCTCCTGTCTCACGAGGGGGCTGGGACAGGCTCTGCTCTTTGGCTGGGATTGCCCAAAAGCATGCTTAGCTCGTGACTGCTCCCTGCCTCCTGCTGTCCTGGCTCAGGAGACACTTGGCTTGTCTGCTGCTTGGCTGGCTCAGGGCAGCCAGCATCAGTGATATCTGCTGAGGCTTCTCCTTTTAAATTCCCATTCATAACTGTGGTCCAAAAGCATCTTATTTCACTGAAAGAGGGCTGGAGGGATGTTGGGCTTCGGCACAATCCCCCACGCTGGCTGGGAGTGCAAGGCTGAGCTGGCTGGCTCAGAACAGCTCCCACAGATTGTGTTTAACAGGGCTTTAAATTGCCTTCATTTGCCACACAGAAGACATTTCAGAATGAATTGAAGCCAATAAAATTTTTATAGAGAATGTAGCTATCTAATACCCCTGTTTGCAAAAGCAGGAGGAAAAGGGATTAATGTGATGAAAGAAAACTATTTGTAAGGCCATAAATCTTGATATGTCCCTCTGATAAACAGGAATCTTCCTCAGCTCTGATTAACAAAAGCAGGAGCTGGTGCAGCAGTGCTGGGTTGCTCTGTCTGTGCTGCCTGCAGCACTGCCCAGCACGTTGGGCTGATCAGAACATGAATTGTTGTGAGGATGGTGAAAAGCAGCCAGTGGCTGCTCCCACAGCCCTTCTGGAGGACACAGGCTGGCTGTGGGAGCAGTGACCAAGGCATTCCTGTCCTCAAACCTGCCCCAAAGCACACTAATGATCAGCTCTACCTCCTTCTCCCAGTGACAGTGGCCTCCAGCGAGCAGAGCCCCGTGCTCATCATCGCCGTGGTGGCCATCGTGGGGCTGACACTGCTGCTGTCCATGGTGGCTGGAGTGATGCTCTGGAGGAGGTGAGCAGGGCCAAGCACGGCCCAGGGGGGTTTCACCTGGGGTAAGGGGCTGCTGCCCAGGTGCTGGTGTGCATTTCATTCTCTTTGCAGGCAGTGTGGGTACAGCAAGGCCAGCCAGGACGGGGACGAGGAGTTGTACTTCCACTGTGAGTGATGCCCAGCCATCACAGCTGGTGTGGCTGTGGGGATCCCCGTGTTCATCGTGGTTAATAACCCACCAAAGCTGCCCTGAGCCCTCACTTTTGGAGTGTTGTTATCCTGTGTTATCCCAGAGCAGGGGCCAGCACAGCAAGGCTCTCTGAGGACCGTGGGCTTGACAGCTCCGTGTGCCACAGTCTGTCCTTGTTGTGTGTGGGTCACTGCATGCCACAGGAGATGGGGATACTTGCAGCGCACACGGGGTCTATAAATTCTTCTGTCAGCTTCTCACGAACACGAGCAGGCAGCCTTGTTTTCTGGGGTTGCTCTGGCTTATGGAGCAGCAATAATTTTACAGACAACAGTTGTTCAGAGGGAATTCAGATGTTGGGATTGATGGGTTTATTTGACTCCTGGCACATGCCTGTGGAGTGCACACATGCTTTTCTGTTCCCCAAAGCTCCTCAGAAGCAGAGGAGCCTGCCTTGACCATTTCACCTGGCTTTGGAGGGTGGGAGCTTCACTGGTACAAAGGGGGTGCTCTCCTTTACCCAGGGGTTGTGGCAGTGGAGCAGAGCAGTTGGATTCACTTAATTCTAAAAAAAAAAATAATCTTAGAAACCTTAGAACTGAGTCTTTTGCTTTGCTCATAGAAAGGTGGCACATTGGTTCTGCCCAGGAGAAGGACAAGCTGGGATAGTGTTTCCCAGGATGGGTGGGTGGAAGTTCTGCCAAGCCCCTCTCACCTGCCCTTTCTGCCTTTTCCTGCAGTTAAAATACCCACCAGGAGGACATACATCGACCCCAACACCTGTGAGGACCCCATGCAGGCTGTGCACCTCTTTGCCAAGGAGCTGGATAATGCCAGCATCAAAATTGAGAGGGTTATCAGGACAGGCAAGTTTGCTGGGGGTGCTGGCCATGGGCTGTGCTGGTGGGCTCCCCTTTCACTGGGCCATGACATTGCTGCAGTTTTGGGGGTACCTGCCTGCAGCTGAGGATGGGAGTGGGGCTGGTGAGGATTTTATCCTTTGTTCCACATTCCTGGGGTTTTCCTGAGGCGCTGAGCACAGCCAAGCAAACGCCACGCGGACCAGAAAGCATCAGCAATTATCTGCATCTGGGCAGTTTGACAGCAGCATGAAAACTATTTATAAATACGTGAACCTAATGATTTATTGATTTTCATCAACTTCACTGCCTAAAACTTAAAAGCAAATTAAAATCCCCTGACTGGACCTAGAGCCTTAATGGCTACTGTGTGCCAGAAGGTGGGAAACGTGATCATTCTTTGTCATTTCTCTTCCTAAAGATAAATTCAGCTGTAGCAGCAGCAGAGGTGGAGGAAGGGAGGAGGGAAGGGCTTTGCCTGCAGCTGAAGGACAGTGTTGAAGGGGAGAGGACACTGAGTAGGGGATGAGGTTGCCTCTGAACTGCAGCATGGATCAGCTCAGGAGAGCCCCATGTACCTTTCATGAGCAAACTGGTGCTTGAAAAATCAAGAAAGAAATCAGTAAGGGAGACATTTAAATCTAAGGAATTTGGGTGAGTGTTTGTCTCACTGCTCACCTAACAAGAACCTGATTTTCAAATCAATAAAGCTGTTCATAGCTACACGCTTTTTGCTGTAAAGCCAATACTGTTTTCTTTATGTTGGGAATTCTGTAGCTCCTGTTGTGGAGTGTGTGGTTGTGCAGTGGGATGTTCTTCCTCAAGGATTGCAGGAAGCCTCCAGCCCTGCTGGGGAAGCAGACCAGGAGGCAGAACTAGCCAGGCCCAGAGCAAGAGCTCGGTGACAGGGAGTTAATCCTCCTCTCATGGGGTGAAACACAAACTGCACTGTAGCAGAGCATGGAGAGAGCAGCTGGGAGGCTCTGGAGATGGCAGAGCATCAGTGGCAATGCAGAGGAGATGCTCAGGATGGCATGGGGTGAAATACAACATGCACTGAAGCAGAGCACAGAGAGAGCAGCTGGGAGGCTCTGGAGATGGCAGAGCATCAGTGGCAATGCAGAGGAGATGCTCAGGACGGCCTGGTGTGAGTGACATGGATGTGTGTAACCCATTTCTCTGCTGTGCAGGAGAGTTTGGGGAGATGTGCCGGGGCTGCCTGAAGCTGCCCAGCAAGCGGGAGCTGCCCGTGGCCATCCAGACGCTGCGGGCAGGCTGCTCCGAGAAGCAGCAGCGCTCCTTCCTGGCCGAGGCCTGCACCATGGGCCAGTTTGACCACTCCAATGTCATCCGCCTCGAGGGGGTCATCACCAGAGGTACGTGGCTCCCAGGAGGACCCTGTGCAGGAATGGGCTTGAACTGCTGCATTAGAGAGCTGGCCTGGTGCTGGTGCCTTAAGAGTTCAGCCTTTCTGTTTTTCAAACCCTGCACTGCATTAGTGCACAGCTCCAAACTCCAGATAAAGTGCAGTCACTGTCTGCACATTTTGGTCAGACAGAACAATCCCTCTGGGCCTGAGATCCAAGGACACCCCACAGCCTCAGGCCACCAAAAGTACAAACAAAAGTGAATTGGGGGGAGCAAACTGGGGGAATGTGACTTCATTACCTGCAGCTGTAATTGGAGAATTAACCCCTGATATGCCAATGGTCCAAACTCATTTCTGTCTGAAAAACTCATGCCCATTGTCCATCTTGGGTGTAGCCCCTGGGAGGCTCTGACTGCCCAAGGTGCATCTATTGAAGGCCTTTAATAAATTCCTACCCTTATTCTCTTAACCTTGTCCAGCCTCTGTTTTAGGGAGCCACTCCAAGGCATCAGTGCTAGAGGTGCAGTTGACCAGCTGTTCTCACATTCATCAGCTGGGTTTGCATTCTGGTGGCTGATAAAAAGCTTCCAGCTACATTAAGAAATGCAGGTAGTGGGACTGGCATAGAAGCCAAACACGTGTGCTCTTAATAAAAGTAAATTGAAGTGAGATTCTGTCAGTAAAACAGATGAGACTGGCTGCTCCAGCTCTCTCCCATGAGCGTGTGTGCAGAGCCAGGCTATGGATGCGATAGTTCAATGGATATTCATGTAAATCCAAAGAAAGCAGAGCATGTGAGCTGATTCTAACCAGGCTTTTTATTAGGAAAGGAAGTATTCTGGCTGAGCTGGTTGATTTTGCTTTCACTGGGCTGTGCTGTCCTTTGTGATGTGCTCCCGAGTCCTGAAGAAAGGAACTTCTGACACTGGAATCCATTCCTAGCTGGGCATGACAGGGAAGCCTTGGACCTAGTGCTCATTCCAACCTGGCTGAGATAACGTCCTTATCTCCCACAAAAGCCAGGCAGTGCAGGAGCTGGCACCTGGATTTCTAACCCCTGCAGTGCCTGAGTGATGGTGGCACTCACAGCGTGCTGCTTGTCTGTCTGTGCAGGGAGCACCATGATGATAGTGATGGAGTACATGGGCAACGGCCTGCTGGACTCCTTTCTCAGAGTGAGTACTGGGGTGTCAGCCCAGCTGGGGCTCTCCTGGCTGTGTTCCCACTGCTGACCTTTGGCTTTTCCTCCTGTGCTTTCACAGAAGCACGAGGGGCAGCTGACAGGCACCCAGCTGGTCTGCATGCTGCAGGGCATTGCCTCTGGCATGGCATACCTGGCAGAGATGGGCTACGTGCACAAAAGCCTGGCTGCCCACAAGGTCCTTGTGAGCAGCAGCCTGGCCTGCAAGATCACGGGGTTCAGACGGCCACAGGAGGACAAGATGGAAACCATCTTCTCCACCATGGTGAGCTGCGTTTCTGCATTCTCTTGTCCACGCTTTTCCTAAGTTCCCATTTCCTTCTTCAAGTATGAACAGGGACTCTGCACCTTGAGCTTCTTTCTCAGGTAGAAATCCAATGTGTTTGGTCTGGGAACTGCACAGCAGTGGCCTGGCACCATTCCTGCTCCAGCCACAACCCCACTGCACGAGTCAGGGCAGAGGGACTTGTGTTTGTACAGCTGTAAGGTGGTTTTCATTAAATATTAATGTACAAAATGCCACCAGCTCTTCCTGGGGGCATTCTCCTCTCCCATTAATATTTCAGGACTCACACTCCCATGCAGCCTACAGTTGCAGTAACATTTTAATCAAATCGAGGAAAAAGTTTTCTGTTAGTACTAAATGTGCTTGTGGCACACGGGTTTGCTTGGTGTCTGCCCTGTGATGCCAGGCAGGGCACGATGAGCAGAGAATGGCCAGCATTGGCCACATCCTGCTGGGCAAGCACCTCATCCCTGCCCTTCTGCCTGTCCAGCATGGGAAGAGCCTGGTGCTGTGGTCAGCCCCTGAGGCCGTCCAGTATCACCACTTCAGTCCTGCCAGCGACGTGTGGAGCTTCGGAATCGTCATGTGGGAAGTGATGTCCTACGGAGAGAGACCCTACTGGGACATGTCCCACCAGGATGTGAGTGCCCTGCCACTGCGTGGTGGGTGATGGTGCAGCCATTGCTGATGGAGTGCGGCGGCTCCACGACTGTGGAGGAGCTGCTGCTGCTCCTGGGCTGGGTGTGAGGAGGGGCTTGCCCCAGGGCTGGGTGTGAGGAGGGGCTTGCCCCAGGGCTGGGTGTGAGGAGAGAGGCTTGCCCCAGGGCTGGGTGTGAGGAGAGAGGCTTGCCCCAGGGCTGGGTGTGAGGAGAGAGGCTTGCCCCAGAGCTGGGTGTGAGGAGAGAGGCTTTCCCCAGGGCTGGGTGTGAGGAGAGGTTTGCCCCAGGGCTGGGTGTGAGGAGAGGTTTGCCCCAGGGATGGGTGTGAGGAGGGAGGCTTGCCCCAAGGGTTTGCCCCAGGGTTTGCCTTCCATTTGCACTGCAGCACCCAAGCCCAGCCCCTCTGTCGTGCAGGTGATGAAGGCTGTGGAGGATGGGTTCCGCCTGCCCGCCCCGGCCAACTGCCAGCCCCCCCTGCACCAGCTGATGCTCGACTGCTGGCAGAAGGACCGCAGCCAGAGGCCCAAGTTCTCACAAATCCACAGTGTCCTGAGCAAGCTGGTGCAGAGCATGGAACCCCCAAAGTGCCCCAGCTCCACGTGTCCCAACTCTACGTGCCCCAGGTGACAACCCTTGTGCCCGTCCCCTCTCTGCCGTGCCGTGTCCCACTCCCTCCTCACCACCCTCTCTATTGGCAGGTCCCATGGCACATCCATCCCCCTCTCCAAGAGAACCTTCTCGGCCTTCCCATCTTTCAGCTCGGTGGGTGAGTGGCTGGAAGCCATAGACATGGGCAGATACAAGGACAACTTCACTGCTGCGGGCTACTGCTACCTGGAGTCGGTGGCCAGGATGACAGCCCAGTAAGTGACCGGTTCTCCTGGCTGTATCCTTGTGTTGTGGGTGCAGTGAGAGCAATGTTTCCTGCCCCTGCCAGAGGGCAGAGCCAAATGCAGTGTGATTCTCTGATAATCTGCTGTGCTGCAGCACAGGGCAGCGGGCTCAGAGCTGTCCCACGCCTCGAGTGCTGCAGGCTCCTGTTAGCCAGGAGTGCCTGCTCAGAGTCAGTATTGCTTGGTGGATTTTTCACCTAACTAAAAACCAAGCTATGCCAAACCATGACACTTGGGCTGGCACAAAAGGCTGGGGATTTCTTACCTCTGCATGTCTGGAATGTGTGCTGTCTGGTCTGGGAGCAGTTGGTGCTGGAGCACCTGGTGGTTGCAGGATCACAGAATCCCAGAATCACTGGGTTGGAAGAGACCTTCAAGACCATCGAGTCCAACCCATGCCCCAACACCTCCACTAAACCCTGTTTAATCTTTGTTTAAGCACATCCAGGGATGGTGACTCCACCACCTCCCCGGGCATACAATTCCAGTATTTTACCACTCTTTCCGTAGAAAACTTTTTCCTGATATCCAACCTAAATTTCCCTTGGTGCAGCTTAAGACTGGTCAGGGACTGGTTTGTCCTGGCTGATGTGGGGCTCGTTTTGCAGAGACCTCCTCAGCCTGGGGATCACACTGGCAGAGCACCAGAGGACCATCCTGAGCGGGATCCAGACGCTGCGGGCGCAGGTGATCCGGATGCACGGCCGAGGTGTGCAGGTGTGAGGCCGTGTCCTGCAGAGCTGCAGAGCACCAGCCCGGAGCTCCCGGCGAGGAGCAGCCTGCTGGCCCCAGCCAGCCCCACCTCTGCAGCCTGGTGGTCTCAGGTGGGCTGTGGAAGTCGCTGGGTGCTGCCAAACACGTGGCAACGAGAGCAGGGCTGCTGTCCCCTGTGCCGGGGCAGCCCAGGATCGCTGGGGTGGTGCCTGGGTGGACAGGGCTCTCCCCAGCACTGTTTTGTAAGATGAGTCAAACTGTATCGATGCCATTTCATGTGGTAGTTGAGTTCACAGGGTGGGATGGACCCTTTTTGCACTGTCTTAATCCAGAGCCAACATTTCTGTGTCTAGTAATCCTGCTGGTGAATCCATGGGTACTTTTATACGACCTGACAGATCACAGCAACCCCACAAGGAGTTTTTATTGCTTTTATATTTAGAGAGCAGCTCTCACCCAATGCCCAGCTCCTGGAAGGTGACTTTCCCCATCTGTGTTGAAGGAAACTCTTTCCCAGTCACATCCCTTCTGCTCTGTGAGTTACTTCACTGAGTGTTGACACCTCAGTTGGTGAATGAAACGAAATATTCTCCAGTAAAGCACAGAGGAAATGGTGCTGCATCCCCACAATCCAGGGCACACCTGCACTTTGTTTAGTGAGCACAGTGCTGCCTGCCTGGCATGCTGGCAGCTCCCAGAGCTGCAGCCTGATCCCTGAGAAGACATAAATAGCATCTTAATAATACAACTTTCCTTGAAGTCAGTTAATTAAATGGGTCTTTGGAGCTCTGTACGGAGTTTTGTAAGGCTTTATTATGATCTGTAAGTATTGTGAGTGAATTATTAATGCTGAAAGGCAAAGATTTACACAGGGCATGAAGGCTGTGGGAGGTGCTCAGAGCCTGGCTGGAAATCTGCTCCAGTCAGTCCCTTCTGTCAGCCTGCCCCAAGAAGATGAGGGTCTGAATGAGGATTGAGTGAAGGGCCCTTGGTGACCACTCTGCCCAGGCAAGTGCTGCAGAATGAGATCTCTCCTTCCTGCCCCCTCTGCAGTTCAAACCATGCTCCCTCCCCAGTGTCTCTCAGTGTTTTCAGCAAAAATAATTTCCCTGAGTCTGGCCCATGTCCAGCTGGGTTGGTCCCCTGCCATCCCCCTGTTTCCCACCCTGAGGAGGAACAGCAGTGAACCAAGCCCTGCATTCAGTGAAATGCCTGATCCCAAGGATCAAGTGCAATCTGTGAGATCTCTGTGTTTACATTTTACCTCTAGAGAAAGTATATTACAGGTCTCTAGGCTAGCTGAACTAGCTTGATTCTGGATCTTCTCTCCCCTCTCCCTGCTCGTTCTGTCCATTGGGATGCAGGAGCTGTGCTGGGAAGGTGCTGCTGGAGGAGCTGGCTCCAGGCTGCTCCACCTGCCCTCAAGGAGGTCTGGAGACATCTAGGGCTTGGTGAGGAGGTGACAATGTGCCTCAGTTTGGAAAGCAGACCTGGCCATGGGCAGGCAGCAGCAAGTTCCCTCGAGTCCCTCAGGTCAGAGCCTTTCTCCAGAATAGGGAATATGAGAAGGGGCTGGCTCTGGGTGCCACTCGTGGCCACTGGAATCTGCTTCTCTGTCCCTCTGGACATTGCCCAGCTGAAAAGGGATAACCCTCAGCACAGTTCTCTGTGGTCATGGCTGTTTCCCTGGGCTGCAGGCTGGCCAGGGCCAGTGGCTCCTGTGGGAGGTGGCCATGGCTGTGTGGAGGGGTCCCACAGGAGCTGAGCTCTGGGATGGGCTCTAACTCAGCAGAAACAGGAGCCATCAGCTTTCCTGGCCTCTCCTTCAAGAAAAGAAAGGAAAACCCCCCCTGGAAGCAGCCTTCTAGCCCAGCTTTTTGCAATAATAAACACTTTTAATTGAGCTCCTCGCCAACACGAGATAACGAAATTCATAGATTAAACTACAGATTGTCGTTATGATATTAAAATTAACTTGCATCCTCTCAGCTTCTCTCCTTGGGGAAGTGATATAATTTAATTAATCAGCAATGCTGTTTTGGAGCTGCAAGGGAAGTGCCTCAGAGTGACCCTGGTCTCTTCCCATCCAGCCTCTGGCTTGTCATGAGGCTCCTGCCTCCTCCTCAGGCTGAGAGAGCCCCAGTCCTCTTAGAGCAGCATCTGCACCACTCCCCTCACAAGAAACCAAATGGGAATCAAGTTGGTTCATCTCCAGATGCTTTTATATTCATTAACCACATATTAAGTACTGTAAATACACACTTGAGAAGTCAATCTATATTTTTATAAGCTTGAGACAAATGTAATATAATGGTATAAGGGACTCTGTGTGCATCTCATGTTTGAACTATAGTCAGACATCTCCAGGGAATCTCAGTTGGTTTGGAATATTTAATAATAATGATAACAATAATAATTATTATAAATGCTAATAAAAATCTATTGACTTTTTTTTTTTAATTTTGTATTTATTGAACCACGGTTGAAGCAGGCAATAAAGAGATATCTAAATACCTGAGTAAAACCAACCAGTAATCCTGCCTTGGTTTGTCTGTGTGGCTCATTTCACTGTTCTGGGGGGAAATGCCACTTTATCATATCAAGGGTGACATGTGGTGTGTAAGGGACAGTTTTGGTACCATCAAAGTGTGAAGTGACGCCTTGTTTTGTTAAATAACATCTCTGCTGTAGAGTGGCTGGAGAGGGGGTGGTTTCTTGCTGCTGACACTTTGTAGGGAGGACAAAAGCATTTATTTTGCTTTGCTGGTGTGTGCTGTGTGGTCAGAAAGGTGCATGGCCTGGCCCGTGGGCCCAGGTGTGGCAGGTGGGAATCCCTCCCATCACCCCTGGCACCAGAAACCTTGGGCACACCCTCGGTGGAGCTGCCAGTGCAGTGGTCAGCCTGACACAGGTGCTGGGGTGTGAATGTGGGGATGTTGCTGAGCAGGGGGAAATTCTGCAGAGTTCCTGCACTCGAGGCATGTAATTAATTGTTTTATTGAGTAAATGAAAGCCGTGTTTGGCCAGCACATTAAATGCAAACTCAGCACAAGCAATGATATTTAAAAATGCTTTGATGTGACTCTCACCTGGTCACATCTCTTCTCTTTTCCCCAGGCTGTTCAGTGCACAGGAACAGGCACAGGAGCCCTGGCTGGGGTGGTGACAGCAGTGACAGCTGCTGGGAGAGGACTGAATGGGTGCTTAGAATGGGTGAAGTCTATTTGCCTTCTGTTGATCAATTAATTCAGGCAGCCTTTGCTTAGAGCCTGGCCAGGGCTGTACTGGCACTACAAAGACATAATTAGAGTTTTGGAGCAGGGTGATGAGCAGAGGATTCCCAGTCACAGCCAACCAGAGGCGCATTTTGCCCAGCTGTTGGCAGTTGTGCCTCCTTGTGAGATGTGGAGATGGGTTTGTCTCTCTTCTGTGCCTTTCCTGGCACTGTCTCTGCTGGAAGCTCTGGGACACCTCCTGTCCTGGCTTCATGGGGGACTGGCACCCCCTCTGCCAGCTCTGCACCCCCTGCACCAGCCCTGCACCAGCCCTGCGCCCCCTGCACCAGCCCCATGCCGTGCCACAGGAGATGGCTCTGGTGAAAGGGGGGTCAAAAAGCTGTTGTGGCTCAGACAGGGAACTCCAGAGTGCAGCAGAGCTGTCGAGGGAGGGCTCAGCCTTTGGAAGGTGCTGATCATTTGGGGCATTTTAAAACAAAACATTCATTGCACGGTGCTGGTGAAAGCAGCTGCCACAGCACCCAGCTGGCACCACCAGCGGGTCCGTGTTTTGGGGAGAGCGAGGGAGGAACCAGGGCTCCTCCTCTTGCCCCTCCTTCCCACGGAGCAGCCTCAGACAGGAAATCCATCACCTCTCCCCCTCCTCTTCTGGACTTTCACTGCAGAGAGGCTGTGCAGACCCATCTCTGCTGCCACGGCTGGTGAGGCCAGGACGAGCCACTGCTGCCATCAGAGCACAGGTGAGCCCGGCCTTGCTGCCACCTGCCCCCACCCTGCCCACACAGGAAGGGTATGGGCGAGAGGAGGGCAAAGCCCAGGGAATGTCAACAAGAACATGGGTCTGGAGGAAGAGTAAGGTTTGAATATGAATAATTGCCAATTATCAGGAAGAGCAAGTGCCATCTGTCACGGTAATCAGCGATCTGCCAGCTCAAGTGTCAGCAGGACTGATGCTTCTCTCCTCCTCCTGTTCATCTCCCACGGCCTCGGTGTTCCTGAAGAGCACTGCCCAGGCTGGGACACGGCCAGGCCCTGCAGCTCCTCCTGCCCCACCAAGGATGGCTCCCCAGTGCCACACTGGGCTGTCCCCAGCGCCCTGCACCACCCACCTCGGCCGGGACAAGGTGGGGGCACCAAGGCGTGCCCATGGTGAGATGCTGGGGCTTGTGGCCCAGTTGAGGCAGCCTTGGCACAGGGCTGGATGACCTTGGTGCAGTGCTGGGTGACATTGGCATGGGGCTGGGTGACATTGACACAGAGCTGGGTGACATTGGCACAGGGCTGGGTGACACTGGCACGGGGCTGGGTGACACTGGCACGGGGCTGGGTGACACTGGCACGGGGCTGGGTGACATTGGCACAGGGCTGGGTGACATTGGCACGGGACTGGGTGCCAGCCAGCAGCACCCACCGACCCCGCCATGGGTGACCTCAGCTGCCTCTACATTTGTGGCTTTGCCACTCAGAGCAGGGCACTCTGCACAGTGGCAAGAGCTGCCTGGAAGGCACAGGAGCCATTTAATTACACAATTAGAAATAACTTCAGCCTTTTCATCTTCCCGGGGCTGACAAGCACCTTCAGCATCACACAAAGAGCAGCTGTTATCACTGCTGGGCAGCTGCCACCCCTGGAGGAGCACAGACTACAGCAGAGGAGCTGGGCTGTGCCAGCAGGTCCAGGTCTGTCCCAGAGCCACTGGCACAGCATGGGCATGGCCACAGCTCAGGGAGTCAGAGCTTCCTTTTCCCTGCCACCTCCAGAGCCCCAATGGCAGGAGCAAAGGGGAAGGAGGAGAGACGTGAGGTTGTTCAGAGGTTTCTGGAGTTTCTGTAGCAATGAAGAGCACTTACAAGGTGTTCTCCCCAGGCACCTGCTCCCACACCCCTGTTTTTAAGGATGATGTCTGACTTAGAGGATGTCAGTAATTAAAAAGTAATTTTAATGAGCTCTGGCGTATTGACAGACCAGACTTTCAGCAGTCGGTCGTGCCAGGAGCAGTGTTGCACCACTGTTCATAGGACTCCCTGAAAAACAGTCACTTTTGGTGGTGCTGCACAGCTGTCAGGGCTGTCCCCACCACAGTGGCAGTGCCAGCTCCATGGTGCAGAGCCGGGGTCATCCCCCTGGGGTGCCTGCTCTGCTGCTGGGCACCTCCTCGGGTGCTGTGACAAATCCCTGGCACCTGCAGCACGTGGGGAGCTCCAGAGCCCAGCTCATGGGTGTGTGTGCAACCATAAACATTTATATTATCTCCCACAGCATTTAAATTCCACAGTGGGGCTGAAATAAAGTAGCAGCATCTCATCCCTGTGGGAGCCCTCAATCATCTAATCCAGAGGCACCCTGGGGAAACGTTTGGAAAAGAGCTTGGAACTGGGCAATTCAGGTTTTCCTTGCAAGTCCCTCCTGTGTAATGAAGGCTGCTCCTGCTGCCATGGTCCCAGGGGAATACTGGAAGTTTAATGCAGCTCAGGTGTGATGGGGCAGCATCCAGTGCTGCCAGGGCCTGTCTGACTCCAAAACCCTGTGGCTGCAGGGCCAGGGACTCCTGGAGCCCTGAGGATGGAGGTGGTGGGGCTGTGCCTTCAGGCATGGCACTCAGCCCTGGGGGTTTATGCTGTTAAATATTTGTAAGTGAATTCTATTAAACACTAGGAGGCAAAAAGATTAGGAGGGCAATGAAAAGGCTTTTTGTGAGATTTAGGTGCTCCTGGGTGATGGCAATTCCGTGCTGGATGGATGGCTGTTTGTGCCTGTAAATACAGGGTAATGGAATGTACATCAGGAATGCTGTACACCCCGGGGGAAAAACAGGCTCAGGCACCTCAGAAATGATGAGAGTTTGGTTAAAATCATGGTTTGCAGTGCTGTCTGTCCTGAGGAGAGCCGGGTGGCTCTGTGAGGCACACGCTGTCTCGCGCAATGCACAAATCCCTGCTTTGGCTCGCGGGGAAAAGGATGTGTGAGGTATCACATCACACTGCAAAGTGGCACGATGAATCAAACTCCCCAAAATAAAACTTTCTTCCAGAAATAAGCTTGTCACTGTCAATTTAAACTCTTGCCAAAGAAGCGTGATCTGATACAGGTTCCTCTCGGCGGTGATTTACAGTAGTGGGTGTGTTTAATCGCTATTTCTAATAGCAAGAGTCTAAAGGGAGAGGGAAAGTGTTTCTATTCAAAGGTCCAACATGAAATCCAGATCCTAAATGCAGCTGTGATACAGCAGAGCTGGCAGGAGAGAGCACAAGGCACAGTGCACTCCGGGAGGAGCCTTTCCTCCGTTTCCACTTCGCCAACACCACGGGGGGCTCTGGGCAGGACTGGCACTGGCACTGCACCTCACCATCCTGAAGGGTTTAAAGGGGTGATTTAGAGGCAAAAACTTACAGAACTCTGCAGGGAGGGAAGGGATCCTGCCTGGTTAACAAACTGTGAGAAAGGCATCAGGCTGCCAGCCTCGGGAAGGGCGTTTGTCTGGAGAAAGCCCTGGTGTGCAGAGCATGGGCACTAATCCCACTGGCTCCCTTATTCCATCACAAGGGAATGGGGTGGGGACATGCTCCTGGGCTGTTTTGGTGACATGCTCCTGGGCAGGTGCCACCAGCCCTGCTCAGGGAACCCCACATGGGCACCAGCTTGTGGGACCCTCCAAGGCTGAGCCCAGCAGTGGTTGGGGCCCTGTCACCGACTTGAGGAATGTTTCAAACAGATCATTTATTTTCATTAGACCTGTTCCGATGTCTCTGTCCCAGTGTCCCTGATGCAGGCCGACAGCTGTCCTCAGGAACGCTTTAATTGTGTTTTCCTGGCTTTGCACAGCTCTTAGCTAATGTGTTCTGGCTTCATTAGATTAGACACCTCTTGTCCTGAGGATGTTGTCATGTTTTCAAATGGCTTCAATCAGCACCTCCCAGGCTCCAGCTATTTCAGGATACAATAAAGTTAAACCTCATCCAGGCTGGTGAGTAATGGAGGTGCATCTCCCACCCCCATCCAGCCTGGCTTTAAATTTGCCTGGCTGACATCCCGTGGCTGCTGGCAGAACACAATTAAACCTCTTGTCTTGCAGGCATCGTCCACGGTTACACACAGCTCGGGAGGAAGAGCTCAGCAACAGCAACTGGGTTTCTAATGATCTTGTCATGGAGAAGAGCACAGAGAGATAAATGAAAGAGTGAGGAAACAGCCAAGATCAAAACCCAGCTCTCCAGATGTCCGGGGCACAGCAGGCTGCAGGCTGGCCATGCTCATCTCCTCAGCCCCACGCTGGCACAGGGACATGTGTCCTCTTAATGCCAGAGAGTGAAATGCAGAGGGACAGAGCTGAGCCCACCCAGCAGCAGCGCTGGGGGCTTCTCTCCTGAGCATCTCCAGGCACGGCTGCCATAAACCTCATTCTGCAGAAGTGTTCGTCCTCTTGGGATCTCAGTATCCTTCACCCAGCTGCAAAGAGGCCACAGGCTCAGGAAGGGAACCCAGGAGGGAAGGGACCAGCCAGACCCTGGGCTGGGGACAGAGAGCTGTTCCACTCTGGGGGAGGGCTGACAGCTCCAGGACAGTCCCTGCACTGAGTCCCTCCTGAAGCCCAGCACACCTGTCCCCAGCACATCTGTCCCCTGCACACCTGTCCCAGGCAAGGGCTCTCCTTCCCAGACACTCTCCCCTGGCAGAATTGCCTCAGCCCTGTCTTCTTATCATGAGCAGCCACAATACCTGCATCGATCCCTTTCACCCCACAGGCAGTATTTTGACTTCTGGAATTCATCTTACCTAGCAAGGGACTCTAAATATATCCCAGACAATTTCCTCTCCCCATTTTTAATAATCTCTTTCAGCCTTAAATTAGTTTTTGAAAATATGTATTGGGATGATAGGCTTTTTATCACAGCTGATGGACAATATTCATCACACCTGTGTCCTACTCCTCACAACACACGAACATTCCAAACAGCAGTGCTGCATCAATTTGAACAGCACTAAAGTCATTACAACCCCATCCCTGCGTGTGCATGCTCTCCTCAGCAATGTCACTGGTGATTTGTCACTTGGGTCCCTGTGGGCAGCTCTGGTCCCACCTTGCAGAGCCACGGGACAGGATGGAATGGCCCCGTTCAAGCACTGTGGGTGAAGGATGCCTCACTGTCCCCCACCCTGGAAACCTCTGGAAGGTGGCAGGTGGAAGAGCAGAAGCAAACCCCCCTTTTTTTCTGTCCAGGATCTGTTTGCTCACTGAGGCAACGTGCTGGGGCTGTGCTGGCACATCCTCCCAACCCTGAGCCCTGGTGAGACCAAAGGGGAGCCATGGGGACGGGACCAGTGGTGCCTCTCTGGGTCCCCAACTCAGTCAGGGTCCCCAGGACAGCAGCTCCTTCAGGAAAACTTCTCCAGCAAATTCCCATTTTGTTGGACACTGCTACCAGCGCAGACCCTGTTTGGGTGCTGACCTCCGAGCTGGGAATTCAGGTACCAGGGAATTGGGCACTCATGCACAAATTAATCCAGTGCTCAGGGCTGAGCTGCAGCCCCTGATCAATGCTCAGCTCTCCCATTCCCCTCCTGCTGCCCGAGGGCTGAGTGTGCTGGCCTGGGGAGCACTGCACCAGCCTGGAGGGTCCCAATGTGCCAAGGTGAAACAAGGCACAGAGGGGCACAGAAAGGCACAGAGGGGCACAGAAAGGCACAGAAAAGCACAGAGAGGCACAGAAAGGCACAGAGGGGCACAGGGAGGGACAGAAAGGCAGAGAGAGGCACAGAAAGGCACAGGGAGGCACAGAGAGGCACAGAAAAGCACAGAAAAGCACAGAGAGGCACAGAGAAGCACAGGGAGGCACAGAGAGGCACAGAGCGGCACAGAGAAGCCTCTGACATTCCCTAACACCTGGCAGTTGTGAGTGGCCTCTGAGCGCTCTTCTCTCTGCCCCCTGGGCTGGCACTGTGAAGCCATCCTGCTCCAGATCCCTGTCCTGCTCCAGCAGGGTGACAGCACATTTTCATCTGCAGGAGCTGCTTGTCCAGACAGAACTGAGCACTGGCAGCTCTTGGCAAGATGTCTTTGTCCAGCAGATTCCCACGGAGTAATTCCATCACCTTTCTGAGCAGTCATGAAGGAACAGAAAGACAAAGCAGGAGTCTGTGAGTGGGTCTGAGCTGTTCACTCAGAGCTGCCCTGGCCAGGGCCCCCTCTGTCCCCAAGCTGCAGACAGAGGCATTTCCAATTGCACCTTCAATCTGGCATCGATTACTGCCCTGTTTCTTGTGCCTTCATTTGCAGTCAGCAGAGGCAGCCCACTGACATTGAGAGAGAACGACTGCTCAGATCCCATCAATCAAGTGCCATCAGGATCCAGCTTCCTGGGCTCGCAGGCCACAAGGTCACCCTGTGTGGGAGATCAGGTTCCAGCTGGGCAGAGCCCCGCTCCTGCCCCTCTCCCACCACAGCCCCAGCTCTGCTGAACAGTGGACAGGGAGAGACCCGGATCTGGTCACTGACCCCTCCATCCTGCCTCTGGGCCCTCAGACTATTTCAGGGATAAGTGGGAAGAAAATTCACAGTTTTTTATTTTGGGAAATAGTAAAATACACAGGAACACCTGACAGCATCTGATGCAGAGCTTTCCCCCAGGGCACCGTGTTCAGTTTGGGGCTGTAATCCCAGTCCCGCTCAGGACTCAGCAACAGCAGCTGAGACCTTATTGACATTTCCAGTTATTACCCCCACAGTAAAAGGAATTAAATTCAAGTTGTGTATGAAGCCCGTGGGCTGCCCTGCTCAGCACAGCCCTGAACTCTGCCCCATCAGCAGGATTTGTACTTTACAGGGATGATTGACCTGTAACTATTGACCTTTCCTGGAAAGCTGCTCTGGGCTGGTGGCTGACAGGGACAGCCAGGGACACAGGCACGGCAGCAGAGCACAGGAGCCCTGACAGGAGCACTCACAGAATCCCTGGAGAGACAAGAGAGGCTGCCTGGGATTTTGGTGTCTGTGTGCAATGTCAAAATTAGCAGTTCTGTCTAATCCTGCTTTTCAGTGTAATAATGCTTCTGGGTGAGGGGAGTGTAAAGCTCGGTGGCTTGTGGGCAGTAATTTTCTGAGACAGACAATTTAATCCCTACTCCCATCAGAGACAAGGCTGAGATTGCTCTGAAGCTGCACCCCGTAGGCTCTGCTTCCTCCCACTGGATTTGAAGAGGACATTTCTGCTTCCTCCAGCTCTGGTGACAGCCAAGCAGTGCCCCCTTCCCCCCCAGTTCCACAGCCAGGCCCAGCCACAACAGTTTCCACATTATCTCACTGCAAATGAAATTCACAGCCAGCATGGGCTGGAGGTGCAGCCCAGCTGAGACAGAAATCCTGCCTTTAGCAAGCTCCTGTCTATGAATAAATTGGATACAGTGATTTTGGTCTTCTGAGAGGCTCAAACTCTCAGTTGTGAGGCCAAGACTCAGCCTGGCTCCTGGACTCAAGGAAACCCTTGACATACACCTGGGAGGTGTGGATGGATTTCATTTCACCTTTGAAGGTACAGCTCCCCAGTCAGTGATTTAGAACAGGAGGAAGACTCATGAATTCATCCATGCCCTTTCAGTGATGCTAAAGAATATCTTCCCTCCTTATGCTTTCAAGCTGACCCAGGAATCACAGATTTTTGGTGGCATTACACAGGTCAGGGGGGAGAGCTGCACGTGCTGTCCTGCACCTTCAAACCAAGAACTCCTGCATGAAAAAATTGCCTGGAGAGAGCTCCAATTTGTTCCAAACCATCATCCCTTCCGTCAGCAATCAGGAAATTGTTATCTATTGATGTCTTACAATGCCACTGAATCAATGGGCACCTGGAAGATGCTAAGATGACAAACCTGGGCAGAGCAGGTCTGCCAGGCTGCTGAGACAGCCACAGCCCCTGGCAGGGAGCTCAGAACCAGCACAGCCCCACTGGCTCCCTGCTTGGCACATTATTTCTCCAGGTTAACACTTTCACATTTCCATAGTGAATTTGGGCAGAAGTCTGGAGTTCTCACACCACAGCCGAGCCCCCCAGGTCACAGGAATTCTGCCTGAAGCAGGGCCAAGCTCTGGCACAGCCAGGGGAAGCAGGAATGTTTTTTCCCAGCCAGGCTGCAGTTACTCAGCCCTACAGCACCCCACGTGCCTGCTCCCTGTGCTGCTGGCAGCTCTCCCTCTGCAGCCTGCTCTCTCCCAGGGGAAACTTCTTTTGGTTCAGGGCAGTAACTCTGATCATAAAGACTGTAACTAGAGCTTTTAAATCACACAGTGTTGATTTAAAAGAAGAGTTCTCTAGGCAGGCTAAAAATTCTAGTTAATTCTGTTTTCCTGGTAAAGGTGTATTTAAAGCAGAATCTCAACATACACATCCATAAACACGTAACATTTTTATTTACAGCTCAACTAATTGATGCTTTTAATTAATACATGCACAGAATAGCAGGTGGATGTGTAGCTGAGTGGGATGTATTATTGCCACCTGCAGTTAGGACTTAGAACCTGCCAAAACCTCTCAAGATTTTGGGAATTTGAGATTTGAGGTTTTGGAAGTCTCAAAGAGAGATTTCCAAATCCATGGTATATACATGAGGTCTTGCATGCAGTAAAATGTTTGCTCTCCCAAGGAAATTCATGTATGAATGCTGTTCTCCAAGCTTTCTCCCATGCCACAGGCCTGGTGTAGAACTTTCCAAATTTAGAAAAGGTTTCAAAGTCTCAACATCCTTATTTATAGCCTCATAAAGAGGCTTAAATCAAGGACAGAGGCATCCTTGGAAAGGACAGTGCACCAGCTAACAAAGAAACAGGCTTGTTTTTAGAGAAAGAAAATTCTAGACAAAGTTAGAGAAGCAGAGTTCCTTACTCTGAACAGGACTCAACAAGAGGCTTTCTGCCCACCTGCCAATCTGCAAGCCCAAGAGAACAGTGTCATGGTTTCAACCTTAAAGGAAATAAAAAACAAGGAATGTTCTTCTCCCCAAATAAAAGAAAAATCCATTTATTTTGATGCCATTACATATCATAGGTAGAAAAGCTAGTTCTTGGCTTCAATTCTGTAAATCAGTGAAAGGAAGATACAAATTAGAACAAGAACTAAATGAAGGTAGCAGTCCTAAAAGTAAAATGTATTTACAGAGGGATGTCATTGCTCACTGACTTCCATCTAGGGGTTTTTTGCCTCATTGCAAGCCTGTGCAAGGCAAACCTGAAAGGAAAGAGAAATCAATCAGTACTCAGAGACACTGGCACAGCCCACAACCACCCGCAGCTCCAGCCTAAAAGACAACTTTGTTTTCCAGAGCACTGACAAGAGCTCTTTTCCCCACTGTGTATTCAGTCAGATGTGATGTAAAGCTCCTGCCTCTCCTTCCCTGCTGCTTCTTCACCTCTGACAGGAGCCAAAATTCAAAACAAGGGGCCAGGGGAAATAAGGAGTTTTGACTGCAGCTCAACAGTTCCCTGACTGATGACAGAGGGACAGCACTGCCTTACAGCTTCAGGTCATGGCTGACAAAAACACCCAGACTTACTGACAGCTTCTTCATGAGCCCTCGGGCCTTGGGGTTCAGCTGAAGAAAATTCTTCTTGGTCAAATCCTTTGCTGTCAAACGTATGCTCTGTGGAAAGAAACTCAAATCTCAGGTTCTCTGCCTGGTCAGCTGCAGCAGCTGGAAGCAGTAAAGAAGTTAAATTTAAAAATAAAAGAGATTAAGATCTAAGCATAATAGATAGACAGGCAGAGAACTACATTCAGCTGGAACAGCTCATCTCACACCTTTCCTGCAGTGCATTAATGCATTACTGGCACTGCTGCTGCTTTAAGTGTTGTAAAGTGAAAGCACAGCAAAACATCCTCCTGTTCTGTTCCAACCAGCTCGAGCAGCTCCCACTTTGGTGGGAACTCTTAAGGTTCTTTTTAAGCTCAATCAACCTCTTGACAAACCACAGTGAAGAGACAAGAGAGGATGAAGTGAAGCTGGTGAGGCACCAAGAGGTGCCTGGGCAGGGGCGGGGTCAGGACTTGCCTCTCCCCCGCCGAGGGGCAGGGTGAGCACGGCATCGGCGCTGTCAG
This sequence comes from Eopsaltria australis, assembly GCA_034509425.1. Taxonomy (NCBI): domain Eukaryota; kingdom Metazoa; phylum Chordata; class Aves; order Passeriformes; family Petroicidae; genus Eopsaltria; species Eopsaltria australis. The sequence continues at coordinate 463,714 of JAVTVJ010000520.1, forward strand.
CCAGGGGGCTGCCGTTGGCTGAGATGGTGTAAACGCGCTCGTTGAGGGCGGGAGTGCGCAGACCCGGCGTCTTGAACACCCTGAAACAACAAGCCATGAGTCACATTTGCACACTTCTAGTCCAAGTCTTTCATTTTAGGTTCAAAGAGCCACTAAAGATTGCGTTCTAAACGTGTGGCGTAAAGGAGACTGTGTCAGAGAGGGGAGGGAAATGCATTTATTTTCTCTGTTCACAAACCTGGAATCAAACCTGGGTGTAACCATGGAGGTGCCTCCCCGAGCACAGATATCCACCATTCTGCCACTAGCTGGAGTGATAAAGCTGTTTTTGCTTGATCTGTTAAGGGGAAATAAACATCTGCTCATAAGATGACCTTTAACAAACGTACAGGCACTTGTCAAAGACTTGAAGAAGGTGATCACCACTAAAGCCAGGGGTTATTACTTAACCAGTAACCCCCAAAACTGGAGACAGCTTGTTCTCACAGAGGGAGGCAGTTGTCCATCTTTCATTCACATCAATTTCTCCCTACAGCATGGCACAACTCTCCCCCCTGCCCTACTGAACCAAAGTCCATCCCACCAAGGAGAGATATTTGTATTTACACTCTCAATCTCCATTTCTAGAGACGAGGCAGAGCTATCCCCGTTACCTCTTGCTCATGCGCTTCACTCTCGCTGAGGGACGTCTTCTGGCCACAGGTGGCTTTTTGGTGGATGCCTTCACCTGTAGCACACATCACCCACTAGATCAGTTACTCCCCTCTCGTGAGCCCACACAGATGCTTCCACACAAAATGTTTGGCTCAGCCTCTTTCCACGGCACAACAGCCCAGAACAAACACCATTCAAGCCTTTGGGACCTTCCCTCATGGCCAGAATTCTCTGGGCAGCAAGAGCTGTTTAAAGCCCCCCCTCAGAGCATCCTGGACAGCCCCAGCCATCAGCTCAGCCAGGAATTTATATCCTGAGAACAATGTCAGCCCAGAGAAGTTACTCACCTTGGCAGTTCTTGGGTTGACATTCTCAGTCTCTGCCTCTGAAGGACACTGGCTGTCGACTCTGGATTTCTTTGGCTGAGGAAGCGATGGAGGCTCTGCTTCCTCAATGGCTTCAATGCTCCTTTTGGATCTCACTGGAAAGAGAAAGTGTTATTTAAGTAAATAATTCCTTTAAATTATTATTTAGCAGGGGAGGCAAACAGCAAACAACCACCAGCAGTTTTGGCAACAATTTGCTTCAGAAATCCAAATTTCAATGCAATCCCAATGGTTGACAGAGCACTACTTTGGATGATTTTGAATGTTTTAATAAAATTAATTAGATGTACTGCAGATACTAGAGATGAAAGTAGGATTATTCTCCTGATTTAAATATACTGAGGGATGTGAGGAAGAACTGAATTATTATTCACATTAAGTAACCACAACATGCTTCCACCTCATCAACCACATCACAATGCTCAAACTCACCTTTCTTGATGATGTCAAACGGGGCATTGATAACTCCTGCTGTCAGCTTGTCTATTTCTGCTATTTCCAAGCCTGCCTAAAATTAAAAACACTTGTGGCACCATTGGGATTGTTGGCAGCACAAAGTTCTTGTAAGTCAAAGTTGTAGAGAAAAACCCCAATAAATTACAGCCAGATCAGCTCTGTGGTTGCTGCTGTGCTCAGGCTGGGCCCTTTCATGCATCTCTGCTTGCCCTCAGGACCTGGCTGGCAGCTGCAGGTGTGCCTTGCTCAACCAGTTTGGAAATGCTTTCCTTTACTGCAAATGTGCTCTCAGGGATTTGGGAGTGCAGTCTAGCAGATCAGGACAGATCAACAGGGAGCAGCAGGACCCCATAGATCCCTCCTCTGATCGACATCTGCTTGGCATCTCTTATTGTTAAATTTTAAGGAAACATTTGTGAAAATATTGGTGTAACTGTTTCTCTTGGAATGCTCCAGCGTGGGGAGGCCCTGCAGCAGTGCCTGATGGCTCTAGAGAGCTGGAAACCTACCATGGCCACCTCCTCCAGCGTCTTTCCACTTCCTTCTTTAGCTGGAAAAAAACCATTTCAGACAAATCAGTACATGTCCAGGACAGCTCAGCATCGGGGTGCAAACCCCAGCACAAACCAGTTCTCAGCCTCAGAGAACAGGACCAGAACCCCTGTTGCCTTTTCCCCCAGCCTGGAAAAGAAACTTGAGATCATTTTAGCAAGGAGGTAATATAAAAAGGGATCTTTATTTTGAAGGTTTTCAGGAGCAGTTATGGAAAGGTGTCCATAAAAGCCCAGCCCCTCCAGGGGTGAGTACATATTTATAGCTTTTAGGAAATTAGCATAATTGATTAAAAGCACCAATTAGGAGGACAAGTGGTGATTCAATTCCCCCCCAGGTCCAGCCCCTTCTCTGGAGCCCCCCTCTCAGCACTGGCTCTACTTTGTTTATGAAAATGAACCTCAGAGTTGTTCTCGGCCTTGGTTCCCAGCAAGAACCGAGATAGGACAGGGCCTTGCACTCCCTGGGGCGTGGAGCTCTGGAATTTGTTGTGTCTTTCTGCTTAGGGAAAGACCAGGGAAAAGTACTGGAAAAAACAGCTATGAATACAGTAGGCTACAGAGCTACAAATATGTGTGCAAAGAGTACAGAGCACATATAAAAGAAAAAAGGCAGAAACCAAACGGCATCACCCCGGACAGCCCGCGGGACGCTCCCCTGGGGATTCCCGGCGCAGTTGGGGTTCATTATCCCGGGGCAAGGCGCTCCCCCAGCCCAGCACCCCCGGCCCCGCTCCGCACCGTAGTACTCGAGCCAGTTCATCTGGCGGATCTCCGGCGGCAGCCGCAGGATGGCCATGTCGTACAGGTTCTCCATCTCCTTCACCAGGCGCTCCCCGTCCGCCCTCAGCCGCTCCAGCCGCCGCTCCACTGCGGGCACACGCGGCGTCAGCCCCGCCCGCGAGGGCCGCGCTCCTTCCCCCTCCCGCTCCGCTCCCCTCTCCCTGTCCCCCTCATACCCTCGCGGTCGAAGTCCTTGAGGAAGGCGGCGAGTTTCCTGCGGCGGGCGCTGGAGCCGGAGCCGGAGGCTCCCTTCTTCCTGGCGGGCGCCATGGCGGAGCGGGGCCGCGTTCGAACCAACCGCCGCCGCTCGCGGCCAATGGCGGCGCCGCGCGGGGCGGTGACGCACGGAGCGCGCCGGGGAGACGGTGACGATGGTGATGGTGATGGTGATGGCGGCGATGGCGGCCGCGCTGCGGGGCTGGGCCGAGGCGGCTTCGCGGGCGGAGGAGGCGGCGCGGGCCGCTCTGTCCGCCTGGGCCCCGCTGCTGGGCGCGCTGGCCGCGCTGGCGGCGCAGATGCGGGCGGCGCGGCGGCTGCCGTGGGACGCGACGCCGCTCGGCGCCTTCCCGGAGCTGCGGGCGCGGCTGTGGCAGAAGCAGCGCGGCGCGGCCGAGGCGCTGCTGGAGCAGCTGGGCGGGCGGCGGTGAGGAGGCGGCCGGGGCCGGGCGGGGAGGGAGAGAGGGCCCGGCTGACGCCGCTGTGCCGGCAGGGAGGAGCTGCGGGCCGTGCGGGACGCCGTGGGGGCCGCCGGCGGGGCTGTGCTGCGGCTGTACGAGGAGCGGGGCCCGGCCGAGCTGGGGCTGGCGGGGGCTCTGCGGCGCGGCCCGCGCTGCCCCTCGCTGGCCGACGTGCTGGAGGGGCTGCAGGACGTGGAGCGCTTCTACCGGCACCTGTATCCTGCTCTGGGCAGCGCTGCGGGTGTCGGCGCGGCGATGGGGGGGTGTTTTGTCGTTGTTGTCCTTACCGCGGGCCGAAGGTACTTGGAGAGCAAACTGCTCCTGCAGCGCCTCAGCTTGGACAGCCTGGCGGACGTGGAAGGCCTCCCGCAGTCCTGGGAGAGGATTTTGGAGCGCTACAAAGAAGACGTCGTTCAAGGTAGTTGTGGGTCCAAGGAGCCGAGGGGACTTTCGCAGGGCTCCATGCTGGGGACAGCACACAGGTCTGCCTGTGCTGGTCTCAGCAGCAGTGGGTGACCCCACTCAGCTGATCTTTGGGACCTGCTGTGACAGCTTGGTCAGCTCCAGTTGAAAATATTCCCTGTCCCACCTGGGCACAGCTGGAAGCAACATCCTCCCTCCCAGCCTAGCAAGGGCTCAGTGACCCTTTCAGTGAGCATTTCACTGCTCAGGCAGTTTTACCTATACTTTTTTTTTTAATTGCCTTAGAAACAAGTTAAGTTCTTTGGAGTGTAGAATATGGGTAGAGCACATTAAGCTGACAGGGGTGTTGTTTTCTCCCCGACTCAGATACGCTCCTGAAGGTCTCACTGTTCGTGGAGAACCATCGGGAGCTGAGCTGCTCGCCTGGCTCCTGACAGGGCACTTGGGACTGGCACTGACCAGCTGCTGGCGTGGTCTGGGATGCTGCAAAGGGGACGAGGAATTGAGGGAGCTCTCCTGGTGGTGCTTTTTGGAAGCTGAATGAGTTGATTCTTGGCCTCAGCGTGAATTGCTTGAACTGTGCTGTCTTCAAGTGGAAATGGCATTGGTCTCTGAAGAAGAGGCTGAGCTGAAAAAGCCATGGGGATAGAAGGGATTCATCTCCAGCTGTGGAACTTGTCCTTTCCTTCTCCCAAAGTGGATGTTTTGTATCATGGAAAAAATGTTGATACATGAGATGCTGCAGATGTGTGAATGTAACAGAGTCCTTCAGGCTGGTGCCATTAAAGATATTTGGGCTCTGTCCTTACAAATAAAGAAAACATGTCAGAGTAGGGCTTAGAAACAGTGGTCACCTCACATCCTTGAGCAGTGTGTTTGCATTCATCCCACCTGGGCATGGAGGAGGAGGGAGCAAATCCAGCTTGAAAATGTAATTATGGAGGTGCACAGATGCCCGAGTTGTGACATGGGCAGTTTTCAAGGGTGTTACAGTTCACTGCTTTGTTACCACTGAAATCAGCCTTAAAATATCACTCTGGCAGCTGCTGCTGACAGTTCAGGGACACTTTTTGTTGGCCATGGATGGCACTGGTCCCCTGCACGTTCCCGGGAAGCAGTGGGGTGTTTCTCTCTAAATAATGAATTGGGTAAGGAGCTGCAGCTTCTCGGAGAAAGCCAATAAAGAATTGTGTTGGACACACTCTGGGTGTGTTTGTGCTCGTGTTTCTGTGTCCCCAGCCCGGGTGTCCCCGCGGCCACCTGAGGGCACTGCGTGACCTGCAAAGAGCAGTGCTGCAGGGGAGCAGATCGGGGTGCCAGGGGTGGGAAGGTGCTGGCTTGGGGCTGGGGCTGCCGGTGCTCCCATCAGGGATAGGGGCTTCCTGAGTTCAAATTGCAGTTCTTCACACACAGTTTTAATTGCAAAACAAACTACCTGCAGAGAAAACCTACTCCTGGTGCTGAGTGCTGTGCCCAGCGTGGAGGTGAGGTGGGTCCTGGTGGGGGCTCACGTGGCTGTACAGCCTTGTGCTCCTTGCACAGGGTTTGAAACACACCAAAGCTGATGGCTCAGGGTGAATTGGGTGTCATCCTTGCTCAGGCCTTGATGTATCATCACCACAAACCAGTGGATGCTGGTGTGCTCGAATGCAGAATTGTCTTCACATGTGCACACGCTGTACAGCCCTTCAACATCCCTCTCCTGTCAGCCTCTCTTCAGGACAGCTGCACAATGAACAAATGGATTCAAATTCTGGAAGATGTTCAGCACAGTTCAGTGGTGGCCCTTCTGCTTCTCCCAGATGTTTGGCCCCTGATGTCTGTCTTTGTGCTAACAGCAGCCCTGCTAAAAGTGCTGAGGGAGCTTTCTGCATTGAAAGTGGCCGTGGCCTGACTCTGACTGACTGAAATGGGGTGAAGGAGGTGCTCATTGAAGTTTTGGTGTGATTAATTGCTCTGTGCTGTTCCTGGTTGATGGGCCGTGTCATCAGCTGCGTTTGTCTGCAGCGTTCCGCAGGGTGCGAGGGAGTCTCTGCATCAGAGTGCTCTAATTGGGATCAGCTGTGGGCTTGCTCCATTCCAGATCTGGATGTTCTGTCAGGATGGCTGCCAGGGACCCCATTGCTAACGAGGACACGGTTCCTGGTGTGTGCAGAGCTCCCTTCAATGCCATTTGCCTGGGAGTCACTGGGGCTTTGAGGGTTCCCCCGTGGACAGAGCCAGGGTGGGCATTCAGAGTTTCCATATTGCAGGTGGAAAGGCCACTCCTGCTCCTTGCACAGCTGAGTCAGACACCTGCTCACAGCACGGGGATGTCTCTGGGTGCCAGATTTCAGCACCTTCCTGAGTACCAGGACAGGAGGGAGGTGAGTGAGAGCAGCACCTGCTGTTGTAGCTGCCTGGGGAGCCAAATGCAGGGTCGGGGTGATGCCTTTTCCTTGCTCCTAAAATTAAGAGCCAGATATGGTGAAGGGACAAAGATTTTCACCTTGGTATTTAACAAGCATCCTTATGGTGCAACTTTGTCAAGGTGGAGCACGCTTAAATGTAGACCCCATAGATGATGTATACAATTCTATAGATTTTGAAAATTGGCATATCTGATAAAGGTGCTTCACTGAGAGGCTTGAATGAATAGTGTGATATTTTCTCATCTCAAATGATTCCCTCTTGGATGGGCTTAATCTTAGTTTATAGGTTATATTTTAGAGGGGCTTTGGTTTCTCAGGATAGTGTGGGGCTTTCTGGCTTTCAACTGTGAGGCCTTTAGGATGTGTGCTTTTCTGGCTTAACAGAATACCAGGACTATGTGAAATTACCAGACTTAAGGAATTACAAGTATGTATGCTAAGAGCACTGAGAATACATAAAAGGTATATAAAAGAAAAGGCAAAAAATCATCATAGCATCAAGGGACTCCAGCCTGTGCTGTACTTTAGTGGGGCTGTGGGTAGGGCACCACTAAGGGCTCTGAGACCAACTGGTAAAATATATGTAACCATAAAAATAAATCCAAGTAGCTTTATTTTTGGAGTAGAGCTCTTAAAGTATTCTTGCACGGAGATCTGTCTTTGAGGAATGCAATAAAATGCAGTTAGCAGCTGGAGCTACCTTGTTAAAGGAAAATCGTCAGGAAACACAAAGCTCACACTTTGATTTTCAGCTTTACCTCCTGCTAACTCCATTGGAAAACACTTATTCTTCACTTACAGGAAACTGAACTCAGTTACTAAATTCAAATGCCCACAAACATTTATAAGGAGCACCTGACTTGTATGAGGTTGTTTTGTTTCCTCCTGTGAGGGTGAGCGCTGGCTTCTGCTGCAGCGGGGCCTTTGCAGCTCTGCTTAGAAATGCGGACCTGCTGTTGGTAACACCAGACTTCCAAAACAAACCCAAAAGCTTTGCTCATGGATTTGAAACAGATTCCAGAACTGAGTGTATTACAAGAGTCCACAGTTATGGAAAAGACAAAGGATTTGGCACCTGAACTGAAGTGTAAAGTGACTCGGAGGCAGAAATATGTGATAAAAAGCTTTGTGATTCATTTAATAAACCAAGCATGGCTTTCACAAGTCCCTATGGTTTTTGCGCTTATTCTTTGAGCCTTTCATCTTGGCCTGAAGCAGAACTCCTTTGTGACTCTGCTGGGGGGCTGCCTGAGTACTTATCCACTCCGAAATACAGCAAACATTCTCCACTCCCTGTTAGCTGGCTTTTTTGCTCCCCGCTCTTGGCTCAGTGTTTCTCTAGTGCTCGTGACTTTGTCACAGCTTTTGCCCTGCTGAGCTCCAAGGAGGGGCAAATTCTGCTTGATCTGATGGGTGTGCAGTGAGTGGGGACACATCTGGCCTGCAGCAGTGATGAGCTTTTCCTCGTGGGACATGCTCAGCCCTTGAGTGCCCTTGCAAGGACAGGCACGAGCAGTTACCTGCTGAGCTCTTGGCCAGTGGACAGAGCCAGTTTTCACTGCCCATCCTGCAGAGGTTTTCCCCTCCTGCTTTTCCCCCCAACCCTTTTCCTCCTCCTCCTCCCTCCTCCTGTGGACACAGATCTGCAGTAGGTGTCTCCTGAACTTGCCTGAGCTCCCTGTCCCAAGCATCTTCCTGACTAATTCTTTCCAGATGTCCAGGAGCTTTTATGTTTAGCAGTTTTGCTCAAGTTGTTCATTCATTCTCTGAAAGAGCAAACGTATTTCCTAGTATTATTTGTGAGTTCAGACTGATCATGGCTTCCCAAGAGCTGCTTCTGCCTCCCAGTGAAGTGTTTTAGGCACCACTGCAGCCTTCCACCCCTGAATTAGAGCACAACGTATCCATAAATAGCACAGAAGTTTATTTTCCATAGCTGACAGCTCCAGGGCTGTCTATGGAGTCTTGAAAACACTCCATGCTGCACTTGTACCCAGCCAAGTGTCAGGTTGTTGGCTTGGACTGTCCCAGCTACAGCAGCTTGGAGAAATTAGGAGATGTGTCCAGTGTTCCTCTGACTGGGACCAACAATGGAAAGTAAGTGGCTCTGCCCATCTTCTCATCTAGTTTCCAACTTCACTTTGTTTTTGGGGAGGTGACTGTTCCTTCCAAAGGGAGATGACTCCTTTTGGGGACATGACTAGGCAGGGCACATGGTCAGTGGCTCCTGCTGCCCACGCTGTCTGGGTGAGCTGTGTCCTGTCCTGGCTGTGGGGAGTGTGGAGCTGCTGCAGCCCCGGGCTGTGCTAAAGGCTGAGTTTGGGGACATGGGCTGTCTGTCACCCCAGAGCTAAATGAGACTGAGTGTAGGATTGAAGCACTGCCTGAGCCAGGCATGTCTGCCTCTCCAGCACAGACTCTGGCTTGTCTGGAAGTCACATCTTGTAGCTTCTCATGTGTGTCCAGTGGCTTTTCATCCTTATCCTGCACTGTGTGCAGTGAGGCTCGCAGCAGGGTTGGGCTGTTCGAAAGAAGCTTTGGGCTGTTCAGAGGAACTTGGGAAACTCCTGTCTATTTTTCTTGAATTTTAATTTGCTTCAGGATTTACCTGGCATGCTATGTGGTGATTGCAAAATGCCTGTGGTGGGAGAGAGACTGGAGCTTCCCTGGGTTCAGATTCTTCTTGTGGAATGGTTCTGTGCTGTTGGCACCACTGGTCCAGGAGTGAGGATGTGCTGGAAGGATGAACCTGCCTTGTTGCCCTGTACTCCCATCACCTACCCAAGCACCGGTGCCTCCCCACACATCAGAACATACAGAAATACTCAGCATCTATTTATTTTACCAACAAAACACTCTGAGATTTGGTTCCCCTCTCTCCCCCAGCATAGCACAGCTGCCTCTTCACTGGGGCTGACATGGGATGGCTCCCTCTTCTCCCTGGTCCTTCTCTCCACAGCTCAGACAGTCTCTAGGCTGCTTGGGGAAGGCAGAATGAAGAGCATCAAGCCAGTAAGTCTCCTAACCATTCTGCTATGTAAGGAATGAACCCAAGAGCCTTTGCACACTATTAATCTTTTCCAGTTCCTAAGAAAGCAAACGATCTCCTCCTGCTCCCATAAATTCAACCTCTCTCTCCAGCTTCTCCCCTGGTGTTTGAACTGTTGGCCAAGAGCTTTATTAAAACCTACAAGATGCAGTTTTGTTCCTTACTGAATCCTAAACAACTGTGCTAGGTGGAGAAGAAACATTTGGTGCTGTCAGCTTAGGAGCATTTTTGTGTGTAGTCCATGGCCACTTGTCAGCCGGGGACCGGCCTCAGCCCCACGCTGAGCCCAGCAGGACCTTTGCTCTGCTCCCCTGAGGTTGGGAGATAAATTCAAGCTGGCCAAACCTCCAAGAGCACCTGGCAATGATCCATGTGGGGGTAGCAGAAGCGATGTTCCCCTGGATGCAGCCTGGTCCTGTGGCACCTCACCCCCCTGTGCCACACCATGGCCAACATCTGCAGCTTGCCAGTGGCCCCTGAGGACAAGCTGTGCTCCCTGTCCATGTCCTGGCAGCTTTCCTGCCACCCCCTCTCCTGCTCTGAGTGGAGAGGCTTCTGCTACAAATCCTCTGCCCATCCCCTTGGCATGATCCAGCCAGCGCCACCGCTGGGGTGTGGGGCAGCAGGTGACAGTCCCCAGCTACTGGTGTGAACAATGAAGCTGCAGCTGGTGCTGGGCAGCTGTGGGGGTGCTGGGACAGCCAGGGGAGGGTGGCAGGTCCCATGGGGGCAGCAAAGGTGAGGGGCACACCAGAGTCCTGCCAGCTGCTGTGCGTCACCACCGGTCCCTGGCACATCATGCAATGTGTCACAGCCTTCTCCCTTTCGTTTCCTAACATTCCCTCAGCCTGAAACTCATCAACCACTGCTGAGAGAAAACATTCACACATGAAGCCAAAGCAGAAGTGAGCAAAGCTGTTCCTTTGGCTGGATTCCTCCAGCTCCTTGTGTCCCACTGCTTGGTTTGAGCAAGAGCCACCTCCTCGTGCCCTGTGCACCTGAGCCATGGGGAGGGGACAGCAACTTTCAGTTGCTCTGAGGGAGAGCTCTTGTTGCTTTGCCAAGGAGAACTCCCTTTCATGGCACAGTTCTGGTACCTCTGCCCAAACCCCAGGGAAGGGGGTGAGAGCAGGTTGTGTGAGTGGGAAGACAAGGCTATGGAGCACGGCTTGCCCAAGGAGTGCTTTTAAACTTCATAAATCTACTTGTGAGTCAGATGGCAGGAGCTGGAGAGGGGAGAAGTGAGGGATGAGAGAGTCTGTGTAGTTGTGCCCAGAGGAGAAGCAGCTCTGGAAGCAAGAAGCCCACAGCTGCTCTGCTGGAGGCAGGGGTTGGGGGACACCTGAGGCAGTGACAGAAAGTTCTGCTCATGAACCTGAACAGGAGCCTCTCTGCAAGCCCCATCTGGGGAGCCAGGAGCTCCCATGGGCTGAGCCCTGGCACAGCAGGGTTTGGGCAAATGCCACCCATCCTGTGCTGCATCACACCTGGCAGCTGGGCTGCCACACCCCCTGCCTGTGCTGTGGGGAGACAGGGAACCAGGCATGTGGAAAAGCCCCAGAGGTGAATAATCCAGCCCGGCTTTGGCTGGACACGGCTCCCCCAGCTCTGAAAGGCTTTTTGGTCGGGTTTAATGAGATTAGTCTGTAAGCTCTGGAGATGTCAGCCTGCTGGCAGCTCCCTGTTCAGTAGTTCCTCGTGCGCCAGGGAATGATGTTCATTCCGTTGGCCTTGACTCCGCTGGATCAGGCTGTTGCTCTGCTCCTCAATTAGCTGCATCTGCGTGGCAGTAATGAGCTGGAGGTCACACAGCCTGGAGAGGGGTGCTGAAAAGTTCACTCGTGTGTGTGTGGAAGGGAGCTCTCTGTGCCCCCCATGCAGGGGATGCTGGGGCTCTGCACCCAGCCTGACCCCTGCTCTCCCCGGGAGCCCCACTGGGGTCATCCCTGCAGTGGTGACACTGCACAGCTTGCTCTGCTGCTGGAGAGGCTGCACTTCTGAAAGCTCCAGTCTGGGTCTGTGCTGACATTATTGAAGCTACTGGTAATAAAACATGTCACTACAGGGGCCAGGGCCACATCCGATCCTGCGAAGGGAAAGCAGAAATCCAAACAAAACCCCAAACCTCCAAAAAACTCTAACCAAGCACATGCTGATGGGAGGGCTGGGTTTGCAGGGATGCAGACCCCAGTCCTGCCACTCTGCCAGGATAAGAGGCACCTCCAGGCCCTGCTGTGCTGGCCCTGCAGCAGGGACAAGTGGCACAGGAGTCACAGCTTCCCAGTGCCTCATCCTGAACCCTCCCAGTGCAGGGAACTACAAATAAATGCTGTTGATGCCTCTGCCATCCCGTCAGGGATTAGGACATGCTGGAACAATTTGCATGGGGATGAAACTTGGAAGAAATGGCAAAGCTGAGGGAATATGATATTATTTATTATTGCCAGTTGCAAGGGAACAGCAGCAGCCTCCAAACTTGTATAACTCTGGAACATGACTATTATTAGAACGCAAAGTTAGCAAGCAATTAGCTAATTGCAATTCACATTGTCTGTTGGCAATTATAAGGAGAACAGTTATAAACCCCAACAGATGGAACTCAAATGGGTCAGTCTCTCTTTTTTTTATTTTTTGCTTTATTTTTTTTCCATCCCCAAAAGGCATTTGCTATGAGCTAAACTCAGGTTCTCACTGGAGTTCATGAAAGCAGCCAGCCTGTGACTCAGCGTGTGCTGGGGTCCCTGCAGGCCACCAGCCCCGCACATGGAGCTTGTCCTGTCCAGACCTTCCCAAATGACACAGTTTTGAGGCCAGAGAGTTCAGCTCATAGCACTGTGGTTTCCGTCATTTACTCTCTGTGCTGGTGTTTTTTAAGTAGCCGTGGATAGGCAGAGAGCAGAGGAATCCAGCTGCAATATGTATTTGTTCTCATCCAGTTCTTCATGACTGTACAACTTCAGGTAATAACTTATCCTCTTCTCCTCTTCTCTTCTCTTCTCTTCTCTTCTCTTCTCTTCTCTTCTCTTCTCTTCTCTTCTCTTCTCTTCTCTTCTCTTCTCTTCTCTTCTCTTCTCTTCTCTTCCCTTCTCTTCCCTTCTCCTTTCCTCTCCTTTCCTCTCCTTTCCTCTCCTTTCCTCTCCTTTCCTCTCCTTTCCTCTCCTTTCCTCTCCTTTCCTCTCCTCTCCTCTCCTCTCCTCTCCTCTCCTCTCCTCTCCTCTCCTCTCCTCTCCTCTCCTCTCCTCTCCTCTCCTCTCCTACAGTGACACAAACCAATGGTGCCTCCCTGAGTGTGATTTCTAAACCTTTTGAGGCTATTTGAGGGATTTTCATTCCCTTCTGAGTCAGAACAGGGATCTCTGCAAAGATGAGCAGGGGACAAAGCAGGGCTCTACTTCCCCTCTCCTGGCACAAGAGATACCAGAGGAACAGCTCCCACGGGGCAGAGGTGATCTCATCACTTCTGTTAGAAATGCTTGGGTGATGCAGCACCAGGACATGACAGAAGGGTAGAACATAAGAACTGGAGGGATGCTCAGTGCATGGTTTACATCTGTTTGAATCAAACACAGGTGCTCCTACCTGGGACACTTTCCCATCCTCTGGGTGGGTTTTGTGGGGTGCTGTGTCAGGTGTCTGCCGAGTGGATGAGAAATCAACATTTCCCTGTAAAGCATTGCTCTGCTGAAGCATGCCAAGGTCCAAGCTGTGCACACAGATCGGTGTGTTTGACTCCAGAGGGGTACAGGGGGCATTTGTGATAGCCCCAAGACCCCAAGAGTTGCAGCCTGGCACGTGCCAGCCTGTTCCTCAGGTTTACAGTGCATGCAGCAGTGTGGCAGCAAAGCTGCTGTGATGCATGGAAACTCCTGCATTTCAGACACCTTTTTAGAGTAGGGACCAGTACGGGCAGATTTGGCCTTAAAAGGAAGCATCACAGAAGGTATTCTGAGGAAATATTTCACTAAAGAGCCTTGTATCTACATATTCAGATATTCTGTGGCCTTGGAAGGAGCTTTGCTCTTTATCCTTCCTGAATGCTGGTGATGCCAGTGACCGTGGCAAAAGAACATCCTTGTTTTGGGTCAAGCTGATACAGACACAGAGACAGCTGGGTGATCTGAAACAGATTAAGCCCAGCAATATGAACTTCATAAATAGCAACACAAGCCCACTGCACACCTTTGGCTGATATTAAACAGGGGATGGGTTGGAATTAATCTCAGAGCAAAAGCATTATAATGAAAAGGAAACATCAGGTTTTACTTAGAACCCCCAGGTTTCCCATAGGAGGCAGCTGATGTAGTGCCCATTTATTAAAGACAAATGCTATCATTTGGAACATATCTCACGGAGAGCAGGGGACTGGCTGATGCAGGGGAGCAGTAACTGGAGATGGAGCTTTGCATTTACAAGCTCTTGTTTTCAACAGGCTCTGTGTGTCCCACCAGGTGTGATGAAAGCTGCCAGGTGCCCCAGTGTCCCCCAGGAGCCCTGGCCCTGCCCTCCCACTGTGCACAGCCCCACGAGGCACCAAGGGCTGTGACCCAGGTGAAACATGCTGGATTTCAGTGTGTATTTAACAGCAGACAGAAAGATAATCTGGTTATCGGGAGTCAGGCAATCAGGGGCTAAAATAAGCAGGGATGGATGGGGGGCCCAGGTGCTGAGCCCTGCTCTCTGCTCCAAGAATCCCTTGAAATGAGAGCCAGCTCCTGCAGAGCATCTGCTGGGGCTGGAGGAGACCTTGGCCAAGGAGCAGCAGGGATGAGGATCCTCCCCTCTGCCCCAGGACAGAGGGCAGCCTGCACATGTCACCTCCTCACAGCTCCCAAGGTGTCTCTGAAAGCTTCTGAGGGCTGTGCCTTTTGGAGGGAGATCCTCCCTGGTTTAGCTTGTTCCTTTTGAGGTTTTTCAGTCACCAGCCTGATGTTCCTTTCCTTTCCTTTCATAAGTGAGTAGTCCTGAACTACAGGGCAAATGCTGAACACTAACAATTGCTGTTACAGTCACATCTCCAGGGAACTTTGGTTTGGGTATTCACCTGGAAAGAAACAGTGTTCAGTCAATTAACTGAAACAGTAAATGTTGCCTTTCTGAAATCTTTCTGGGCAGGTCCTGGCATAGTGACACCATGGTGCTGTCTGTTCTTTTGAGATCAGAAATCCAGGACAGGTCTGTCCTTCCTGGGCAGTAGCAGGTAAAACTACCTGCTCTGGAAAGTACAAATTCTACTCTTTGCATGCAGGAGAACTTTCTGGCTCAATGCAGGATGACATCTGCAACCATTAATTTGAATAAATTCCATTTTTATGATAAATACTATTTTTAGTACATCAGACAAAGCATCTCTGTGGGACAGAACAGTAAGTCCTGCATGTGTTTCCCCTCCTGTGTGATCATCAGGGATCTGACATCTCATGCCATTCACTGTTCCTTTTTCCCAGAGGTCAGCAGGTCAGCTCCTGGAGCCCTTCAAGAAGCCATGGGTTCCTTTTGGGTAGGAAGCAGCTCTGGAGCAAGAGGAGTTTGGGATCCCTGCCCATTGCTGGGTGCTGGGTGGGGAGGGAGATCCCACTGCAGTGTGGGCTGTCAGGGAGGAAACATGGGCTGTAACTCAGGGAAGAACATTGGCATTGCTGCAGCTGTGATCCACCCAGGGAGCACTGCAGGTACTGGGGAATCTCCTGCCACGATACAGGCAGAGGTGCTGGGCTCAAGAGCCATCCCTTAATGAGAAAATCAAAACTTGTCCCACAAAACTGCCTGTTCCAGGTGGCTTGTCCTGGGAATGTGGCTGAGAGAGGATGCCCATCTGTGCTGAGCCTGCCTGGCCCCTGCCCAGAGTGGAATAACCCCCCCAAAAGGCAAATGGTATCAGACAAGGGATCTCCTAACTGCCTCATCCTGCCAGCTCCACATCTGGGAGGAGAGCAAGAGGGCAGGGGAGTGCATTGCCTGCCTGCCTGCACCGTGCAGACAGGCTGGTGACAGCTCAGCAATGTAAATGATGCATAATAAGCCCTAAATAAAGTGTGAGGAACATGTTTGGGATCAGCAAATCCATTCTGACAAGAAGAAGCGAAGGAATGAAATCCCTTTTCCCAAACAGACTGTTAAGCCATGGACTAAATGTAATCTATTCCCACTGAAAAATGGCTACTGAGGAGTTAGAGCTCTGATCCATGGGGACACTGCACCAGGGAACAGGGGCATGGAGGCCTGGGGAGGACGAGGCTTGGGACTGGGGGCCACATTCTCCTCCTCAAAATACTCAGAATGGTTCTATTGAAACCACTTTGTCCACTCACATTCACAGCCAAGTCTGTTCCATTTCCTGACATTCCCCCATCAGCCATTTATCATCTGCAAGGGGTGGCTGGAGCCAAATGTTCCCCTGACCTTCAACAGCCCTGTGAGCCTTTCTTCTCTGCTTAAGTGGGAGACTTAAGATAAGCCCAGAGTCTCTTAAACATGCCTGCTCCAAATAAACACAGTGGGCTGATGGGTTACAGGCTGCTTTGGCCAGCTGAGCAGAAGGGGACTCCTCACAATTCTGTTGGTGCTGAGGAGTTTCTTGTCCTCCCAGGGCGACAGGCAGGCCAGAGAGCCCACTCAAGCACTTCACAGCAGGGTGAGTGAAGGTCACAACTGAAGGTAAACAACCCCAAAACAGCCACAGAGCAGCAGCAGTGCCAGGAGGAGCCATGGGAGCAGGTGTGGGACTGAACGGCGTCAGGGCTGCTCCTGGGGAACAAAGGCAGCTCCACGCTCCGTGCAGAGCATGATCTGATCCAGCTTGCTTCAGCTGGGCACTGTTCATTTGCCATGGGGTTCTGCGCCCACTCTGAGCTGAGCCATCTCCAGCAGGTACGTATTTCCCAGGGAAAATGCGTTTTTTGTCCCTGTGCCCACGCTGGGAGGTGCTGAGGCTGTTCCTGTGGAGGCCTGGGTGAGCTGTGGGGAATGGTTCTCCCTGAGCTTCGTTGGGACTGTGAGTCTTTAAGCAGCTGGTTTATGTTCTTTGGAGCCCTTTCACTTGAACAGGGGCCAGAAAGGTGGGATCCAGATTGCAGGTGGGTTTCTGGTACCTCTTTCTGTTTGGGAGCTGCAGTGAGGTTCTCTCCCCATCCCCAGACCTTTGGCACCACAGTCCCCCCAGGCTCTACAGTTTGGGTGCTGTGGGCCAGGCAGTTGTCCCAGGACACGGGGCTGCACTGACAGCACGAGATGCAGCCTCGCAGCACAGGAGGCTGCCAGGACACCTCATCAGATGAAGATTGCCTCTTTTGTTCCTCTGCAAACCACAAAAAAAAAAGTTTCTCTCTTCACAGTTCAGTGATGCCCAGACAAAGATGATGTGAAATCTGTGGGAAGACTTATTTTATTACAATATAGGAATGCACAGAACCAGATGTTTAAGCTTAGCCGTGGCTCCTCCGTGTCCTGCTGTCCCTGCTCAGGGAGCTGCTCGCAGGGTGATGTGCAACACCCTGAACGTGTTTGCTGCTGTGCAGGTCTCCAGGAGCTGCTTGGAGCCAGGGCCAGCGCCACAGCAGGTCCCCTGCACCCCTCTGATCCACAGGGGCTGCTGCAGAGGTGACAATGAAGAGCAGGTGCCCCTTGGTGACGCCACCACGACCTGCAGGAGCAGCCCCCATCCCTTGCCCAGCCCCGTGTCCCTGCAGGTGCTGCCCTGTGGATCCCAGGGTGTGTGTGCTGCCTTTCCGTGGTCTCCTGAGGCCAAACCCTGCTCCTGGTTTTCTGTTTTCCAGTGCTGAGTTAAAACGATCCCAGTCCCAGGCAGGGATGTGTCCTGGAGGGAGCTGTGAGCTGGCAGCTGTTTTGCAAGAGCCTGGGATTGCCTCCCCAGCTCTGAGTCAGCCCAGCACTGAGCTCCCCATCCCCAGGCTGCCACAGGGAACCAAGGCTCACACGCACGTCCAGCCTGGCAGCCTTGTTTGTTTCTCCAGCAGCCAGAATTTCATCTTTTCCACCTCCACGCTGCCAGCAGAGCCCTTATCCACTGCCCTGACACCTCCAGGGTTTATTTGCAGCTGCAGCACGCTGCCTCCATATGTGCTCCCGCCGCTGGCTGCTGCTTATTGAGCTGGTGCTGTTGTTGGTCCTCCTGCCTCCATTCAGAAGTTGGCAGTCCTTAAAAGCTCATTCATCTCAGGAGCCCAGTGGCAATTACAGCCTCGTCCTTGGGGATGGGTTAACTCCTGCTCTGCCACCAGCCCGAGGGGCAGCGGTCACGCCTGGCTCCGATTAACGCCGTGCAGGAAATCCAGCGTGCTCCCCACACTGCTCACGGGAGACATGGAGATGGGAAGGGCTAAAACAGTGAAAACTGCCCGGAGGCAGGAGATATGATGGATTGTTGTGACCCTGCTCAGAGCTGCAGGCACTTCCCTGGCTGGGAAGGACAGAGTGCCCACAGAGGGACAGCGAGTGCAGGGATGATGGGAGAGGACGTGGGTATTTCCCCAGCAGGCCTTGTGAAATTAAATGGTAAAATTGTAAATCTGATCACCACTTACTGCCTTCCCACCTTGTCAAGGTATTGTTGGGAGAACTGGCAAATGTGTGGAGAACTTCAGAGGCCATTCCCCAGGAGGTTTAGGCTGTGAGTAAGGAATAACAATTCACTAGCTGGAGAAGTGCAAGGCTCACACTGATTCTCCCATTTCCAGGGACAGGAGGGGCTGACCCTGGACATGGTCACTGATTTGATTTCCAGCAAATCAAATGCTCTGAAATGTCCCTGGGTACAAAACTCCCACAGCACGTGGATTATAATGACCAGGAAAGAGAGAGCTGAGGGTTTGTGGCCCCTGAACAGACTGCAAATCCTCCTGCTCCAGAGGTTCCCTCCAGTCTGCAGGTCAGAGCTAATGCTAAAAAAATATTTTTTATGCAAGATCAACTCTGAAGTGAAATAGAGAAACGTACAAAGGAATCTCAATTGACCAGCTGGCTCTGACACTCCTGAAGCTCGTGGTCATTTATCTCTGTCCAAAAGTGTGCTTTAAAGACACAACAGGAATCTTCCTTTGGGGAGAGAATGGAGTGGATGTTTGGCCTTCAAATGTCAATTCGAACACCAAAGCTATGGGGAGCACATAAACAGCAGAGAACAAACAAGCTCGCTCCATACCTGAGATGAAGCTTGATTTTGGAGGCAGAAATGTGTTTATTTTCTTGGAAAGAAGCAGGCTCTGCCCTTTCAGCTGTTACAGATTTCCTCAAGGGAATAATTAGCCTAGCAAACCTCGTTCCCTCTGTAATCCTTAGTAGCAGCTCACCGAGTCATGCTGCCTTTGCTTTAAAAATACGTTTTCAAGGCCCATTAGCAAATTCACAGGTTTTTTTTTTTTTTATACACTGAGAATTAAAGTGAAAACATAAGACCCAGCAAACTATTTTCGCTTTATATACAGCCTCCCCAGTAAACAAGTGTTGCAAGAGCCTGTGTGCTGCCGGCAGAGCAGAGGGATGGGAAACAGAATGTGGTCACATGTGGTTTTATTCAGCGAGTTATTTATATAATCTGAAGTATAGTAACAATGCCCTTGGATCTGGAGTCTCCCAGCTCCACAGTCCCTGCTGATGGTGCATCTTGGCTTTCCCCCTGTGTCTGCACGGACGCCCCTGAGCTCCCAGGGCTCCGATTCCACATGACACCGCTCCATTTGAGATCCTCATTCCTGGGAGTTTGGATCTGCAGGGCTCTTGGACACGTTTCCAGAGCTGCATCCTGGCACTCCCATAGTGCAGCATCTCCCATCCTGGTACTTGCTTGGCACATCGTCCTGCATCGTGGAGTTCTGTTGGTACATCCTGCTGTGTCCTGGTGCTCCCCTGGCACATCCTGCTGTGTCCTGGTGCTCCCCTGGCACATCCTGCTGTGTCCTGGTGCTCCCCTGGTACACCATCCCATGTCCTGGTACATCCTGCTCTGTCCTGGTACTCCCCTGATAAATCCTCACGTGTTCTGGTGCTCCCTTGGTACATCCTCCTGTGTTCTGGTGCTCCCTTGGTACATCATCCCATCTCCTGGTACTCCCCTGCTAAATCATTCCATGTCCTGGTACTCCACGTGGATGTTCAGCATCCCTTCTGCCTGAGGCCAGGAAGGAGAGTGTTGTGGGAATGTCTGAAGGACAGCATGTTCCAGGAGTCAGCACGGCCTCATCCTCCCTGGTTCTCACCTCCCTCTGCCTTCCTAAAGGCCCACTTTTATGCCTAGAGATGTCCAAAAGCATTGTGACTCTGTCTCCTCACTTTCTCTGCATCTCCTGGCATGCAGCATCTCTTCCTCTGCCTTCCCAAAGCCACCACACAAAGCGATGTCCCTGTTTCCCACACACCCTCACCCCACAGGCCAGACCCTGCACAGGGATGGGCTCTGCTGCACCCCGTGTGTTAATCCTCTGGTGATGCCTTAAGTTTTTAGCTTTTATGTTTTTCAAACCCTGCACTGCATTAGTGCACAGCTCCAAACTCCAGATAAAGTGGAGTTACTCTCTGCACATTTTGGTCAGACAGAACAATCCCTCTGGGCCTGAGATCCAAGGACACCCCACAGCCTCAGGCCCCAAAAACTACAAACAAAAGTGAATTGGGGGGAGCAAACTGGGGGAATGTGACTTCATTACCTGAGGCTGTAATTGGAGAATTAACCCCTGATATGTGAATGGACCAAACTCATTTATGTCTGAAAAACTCGTGCCCATTGTCCATGTTGGGTGCAGCCTCTGGGAGGCTCTGACTGCCCAAGGTGCATCTATTGAAGGCCTTTCATAAATATTATCTTAATCTAGTCCAACCTCTGCTCTAGGACAGGAGCCAGCACAGCAGCAGCCCTGGGCTCTCTGGGAGGATAGGAGATGGGCACTAGGCTCAGCTGCATGCACTGTGCAACATTGCAGACTAGTGGCACCAGAGGAGATCAGCTGGGGCTGGGAAGGGCCAGGAGAGGCCAGAGCGAACCTGAGACCATCAACAGACACCTGATCCATCCCCTCTGAAGAAATGCCTTTAATCTTGCTGGCATTAGAGGTTATGGTCAGCCATTCTCCAGGCAGGTGGATGGAATTCTTTATTGTGCCTATTTGGTTATATCTTGGATAGCAATAAGGATTACCCTCAGATTTTTGTGTCTCACTTGGAGCCCCCAGCACGTGTTTATAATTTTCTTCTCCCTTTCAGGCAATGCCAGCAATCTCCTGAAGTTCTTAAACTGAACCTGTGAAATTTAATGGCTGGACATTGTATCTGACATATTCCTCTTAAATTCAAATGTGCTTCTCGTGCTGATTTACGATCTTTTTTTCTCCAGCAAAGTATCCACTGTATTTTATCTCTACTATTTCTCATGTGATTCTGTGTCAGAAAGGAAGGTCAGGCACGGCACTGCTCTGAATTTCCAAGGAGCAGCAGTAGGTGGCTGGCTTGGATTTCTTTAGTCTGGTTTGTGCTTGTTTGTGCAGGCAAAGGCTTCTCCATGGCAGGGACAGGGAGAGCCCTGGGCCAGGCAGGTCCTGCCCCTTGGCCCTGGTGCTGCAGACACACCAGGGGCAGGCTGGGGTTTGGGGCAGTGGTGCTGGCACTGCCCAGGCCCTGCTCCTGTGTTTTGGTGATGCCAGGGTGGTTCTGCCCAGGCGTCGGTGCTGTGTCCCAGCTCAGCCATCCTGCTCCACTCTTGGCTGCTTCTCTGTTACAAGCCAGGAGTTTAAAACTTGAAATAACCAAGGATAATTGCCCAAATTGAGGGGGAGCATGCTGCTGCTCTTCCCGAGCCAAAAGAAAGACAATTTATCATAAAAATTCCATAGGTTTTCCTACACTCACACACACACATGCACACCCTGCTCCTGTGGAGCTGCCTGGGTGACTTGGGACACTCAAGTGTCCCCATACCGGATTTTGGGGAACCTTTTGTGTCATGTTGCCCCCCTGGGGTGCACCTAAGGCTGGTGCCCAGCGTGATGTGGGGACAGCCAGCTTGGCTCCGGGGCTGCAGAAGGGTTCCAGGCAGGGATGCTGAGCTCCATGAATCTGTAATTGCAAATGTGGAGTTGTGGTACTGAGGGAATTCAATGAATCCACAGATTTCGTATCTCCGCTGACCCTCTGTGGCCCATAAATGGTCTAAATGCTGGTTCCTCTTGCCTGTGGCCAAGAGTTAGCTCTTGGGTTTTTGAACAAGAACCGGCATCATTTGGCAGTGGATTTGAGGATGTGTGGAGTCATCAGCTCCGTTTCTCAAGAGCTTTTTTTTTTTTCAAAAGTAATTTCTTTCACTGAACCTTTAACTGCTGCCCCCATCCCATCCCATCCCATCCCATCCCATCCCATCCCATCCCATCCCATCCCATCCCATCCCATCCCATGGATCCCATCCCATCCCATCCCATGGATCCAATCCCATCCCATCCCAGCCCTTCCCTGCTCTGGTTGCACCCCCAGCCACCACGTCCCTGCCTGGTGTGGGCAGCGGTTCTGCTCCTCTGCCCCACAGCACTGATGGTCAGTGGTTTAAGGCAAACAGGCTGTGCTTCCCCACCCAGGCACTGTTCATGTTCTCTCCTCCACAGAAGAGCTGGAAGCAGGCAGGAGGAGGTGGGAATGCCAAGACCAGGAGCTGCCCTGGGACGTTGCACAAGCTCAGGGTTTGCAAGAGGGATCCAGTGGCACCACCACGCACCAGCGTGTGCTGGGAGGAGGCTGCCAGAGAAACTTCTTTTCTTTTCAAGTGGTCATCCCACCCCTGTCTCAGCCGTGGCCAAGTGTTTCCAGCTTTCAGAAGTGGCACAAGGCAGTCTGCTGCTGTCCCCTCCCCTGTGCTCTGGGGTGAGCTGTGGTGGGCACTGCCACCGTCCCTGCTCCTGTCTGGTGGCACGGGGCTCCTGCCGTGCTATTCCTGCCCACCTCTCCTGTCCTGTGGCCTCTCCTGCCACCCAGTGCCCATGGCAGAGGGGTGGCTGCTGCCTCCTTCAGCTGCCCAGCCCAGTGGTCACTGCTCAGCAGCCCCAAGCACCCTGCCACAGCCTCGGTAGCCATCGAGCCCAGGACCGGCGGCCAGGGACAGCCAGGCTCTGTTCCAGCCCAGCAGAAATCCACGGCTTGGCTCTCTGCTTCCTCCCATTCTGCCCAAGTTTATTTTCCTTGTTTTCTGTTTATGAGCTAGGGGAGTATTGAATTTCCCAAAGTCACTGCCATCCATTGCCACAGGTCTCACACACAAAGACTCCCTCGATGCCAGGATCCAAGTTTTGCAATTGGACCGGTTCCCTTTCCCTTCAACCATTGTGGAAAGAGCCTTTGTTTTGCTTCTGGATCTTCTTCCTCAGGCCCAAATCAAGGGCCACTATCCAAGCCTGGGTTTTTTGAAATCCGATTTCACTGCTTTAATGAAAACAGCACATTTCAGGGGATAGGGCCGAGGTCCTTGAACAGTAGGATTTTTTCTGCAGGACTTGTATATCTGCAAATGCTGCGCTGTCCAGCCCTGCCAGTTCCCTGCAAACAGCAGGAACAGGGCAAAAACGCTCCTCAGGGAGCTGTTAAAAGAGAAAGCTGGCTCAGAACCTCCATTCCAGCTGCAGACTGACAGCCAAGGTTGAACATCCTGTGCCCTCCAAGGGGTTGGGGAGCTCTGCAGGTGCGGGAGCCTCCCCACCGTGTATGGGGAGCAGGCTGTGGCAGTGGCTGTGGCCAGTGGAAACCCCCCTCATGCTCTGGCTCCTCCAGGGCCTCTCTGGTCCCCAGGAATGTGGCTCATTTCACTGGAATCATGTGTTGCCTCCAGTGGGAGATGCCTCTGCACCATGTCCTGGCAAAGGGCAGCCGTGCTCCTCTGTTCCAGGCATGGAAGTGGCACCAACCTCAGCCTTTCCTGATGAAAACTCCATTTATTCTGGGCCTGTAGGAGAGGAATCCCCTCTAACTGCGTGCTCAGGCGTGTGCTGAAGCTGCCCTTGTGTGTGTCAGAGCCAGGGAACGGTTCTGTAATCGCCCATTTTTATTTAATTGTAACGCCTCTGTCCCACGAACTGTTCCAGATGCTCTCATGGTTCCTAGCTCTGGGCTCTAAACATGCTGTTCTCCTCACCCTGGTCCCCACCCTTCAAGCACAAACAATGGTTTTGCTGGTTTTTGAGCATTTTTTGTGCCAACGGGATGTGGGGAGAGAATCCCCTCCATGCCAAATTCAGTTGATAATAAAAAACAGGAAGGGGAGCTGGGTGCCAGCTTGGGAGAGGAGCTGGGCAGCCCAGGCTGCTCACTGTGGTGTCACCATCACCCAGCAGCGTCCTGGGGTGGGGTGAGGGGGCAGGTGAGGGGAGAGCAATGGGGTGCAGGAGGCTGGAGTTTCTTGAGGGATAGCAAGGGGAGGCTGCACACCCCAGCAGTGATGCTCCCAAACCCCAGCTGCAGTCCCCAGCGGGTGCTGGCTGCTCCTGGTGAGCACCAGGGATGCTCTCAAACCCCAGCTGCAGTGCCCCCAGCGGGTGCTGGCTGCTGCTCCCAAACCCCAGCTGCAGTCCCCAGCGGGTGCTGGCTGCTCCTGGTGAGCACCAGGAATGCTCTCAAACCCCAGCTGCAGTCCCCAGCGGGTGCTGGCAGTTCCTGGTGAGCACTGCAGGGGCAAGGGAGCCTCCAGGTACCACAGCAATGTGGGCAGGGCACAACCAGTGCTGCCATTGTGCCTTGGGAAGGGTACTGAGGGCTGTGAGGATCCTGCTGGCAGTGCCAGGAGCACCCTGTGCCACGGCAGTGCCACCACCAGCATGTCACAGCCTGCCCAGACTGTGCCTGGCAGGTGCTGCACCCACGCTGGTGCCACCACTGTCCCTGGCAGTGGCTGCGGGCAGGTGACCCCTGAGCAGCTGCTTCATCCTTCCCCCAGCACAGCTGCTGTGGGTTAACAGCCCACTGTCACCTCTGTTCTTCAGGGGATCAGTTGTCCTTGTCCCCGTGCTGATGGCACAGATGCAGATGGGAAAGTGGTGCCATCAGTGCTGGGGCCACATGGGGCCAGTGGCCAGAGGAAGGGGACCCTTGCTCCCAGGACAGATTGTTGCTCTGGTCTCTGCAGGTTGCCCCATCTCCTCTTTTATCCCTTCTTTATATATATTTCAGAATGATATAAATTCTCCACTATGGACCCCGCTGGGTGAGCACAAAGGAGAACTTGCAGGCAGGCCCAGGAGAAAGGGAGGATAAAAAAAACCACAGGAGAAAATTAATAAAGCATTTGAGAAAGGGAGAGGATGCCTCGCTGGGAAAGTGTGTAGCACACAGGGCTCCCCAAAGCACATCAAAGCCTGACTCTGAAATTAGCCCAACTGATGGGAATGTAAAGCAGGGGATTCTCCCACTGAGCTGTGGATTGAGAGTCCCCCCACAGGCTGCGAGGCACTGACATTTGTATTTATCCAGGCTCGAAGCTCCATCATGGAGCTTTTCAAAGGGCACTGCTGGGACCCAGCAGGCCTCCTCCCCAGCATGGCAAACATGGCACTTTTAATTACTGCTCTGTGCCGGCACATGTGCCCGACCCCCACACTAATTCTTGTTGCAATTACAGCGATCTAATTGAGTTTATTCACTCTCCGAAGCCTTTGTGTCTTTCTTCCTCGCACTCCCTGCCGGTGAGAGCCGGGGCCTCCATTGATGGGGTAGGTAGGGACAGAGGCAGTGCCTGGTGCTGGCCCTGGGGTCTCTTTGTGTCCCCTGAGCTGCTGGGAAATGCCAAATCCCCCCCGAGGCAACGCCCTGCTGACCCCGGCGCCGAGCGCAGCTCCGAGCGCTGCTCCGCGCCGCGGCGGCGTGCGCTGCACGGCCCGCTCTGAGAAGCACTTTTACACTTTTATAGGAAAAATCACTTCCAATCGGCAGGGAAACGATGCCACGCAAGTGACAAATGGGCGCTCCGTGCGCAGGGAGCGGGGGGGAGCGTTCAACAGGGAGCTGAAAGGTCTTCAGACGTGTTTGTGCAAATGGGGGAAAGCCGGAGACTTCTGGCCCCGGGACATCAGAGGGCTTGTGTCACTCTCTACGACTTCCTCATCACTCTCTACAGCTCCCTGAAGAGCGGCTGGAGTCAGGTGGGGGTTGGTCTCTTTCTCCAGGCAGAACGAGAGGTCACAGCCTTAAGCTGCACCAGGGGAAAGTTAGGTTGGATATCAGGAAAAAGTTTTTTACTGAAAAAGTGATAAAGTACTGGAATCATCTGCCTGGGGAGGTGGTGGAGTCACCATCCCTGGATGGGTTTGAAACAAGCTTGGATGTGGCACTCGGTGCCAGGGTTTAGTGGAGGTGTTGGGGCATGGGCTGGACTCGATGATCTTGAAGGTCTCTTCCAACCCAGTGATTCTGGGATTCTCATCTCCCCCCCACACTCTCTGCAGGTGCTCCAGGCAGGTCTGAGACTTGCGAGAATGAAATTCACCCGCCCACCAAGGAGGAGATGCTTTTTGAAGGGGGTTCCTGGCTCAGCGTGTTCCCAGCGAGCACCAGCCCCGTTCTCAGCAGGTGCCCAGCGCTCTGTGCCCAGCAAGTGCCATCAGTGTCCAAATAATGACCTTGTTACAGCCCCCAGCACCTGTGGCAGGTGTTGCAGGTGGGGCCAGGACCTGGCAGCGTCAGGGAGTCCCAGGTGAGTCATTGGGAAGAGCCCCTGGATGTTTCCCCTCTGACTTTTTTCATACAATGGCAAATGTTGATGTCTACTGAAAACAAACAAACAAACAAACAAACCCATTTGCAAGTTTCTATTGGAAATATTTTGCCCAGAAAACAAATCAAAATCCACTTTATTTTTTTTTCTTTTAAATCCCCTTAGCTTTTGCATCTCTTGGGAGTGAATTTTGCCTCCTCTTTTCCAGCATTCACCTGTTCTGTTTTTTCCCTTGCTATCTCTCTGGATTACAGGGCCATGGTGGGCCCTGACAGCCCAGCTCCAGGGGCTGCTGCCACTGTTCACCACAGTGACCTCTTGCTTTTCAAGCTTCTTTGATTAACAATAAGGAAAACAAAACTTATCGGTGCTCGAAATTAAAATTCCCTCATGCAATATCAGCTGAAGAAACGCCAGACTTTCTACAGGGAAATGAGCAAGGCTCCCACCTGAGACCGTGCCAGGGCTGAGCTGGGGGCCCAGGGGCACCTCCATTCCTGGGGGCTCCTGGAGGAGAAACTCTTCTTGGAGAGCCTGGTGGGAACATCTGCCGTGGCTTCTGTGGATGCTCTTGAAGAGGCAGCGAGGCAGACACATGGTGACTGGCACCCAGCCCAATGAGGGAGGAGGGGGAGGAATTAACTCTCATTTAAGTCCACTTTTGTTGTAAATAAACTATAATCACTTCAAACCTTTTGCTTAATCAGAAAAGGCTGCTGAACATTAAGTAAACCATCGGCAGACTTGTCTTACTGCTGGATTAGAGATATTAAATGCCAGCAATACTTGACTTTTTTTTTTTTTAATCTGTCCTGCAGCTGCATTATTAAAACAAACACATTTGCAGACCTGCAAAAATCCAGAAATGAAAACAAAAGATGAGATTGAAGCTTTCCCAGAGGCAAGATGTGAAATCTGGATAATTTTAAAATCTACGTTTAGTCTTCATCTTTTGAACCAAATAATGGAGGGAAATGACACATAATAAAATTACCACTGGAATTAGCAGCGCATTCTCTGACAAAGGCAGGTTAAAACTTAGGAATCCCTCTGTGCAGAGGCAACTGCTCTGGAGCCCTCTCCGTGCCCTGCTGGCACAGAGCAGCCCCAGGTTTCTGCAGAAGAGAACAAACAGCTCTGGCTGTAAAAACAATGCCTTTTATTTTGTTTTTTTTCAGGAACTGATGGGTTTTCTGAAAGCTCCAACTTCTGGACTCCAGCAAACAAGCCAAGAGAGGCTTGCAGTTCGTTAAGTCCCACCTGTATTTGAAAATACGAAGGTTTCTTGTTACCTTGGTGGCAGAGAAAAGCTTGGAAGTGTGATGCCCAGGAGCCCAGCTGGAGCCAGAGAGCAGCATTTACTCATCATTTACTCAAAGTTTGAGTCCTCGTGCTGGCCAGGGAGCAGCTGATGGTGCCAGGAGCTCCGGGAGGCCACAGGGAGAGTGACTCAACATCTGCCGGGGCATGAAAATCCCCTGCTCCAGAGCTGCCCCCCAGATGGGCGCTGGGGGCCCCTGAGGATGAGGCACGGCCGGGAGCAGAGCGAGGAGCCTGCCCTCGGCCAGGGTGTGAGCCAGCCCCTCCCAGCCTCGCCACTGCCACCCTGCCCACAGCTCTGGCATCCTTTTGTTCCTCCCTCCAAGCCCTGGGGACAATAAAAGCCGATTTTAAGGGAACCAGAGGAAGATGCCAGCTTGGCAGGGCTGGGCACGCTGGGACGTGCTGCAGTCTCAGGACAGCAGAGTTACACTGAGTGTCCGTCACTGACAGGGATGCCAGCCAGCAATTTATTTTCCGCATTAATTTTGATTATGAGTCCTTATATGGTTGCAGAGTCCAATTTTCAAAAGGGAAGTTCCTTCCCCCCCCCCCTCCCTTACATACAGGACGAAAAATCAGATTGACCTAAAGTTGTTCTTTCCTAAATTTCTTGTGGAATCTTGGCTGGATACGAGTTGTCTCAAATGCAATTACACTGTCATAAATAATTTTCCACCTCTTTTTTCCGTCTCAACCATCCCGCTCCCCTGCGGTCAGTGGAAATTTCCCCCTTTTATTAGGTTAGACTCGTTGGCACTGAGAAAAATCTGCGCTCATGGCATCATTGTCTGCCGCGAGCCAAATCCTCGGAGATTTCCCTCCCACCAGCACAAAAGCTGGGGCCAGCGCTGCAGCACGGAGCCTGGAGCCGGGTGCCGCCCTTGCACAAGCCTGGGGTGTCCTTGTCGCGGCTCAGGAAACACCCCCGGGGCTGTCACTGCCCGGAGCAGCCGCACAGCCCTCGGGGGGCTCCGGAGCTGTGGCTCCGCACGGGCTCAAAGCCCGCGGTGCTCCAGACAAACACAAAAACTGTTTCTAGAAACACTTTGCCGCGGTGAGATGCTGCCGAGGGGGTATCACACGCGGCTCTCAAGGTTTTGGCGGAGTTTCCCCGTTCGCTCGTGCCTGCCCGGCTCCCTGAGCTTTCCTTGGGCGTGCGCGGCTGAGTCAGCGCAGACAAAAGGCGATGTGACTAACAGCTGCCACATGTGGCCGTGTCCTCCTGCTCCTCAGTGCTCGCCTGTGCTTTTCATACGGCCTGCATCCCCAAACCACTTCACAGAGCCGGCTAATGAGAATCATGGGTGCGGAGCCGCGCGGGGAGGAGCAGCTCTTTGAGCCCTGCAGAGACGGGGGGGGGATCGTGCTCCGCGCCCCGGCTGCTCTGCGGGGCCAGGGACACATCTCTCCCCGGGCTCTGTCACACCCAGGCCACGTCTGAGCACATCCCATCAATTCAGCCCCTTTTCAAGGGCTGGTAAACAATTTTCGAGGGTCGTTAGAAGTATTATTGGTCCTCAGCGCTGCTGGGATGAGCAGTGGGAGCCAGGGCAGGGATGGGCGTGGGGGGGACAGTGGAGGCTGGGGTGGCCCAGGTTTATCCCTGACCGTCTGCCCAGCCCCTCCTCATTCCAAACAAGAGGACACAGCCTCTCCTGGCAGACCTCAGCCCTCTCTGCCTGCTCCCTGGGCCTGCTGGCAGTCCCTGCTGGGTGTCTCAGGCCACAGAGCCCGTTTTGCAATGCTGCAGCAAGCCTTCAACAGTTGGATGGATCTTCTGCTGCAAGAAGTTTGTTTCTTGACACTCACTTCAGTGCCTTCCCAGCGCCGAGACCGTCTCACTGCAGCCTGACAGGGCTCTGGTTTCTGTCTGGATGAGGGGAGCTCATCCTTCTCCTGCTCCCGTGGCTGCGTGTTTTGAATTAAATCACATCGGAGGCATTCAGGAAAGTGCGAAGTGATTTTTATTTAGAGGATGAAAAACTTGCGGGGGAAATAGAATTTGATGAAATTGCAGTGTCCAGCATTAGTGAGTGGTTCACAGGAAAGCAGAGAGGAGCCTGCAGCCCCGAGTCTGTGTGAATGCTGCCAGGACTGCGAGCCACATTACTCGCTGAGTGGAAAGTCCAGGTAAAGCCCAGCCCCTGGCTGCACATGTGGTAGTGATTTGGGCAGATCCTCTGTCAGAGTGGCTGACATCATGACGAGAGGTATTTACAGCTGACAAGGAGAGTTCTGCGCAGACCTTGGCTCCCCCCTCCCCCCCCCTTTATTTTTTTTTTTTTTTGTTTTATTCTGAGCTGTTATTATAAAGTATTATTTATGAAGTGGTGAGAGCATGAGCAGCACAACCCTGCCAAAGTTAAAGCACTTTTCATTTAACAGAATGAAAATTATTTTAACATGAGTATCTGAAGGAAAGATCCGCAGATTCTGGACAGCTTTATGGAGGCAGGCTATAAATTCTGAGCTCACAAAACTATTTTTCTCACCAATAGGCTTCTCTTTACCTCTGAAAGTTTACTTTCAATAAACACAAGCTGACTCCTCAGCAGTCTCCAGAGGAGGATGTTCACAGTTATCACTGTATTTAATCCGTGTGACCTGTGGATCACTGCAGTGAGGCACCTGGGGACACATTTCCAGGTGTCCCAGCTGTTACAGACCTGACCCAAGGCCACTCCAGACAGCAGGGCTCGTCCTGCTGCCATCCCTGAACCATCCACCAGCTGGAACAGGACAAATCTCTCTCTGGGTCACCCACTTAACTCTTGTGGCAGAGGTCAAGTTCCAAGCCCATGGGAGCCCACACCCACCTCGAGCTCAGGAGTGCTGGCTGCACTGGCCCCAGTGAGACAGAAACCTCCTCAGAGAGTTTTCTCCTCCACTCCTGTCCCCTCCCCGTGCTGCTGTCCCATCCCTCGTGCATGCTTTGTGGTCTGTCACCTCCCTGGCACTGGAGGTGACCTGCTGGCCCTGGGGTTTCAGCTCTGCTGCCTCACCTGGCCACACGCAGCCAGAGAGGGGTTGTGTTTCTTTCTCCCACAGCTCAGAATTCCAGTTGCCATCATATTATTTTTGTTTGCCATCTCGTGTCAGCTCAGAACGCTACTGTGTCCTCCCCTCGGACGAGGGCTGCAGGGAAACCACAAGCTTTTTGAAATGCAAAATTGGTAAGCAACGAAATGATGAAACCACAGGAAACAGAACGAGCGATTCCTGCAGTTCGTGCTCTCCCCCTAAGCTCCTCCATTGCTCTTAGAAAAATGTGCATTAAATGGGGTGTCAGCAAATGCTTCCTGTCCTCCAGTGAAAGATTCCCAGCTCCCTGAGTGCGGGGCGGGTGCTGAGAAGGATGGAGGGATGAGCTGTAGAGGGTAGTGCTGACTCATTGTGCCAAACACCACAAATGAAAAAAATCCATCAGGACCACTGGGCAGAGGCTGACAAAGGACCCCCACGATGACAATAGGCAGTGACATGTGGGACCTGCCAGCACATGCACTGATGGCAGCCTGGTGGCACGGAGAGCCACGGCTCGCTCTCTGCTCTGCTTCAGGGTTATGGGGTGATATTTTGTCTTGTTGTTGGCACCCCAGCCATGGGACAGCTCCACCCCTGCTCTCTGCTCACACCAGGCTGCAGGACAGCTCCGTGCCATGCTCTCACTGCCAGCTCTGGGCCTGGCACTGGGCAAGGGGCCTGCTCTCCTGCTCTGGGGGTGTTGATCCTTCCCAACCTCATGGGTGGGGAGAAAGCTGCCCATTGTGGGAACATTAGGCAATGTGATAGAATAGGTACAGCATGACCAATCCCCCCGCCCAGTGAGCCTTGTCCCACACTGTGGAACCCCAAAATCCTTCATCCTCCATATAATCACCATTGCAAGTGCAGTTACAGAGGAAGTGCAAACCAGCCCTGACCATGGCTGGCTTCACTGTCGTGTGGTTTGTGTTTCACTGCTGACACGTTTATGGGGTGCCGTGCCAGGGCAGTGGCCCCTGAAGGGAAGTGAGAGGCATCAGTGTTTCCAGCTTGCAGAACACACCAGCTGCA
Organism: Eopsaltria australis; assembly: GCA_034509425.1. Lineage (NCBI taxonomy): Eukaryota > Metazoa > Chordata > Aves > Passeriformes > Petroicidae > Eopsaltria > Eopsaltria australis. The sequence goes on from JAVTVJ010000520.1 coordinate 495,170, forward strand.
TGAATGGCCTGAAGCTGGAGGTGGTTGTGCTATCGAGCCCAGGCTCCATGAAGCTCGGAGGTAGGATTCACTCTGCTCCATGATGTCAGTGACCAGAGCAGCTTCCATCTCCTCAGCAGGTGCAGCTCTGCTGGCTCCAGAGCAGCACCTGGGCAGGGGCTGGCTGTCCTCATCACACTTCATCTTGCTTTTGGACACTCAGAGGGTGGTGGAGCTCTGCAGATCCCTCTGAATCCTTCATCAAGCAGCCCAGCAAGGGCAGCTGCCCCAGGGAAGGTTCTGTACCCTTGGAGTCCTCACAGTCCATGGAGAGCGAAGCTGCAGCTCCCAAGCCCTTGGCAGCAGGGCAGGAGAGCAGCTGCCTGCACATCAGGCTGCTGGCTCCAGTGGGGTGTCCTGGAGCCTCCAGTGAGCCATGAGTCTCCAGGATTTCCCCAAGAAATGTCAAGGGACAGTGCAGAAAATGATGCTTTTCAATAACAAGGAAATATTCCATGAATGAAACCAGATCTGTTTATTTTGAGTTCGCTGTTGCAAATCATTGCAAAGAGAACCCAGTCCTACAGGATGGGTCCCATGTGGATGTGAACCACATGAGGTGCAGGTTTGATCCAGCACAGAAACTTTTTGAATTTGCTTTCTTTAAATCTAATTTCTTATTGAAACAATGTGGTTTGCGTTAAGGTTTTGATGTTTTGTTTTAAAACCACACATCTAATTTTAAATGTTTAAGACTTATAAATAATACAGTAATTTTGATGCAGCCAAGGAAGATCTCATGCGAGAAACAGATAAATCAGTAAATCAGTACCTCATTTACATGTTTAACATGTGCCACATTTCATTCTCCATCCTCCTTGGATGAGACTCAAAGGGACTTTCTAAAGAATTTGCCCCCACATCCCTGCTTCATCCTGAGATAGAAACAAATTCCAGTTCGGAAAAAAACCCAGCTTTTATCACAGATGTCAGCAATTAAATTGTCCATTAAATAAAACATTCACTCACCTTATTTTTCCCTTTTCTCATTTGCTAAGATGAGAAATGCTTCCCTGTGTAGCTGCATTCCTCTGGGAAGGCTTTCCAGCACATCCCTGGGCAGCATGGGGCAGCTCCCTGGGAACTGAGCTCTCACCAGGGAGCCAGAGCTGCAGAGTCCATCACCCTCCCAAGGGCTCTGCCAGACTGGGAAGTCCCCTGTGAGTGTGTTGGGACACCCTGGGGACCAACACCTCCCCCAGGGCCACCTTCACCCACCCAGATGTTCCCTGGACAGCAGACATGGCACACAGAACCTTCCAGGAAGCAAAGAACAAGCTGAGGTTGCTCAGAGTGCCCACACATGCCTCTGCCTTTCATGCCTGCCCTCCCTGTCCCTCTGCTCCCTGTGCCTGCACCCATGTCCCCAGCAAGGCCACCCACGCCAGCACTGCTGCCACAGTGACATTTATTATCACCTGTGCTTGCACCTGTCCTCAGTCAGGTGAGAATTGCACCAAATCAGCTCATTTCCTCCTGCCTCCCCTCATGAGAGAGCTTCTGCCTCCTGCAGAAGGATTAATTCCAGTAATTAATTCAGCCACTCTAGCCATGACCAGAAAATGCCCCAATTACTGTCTCTCCTCCTGCAGTGTCACAGTGAAATCTCATTAGCACTTGTGTACAGCCAGATCTGCTCTAACGGGGGTGTCAGATGTGTTAATGGGAAACACTTTCCTTTATCCTTTGGCAAATCCAGCTGTTTCCACCAAATCAGTGTGGAATTTGATCTGGAAGAGTCTGCACGGCCGGGCTTTGGGGCTGTGAAGTGTTAAAGGGAACAGAGCTCCCTGAGCTGGGCTCACCCAGCACCCCTGCCTGCCCCAGCACCTCTGAGCTTCTCACCTGTGCTGTCAGGTTTGTTCAAGGTGCAAGCACCTAAATCTTGAGCCCTTTTATGGCTGGTGTGGATCAATGTGGAGCTGTCAGATTTACACGAGCAGCACACTGTGTGCTTACAGGGCTGGCTGCTGGGGGAAGGTGTGGCAGGAGCTCCAGGGGCTGTGGGACAGGGCTCCCATCAGGGCCTGGCACAGTGCCAGTGCCTGTCCTGGGGCTGCCCTGGTGGTGGAGAGCCCAGGCAGTCTCCTCCTGCCCATCCTGCTTCTGGGCATGCCTCCACCAGGCCTGCTGGAAAGGTTAAAAGCGTTCTTGATCTGACCCCAGTGCAGGTCTGAATTAGAAATAAATGAAAAAGAAGAGAAGACAAAACAATCATTTGACTTTTATTAAAGTTTCAGGAGGGATACAGGCCAGTAATTCCTTTTTATTGATAGAAGTACCATTGAACAATGCATTCCCCCATCCCTTTCCACTTCTGGCTGTCAGGTGTCTGGCACTGATGGGCAGAGGGATGTGCTGTCCCTCTGGGAGCAGGGACATTTTGGGCCAGGGTGCCCCACACCTGCCATGGGTATGGCATGGGGAGGGTCCAAAGAGCAGGGAATCACATCAGCACGGTGCCCCTTGGCACGGCTTTCACAGGGATGCTGCAGCCCTGCCCAAAGAGATACAGTTTGTTTGGTTTGGCAGGGAAAAGCGCTTCCCTTGTGCTGTTTATTGACACATGAATCAGAGCTGGCACCGGCAGCGGGGACTCCGAGCACGAGAGCGCGTGTCAGGCAGCGCAGTGAAAGCTGCACTAATGAGCCCATTAATCATGTCATTCCCAGGCAGGGACAGCCCACAGTCCCCGTGCGTGGGACACCCGGCCAGGGGAGCCAGTCTGCAGGCTCCTGATCACTTCAGGACAGATGTGAGTGTGTCCCCATCACTGCCCTGCCACAGCCGTGGGGTCCCAACAGACACCCCAGGCTGGCACGAGAGCTGCCTCACCCCGGTGTGTGGGTGCTTGGCATCGTCCAGTGCTCCTCTGACCTTCCCCGAGGGCACCCCTGACCTCCCAGGGTCACTGGCAGGATGCTGGTGCTCCTCCTGGCCCTCCATCCCCAGCTTCATCCCACCCAACTCACTCCGATCCACATCTCTGTGGTCCACACCCACAGCTCTGCCCACGCTGCTGACCCTTTCAGCTTCCACATGTGCTCCTTCCTCTGCCTCCACCCCTGCTCTGCCTGTTCAGAACTAGCAGGACAGCTAGTAAAAACCCCAGCAATTCAGGATTAATTCAGCGATTCAGGACAGCTAGTAAAAAAATCCGGCAATTCAGGATTAATGGACACTTTTAGTCATTATTTTTCACAACTTGAGAGGATTTGTTTTGTTTGATCCTGGGGTATAAAATCTTCCCCTTCAGGGAAATTTCCACTGAAAGTACTAACCTAAATAAGAAGTTCTCTTGTAAAAATCTCAGAAGGAACTTTCTTTTGAAAACGATGACACTTCAGAGAGAGCTTGCAATGAGTTTTACTTTGAGTGCAACACAGCTTGACCGTAATTATAGAGCTGTCCCTGCTGCTTCATTAAACAGATAAATAACAATAAGAAGCAGATTTGCTTAATGTCACTGCAGAGTTTGTGGGCCAAGTTCAGAACGTTAAGTGTCAGTGCTGACACTTCAAGCAGGATAAATAACAACAGACATGACATGTGGGGGACATGGTGCTGGTGGAGCATCCTCCTCCATGAGGTCTCCAGGAGCTGCTGCTGGTGGAGCATCCTCCTCTATGAGGTTTCCAGGAGCTGCTGCTGGTGGCTGTGCCCTCAAGAAGTGGATGCAGGTTTTGCTGCGTTTCTGCATTTTGGGTCTGTAACCCAAACCAGGCCACGTGCAGCACAGGAAAGCTGAGCTCCTTGGCGACATCAGGAAATCTCTTTTTGTGTCTGCCCTGTGCCAGCAGCAGGACTGACCTCTCCTCTGAGCTGCAGCTGCTCTGGTGCCACTTGGTATCAATAAACTACTGGAGGAGGTTGGTGAAATCAGGAAAACACCAGATCGTGAGCGCTGCACTGGGTCACCCATCAGCAGCCTCTTGGCAAAGGGAGCAGCCAGCGCAGCGTGGATTTCATTTGTGAAAGCACAGCCTCGGCACGACTGCTCGTAATTTGGTCGGGGTGAATGAAGTGAGATCCCTCGGTGCTGAGCTGCAGTCACACGAGGGGAGCGAGGGGAGCGCTGTGCTGAGAGCTGTGCCTGCAGCCTGCCTGGGAAGGGGCTCAGCCCTGCCCCGGTGGCCTCGCACAACCCCGGCCCCTCCTGCCTGCACCTGCTGGGGATCCTGGGGCTCCTGGTGCTCGTCTCCCTCCCTGCAGGGCTGCATCCCAGGGAAGGGGAATGTGGACCAAGGAGAACCAGGGGGCTGGCATCTGCAGCACTGCACTGGCCCAGCACCTGCCCTCCCCTAGCCAGGAGCAGCTCCGAGAGACAAACGCCGTCGCTGCTGCTTGTGCTCTAGAAATTCTGATCGGAACAATGAAGCTGATTAATGCAATCCAGAAATGAAATTCAGGGAGAGGAGGGGGAGGATGAAAACTGCCCGTTACCCCGAGCCTCCTGGGATTCCAGGGAGCTGGCTGTGATAACCTGCTCCTGCTGGCTGCTCCAGCCCTGAGTGCCAGGTGTGACACGCCATGAGGGCAGTGCTGGTGCTGGGGAAGCCTTGAACAACAGCACTGTGTGTTTGGTTTTACTGCAGCGTGTACTTCCACAAGGGCTGTGCTCTCAGGGAGTGCAGAACACGGCAGAGAAGCAGCCAACAGCACAAAGCGAAGGAGACGTGAGGCAGGGAAAACCACCCGCTCCTGATCTCATTCTCTCGGAGTCAGTGCAAAATCTCTCCAGCCGTAGCATGTGAATTAACTGATAAATTAAACATGAATTTTAAGTTGATGACATCCCTTTAAATAAACAACAACATTGGTATCTTGCTTGCAATCAGCTCCTGATCAATTATCTGTTTTCACCAACGTGCTGTTGCTCAGTGTCTGCAGCTCCTTCATGCACTGCAGCATCCTGAATCAAAGAAACCTTTCACACGAACATCATGGGCTGAAAACAATGGAACTGAACACCACTTCTTCAACTTAAATTGCTAACAGACGACAAAATTAAATAGATTTTTTTTTTCCATCAGAGAACTCTCGGCAGCAGCGTCAATTGTGAGGAACCCAGTAACATCTCAGGAAGTGGATCTTATCATGAAGCTCTTGCTCGGGCATTGGGGAGCTGCAGCAAACAAACCCCAGAGCTGCTGTGTGTCCAGTGCCCTGACATCTGGGTCAGATGGATGGATGGACAGAGGCCATGGGAAGGTGGCAGGCTGTGGTGAAGTCTGGAACAGGCTGGGAGGTGACATCACTGCGCCCCATGCCCAGAAGTCCCAGAGGACCAGCAGCATCCACAGCTGGCCCAGCACCTGGGTGTGGCTGGACCCTGAGGACTGGGGGCTTTTCTGTTAATCTTTGGTCCTAAATCTCAAAATAAGAAAAGAAGTCGAGTTAAAATTTATCCTACCCCTCTGAATTACTTTCTTGGCAAAAGTATGAGCTGTATGACAGCTGCTACTTCAGACACTAAAAATGCTCATTCATCACAGAAAATAAAACCCCTCGTTGCTGTTCAGCCGAGTGCCCATGTAATCACCATGTAACTGAATTAGAAATGGGTGACTTTGCTCAGCTTCAGTTTCACACAATCCAGACAAGACCTGCTTGGTTGACTCCTCTGGGAACTGCGCTTTATTACGGCTTCAAAAATTCAATAACGTTCAGAAAAAAAAGACGAACTTTTGTGATCTCAGCCAGTGCCCGCCATGCCTTGTGCCACGTTACGTTTGTATTCTGAATTTCCAACACCAGCCTGAGGCTCTTTGAACTGAGGCTTTTCTGGGTTTCTCATTGCTGGGATTGGCTTTCTGCTGCTTGATTGAAGGTGCGACATCCAGGATTTGGGGTACAACATCCAGGACAAGGGTGCATCACCCAGGATTTGGGGTACAACATCCAGGACAGGGGTGCATCACCCAGGATTTGGGGTACAACATCCAGGACAGGGGTGCATCACCCAGGACCTGGTGTACAATGCCTAAGAACCGTAAGAGCAGTGCCCAAGAGCTGGGGGTACAATGGGGATCTAGGGGTGTGCTGGCCAGGATCTGGGGCTCAACACCCAGGACAGGGGTGCATCACCCAGGACCTGGGGCTCAACACCCAGGACAGGGGTGCATCATGGTGTACAATGCCTAAGAACTGTAAGAGCAGTACCCAAGAGCTGGGGGTACAACGCCAGGATCCAGGGGTGCTCTGACCAGGATTTGGGGTGCAAAACCAGTGACAGGGGTTTCAGTGCCTGAGAGCCTCACCACTGCTGCTGGGCTGCAGCGATTGACAGCAGCTGTGGAGCTCCGGCTCCGCGTGTCCGCGGTGGCTCCGCGCCCCGCAGGGAGCTTTGCGCAAGGCGAGCTGCTGTCAGGATTTGCACATAAGTCACAGGGTTTAACCGAAATCCAATTTGCCGCAGAGAAGTGTTGGTTTAGATTATGGAAGAACAATTCACTTGTGGGTGTGCTGGGAGGGGAGTGGGGAGGGCAGGGGACTGGGGAGGGGGGGCCCTTCCCTTCCCTGCCATCGCCAGGTTTGGTGGAGACTCACTGAGCCTGAATGAAAACAAATGTAAAACTGATAGGTACATTTGTAACCCATTACCAGGCTGACTTTATGAAACTCTAAACTTGCTGGCAAGTGGAGGGAGGTGGCGGCTTCCAAAATATTTTTTCTTAAATGAGAAAGTTTCTTCGGATTGTGCTGGTTCTCCTGGCCGAGGCCGAGCCCCCGCACCTGGACCCCGGCTGCACCTCGCTCTGATCACCCGAGGCTGCGCTTCCAAGCCTCTGGTGCACGTGTGGGTGTCACGTCCGTGTCCCCCAGCCCCAGATCCCCACCATGAGGCAAAGCTGATCCATTGCCATGGGTGGGAATCAGCCAACAGGCCCCAGGGAAGTTTGAGGCAGGCGAGCTGGAGGCCGTGGATCCCTGCCCACGGGAGGGGCACCACGAGCATCCGTATCCCATTAGGGACATCTGTGATAGCCCCAGCACTCCCCAGGCCTTACCACGACACCAGCTCAGGGGAATGGAGACATCAAAGGTGTCTCCTTTATTTATGAGTCATGTTCTGGTGACTCATTGTGCTCGAAGCACTCCTAGGAGATGCTTTGGCCATCCTGATAACGCATTTGTACAAAGCCAGTGCCCAGCTCTTACATAACACAGCACATTCCCTGCTCCCCCAGGGACAGGGATGGTGTCACTGCAAAGGCACCACGGCCCAGGGCTCTCTCCAGGGCAGGGGCCCAGGGTGAGGTGTTGGAAGAGGGTCAGTGTGTGCCAGTGTGTGTCCAATCAAAACCCCATAGCATCATTTCCACCCTTTCACATCAGGGTGATGATTTCCTGGGGCTCATGGCTTGGAGGCACTGGCAGCTCCATCCAGACCAGGGGATGCCCTGAGGGTCCCTGAGCTCAGCCAAAGAGACCAACTGTGGACTCGGTCTCTGCTCTGTTTCCATATTTACACTCCCAATGACGACTCTGCAGTCCCTTACACCTGTCTTTTCCCTGGTGGGGGCACAGTGAGGAGTCACGAGGGGAGCAGGAGTGAATTTTCCCCAGAGCACCAGGCCTCCTGCAAGGTTGCATCTCCCTGCACTCGCGCGCACCAGCGCAGGGTCTCGTGTCAGGTTCCCATGCACAAAGGAATTTTCAGGCCCAGGCAGGAGCTTCCATGGATGTGCTCACACTTGAAAATCTGACCCTCAAATCCTGTACAACCCATGTGAACTTTGAAAGAAGAAATAGTGGGTTTTACTTCTTAAAGGAAGATAAATGTGATTTCAGAATAAATCAATAGAACACAACTTTGCTCAGTGGAATAAGCCAAGCGGAGACATGGAAAAATAAACTCTTTCTGACAACTCCTGCTGAAAGATTCTCATCTCTGCAGGTCACGGGGTCAGTGCTGGAATGGCAGCACTTGAACCCTGGCAGGCAGCCCGTGAGCTCTGACAGATGTTCCTGGCACTGAGGCATGGGGATGCTCTTTGCTGATAGCTCCTGGGCTGGACAAGGCTGGCTCCTGGGCAGCCCCAGAGCCCCATGTGCCACGCTGGGGGTAACCTGAGCCTCCCCCTGCATCCCACCCTGGCGTGGAGGTGGTGGGCTGTGGCAGCACCGGTGGCTCAGGGGACAAGGCAGGTGTCAGGGGACACAGCTGAAGAGCTGAGGCCCCACCAGCAACCTCTGGAGATGCTGAAGCATCAGGAAAAGCTCCAGAGGCAGCAGGGATGCATCTGCCTCTGTCTGTTCATGGATGTGGGTCCCAGTGTCCTGGGAGATGGCAGCTCTCAGGTGCAGGAGCACCTGGCTCCTGCCCATGCAGCCAGGGCAGAGCTTGGGTGCCCTTCAGGGCCCCACACTCTCTGGGGTGGCCCCTCTTCTCCATCCTCCTCCATTTATGGGAGGTGACAGTATGAGACAATGGAAGAGCAATTCGAGAAAGCTGGCAGGACCAGAGCCCCACTGCCAGCTCAGGAGGTGATACCTGGAGTCCCAGCAAAGTCACTAAAATGGGGAGAAATTCTCATTTAATTTGGTTCATTTGTTATAATGATTCTTCACCACGGTCCATATTAAACACTTCAGTGATTTTTGCCTCTAAAACCCTCTTGCAGGGATCGTGATGAAAGGTATATTTATTGTACTTCGGCTTGGAAAGTTGTTTCAGATGTTTCCAATTCATCAACCAGTTCAGACATCTGTTCCTGGTTGGGGCAGAAAAGCTTAACTCAGACACACACACACACACACACACACACAAACTGCTCATTTTGGAGGGTTTTATGATGAGCTTTCTAATCCTGACAAGTTGTCAAATAGTGCTAATAGCCACATCACCTGCAGGACCCATCACTCCCAGCCCCAGGTAGGAGCCTGTGGTGGCCTCTGGGTTTGGGGGCTTGGTGATGTCCCCAAGCCAGGGCTGCTCCTGGTGAGACCCCCGTGAGGGGCTGGTCCCAGCAGGACGTGGCAGGGACTGCACAGCCAGGCTGACCGGCTCTACCCGGGATTGCAAAATCTGCCTCTAAGTTGGAACAAAACTGTAATATTTAGAAATACTCCAGTACAGCAAATCAAACCTCAAAGGAGGTTTGGGGGAGGGGACTGAGATGTTTCAGCGAGGCAAAAATCAATGACTTTGTTTGGTTACAACTTGTCAATAAACACAATCCGTTTCTGTACCCAAAAAAGGCAGCGAGGTCATTCCAAACAAAAAAAAATCAAAGTGATTCATTCAGAAAATGTCAAAACAGGATGTTTTGATACTGTCGGAGTCTATTTCCAGATTTCTTTCGAAAGATATTTTGGTTCAATGGACCAGGTTGCAGGAAGTGCTGGGATTTTGGAAGAAGAACCACATGCTCTGACAGGACAGGGCAGACACATCGCCCTCCCTGTCGCTGCTCCATGATTCCCTTCCAGCCCGCAGCAATCCCGGCTGCTCGGAGCGCTGGGGTGGCCACGGGTCCCGCGGCTCTGGCCCTGGCGCCAAGGTGACGGCACAGAAATGAACACGGGAGCCTGGACAAGATGCACACACCTGGGGACACGTGCACACACAGGGACACACTCACAGACACATCTGGGGACACGTGCACACACAGGGACACACTCATGGACACACATGGACACACATGGACACACACATGGACACACTCATGGACACACATGGACACACACACATGGACACACATGGACACACACACATGGACACACGTGGACACACTCATGGACACACATGGGCACACACATGGACACATTCATGGACACAGATGGACACACACATGGACACACTCATGGACACACGTGGACACTCATGGACACACACACATGGACACTCATGGACACACACATGGACACACACATGGACACAGATGGACACACATGGACACACACATGGACACACTCATGGACACACATGGACACACTCATGGACACACGTGGACACACATGGACACACACACATGGACACACACACACGGACACACACATGGACACACACACACGGACACACACATGGACACAGATGGACACACAAAGACACATGGACACACACAGACCCGTACATGGACACACCTGGGGACATGTGCACACACATGGACACACACATGGACACACACATGAGTACACCTGCACACAGATACAAATACATGCACCCAGATGGACACACACGGACACACACGGACACACACGGATACACATGGACACACACACGTGCACGCACATGTACACACACATACATGCACACAGACATGCATGGGCACACAAGGACACACAAGGGCACACACATGTATACACATGGACAAACGTGTGCACACACACACAGACAGATGCACACACACACACCCACACACGTGGTTTCTGCAGTCATGACAAGGGGTTTGCTGGTGGATGTGACTTCCCAGTGCAGCAACAGAGAGTGAGGAGGGAGATGCCACCTGCTGCCCCCCCAGGGCAGGCAGGGGGGGCTGGGGACACTCTGGGTACCCTTCTGGCTGCACTGGCAGCTCTGGAAACCAGCGGCTTCCAGCGCCAGGATGCTTTCCCAGGGGAGTGAGGTTCTGGGAATGTCAGCTCCTTAATTAATCCTGAGCCTTGTCGCCTTCCTGGGGTGTGAACCCCTGGACACACTCTGCATCTGGCCCAAAGGGAGAGTGAGAAAAGTTAATGAACTACGTTCTTCAGATTCACACAGCAGTTCCCTTGTTTCCTTGTGCCAAGCAACCTGAGAGATTCCCACAGCCTAATCTCTGCAGAGAGACAGACTGTCTCGTGACTCGGCGAGTGCCACAGATCCCGGACGGGTGAATCTGCCCTCGGGTGCCACGCAGAGATTCTTTAATTAAAGCCAATGTTGCCATGGTGGGGTCCAGAGAGTTCCTGACAGATTCAGGCTGGGGAACAACAGCCAGCACACAATCTCATTAGCACCTGCAGCTCCAGCTGCTTATTGGATTGGGCTGCTTTGAATTTTCATTGTGTGGCTTCCCGGCTCTCACCCCTCTGGCGGCGTGAGGAGAGGTTTGGGGCAGGCTGCAATCAGCCCTGCTCTGCCTGGCATCAGTATGTCCAGAGTGACAGGACCCTCTCTGCCCGTGATGGAGGAGCAGCAGCTTCTGCTCAGGCCTTGGGAATAAGGCAGGTTCTGGTGAGCTTGTGCCAGGCATGGGCATCTGTTACCACAGCAGCTCTGTGGGGGACGGAAGGAGCAGATTCTGCCCTCAGCCCAGGGAAGAGCTGCTGACAGAGCAGAGCATCTGGCACTCACCTCTGCAATGGCAGAGGACAGCTCTCTCACGGCTCCCAGAGCTGCTGCCCACGCTCCCAGACAGTGGCTGCCCTCAAGGTGACCATCCCACATGGGACCGAGCACACCTGGGGAGTCAGAGCAGGTCACACTGGTGCACAGGCACAGAGGGGCTGCAGGACAGTGTGTGCTGTGAGCAAAGTGACAGGATGCAGAGGTGCCACCCATCCCATCCCATCCCATCCCATCCCATCCCATCCCATCCCATCCCAGGATGGTCATGCTGGGGTTTTCCCTGTCCACCAGCACACAGCCCATCTGCTGAAGCACTGATGTGACCTCCAGGTCTGTTCCTTCGCCAAATTCCTGGCAGACAGAATTCACCTTTTTGCAGTAATTCCCTCATTTTCCAGCTCTATTCCTGAACTGAATGAAAATCAGAACGATCCAACCTCAAAGCCAAGCCAAGGTGCCAGGAGCAGATGATGTCAGGAGATGCCAGGCACCAGCCTGGGTGAGTAGAACTTCAGTGCTCACTGAAGAGCAGAGACTTGCTGTTCCTGCACCCCACCCTGCCATTCCCTGCCATTCCCAGGCTCTCCCCATGGCCAGTGCAATTTCCAAACAGGGTGTGCTGAAGCCTTGGAGGCACCCTGGGCCTCGGAGAGCCGGGCAGCACTTGCTGTGGCTGCTGTTGTGCTTCCAATTAGCTCACATCTGCTCCCGCTCTCCGAGCGCCCACCCCACCTCGAGCGCCTGCAAGTGATTTGATGCAGCAATAACAGAAATCACGAAACCTGAAATGAATCTAAACAAAAGGAATCATTCAAATCACCCTTAACCCGTTGAAGGCCAGGCCCCGTGTGCAGCCAAAGGCTGTGGTTTTAATGTGCTCCATGACACAGAACCAGCTTCTTGTCCCCATGCTTGGTGACCCACAGGAGCCCCTAATGGCACGGCTGGCCCAGGCTCCCTGGCAGGGTGGGTTATTTGTGTGCCAGCAGCATCCAGCCTCTGCTGTGCAACCTGGGGGTCCCACAGTGATGCTTCGTTGCAGGTTCTAGAATTTTCCACCTGGCAGCAACAGATAGATTTGCACTGTGCAAATCTGGATTTGCTGGGGCATCCTGCTCTGCCCTTCCATCCATGGTGGGTGATGTAAGATTTAATGCCTCCTTAGCTTATATATGCTGCTCCAGGCTCCACCCTTCAGGCCAGGCTCCTCCTGGGATGGTGAGATAGTTTTCACACTGGATTCTTTGGTCCCCAGAGGATCATCTGGATGCACACAACTGCTGTGACGGAGCAGCAGAGAAGCAGCAGAGAGCAGCAACCATGACCTCAGCCCATTAATGGAGCTGTCCTATTCCACAGCCACTCTGGGGTTCCTGCCCTGGAAGGCTCCAGATGTCCACAGCAGTTTTATTACTCTGCTCCAGAATTCTCAAAGGCCCAAATACATAAATAATAAAGCAGCTTCTTTTTTTTTTTTTTTTTTTTTAATTATTTCAGGAACACACCAGCTTCTTTCAATATAGCCCGATTCCAAGGCATTTCTGTGGGTTGTTGCAAATGACCTCCAAGCAGGAGGTTAATGCTGGTGGTTGTGGTTAGCAGTCACCCACGAGCTGGAGGCTCCTGACACTGCTAACAAGGCACATGTGTGGGAACAGAGGATGCGGCGTGTGGCAGCACCAGGATTTCCTGTGCTTGGGGTTGGCTGGAGCTCCCTGGCAGCACGAGGTGCCAGGACTCAGGTTTCCCTGACCTGCTGCAGCATGTGGCACTGGGCTGGCAGCAGGATGGTGCTGCCACACCAGCCCAGTGCCCACTCAAGGGCTGGGGCAACCACGGAGGAGCCGTGGACCTCTGAAAGGGAAGCACGTGGGTGGGCAGTGCCTTTCTCCCTCTGCCCCACACGTCCTGTCCGTTTCTGATGATCTCCATCACTCAGGGTCAGAGGGCTCAGATTTTGGGCCACTTTCACCTGAGGCTGGTTGTGATCTAATGTTGGTTGTTTCATTACAAACCTCACGTCCAGGGACCTGCGTGTGTGGCAGCGAGCATCTCCCGGCCCTGCCCTTGCAGCTGATATCTCGGCAGCCTTTCTGTTCCAAAATCCAGCAGCAGCGAGGTGCTCTGCACACAGAGACCCACCCTCTACTGTTCCCTGCTCTGCCCATTCCCAGGCTCCAAAATTCCCAAATGAGCTCAACCCCAACCTGCGTGGCCGACTGGGGACACAAGTGCAGAGCAGAGAACCAAGCACTGATTCCTCACTGCTGGCACGGGGACCACAACCCACAGTGACTCCTACTCCTGTATCCCCTGTATGAATATGGGTGCCATAATATAATTTGAGGGGTAATTAGAGATGATTTATGCAATAAATTAATGCCCACCTTTCCAGGGAGCTGTCAGATGAGGAAAAATTGGAGGATGAAGGGCAGGAAGAAGGTGAGTTCCCCCACAGAAAGGTGGCTTGTCACCACAGATCTGCATATTTGTGAAGCCCATCTGTCTCAGTCAGATAAATCACTCCAAGCCCAGAATTTTCAGGAATTCTCCTTACAAGCTGGGCACTGCTTTGACAAGCTGCACTGCCAAAGCGATGCCATTTTTACAGCAGCAGTGTCATTCTGCTATCACGTTGGAGCAGCTGCTTTTACAGAGGGGAATCTACACTCCTCTTCCTCTGCAGTCACAGTAAATGTGTTTTTCACTTTCTTACCATGCTTAAAAATAGCATTAAGTTTTTGCTGATCACATGATTATAAAAAAAAAAAAAAAGACAAACTGAATGATGCAGGGAGTAAAACCATGTGGCACAGTAAAAACAAATTAGGCTCACATATGTTTTGTGTAACCCTCAAGACTTGTCTGTATTAGATATCGGTAATGAAAAGAATATTAAACTCTAACAGCACAGAATGCCATATGCTGAGGAATTCAGAGAGGAACAATGCATTTGCACAGGATGCTCCTGAATGGAAAATGCCCACAAATGAGCATTTTTTTTTCCTTAGCTGTGGAAAAAACCAAACCCCTATCACTCTCCTACTTTTCCATGGATTTTAGCAAGCTTTTAGGCACTGCTGTCATGCCACTGGAAGGTCTTTGTGCAGTCACCCTATGATGCCTGGGAGGTTGGGACACAGGTCGGGAATGGAAATGTGCACTGCTCAGGGTGTGGGGCTCAGGGTTTGGGGCTCAGGATGTGGGGCTCATGGTGTGGGGCTCAAGGTATGGGGCTCAGGGTGTGGGGCTCAGGGTGTGGGGCTCAGGATGTGGCACTCAGGATGTGGGGCTCAGGGTGTGGGGCTCAAGGTGTGGGGCTCAGGGTATGGGGCTCAGGATGTGGGGCTCAGGCTGTGGGGCTCAAGGTATGGGGCTCAGGGTATGGGGCTCAGGGTGTGGGGCTCAGGATGTGGGGCTCAATATGTGGGGCTCAGGGCTCAGGCAGACCTGGCTCTGATGGGTTTTCTTGCCCCCCCCTGCTCAGGGCACCTCTCCCCATCCCACTGCAGGTGACGGGGTGCCCTGTTTTCAGCCTTGCTGCTTTGGGAAGCATCCTAACAGAAACCTGCTTTGCATTTCACCATTTTCCTTGATTAAAAAAGCAGGACAACACAGGGATGTTGAGAGGCCAGGGAGGGCTGTCCTGAAGCTCTCCTCAGTGGACATGGGGCACTGGCAGGGGCCAGGCTCTCCTCTGACCCCCGGCTCAGTGATGGCCACCAGCAAACAGCCTTGGCCAGCAGTCCAGCCCCCTCCTGTCCCCGTTCCCATCCCTATCCCTATCGCCATCTCCACGTCCCCATCCCCATCCCACCCCAGTGCGAGGCCCCCGGGCACAGCCCCGGGCAGGAACGCGTGTTTCTCCCTCCTGTTTACAAGCTGTGAGTGGGGATCCTCGCCGTGACTCACCGCCCGCAGCCACGGCTCAACCACAACTGTAACTTTCCAGTTTGCCTCAGAATCAGGGGGGAGGGCGGCACGGAGGGGGAAGAGCTGGAAAATGTTAGGAAAAGGCAGCAAAGTCTCTGAAGAGGCCAGAGGCAGCTGAGAAAAACAACAAATGGTCTTAGTAGGATATGAACATTTTAACAAGAATTCCTTTAATTTAATCACAATAAGATTCACCAAGAGGAGGAAGAAGCAGAAAGCTTCATCTGGGCATTTAATGAAAAAATCTTCACAGTTCGGGCCAGTGCTCCTGCAATTAATTCCCCTTGGTGGAGAGTTTCCATGTGCACCTCCGGAGTCAGAGCTTTCACGCCTTGGCATTCACAGAGCAACCCAAGGGTTGGCGGAGATTAATTTGCTTTAATCTTCTGTGTCTCCCTCTGATGTTTGTGGCATCGCAGACGTTGCCACAGCCACTCTGGGATGTCCCAAGCGGAAACACGAGAGGTAGCAGGAGGTTCTCTTGGTGACAGCCCCAGGGTCACCCCCAGGGTGCTCGCAAGGGAATTTGCAGTGCAGCGGGCAGGGTAACTCTGCCCTGGGTGTCACAGCTGGTGAGCGCTTCCCTTGCCCTGCAAATAAAGTCAGCTCACTTGGGTTTTACGTGGAGAGCAGTTTTTACTGCCGCCGAGCTCAGCCGTGGTGCGGAGCAGCCCCGAGTCAGACAATACAAATGACACGTCCTAAACGGCATTTTTAAAGGCTCAAAGCAAGCTTGTAAAGATTTTATTTGTATACGAGGCTGTAATGAATAAAGGAGTTGGCATTGCCGCCTCTGCCACCCTCCAGGAGCCCTGTCTGCCTTCCTGGGGGGAACGCGCCGGGGAGCAGCGGCCGGGACGCCAGACCCTGGTGGCTGGGCAGTGATGGCTCGGGGCTCGGGGTGTGGGGCTCAGGGTGTGGAGCACAGGGCTCAGGGTGTGGGGCACAGAGCTCAGGACTCAGCGTGTGGGGCACAGGGCTCAGGGTGTGGGGCACACGGCTCAGGGCTGGGGGCACAGAGCTCAGAGCACAGGGCACAGGGCACAAGGCACAGGGTTTGGGGCTCAGGGCTGGGGGCACAGAGCATGGGGTTCAGGGCACAGGGCTCAGGGCTCAGGGCTCAGGGCTCAGGGCACAGGGCACGGGGCACAGGGCTCAGGCAGACCTGGCTCTGATGGGTTTTCTTGCCCCCCCTGCTCAGGGCACCTCTCCCCATCACACTGCAGGTGACAAGGTGCCCTGTTTTCAGCCTTGCTGCTTTGGGAAGCATCCTAACAGAAACCTCCTTTGCATTTCACCATTTTCCTTGATTAAAAAGCAGAACACAGGGATGTTGAGAGGCCAGGGAGGGCTGTCCTGAAGCTCTCGTCCAGGACAGGCTGCAGCAGCTGTGCACTGACCTGCTCTGAGCCTGGCTGTCCCCAGCATGCCACGCCCAGCTCCCCGGGCAGCTCCTGACCCCTCCAGCCTCCCCAGCACAAAATCCAGTGCTGCCCTTTCCCAGACGTCCTTCCCGGGCTGCACAGGGTGATTTCACCAGCTAATCCCGGGCAACTGCTGAACCATTGTCTGCCCAGCGCTGAGCTAGGATATTATGGCTGGGAAAACTTCCTTCCGATCTGCAAGCTGTGTGAACAGAACTTGTTTAAAATAGCTGCTTCGACAAACAAACAGAGCCAGCTCCATTTTCATCAGCATCTCCCCTCCTCAAACATCAACATTTGTGTTTCGGGAACAGGAGAGGGCCTTTGGAGCAGCCACAGCCGAGGCCGTGCAGGTCCTGGCCAGTGTTGCTGGTAAAGGGCAGCAGTGAGGATGATGCTGCACGGCCAATTTGGGCAGTGACAGCATCCCTGGTGCCCCAGCAAGGCCCTGCCAGCAGCCACTCTCCCTGCCTGGATCGTGGCCCCACAGGGTGCCTGAGTGGTGAGAGGCACCTCAGGAAGGGGCTGGAGTTCCTGGGTGCGTTCCCTGGGATGGAAAGGAGTGTGGCTGTCACAGAGCCCGTGAACCACAAAGCATCCTGAGGACAGACTTTGAAGCCCACGTTGTTTTCATTTGGATGCCATTATTTTAAAAGTCATTTGCGTGTTTTCTGGTAAAATAGTTTGCTGCAATGTTTCCTCTCATCCTCCTGCTCTGAGAAGAACCTGACAGGAGCACATGAGGGGGATGGGATGGGATGGGATGGGATGGGATGGGATGGGATGGGATGGGATGGGATGGGATGGGATGGGATGGGATGGGGGTAGTTGTCTCATCAAAAACCTCTGCAAGTGACCAGGGTGGAGGTGGGGACAACACCCTGGCCACCACCATTGTCAGGCCTAGCTGATGCTGGGTGCCCAGCCTGCCATCTCCCAGAGCTGGGGCTGGAGCTGAAAAAGGGCAGGCACTCTCTGGGCTTCCAGCACGGTGTAGCCTTGCTGCAGTTGGTGCAGAGGCAAAAGGAAGAAGTTCTGTGGAAGAAGGAGAAGGCTGAGTGGCTGGATTGGTCTGCAGCCACTGCCACTGCTCAGGGGACTGCAGGGTTAGGCCACCCACCTCCAGCACAGCCCTGCATGGCTGGCACAGCTGGAACAGCTGGAACGCTGCAGAGCCATGTGCCATGTTGTTGCAGAGAACTGGGGTCTATCTAGAGGTGTTTGATAAAGCCAAACTGTTTGGCTTGCCCAAAACTGAAGCAGCATGGCATTGGGACAGGCAGGAACCCAGGAGTGCTGCCGCTGCCTCTCCGAGCCAGTTCTTGAGAGGAAAGGGTGTCCTGTGCTTTGGAAATCACTTTCACTGACTTTTAAACCCAGAGGATCCCTGCTTAGCTGGAAACTACCCTTCCAACAGAGAAAATTAATTATGTCCCAAAGACAGTGCGAGAAGCAGCGAGGAGGCCAGCTGGAAGCAGCCTGAGTCCTCTCGCACCCAGGGCCAAGTTCCATTCCACATGACATCAGTGGGTGCTTTGGCTGCCATGCCAAAGTAACCAAGGTCTGTCCCGGATGCAGACAGCTGCCTTCATGGAGAGGAGAAAATCCAGGCCTCTGCATGGTGCTCCCAGTGCAAACGCTTCCCTCCCTGCTCCTTGTTTGTAGGGGTTTGGAGTGTGTTGCCCTGAGCCACAGCTCTGTCCCCAAGCCGTCATGGGGACAGTGGGACCCACGGGGCCTGTGCAGCCCCATCGCCCAGAGAGCCCTGGAAGAGGAGCTGGTTTGGGACTGGCCATCCCCTCCTGTTCTGTTGCCGGTCCCAAGGGGCTGGGGAAAACATGGGGGACTGCCTTGGGGGGTGGTGGGTGACCATGCAAAGTCCCTTTGTCCTTGCAAAGTGCGGCCATGGGAGATGCTTTCAGCCCTGGGGACTGGGCATGGCCTGGCAGACAGCTGTCCCCAGGGCCTCTCACCCACCCAGATCAGTGACAGGGCAGGACTCTTGCTGAGGGAGATCATCTGATTCCAGTAACAGCCCTTGGGGACAGCTCCTGCTGGGGTCAGTGCCCTGGTGAGTGACACTGTGCGTGCATCCTGCTCCTTCCCACACTGAGATGGCAGCACCATCCCTGCAGACACCGTGAAGTGATACAGCAGAGTGAAGAAAGACCTGGTGGACAGCCTGGGGGACACCACCATCCTCAGCTGCAGTTGTGTGTCAGGGATGGTCCCTGCTCAGCGTGGCTATCTCAGCTCCTCGCACCCCTCTCCACTGCAGCACCAGCCCTTCAAGCCCAGCTCGCCATGTGGCACGGGGCCATTCCTCCTGGGACTGGGCAGGGCACAACGGGTCGCTGGCACAGGTTCAACACAGCTCCTCTGAGCCCCTCCCTGCTCAGCTCTCAGGCTCCAGCACAGCCTTGCCACGAGCTGGGGAGGCCTCGCACCGTGCGCCGCTTCCCCCGCCAGCAGCGCTCAGGTTACACTTGACATAGCGAAGTGGCAGCGAAATGAATTTAATTTATTTACTTTTTAAATGCAATGGTGGAAAACAAAACATGTTGCAAAAGTTGTTTGTTTCGTACCAGCTCTGCACAGAGCCGCTGCGGAAGGAGTGGCTCCTGGCAGCTCAGCTCTTGGGAGATTGCTGGGCTGACACGCCGTGCCAAGGACCAGACGGCTCTCGGAGACACCCTCCCTCCCTCCCTGGGGGCTGTGCTGGGCATGGCTGGGCCTTGGACTGGGCCATATGGACTCCCAGGACCACTGGGGTGCCAGGCAGAGTCCGGGTAAATGCTGAGGCAGAGGTGCTGTCAGTGGGGGCAAACTCCTGCCCACCATCCAGCAGTGCCTTTGAGCTGCTCCACCCCGTGCCTGCTGCACCCAGACCTGGCATGGGGCAGGGACAAAGAGGCTGTGCACCTCTCCAGTGCCCCTGGGGAGAAGGGGCACCCACCAATGCAGCCAGCACCTCCCCAGGTGGGACAGGGCATGGGGACGAGGTGGGAGCCATTGGTAGGGCTCACCCACAGCGGAGGTGGCCGCTCTGGCGAGCGGCTGGGGCTGGAGTGTCCGGAGAGCCTGGCCCCGTGATGCCCCCGAGGCACCACCCCCCTCGGTCCAAACTTTCCCATGGCACCGTCAGCGCTCGAAATTTATGAGGGACCACCAAGCCTGGGCATTGTCAAGCACCTAATTGAAAACACTGTGAAGGCAACACGGCGACACGGCCGGAGAGCCGATGCTGATGGCCACCCAGGTGCCTCGTGGCACCAGGGGCCAGCACGGCACAGCTGGCATGCAGTGGTGGTGCCAGGCCAGGATCCCGCTTGGTGGGCACTGCCTGGCTCCGGGTCCATCCCAGTCAGGCATCTGTGGAAAGGGGAGAGGCCCCAGGGAAACCTCCCACAGATGTGCTGCCTCCCACGCAGGAGGGTGCTCTTTCCCAGAACTTCGGTTAGGAGATACTCATGAGTTAATTAATCCTTGAGTTTTTAAGCAGAGACATATTTATGAGCCCTGTAAGAGGCTGGGGCCCAGAGAGACATTTCTTTATTCTTCCTCCAGCTCAGCTGAAGGAAACCATAAGGGGAAAGAGCGACTGAGCCACGAAAGCATGGAAGATGGACTTCAGGCTGGTGATGGGGAAACAAGCCCCAACTTGCCAGGATGGGAACAGTGGCCAAACGACTGCTCCCTTCCCTCTCCTTTGTCTCCTCATCCTTTGTCCACACTGGGTCAATGGGTGCCAGGCTATCTCCAGTTTGAAGTGCAGATGTGAAGCCCACACGGGGTGTGAGCGCCCACCATGAACCTCCCCAGCTCCTTCAGCTGGAAGGAAGATGTGGTCTCATTTGTCCCCTTCCCTGACACCTGTGGGGAGCACTGGCCCCAGAATTCCAGCTCCCCATGCCAAGGGGATCTGACAGGTTTTTGTGTCAGGAGATGCAGGAAATGGCTGCAAGCAAGTGGAAGGTGCCAGCAGCCCAGGGAGCAGAGTGTAGCAGTGCTGAGAACATCAGCCAAGGCACCAATGTAAAACCAAGAGTGGAGGACGCGTCCACTGTGCTTTTGTTGGACTCTGCTGCATCCCAAGCAGCCGAGAAAAAGTGTGACGGGGACAACCAGATGCCTTCCTGGGCAGGGCACATTTTTCCAGGCTAAAAGCTTGGAACGGAGGCTATTTTGCTTTACCCGTTTCCTCAGAGCGAGCTCCTTATGGCATTCCCTGTCCCTCTGCAATCACCAGTTTATCTCTCCACCTCAGATGATGCTTCCTCAGCTTTACTGAGCATCTTGGCCAATAGCAGTGGAGAAATGTGGCCACCACATGTTGGCAGCAATTGAATCCTGGGCACATTTTTTCTCTGCGCAGCCTTTAAGCTGTGGGAACCATTTCAAAGGAAACCATTCCCCCTATAACATGCTTGTGATCTGAAGATGTCTATTTAGATGGCAGCCCGGCATTAATTTAGCAATTCACTACAGAGTTTGGCGTGATGTTTAAAGCACTAAAATAAATTGTGGTGAAGTCGTTTCCCTCAAACCAGATTGTGTGGTTTACATTATTTGTCAACCTTAAGTACAACTGGCATGTTTGTATCACTCATGCAAAGCCCCATTGTGCCTCTCTAGAAGGGGGAAGAATCCGCACAGAAATGCATCCAAGTTCCTGCCCCGGCAGTTTCATGTCCCTGGGAGATCTGCCCCGGAGGCACGCAGCCCAACCGGCTGGAAGAGAGCCTGGGCTTTCCTCAGGATGATGGGTGTTAAGTGCAGGCTCATATAGGTTATATTACAAAGGGCCGAGTTAATCAGAGGCAGATTTGCGCTCTCCGCCTGCAGTGCCTGAACTCGGCCGAGCCGCGATGGCTCGGGCGCACACACGCGAGCGCACACAACGCGCGTTGCCATGAGAACCGGGCTCAGGGGCGACCTGGGGCCGCTCGCCCACCGAGGAGGATGCTCAAGGCCAGCACCGGGGCCAGCCTGCCCTGCTTGCCCCACTTCCCGTGGCCTCTTGCCCTGCCCGATCTGCCCAGGAACGGGAGGGAGGGAAGGAACAGGTGAGGGAGGGCAGCCCGATCTGGCTCTACCCTCTGGCAGCTCCCCTCTCTCCGAGGGGCTGGGCTGATGATATCCCAGGCACGCAGGCACGGGGGGAGCCGGGACGGGCTGCAGGCTGCCGGCCTCACGCAGGGCACACCTGGAGAGGTGTTCGCCTCCGTGCATGCCGAGATGCTGCCCCAGCCTGGCTGGAGCTCCAGGCACCTCTGCGGGGTCCCCTATGGTTCCGGCCATGCCCGGCTGTCCCCGCTGTCCTGGGCTGCCGGTGACCGGCGTTCCGCGGGGACGGCTGCGGGGTCAGGCGGGGACAGCACGGCGGCACTTTCGCCAGCGCCGCCGGGAGCAGGTTGGCGGGGCGTGCTGTGGTGTTGCGAGCAGGCGGGATCTCGTCTGTGATCTCAGTGCTTTATCCCTTCCTTCCCTCGCCTCGGTCGCTGCAGCCAGAGAAATCCCCGGATGGCTGTCACAGCTCTCCGCACACAAGCCGGCTGGCAGCGCCGAGGGTGTTTCATTCCTCCGGCTCCCAGCGACTCCCTGATGCCAGCAGAACCGTCCTGCGGGGAGCGGCCGAGGCTCTGCACTGACACAATTGCACTCGCACATCTCTCCCGGCCCCCGGCAGCTGTCGCAGGCTCCCAACTGAGCATTCTCCCTACCCTCTGAGCCCACACGCCGGGACCGTGGGGCAGGTCTGCTCTGCACGATAGAGGCTCCCTCCCCTCCTCCTGGATGGTGCCATCACAAACCCTTGGGATCACTGTCCAGTGACCAAGGCTCTGCTGTTCCCCGACCCCTCTAAGCCCCCCTCGTCCACCTGCCCCCTCCTCTGCAGCTCTCTGGGCCCTGTTTGGAGCTTGTTCCCCACCGTGCCCCTACAGCAGCTCGGTAGGCGTGTGCCCTCCACGTTCTTCTCGCAGCAGCTCCTCAGCTGCATTTCTTCTGCAGCATTTCTGAATTGTAAGAGACACCCGATTTTCTGGAAATTAAACTGAGACAACAACAACAACAAAAAAGCTCTGTCACTCCCCAAAGCCGCCTGTGCTCTGGCCATGGACATTGTGCTTTCACTGGGTGACGGCAGAAACTCCTTCGATCGAATGGGAATTCCAAGGGACGAGTAGAAGCCGAGCCAGGCTGGGCAGATCTGTGGCAGCACCGGCTGCAGTCCCCTCCTGTGCCAGGTACCCGGGCATCGCCTGCTCTCGGCAGCGCCTGCCGATGAGACACTGCCCAGAAGGGCAGCACAAAAGCTCCCAGCCACGGCATTAAGTAATTGTCACATTTTTCTTCTGTAAGGATTAACGTTCCTGCTAACTTTGCAAACCTTCATTGAGCCATTGTCACCCCTCGAAACGCGGCACAATCGCCAAGGGATTAGGGTGTCTGCGGAGCAGCCTGTCCCCGCTATTGTGCGCTCCCGGCGGGGGGAGGAAATCCTGCGACATCAGCCGATGAGTCCCCGCGGCGGGGACGCCAAATTCACTGCCGGCCGGGCACACGGCAGCCCCCGGGGATGCGGGAGCCTGCGGTGGCACCTGGGAGCTGTCCCTGCAGAGGGTGGGTGACCGGGAACCTGACCGGGCTGATGGCACCTCCCAGCACGGGCAGCCCCTGCCCTGGGCACCAGGGAACCAGGCAGTCCCCAGCCCTGTCCCTTCCGGGCAGCAGGTCTTCCCTCTCGGCTTTGCCAGTGCTCTTGGGTGCTGAGGAAATCCCATAAAAATTTAACAGGAAATACAGAGCCATAAAGGGAAGTTCCTGGCGTTTTTGTCAGCTGCCGGCAGTGCCCGCTGTGTGTGCTGTGCTCAGGCACCTGGCAGCCACAGCAGGACTGTGGCCAGGCCAAGCTGCATTAGCAGCTCATTCCCGGGGCCCTCCCTTTGGAGCAGGAGCAGATGAGCATGGCAGCAGCACAGAGTGATGCTTTTGGGAACAGGACTCCAGATTCTGCAAAGCTCAGGCTCGCAGACGGGCAGGACAGGCAGAAGCTGTGTTGCAAGGATGCAAGAGGAAAAAAGGAATGCTAAAGCAAACCCAAGATTTATGCACGTAGGTCCCAGGAGGGTCCTGCAGAGCTTATAAATGACAATACATATTGTCATTCCAACCCCCACGCTCAGTAGCAAAGGAAAAGGAGTGGGAAGTGTCTCCAGCGCTGGGGCCATTGCACAACAGCAGAGAATGGAAAACAACCTCATCTGCTGCTCCCCAGCATCTGGGCCCTGCATCAGCATCCCTCCTCCCATGGTGCTTTCCCAAGAGACAGAGCCCTCCCTTCCAGAGAGCACGGGGAGGATGGGGACAGGAGACTCCCGAGAGAGCTGCTCAGGGAGCAGAGCCTGGTATCCTCCTTTTGTGTCCAGTTTGGACTGCTCAACCAGAAAAACCAAGCTCCAGCCCTCTGCTCCGTGCAAATAAGGACTCTTCCAACCAAGACAGAGTGAAAGCTCCATCATGGATGTCTCTGAGTCTTGCAGGTGTTCATTTCTGGAAAAGAGTCGACTTGTGGGGAGGCTGGGCTGGGGCTGGTTTCCTGCAGACCTGCACCAAGAGGATCTGTCGTGGCACATGTGGCATCTGGATGCCTCCGCCCAGCAGGATCTGGACTTGCCAGCCCTTTGGCAGGGCACTCAGTGTTTGGAAGCCAGGATTGTTACTGCTGTGCAGTGGGATTTCATGGCAGTTTTTCATAAGCTCTGCACGTGTTTGATAGTACAAATAGGAACTGAATCTCCCCACAAGTGACAGCAGCCTGGCTGCCTGGGGCCCGCTGGGGTTTGAGAAGAAAGATGCCCATTCACATTCAGAAACTCTCTGTATTCACTGGGCACATGGAACAATTTGGCTTCTCTTCTCTGGCGTCACGGCAGGGGAAGGGCTTCTCACTCTGCCTTGAGGATGCACAGGTTATTGCACATGGAAAAAGAGCACTCCTAAAACCAGACTGCTCCTAAAACGTGGAGCTCCTCTGCTAAATGCTGCAGTGGGAACTTTCCCTGGACGCCTCTGCTGAAGGCAATAAATGGGTTTTGCATTTTGATCTCTTTTGCTTCATCTGGAGTAACTTTGAGAAACAAATCCTGCAGTCAGGCTGGCTCTTCTTGGTCTCATCTCCTGAGGCTGAAATGAGCCCCCAGGGACAGGGAAGGACTGCTGAGGGCACTCACTCAGCTTGTGCCTCTGGGAGGCCTCTCCTTGTTGAATCCTCCTCAGACCACACCTTCTGTTCCATCAGGGTGTCCATTTCCAAAAAGCAGGTGGTGACTGTGGTGACCAGGATCCACCCCGAGACATCTGGAGCGAGGCTGACCTTCAGAAGGCAGCAGCAGATGGGCTTAGTGCCGGTTGAAAATTAGGCCCTGACTTTATGTACCATCCTTAAAACACACGCAGCTGCAAAATTCTTGGTCTTCCAAAGGTAGGAGGTGGTGATGCCTCCACTCTGCTGGCCTGGCTTGTTCTGAGCGGGGCAGATTGTGGCCACTCACACACAATGGCTGCAGTGAAACCGGCAAAGTTTCACTGGATTAATTTTTCACCAGCAAAGGTCGTGAGGTCTGGGACGGGCGTCCCACCCTGGGAGCAGAAGTTGGCTGATGCCAGCTCAGCCCCATCACGGCGGTCCGAGCCACCGCAGTCCCTGCTCCGCTGGCTCAGCGTGACCCATGGCTATTGGCTATTCCGGAGATGGTTTCCATGAGGACTTTTTTTTCTTTTGGTAAAAATGTTGAACAATTCTGGTTTCGTCCCCATGTGGAGCGGGAAAAATTTTGAAATCTCGAACATTTTTGAGGGCTTAAAAACAATTTCCCACCCAGTTATAGCCACCAGTCTCATCAGGATGTGTTTGAAAACCCTCCAGCAGGAGCTGAGCAGAGCTGGTCTCAGCTGGATACCACTCTCAACGAGAAATGCCGTGGCAAAGGGTCATGTTTCTTCAGAAAAAAAGTATCTTCAATAGCTCAGGAAGTTATTAGTGTCTGCTAACAATAAGAGCTTTGGATTGATTCAATAGATGCTCATTTTAATTGTAAAATGCCAGTAATGAGAAATGTGCCATCCAATGACTCATTTTTCCCTTGTAAAAATTATTGGACATTTTTATTAGTTTTACAAATGACAGGACCTCGTATTTCTGAGAACACTTTATACAAGCCTTGCACAAGCCCACTCTCATAAAAGCGTGTCTGTGGTGACATCCAGAGCCACAAGAAGGGGAGCGGTAGAAAGGCCCAAAGTGGTGAGGACAGCCCACAAGTGGAACTGGCAGGACCGAACCCCAAGAGGGTGGGAAGGGGTGGATACAGCACCGGAGACATGAGCCCCGGCACTCCTTCCCAGCAGTGCCTTTCTGGAGAGGCACGGGGCAGGCAGGGGGATGGGTGCCAGCCGGCGCCCGGAGGTCTGCCCGGCGCGGAGCCCCGGCTCGGGGCAGCCGCCGCGGCGCTGAGCGGCCGCCTGGGCGGGCGATGTGCGGGGCGCAGGGAGGGCAGGAGCCAGCCCCGGCCGAGCGCAGCTGAGCCAGGTAAGCGCCGTGCCACGGCACCGGACAGAGCGGGACCACGGAACGTCGTCCTGCGCTTGCTCGGAGCCGCTGCTTCGCGCCGCTAAAGCCGTGATGCATCCCGGCGTTGTCCGTGCTGGAGACAGCCGGGCCCCGCTGCGCGCTGGGCGCACGGCTCGCCTGCCCTTGGTTTGAGAGAAACACGAGAAGGGGTCAAGCGCGGCCAGGGAGACGGGGGCAGGGACACCGGGACATCCCGGAGCAGCCCGGCTGCAGGAGCAGCGCTGCTGGACTGCGGCTGGACGGGCTGGAGGGGAGCGCCGGCAGCACGTTCCCCTTGCTCCAGAGAACGGCAGAGCTGCTTTGGCCAGACTGTGCTCTTTTTAAAAAATCCAAGCGATTTCCCATGGAGAATTAATTTGCACGAGGGGAAGAAAAAGTAGTTTTAGAGAATTTGTCATTTCAGCGTTTCGTTTCTCCTCCCTTGCTGACATTATTTGTATTTTTGTTTACATCTCCTCGTGAGAAGTCATCTGTGACTCTGCACAGTGTGCCGTGAGCTGGCATGATATGACATAATGCAAGAGCCGAGATAGCCCAACACTTCTATTTTAGTTTGGAGGATTATTTTAAACTTTATGTTATCCAGGAAATTTCTGAAATATTTGTCTCCATTCCAAGCCAGAATGAAAACAATTTCTGAAATGTCGGAAGTTCCCGTGAAACAAGTAGCGAGAGCTTCCAGCTCTGCCACCGTGCGTGACAGGGCGGCCGGTGGGGAGGCCCCAGCCTTGTGCAGGAGAGTGGCACTGGGCACTGGAGAGCAGGGAATGGGTTTCTGCATGCCAGGACATCCCAGGAGGGACCTGTGGTCACTTTACAAACCCTCTCTGGTTTGTGGGGCACCAGGCTAGAGAGGGAGAGGCTCAGGAGGCTGCTCCGAGCCACCAGCCCCAGCGCTGCCAAGGCTGAGCTGCTGTGGGACAGGCAGGGCTCTGTGGGGGCTGCAGGAATCGGGGGTCCACACGTCTCTGTGTCTGGGTGGAAAGTGCTATCAGGTTCCCAAAGCCTTCGCCTTCGCCTCTGAGCTGAGACACTCAATCCTCAGAGCTTTGTTTTGTGTACTCTGGGAACTGACAATTTGTAAAGACACGCTGCTGGGCTAATCCTCCACCAGCTCCTGGGGCGGAGAGCAGCTGGGACTGGCAGCTCTCTCCCTTCTCCCACTTCAGCCTGCTGGAGCAGCGAGTGCCTGTAACCAGTAGCTCGCAGGTTGTGACTTACATGCAAAGCAGAGCAGCAGCCGGGACCACACAGGCACCTTGTCCTTGGCCAGCGCGGTGACCTCCGGGTGGCATTGCCAGCCGTGCCAGCGAGGTGTGTGTGCCACACGGGTCCTGGTGGTGATGCCAGCTTGGTGCTGAGCTCACCTTGGCTCTCCACTGGCCTCAGCCACCGCTGTGCCCTGGGGATGCTCTCAGGGAAGGGAGCTCTTTCCATGGTTTGCCCCACGAGCTGACGCGTCAGGGCAGTGATAAAATTAAGAGTCTAAAATAGACACCTTCCTCTGTGCGTGCAGGAAATCTCACAAAGAGGCAAAGGGACAAGGGGCCCTTGCCCATTGCCCCACGCACAGAGCTCACCCACAGCCCAGTGGGGTTTTCTGTGTTTGGGGGATCCTGGGTGTCCGTCAGAGCGGTCCCTGGAAAATGGGATCACCCTGCAGCCCTTGGTGGGAAGGAACCAGTGCCATTGCTTGGCAGGTACCAGGCCTCAGATCTCAGGAAAACTCATTTTTAAGCTACTTGGGGTCTGTCAGAGCGAATGAGTTGCAGTTTCAGCAGCCACTTGGTCCTGGTTTAACCCTGGGAAAGCAACTGTGTTACAAATATTTACCTGATGAGGTAAACCATCAATATCCTTGAAACTTACATTAAAAAATACTGGACTAGAGCATCTTGTGGGTTTTTGCTTTTTTCCCCTGCTGATTTGTTTCACAATATGCCAGAAGCATGGCTTGAGTTAGGGCTTTGGCAGGGGCTTTTATCATGATTGATATAGTGGAGGATAGAAAAGAAATTTGGTTATCAGAGGATGCCAGAACTCAACTTCCTAGCACATACATTCAATAATGCAAAAATTCTCCTTTAAAGGTCTCCTTAGAACAAATCCCAGTCATCACAAAACCCAAGGAGATAAATTAAATTACATTTTAATAGTGGAGAAGTCATTCCTGGGCCAGGCGCAGCAGTGAAAGTATGTTCTCTCTTAGGCAAAAGTAGCCTCATCTCCCATCAAAATTCTGAATGTTACCATATGAAAAACTTAATTTGAAATGAAACCCCAAAGCTCCTGGGGCAGAGGCACCATGAGAGACCTCCCCACCTCCTGCTCCACTGCCCCACTGCTGCTCTGGCTGCGTTCTTGCTTGTCCTGCCCTGTGCAGGGATTGATGTGCCTCCTGAAAAAGCCAAGCTTGACCCGTCTCTTCCTCATGCCGTGGTCCTGTAGATATTTAAAATTTATCTATGCAGGGTGCCTAAAATGTCTGGAGTGTGCACTTGGTGTGGGGTTCTTGGGGGTGGTGATGCAGGGGGATGATGGGTGTAATGAGGGTTTGTGATTCAGGGTGATGTGGGGTGACCTGAGGGGATGCAGGGTGCTGCTCTGGGGTGCAGGCTGGGCCAGCCTCACCTCGAGGGCCCACGGAACGAATGCATCCAAAAACTGAGGGGACAAGAGGCGGAAAGGGAGAGGGCAGAGCTGCCATGGTTGAACTGCCATGGTTGTGCCGCCAGCCCCTCCCACCCAGGGAGCCTTTCCCTCCTCATCCTCCCCATCCTGGCCTCCCCTTGGGAGCCTGAACCTTGCTCCCTGCCCAGCCTCCTCCATCCCGGGCTGTGCTCCTCTCCATGTCTGTGCAATGACCAAAACCCCCGGGCAGAATTAGCTCCTTGCTCAGCACTGCATCCAATTAATTATATAGTTTAAGACACAATATGTAGACATTTCCCATCTACACCAGCAAAGCTCTTGGCTCTGCTGGGAAGCTCTGCAGAACCTCTCTGTGGCAGAAGGTGGCTGGGCACGGGCATGGCAGAGCCCCAAGCTTTAATTAAAGTCATTACAGGTGTTCTGCAAGTGGCTCAGAACACAGCAGAGCGAGCACATCACTGCAGCTTTCGCTGCACAGGGTTCCCCTCCATGTGTTTTCTGCTGATCTGCTCAGCTGCTTTCAGTGCAGTGATGCCAACCTGGATGGGTCCCTGCCCAGGGGACACGTGCCCACTGTTAGTGAGGACACACAGACAGGCACTGCCCACCCACTGGTGGTGTGTCAGCACAACCCAGAGCACCAGCATCCATTCTGTGGGTAAGCAGGAACCTCCAGCTCACACCTGTGGCATTCCCAAACTACCCCAGCATCCCCAAATCACACCAGGGTCCCTTCTGCTGCAGCCTGCACTTCGTGGGCACAGCTGGGCCAACAAGGAGCTCTGTGTCACTGCCAGTGCCAGCCCAGGACGCAGGGCTCTGCTCTCCCTGTGGCAGGTGACCCACGGGGTGCTCGGGACTCCCAGGGTTGCCCGCCTGTCCCCACACAGTGATGGGAGCCCACAACAATTACAGGCTTCCTGCATGTCCCGCCCGTGGGGCTTTGTCACACATGATGTCCCACATCTGGGACTCACCAGTTGGAGATGGCAGTGCTATTTCCATGCTGAACTGTAACTTTTTTACCCCCAGCCGTTCCAGGGCTTACAACTATTGTGTGGGGTTTTTAATGTTGCAAGAATTTATATTGGGAAAAAAGTGCTTTTTTTTTTTTTAATTTTTTTTTTCTCTATGCCTTGGGAAATGTCATCCAGCAGGAATGTTCCCAAGAGCTGATCATGGCTGAGAGAAGGATGGGCTTGAGCAGGAGCTACATGCCCAGCTCCCATCCCTCTCCCAGTCCCCCAGGACTGGCTCACAGGGCTGTGGTTCCCTTGGGTGCCCCGTCCGTGCTCCTCAAACTCTGCCCCATGCTCCTGGGGCACATCTGCAGCAGCAGCAGAGGCAGGAGGGAGGGAGCAGACGCCTGGAGAGGGACAAGCTGCTCACAAAGCCACTCCTGCTGCAGAGGCTCTCGGTTTCATGTCCTCTTGGCTGTGCCAGTGGCCTCTTCCACTTCCAGCTCTGGATGGAGCTTACAAGAAACGCTGGAAGTCCCAGCCCTGTGGTGTGTCATCATTCAAACTTCTCTTTAATAGCATCCCAAAGTAATTTATTTTTCCCAAACATCAAAGCCCCCTGAGCGATGCTGGGAGAGGCAGGGCTTCCCCCCAGACCCTCGTGGCTCCTGCCCCCCTCTGCCCTGCTCGTGGGGCTGGGCACCCTCCCTGGCTGTGCTGGGGAGAGCTCCAGGTGGGGCTGTGGGGCCAGGGGAGGCAGAGCTGTGCCACTGCACACAAAATGAGAAGGCAGACCTTCCCCCTGGAAAAACAAATGAGATGTAAATGGATTGCCCTGCTGTGAGGGTGCTGACGCCTTTTCCAGGCTCAGCATCACATCACAGACCACTTTCAGGAGCAGGTACCAAGGGAAAAAGAATAATAATGAGGCAGGAATAGCGAGGAGATGTGAGTCTGCACCTCCCTCTGTTCTGCCAGGATTCAGAGCCACTCGCCACCCTCTGGGGCACTGGGGATGCAGGCAGAGCATCTCCTCTGAGCTCAGGGTATCCCCCTGCTCCCCAGTGCTGCTGTCCTCCCCGCCTGCAGTTTTGGAGAGGGAATTGAACAGAAGAATTGCAGCAGCTCCTGCCTCTACAAACACAGCGTGCTGCTGTCCCTGCCAGCACTCCATGCTGGTTTGCCTCAAGGAATCTGTGACATCCGTCCTGCTGTGATCTGTAACAATATTGGGATTAAATTAGCTTCCCTGAGCTGCAGAGAGGTCAGTGTGCAAGGCCCCTGGTTAATCCAGCAGGCCAGAGAGAACAGAAGCCTCCCTGCATTGGGAAAGGAAAACAACGGGGTCTGTTTGCAATCCGTGCAGCTAATTCAAACAGCATTCCTCAAACAACAGGGGAAAGGGCCTTCGGAGCAAATGGGAAAGGAGCATTTCCCAACATGCACACATGAGGGAAAGGGGGAATGGCCAAACTGCACGGAGGAGGTGCCAGAAAACCTGCCAGGCCCAAGGAAAGGGTCTGAATAGCAATGTGGGGCACACAAACTGCCCCCTGCCCTGGGCATGGCAAGCCTAGAGCAGGTCAGCCCTGCTGGACACCCCTGAGCAGCCTGCAGGGTGTGGGGTGCAGGCAGGCACCTCATCCCACCCACCTGAAGGCAAAGGGGCATGT
Organism: Eopsaltria australis; assembly: GCA_034509425.1. Classification (NCBI taxonomy): domain Eukaryota; kingdom Metazoa; phylum Chordata; class Aves; order Passeriformes; family Petroicidae; genus Eopsaltria; species Eopsaltria australis. The sequence goes on from JAVTVJ010000520.1 coordinate 526,759, forward strand.
CACAGCTCCCTGGTGCCAGAGGTGGCATTGCACAGGATGGCAAATCACACTAAAACCTCCCTTAACGCCCTGCACAAGAAATCCAGAACCAAGCCCTACATTTCTTCCTCCTCATTTACAGGCTTGGTTTTCTTTAGCTAATGGCTGTTGAAGCTGATCCTGAATTAATCCCAAACAAGGTTGTTTCTCTCCTGTACAAAAGGACATGAAATTCCCCATTTCAGCAGGCTAAGATGCCAAACAGCTCCAGATTGAAAGCAGAGCTCTGACTGGACAGGCACTGCAGACACAGGAGAGACAGGATCTGAAGGAATCCATCTGGCTGTGCAGCGTGTGGCTCTCAGCACCCATCTGGGATGGCGACCCAGGGACAATCCCAGATGGAGACGCTTCCATCCCAGGCTGCTGCCAGCACCTCTGAGCGCAGCCCGCGAGCAGCCCTGGCTGCAGGAAAGCCCGGGCTTGTTGGGAAGCAGAGGCATGCCCGGGTGATGCTATCGGGGAGTCAGCTCCACATCCCCTGGCTCCCGCATCTCCCGCAGAAGGCGTGGCCGCGGTGCCCCCGTGCCCGACCCCCGGCGCGGGCTGTGCAGCCCCTGCCAGCGCTGCAATCCTTGCCTCGCAGCCAGAGCAAGCGCTAATGCAGCGAGCAGGCACTGGCAGAGCTCTGGGGCTCGGGCTGCAGATGTTCAGGTGTTTTTACAATTGCCTGGGCTATCAGCCATCCTGCAGCAGAGAGCCCTGAGAGCAGCAGAGCAGAAAACACCTCGTGTCCAGTCTGGGAGTGTCCCAGACACTTCAGGACATGCTCACTTTCCTTCTGCTTTCTCTGTGAGTGTCTTTCCTGCTTTCTGCTTATGCTGAGATATTATCAAAGGCAGATGAGGCACTAGGGATGAGTAATGCACCCTCTGTGCCAGCTGGGAATTTAAATTGTAGGCACTGGTAGGGTTAATGTGGGTCTGAAAGAAGCTGTGGTGCTCAGTGCTGGATCTGCTTGGTGCAGACCTGGGTGCACCCACAGCCCCCCTGTCCCCAGCTGCACCAGGGGTGAGGGACGTGGCTCCTGGTTGTCCCTGCAGTCCCTGGAGACACCTTCCATGGAGACACCCCCCCTCTTTGAGAGGGGCAGAGGGTTTTGCAAGGCAGGAACTATGAAGGGATGAAATTGGACCAAAATATTGCAGGTTTTTAATGTAGGGGAGAACCACATACTTGAAGGGTGGGCCAGGGCACGTGGGGGAATTGGCACTTCCCATGCAGAGGCAGAGCGGGGTTCTCCCCTCAGCTTTATGCACCCATGTCCCAGCCAGAGGAGCCTGGGGAACCCACTGTGGGTGTCAAGGAACTCTCCAGTCAGAGCTCTGCTTTCAATCTGGAGCTGTTTGGCATCTTAGCCTGCTGAAATGGGGAATTTCATGTCCTTTTGTACAGGAGAGAAACAACCTTGTTTGGGATTAATTCAGGATCAGCTTCAACAGCCATTAGCTAAAGAAAACCAAGCCTGTAAATGAGGGGGAAGAAATGCAGGGCTTGGTTCTGGATTTCTTGTGCAGGGCATTAAGGGAGGTTTTAGTGTGATTTGCCATCCTGTGCAATGCCACCTCTGGCACCAGGGAGCTGTGACATGTCCCTTTGCCTTCAGCCAGACCCACTGCTCCATTGCTAATCACTGCTGTGCTGGTAGCCCTGCTGCTGCATCTGCCAGCACAGAGCTCTGACTTTGGGTTTATTGCTCACTTAGAAATTTGATCTACAGCTGTCAGCTGAGGCTGCAGCACTCCAGTCTCAGAAAGGAGGTTTGGCTGTTTAATGTGCATGAAATACAGATCCTGGGTTCATCAGAGTTTTCACTCCTACAGTCAACAGAGTGATGACGTTGTCCCTGACAACATTTGATGGTGCTTGAGAATTTCCTAGAATAGAAAGTAAAAAAGCTCTAAATATAAATAGAAAAAGGTCTTCAACGTGGAGACTTGCAGCAGTGACTGCTCAGCATCTGCCAACAAGCAGAACACGTTGCCAACACTCCTGTGAGACAGCAAAGATCTCAGTGACATCACTTACAAATAGGAAACGAGGCACAGTTAACGAGGTGCCAAGGAAAATTCAGGATGAGTAAAACTTCCATGTACATGAGCATTAACACAGACAGCACAGAGGAAAAGGGTGAATTTTCCCTCTTGCCTGTGTTTGGATTATTTTGCACCTTTGTGCCTTCACACAGGTGCTGTGTATGGCAGAGAGGATGGCAGAGAAGGTGTGTGAAGAATTCATGAGGCTCTCTGAATCTCTGTGTCAGGGGGCTGCTTGATGCCATGTTCTGTACCCATTCCTTTGCCCTCCTCTTCCTTGGGGCTGTTGGGTCCTCACCCAGTCCCCATGAGCACTGCAGGGCTCATGCCAGCAGCTGCCAGGGATGCTCAGGGACCTCGTGCCCTGTCAGGGATGCTCAGGGACCTCTCTTCAGTGGGGGCTCATGGGCAGCAGAGTGAAGGGGAACTGTCCTGGCCCCAGCAGGGGATCCAGGGGGAACTCAGGAGCCACCACAGGGCTCATTACATCCTTTTACATTCCAGCTCAGAGCCCTGCAAGCTTGGGGAATCTCCCCCAGGAGGCTGCCAGGGTCCACGGGCACGTCATGCCCAGGGGGCAGCTTGTCACACACCCCTGGGACAACTGGCCAGGGCACCAGGGCTCTGGGCAGAGCCCCATGGCCTAGAGCATCACATCAGCCCTGGGAGAAGCGGGGATGAGGGTCAGTCATGGCTGGGTACCTACTGCCACCAGCCACGCAGCACTGCTGGCCCTCGGGAGGCTGGTGGCCACCAACTCCTCTGTGTGGCTTGTACAGGAGCACTGGCCCAGGGTCCAGCAGGCTCCTGGGAACAGCAGCTGCTGTCTGAGCCCCGACGCAGGATCTGCTCACCCCACCAGGCGTGGTGGGGCTCAGGGAAGGTGCCTGAGCACTAATGTCCCCTGTTCACCTGCATGGAGCAGGGTCTGTCACTTGTCCATCCTGGAGTGCTGCTGGAGGAGGGAAAGAGAGCTGGCAGCATGGGGGGAGAGCTCCCAGGCTGCTCAGGTGTGCTGGAGGGCAGGTGTCCCAGGCAGTCCCACTGCAGCCATGCCGTTCTCCTGAGCAGGAGTGTTTCCTCCTGCTGCACAGCCAGCAATGGAAAAACAAGCAGGCTCTGAGCTCTTCGCCTTCATGCCTTCCCCCCTCCAGAGGATAATAAGCTGCTTTTAATATCTGACATGTTTATTAACAGATGCAGTTGTGACAGCTGATGACTTCATATGCCACTTACCACTAAAATGTTAGTAATAACTCGGAATTAACTGTCATAAATAAAAAAGACTACAAAGACAACTCGATGGTGTGTCACTCTGCAGTAATTTACTGAGACCCTGTTGGCTCTGGATGCGAGGCTGGAAGGTCCTTTGTGGAGCTCCAGTCCGGGTTTTGCAACAGTCACAATATTTTGGCTGGATATTGTCTTAGGAGGTGGTACTAGTGGGGTGGAATTCCCTCATGCAGGAGTTTGCACTGGATGCCTTTACAAAGCTGGATACTCTGGTAATAATAATAATAATAAAAAAGCCCCTACCCGGTGGATGGGGACGGAGTCTACGGATTGAGACCAGGATTTATTAATGTGCAAATTGCTGTGATATGATCACATACTTTCTGCTTTGCATACGCAGGGAGCAGCGTGGGCTGATGGAGTAGGAGCTAGCCTGAGCGATCTTTACGAGCTGAGATCCTGCACATCGCAGAAGGGTTTGTTTCTCTGTGCAAAACCCGGGACCCCGTTAGAAACCTGCCTTAACAAACGAGTGGCCAAAACATCCAAACGCACCAGGCTTCTCCATGAACTCGCCATGAATGTATTTTTCATTTTTTTTTGACAGAGACGTGTGTGTAACTTTCTCTGGAGGAACTGAGGAATTTTTGTAGTTGGTCTTGTAGTATTTTAAATCTGAGAAACCCAGTAGAGTCTTTTCCGCAGTGATGAGGGAGTGACAAGTCGAAGGTAAGGGCTTCGAGCGTGCATGTTTGTGTCGGTGGAGCTTTTGCAACGTGGGCTGCTAATGAGGAACGCGAGCCGTGTCAGCATCTGACTGCGGGTTTGCCTTGTGCAACGTGGATAATGAGCTCAGACAGTGAGAGCTGTGCGAAATCACAGCGCGATCTGGGGGATCCCCTTCCTCTCCCCCTCCCCGAGGTGCGTGGGGCTGGCAGGGGCGCGGGGCTGCCGCGCGTGTCCCCCGCCACGCTGTTCCCGTTCTGGGGAAGGGGATGCGGAAAGCTGCTCGGCATATTGATCAGCTCGCTGGAGCTGATTCTGGACCAGCTGCGGGGTCCCGCCGGCCGCGGTGCAGCGGGTGGCCGTGCCCTGCTGCCCTCCCCCTGATCCCACAGACAGGGACAGTTGAATTTGCTGCTGTCTCAGCCCTGCTGTGGCTGCACCTCGCCCAAAGCTCCTGCCACGCACCCATGGGGGCACGGCGGGCGCCGGGAGAGCGCGGGGTAAGTACAGGGAATGCGGAGTTGTGAATGGGGGGATCAGAGGAGAAGCAGTTAATAGGGATTACGGCGATAATTAGACGCGTGCTGGTGCTGATGTGCAGGGGAAGAGCTGCTGGATGCAGGGCTGGCTGCCGTGGGTCAGCGAGGGCTCCCGCAGCCAGGCTGGGACTCAGCTCCCCACGGCGAGGGTCAAGGTGATGCTTCAGCCTCGCTCCCTCTGTGCTGGTGGAGCCAGGTGCTGTGAGATGTGGCTGTGGGTGACTGGGGCTTGGTCACCCCCGGGCTGCTGGAGTGTTTTATAGGCTCGGGCATGTGTTCCCTGGGTACAGAGGAGGGGTGTTCAGGTGATGCAGTTTGGGTTTAAAGAAGCACCTTACAGTAAGAAGGCATTAAAATGGGGTGATACTGGCAGGAGAAAATGCTGCATGACAAGGCACGTGTGGAGCCTCCACGCTGCTGCACAGGGGTCAGCAGGTACCCTCGCAAAAAAATCCTGTCACCTGAAGGTCTGTGAACTTGGGGCAGTGCTTACAACGCTGTTTTTGGGGTGGCCAGGTCTGTGCTGAGATCCCGTAGGGACTGGGCACTTGCAGTGGAACATCTGCCTGGAGGGTTCTCCCTTTGGAATGATTTTGTCTGAAGTCCAGTGGTGACCCTGGAGTGGGTGAACTCCATCCACTCACCCCGCTGCGGGGCCAGGGCTGTGGAGGCTGGGTGGGAGGATGGCAGCAGCACCGCGGGCCCGGGAATGCCAGTGCTGCAACAAGCCTGGAAACCACCCTGGAAAAAAGGCTCGTTTCAGCTGGATCAGCTCCCTGGCCCCTGCGCGGCCGCTTCGAGAGCAGCAGCACCACCCTGAGGGACGCGGCAGGGAGGAGCCGGGGTGCAGGACCCGCTCTGGGGATACAGGGGCAGCGATGCCCTGAGCACAGCCAAAACCAGCCGGCCGTGGCGGTGTGTGCAGGCAGCAGCTGAGCATAAACCCCACATTTGCATCAGCCGAGATGGATGTGAGCTGGCAGAGCTCTTCCTGTACTATGAGGTGAGGGCTAGGTCAACCCTCCTGGCCTATGGGGACAGCCTGGGTGTGGGACAGAGGGCACCGTGCAGCTCAGAGAGGTGGCACTGGCAACAGAGACCCTTCCCTTGTGTGGTGTGAGGGTGACCTGTCATCTTGCCAAGGATGGGAGTGCCTGTCTTTGCCTAAGAGCTGGCAAATACCGACAGGTTTCCTGTCATGCCCACCACCAACCTGCCTCCAGGAAGATCCTCTGGGACCGCAGCTTCCTCACGGGCTCATGGGCAGCAGGGTGGCGTGGGCTGGCTGCAGGATGTCCTTTTTGCAAACCACCCTGAGCTCTGCCAGGCTGCAGAGATCACAGCTTGGTGCCCCTGTCCCAGTGGTGCAGGGTGCTGTCATCTCACAAAAAGGCAGAATTTGGATGGGCTCAGTGCAGGCTGTTCTGGAGGACACCCTGGCTGCCTGCTCACTCCATCCTGCCACACGCCCAGAGCTGTGGGTTATTTTTCCCAGTTAGTTTTCCTCTTCTGCTGGAGTTGGTGCTACTCCTGGCTCTACGGGGCTCAGGTTTCCCAGGCATTGATGTCTCAGTGGGAAAGCCAGAGCACAGGGAATCCCTTCAGGAAACTCCGCTTGGCAGATGGTTCCTGAGCACCAGGCCAAGCAGAGAGTCCCAGGTGCTGCTCAGGGCTTTGCCCTGGCCTTCAGGCTTTGGCTCTGCAGCTCAGCACAGCAGCTCACAGCTCACTGGGCTCCTGTGAGCCTGGAAATTTGTGTTTACAAAGCTGGCAGGAAGGATCTGCGGTGGAAGGAGGTGTAAGCCCTTGTTTGCATGCATTTACACGGAAATAGGAGGGGAATCACATTGAGCTGAAAGGGTGCCCTTGTTGTAGGATGAAACTCAGCACCCCTGACTGTGCTTTGCATCACACCCCCCTGCTCCCCACACCCAGGGCTGTGCCTGACACAGTGTGTGCCCACCCCACACCTCCTGGGGCACCAGCTGAGCATGTCCCTGCTCAGCAATGGGCCTTTAGGGAGCCCATTTGGGGGAAGAGCCAGATTTTCAGTGCCCTGGTCTGTGCTACCCTGAACTGGGCTGTTCTGTTTCCTGCTGTGAAATTCGGTTCTGCTGTTCTGGTGAGTTACTGATCTGTAGGAGGCTCAAACCCACCTGAGTTGTAGCTAACAGCCACAGGTTTGCTGCTCCCATGACTGCAGTCATATCCCCAGCACAGAGCTGTGCCTGCCAGGATGATGCCAGTACAATTCCAGATGCTGCCCTGGTTCCATGGAGGAGCAGCAGGCACAGATCCTGCAGCCTGCCTCAGGGCTCTGCCTCCTCCTCCTTCTCCTCCTTCTCCAGAGCAGCGTGCGGCCTCTGCGCTGGCACGAGGGCCATGGGAATCCCCCTGTAAAACATTTCCTGATGTTTTACAGTGCTGAAGCACAAGCACTCCTGCAGGGAGGCCTGTGGCACTATGGATCACAGGGCTGCTCGGAGCAGCTGCTGTGCTGGGCAAGGCAGGTGAGGAGCTGGGGCTGGAGCTGCAGGGGCTGAGGTGCTGCTGACCCTCAGGGCAGCCAGGCCAGGGCACAGGGATGGCCGTGAGCAGCAGCCTCTCCTCAGTCTATCCCCCATCAGCACGGCTCCTCAGATCTGGGGAATGCAGTGCAGGAGCTGGTGGAAGGAGTCAGACCTCAACAATGCTGTGGATAGCTCTGCTGCCAGATCGGGCTTTATTATTTTATTTTTTTTCAGTGAAGTTTATGGGTTGGGGATTTTGCAGAACTTGGCACTGGGATCTGATATCAAATGAAGACCTTCTGGTTCGGAAATTTGACTTAATGCAGCCGTCTTTTATTGCTTCAAGGATTAAGCAGAACAAAGTGGCTCTGCCTGTGCATGTGCAGAGATGTTTGCCAGAGGCACGTGAGACACCCTGTGGCAGCTGTGATGGCCGAGTGTGGTGGGACCTTCCACTGCCGAGGGTTCCACAGTGCTGCTCCTGGAGCATCAGCCCTGCCGACAGGAAAACAGCCCTTGGGAACGCAGCAGGAGAGAGGGACTTTTCCAAAGAGAACGAGGGCCCAAACCCACTCCCTCAGCCCTTCCCTCCCACGGCAGGGCTGGTGGAGCAGGCAGGGAGCTCTGCCATGGGGTCACCAGCACATGGAAGTGGGGCACAGGCAGAGCAGACACCGGGCTCAGGGAGCAGCAGCAGCGTGGGCACATCCCTGTGTGCCTGTGGGACAGGGACAATGGACACCCAGGTGCCATCACTGGTATTTGAGGGGTCTGTTGAAAGCTCCACAAAGGCAGGCTGGGGAATGAGCCGGCAGCACAGAGCTGCTGCTGCCACCCACAACCTTCCAGAGCTGGACTCTGCCCTGGGGCTGGGAGGCCTTGGGGTGCTGTGTCCTGGGTGCTGTCCCCTGGTGTGGGGCTGGGAGATGTGGGACCAAACTAACCCAAAACAAGCCCTGTCAAACCATGACTCCTCCTGCAGGAAGCCAGTTTCTGCATATTCACACCCCTCACTGACTACCAAGAGGAAATTCAAATTCCCTATCCGGCTGCAGGACCTGGAAACCCAAATTCCCCAGCTCACAGCTGGTGCCCAGCCGGCTGTTGGCAGCGACCTGGCAGTTCCCAGGGGTTCATTCCCACTGCTGCTGTAACCAGGTTTGTCCTGCCTCCAGCATCTGGTCCTTCTCTCCGAGGCTCAGTAAACCTTTGGAGAGCCTGTTTACATTTCGGATCCCTGGTACAGTCAGCAAGAGGCAATATATCAGCAATTTAGTTATTGTGGATTAGGTCTCAAATATCCTGGGGATATAATGTTGGTCTTTCTCACCTTGTGTGTAGGAGGACTAATGGCAAATTATCTGGATGGTTTACATTTTCTGGTTTGTATTGGAGCTCCCAAGGACCAATTTATCCTGATTGAATTGCAAACAAGGCTTAGTGCCATCTCAGATTCAGGGGCCAGGTCTCTCCATAAATGAATTCAGAGCAATTCAGGTTACCCCAAATTCTTCCTGTAGATGGGATAATGGCATAAATCCTGCTAATGTTTAGACTGGAAATTGTTTGTAGCAACCTGAGCTTGACTGATTGCTGCAGTAACAGAAAGAATCATAATTCGTGTCCTGCAGTGAGGGTGGGAAGAGCTGGCAGTCCAGACCCCCGGGTGCTCATGGTGGGGATTGGGGACCTGTGGATCGTGTGCGACCTGCCAAGACCCTGACTCTACAGCACCTGGGATGCCAGTGACCTTCCTGTGCTGAAGGAGCAGCTGTGTCCAAGCCCAGTCTCTCTTTGGGCTAGAAAGCAAGGAAACAAGGAGGGAAAAGTGTGTGCTCGCTTGGTTCGTGCTACGGTCTCAAGATTTCCCATGGCACTTCCCTGCCCCGGACTTCCCGAGCCCTTAGAAATGGGGTACGTGGTGGTGGCACAAGCTTCACGCTGGCTCTTGGCACTCTGGGGCTGTGTTTGCTCCCTCCGGACATCCATCCCTGCTGCTGTCCCCACGCCGGGGGGACTGTGCCCAAACTGTGAGTGTTGTGTAAACACGGCGTGTGCTTCCTGTGAACGCGCTTCACCCGCAAAGCCGCCGTAATTAAAAAGCGGGGGCCGCCGGCGGCACCGCGGTCCCCCCGGAGCCGCTGGCACTCGGCGCTCGTTCGGGGACACTTTGGGTTGTGCTGCACTGCTCACAGCCGCTCGCATCCCCAGGGTCCTGTGGCCGTGCCGTGCATGGCCCTAGTGTCCCACACCGCCCGTCCGGAGGTCCCCGCACGAGTGCGGAGGAGCCGCGGGGATCCCCGCTCCGCACAGCTCCCTGCTCCGTAAACACTCCCGCAGCCCGGCTTAAGCACTTGACAGTGTTTAAAAAGCAGCTTGCAGCAAACAGGCTTGGAAGTGCAGAACAAGTTGGTGTTTACACAAGTGACTAATTATTTATTTGAAAATCCTGTGGACGAGCCGTGGGCTGTAACGACAAGCACATGGGGAGCGCTGGGCTCCTGCCCCGGCAGTCGCAGCAGGGACACGGTGAAAAGTTCACAACCACCAGGGCGGGGGGACAGTGGCTGTGGCCCCAAAGCGCCCGGTGGCCACCAGCTCTGCCAGCACAGGTGCCGGGAGGTGCCTACAGCAGGCACAGCTCGGTGTTCATGGCGTGTGCTGTCACAGGGCTCAGCGGCACCCGGGTCACATCTCCCTCCAGGTGTTCTGCTGTGTGGCCATAGCTCCGCTCAGGTGGGTGGAGGAGGGGGGCTGCTTGGGCCAGTGGCCCTTCTGCAGGTCCTCCACCCAGGGTGGGGACCAGCCCCCTGGGGACCCAGTCCATCCCAGGCTGAGGCCGGGCTCACTTCCAGCACTGTCGCCACCAGTTGTTTGGGGCATCGGTGATTGCGCAGTTATTATAAAGGGATTAAAACAATTTTCTGTTTCATTTGACTTCACGGAGCAAATGTTGTCGCCTTTATTCCGACACAATGTCTGCCTTTGGCAGGGCTTTGCTCTGCCAGCTGCAGAGAGGAGTGGGGCCCGGCTTGGCAGTGCCAGATCTCTTGGTGCAGCATGGAACTTGCCCTTCCTTCACACCGGGCACAGGGAAAAACCACTCGAAAACTGCAGGGAAAATGCCCTGTCAGCAGCCAGCTGGGGCAAGGGCTTGGGCACTCTCAGGAGAGGATGGTACACGTGGAGTCCTGGGTGTTGGCTGGCTGTGGGGCAGCTGGGCTTCCCTTCTATTTCCAGAAGTTCATGGTTTGCTGCCCATGTCCTGCTGGTGTTGCCATCTCATCACTGTCCTGTCATGTGCATTGGGCTTGGTGAGGGCAGCACAGCACTCGCAGCCATGCTCGCTGCCCCATGCCGGGCTTGTTGCCCCATGCTGGGCTGTCTGTGCCCCACGTTGGGCTGTCTGTGCCCCACACCGAGCTCACTGCCCCACGTTGGGCTGTCTGTGCCCCACATTGGGCTCTCTGTGCCCCACACCGGGCTGTCTGTGCCCCACGTTGGGCTGTCTGTGCCCCACACCAGGCTCACTGCCCCATGTTGGGCTGTCTCTGCCCCACATTGGGCTGTCTGTGCCCCACACCGGGCTGTCTCTGCCAGTGAGGCCGGGGCAGAGCAGCTCCCACTCTCGGCCCCGTGCAGGCAGCGCTGACCCTGCCCTGCGCTTCAGGGAACAGGAGATGGGAGGTTTGGAAATTCCCTCAGAGCAGAAACGCGGCGTTTTGGGCAGCTCGCGGAGGATCCCACCCCGTCCCCAGACAGCTCCAGCCCTGGCTGGGGACTGCAGGATCAGCCTCTGCTAGGCTTGACTACCAGCCCCAGAGGTGCCCGCTTGATGGGAAACATCTTGTGTGCCTGGCACCCGCAGCAGCCATCTGCCACTCGGGGAGGGCGGCCCAGGGGTCTGGCTCTATTTTAAACAAGTTCCAGCTATAACTACTGTTTGCAGCACTGACAGATGGCAAAGATGCCCTGAGCATTTTGATTATTAGCAACAGGGACTTATGGATGAGGCTGGAGCGCAGTTTTCCCCACACCGCTCCGGGTGGGTGCCACTGCCAGCATCCCCAGTGCACCCCACAAGCCCCGTGCTCATCCCCAGCCACTTTGGGAGCGATGCTGTCTGTCAAGTTAACCTGTTCTCCTCTTCTTTTGCAGTTCCTGCCCGCCTGCCTGGACACTGCGAGCAGCTAACGCCCGCTGCCGAGCCCCCGATGGGACTGGGGCCGAGCTCCTGCACTCCTGACAGGGATGAAGGTAGAATGTTCCCTGCTACCTAAGCTCGCTGGTGCTGCTGCAGTTTGTGGATATGGTCCCAGCCCCGGCTCCGTGCACAGACTCTCAGCTCTGATCCCACCCGAGGCGGTTTAGCGGCAGCAGAGACCCCCCCAGCTGTGGAGCACGTTCCCCCAACCACCCCACGACGGAGGGGCTGCAGCGCTGGAGAGTTACTATGCAGCTTGGACTGCTTGTGGTGGTGGTTTTTCTAAGCTCGATGGATCTAACAGGCAGCAGCAAAGTGGTGAAGGGCAAGAGGCAAAGACGAAGTATGTATGAAACGCTTTTCTTCTCTACTTCCTCTCGTGGTGCCACGAGGGTCGTGCTGGTGTGGATGTGTTTGAGGGCCTGAGGCACCCCAAGAGCCCGCAGAGATCCCCCAGTCCCACCCCCAGGCACTGCCATGCCCCCTGACCTGCCACAGCTCCGAGTTAGTGTCCCCTGAGGTCACACGGTGGCCTAGAGGGTCCCTGGTGGGGCTCGTGCAGCAGAACTGGCACAAGAGCAGCCGCAGGCATTTGCCCCCCCTTTGTGTAAGCTCATGTCAGAGCTGTTTTACATTAAAACCGTTTTAAATTAAATTATATAAAATTGATTTTGTATTGAAACTGGGACTGCCGAGCCCTGGGAGAACAAGGGAAAGCTGACGTCATGGCTAACGCTGTAAAGGGCAATTTCCAGCCAGGGCCCAGTTGATACCTTTGCCATGGATGCAGAGCTTGGCACCAGGGCCCAGAGCTGCGGGAGGGATGGGGCTGGATCCCTGAGGGTCTCTGTGTGGAGGGGCCAGGCCCCACAGTGCCAAAGGGGTCCCAATCCAGACCACTGAACCCTCCTGGCAGCTGGGAGCTGGGGACCCCCTGCCTTTGGTGTCTCTCCCCAAGGCTGAAGGAGCCCCTACACCCGCAGGGCTGGGGCTGGCAGAGGGGGCTGCCAGGCTCTGGGGTCACTGCGGGGGGACAGGGCAGCTCTCTCACCTCTGGTCCTGACATGTGAACACTCTGCTGCTCCATGCTCGCTTTTGAAGTGCAGTAAACATTGTATTTAAAAAAATACATCTTTTAAATACACAGTTTTTCTATAAACAAGGACATGGCTTGCATAATAAACTAATAAAAATAACCTGCATTGTAGCCTGCAAAGAATGCGATTGGTTTCAAAACAAGCAGCATTTTATACGATAATTAAAAGCAGAAAACTCTCAAGACATGGGGTTGAGTATTTTTCTTGGACTGAACATTGGAGCTGAGAGCACATCTCTATTTTGGGGGCAGTGACACCTCCCGACTGCCAGAGAGAATTTAACGTAGGCAGGGTCAGAGTGAGATCCAGCCTGGGATGCAGCATGGATGGAATTAGTGGGACAGTTTTGCTCCAGGGCCACGTGCTCTGCTCCCTGCTGGTCCTGGGCATGGAGGAGGACACAAGCTCCAAGCAGGGAGGCAGCAGGAGGTGCTGGACCCTGGGCATGTGCCCATGGTGAGTGTCTGCATCAGGGCTGGGGTGGGCAGTGCTGGGGCTGCTCTGGGTCCTGCTCCTCACTGCTGTGCCTCTCACTGCTGTGCTTGGCTCCTGTGGCATTGGGGACAGGCCATGGTGCGTGGCCAGAGCAGTGCTGGGGGTGTGTCAGTGCTGCAGGAGCCTGGCCCTTGCTCTGCCCCAGTCCCTGCCCTTCCTGCCAGTGCTTTGGGGTCACAGCTGGAGCCTGCAGAGCCCAGCACTAACCACTGCCTCTCTCCTGCTCTTCCAGTCAGCACCGAGCTGAGTCAGGGCTGTGCCAGGGGCTGTGACCTGTGCTCTGAGTTCAATGGGTGCCTGAGGTGTTCCCCCAAACTCTTCATCCTCCTGGAGCGCAACGACATCCGACAGATCGGGATTTGCCTGCCCTCCTGCCCACTGGGATACTTTGGCCTTCGCAACACGGACATGAACAAGTGCATCAGTGAGTATGGGGCTGGGAGGGGCTGCCGTGGGCAGGGGCAGTGCCCTGTGGGGCAGTGCCCTGTGGGGCAGTGTGTGCCTCTGCTCAGGTCAGGAGCTGCTGTGGCTGCATGCAAGGGGAGAGGCAGGGCTGAGCATGGCCACCTGCCTGACCACAGCCCTCTCAGCACCTCACAGCCATGCTGTGGATGTGGGATCTTGCAGGACCTCTGGGCAGTTTTGTTTTATGGGCTGCCAGACTGGCACCAGCTCCCTTTGGGAGGAGGGAGATCCTTTCAGGCCTTTAGTGCCTCTTTTCCTGCTCTGCTGCTCACCAGACTCAGGCAGCTCTGAGTGAAATCCTTGGCTTGCACTTTGTAGCCAGAGCACCAGAAAGAGCTGGATGTGGAAACACACGATCACTGCCCTGGCAGGTCCATGCACAGCACCCTCACAGCCAGGTTTCCATCTCACTCCCTTTCCATGCAGCCTGTGCTGTAGCTGCAGCTGGAGCTGGGACTGGATCCTTTGCACCATCCCCTTTGGCTGAGTGATGCTCAGCTGAACACCAGCCCAAACCTCTCCCACCCTGCCTGGTTCTGTCCTGGCAGTGGCTGCTGCTGGCTCTGAGAGCTGCAGCACAGGGCTGTCCTGCACAGAGAATGAAAATTCCCATCTGAGTGGCACAGCCAGGCCTGGCAGGACGCTCAGAGCCATGCCCTGGCTGCTGCAAGACCCCTGGGAGCCAGGACTGGGCTCTGGTTGGCAGCGTGGAACTTCTTGAGTCCTTTGTTCACATCAGCCTACATGATGGCTTTGGTGTTTGTTTTTTCTGTTTTGTTTTTTTTTTTTTTTCCCCAGAATGCAAAATTGAGAACTGTGAGTCCTGTTTCAGTCGAAACTTTTGCACAAAATGTAAGGAAGGTTTGTATTTGCACAAAGGGAGGTGTTACGTCACGTGCCCCGAAGGCTACGCTGCTGCAAACGGCACCATGGAGTGCAGCAGTCCTGGTAAGCTTGGGCCCAGCCCTGCACTCTGGGCATGGGGAGTGCTGCAGAGGGGTTTAGATGATGAACTGAACCCCTCACTGTGCCCATGTCAAGGGGGTGACAGCACAGCCCCTCTGGGAACCAGCCTGGATGGGGAGCAGCCCCGGGTGTTTGTGAACTGTGACCCTGCTGGGGTAGTGTGGCAAGGAAGGGGGTGCTCGGGGATTTAGGAACCTGCTGGGGAAACACACACAGTCCCTGGCAGCCTGAGGTGGGGGAGAGATGCAGTGGTGGGCTCTGGGATGGCCTGGGTTGGCAACAGGAGTTACAGCTGGGCTCTCTTGTTATCTGGCAGCACAATGTGAAATGAGTGAGTGGGGGCCGTGGGGGCCCTGCTCCAAGAAAAGGAAGCTCTGTGGCTTCAAGAAGGGCAACGAAGACCGAACACGGCGGATCCTGCAGGCTCCCTCTGGGGACGTGTCCCTGTGTCCTGCAACCACAGAGGTGCGGCGATGCACCGTGCAGAAGAGCCAGTGCCCCGAAGGTGAGCAGAGCTGGGGGGTCTCCCCAGCCCTCCCCACACCCTGCAGAGGTCAGGCACAAGTGGTCAGCCAATTGTCCAGTGTCACAAATGTGCTGGGCAGCTCCCCACTCCTCTGGAGTGCAGGTGATGCCATGGAGTGGCTCCCTAGAACAGAGGCTGGACAAGGTTAAGAGAATAAAGTGGGTATTTATGAAAGGCCTTCAATAGATGCACCTTGGGCAGTCAGAGCCTCCCAGAGGCTGCACCCAACATGGACAATGGGCACGAGTTTTTCAGACAGAAATGAGTTTGGTCCATTGGCATATCAGGGGTTAATTCTCCAATTACAGCCTCAGGTAATGAAGTCACATTCCCCCAGTTTGCTCCTCCCAATTCACTTTTGTTTATTCTTTTGGGGCCTGAGGCTGTGGGGTGTCCTTGGATCTCAGGCCCAGAGGGATTGTTCTGTCTGACCAAAATGTGCAGAGAGCTCACTAACACTCTGTATGGAGTTCAGGGTTACACACTAATGCAGTGCAGGATCTGAAAAATATAAAAGCTAAAACTTAGGGGATACAGGTGTGATGGAAGAGCTGCAAGTGGAAGGGGCACAGCTCCCAGGGGGATGATCCTTGGCACAGCCTGCCATGTGTGCCACAGATTTCAGCTCTTTTAGCTTCTTCCCTGGCCAGAGAGCAGCCAAGGGTGCGTGCCTGCATGCCTGCATGCCTGCGTGCTGCTGTGATGGGAGCTGTCTTCTCTACCAGAATCCTTAGGTCTGTTTTTCCCAGGAATTAGGGTGTCTCCAGGGTGAATGGTGGTTTGGTTATCTCAGACAAGGATTGCAGCTGTGTTGAGGGGAAAGGGTTCTGACCAGTGACAAATGCACAGGAATTATCCAGCGGGGCAGGGGGACACGGACACGGCCGATCTGTTCCCCAGTGCCCCCCTCCACCTCACGCTGCCCCTTTGCTTCACTGCAGGGAAAAGGAAGAAAAAGGAAGAGCAAGGAAAGCAAGATAACGGGAACAGGAATCGGAAAGACACCAAAGACACTAAGTCTGGCACCAAGAAGAGGAAGAACAAACAGAGAGGGGCCACGGTGCCCACGACGCCCGCTAGCCCTGCCCAGTAGCTGGCCCTGTGCGTCACCCGATGGCAAGACTCCATTGCTGCTATGTATATGAAAGCTTTATTGAACAGAGCACTGCTACACCATGTACACGTGTCCAGAGACAGACATATACTCCAGACTGACCCACGGACTGACAGAGGCCACACACACAGTGCTGAAGGAGGCTGCACACACCCCCTGCCCAGGCCTGTGGGAGAATGCTGCTGAGGAGTGGGAGCACACACGGAGGCAAAGCCCACAGCCCCAGGGCTCTGTGGGGACACTGCAGGCAGAAGTGGAGCATAAGCCAGTGAAGGACCCAGACATGGGATTGATTTCATGATCAAAGGCCTCAGCTGGAGCCCAAGCACGTGGCCCCAGCGCAGCCCCACTCAGCCAGGGGATGAGACTGAAGCCACATGGCCACTCTCCCTGACCTGGGACCCAGACACACACAGCAGTGGCCTCTTTCTCCTCCCTCACCCCTTCTTTTGTGTTTTAAGCTGTATGACTTTATCATTGCGAATACATGTTAAAAGTTTGTGGTAAGAGGTCAGTGGTATCTGCCCTGAATCTGCTTCAAAAGAATTATTTCAAATTAAAAACAAAACAAAACAAAAAATCAAAATGACAACCAGCTTCCTGAGTGTGTGGTTCATACCTTGGCCCCTATGGAGGCTGGTGTCCCACAGGACAAAGACTCACTTGTGGAAGGGAAACTCACCAAAGCTTTAAGAAAATCCCAGAAAATGTTGCCAGCTGCACTGCAGGCACAAATCAGCCGTCCTGCACCAGGGACCCCAGCTGCACCCTGCTGAGCCCCGAGGAATTCCTCACTGAAGGATCCACTTAACACACAGCAGATTGAGAAAATGAGAGGTTACAACAAACCACAGGTTGCTGAAACGTTGTGGCTCTGCTCAGACAGTCACAGCTGTGGGACAGTCCCGGGCTGGGGACAGCCACACACCACCCCAGCGTGGCAGGAGGGAGGCAGGCGGGAGGGGGAAGGCACAGCTCAGGTCCTGCAGAAGAGAAACAGATTTTTAAATTGGGTAGAAACGACTTGTCTGCACCCCACTGGCTGGAATTTTCCTGGATTCTCCTGCTCTGCGAGAGCTGACACCTGAGCAGAGGAACTGGGACAAGGACTGTGCAAGGCAGACCTAGCGAGCCCTGCATGGGATGCGTGGGTTCATTGCCTGCTCTGCTCTGCTCGGGGAGCTCTTCCTTTGGCAGTGTCACAGGGTGTCTCACCACTCACTGCCCTGGTGTTTTAAAACGTGCTTTCCGTGTATAAATGTGTAGAGACACATTTAATTTCTCCTGAGCTCAGCAGAAGCTCTCTGGTCCCAAGGGATGGTGCTGTGGCTCAGGGGATGTGCCCAGGGTGGATCAGGGATGTGCTGCTGGAGCTCCAACTCCCCTGGCAGGGCAAAGGGCAGGGGAAAACTCACCCCAAACTAACCCTGGTGAATCCAATCTTTGCTGTTCTTGCTTCCATCCCACCCTCTGCTCTGTGGTTTTGGAGGGCAGAGTGAGCCAACAGCTGTGCAGGGCAGCCTGCAAGAGAGCTCCCTGTCCCTCTGAGGGGTCACCTACCCACGCCCACAGCCCTGGTTCTCTCGTGGTTCTCTCCTGTGGCTCGTGGTGCCCACCAAGGACTCAGCTCCGGCCCAGGACGCCCCAACTCCCTTCACCCAGGTGCTCCAGGGCTGGCTTGGCTCGGTGCAGGATGTGGAGGCTGCACATTTTGTTTCAGCTCCGGAGCTGTACCAAGCTCTCCGTGACTGCTCTGCTGGCAGCAAAACCTTTCAGCCTATCGTCCACTTTGTGTTTAAGTAAACAAGGAGCTGTTACATCTTTGAAAGGAGATTCCATTTCAGCACAATGATAAACGACCAGCATACCAAGCAGGGGGAAAAGAGGTTCTTAAAAGTCATCCTTGAAGTTGTTTACGGATCATGTTCGTATGATTTCTGAAAGCTTCCCAGCGGAATGATCCAATCTCACTCTGTTTTCTGGCCTGTGAGAGAAGTATTTTGTTTGTGCCATGGCATTGCTCACAAGCAGAACCATTTCCCAGTTTTACCAGCACCCACCAGTCACCCGCTGGTGAAGCTCAGCTCACTCTGTGCCTCCCTCCTGCTGCCCTGTCCCCACCGAGTTCTCAGCGAGGATTAAGGAAAAGAGAGTGCATTAGGAAAGTTTCCTTCATGAGGCTCTGGTAATGAGTTGATTCCCTCCAGTAACTCCTGGCACTATTAGCACAACTATTTCAAAACTAAACTGAGTATAATAAATCAACAGAACCTATTTTAGAGAACTCTAGGGATTATTAGAAAAACGGACAAACTTCTTTCTGTTGTAGCCTTTCCCCTACTTTCTTCCTTTTTTTCATAGCAAAATGGGAAGAAAAAGGGACAAAGGCAACAGGAAGTTTAAGATGCATATTAAGAATATCCAAGATTTTCCAGTAGGGGTGACTTTAAAATTAAATCGTTTTAGAACAATTAGGAGAAAAAATATAAAAAATAAATCCAATTTCTTTTCTTTATTATTTGAGGCAGCTCAAGAATTATACTTATTCCCACTCCCAGAGGGTTGGTTCAGTTATGAATTTAGGAACATTTTTCCTTTGACCAACGTGAGCTGCTCACTGAGCTCCCCAGTCCAAGCTGAGATGTCCTTAGCTGGGTGATGTCACCTCAACTCACACACATGTGAATGGTCTTTCCACACACTAAATATCTGTGGTGTGGTGTTGTCTCCATGGCATCACTGTAAAATACATGTCTTTAAACAAATAAATCAATAAATGGGTTTGCTGTACCAGCTTCATTTGTTTATTCACCGAAACTGGAGGCAAATCCCAACTGATCAGAAATGGGCATGGACAAAGCGAGCCTCTCCTGAGAGCTTCTGCCTCCATCTGAGAGCCAAAGGAAAACCACATGGATCATGGATGGGAACCTCTCTGCTCTGACTCCTGCGTGTATTCCCACCCTGTGCTTTGATCAGATTGATGCTGAACTGGAGAAGCAACTGCTGGATGCACGGACAGACAGACAGACAGATCCTTTGTCAGGAAACAGCTTCATTTTCCCTGCTGACCAATTCCACTGGACAGAATTCCATGAACTCAGAATCTGCAGGATGGTTTCCCGGAAGTTTCCTCAACTGTTGAGCAATCTATCCCATGCCAGGGGGGAACAAAGGGCCAGGAATAATGGACAGCTTGCAGTCATGTTTAATTTCCCTCTCATTTGCTGAGATTTGGAACCTAAAGCAGATGAATGTCACCAAACACAGGTTGGTTCTATCACATTCTTAACCCTCTCTGGGTAATATAAATCTGTATTTTTCATCATCTACAGTCAATGAGCTGTGTGCACACACACTCCTCACACAGTCATTCACTGACTTTCCACCCTCAGAGAGGTGTGGGTAATGTATATACTCCTTAGCCCACGTTTATGTTTAAATTATTTCTCACTCAGGAGAAATCTTAGCTTTGATTAAAGAAAACAAGGTAGGATAGTAAAACAGGTAATCTCCAAAACTGTTGTTTGGATTACACTGTCTGAGAACACTAAAAGGGATAATTCAGATGTATATTTACATATTTTATGAAGTTGACTTCACAGAGAGAGATGACAGGCATCACGTTTAAAAAAATCTATATTGAAATTACAGAAATACCAGAGTATTTAATCAGCCACCATAAATAAATCACCCCAATGGCATTTATGTACAGGGTAACACATCACACCCAACTGAATGCCAAACCATAGTTTGGATGGAGCTGCTTGCTGGAATTGCCATGATTTTTTTGAAGAACAGGGGGAAAAAAGGCAGCCAGGTATGTGGTATATTGTTATTTACAGGCTGAGGTAAAGTGCTGGTTCAGAGGCACTGATGGGGCCTCAGCAGGCACAGCCCCTCCTGTGCCACAGAGGAGCCCAGCCCATAAGGGCAGAAGTTCCTTTTCATGACTGTTCAAATCAAACCACAGGAAAATATTCACATTTAGCTGCTTTAGCTTGCAGGCTGCTGGTGAACACCAGATGTTCCCAGAGTGAAGCCGAGGGCTCTGCACAGCTCTGAGCCCGCTCCAAGGGCTCCATCCCACTGGCACAGCCCAGCCTGGCCTCTCAAAGTCCTCTCACACCTTTTTTGCCTTTTTTTAACTTCCATTTTCTCCTCCCTGCCACAATCCCCTGTTGCTTTCAGTCACCATTTTGGGGTCTCCATGCCCAAGGCATCAACCCAGGATCACTTTGTTTTTCCTGTTCAAGAGCTGTCACACCTGGAGCCTTCTGCCAAGGAGCCCAACCTCCTGCTCCTGCCAGCTGTATCCCTGGGAAGCTGTGCTGAGGAGCTGAGCTGGAAGAGCTGCTGTGGAGATAAACTGCCTGCAATACCTTCTGCTGGGATTTTGAAGATGATCTGCAAAGTCCACTTGCATCCTTGTGCTCTGCAGGGAGCTGCTGCAATAGAGGGAGATGGCTGATGCTGCTTTGTCCTATTCAATAAAACAGAGGAGCTCAATACCACACTGAAAAAGGGCTCCGAGTGCAAGTCCAGTCTTGTTCTGAACTCTTGGAAATCTACTTTTCCTTCATTTAATTGACAAAATCTGTAGATCATACAAGGAAGACAGTCCCTGCCAAAAATCCAACATCACTAGCTTTTAATAATACAATGGGAATAACCCCTCAGAACATATGTAATTATGGGAATGAGTCATTCCGATGGCATCACGTAACCACATTCACTGGGATTTGACAGAGATGAAGCCACATAAAACTCAAAATTATTTCATTGCAGCCCTGGTCAGGGCAGTGGTGCTGAGGAGCTGAGGCCACATAAAACTCAAAATGATTTCATTCCAGCCCTGGTCAGGGCAGGGGTGCTGAGGAGCTGAGGCCACATTGCAGAGGCAGTGGACAATGACCTGCTGTCCTGGCTGGTTGTGGCACAGTGTCCTGCTGCAGCCAATGGTACCAGAACAAGAAAAAGCTCAAGACTGAAATGGGGAGGGATGCATCAACAGCAAAGGAAAAGCTGTGAGTCACAGAGCAACAAACCACCGGTTTAGTGGAGCAAAATATGTGACCCGCACGTTATCAGATACACAATAAGCAGCTGCAGCCTCGGGGATGCTGCAAGCTCAACACCAACTGCTGGCTCCAGTGATGGAATTTGGGTCAGGGAATATGTGAGAGTGAGGGAAGCGCAGCAGGGAGGTGCCACTTTGAATGCAGGTCCCACACGATACCAGCAGGATCTTTTCTTGCGACAGCAAATCCGGGCTCGTAGCCCACCCTAATGGGGGAGTGGGGGATGGCTGGAGAAAGGGCCTGAGCCCTCCCACCAGTGCTTCCAAACTGGGAATTCAGCAACCCCAACTCTGGGGCATCCCCAAGACAAGTTCTGCCCACCACAACCCCCTGCCCAAAGCTGGCAGGGTCTGCTCTCTCACAGAAAGAGACGGAGACTTCCTGGCTGCACCCCAAGATCTCTTGCTAACAATAAAGAGGGAGTTTTCTTAAGGGAGAGGAAGAAAGAGTTGGGGAGAGCAGAGCAAGTATTACTCAACTATTTAGTCTAAAATTTTGAAAATCAAAAGGCTCTTCTGACAGATTGATATCGGCTCTAATAGAAAACACACTCGTCCCGGGAAAACTCTTCTGCATGAGCCTCGAGTCTGATAGCTTAAACAATTATCTACAATTTGGAATTGATTTTTTTTTTTATGCCCACATCAATGTGTACTATTTTCAATGCCCAAGGCATAGATAATTCTATTAAGAGAAAAACCAGAACGTGTAGGCTTAAGCCAAACAGCCTCCAACTCCAGACTCAGTCTTACAAAACATGTCCCAAGGCCTGACTCATCATGGCTCCCTTGTACAGCAGGGACTCTACACCTCACAGCAAAACGCTGAAAATCATTAAAAGAACAAAATCCCAGCAGCTCTGTTATTGTTCTGGGTTTAAAGGAGCATTAGCAGCACCAGAAGGACATTGCACTGGCTGGGAACGCTCTGCTGCTAATAAGCGTTTAGGAAGGATGGGCCAGAGCTGTGTTTTGGGCAAGTATTCCCCAAGGTGCTGAGCTTGGCCCCAGCCCAAGCTCTGGTATCAATTAACACTGCTTCAGCTCAGCTTTGTTCATTTCCCCTAGGTGAGGAGCTTTCAAATTGCTATTAAAATCTGGCAGGAACACGAATGTGGGCTTACGCCTTGGACGCAGAACTTGCACAGATTTGATTTGTTAGTGTGCTGTCCCTGCAATTCTTTACACGCACAGAGAAACACACCAGTGTTGTTATTGCTAATTTTTAAAATTCTTTGCCAGTAACCCAGAAAGAACAGCCCCGTGTGCCTGTAAACACCCACCAGCACTGCATTGTGCTCGAGTCTCTGCTGTGGCAGTGCCCTCCAGCTGCCCTGGTGTCCCAGCAGCCACCTCAGTGCCCTCCAGCAGCACCAGTGTCCCTCTGGCTGCCCCAGTGCCCACCAGTGACCCCAGTGCCCTACAGCTTCCCCAGTGTCCCTCTGGCTGCCCCAGTGCCCACCAGTGACCCCAGTGCCCTACAGCAGCCCCAGTGTCTCATGAGCAGCCCCAGTGTCCCACCAGCTGCCTCAGTGTCCCACGAGCAGCCCTGGTGCCCTCCAGCAGCCCCAGTGTCCCCCCAGCAGTCCCAGTGTCCCACGAGCCGCCCCAGTGTCCCTCCAGTCACCCCAGTGCTCGTGCGGCTGCCCCAGTGCCCCTCCAGGCCCCGCCGTATCCCACCAGCCGCTCAAGCGTCCCATCAGCAGCCCCCATCCACCAGCGAGCGGCAGGGAGCGTTCCCGCCGCTCTCCCGAGCCGTTTCCATGATGTGCCTGCGAACAAACACCATTTCCCAAACAATGGGGGCTCCCGTGCCAGCGCCCCCGCCGGGCCTTCAACCGCCCCGCGGCCCCGGGCCGAGCCCGGCCAGACCGCAGCGCTCCGGGGGGGCACCGCGGGGACGGGCAGGGAACACAGGGGGAGCACAGGGGGAGCACAGGGGGAGCACAGGGGACACACACAGGGGACACACGCAGGGGACACACACAGGGGACTGTGGCGAACGCGGGGGACACGAAGGGACCCGGGGGCCGCGGGGCTGGGGAGGGCCAGGCCCACGCGTTGCCGTGGCAACCAGGGCCGCACGTGGCTGCCCGGAGACGCCGCGCTCCCGGAAGTGCGTCACGCACCGCCGCGCGCCGGAAGTGCCGCGCGCGTGTCCCCGGCCCGGCCCGAGCGCTCGGGGCCTGTCCCGACACCGGCACCGACACCGGCACCGGCACCGATACCGCCACAGCTACCGGCACCGGCACCGATACCGGCACCGATACCGCCACAGCTACCGGCACCGCCACAGCTACCGGCACCGGCACCGCCGCTGCCACCGGCACCGGCACCATGGTGAAGCCGCGCTACAAAGGCCGCTGCTCCATCAACCCCTCCCGCGCCAGCACCAACCCCGGTACGGCGGGACCGCGGGGCGAGCCGGAGCGAACCGGGCCGAGCCGAACCGGAGCCGGGCTGATGTTCTCTTGTCTCCGCAGATCGCGTCGGGGGCGAGGGGGGGAACAACATGCGGGACCGAGCGACCATCCGGCGCCTCAACATGTACCGGCAGAAGGAGCGCAGGTGAGCGGGCCCGGCCCGGCCCGGCCCGGCCCGGGGGCGGTGCGTCGTGGCCTGGCCGCGGTCCCGGTACCGGGCAGGGTCGGCCCAGGGACAGGCGGTAAAACGCCTCGGTACCGGCACGGTGTCAGCGCTGCCGTGTGTGCTCTGGAACCCCCTGAGCTGACCCCGAGCTCGCGGCAGCCCAGCGAGGCACCGGGGATACAGCTGGGAAACACTCGGTGCGTCTGCCTGGAATGTCGTGAGACCCAAACCGCGCAGAATTCCCGAATTTCCCACAGCAGCACAGCTCAAAAGATCCTCCCAAAATACCTGGAGAGCCTCGGGTGCCCTCAGCATGCTCAGAGAGCGGCCCCCCTGTTCTCTGTGCCACACTGGCAGGGCAGCAGCACCCACCGTGCCTGTACCACGGCACTTCTGAGAGCCCCATTTCACAGCAGCACCTTTGGTTTCTTCTGCCAAATTTCCCACTGTTTGGAGAGCAGACAGGGAGGACGGATTTTGAAATATTGCTGGATTCAAAGCAGGTCTCATCTTGCCAGTTCTGTATTGATGAGTCCTGCAGAGCTGGTGGGCAGAGCTGATTAAAAGAGTTGATGAGAGAACACAGTGGGATTTGCTAGAAAATGGTGCTTGATGCCTTTTGCAGCCCCATGAGCCCTTCCTGGGCTGACACAGCCAGCTCAGCTGCAGGGAGGGTCTGGCCAGGTTGGGGTGACACCAGGGGCTGTGACTGCCATTGCTGCCATTCAGAGCTGGACTAACTCACCCAGGAGGAATGCTGTAGGTGAAGGGTTTCTCTGCATTTTGTGGCTCTGCTTCTGGCCTGCTGCACACCAGGGCTGGAGGGGTCGGTGCTGCCCCTGTGCACTGACATGCCTTCATTTGTCCCTTAGGAACAAACATGGCAAAGTGATCAAACCGCTGCAGTATCAGTCCACGGTGGCACCGGGCACTGTCGCAAGAGTGGAGCCAAATATCAAATGGTTTGGTGAGTTTTGTGCGACTGCCAGCCTCAGCAAACTTCAAAACTGTTGAGGTTTGTGTGTTGAAAGGTGTTTGTTTTGGGATGGGGGTGTGAGAGCTGTGGGACAGGTGCTGAAAGGGAAGGTGAGGGACCCCTGCTGGTGTTGATGCCTTGTGGGGCTACCTGAAAACAGAGACCAGGCAAAATTAAGGGAATAAAAAGCAGTTCTATTTATTGAAGGGCCTTCAGGTACAGTTAGGGCAGACAAAGACCCCCAGGGGCTACACCCAAAAATGGACAATGGGTCACAGGTTTTCACACCTTTATAGGTTTGGTCCATTTGCATATTGAGGGTTGATCTTCCAATTACAGCTTCAGCTAATGAAGTCATTTACCCCAAGTTTCCTCCTTCCCAGCTCACTTTTGTTTCCATCTCTCAGGGTCTGGGACACTCAGGTGTCCTTGACTGCCAGGCCTGGAGAGGAATTGTTGTGTCTGCCCCAAATGGGAGAGCAGCAGCTGACACTGGAGATGGAGTTTAGAGTTAGACACTAAAGAACTGCAGGATTACAAATACATGAAAAATATAAAAGCCAAAATCCTAAGGCATCAGTGTGTACCTAAGGCATCAGTGTTTTGGGGGTTTGCTTTCCACACACTCATCTAAGGGTGGTTATTTTGGCTCCTGTGGCCATTCCCTGGGGTTTGCCCATGTGTATGGCTGAGCATTCCAGAGATACTTTTAACATATCCTTTAAATGGTGGGAAAGAAATTAGAGCTTGGTCTCAGGTAAAACCCTTTGGGTTTGTCAGTGGTATTTTTGATCCTAGATAGAAATTTCATGTTTTTTAGTGCTCCAGTTGGAGTGGTGAAGATCAGGAATGGCCAGGTGTGATGTTTGTTTTTCACACGCAGGAAATACTCGTGTGATCAAGCAATCATCCCTACAGAAATTCCAGGAGGAGATGGAGAATGTGATGAAGGATCCTTACAGGGTGATCATGAAGCAGAAGAAGCTGCCCATGTCCCTGTTCTACGACCGGATCAAACCTCATGTGGGTGTCACTGTCTGTGCAGGCGTGTGCACAGGGCTGCCAGGGCAGTGATTTGTGATTTACCTGTGAGCAGCTGGGCTGTCTCTGCTCAGTCTGGGGAAATCCTGGGTTCTGGAAGCCTTGGGAGGGGCAGCTGTGGTGGATTCCTTGGGGAAGGATGGTTCTGATTCTGTGTCACTGTGGGCATCAAGTGTGAGGGCGAAGAAAGATTATTTAATAAAAATCAACATTTTCCAGTAGGAAATTACCCTAAAAATTCTTTCCTGTGAGGGTGGGGAGGCCCTGGCACAGGTTGCCCAGAGAAGCTGTGGCTGCCCCATCCCTGGAAGTGTCCAGGGTCAGGTTGGACAGGGCTTGGAGCAGCCTGGGATAGTGGAAGGTGTCCCTGCCCATGGCAGGGGGTGGCACTGGATGGGCTTTAAGGGTTCTCCCAGCCTAAAGCCTTCAGTGGTTCTATGATAGGTTATGATATTATCATATTATGATCTAGGTTAGTGTGCCAGCTGATGTTCTAATGCCTCTAACAGCTCCTGGGTCTTTTTTGAGGTTGCTTCACACTGCAGACACTCATGTGATGAATTTGAACTCAAATACGTGTGTTTTATCCTGTATCAGAAATTCTTGTTCCTTCAGCCTTCATTTCTAGTACATCAGGTTTTAGTTATTGCCATTTTTTTCACGGTGTCTAAACCATTATTTGGACTATTTTGTCATATGGAAACTTTCTAAGTTCATGTCATAAGAATGTTACTTAAATTAGAGAAAAAGTTATGTTAGAACGTGCATTACAAAAACAAATTGCTGCTTTCAGCGGTGGATTGTTTGCTGTTCCAAGACAAGCTGGCTTTCATTGCAAGCTTTAAAATCTGCAGTTTTGATTGTAATTATTCCTGACAAAAATCTGAGAATTTGGCGAGATTTGTGCTCTTGTTAGAAAAATAAGGAATGATCAAAGATAGCAGCTGAATTTTCATCACGGTGCTTGTAATTGCACTTGACACCATTTATGGTGGGAGAACTGAAGCATGGTCCTTTGGCGAGTGCAGAATGTTTTGTTGCTTATTAAATATCCACCCTTGTGTTTCTTAAAGCTTGAGCTGGAAAACTCAAACATTGTTAGGGAAGTGCCTGTCACTTGTTACAGGCTGCCAGGGCTGTGTTCAACCTGGGGCTCCTTCCCTGTGTGTCACGAGAGATGGAAAAAACTCTGCTTGGGCTTTGTTTTTTTTTATACCAACCTGTTTTTCCTCAGACCTCCAGAGTTCACATTCTCGACACGGAAACATTTGAAACAACGTTTGGCCCCAAATCACAAAGGAAAAGACCAACTCTGTCTGCAAGTGATGTGCAGGCTCTGGTGGAGAATGCTGAGGCCTCGTCAGAGTCTTATGACCAGGGCAAGGACCGAGACCTGGTGACAGAGGACACTGGTGTAAGGTGACTGGAAAGGAAAAATGATTTGTTCTTTGCATGTAGGAAAAGCCAGCCTTGTTTTTAAAGAAGTATCTGGTACCTCCATCAATGCTGCTGCTGTGTGAGGAGGAAGGAAAAGGAGATCAGCTGAATTTGGGATTTTGGCTAAATACCAACTGTTACTTGGGATTCCTCCCCTCTTTTGTCTGGAAATGGCTTCAGAGGAGAGGAGAAGACCCTGACCCTGTGGTTGCTGATGTTTCTGGTGATGTCTTCTAGGGATGAAGCACAAGAGGAAATCTTCAAGAAGGGACAGTCCAAAAGAATCTGGGGTGAGCTCTACAAGGTAAATGGCACTTGGAATTTGCAGCAGTCACATCTGTCAGCCTTTACAGTTAGGGGCTTCAGCACACAACTGAAATCCTGTACAGCAACAATGAGAAAAACTCAAGAGCAGATTTTAATTCCCAAATCTGCTTGACTGAGCTTCATTCTTGAGCTCTTGTCCTGCTGGAACAAACATTCTTAAAATACATGATCTAGAGGAGGGGCTGGCAGAGTGAAGGTGTAAGTTTCTCTTGGATTCCTGGGTCTTCACCACAAGTAAAAGAGTCATGTTCCTTTAAGCTTCTTTAGGCTAAAAACATCTGGCATGCTGATGGGGTCATCTTGGGAGAGCTCTGACCCTCAATTCTCCATGAGCCACCGTGGCTGCCAGAGAAATGAAGACTGAGTGAATTGGGGTGGTATGAGCAGTTTGTGTGCTCTCAGTGACTCTTTAGGTGTGAAATTGCTTGACTTTTTGGTCTGAATTTCTGAATGTAGCTTAAAACCTTTTCATTTGGATCTGAAAGCACTGGGAAGGGTTGAACAAAACAGATTTCAGTAAGAGGCTGCCAAAACTGCAGGAAAAAGCTGTGAAACAAATTCCCTTGGCTTGAAGCAAGTCATAAAATGACAGCTCCCTGCTGTAGTTGCTTCGTGGACTAACAGCAGGTTCCTGCTTGGTTGTGTGTTTAATATTGATCCAGAAAACATCCTTTATACCCTGATCCATTATGAAATGGTAGAAGGGAGTTGTTGCTGAATGGATGAGGAACACTGGGGGTTTGTGTCCTGCAGCATTTTAGTTTTCCCGTTTGGGTGTAGTGTTTTCTTTCCCTGGTGTATAAAGACAGGTAAAAGTCACTCAGCTGTCCAGGCTGAATTTAGAGGGGATTTAGGAGAGGAGAAGGTGGAGCATCAATGGATGTTAGTCTGAACTTCACTAGTCTGTGGGGAAGTAGCAGTCTGTGCAGGATACAAGGTTTTTAAATCAGTGATGTAGTTTCAAATATGACTTGTTTTCATTTGGGAGGTACATGTACCTTGCTTTCTGCAAAACCCTTTACTTCTGTGTGAATTCTTTTGTTTTTCAGGTGATTGACTCATCAGATGTTGTTGTTCAAGTTCTTGACGCCCGGGATCCCATAGGCACTCGCTCCCCTCATGTGGAATCTTACCTTAAAAAGGAGAAGCACTGGAAACATCTCATTTTTGTCCTGAACAAATGTGATCTCATTCCTACCTGGGCCACTGTAAGCACAGTTACTCTGTGGTCCTCCTTTGTTGCTGCTGTAGCTGTGCTGCAGCTCCGTGCCAGTCCCCATGCTGGGCTGGAAGGGCGTACTGCAACTGGGGCACTGGGAGTTCTCTGCTTGCCTGCAGTAAAAGTAACAATTACCATGTAAATCTGTCCAAGTTTGGCCAAGTTGAGCAACACACACCAGCCACAAATTCCCTACTTCCTCTGTCTGGATTTAACAGTTCAGCTGTTGTCTCCAGAGTGTGCTAAATGTTAGTCTGCCTAGGATCCATATCCACCCCAGCTGGTTTGCTTTATGTCATTAAACTAATGAGTTTTAGCTAGCAGTGAAGGCGTTTTTGGGAAATTGTTTGTCTTTTATACAAACAATACTCAGTGCTTTTAGCTGTCGGGTTGGGGAAGTGCTTCAAAGGTTCTTCCCTAGCAATGTTCGTGGCCAGTTGCAGTTGTGAGCCCAGTGCAGATGCTGTGTCCTCCTCTCAGAGCACACAGTGTCTCTCTCCAGCCCTGGCTCTCTAACCCAGTCCCCCTTTCCTCTCCAGAAACGCTGGGTTGCTGTCCTTTCCCAGGAGTATCCAACACTGGCTTTCCATGCCAGCCTCACAAACCCATTCGGCAAAGGTGCTTTCATACAGCTCCTAAGGCAGTTTGGAAAGGTACAAAACAATTTCAGGGATCTGTGGTTGGTTTGGGGGTTACTGTGTGTGGTCTTTTGTTTTGTTACCATTTGGGGTTCAGGACTGCAGTGGTCATTCTGTTCCTCACTCTGAGGTGTAAAAGGAGGTGTTATTTCTCACCAGTTACACTCTGACAAGAAGCAGATCAGCGTGGGGTTCATTGGTTACCCCAACGTTGGCAAGAGCTCAGTGATCAATACCCTGCGGTCCAAGAAGGTCTGCAACGTGGCCCCCATTGCAGGGGAGACAAAGGTAGGAACGTCCCTGTGTTCAAGGTACGAATGTGGTCAAAGGCAGGATCCATGTGAAATCAGCCTAATGACCTTGTCAAGCTCTGCACTGAGCTGCACAGGCTGTGTGACCCTGAGGAGGGGCTAAAGGACAGTCCCTGCTCTGGGGCACTGCTCTGGCAGCGTTCCCAAATCCCCACGCTGCCCTACTGCAGGAAATGCTCAGCTGCCCTCGCTCCCTGTCTGTGCTCTCTTGATTCAAATGCTGGGTCAGGATCTGTTTCTCTGACTCTGCTCTTCAAAGATTACCCAAGGGCTGTGTGGAAGGTGCTGATGGGGCACTGCTGATCTCTTCCAGGTGTGGCAATACATCACCTGATGCGGCGGATTTTCCTCATCGACTGCCCCGGGGTGGTTTATCCGTCAGGAGACTCAGAGACAGACATTGTGCTGAAGGGAGTGGTATGTGGTGCTTTCTGGAAAGCTTTGCTGCTGTCACTGTGATGGACTCAGAGGAATGACTGCACCCTTCCAAGGGTTGATCCTCTGCTATGCTTCTTCAGGTGCAAGTTGAAAAGATTAAGAGCCCTGAGGACCATATTGGTGCCGTGCTGGAAAGAGCCAAAGCAGAGTACATCAGGAAGACATACAAAATTGATTCCTGGACTGATACAGAAGACTTCCTTGAGAAACTTGCTGCTAGGACTGGAAAACTGCTGAAGGTGCGATAACTTCCTGAATTTGTGGGCTGGAAGAGCATGTGATCTGTTCTGAACATGGGAAATGGCAATGTTCCTGTTGTTACAGGGCACAGGAGGGCTGTGTGCTGTTTATGTGACATAAACTGCTCCTGTTTTTTCTCAGGGTGGTGAGCCTGACGTGCAGACTGTGAGCAAGATGGTTCTCAATGACTGGCAAAGGGGCAGAATCCCTTTCTTTGTGAAGCCACCAAATGCAGAACCAGGTCAGCCAGGCCCCCAGGTGAGAATGTGCTGCTTGTGCCTGCTCTTCCCACATACTTGATTTTCCTAATGGTATTCACTGCTGCTTTTCTCAGAGTGCCATGAGACTTGGCCAGTGCATGTTCTGCGCTCTGCTCAAGCCTGGTCCTTCAGGTGATGCCTGAATTTGGTGAGGACCAGGTAGCAGTGCTCTTTACAGAGATGTCTGAGTCATTACTGAGTACCAGAAGTGTCAGTAATCATGTTGTCATCTTAGGCTTTTTCCAAAGAGAGAAAATAGAAACTGTTCCTCGAGGTGATGGGACAGACTTTGGGGATAATATATCCATGATGCTCTTCCTTGCAGCCTCCTGTGTTGGAAGCATCTGTGACATCCAGCCAAGATAACAGTGAGGAGAAAGTCTCTGAGTTGGTGGCATCAGGTGTGGAGCCAACAGAAGAGGGGAACGACACAAACTCTGAAATCAGGCAGCTCATGTCCAACGTCCGGCAGAACTTCGGCAGGATTAATGTGGCACCTCAGTTCTCAGAGGAAGACCTGGTTCCTGTGGATGTGCCAGGATTTGATGACACAGACAATGATTCCTCTGGAGAGGAGGAGCAGGAAGAGGAGGAGGAGAAAGAGGAGAATGAGGAGAATGAGCAACACCAGGATCCAGGAGAGGAGGAATTGCAGGTGGCTGCACCAAGTGCCCAGGAGAGCTCTAAAGCAGTTCTTAAGGCTTTGGAGGACAAGATTGCAAAATACAAAAAATTTCTGGATAAAGCCAAGGCCAAGAGATTCTCAGCCATAAGGTACCTGAATCTGTCCAATCCATTACAGTGGGAAAAAGGGTTGATGAGGCTCTGCTGTAGTTTGCCTCCATTCCTGCCTTGCTTGACAAGTTTCCCTGTGCTGCCACACAGAAGTTTGCCACAGCTTTTCTGGCCTGGCAATAAGGGTTGGAAATTTGGTCAAGTAGCAGTTTGTTTTTGAAAGATTATTCCAAGAAGTGTTATTTAGCAGCAAATTAAAAATGTTCTCAATTTTGGAAAGCTGCCTCTTAAACTATGGATTAGGATTACCATTATCTTGGTATTCTGGGCAACAGTACTGCATCCTTGCATCTCTTCTTGATGTTGGTAATACCAAGGCTGGATATGCCTGGGTCTTCATGCATGTGCAGAGAATCCTGGCCCATACAGCAGGCCCAGTTTTAGCAAAGCTCACTGACCAGCCTTGTGAGGACTGAGATTTCAAGCTTTAAGTGCTACATTTTCTCTCTCATGTAGGGCACGAGCACAGTAACTCCAGCAACAAGGATATTGCAATATTTTGGTGCAAAGACTGGCTTTAATGCTGACGGGGGACTGGGATCTGCTGGAGTCTGATGGCTTCTCAGAGGTGGTCACCGTTTGTGTAACAACAATCTTTTATTGCTGGTTTTATCTTCTGTAGGATCCCTAAGGGACTGAGTGACAAAGTGTTTGCAAAATCCATGCAGAAGGCTGAAGAACCCAAAGAAACTGAAGACAGAGGTAAAACAAAATTAGTAGATGTTCTTAATCTAGGTTTGGAAATCCTATGAGCCAGAGGAAAAAATGGCATTAAGGAGAGAAGCATCCACCAATCCTGTGTGCCAGTTCTTTTCCCCTAAAACTACTTAAATCTCCCTTTAGCTGACCCAAGGGCTGTTGCTAACCTGGTGTAGCCTTCCTGTAGGACACCTGTCTGTGTGATGGGAGAGTGCCCTCTCAGTGAGGGAACAGACAGTGAAGGCAAATGTTGAGTTCCAAGAAGATATCAAATGTGTGATCTCTGCTGTTTGCAGGCAGCACAGAGAAAAAAAGAAAGAGGAAAGAAGAGGAAGGTGATGATGATGATGATGATGATGACCAGCTGGGTAAACAGCCTTGTAAGAAACTCACATCCAAAGAGGTAAGTGTGATTTCCTGTAGTACAACCGAGCAGGGAAATAAGCTGGCTTTTTTATCCGTGGTGATATCACTAAAGAGCCTGTTATCACCTTGAGACTTTGGGCATGAACAGAAGGGGAATGAAAACTGAATTCTCTTATGGATGTTGTGTCACAGTTTCTGTCACACCCCTCTTACCTGACCTTGCATCTTGTACCTTGCTGCCTACTTCTGTAAAGACTGAAGTGGATCTTACTCTCATAAGAGCATGGCGTGGGTTCCGTATAGAATCACATCAGTAACATTTTGTTTGAAATTATTTATTTTACTCAACACATGTGGAATGCAAAGTGAACACCATTGGAGAGCTGCAGACACTGAGGCTCTGGGTGCTGGGGATTTGCTAATGTGTTTTGTGTTTGCAGAGGAGACGAGCCGAGAGGCAGCAGCGCTCCAAGAAAGTCGGAGTCCGGTATTATGAAACTCACAACGTGAAAAATAAGAATAAGAACAAGAAAAAAACTGGCTTGGAGGGACAAAGATCAAAGCACAAAAAATACAAACATAAGCAATAGCTGCTTATTCTATTAAATTTTACATAAAACAGCTCTAGTATGCGGTGGCTTTTTTTACTATAAAACTTGCGGTTCCTGTTCAAAGCCCAGTGTGACCGGTCTGTCCTGGCCCCAGGAGCAGCATCTCTCTCTTTGTTTCTGCATCATCTGAAAGTTCTTTGTGCAGTTGGAGCTGGTGGTATTTCCACATCACTGTCCCAGGCCAGCAAGCACTGCAGTAGCCAAACAGCCATCCCAGTGTTGCTCAGGGTGGGTTTTTTTCTGGAAGCTGGCTTTATGGGGTTTTTCATATGACTGCAGGGACTTCTCCTTCCCGTGTTCACTTGCTGTGTAACCAGCTGCTCACAGAGGTACCTCAAGCAGGGATTTCATTTGCTTCCTTGAGAAGTGAATCTGTGACTGCCATGGTGTCCCTTCATTTCACTAGAAACAGTCACAACCCAGAGCTTTGGTGTTGCCTGTGCTCAGTTGCTGCTGATGGTTCTGACAAGGGATTTTGATGTACAGGTGACACCAGGAAATACCCCCAAGACACCTGTCCAAGAGTGAGCTGCCATTTCTTTCCTGGTCCATGTGACTTCCTTTTCTTGTAGGCACTTTTATATTGTTTCTGAATTTTCTACAACATTCTCAAATTAATAATGTCAGAGAGACGTTTGCATTTTAAAATGTTTATTAGTTACTGCTTTGAAGGTCATTAGCACGTTACCAACAGGCAAGTACCAGACAAGTTCACTGTTCAAAGAGCTGACTGCTGAGATGGCTCTGAAGGAGGGAGCAGTAATTAATGAAGCTCTTGAATTTCAACTCTTCAAGAGAGAAAGAAAGAACACAGTTACACTGCCTGCTGTTACTGGTAAGTGAAAACTCAAGATTGTTTTAGGAAGACAAATCTTTGTCACTAATTGCAGGCTTCTTGCTCTGACAGCTCTTCTGAGCCTGCCTTAAGGACAACAAAACAATTAATTCTTTGCTGCAATGATGCATTCAAGTTGGGCCTGAAAAACAAATGAGACAGTGAGACAAATTAGATTCCCTAACCCAGAAAAACAAACCTTCAGTGCTGTGAAGGGCTAAATTTTCTCTTGGATGTTCACAGCAAGGAGCTGAGGGATGCTGCAGTGCTGCCAGGAGAGCCAGGCCAGGTTTGTTCCCCAGCAATTCCATTCCTACATGTTTTATAAATTAGTTTGTCGTTCCTGGCATGCACACTTGTTGCATTCTGAGCAGAACAGAGCTGGCCTTGGCTCTGTACGATGAGAGACTCAGTTTAGAATGTGAAGCATCGAGGGGGAAATTAAATAAAAGCTGTTGAAACAGTGGTCTGAATTCTCTGATTTCAGGCTGGGCTGTGTGAGCTAAATGAAGTATTTGGCTCTCCAGCATTTGGAACATGAACTGACTCTGGGACAAGAGTAGCTGGGAACAGCAAGTTTTGTGATTCCTGAGACAATTTGATGCCAGTGGATTGATGGGAGAAGCCACCACCATAACCCACAGCAATGGCACACACAGCTGGTCAAGCATAGGTACTTCAAGGAAGAAATGGATTCAGGGGCAACAAACATCTGATCTAAGATTTTGTGTCCTAAATGTGAGTTAGAAAGTAAGATCTGCAGGAAAAGCAGCTTGCTGTAAGGGAAATGTTTTCAGCTGTAGCCAGAAACATTTGACATTCACAGGGTGACATTCTTTCCTTACTCAAAAGATGTGGGATTTTTTTCCCTTTTAAAAACAAAGTACACAGCAGAAGTTCTGTTCTCCCCAAAGCCACATGCACAAATAATTATCCAGCCCCTGCTCCGTTGTTCTTGGGTAATATTTAATGTTAAATGGTGTGTTACTAGGGCTTTAATGAGGATTTTACCACTAGTATTTGGAATTGTGGGTTTTTACTGACCTTCAGCTGCTGGTTTGTCCGTTTGAGGAACAGAACCTCCTCGCTGTGTTTCTTCTCTTCAATTTCTCGCCGTTCTGTTTCTTGCCTCTCGATAGCCTCGCATTTCGCTTTCTCCTCGCTCACTTGTTGTTCCAGCTCCTTGTTCTCCTCTTCCAGCTCTGCAATCTTGGAAAAGAGTAAGGGTGTCTCAAGTTTTGTTGAAAAATAGCAAAATTTTCAGTTAAGATGGGCCGAAGTGGTGTGTGGTACAGTCTTATAACTGTGGAACAAGCGTCAGAAGTGCAGCTAAGCCTGGGGACAGTGAGCTGAGCATTTTGATGGTCTCTGCTGCCATCCCGTGGAAAGGAAACAATGGATTTAAGGATATACAATTTGCTATTGTTGCCTTTTTCCCAACCTGGAAATGAAACTTGAGATAATTTTAGTAAGGAGGTAATATAAAAGGAGATCTTTATTTTGAAGTCCTTCAGGGGCAGTTACAGAAAGCTGTCCACAAAGGCCTACCCCCACAGGGGTGAGTACATTTTTACAGGTTTTAGGAAATTAGCATAATTGATAAAAAGCACCAATTAGGAGGACAAGTGGTGATGCAATTCCCCACCCCCCCCAGGTTAAGCTTCTTCTCTGGAGTCTCTCCATTGGCACTGGCTGTACTTTGTTTATGAAAATGTATCTCAAGGAGTTGTTCTTGGCCTTGGTTCCCAGGAAGAACCAAGGTAGGACAGGGGGCTTTGTCCTCCCCAGGGCTTGGAGCTCTGGAATTTGTTTTGTCTTTCTGCCTGGGGAAAGGCCATGGAAAAGTACTGGGAAAATCAGTCACTAACACAATAAGCTACAGAGTTAGAAATATACGTCCAAAATAAACATAATAAATATATAATGAATATAATAAAAAAAATGTACAAAAGAGTACAGGCAACACAGAAAAGGAAACAAAGCAAAACCCCAAAAGCATTGCTATCAACGTTGAGTTTAACATGCAGAAAGCTCAATTACAGGGTGACCACCCCACACTCACCCTTTTCTCCAGGTGGGCCTTGCCCTGCTCAGCCTGCAGTGCCTTTCGCACTCCGAAGGCCACGCTGCTCTCGTACAGGGCCTGGTAGGCAGAGAGGGTGAGCTGCAGCTCGTCCCGCACCCGCAGCAGCAGCAGCCCCCGCTCCGCACAGCTCACTGTGGTCTGCCGGATCAGCTCGTCTGCAAGGGGAACACAGGCTGCAGGGCCTTTGGCAGTGCTGGTGATGCCACGGTGATTTTTTGCCTTTTCTATTGTATATCTTTTATATGCCTTTTATATACCTTTTATATAGCTTTTATGTACTGATGCCTGAAGGATTTTTGTTGCTTTTCTTCTGAATATTTCTCACACTGTTCCCTATATTCACAGGTATCAGCATGCACACTTGGGATGCTTTAGGCGAGAGCTCAGCCCGGTTCCATGGTGTTTATAGGGCCGGGAGACCAAACACCCCTGGAACCACGGAGAGTTAGAGAGCAAACACTCTGTTTGCGTGGGCCCTCAAGGTCTCCTAGTAGGACAGATTCTGTAAACTGGAAGTGAGCCCAGCCCAGCCCCTTATTGGGCCCTCCTGGTAGATCTGCTAATGAGTAGAGTCTTTAATTGTACACTCGACTGGGGGGACGGGGCTTTGGCGCGTTCTACCTGGACGGCAGAAGCCATGGAATGGGATCCTATTAAAATCCCGAGGGAAACGACCCCAACCCTCTGACCGTGTGTGAGCCTTATTTCCTAAGAAAAGGCATCAGTACCCTTAGCATGCACACTTGTAATTCCTTAAGCCCAACAACTCAGCCTAGTCCTGGTATTCTGTTAAACCAAGAGACCAAACATCCCAAGGCCTTGCAGTTGGAGGCTGGAAAGCCCCAGGCTATCCTGAGAAGGCAAGGTCCTCTCTAGAACACATCCTGTGAACTGAGATCAGGCCCATCCAGGGGGGAATTGCTCAGGATGGGGGGATATCACACTGTTCATTCAAGCCTCTCATTGGGGAATCTTTGTTAGATATGCTAATTAGCAAGGTCTATAAAATTGTACACGTGATCTATCGTGGGTGTGCATTTCAGCCTGTTCCATTGGTGAAGTGTTGCACCATAAGGAACCTTATTAAACACTGAGGTGAAACCCCTTTTCCCCTTAACCGTGTCTGGCTCTTAATTTTAACACCAAGGAAAGGCATCACTGGGCACACACAGCGCCAGAGCTGCTCCTCTTCCCATTCCCTGCACCACACAACCATGGGCAGATCATGACTGTCCCTATT
Organism: Eopsaltria australis; assembly: GCA_034509425.1. NCBI lineage: Eukaryota > Metazoa > Chordata > Aves > Passeriformes > Petroicidae > Eopsaltria > Eopsaltria australis. Next base: position 563,897 of record JAVTVJ010000520.1, read on the forward strand.
AGAGGGAGGTGTAAATGTGGCCCTGAAGGGTCAGTGGGGTCATGAGGTGTAAATGGGGTCCTGGAAGAGTAAATGGGTTGTCAGAGAATAAATGAAGTCCTGGAACTGTGAAGAGGGTTCTGAGGGAATAAAGAGGGTCCTGGAAAGGTAAATGTGGGCCTTTGGGGTAAATGGGCCCACGTTTAGGACGTGGCATGTACTAGAGACAGTAACAATTGATTTGCTTTGTTACATTGTAGTGGGTAAAAACAGAGTGATGGTACAGCCCCTCGGGTATCCCAGAATCCCAGAATCACTGGGTTGGAAGAGACCTTCAAGATCATCGAGTCCAGCCCATGCCCCAACACCTCCACTAAACCCTGGCACCGAGTGCCACATCCAATCTTTGTTTAAACCCATCCAGGGATGGTGATTCCACCACCTCCCCAGGCAGACAATTCCAGTACTTTATCACTCTTTCTGTAAAAAATCTTTTCCTAACACCCAACCTGAATCCCCCCTGGCACAGCCTGAGGCTGTGTCCTCTCGTTCTGCCTGGAGGAACAGACCAACCCCAACCTGGCTACAACCGCCCTTCAGGGAGCTGTAGAGTGGTAAGGTCACCTCTGAGTCTCCTTTTCTCCAGGCTAAACACCCCCAGCTCCCTCAGCCGTTCCTCACAGGGTTTGTGTTCCTGCTCTCCCACCCGTGTCCATCCCTCGCTGTGTAAGACACACACCGCTTTAAGCTACTTTAAATAAACTGTTGAGTGCATCTAAGAGGATAACTGAGAGGATTTGCAGCTGTTTTTCACGGCAGGCAGCCCGTGCCAGGCTGGCAGCGGTGTGAGCGGGCGGGCACTGACCGAAGCACTGCGTGTAGAGCTCCCGGCGCACGGGGCACAGCCCGGTCTCCCGCGCCTGCCGCTGCTGCAGCTGCCGGTCCAGCTGCTCCTGCAGCAGCACCACGTCCCGGCGGGTGCTGGGCGCGGTGGACACCTCCTGCACCCAGAGCTTCTGCGCCTCCTCCCACTCCCTGCCAGAGAAGAAGCACCGGCCGTTACCGGAGTCACCGGGCGCGCCCCGGGCGCTGCCGGCCCCGGCCCGGCCCCGCTCACCGCGGCGGCAGGATGGCGTTCAGGAGCTCCTGCGGCTGCTGCGAGGAGGGGATGCTGGTGGCACTGCCCCGCGCGGCGCCGTGGCCGCCGAGCCCCGCCGAGGCCCTGTCTCCGCGGCGGGACACGAGCACGGGCGGGCAGTAGCGCAGCAGCGACTCCGGCGGCGCCGCCATGGCGGCCGCGGCCCCGTCACCATGGCGACCGCGCCGCCGCGCGCGGCCCCGCGCAGGCGCAGCAACGCCCGGGCGGAAGCGCCGGCGGGCGGAAGTGCCCGCGGGCCGGAAGTGGCGGCGCTTCCCGTCGGGACGGGCGCCATGGAGGCGGCGGCGGGGGAGAGGCGGCGAGAGCGGCGGCGGCGGCGCGGGGAGGCGGCCGTGGTCAAGGCCGAGCGGCGGAGCCCCCGGCGCAGCCCGTCACCGCCGGGCGAGGAGCGGCGGGGCCCGGCGGGGCCGCGCGCCAGCAGCCGCGGCAGCAGGTAAGGAGGCCCGGCCGCTCGGCCCCACGCTCGGCCCGGCCCCGCCGCTCAGCCCCTCCCGTTGTTCTCCAGGTCGCCCCGGCGGAGGAGCCGGTCCGGGCGGAGGAGCCGCTCGCCGCGAGGCAGGAGGAGCCGCAGCCACAGCCCGCACCACGGCGCCGTGAGGGTAAAGCAGGTGAGGGGTGCTGTCGGTACAGCGGGGCCGCAGCGGGCGCAGTTCCGGGGTACAGAAGGCGCCTCTTCACTGGTCAGCTCACACTCTGCCCTGCATCGTGTCCCGTGAGCAGAGGGAGGATCTGGGCGAGTCAGGAGCTCCCGCTGCCCAGCTCAGGCATTGCCGCTGGTGACTGGAGCTTCTTTTGGAGCCCAGCCTGTGCCACAGCACGGGCGTCCGTGGGAGCTGCGTCCTTTGCCCAGAGCGGGTGACACTACCCGTTCTGATGCAGACTGTGGAAACCCAAGTACTTTGGCAAGGAAATCTGCTCCATGCCGTGTCAGAGCTGCACACACACGTCCCAGTATGTGTTTTACGTGCGTAGGATTGGGATTTTCTGAAGGGCCAAGGTAGATGTGCTGCTCTTTCACTCTGATTGTCCCTTCCAGGAGCGGGATGATCACAGTCGCAGGGGGAACGAGGAGAGGAAGCAGAGGCACCCCTCGGAGCAGGAGCACCGGCGGGACAGGAGCGGGGACAGGGACAGGAGCGGTGACAGGGACAGGCACAGGGAGCACTCGGACAGGAAGAAGAACCCCAGTGACAGGCCGGGAGCCCGCGGGCACGAGCGGGAGGCGCAGAACCTGCGGGAGCAGCAGGCGGAGAGGGAGCTCTACAACGAGAGGCGGCGAGAGCACCGGCAGGGCACGGAGGGCAGCGGCGAGCAGAACGCGGAGCCCTGGCAGCCCGAGGGCAAACCCAAGGAAAAAGCTGCCGCCAACAAGGAGAAGCCGAGCTTCGAGCTGTCGGGGGCGCTGCTGGAGGACACCAACACGTTCAGGGGCGTGGTGATCAAGTACAGCGAGCCCCCCGAGGCGCGCATCCCCAAGACGCGCTGGCGCCTGTACCCCTTCAAGAACGACGAGTTCCTGCCCGTGATGTACATCCACAGGCAGAGCGCCTACCTGCTGGGCCGGCACCGCCGCATCGCCGACATCCCCATCGACCACCCCTCCTGCTCCAAGCAGCACGCCGTCTTCCAGTACCGGTGAGCAGCCTGCAGCTCCGGGGGAAAGCAGCACCTTGGAACGGGCAGCTGGGAGGGGAGAGCTGGCTGTCGGCGCGTGGAGTTGGTGTGTGGGTGCTGGGGGTTGTCTCAGCAGCGGGCAGATATAGCTGGGATTCCTCTAAGTTAGCCACAAGCAGGGAAATCACCTAGCGGGGTTAGAAAGAGATTGGAGTGTGAATCCAGGTTGGAGTAACCCACCAGGTGTGGTTGGCAGGAAAAGCATTTGAGGGAGACTCAGAGGTGACCTTATCACTCTCTACACCTCCCTGAAGGGTGGCTGTAGCCAGGTGGGGGCTGGTCTCTTTCTCCAGGCAGAACGAGAGGACACAGCCTTAAGCTGTGCCAGGGGAAGTTTACATGGGATATTAGGAAAAGGTTTTTTACGGAAAGAGTGGTTAAATACTGGAATTGTCTGCTTGGGGAGGTGGTGGAATCACCATCCCTGGATGTGTTTAAAAAAAGCTTGGATGTGGCACTCAGTGCCAGGGTTTAGTGGAGGTGTTGGGGCATGGGTTGGACTCGATGATCTTGAAGGTCTCTTCCAGCCCAGTGATTCTGTGAAATGACACAGCAGGGTTAGACACAGAATGGGGCGTGAATCCAGGCTGGAGTAACCCACCAGGTGTGATTGAGAGTGCAAGCATTTCCAGGAGAAGTTTGTTGGTTTGCTCTCTCACAGTGAGGGAAGCTGTGCTCTGATGCAGAGGGGGCTCCTTCTGCTGCTGCTGCCAGCAGTGTCTCCTGGAGAATAGCCCCGCTCTTGGAGAACATCTGTCCCAATGTTTTGGGAGTTACTTTGTCACATCACAAGAGGTTATGGGAAAGCTGCAGCCTCTCTCAGAACCTGCTCTGTCTCACAGTTTCTTGTTGCTCTCATTGGGCTGTTGAAATCATGGGATGGATGAGTGTTCACTGCACAAACCCACCTGCCCGTGATGCCTTGAGAAGGCTGACCTGGAACAGAAGCTAGACAGAGTTAAAGGGATAAAGGGAGTATTTATTAAAAAGGCCTTTACAAGGTACATCTTGGGCAATGGAAGACTCTCACAGACACTGCACTCAAAAATGGATGACCAACACGTGTTTTTTGGACAGGTATAAGTTCAGTCCATCTGCACATCAGGAACTGATTGTCCAATTACAGCTTCAGGTAGTGGAGTCCCGTCCCCAGTTTGTCCCCCTTCTTCTCTCACTGCTGTCCACAGCTGTTTACATTTTTGGGGCTTTGGACAAACAGGGTGTCCTTGAAACACAGGCCTAGAGAGGAATTGTTTTCTCTCAATAAAATGGCAGAGCAGCAGCAGACGAGCTATGGAGTTTGAATTACACATTAAAGCAGTACAGATCTGGAAAATATAAAAGCTAAACCAGCATCACCCATGCAGCACAATTTGCGTCTCAGCTGCCTTTGGAGCAGGTTTCCTGTCCCTCTGGTGGTTCAGCAGTGTTTTTGTGTTCCAGGCTGGTGGAGTACACGCGGGCTGACGGCAGCGTGGGGCGCAGGGTGAGGCCCTACATCATCGACCTGGGCTCGGGGAACGGCACCTTCCTCAACAACCAGCGCATCGAGCCCCAGCGCTACTACGAACTCAAGGAGAAGGACGTGCTCAAGTTTGGCTTCAGCAGCAGGGAGTATGTCCTGCTCCACGAGTCCTCAGACAAATCTGAGGCCAACACAAAGGACGATGATGAGGACGAGGAGAAGGAGGAAGAGTCTGACAGTTAACGGGAGAGGCAGAGGAGGGAAACTCCTTGCAGTTGAACGGGACTGGGATGTGAACACACGGAGCATTGCAGCACTGATGCCTCTTGTTGCCTTAAAGTCCTTTCTCTGTTGCTGGTCCGTTCCCATAGTTTGTTTTGGGGGGCTTTGCTCGTTATTTGTCTTTGATAGTTTTGCATATCAGGAAATACAGCTTTACTTTTATTTTATTTTATTTTCTTCCCAATAAGCCGAAGAGCACCTGGATGTGAAAGCTCTGGTGTTGGAAACCCTCTACAGATGTTGCCAGACTCTTCCAGCAAACCATGTCAAAAACAGACAGCATCTGGATAATTATTTTTATGACTTTTTAGCCCTTTGAAAATGCTACAGACTGAAAGGTTCGTTAGAGAGTACCTGATGCACGTCCTGTTCCGTAGTTTGCCAAATTCCTCTGCCTGTTGGGAGTTCAGACAGGAGAATTTACCTGGATCACTGCTAAAAGGGCAGAAATGTGGCAAAGACCCTCATGTATTTGTATGTTTTGGGTATTTAATTTGTCTCATGGTGACTGAGGGACGGGCATTTCACTGGAATTCCACCTGGAAATCACAAGGGAACGTGAAACAGAAGTTAAACAGTTCCTGGAATTTCAGGTGATGAGACTGTGAGTGGGGGCTGAGGGCCCTCAGTTTCCTGTTCCCACACATGATGCTGAAACTGTCCTGGATGTGGAGTATCTGGGCTGAAAGCTGGAGCCGTTATTCCTCACCCCACCCCAGGGTTTCTTTGTGTCACACAGAAACACCTCTGATAGGGTGACACCTTTTAACCAGTTTGCACTATTTAAGTTCTCTTTTTTATAAAGATTTACCCAAGTCCCTTGTTTAACACAGTCTGTAAAGAAGTCAGAGTTTAGGGAGAGAAGCACCAGCCCCACTCACTGGGAGTTGCAGAGGTGTCTCCTCCACGTTGTTTATGTTCAGTGTGTGTGTCCCACACTTTACTGGTTCACCTGGGTGTTCGTGGTGTCACCTGTTTGTCCCTGCTGTGCACAGGCTGTGCACAGACGGTGCTTGTTGTACACATTGATGTGCAGTGTAAATACGGGGCATTGCTCTGGGGTTTCGGATGGGTAGGATGGGGTTTGAGCACGAGGAGCTCCTTTATATCTACTCCAAGGGTTTTTAAATAAATGATTTGTAAATTTAGCACTGGTTGCTTTCAGTTGCAGTATTTTTCCAGTGTCCTGTTTTTTTTTTCCCTTGAAATAGATGAAATTTCAGTACTTGTTTCTGGAGTAAAGAAAGCAAATAAGTTAAAAACTGTGATTTTTATACTGGAGAGGCTGTGAGTACTGGAGGTTTGTATCACTCCCCTTGGCCAGGCTTTTCTCACCTGAGTGTGCCCAGAGTGGCTCATTCTGTGTCCCCCTGACATGGTTCACACAGGAATGTGAAGTGACAGAACTGCAAAAGGGCAAACCAGCCCCCGAGTGTCACTGCAGAGGATCAGTGACATCATTTAATGGGATCATAGAAAGGTCTGGGTTGGAAGTGTCAGGAAAATTAATCCACCAGCACCAGAGGTTTATGTCCAAAAAGGAGACAGAGCAGTCCTGGAACTTTATTTGAATAAAGGGAGAGGCCATGGGGCTTTTCCCATGGGGTCTCTCAAATTTTTGGATGACTCAGCCTCTTTTTTATCCCAATTTCCCAGCCCATTTCCCTCTCTCTTTCCCACTCGCTGAGATACTTTAGAGGTACAAACTTCCCAAAGCATCTGATACCGATGAGTGCCCCTCCTTTTTCTTCTCCTTGTGTCAATCAGTGGAATCCCTATGGAATTGATGGTTCTTCCCACTGTTTCTTTCATCTCTCAGTATCCAGTTTGATTTATCAGCAGGCCTACAGTAGATTTGTAAAGACAGATCCCTCTCATTCCATTCATCAACCAGTGGAATCCTTCCCATTGTGTCTTTCATCTCTCAGTGCTGGTTTTATCTACCATAGACCCACAGTTTATTTGTAAGGAGAAATCCCTCATTGCTTTCAGAGTGACCTTAAAGACCGCACAATCTCGGAATATCCGAGTTAAGGCTGGTAGAATCACGGAATATATGAATTTTTAAGGCTGCTAGAATCACGGAATATCTAAATTATTAAGGCTGATAGAATCACAGAATATCTGAATTTTTAAGGCTGATAGATCACAGAATAATTAGATTTTTAGGGCTGATAGATCACAGAATAATTATATTTTTAAGGCTGATAGAATCACAGAATATTTAAATTGTTAAGGCTACTAGAATAACAGTATATTTAAATTGTTAAGGCTGGTAGAATCAGAGAATATTTCAATTGTTAAGGCTGATAGAATCACAGAATATTTCAATTTTTACAGCTGATAGAATCACAAAATTTACATTTTTAAGGCTGTTAGAATCCCAGATTATTTCAATTTTTAAGGCTGATAGAATCCCAGATTATTTCAATTTTTAAGGCTGATAGGATCACAGAATATTTCCATTTTTGAGGCTGCTAGAATCACAGAATATTTAAATTTTTAAGGCTGATAGGATCACAGAATATTTGAATTTTTAAGGCTGATAGAATCCCAGATTATTTCAATTTTTGAGGCTGATAGAATCACAGAATATTTAAATTTTTAAGGCTGATAGAATCACAAAATATATAATTTTTTAAGGCTGATAGAATCCCAGAATATTTCAATTTTTAACGCTGATAGGATCCCAGAATATCTGAATTTTTAAGGCTGGTAGAATCCTAGAATATTTAAAGTTTTAAAGCTGGTAGAATCACAATATATATATATATTTAAGGCTGATAGAATCCCTGATTATTTCAATTTTTAAGGCTGATAGGATCACAGAATATCTGAATTTTAAGGCTGATAGAATCCCAGAATATTTCCATTTTTGAGGCTGGTAGAATCACAGAATATTTAATTTTTTAAGGCTGATAGAATCCCAGATTATTTCAATTTTTAAGACTGATAGGATCACAGAATATCTGAATTTTAAGGCTGATAGGATCACAGAATATTTAAATTTTTACGGCTGATGGAATCACAGAATATTTACATTTTTAAGGCTGTTAGAATCCCCGATTATTTCAATTTTTAAGGCTGATAGAATCCCCGATTATTTCAATTTTTAAGGCTGATAGATCACAGAATTCCTGAATTTTTCATGTCCATCCCCGGTCCCGGGCCCGCTCCCCGCCCGTCCCGTCCCGCCTCGGCAGCGCCCCCAGCGGCCGCAGCCGGCACCGCCCCGCCCCGCCCCGCCCCGCAGGCCGCGCCGCCATGGCCGCGCTGCACGCCAAGGCCGGCGGGCCCCCGCAGATCCCGGACACCCGCCGGGAGCTCGCCGAGCTGGTCAAACGCAAACAGGAGCTGGCGGTGAGCTCCGGGGAAGGGCTCGGTGCGGGCTGGGTGGCGGCGGAGCGGCCGGGGGAGCGGCGGGGCCGCAGCGGCGCGGCCGGGCCTGCTCCATGCGCGGCGGTGTTCCCGGCAGGAGACGCTGGCAAACCTGGAGCGGCAGATCTACGCCTTCGAGGGCAGCTACCTGGAGGACACGCAGATGTACGGGAACATCATCCGCGGCTGGGATCGCTACCTCACCAACCAGAAGTGAGTGCCGGAGGCGCTGCCCACCTGCCCGGCCCTGCCTCCCCCGCCCGCCCGGCCCCGCCATCGCGCCTGTCTCTGTTTCAGGAACTCCAACAGCAAGAACGACCGGAGGAACCGCAAGTTCAAGGAGGCCGAGAGGCTCTTCAGCAAGTCCTCGGTCACCTCAGCAGCGGTGAGTGCCGGGATGGGCGCGGGTGGGATGGGCAGATGCCCCTGACCCCAGAAACGTCCTTGTGCCCACCCCTCTCCTTATCCCTGTCCCCATCCCTGTCTCCATTCCGATCCCTTTCCTTGTCCCCATTCCTGGTCCTGTTTTATCCCCTTCCCTGTCTCCATTCCCATCCCTTTCCTTGTCCCCATTCCTGGTCCTGTTTTATCCCCATCCCTGACCCTTGGTGCTGCAGTCCTGCCGTGATCACCTGCAGAATGACTTCCCCATTTGAAGTCCTGTAGCTGCCCTGGCTCCCTGCCCTCAGCATCCCCATCCCACCCTGCAGCCTCTTCCAGAGCCCCTTTTCAGGTGTCTTGGGGGGTGGCAGGACACCTGTCACTGGTGTCACTGCTGTCCCCTGGCTTTGTCTTTGCCCCAGCCCCCCGGTGCCACATGGGGCCACGGGCACTTCAGAGGGATGTGTCTGTGGTGTCTGTGTGACCTGGGCTCCATGCTTTGAGCACTGGGAGGTGAATCCCTGCCTGGCTTGACATCCCCTTTGGTTTTCCAGGCTGTCAGTGCATTAGCTGGAGTCCAGGACCAGCTCATTGAGAAGCGTAAGTCTCTTTGTAATTTTTCTGTGAACTTGGGAAGAATTACACTCTCTCCCCAGCACTCAGCCCTGTCTCAGCCTTCCAGATCTGGGCTGGACTCAGGCTCCCATTCCCAGGCCCTGTGTCTGCAGCCCTCAGGCTGTTGACTTCCCAGATTCCTTCCACACTCAACAGGGGTTGTGTGTAAAAGCGACTGAAATTGGTTTGGTGCTCTTTGGAGGAAGAGGCTGGAGGAGCTGAAGCCTGCATTGCTGTAGATGTGTCAGTCACAGGAGATGTGGGGAGGGACCACTCCCCTCCAGGATATTCAAAAACATTTTTGTGACCAGCACCAAATAGGATGTGGTTCCAGAGAGCCTCAGTGCTGAGGAGCAGCTCCCTGCCCATCCTGCAGAGTTCTTCCCCAGGTTCTGTGCTTCACCTGCTGATGCTGCAGGGCTCAGGTGTCTCTGCTGCTGCTCTGGGGCTGTTTCTCCCACTCAGGGCTGTGCCAGGAGCTCACCCTGGTGCTCACCTGGCTTTGTTCTGCTCTAGGGGAGCCGGGCAGTGGCACAGAGAGTGACACTTCTCCAGACTTCCACAACCAGGAGAATGAGCCCAACCAGGAGGATGCTGAAGAGCTGGATGGCTCCGTGCAGGGTGTGAAGCCCCAAAAAGCTGCTTCCTCCACCTCCTCTGGGAGCCACCACAGCAGCCACAAAAAGAGAAAGAACAAAAACAGACACAGGTCAGTGGGGCCAGCAGCCTGCTCGCCACACCTGGACAGTTGGCTGGGGCTGGATTGAATTTATTGTCTGAGGGGAACATGTTGGGATAAGGGGCAGCTGGGGTCGGTTGTTTGGGTGGTTTTCCTGGTTTTGGAAGAGAGGGGGAAGTGCTGAGGAGGTTAAACAAGCAGCACGGGGTGCTCACTCCAGCTGTGGCACAGCTGTGCTTCTGGGCAGCTTCTCCAGCTCTCCCACCTCTCCAGGATAAAGTTTATTCCTTCCAGCATGTCCTGACCTCCTGAGCTTGCTGCTTGGTTTCTGCAGAGCCCAGTAGGACAGGAATGTTTGTGCTTTCTTTGAAGTAGGGTGGAAAGCCAGTGGGAATGTTTTTGGGGTTTTGGACACTCCCAGTATCTGGATTTCCACTCCAGCCCCCTCCAGCTCTCACATCCCAGCCCAGTCTCAGTGCTGGCATAGAGGAGTTGCTGTGTCACCTTCACCTCAGAGTGTTTGTTATTGAACTGACGTGAAATTCATGTGAAACAGATTCCTTGAGCTCTTTTCTGGTCAGATTTACCTGTCCAGCTCTGCCCCTAAGGCATGATGAGGGCCATGAGTTGGTCTCTGTGCCCTCAGCCCAGGCTGCTGGTGGAGTCAGGCCCTGAGGGAGGAAAACCTGGGAGAGGAGACACTGCAGAGCTGCATCTCTCTGGAGGGATTGCTGAAGCTGGGGCCTAAGGATTTAATAGAAATAATGGAGCTTTTAAAACTCCCCAGTGTCTGTGCTGGCTCTGAGCTGTTGGCTCTGGCTAGGGACAGACTTCCATCTTTAAGGGACCTGCCACACAATTAGAGAAATGGTTTAAAGTGGTAAAAGTTTCCAAGGGGGGCTGGGGACAGTTGGGGTGGGGACACGAGGTAGGTACAATGCTTGAAAAATGCTTAACTCCTTTTTTGCCTTCATTAAGTGTTGAGTCATTAGTGTGTCTTTAATTCTTAGGTCAGAATTTCCTTCCTACAGCAGCCTGAATTGGGCAAATGTCTGAAAGGACTGGATGTCCCTTTGGTTCCTCATGAGCTGGGAATCCAAAGAAGTTCAAATCTCTTTTTTTGCCTGTAGATATTTGGAAGAAGTTCAGGAATAACACAAGAAACCACATCCGTGAACAAGTCCAGAGAAACAACCTGTAAAACTGAAGTACAGCTTAAGAAAACTGCCATTTCAAACAAATTATAAAATATTCTCCCTGCACAAACCATGACCATCAACATGGTGGGGTGCAGGGCAGGTGCTGGAACTGACAAAAATCCCTTTGCTCCGGTCCATTACCCGGATTTTAGGGACAGGAGCTGGGGGGAAGCTGCCCCCCAGCAGGTTGTGTGGCTCTGGGTTCCTTCACATCCCCCCTCTGCAGCTTTGGCTGCTGCTGCCAGGCCAGAGGAGCCCTGCCCTGCTCACCTGTGGCAGCTTCTGTGTTCCCAGGCACTCCGAGGGGCTCAGTGAGGCAGGAACTGACTGTTTGTAACACTTAGCAGGGCCAGATAGATCATTAAAAAAAAAAAAAGATAATTAAATTTGTCTGTAATAAAAGCTCTGTTAAAATTGTGATTGCTGTTACTGACTGTCCCCTAAATTTTGGCAGACAAAACCAAACAATTCTCAAGTATATTTAGACTAAAAACACCCCAGCAACAACCCAGTCCCTGATGGTGCAGCGAGGGCCTTCAGGCCCCCCCAACGCTGCAGGTGCTCCAGCCAGACCTCTGGGTCTGTCCCCTGAGGAGTCTGGCATGAAAAAGAGAAAAATAAAAAGAAATCTTGAGTTTTCTCTTGATTCAGAAGCTCTTCCATTTGCCAGCACAATCCTGGGTTTCCCTCCCCTGTTCGTGGAGGTGCTGGGAAAGGGCCCTGCAGGAGCAGGGCCTCGCTGGGTTCCCTGTGGGGAGCTGGGTCAGCACGGGCACCTTTGGCTTCAGGTGTGGGTCACAGAGGCTGTGCTGTCCCTCTGCCCCCTCCCACACCACAGGCTGGGTATTTTCTGTGTGCTTGCCTGTTTTCACAGCTAACAAGTTTGTTTGAGGGAGCCCAGTGCTGTTTCCTCTTAGCAATGCAGTCCTGGGATGGGATTCCACGATCAATCCTTCCCCACCAGTGCCAGCTGTGGGCAGAGCTGTGTCTGGAGGTGCTGTGGCACTTGTGTGAGGGGTGGGACAGTCACCCAACTGCTCAGCTCTGGCCAAACGTCCCTGGTTCACCACTGCTGGGGGTGTGGGGGGAACAGCCCAGTGCAGGGTTGGGCACCAATTCTGTGTCACCTCTGCCTGACCCAGCTTTGCCTTGCCCTGGCAGCCCAGCCCCCTCTCAGGGAGCTGCTTCCTGACTCCTCACTTTGGTTTTCCAAGCCCTCGGGTTCCTCTGCTGCCCCTGAGCTCTGCCCTCTCCGGGTCTGGCAGCTGCACAAACCAAACCCAGCTCTGCTAACACCTCCTGTTCCCAGACATCCAGTGGGGAGGGGGACTCTGGGCTGCCAGCCCCGAGTGCTTTCTGTGTCCAGTCCTGGTTAAGATATCTGAAGAACTTGATGCTGTTTGAACACTGGCTTTATTATTTATTTCATTTTAATTTTTTTTTAGCAATCTCGCTAGGGTGGCTAATCAATTAATTGATTTAATTCATTAGTATATTAATTTCTATTGCTTTCTTCCTTTCAAATGCTGCCCCTCAGCCCGTCTGGCATGTTTGATTATGACTTTGAGTAAGTTTGACTTGAATTAGTACTTGTGCTGTGTTGTTAGTGTGTAGACACCAATGTGCCTTTTGACACCTCGCTAACCCCTAGTTTATCTGTTTAATTGTAGGTATGTATATTAGGTTAGGCTGGGAAGTTTTTTTTAAAAACAGAAAAGCGTGATGGAGGTAACATTTTATTTAATAACTTCAGCAAATTATAAATTAACTTCACTCTTCTTTGCCTTTCTGTTTCATATTTAAATAGATAAAACTTTTTAACTTTAAAACCTGGTTTAAAAACTGATTCTTTTGGCTTTGCTGCTTAAGGAGATTAGCATAGACTTGGATATTTCCTTCTGGAAAAACGTACTAAGCTCAATACCTTTGACTTATATAATCCCTGTTATCCTAACTCCTCTATCCAAGTAAATAACTCTCACACTATGTCTGGATAATTACCTGTGGCAGATTAAATTAACATAGAGCATGCCTAGCTCCCCTTGCTCACGTGATTGATTGTGGCCCTTGATTAACTCTGTCTGGGAGTGGATGGAATCTGCTTTTTGGCAAATAATAACTCCACTCTCCTCTGCTGCTCTCGTGCCCAGTAACCCTGGGATCAGCCCTGGCTCAGCCAGTTGGGAATGGATGGATTAACCGTAGTCTCTGTTGTAGCTGTGCCCTGTGCAGTCACCCCGGTGTTGGGTCAGGTATTGACATGGACGTTTCTCTTGTCTTTCCAACCACAGGATTGATCTCAAGTTAAACAAAAAGCCAAGAGCTGTAAGTATCCGTGCTCTGTCCGTGTTTTCATTGCTCACTGGAGGGGCTGGCTGACTCCCAGGCTTTAGAAACCCTCCCTCTGCTGCTGTCATTTGAGTTCTTATTGTCATGGTTGAGGAGTCACAGCGTGAGGTCAGCATTGTCCCCTGGCTGTGGCAGCAACTGAGCCCAGGTGGGCTGTTCTGAGCCCGGGTCACAGATAACTCCTGTGTGCTTCTCATGGAAAAAAAGCTGCTTTGCATCCTGTTACCTTGTCATGATCTGGAGCATCAAAAGCACCTGGTTTGAGTTGATACTCAAGGTTGGAAGGGTCCATCCTTTTCAGTGTTTAGCTACAAGAGAAATACCTGTTTTGCTTGCAACTAGTGGTGTGTGAGATGAGAGAGGACTGAGACCCCCCAGCTCCCGGAGCAGAGCGGAGGTGGGAAGGTGTTAACAATGTGCATGTGCTGTCCTTTCTCTGCAGGACTACTAGAGCCATCAGTGCTGATGCTCCTGGGATTTAGGTCTGTGACTCCCCACTGAGAAGCCCTGAAGCAGGATGGCAGCTGCAGCAGGAGTGACTCACTCTAAGGGACTTGGATGGGGGGAGGAAGTCCTGAACTGTGTACTTTGCATCATTTCTAAGTCACCTGAGTTGCAGGAAGACAAAGGTGGTGTAGTAGTTGTGGTAGTTCTGAATTCCTGACTGTTCTGTGCTTCCACCTTGGTCGGGAACTTCCTGAAGCAGCTGCTACTGCTACCCCCCTGTCACCTGCAGACCCACAGAGAGGCATTTCCTTTTCCACTGGAACTGGGGTAGGATTCAGTGTGTCCCATCCATGTTGTGAGACTTAGATTACTTTCATTGCTGATATTTAGCTTTGCAAGTTTATTTTTTATTATTATTTTTGTTTTATTTTGTTGGTTTTGTTGTGCTTTTTTTAAAGCTGAAGTGTATAGTTACAAGTTGACTTTTGTTTAGTCCGTGTAGTGGAAGGTTCTTCATTTTGTGGAGCAGCTCTTTTGATTCTTACTCAAGCAGAGAAGGTAGTTTAACCCTTTTCTCTTACTTTCATTTTGAACACCATCTCCCAATATTCCTCAGTGCATTAGGAGCAGGAAGGGCCAGAGCTCAGAGCCAACTCTTTGCTGTCGCTGACTTTGGGTGGGTTCTCTTTTTAATACAAACTTCTGTCATTTGTACATAAACAATAAAAGTTCCATGTTTGTCTCTTCTCATGGTTTATTCAGCCCACACTTTGACTCCTGGTGCTTTTTAGTGTCCACCTGCTTTACGAGGATTTCAGTGGAATTCTCCTTTGGCACTGGAGCTGTTCCTTGTTCTGTGGCCCATGGGAGGTTCACTTGGTGCTTTCTATCCTCGGGGTAGCTGTGACTTTCAAGTTCTGCAGGGAGTGCCAGGCTCTAATCTGCAGCTGTTTGACTGATCCTGCTGCAAGGCAGGACTGGGATGTCCATGGTTCTGCTGGTGAGAGCATACTGCTGGCAGATCAGGGATGAGCCATCTGGATTGTCCCTGGAGCAGGACAGAGGGGTGAGGGCCGGGTGCTTCTCACAGCAGCCAGCTCAGAATCTTGGTGTTGCTGTTGAACTGAGCTTGGCTTTGCTCAGCGTGGGCAGTTGCTGGTTGGTTTTGATTTCTTTATTGGTGCTGGGATGTGTTTGTGTAACCCCTGCTGCTGGAGGGGGACATGGAAAAGGGGCTTTGGGAAAGGGGCCATGGGACAGGGGTGTCACTGACTCCCAGGAGTGTGCACAGCCCTTGGAACAGCCGAGGGTTCACGTGTTCTGCTGCACCTCTGCTCCCCTGGACTTTGGGGGCTTCCTCATCTCTCTCCAGGCACCCCAGTCCATGTATGAGAGCAGAATCCTCTTTTGGGCTGTGTCGGATCTGGGGATCAGGGCAGCTCCGTGTTTGTTCCCAGAGGGAGCTGGCTTATCCTGCAGGGAGCTGGGGACTGGTGGCTGCTTCTCCACGGGGGGGTCGGGATAGAGCAGCTTAAAGGCCAAGCTGCAAAGCTGGCCTACTTCTGTGTGCTTTAAGTTACAGAGTTTCAGTACAGGGGGGTGGAAGATCTAGGAGACAGCATAAACTGCAAGGTCTTGCTCCTCCATGGTTCTGGAGAATTCGCAGCTGGTGTTTTGATTCCCTGGCCTGGGCACGAGAACAGTTCTGCTGCTGCTGCTCCAAGCAGGGATGGCTGGAGCACCTGGGCTTCAGAGGCTGAAGGGCTCTGCTGCACCTCTGACCTCGAGGAAAGCTGCCAGACTTTTTTGAGCCAAATATTTTGGAGAAGCAGCAAAGGGCTGGAGTAGCTCGGAGCCTGTGGGCAGGCAGGTTGTGTGGCAGGGTCAGCTCTGCGTTCTCTGTGACACTTTGGGGTGCTGCAGGGACAATGGGGAAATGCAGCCATCCCTGCCTCTGGCTGTTTGTCACCGAAGGAGGGCACAGCCTGTTCTGCCCAGGTCAATGTCTGATAGCAGCAGCCTGGGGGGGCACATTGATTGGGGCAGAAAGAGAAATGGCAAACACTTGATTCAGTCAAAGGATCAGCTGTTTGCTAGATCCTGATTCCAGCAGTTGTGCCTAAAACTTCCATTTGATTTCTGAACTTTTGTTCTACATCCTAAAGAGCCTGAGTGACCAAAGACAGCCAGGATGGCCTGGGCACAGGAGTCAGAGGGAACTGCACGGGCTTTACCCGAATGCTAATTAAACCTTAAAGTAGTGCTTAGAAATATATCCCGAGTCCTTTGCTTGTGAAAGATGAATCCTGAGCAAAGAAAAACGTAGAAGAGCAGCTTCTCCTGCTCCTTATGGACCCCAAAGGTGGAGCGTTAGGGAAACGCTAATCCCTGCACAGCCTCGTCACCAAGAGGATTAGGCAGGAGTTCATCTGGTCACCGAGGGGCAGCAGGGGCCGCGCCCGCTGCATGGCTGGGTAAGGGGGCAGCGGGGAGGGGGCAGCGGGGGCCGGCCCTGCAAGCGCTCCGGTCCCCTCTCGCTCGTGGGACAGCCCCTGGCATGTGCTGGCATCGCTGCTGGCATGAGCGAGGGGCAGCCCCGGGGCTCAGGGCGCCGTGTCCCGCTCCGCAGGTGCCATGGGCCGGCAGCGCGCTCCGCCCGAGCCCTGCTGGAGGCGGCTGCTGCGCGCCGGGTGCTGCTGGCTCCTGTGGCTCTGCGGGACGGCGCTGCGGGGGCTGCGGGGGCTCTGGAGCCTCACCTGGGTCGGTACCGCAGAGCCCCTTCCCCAGGGACCTGCACCAGCTGTGCCGGCTCCGAACGCGGCGCGGGGCCGGAGCCAGGGCAGGGGCACGGGTGGTGCTGGGGTGCAATCGCTGCGCTGCTGCTGCTGCTGCTGGGATTTGTTGCAGCTGGAGGGGGAGGGAGAGCATCACCACAACACCCGGCAGCTCGGGGGGCTGCTCCTTGGCTCAAGGCACTGTGAGGTTGTGCCCACCAAGAGCCCCGGGGACACTCCACAGGGCAGCTGTGAGCCGTCCTCTCCCCCAGGTCCTGCTGATCTGCTACAAGAGCTGCTGGGATGGCGCCTTCCAGGTCACCGAGGAGGTAACTCCCCCCATGGGAACACCGCGGCCCCGCCAGCCCCCAGGCCACAGCTGAGCCCAGTGACAGAACTGCTGGGTGGCACCAGGAGGGTTCCCCAGACGGGGTTGGTGCCAGGGGCCAGCTGGGCTCGGCTGCCCATGGCCCTGTCAGTCCCCACGGTCCGTGTTGGCTTCCAGCTCAGCACAGCCCTGCAGCTCAGACTAGAGGGCAGTGAGGAGGAGGAGGACCTGGACTCCGATTCTGCAGGGGAGCCCGGACAGACAGGTGGGTCCCTGGCCCAGGGGTGTCCCTGGGGCTGGCAGGTGCCGTGGGGCACTGGCAGGAGCTGAGCTGTGGTGCCAGGGCAGTGGTGGGGCAGCGGCGGCGTGGCGAGGCCGGCGAGGTCGTGCTGGGAAGGCTGGAGGCTCTGGAGGCCGATGTGCGATTCCTCTGCACCGAGCTGGGGGCTGAGAAGCTTCTGTGGAGCAGCCGCTTCCTGGAGCTGCTGCGGGAGCAGCAAAGCCTGCGGCAGCGGGTGAGTGCCCCGGGGGCTCCCAGCCCCACAGCCCCCCCTGGCAGCCCAGAGCCTCACACCCTGCTCCAGCTGCAGGAGCTGCCCTGGCAGTGGCACAGTGGTGACAGCCCCGACCTGCTCGGGGAAGCAGAGGACCAAAGTGCCAGTGGGAGCGAGGGAGAGAGCCCAGAAGGTAGGGGCTGGGGACTGCGGGGGGCACAGGGAGCCAGGAGCTGGGGAGGGGGAGCAGGGCAATGTGCTGCTGACCTCTGCTAATGGGCAGCATGGGCCATCCACCAGCTTCCACCTGGACACAGGGTGGCACTGGGTGGCACTGGGCAGCCCGGGGAGGTACATGGGAGGAGGGTGCTGGGAAAGGTTCCAGGTTCTCTGCATCTGTTCCCACCAGGAGCCTGGCTGGGTGCTCCCACTGGTGTCCCCCTCTCCTTTGCTCTGTTCCAGAACGCCAGTGGATGGAGGCACCTCAGCAACCACGTGGCTCCATCCAGCCTGACAGGCAGAAAATGTAAGTGAAGGTGTGAGCAGGGCCTCAGTAAACCGGGAAGGATCCCACACATTCCTCCCTGCCCAGGCCCTGCAGGTGCAGGCCAGGCTGGTGCAGTCCCAGCTGGATCCCTGTATGTGCCTCCATCCCTCGGTGCTGGCTGCACCCGGCCCCATCCAGCAGCACTGCAGCCACTTCCCAGGAGCAGGAACCAGCTGGATGCAGGTCAGGACAACCATGGGCCCTGGGTCTGCCCCAGGATGTGTCACAGCCCTGCCTGCCCAAGGCCACCCTGGGCTGACTGTGCCCCACAGGGGCTGGCTCTGGTGAAGCCCCCTGAGGAGCATCCTCCTGCTCTGCTGCTTCTGGGAGGTTCCAGGAACAAGGAGTCTGCTCAGCACCAGCTTCAGCCACCTCGCACAGGGGTGACGGATTGCAAAACTCACCCACTGACTTCCTGATCAGCCAGACCCATCCTCTCCCCGTGTCGCAACCCTGGGCCAGCTCCTTCAGACAGCGGTCAGGGCAAGCAGCTCCCCAGGCACGGCTGGTGGCCCCTCACTGGCCAGAAGAACCAGGCCTAGGAGCACCAGCCTGGCAGGGAGCAAGACTGAGGGGCTGCCCAGTGCCCAGGCCTGGCCCAGAACTGGGGGGCTGCATCCTTCCCCAGGCTCCCACTGTTCAATACAGGCAGCCACTCTCCATCGTTGTGTGTGCCTGGTCTTTCCCAGCAGAGCTGGGACAGCTGCACCAGTGCCCTGCAGCAGCCCCCAGCTCTTTGGGGAGGGGGACAGGATGAGCTCTCTCTGAAGCAGAGCAGGGCTGGGGACAGGCTCCAGCTAAGGCAGGATGGGCAGGGATCTGTCCTCCCGACATGCCCGTGCAGCTCCCACATGCAGGGAACTGATGCAACAGGAATAGCAGCGGCCTGACTCACCCTGCACCCACCTGGCCCCGCTGTGCTGGAGGTGGGACAGCCCCATGCTGCTCAGAAATGCCAAAGTAAAGCAGGTCCTGCAAGTGAGCTGCTCTGGGGGCCCTGCTGCAGTGAAACCCCAGCCCCAAGCTGCCCCCCCTCCTGCAGGAATCCCAGCAGCATCCATGCTGAGAGCATGGGAACACCAGTGGTGTGACAAGGTCCTGCTCCTGCTGCAGCCACCATTCACCTCTCCTGTGAAATCGCAGCCAGTCCACGGGGATCAGGGTGCAGGAGGTGGGGGGTGACATCCAGCAGCAATATTCACAGCCACCAGCTCTGCACCCCCCAGGAGCAGCCCCTCACCACAGCACCCACAGCAAGGCGAGAGCCCCTGCACAGGCGATGGAAACCTTTCCCCAGCCACCACACCCACCAGAGCCTCCTGACCTATTACTTAACCCGAGGCTGTACTTACTCCAACACTCTTGTGCAACATTGCTCTCCAGTCCTGGCCAGGAGCCTCGGTGGCTTTGTCAGGAGGGCTGAGCAGGTTGCTGCTGCCCCAGACAGGGTTTTGGCCTCCAGGGGCAGCCCCTGCCTTGGGGAGCACCGGGGTACTCAGGGCCCTTAGGAAAGGATGTGAGAGAACTGGAAAGCATCTGGCTGCAGGGGAAGTGCTGACAGCACCTGCACAGGCAGCACCACCATCACCATCCCATCCCAGCTCCTCCCCAGCACCTTTCCCTTCTCTTGTGTGCAATATTTACTTTGCAGTTACTTGCTTCCTGCAGTCCTGGCTCACAGGGAGGCTGTGCAGCAGCAGCAGTTTGGGATACGGGTGCAGAGCTGCTGCCATGCATGGGCCATCTACTCCTCTGTGGGGAGAGCAGCAGCCTCAGCACTGGGGGAACTCAGGGGGCTGATGCTGAATCTGCTCCCATGCACAGCACATCCATCACCACACCCCCAAGATGGTGCACACACCCCATCCCCTTTTCCACAGAGGAACCTTTCCCATTCCTGCCTCTGAAAATGCTTTAGAATGTTAGAACTAGGCTAGCCACAGCCTGGAAACCCCCAATGGGAGGAACCAGCTGAGTTCAAATGGAAGTTTCAGGGAGCAGGGGCAGCAGTGCCAGGGAGAGGTGAGCAAGCCCTGGAGAGCAGACTGGCCTGCTTGGAGGAGCCAGCCTCTCCTGAAGCTCAGCACGAGGTTTCAGTGGCACACACAGCTGACAGGATGAGGGCTGGGAAGCCCCTGAGCACAGGAAACCTTCAACAGGCCCATGTGTGACCTCCTTCTCTCCAACAACCCAGTGAGCTGACACGCAGACCTGACCCATTTTGGTTTGCTCAGGAGCACAAAGCAAACACTCAGCAGTTGCAGCAGGCTCTACCCCCAAGCCTCAGAAGTGCTGAGACAAAGGATGCACCCCAAAAACCCCCACCTTAACAGCCCCAGCACTCTTGGCATGTAGGGGAGAAAATGTGCAGCAGCAACAGTTGCAATGAGCATTCCCATTGCCCAAATCTCACAGTGAACTGGGGAAATGGGGACACAGAACCTTGTGTGAATGAAGGAGAAAATTCACAGCACAGCAGTGGGATTGTAGCTGGGCTTGCTGGCTGCCCCAGCAGCACTCACAGCAGTTAGGAGGAGTAAATTCCATCAGATCTGTCCTAGGGCCTGACCCTCCCAAACAGCTCCATGTGCCCCCCAGGACTGTCATTGCAACAGAAACTTCACAACCAAAGTCAGTCACCTCCAGCTCTTCGTCTCCTGCTTGTGATAATGAACTTCTGCACTGACTCCCTTAATTGTGTCTCAGTGGAGCTTTGAGAGATGCAAAAATAAACATTTACCCCCTCCACACATCCTGTAAAACTAGAATTACCTATTGCTTTTTACAGGAACACCAGCCTTAAAATCCTGCAGCATTTTTCAACTACAGATCCCATTAAGGACAGCAGCAAACTCCTCACCTGGTTAAAGGTGTGCTCAGATCCCTGACACACCACTCCATCCATCCCCCTCACCACACACGCACAGAGCCACGTGAGCTCTGTCACTGCAGTGACGTCCTCGGAGGGTTCCTCTCCCACAGTCAATAAAGACATTTCAGACTGTGAGGCTGCAGGTTTGTTTTGTCTCTGGGAGCACCTGCCTCCCTGGTTTCTCATTAACCAGGGAGCCACTGCCCTGTGGCAAATGAAGAGCACAAGTTTCAATACAGACCATAAAGTTATTTAACCAGAGAGATAAGAACGTGCTGTGCTGCAGTGGGGCAGGTGGGAGGGGAAGATCCTTACACCACAGTGTGAGCACCGATATATTCCTGCTGCACTTCCAGTCCATAACAAATCTTCAGAGCAGAGTCTGGACATGTTACCACTCACATATTCCATACTCAACATCTGACACATACACTGTAACTGGATAAAATATGTATTTATTTCCAGGCTGTGCTGTGGAACTGCCCCTTAAAGCCAAACAGTCCACGCTGATTCCAAAACTCCCAGGAGTGGGATGTGCTTTAGCACCTGGGACACCCACACTGTGGTGCTGAGTGAGAGCCAGCACTGCTGCTGGTCCCACCTGCCCTGCCAGTGCCTGCCCCAGGCACTGGGCAAGCCCAGCAAAGCCAAATAAACAGCAGACACTGCACATGCCCTTATCTGCCACAGCACATGCATGTTTTGGTCTCGCTGCATCGATTAACAGCCTGTCAATAACCAGCCCTCAGACTGCACACAGAGATCAAAGCCTGTCAGAGGAACCCTGGGGAAGAAGGGTAATTTCTCTGACTTTCCTGGAGAGCCAGCCAAAATGTTGAATGTTCCTTCACAAAGCCACCAGAGAGCAAATATGTCATCTCAGCAGTTTTTATTTGTATATAACACAATTCTTCCTTTGCCATGGCTGTCACATGGCTGTTCAGTACATGACTATACTGCATAGTGATACAGAAAGTTCAGCAAGTGTCAGCTGGGGAGTACAAAATGTTAATCTTCTCATTGCAAGAGAGGCAGCAGATAGCAGCATTCCACCAGAAACCCAAACCCACCTTTGCCAAGTAACATATGGCTGAGGTGAGAACAGCATTGATTAAAACTGCAAGCAGCAAGGTGCTGAACAATAACATTAAAAACCATTTTTTTTCCTGTCATTTACAAATATGCAAAGTATCGGGTTACTTAAAATTAAGAAGCATTTTGCTTACTAACATGAAACATTACTAATTTGTAATGTATCATTATTAACCAGGTATACAGGTTCCTGTGTCCCTGTGGTCTCATGGCACATGGTGCCAGTCTGGGCAGGTCATTCCTCGGACGTCAGAGGGAAGAGCAGGAATAGACAACACTGTCCCCAGGAGGGTTTCAGGACCAGCTGCCTTCCACTCTCCCCCTTCCTAATTTGCCACTCAATAACCTTGGTTTAACCACAGAAGGGCGTATTGTATTTAGAAAACAACAACACACACAGATACAATGTGTATCAACAAATCAACTGCTTCTGGCCTGCAAGTGCCAGGAACATTTCTGCATCCTGAGCACAGCAAAATTCCAGGACCAGAACCAATTACTACAGCAATTGGTTTTGCATATTTCAAATCTCTTATAGTACCTACAATAGAAAATATCTTACAGAGTAAGAGGAAATGAAACAGGAGCAGTCTTGCCAAATAAGTCTTATTCTACAGTTCTGGATGCTGCTCTAGTTGGGCACAGCCAAAGGGGACAGGGGAATATTGGTGAGGAAGAAGAAGCAACAGCTTTACAGCACAAAATATTACACCTCCTCAGGAAGGCCCCTGGCAGCAGTCCAGATGTGACTGCAGCTGTTCTATTGCTGTCTGAAGGCAAAAGGCACATCATAAATCCTTGTCAGGGCTGTACAGAGCCAGCCTGGGATGGTGACAGTTCCAGAGCAGCACTCACAGCATGCTCAGCTCACCCACCTGCTCTGGCCCTGCCGTTGTCAGCACATGCCCAACACACAACTCACAACTCTGGAGCAGTGTCCAGCTGCTGCTCCTGAGCAAGGACTGTGCTCCTGGGAGCTGAGCAGCTCACTAAGCACTTGTGGTCCATGTGGCAGCATTACCTCACCTCGGGAAGATAAGCTGAGGTGGGAGGGGTGTGGAAAACATCATTCAAGAAGCGCACCAGTAAAACCAGTCAGATAAACCCAGCTTCAGATTACATTAATAACCCAACATTTGCCACAGATCTGAATGGCAGGATTTAGTAAAGAGGCTTAGTCAGGACCTGACAATAGCATTGACAAGGCATTTGGGTCCTCAAAAACTAGCCTGAGGCTACTTTAAAGGTAGCACCCACTTCTCTCACATCCAGTTATGGACAATGCAGGAATTCAGGGTGTGCCACACTCCTGTGAACCCCAAAGGAACAGTCCTGCTCTAGAGCTGCAGCCTCCCTTCCTGCTCAGCAGCCCCTGGGGAAGGTGGGACACCAGGCTGTTCTCACCTCTCCCACAGGCATGCAGTCAGAGCTGGAGCAGAATTTGCTGTGGGCACACCACACCTGGCATCCAGCCTCCAGCTGGAACCCAGCACTTCCAAAGGAATAAGAAGGAGCACTCAGAAGGCACCTGTGGCAGCTGTGGAGGCAAAAACAACCCCTCAAGCTCTCCCCACGCCCAGCTGCCCTTGGCACCTGCCTCACATACCTGGGTTCTGGGCCTTGTAGGTGAGGATCTCTGCTGCCAACCTCTGGGGGTCCAGCAGCCGTGGGAAGCGGCTCATCACGGCATCAACCAGGTGTGGGTGGAAGATGCCGCACAGTTTGACGTGCACGCTGGCCCTCTCCTCAGCAAACTGCTCTGAGCCAGCCCAGGGCCCTGAGTCCCCATAGGGTGGCCCTGGGGCCCTCTGCACCCCACGGGGGTCCCGCACACCCGGGGATCTCACCTGGGGCAGCGGGTAGGGCTCAGACCAGAACTCCCGCGAGTGGGGCAGGGCAGCACTGAACTCACCGGGCAGGCTGTACTGCCCTGCTGTACCTGGGTGCACAGCCACCCCATAGCCTGAGAAAGAGTGGGGTGCTCCTGAGGGAGACATCTCAGGGCTGTACTGCAAGAAGCTAGCACCAGAGGAGGAGGATTTATGGGAGCCATGCTTGTAAGAGACCAGACCATTCTGCTCTAAGCTGGGAGAATGTGGGTAGGCAGGTCTCTGCCTACCACAGGTGCAGATGGCCACCTGCTCCGCATGGCAATGGTCACAGTGACTGGTACATCTGTGAGGCCACATGTCAGACAGCTGGTTCTCCAGAGAGCCAATGCCTGAGTCAAGATGCTCCTGAGAGATGTAAGACAGAGAGTCCATGTGAGGCTGCTGGTACCTGTCAGGGGAGACACTGCCTGACACACGGCCTTTGGCCTGAAGTGCAACGTCGCTGGGCTTGGCTTTGTGGGCCAAGCTCTTCCTCTCTGCAGACACCTTCTGTAAAGAGCTTTTGTCACTCTCCGTGGGCACAGAGCACAAGAGCTCTGCCTGGGAACCCCGTTTGCCCTTTTTCTCCTCCTTGGCACTGGTACTTCTGGTTGGGGACAGCCTTGCGTTGGCACGGAGTTCGTCAGCTAACGAGCGCTGGGGCTGGTTGATCCTCTCAGGATGGTAGAACTTACACTTGATTCCATAAGTGCATTTTTTCCCTGCAAGGAAAGCCAGAGCATGGCATGACCAGCTGGATTTGACTAGATTGTGAACAATGCTTGCAAAGACACCTTGCTCTTCACATAAAGAAGACAGGTCTTACCATAGGGGCACTGCTGTTTCTTGTGTTCTGGAACTACAGGTTTCTTCCTGAGGAAGTTATCCAGGCTGGGGCCATGACGCCCTAAAGGATCATCTGGAGGCATAAACCTAAAGAAAAACAAAACTCAGTCAGAAGCAGTTCACTTTTCTGACTTGAGGTTTGGTTTCTTCTCAAAGCCTCCTATTTAATTGAAAATCAAAAGCTATCTGAGCCCTACACAGCTCTCCCATCTCCTAAAGATATAACCCTCCTGCCACCCAGTCCACACCAGCACAAAATGCTTCCCTTCAGGCACAGAATGGGTTCAATACTTGGTTGTCAACCAGAATTAGTACCTGCTGCTGAGCCCACTAAAAATTGCCCTGTGAGGAAACTGCAACCTGAAGCTCTCCTTGGAGCAGCTACTGAGATGCCACCAACTTCTTTTGCCTTTGCATCCTACAGCATTTCATTACTTCTTCACCAGCCCTTTGCTCTTTCCATGCATCACTTCACTAGAACACGCCAGCACTCTCACAGATCTTTCTGAAAAGCCCAGGAAGGTGTGACCGTACTTGTCATTGACAAAGGAGTACATGAGCAGGCGCTCCTCGATGAACTTCTTCCACTCGGGCCGCTCGTTCTGCAGGTCGCGGTAGGTGTCGTTGGACACCACGATGCCGTCGGAATCGTGGGCCAGCCTCACGATGAAGCGGTCGTCGTAGCACACCACGCGCTTGCCGCCCACCCGCCGCGACGGCGTGAACACCAGGATCTTCTTCTTCTCCAGGTCACGCAGGATGTACTGGTCTGGAGCAAACACAGCCCTGAGCACACCCGAGCAGACCAAAGGCCTTTGCTTTTATCTGCGCGACATTGTAACTAAGCAGAAAAATTCATGTGGAGTCATTGTGCCTCCCTGCAACCCATCGGTGTTCTTGTAACTAAACAAAAAAGTTCACATGGAGTCATTCTGTCTCTTCGCAACCCTGAGTGTATCCAACCGTGCTCATCGCTGTTCTACGTTACTCAGAAATCTCAGCTCTTTGCAAGTTCAGCTCCCCTCAATTTGAATAAATCTGACTAAATGTGCTTCAGTTAAATACAAAGCACAGAGTCTGTCCCTGCTACAGGAAAAAGTCCAAGAAATAAAAGATAAGAAGTTAGGAAGCAGGGCAGCATTACCTTCCTTGTTTTCTGAATTACTCCAACTGATCCAGGCAAAAGCTGGCTTAGGGGAGAAGTTAATGACTAATTCTCCCTGGTCAGTTCAGCTCATTGCATCTCCTACTACTCAGACTTTCCATTCTGAAGTTAATTACTGACTTGGCCAGAACTCTGCAAGCTCACTAAGTGACAGAGCAGTCAGCCTGAACAGCTACTTTTGGTTTTCATATTTTCATACCTGTTATGAGCACATCTGGTCGGGGCTGCTCCTTCCTCCACGATGGCACGAAGACTGTGATATCCTTGTGTCCCCTGTCCCAGAACCACTGCACAGCCAGAAGGATTCCTCGGCAGGAGAACACTTCTTTATTCCCATGGCTGCAAAGGAGAAAATTAAGACTTTAATTCCTTCATGATTCAGTACACGCTAATCAGGCAATGCACAGAGCAAAGGGAGCCAGCAACTAGGACAAGCCCCAGTAAAGTGCTGAGGAGCACAGGCAGCAACCACAGGTGCTTGTCTTGTGTAACAACACCCTCACTCAGACCTGCCCAGCACCCCTGCTCATTCCAGCACCTCGGGATACCAGTAAACACCCAAACACTCACTGGGAGAGAGATGGCAGCTGGAACTGTTACAGCTGCTCTGCAACAGTCTCTGCTTCAGCCCTGGACTTCTGATGGTTATTTTTAGCCCAGAGCACAATGTGATCCGAAACCCCTTTGTGCTACTGTGACAGCGAATGCCAGTGGCTGTTTCCTGCCAGGGTGCACTGTACCCTCATTGGGGGTTTGCCTGCAAAGTTGTTCTGATCACTTCAGGAAAACAAGATATTTTATGCACTCGCACCTCAAGCAAAGAGGATTCATTCCACAACGGCTCAAAACCTCATTTTCAAATGCATTATTTGCACAAAATGGCAACATCTCCTGTGATCAGTGCTGGATGAGCGAACAGCTCATTGCAGTCGGAGAACAAAGTTTGATGACCTTGTCAGAAACCAGGTACTGATGTAAAAAGCTTCTTAATTATTCATTAGGTCATATCAATAAGTTTCCAGAACTTCTAGGAGGAAACTACCCCTCCTGTTTTACAAGCACTAGTATTTACAGTGCAATCAGCTCTTCTGCTGATAGTGGTTCTGGCAAGCTTTCAACACTTCTACTCCAGCCTGATCTATCACTCTGGGGACCCAACTGCCCGTGTTCTGTGACAGCATTCTGGGAAGATGCACTGCACCAAAGGGAGCTGCTCTCAGAATTCAGGCAGATTTTGCTCACCTGGGCACTGCCTGTCCCAAGTTTTACTCCTTCCACCTGCACCTGAATGACTTTTCAGCTCCCCCCACTCCTCAGCAGCCCCTCACCAGAGCCATTCCTGCAGTGGCATTGCTGCAGCACCACTGCAGAGAAGTTTCACTTCCCCTCCTAGCTTCACCCTTTCTTTGAAACAACAAAAAAAAAGCTGAAGGGATGTACAAAAGTACTTCTTCTAGAAGAATTCAACACTTGGCAACAGAACTAACACCTAAAGAGACACCTAACACACCTCCAGTAAGAATGCTAAACTACAGAAGGCTGACAATCACCATCAGAAGGTGCTCTAGAAGTTTTCTCTAATATCACACAGATTTAGCTGTAAATAGCCAGGCACAGGTTACTACAATTTTTTAGAGGTAAATGTGAAAAATAAATGCTTTATTGTGGATTTTTTTGGTTTATTTTGAGATGTTGGTAGTTTTTTGTTTTTTGAGTCCCTGCTACCAACCTCAAACCTCCAGAAGGCAGCTAATTGGGCCGATCTGATTTGGCAGCAGCCAAGGAAAAATTCCCTTAGAAGGAAGTAAAAGCTAATTTCCACTATGATTTGCATAAGTTTGTCAAGAGCTGTTGAGGGAGGCCGCTGTACACACTGCAAATGAATCAGCAGGGAACATCACACCATCAATACAGGAAGTTTCAGAATGGAATTCCCCTTCTAGCAAATTGCTTAAAAAAAGCCAGACTGCTTCTCTCATGTCAGACCCTGGGCTCTGGCCTGCCCTGACTCACAGCTGCTGTGATTTCCCCTCTGCATTTTGGGGTGACTTTCACCAATAAGAGGCTCCTTGTTAACAAACACAGCCAGTCCTGCTGGTAAAGTCCAAGCACTTATCCAAGGTAAACTTTGCTGCCAGAGTCACTTATCAGCCTGGGCTCACAATAGGCCATTTTCCACAGTGTTCCCAGAGCTGTGGAGAGGGTAGGAACTGGAACAGGTTCTCCTCAGGGACGCCAGGCACAGCTTTCACCCTCCAGCCCTGTTCCACTGCCATCACCATTCCTCATCTGCCCTGGGACTCATGGGCACAGCAGCCTGTGCCCCATCTTTCTCTGTTCTCAGAACTGTCAGCCAGGGCTTGGCAAAACCACACCTGCAAACAAACCTCCACACAGCACTTTCACCTCAGACAAACCTACTGCAGCCCACATGGCAGCTCCACCTGCACCCAGGGTTATTTTTTATAAAATCGGCATACACAAACATAAACAACAAAGGAGGCAACAGAAATAAGCTTTCAGAGCCTGGTGTGTTAAATTTCAAGAGCCCAGAACCCTCGCTGCGCAGAGGTAGGGAATGCATTCTGCTGGGGTTGGGGTGAGGGCAAGCAGTGCTCACCAACATGGGAGCAAGAGCCAGGGTGAAAACTGGGGACATCACATCAATAAATACCCAGCCCTGAGATTCTGGATGCTCCATGGATGCTGGGGGGCTCTGGTCACAGTGTCCACCAGGACCTGCTCCAGCAACACAGGGACATGAGAAGAGGATGAGCCACAGCCCTGCCTTGGTGACACCTTTGACATCTCATCGTTCTCTACCTTGCACAGAATTTGGAGACAAGTCTCCAATGGAGCTCCACATCACAAAGCCTTCTCTAATTAACCCTGTAATTATTTATTGAGCAACTTCCTGCTACGGAAACTTACACAAAGCCACTAGCTGAGAGGACAACGTCTCTTCAGTTATCCCCTGGGCGCTGGGGCACAGGAGGAAACGTCTGTTTCATAAGGAAGCTCTGCTGCCCTCACCACTGCCCCGTGACTGGTGGCTCGGGGCGGGCAGAGCACAGCAAACGTGATGCTCGTCCTCGTGTTGGAGAGACACCTCGGAAAGTATGACCAGCCCCCTTCCAAGCACCCAGGAGTGGCTGCTTTGAGGGACTCGCAGTTTTTCGCCTCCGAGCTCCGTGTGCCTGGCAGAGCTCACAGCGACAGCCCCGCGCCCACCCCGCACGCACCTCATGGCCACGTTGCTGCCATCGATGACGATGGGCTTCAGGTTGTCGCTCTCCGTTTCCTCGGGGCCGGGCGCGGGGGATTTGTTGCCGGCGCCGCCCCGAGGGACCAGCGGGGCCTCTCCGGGCTCGGGCGGGGCCTCGGGGCCGTCCCGCTCGGCCAGGCCGTGCTTCACCAGCTCCCCCAGCACCGTGTTGGTGTCGGCGCCCAGGCCCAGCTTCTGCAGCACGCCGCGGACCTCCTCCGAGGAGTAGCCGAGCTTGCGGAAAAAATCCACCCTCAGCTGCAGCTCGGGGCCGTCCGCGGGCCCCTCGGGGCTCTCGCTGCCGCTCATGCCCGCTGCGGGCCGGGCCGCGGCCGGCAGCGCCTCAGGCCAGCCCGGGGCGACGCTGCCCGCGCTCATGGCTCCCGGCGGGGGACTCGCGGCCTCCGCTCGCCGCCGGGACCTGCGGGGCGACAGCGGCGTTAGCGGCGGCCCCGCTCCCCGGGCCCGCTCCCCGCCCGGCCCGGAGCCGATCCCCCCGCGCTCACCGCGCCGCTGCCACCGCCGGGCTGCCGCTGCCTCTCCATGGGGCCGGAGCGGGGCGGGCGGCGGCCGCTGATTTATACCGGAGAGCAGCGCAGGGCGGAAGGGCAGAGCGAGGGGTGGAGCGGCCGCCGCTTCCCGGCCCGCCCCGGCCCGCCCAGCCCGGCCCGGCCCGGCCCCCGCAGCTCCTGCGCTGGTCCGGCCGGCGAGGCGGGGCCGCGACAGGGGCAGGGGCACTGGCGGGGCTCGGACTCGCTCACATGTGTCCCTTGCGTCCCCTTGGGGATGCAGGTGGCCGTGATTCAGCCAGTGGTGGCTTATCAGCCCGGGCGTGCGGGAAATATCTGTCACCCACCAGTACCTGTCCCTTGCCAAGCGCTAAACCGCGTCTGCGGACTGTATGGAACTGCAGGGGTTAAAATCCACATTGTGAAACGTGCAAAAAACTTCACATCTCTGACTCCTGATTAATCATGCCTAAACAATTTAATGAGGGTAGTTGCAAATTTGCTTCCCCGAGGCCATGTACTGGAGCCCAGCTCAGGAGCGAGGAGCTCTCCCAGTTACAGGAATACATTTGCATTCATCTTCCTTGTGGTTACCCCGAAACAATCATTTTTCCTTGTCTCTGGCCGTGTCTGAAACCGCACTGTGTGCTCAACAGTAACACACACACACAGAGTGAGATTCAGATCAGAGATAATCCTTACTCAGTTCCTAAGTAGGTGCTTTCCCAGCACTTCTTTCCCTTGGAATCCACTCCAGTCAGCATGAATTTAGCATTGTTTGTGAGCTTTTGCTTCCAGGCTTCTATTGCATCCGAAAGCACGGCCACAGATGTACTTCCTATAGGACATACCCCAAGGAAGAGGCACAAAGCTGAACCTCCTGATTTATGCAAAGCAGCGACAGCAGCCGCATGGCTCTAATTTGGTGAAAGAGAAGCCAGGAGAAAGGGAGGCTGTTGGCTTCTCCACCCAAAAAGTCAGAGGGAGTCGCATGCCGGTCACACCTCAGAGCTCCTCATGAGTGATTTGGACTATTTATTTTCTTTTTCACATTTGCAAACTGCTTTGAACAGTACTGGGTTTTTTTTGGTACTGAAGTGGAGGAGGAGGAGTCTTGCAGCTTCTGAGGGAATGAAGATTCACAGAACAAAGCCTTTGCTGGGATCGTGGATGCACTGAGGCCCTTCGACACCATGTACAAGGCAAGAGACTCTGCTTCTTCTGCATCATCCCCATCATCCCCTTTCTGCTGTGGCACGGGCTGCCAGCTGGCACTGCTGAGCAGGGCTCACGCCTCTGTCCCTCTGCGGCACACCTGTGGCCACAGGAAAGCGCTGGAAGTCCCCACCATAGCACAAGAGAGCACTGGGCTGTTCCAAGGACGTACCTGTGAGACCGAGGGGAGGACGGTGGCTGACACGCCCTCAGGATGGTCATTAGGAGCGGCCAGCAGCATCTCACCCTGCTGAGCTGGGAATTCTAGCGTGCAAAAAAGGAACTAAAGCATCCAGGGGCAGTGGGGTCCCCAAAGTGCTCGATGACAGCAGGAGCCCTGTGCCACGGATGGGCTCAGTCCCTCCCAGTCCTCCACCTCCATCCACCTCTCTGCTGACTCAGTGCAAGCTTTCCTCCAGCCTGGTTCCTTGCTCATGAACAAGTCTCATAAAATCCTGATGTCACGTTTTTCTAGGTATTACCACCCCCACACCCCAGATTTTGAAGGAAGAGCTCGTCCTCTGTCAGAGCCTTTCATCTCCCACTTATGAGCTGAGCACAGTCAAAATAGGTGATATTCAAGGATCCCATTATCTGCTGGTGGGGAAGGAGCCGGCCTCGTGCCAGTTCCTTGGGAAGTGATGCCAGCACTTTGCAACTCCTGCTAACCTGCCACAACCAGGAGCCCTGTCAGCAAAGTGGCCCCAGACCTGGCTGCTTACCCAGGGAAGCTCAAGGCAGCTAACTCACTTCTAAAAAAGGGCTAATTAAGCCTCATTTATAAAAGCCTATGTGGGACCATTATGTTAATTAAAGACAATTTAAATGGCTTTATTTAGTAGCATTTGGGAGTAAATTAAACTGAATTAAGGCCACTTTAATTCTGAATGAGAATTTTATGCAGAATTTTAATGTTCTACTTTAGAATTAGTTAATTCAATTTAATTTTCTTAAGAATCCTGTATGGGCAGACCCTGAGCAATGAGGTACCTACTGAGGTACCTGCTGCAAGCTGAGCTCATTCCTCAGCTCCCCTGGGAGCCAACAGGGCTGGGGCTGGCTGCCTTGGGATCCATGTGTTTCCAACAGCTTCGGTGTCCTAAATGCCTTGCTCATCTTGAGTGGAGTGACTGATGGCTCATCTCACTGCACTCACCTACACGTGCTCCTGATGATGAACTGAATCCTCCCATCACCTGCAACTCAGGGACTCGACAGGCTGGCAGAGCTGCCTCTGGATTTTCTTTTACAGCGAGCAATATAATTTATAACAGAGGACTCAGCACATTTTGGAATTAAAGGAAAAACAAAAGATGATTTATGCCCTTTCTTTGGAAGAGGGTCACCATGCCTCACGAGGAAAGCTGAGCAGTAATGCTGGAAGCAAAGCTGAGCAGCATGCCTTTATGGTTGTTTTCACAGTGCAGCCACTCGGGTTGGTGGAGATGCTGCCTGAGAGACCATCTGCTACTCTGACTGGCCTTGATAAAGAAATCTCTGATGGCAGCACCATCATGGGTTGCTGGAGTGAGAGCCCACCAGCTGAGCAAAGCCCCGGGTTGGACACATGCCCAGTGCAGGCACTGGGGAAAGGTTCCTTCCACTTGTATGTTGGGCAAGAGCTCCTGGCCTCCAGACCCCAGTTCTGTGTGCTGTAGTGATTCCAGAGGAGAAACAAAGCTTAGATCCTCTCAGAAAAAAGGAAAATTTAAGGGAGGACTAGAGGAGAAGCTTGTCAAGGACGTGCAGAACTCATGTTTGGAGCCTGGTTACCTGCAGTCCTTGTCACTCTTCTTGTGGTGCTCCCAGTGCTGCCTTCACCCACGGGTATGGGATTCCTATGCATCTGCAGACAAGTAAATGGATTTTTCTCTGAAACGTTCTACTTGGAACTCATTCCATGAGTTTTAAGGAGATCCTTGTAATCACTCTGCAGAGTAACTACTCCCTGAGTAGCCCGAGGGCTCCTTGCAGAGCAGGCATGTTTCTGAGCTCTGGAGGAGAGTGTGTGCTCCTAAGGGACCATTCCAAGGAAATTTATTTGGCTGTCACTGTGTGCCTGACTAGACACAGCCTTAGGTACTCCTCCAAGTAAGCAGCCTTGATCTCTACCTTTGGTCTTAGTGATTGATGGCATTAAGTTATAGGATGAGCCTATTTCCTCAGTGACAGATGGATTGGGCACACCCAGACAATTTTTTTCTCATGCACTTTTGTCAAGGAAAAGAGGCATCCTTCGAGGGGCTTTTGGGCTATAAATCTGTTATTGCTGAGGGCTGAAGTGACAGAGGCAGCAGAAGCCTCACCATCACCCGGGCTGTCACCAGGGCTGTCTCAGCTGGGCCTGGGAAGGCAGTTCCTCCACACCCGTGTCGCACGGTCGGACACGAAAGAATCAGGCAACTCAGCAGGTCAGTGCCACCAAGGCTGGGCCAGAGAGAAGAGCCTAGCCTCTCTTTATTCTTTCATTTACGTATCTTTACATAGACAATCATGGATTGGACAATGAGGTTACCACCTCTCTAATTTTATAGGGTACAGTCTATCCACCTTCTCCGCTTTAGAAAAAGGAATGAAAAACAATACTAAAAGTACAAAACAATCTTTGGCCAGTTACATAAACATGGACTACGTTTACACAAAATCTATGAGAACTTTTACTACAAAGTAAAAACACAGCACACTGCAAAAATCAGGGCGACACCCCTGAGCCAAAGCCAGGGGGGAACAGTCCCACTGTCCCTGCTCAGGATGCATCAGGGATTCAATATCTGATGACACCTCCCCTTTGTCATCACCTCATCCCAGCATCATGTACCCAGCAGCACCCAGAGCATCCTCACTCCAGCAGCACCCTCTCTGCTCTGAAGCAGCACTCATGGCTCTCCAGACAACCTCGGGTTCCCAGCAGCTGGGTCGAGAGCAGAGAGAAGCAACAAATTCAAGTAATAAATAATACTGGGGAAAACCGAGCAATTGCGCAAGTGGCTGTGACAGCAGCATTTACTGTTTTGCTAAGCTCTTCCCAGCTGCGGCCTCTCTGCCGGAAAATGTCACTGGTCCCCTTATCCAGAAATATCCCTGCCTGCTCAGCCCCAGTTTAGTTTGGATGCAGTGTCTGCAGCTCTGGATTTGCTGTACTCTGACATGCCTGGAAGCACTCGCTACTTCAGAACTAAGAGAATAATGGAAGTTGAACAAACACTCCATGGTATTAATGTAAGATGTTTAAACAGACAGTCACAGAATATTTTATCCCACTCAGACTAACGTGAAGAGCAGAAGATTTATGCCTATTGCTAAGCAAATACCTCCTAAGAAGTCACATCCATCTGTGAAGTGGTTTTTGTTCTGAAGAACTGAAAGCAGAGCAGGAGAGTCTGCTCTGAGCACCCAGGAAGTCAGGGAAGGACGTGGCAGCCCCTCTGAAGCCACAAACCCAGTGGTTCACTCCTGGTCGACTTTGGGACCTTCTCTGCTAAGTGGGCTCATCATGAACCTCTTGGGAGCACAGGCTGGGTTTCCCCAATGCTTTTGTTGGGAACGGGAGGTCCATACACATTGCCTGTCAGGAAATTCATTTCCTCCTTCTCCAGGCCGGGCCGGCGGGGTCAGCAGGGACCCTGGGCACGGGTCCCTGGGGTCATGGGGGCAGTGTGGCCATGGGGGCCGGGTTGGTGGGGTCAGCGGGGACCCCGGGCACGGGGCAGTGTGGCCATGGGGGCTGTGTGGCCATAGGGGCTGTGCGGTCAGCGAGGCCGTGTGACCATGGGGGCCGGGTCGGTGGGGTCAGCGCGGACCCTGGGCACGGGGCCGTGCGGTCACGGGGGCCGTGTGGCTGCCTGCGCAATGTGGGGCAGCGGCGGCCGTCCCACGGGACGGATGTGTGTCAGCGGGACACAGACAAACAGCCGCGGCTCCGCTCTCCCCTCCCGTGATGTCAGCGCCAGCGGCCGCTCCGCTGTGACTCAGGAGGTGTCAGCGCGGTGGCAGGCAGGGAGCAGGAGGTGGCTCCCACCTTCTCAGGCTGCACCTGGAGAAGGTGTTAGCTGGCTCACGGAGCAGGGGAAAGGTCGTTCCCGATGCCTGGCACGGCCACGGGCGCGGACAAGGCTGAGCTGTGCGGTAGCGGAGGGCAGCGCCGCGCTCGCAGCCCTCGCAGCAGTTGTGCAACGCTGGCCATGCAGCCGAGCAAACAGGACCGGCCTCTCCCTGCGCTCGCACTGCTGTGGGAACAACCCAGCAGAGTGAGGCAAGACCGTGCTTTCGCTGCCTTGGGCTGGGGATTTCCCCGGTGCGAGACGTGTCGCGCTGGTGCGGGGCTGGGGCAGCGCCCGGCTCTGCCTGCTGATGGGAGCCGTGGATGTGCGCGGTGTCCGGGCCACGGGGAGCTCCCCTGGCACAGCACCGTGCTCAGGATGCTGTGGCTGAAGGCTTCGGCCACTGCTACCCCCGGCCCAAATCCCGGTTCTGCTGCTGTGCCGCAGTGGGAGAGCCCAGCCCGGCCCCAGCCTGTCTTTCCACTTTTACACAACCGTGTGCAGGAGTGATGCATTTATTGCAAAACCGTTTCTGGAGTGGAGGCTCAAGAGACACAATATTCAGTGTGTGGGATCTGAGGTCTGTTTGTCAGACAGTTTCAGTTTAGACCTCGCCAGTCTTAACATCATCCCAAGCCCACACACCTGATTCACAGCTGACATCAAGGAGAGGGGCAAAGAAGTGACTGCACTTTTGTTTTCCTCTTTGGGAGAACTAATCCTTTTCCGAAGAATCAGATTTGCTTTCTCAGCCTTCCACCTAGAGGCCTAAGCGAGGCTTTACAGTTTAGTCTAAATGTTGATTGATTGTCCCGGCTCCCTGGAACGAGCGCTTGGGATGAGAAGGATGATGAGATGCAGAGAGCAGGTGAATGAGAGGACAGGGCTGCTTAATGCCAATTCCAGTCCTGCTGATAAACGCATGTTCTTTGCTGTGCTTCTCTGTCCAATCTGATGTGCAGAAATTAAAACTTGTCCTTTGGTTTATAATCTTAAATTCTCTCTGCAGTAACTACCAGCACATTCTGATTGCTCAGAGCAGGAGGTGGATTTGTTGTGCCTCACCCCTGTCCCTGTTTGTGATCCTGCCTCTTTGCAAACCTGGAAGAGCAGCACATCCATCCCTTCTTCCCTGCTCCATGCAGTGCTTCTGTGAAGGTGAAAAGTTGCTCATTTAGCAGCAATAATTGCATTTTGGTAGAGCACAAATTTTCCTGAAAACCGGAGGCTGGCATTTGGTTCCCATTTAGGTTTGCTTTAACAGACACTCATTAATGTGCTGATGAAATTAAAGGAAAAACCTGTGCGTGCACAGCTCCTTACAGCAGTGACCCAGCAGCCTGCTCTGACTCCTCAGGAGGTGCTGTGTCTCTCCAGCAGCCTCATTTTCTGGGTTTTACTGTAATCACACGCTTCAGGCTGCTCCTGCACAGCCACGACCCCCATGGTCCTGTGAGAGGGTCTGCAGAGCTGCCCAGCTCTTCCTGGAGAGGAATGCTCTGGGGATTGGGGCTCTGAAATTTCCAAAGAGATGTCTTTGACTATTCCTGAAGGGAGCAGCTGAGCACCTCCCATTGCAGTGCTGCTGGGCTGGCTCAGTGCTCTGAGCATCACTGGGTAACACTGAGATGGAAGATTCCCGAGCAGTAAATACTGATCCATTTAACACGACTATAAAAAAATCCATGCCAATAACCTGTTGCAGCTTAAGGCATTTAAACAATTCTCTGTCTTTTTGTAATTCTCTGTAATAATAATTAAATGACCTTTAAAACGGCAGTGGGTGGAAAAATTGTGCAAAGCTGAATAGCAATTCAGCAAGTGCTGAGGAACATTGAAAATTAGGTAGAAAAAACTTACTTTGATGTTAAGGGAAGTGAAGCAATCAAGGCTGAAGCTGGAAGTTTGTTCTCCATTTGTGCTGATTTACAGATCCCATTGGGCAGAATAAATATGGGATCACTGAGCACCC
The DNA here is from genome assembly GCA_034509425.1 of Eopsaltria australis. NCBI lineage: Eukaryota > Metazoa > Chordata > Aves > Passeriformes > Petroicidae > Eopsaltria > Eopsaltria australis. Next base: position 600,494 of record JAVTVJ010000520.1, read on the forward strand.
AAGGGAGCAGTGAACACCTCCCCATGCACAGGAGCTTCCACTGGCCTCAGCTCCCTTTGTGCTCAGTGCAAGGGACAGCAGAGTGGTGACAACAAGTTTGCTTTGCCATGACCAGCAGCTTTTGAAGAGTGGTTGAAGCTGCTGAGGGCTTTGTTCCTACTGAGAATCCCTCATGAGGAGCTGCTTAAAGCTCAAACACCAGGTCTGAAAGACAGGGATGGAGAGGAAGGAGCTGGTCCCGCTTCCCTGTACCCACCTGCCAGGCAGCAAAGGGCCCCTCTGCCCTTGTTGCTTTGAGCACTGATGGTTTCACCTTGCCAGCCATCAGCGGGGCTGGGGACACACGGGGCTGGGGACACACACGGGGCTGGGGATGCACACAGGGCTGGAGACACACAGAGCTAGGGACACACAGAGCTGGGGACACAGATCTGGGTGCACACAGGGCTGGGGACACACAGGGCTGAGGATGCACAGGGCTGGGAGCACACAGATGTGGGGGTGCACACAGCTGGAGGGCTCCTGCGCGCTTCACCACAGATACCCGGGGGTGACAGAGGGGACAGAAGCACTGGCGGGTGACAGAGGCCAGGCCAGGCAGAGCCTGCAGCGTCCTGGGAGAGGAGCTATTGCTGCGCTGCCGCTGGCACAGCCTCCATCCTGGTATCGCCACTTCGCAGCCTTGCGCTGGGTTTGATCCCTACAATGCAGGGGATTTATCTCTCTCACTTTCATGTGCCTTTAAGGAAACACCACTTTTTATCTCGTTTCTGCTGCTTTTTATCATCACAAAGAGTTTTTAATGAAATGAGAAAGCGTCTGTTTCTGTGGGCCGGCGTGGCGTGGGTAATTTCAATATAAAACAAACAAGGCGGCTTTCAAAATTAAAATTTTATGTGTGGCATTTTCTCATTTAACGGAATGCACAAAGACGGGCAAAACCAATTAACGGGAGGTTGAGACTCAGCAATTGGCAAAATTAAACAACAGGACTCTGCAAATGGAATGATTTGTTCAAAGAAAGCTGGAGAAGGGGAAGGAGAGGGGGGCGGAAGCAAGGCTGTGATCAAAAATCCACCACCTCTTAAAAATAGATGCAGACAACCTGCTTCTTAACTCATGTTCCTCACATGGGCTCCAGAGCCCCACAGGCAAGGAGAAAACTTTGGGGAATGGCATAGTTTGGGAACACCAGCTTTGGGGGAGAGCTGGGGATGTCCCAAGTCAGGGCTTGGATGCTGTGAGTGGCAGGAGATGTTGGCTCGCAAAATGTACCTGCCCCAGAGCAGCAGCTTGTGTCGGGTGCAGGGCTGCTCTAATCACCCTTTAGAAGAGGGCTGCTCCCATCCCCAGATTTCCCTCTGCTTCCAAATCCCCTCCCACCATGGAAAAAATCTATTCCAGGAGGAGCTGAGCTGGAGACAAGAAGGAAACCAAGAAGGGGAGGCTGGAGTTGGCTGAGCAGGAGCAGAGGCAGCCTCTGCCCCTGTACAGGGCCGTGATCAGAGGAACACAAGGGGGCTCCAGGTGAACCACCTGAAAAGAGAGGAAGGGTGGAATTAAGGCTAATCACTTACCATCAACCATCAGCCGGGGCTGTGCCTGCAGAGTTCAGGATTTACAGTCCCTGGGAGCCAACCTGAGCTGGGCTCTGATTGCTGCAATCACTGCAAAACGGGGCTGGGGCTTATTTTCCTGTTTAGCTCATAATTTGTGGTGTGAAGTGCTGAATTCTTTAAGGTGAGAAGGTGTAAGGACCATATTTAACCGGGAATTTAGACCTGCTGGGTCAGAGCAAGGCTGAGTCCTTCCTCATCACACAAGTGAGTCAAGATTTCTCTTGGTGTGCTGCCTTTTGCTGGAGCCCCAGAGATCACAGTGGGATGATTTCACACTGTGAGATTTCACAGTGCCTGGCGAGTGAAATGTGGAGCAGCATTATTCCCTGTGCTTCCAGCTCTGGTTTCCACAGAGCCACTGATGGAGAAGACAAAAGTCACCAACAAAGGGCAGCAGCCATCCAGCCTTTGCACGTGGCTTAAAAGAAGATGCAGTTCTTGGGGGAAAGAAGTTGAGAAGGGATGTGCTGAACCTGTAGCAGCCTGGGCAGAAAGAGATGGTGCACTTTGCACCCTCTTACATAGGAGACAGAGCAAATGTGGCATTATTTCAGTCCAACTTTATTTGTGGCTGGCAGTCTGGAGGTGTCAAATGAAAGCAGGGGGAGGACACCAGCTTCCAACCAGAGGGAATCACCCAGTGGCTCTGGTCCAGCCTGGCCACGGGAGCACCTGCAGAGCGACTCCCTGGGGCATGGGCATGGAGCAGGAAGCTTCTGTGTCTGAGAAATGAAACTTCCCTGAAAGGAGAAAAGCATGGCTGTGCAAAGAGAGGAGCAGGCTGCCAAACCAGGTAATCCATCTCCGGAGCGTCGGCGTCAGGATGATTCATGCCTTCCAATTTACTCCCGGCTCAAATCTAAAGTAAATCAGCCCAGACTGTTCCCGCCCCGTGCCGGGACACGGTGTCAGTGTGGAGAACATCCCACCCTGCCCATCCATCGCGCTGGGCTCCCAGCTTCCAACTTTAAACTCTGTCCTTCGCAATTAGAGCCCAACTCTTTGTTTGTTGATAGGTGACAGGAGGAGAGGAGGTGCCCCGGGAAGCAAGATGGGATGTGAAAAGGGATGATGAGAATGGATTTTTTTTAATATGCTGCTCAGTTGCTTTTCTGCAGCAAATCTTTTCACAGGAGAATAGCTCAGGAAGAACGTTATCAATATTAGTTCCCACCTGTAATAAGAAAGTTGTCCAAAGTCTTAATTACCCTTAAAACTATTTACAATTCTCTTGCCACCATCTGTGGCCTTTCTGCCAGTCCTGATACCTCCAGCAGCCTGGAGCCAGCCCCAGTGGCACAGAGGGAGAAGGGAACACGGGAGCAGCTCTGTGCATCCCTCTGCAGAGGGAGTGGGCTGGCCCCTGTGCCCCAGCACAGCCCCCTGGGCAGTCTGCACTGCAGGAAAAGCTGCAGAAACACAGATTCTGGCTGTTCCCTTGCTCTGACATCCCAAACTTCATTACAGCTAATTTCTGCCACGGGGTGCTGAGGGAAGGCAGGCTGGGAGGTGCCTCGTTCTGCCGTGAGTGGGAGCAGGCTGTGTCCCCCAAGCTGCTCCTGCTGCCCATGGATCCTCTGCTGCAGGGACTGCACAAAGCAGGTTGTGGCTCTGCTGCCACCGTGCTGTGTCCTGCAGCCTGGGGGACTCAGCCCTGGGGTCAGGGGGATGTGGGTAATGAACCTGGGAGCACTGACACAGCTCTGAGCCTGCTAATGAGCCAGAGACGTTTTAGGCACTAACTCACTTTATGATGAGAGTGCTGCTGCTACTCAGATTAAGTATTTATCTACTTGTTTAATGCAAATCAATAACTGAATAACTGTTTGATGGGGCGGTGGCAGTTGTGGAACTGTGCAGTCGTTTGTAAGTCGTGTTTTAATGCCTTTCTAATGAGCAATATCAACTCCTCACCACTCAGGCCGTGCACTGAGAGCAATGAACCCAAACACACCATCCTCAGGAGCTTTCCTTGGTGTTCAATACACTCCTGCCTTCCAGTCCACTCCTTTCCCTGTGTTAGAGCAGGCTGGGAAGAGCTGGCAGCAAAGCCACGCCCTAGTGGGGTCTCAGCCCAGTATTGACATGGGCTGGGAACTGCTTTGACTTGTCCTCTACCAGTCCTGCTCTTTGCAGGAGCTGTACAAGCTATCCCTTAGAATCTCATTTTCGTTTTGCTTCAATTATTTTGTGCCAATAAGCTTGGAAATTCTTGGACAATGGGACCTGCCTGTCTGGGTAGGTCACAGCATACAACAGAGCTCAGCTGTGTGTTGAAGGCAGGGCCAGCATCTGGGTAGGGAAAGAGTCTGGGAGGGAAGGGAAGGCCCTCAGGGTGCCATCTCACCCCTCTCCCTGCTCCAGGCCCCACCCAGTTGCCTCTGATGGACATTTTTTTTGGTAGTTCCTAAAAGGATTGGTGAAGGAAATGTTACAGCAGCTCTCAGGCAGCACATCCTGCAGACACAGTTCTGGAGCTGTGCCTCCAAAGTGTCCTAGAAAGGGTCCCCAGAAGAACTAATTTCCAGCTGGGCTGGACTTTATGTACTCCAACCATGTTTAATTTGCTGAATATTTCACGTTGCTGTTTTTGGTAGCTCTTCAAACTCCTCAAGAGTGAGAAGACAAACTTTTCCATCTATTATCTTGGGCCATTTTGCATCTGTTACCCCATGGCTGCAGTCCCAGTGCTGGAGGCACCATATGGCTCACATTGTCATTAGACACAACACACACAAGGAGCAGCAGGACTGAAAAAATGGCCTGGAATTCAAATTCCCCTTGTTGCTAACTGCAGAGTAAATGACTAAGCCAGAGGGACCAGGTATCACTGCAGTGGGCAGAGGGTGTTTGTTTCTCTGCTGAATGAGCCCTGAAGTATTTTGATATTGTGTCTGATTTAAAAACACAGGAGTTGCTCCACTCGTGGTGCAGCACAGTGCTGCCTCACACAGTGCCTAATGAGAGTGGCACAAATACCAGAGTGCTGAAACAGGCCCTAAATACCACTTACATTTCCCATGAGATGGCAAATAAGAGTGTCCCTGAAGGGAGCTCCTTCTGGGAAGTACTGACACAGTGAAAATAACCTGCTCATGCAGCAAACCTGCAATTAGAGAGGTACTTGGGTGAGTTGCCTGTCATCCCCAGCAGAACATGCCAGGTTCAGCTGCTCTTCATCCCCAGCAGGACATTTCAGGTTCAGCTGCTCTTCATCCCCAGCAGAACATGCCAGGTTCAGCTGCTCCTCATCCCCAGCAGAACATGCCAGGCTGAGCTGCTCCTCATCCTCAGCAGCAGAACATGCCAGGCTGAGCTGCTCCTCATCTCCAGCAGAACCTGCCTCAGCCTGGTGTAGTGGAACTCAAACAGGGGCCGCTCACATTCCACCTCTGATTCCATCAGCAACTGCTCTGCGGTGAGGATGGACAGGTGTTTCTCCATCTCTGCAGCGAGGAGATGGGCAGTGGGCTGTGACACAGCTCAGGAACAACCTGCAGCCCAGACCTCTCTGGTCAGAGGTGACTGCATCAGCCCAGCCTGTCCATGCTCCCTTTTGTGCCGTGGTTGAACCCTGAGCAGGCTGGGCTTTGACAACCATACAGCAGCAGTTGGAGGATGCTTCCCACTAATGAGATCTCTGAGGGTTTCTGCCTTCACCCTTCCCTGCTCTTCTCCCTATTTGCAGTAGCAGCAGGGCTGGCACTGCCATCAGCATCTCCTGCTAGCAGGCAGCTCCCAGCTGCTCGTGGGGGGAATGTGCTGTGGAACTTGCTCTGGAAGCTGAGATTCAGCATTAAAGGGTCTGCCTCCCTCTTTGAAGTTGAAGCTAAGAGCGGGTTAAAAGAGTGGCAGTTTGAGTGGGAGCACACGAGAGCAAACTCCTGAGGTGTGCTGTCACTGCTCACTGGATCCCAGGACCACATGGATCCCTTCCTTCTGATGGTACCCACATCCCAGCAGCTCCCTGTGGCACTGAGGGACCTCCTCGTGTCCTTCTCTGTCAGGTTCCATCTGCACAGGACAGGGCTTGACTTGGATTCCAGCTGTGGTTTCCTGCACTCCATTTTATCCCTTTGCGTGGAGGTTTTTTGAAGACTCGCAGCCTTCTTTGATCTCAGAATATTGCTGTAAATATTGCATGATCCTCCCTCAGCCTCCAGGAAACCCAGATGTTCAATTGATCAGATCTTAACACCGTGTTCGGGAACCCTGAAAAGCACATGAAATAATAAACTTGTTCCAGCGTGATGTTTCTCTGTTCAGGATCAAATTCAGGGTTTATTCATTATTCCTGACAGCTATTGCAGGAGGCAGAGCAGGTGAATAAAGGAGTTGTGGGCTGGATCTGCATGAGCTGAATGCAACAGGTCACACACAATTAATATTCAAATCAGTCTGATACAGAGGCGTGAAACCCCCAGCCGGCCAGCTCGCTGGGTGGAAAGCTGAGTAAGGCTGAGCCCAAGTTTTCCTAGAGTTCCTCATGCTGTTGTTTAGATAAGTTTAAATGAGCTGTGATTAAGCTAATTTCAAGCTAATTAACTCAGAAAGATATTCTCCACTTTTTAAAATTCTAAGTGGCTGTTCATTAGGAGCGAGCGAACGGGTGGGAGCTGCGTCACTGCAGCGCGAGGAGCTAAATGCAGCACGAGCAGAGTCATTACTGAAATATGAATATTTGTCATCTAATTAAAGGGCATAATTAACGGGCTGTTACGGTACTGCTGCCGTGGGGGTGCGTGCCCTCATGTGGGGCATGGGGCATTCCTGTCCTGCCCTCCTGGCACAGGGCTGGTGCTGCCAGACACCCCTGGGCTTGGCCCCGCTGCTGTGGGACCAGGCTCTGGGGATGAGGTGGCACTTGGGGACCAGCCCTTGGTCCCCCCCAGGGCACGGCCCAGGAACCTGTGAGGAAGCATCGCTGCTGGTTTGTGCCCAGGGCTCAAGGTCGTGCCCTCCCCGTGCCAATCTGCTCCAAAACCGAGGTGGAAAAGCCACCCCAGCCCTGCTCCTGGGACACTGCAGCCCAGCACTGCCAGGGGGATGAAAAATGAATGAAAACAAGATTGGGAGAAGTGGTGGGTTGGTCCTGGAAGACAGCTCTGTGAGCATGAGCCTGGCTGTGCTGTTGCTGGATCTAATGGCTTTTGCAGTTCAGTTTCTGGCTCACTGGAGCATCACCTGATGGAAGGCACAGAGGAAGGGCTGGGCCATCCCGGCGCTGCCACAGCCTTTGGTTCAGGCTGGGTGAGCAGTCGGGAGCTGTGGCTGCCTCTGTGCCTGCGGCGGCTGCCAGGCAGGCTGCTTGGAATTCCTTTCAGGGAATGTGCTCTGCAGGGACCAGGATCCCTCCCCCAGCCCCCCTGCACCCCTCTGCCACTGCCAAATCCCCCTTGGGCTGGCAGAGGGGCTCTGGCTGTGCCCCTCTCACAGAGCCTGAGGCACAGCCCTGTGCAGGAGCAGCATTCCATGAGCAGCAGGAGATGCTCAAGTAGGTGGTGATGACCCCTGCTTTAAAACCCCACAAAGCCATAACACAGAGCGTCATGAGTGCAGCACAGACATAGCTCTGAGTGTGTCATCACAGCTCAGGAGTTTTCCTTTCCTGCCCAGGTCATTCTGCATTGAATGGAAAGCAGAGAGCTCTTTATCCTCACGTCCTTCTCTCCGCAGCTCTTGTTCCGTCAACTGAAAAACCTGAAAATCCTCGAGCAGGTCATGAAACACAGTTACAATGGAGTGAGAGGCATTAGACTGAAGGATTGATCGCAGCAGCAAAGCCACTTCCCTCTGTTGTGCACATATAAATGAACCTGGATTGTGTTGAGCCATGAGCTGCCCCCACGGATGGCTCCTGGCACGGGGAGGGGGCAGGTGCACTCTGTGGCATCTTCCCAGGGTGCTGCAGCCACACCTGTCCTCTGCAGGCTCCTCTCTCAGCCCTTGGGAAGGGCCAGGGGGACCATCCTGCTCCTGGCAGGACCAGGGTGGCTCAGCTCTCCCTCTTCCCTTGGTCACACAAGTGCAGCCCCCCAGAATGTGGTAGCCCAGCTTTGGGTTTGCCACTGCCCAGGTCCTTCCAGCACCCCTCAGTGACATTATTGAAATTTCACAGTCATCAGTTTCAGAAATGATTTCCGAAATTTCCACTGCTCTTGGAGCTGTAATAATTCATCCCTACATTTTTCCCCAGGAGCAGGAGAGCAGAGCCACCATCCCCGGCAGCAGCTCCCTCATCTCCTGTCTTCAGGCTTTTCATTTTTTTGATAGATACAAATATCACTAACACCTCCCCAGAGCCTGCTGCCCCTTTGCTGTCCCTGCCAGAGAGATGGGAGCTTGTTGCCTTTTTCCCCACCTGGAAATGAAACTCGAGATAATTCTAGTAAGGAGGTACTATAAAAGGGGATCTTTATTGTGAAGGTCTTCAGGAGCAGTTACGGAAAGCTGTCCACAAAAACTCACCCTTCCAGGGGTGAGGACATATTTATAGGTTTTAGGAAATTAGCATAATTGATAAAAGCACCAATTAGGAGGACAAGTGGTGATGCAATTCCCCCCCAGGTCAAGCCCCTTCCCTGGAGTCCCCCCCTCAGCACTGACTGTGCTTTGTCCATGAAATGGATCTCCAGGCGCTGTTCCCAGAAAGAATCAAGACAGCACAGGGACCCTGCACTTACTGGGACTTGGAGCTCTGGAATTTGTTTTGTCTTTCTGCCTGGGGAAAGGCCATGGAAAAGTACTTGGAAAAGTAGCCACTAATACAGTGGGCTACAGAGTTACAAATGTATGTGCAAAGAATACAGAGAACATAGAAAAAAAGGCAAAAACCAAACTGCATCAATATACAAATATCACTAACACCCCTTCAGAGCCTGCTGCCCCTTTTCTGCCCCTGCCAGGGAGATGGGAGCTCATCCCACCAGAATTCTACGAGCAGGATTCCTCCTCCCTCCCCTCTGGCTCACGCTGCTGCCGGGGCACAATTCCCATGCCCAGGCTGTTAAGCTCAGTTTAACCACAGCAGCACAGCAAAAGATGTCTCCAAAGGGGAAAACAAATCAATGCTAAAATCTGTTTTGCCTAATAACCCAAAAGATCTTTTCTAGCAGGAGAAGACCCTGTTTGGAGCACGTACTCACATGAACTGCTCCTCTCCAGCCTTGCTCTCAAGTCTGCTCTGCCTCACCCGATCAGAGCTGCTGGGTTTGTGCAGCTCAGCTCAGGGCAGGGGCTGTGCCTGAGCTCTGCGTACAGGGCTCTGCAGTTTGATGCTAATTTGAGGTAATGAATTAAACTTAAAAGTCGTAATCTCCAGTTCTGCAATCTCTCATCTGTGCCTTCGAAGATTTACAGAAGGTTTAGTGCAAACTAATTCCTTGTGAGAGCTTGTTCTTGTGATTAGTAGCGATGAAGGGAAACGCCACCTGATTATTTCATAACTCTCAGAAATGCAAAGAGATTTTTTCCCCCCATTTGTATCCCTGCTTGCTTTAAAGAGAAGCAGCAGCAAAATTGTGGGAGAAGAGCAGGAAAACCATCCCAGTTTTGCCTCTGGCATTGAGCTCCAGCATCCCTTGCCTGAGCAGAGGGTGCTGCTCTACACCACTGCCTTAGGCTGAGGTAAAGGCTCTGCTGGCATTATGCAACCCCCCAAATTGGCACCCTGGTGGCACGAGGGGTGATGTCCCTGCTGAGCCCTGCCACGGCCCTTGCAAGCCCAAGGTCTCATTTCAAAGGGGACCAACTGAAAAGCTTAAAATGAAGCAAGTGCCGGGTTGGGCAGAGATGAGTTTTGTTTATTACTGGCATTTCATGAGGGGCTCTTTGGCATCCTGTGAAGTGCAAAGGTCTGGAGCTCCAGACCCAGGAGAAGCTGCTCGTCATCTGAATGTAATTCATAATAATCATGGCAGCATATGGCAAGTGACATTTCAAAGCATCTAAATCTCACCAAGGCACAGGTAAGCTTCCTGATGTAAAATATTCAGCCTGGTGCCATAGAAAATGTGAGAAAGGCAGAAAACCCAGCACTGACAATGCTGGGAGTTAGAAGAGAGTATCTGGAAAATGAGTCAGTCAATGATATCAAAGTTCACAAATTTAAGTGTCTGGGAGTGCACTTTCCTGACAGCTGAACATTTCCTCCAAGCCTCATCATCTTGTAACAAATTAAAGGCAAACAGGAATTCATCAGAGGGAACAGTCTCAATTGTTATAGCAAATTGACTTTAGATTATTGCTGGAGATGGAGTGGGGACAGGGCAGCAGCTCCCTGAGCAGGGTGTGAGCATGAGCAGGGGGACACCCACCCTCCAGCAGGGGTGGCTTCAGGCATCAATGGCAGAACCAGAGCCACTGCTGGGACATCTCTGTGTGACTCACCAGCTCCCCTCATCCCCCTGAGAGAGCTGTGACCCTTCCCTGGGCCCTGAGAGAGCTGTGCCTGAGGCAGAGACCAGAGACAGACCCGTGCCAGCAGATTCCTCCTTCAGGGGCCTCCCCACCACACTCCTCCTCACTCTGTGTCCCCCACCTGTGTGGGCAGGACATGACCAGCATCTCCCAGGGTGACAGAGCTTCTGTGAGCTCCTGTCTCCTGCTCCAGGAACCCTCTGTGAGGTGTCTGTCTGTCTGTCTGTGTGTCTGTCTGCCCGTGCAGCTCTGGGGAATTCTCCTCGCCTCCACTCCAGCTTCTGTTTGTTAATGTGGCTCAGCAAATAAATAGTGAGTTGTGGGTTTTTTACCATTATAAACCAGCCGAGATAAGAGTGGGTGAAAAATGACAGATGAGCGGAAACAAATCCTCCAGAATCATAAAAAGATACCAGAGGAGGGGGGGAAAGAAAGGCTTTTTACTGTGATTGTGCAGAAAATCAATAAAACCCCACTACAAGGCAGTGCTGCAGATAACAAGCAGATTATATCAGTTTTTGTGGAACATATTGTTCGGCAGGCGGAACACTCTCAGAGCCTGTAATGGTGCATCATAAAGTTTAAGTTAGTGTTGTTGGTGAGGAGATTTAAATAAAACCTAAATGCTGACATTTTGATGGTTATTATTTATCCAACAGCCTGAGATGTCAAAGCTTGTTGTCTTCAGTTTTCCGAGGAAGAGAAGCTCCAGGCAGAGCAGGCTTGGAGTGATGGATGGCCATCACATCCCACACCTCAGCATGATCCCAGGTGGATAGTCTCCCAGAAATAGCCTTGAGGGCAGCCACAGAGACACTCTGAGAGAAAATTCCTAGAGCAGAAATATCCACCTGTGCCTCAGACGTGAAGCCTGCCTGGCCACGTGCTCCCCAGGAGCATCCCCAGGGCAGGCAGGGTTCCAGCAGTGGGTGCTCCATGCCTGCACCAAAGCAGCCACGCTGATGCCTTGGAGTGGCTCCCTAGAACAGAGGCTGGACAAGGTTAAGAGAATAAGAGTAGGAGTTTATGAAAGGCCTTCAATAGATGCACCTTGGGCAGTCAGAGCCTCCCAGAGGCTGCACCCAACATGGACAATGGGCACGAGTTTTTCAGACAGAAATGAGTTTGGTCCATTGGCATATCAGGGGTTAATTCTCCAATTACAGCCTCAGGTAATGAAGTCACATTCCCCCAGTTTGCTCCCCCCAATTCATTTTTGTTCATTCTTTTTGGGGCCTGAGGCTGTGGGGTGTCCTTGGATCTCAGCCCCAGAGGGATTGTTCTGTCTGACCAAAATGTGCAGAGAGTAACTCCACTTTATCTGGAGTTTGGAGCTGTGCACTAATGCAATACAGTATTTGGAAAATATAAAAGCTAAAATCCTAAGGCATCGCTTTCACCAGCCCAGACTCCCCTACAAATCCACCCTGTACCCACTAAGGGAATCCATTGATGAATAGCCATTACATCCCACACCTCAGCACAATCCCAGGTGGATATTCTCCCAGAAACAGCCTTGAGTGCAGCCACAGAGGCACTCTGCCTTTGACAGAGAAAATTCCTAGAGCAGAAATATCCACCTGTGCCCTAAGGCATGCATGGGCTGAGCACTGACAGGACAGGCTGATGACTGCAGGGCTCTGAGGGTCACCCTGCAAATCCAGTGATCAATGCCATGCCAGTCACAGGGGAGAAATTAGACAAGCCTGAGCAGCCAACCTTCACCCCACACCTTGGTCATTGAGGCAATAGGAGAAATATTATTGGGGTTTAAAGCCAAATGGTTTTGCTCTGCCCACGGGAAGGCTGGTGCTCTCTCTCCATGGGATGTTCCTGACACCCTGTGCCAAGTGCAGCCGGTGCAGAGCGCTCACTCTTCTGCTAATTGCAAAGCTAATTGTTCTTACTGCAGAACCCATTACAGTGTATCGTTATACTGCAGTTAACGAGATGTTTGGATTAAATGGCTCACTAAAAGTCAATAAAAAGAAATTTGCTTGACTATTCCTTTAATTTTTCAGATGCAGCGTTAATTCACTGCTAATTCTCCCCAAAGGCCTGGATTCATTAAGCTGCTTAACACAGGTCTAATAAATGCATATATATTGTGCAAAGGCATCAGGCAGAACCCCAGAGCAGTGAGCATGGGGGATCAGAACCCCAAAATGAGGGATCAGAACCCCAGAACAGGGATCAGAACTCCAGAGCAGGGAGCGCAGGGGATCAGAACCCCAGAACAAGGATCAGAACCCCAGAGCAGTGAGCATGGGGGATCAGAACCCAAGAACAGGGATCAAAACCCCAGAACAGGGATCAGAACTCCAGAGCAGGGAGCACAGGGGATCAGAACCCCAGAACTGGGATCAGAACCCCAGAACTGGGATCAGAACCCCAGAGCAGTGAGCACAGGGGATCAGAACCCCAGAACAAGGATCAGAACCCTAGAGCAGGGAGCACAGGGGATCAGAACCCCAGAGCAGGGCTCACAAGGCATCAAGGGGGACGTTGCACAGTGCAGATGTCAGATGGGCACAGCCACAACCCAGAATGACCCCAGTGACAATTCCTGTCCCCTGGCAGGGCAGGGCAGTGTCACACTCTGCACCACAGCTGGGGAAAAGGGTGGCCTGGCTGAAAACATCCCTAAATAGTGGGGGAGAGAGTGCACCAGCCTTGCCAGGATTCAGTGTGAAGGGCACCTGGGGACAAGCAGGGGGTCACGGTGCAGTGGGGACACAGTGCAGTGGGAATCTCCACCCCTGGGCTGATCTGGCTCTCAGCAAGTGCCAGCACAGCTTGGAGCCACAGGACAGGTCAGTGACTGCTCACCTGGCCTGGGTCTGTGGCAGCCACTGCCTCACTGAAATCACCATTTATCTGGGTTTACTTGCATTTCCCTGCAATTTCTGCCAGCAGATTGCCAGCCTTTCGGGACACAGCAAAGTGCATCAGGAGCAATATGAATATATCTGTTCCAAAATTAGATGGAAGAGCTCGCAGCACTTTTAGAAAGGATCCCAAGCATCTGAATTCTGAGCAGAAAAATCTCGTTTCAGCTGTAATGAACTATAAAGAAGGAATAAATGCCTTTTATATGGGCTAGTCTTGCAAAAAACCATCCTCCTTCATTTGTCTCGTTGTGTGTGCTCCATGGGAAGCTGCCCTTGGGTTTCCACCAGCTGTGGAACAGAGCTGGAGCTTTCAGAGAACAGCCAGACATTGGTCCAGTCTCAAGAAGATTCAGGTGGACAGGGGTGGGTGAGAGTTTTCTGCACGAGAAGCATTTTCAAGGGCAAACGCAAAACAATCTGGTGAACACTGAGAAAATTTTACAGTGACTGAATGTGTAAAGGAAATCCTTTAGTCTCACTTCCCACTTTGCCTGGCACGGGCTCCTGACATGCTGCCAAGCAAGATATGACAGAGAATTATGCCTTTAACTACAAACAGAGGAGGGAGAAGCTGAAAAGCAGAATAAAGGGGCAGCCACTCTCCTATTGTCTGACGCTAGGCTGTTCCCGATGGCTCAGTCAGATACCCCGAGCTCAGAGAGAGATGGCAGGACTTGTGGTGTCACTGTTCTCTTTCCAGAAAGGTGTTATTGCTGTTTTTAAGACCACCAGCCTTCCCACAGCTCAGTCACCAGGGCTGCACTGAGTGCCATGGGCTTTGGGTGTCCCCTGTGCTGGCACTGTCACTGTCACTGTCACTGTCACTGTGGGGCTGCACCAGCGCTGAGGCTCTGCTGCCCCCCCAGCTCCCACCACTCTCCTGACATTTCTTGGGGTGTTTTGGGCTCCTTTGTTCTAGGACAGAGCTGCTGTCACTCTGCAGATGTGCTCCTGAGGAATAATGACACTGCAGCTCAGTGCCAGCCAGGGCCACGTGCGAAGCGGTGGCTGCTTCAAAGTGAGCAGGGGAATAAAGGAGATGACAGGAACCATGAAAGGCACAACATGAAATGGGATTTAACAGGAGTTCAGAGTCATTACCTAGATCAGAGTTAGACAGGACACAGCATCTCCAGCAGTCAGCTGTGTGCACAGAGCTGGCTGCCAGGTGTGGGTGCCCTTCACTGGCCAGGAATTCCCTTATGGAGAGACCCAAACAACGCTGACAGGTGAGGAAGCTCCAAAACCCCAAAGCCAGCAGGACTCTGCCATGCCATTCACATTCCCCGCAGTCACATCATCCATCCTGCCAAGAAAAAAGTTCCTGTTCCCTGGGACTAATCCTCAGTCTCATTAAGAGCAGGGCTGGATTACTAAATTTTTAACCAGGGGAAGCTCCCATGTCCATTACTGCCTTCCTATGTTTATTAAAGCAATAACTTTGTTTTTAAAAGGGACATGTTTCCCCTGAGCTCGCTCACGCTTTGGTGTCCTAATTAAAAAATATAAATTAGAGACTGAGCAGGTCTCGTGCTTCAAAGGAACATAAATTGGGTGGCTTGAAGTCCTGGGGAAAGTCTGAGCACAAAACACTCTGAGGTGGCTCTGCAGACGATGGCCCTGAGGTGAGAGCAGGAGGAAGGTGGAGGTGGAGCAGCACACTGCGGCCCTCACTCACAGCTCTGTACACTTTGGGGAAGTTCTGATTAAAATTTCATCACCTCCTCCTTCCACAGAGCAGAGGGGCCCTGCGGGCTGCTCTGTCAGCTGGCTCTGTCCCTGCCTCCAGAGCCTTGGAGGAGCAGCTGCTCCTGTGTCACCAGCCCCACATCCCTCCATGCTCTGCTCCACATCCCTGCCTTGGAGTTTTTCATCCCAGATCTGAGGGACAAGGAGGAATCTGGGGTGCAGATGGGGCAAGGGCTAACAAGGTGACCTTCCTTTGTGCTGTGCTGGCTTTCCTGCTCTGTGTTTTGCCTGAACCAATCTCACACCTCCTACAAGTCCAGAAAAACAGAATTCAGTGTTTGGCCACAAAAGGAGAATTCTGGTGGTTTGATACAAAGCTGTGTTTATCCTTAGGTTCCCAGGTACATTTTTATAAATGCACTCACATATATCCACACATACATGAGCACATGAACCCCTCCATCCCCTGGGCCTGGCAGTCCGAGCCAGGCCAGCAGCTCATCCATAAACATCACACACATCCACCTTCAGCCGGACTTTGCTCTGTTATCTTCCCGTTTCCATGGCAATAAAAGTAGCTTCTGATAGTGGCTATTTCCTAAGTGCTGTGAGGTTTGGTAATTTTAGCAGCATTATAGCACAGACTTCAAATGGCCAGAGATGCTCAGGGTCACTCTGGCTTGGGTTTTGAATTGTGAGTGGATGTGAGCAGGTCCTGGAGTCCAGGAGAGTTTTTTTCTGGTTATCCTTGGCTTATTCCTTGTACTCCTGTTCCCAAGGGATCCACAGGACTCTGTTCAGTCCCAGGCAGGTTTTGGGACTGGTGCTGTTCGAGGTGTTGGGGTGACTGCAGGAAGGTCTCAGCTCACCTGAACCAGCCTCACAAGCAGCAGCTGGTTTAATTATTAGCATAAAAAAGAAATAATGCCCCATATTCCCCAAAGCCTGGGATGCGGGTGGGTACAAAGTAATGCCCAGTTAATGTAACAGAGGATGAATTCCAGCTCTGCCTGGATCATCCAAATGACTGTTGATTCCATGCCCACTCCCTGCTCCTCTGGAGCTCCAAGTTATCTCCCCATCAGCTGTCAGCCAGGTGCCTGCACAGAACACCTGACCCATTTTTTGGCTGTGCTGCTGCACGAGCCCTTTGCCAGTCCCAGGATTCTCAGGGAAAAACAGCACCAGGATCCTGCTCCTTCCCTTGGCTTTGCTCATCCACCCTCTCCTGAGGCTTCACTGCACAGACCCCCAGTCCCTAAGGAAACGTTGCTGGCAGGAAGAAACCTTCAGTTTTTCCCATATTTTCAGTGCCTTGTTATAAGATTTAGAGGCAGTTCCATTCCCAGTGCTCTGGCACTGATGCCTTAGGATTTTAACTTTTATATTTTTTATATATTTGTAATCCTGCAATTCTTTAGTGTCTAACTCTGAACTCCATATCCAGTGTCAGCTGCTGCTCTCCCATTTGGGGCAGACACAACAATTCCTCTCCAGGCCTGGCAGTCGAGGACACCTGAGTGTCCCAGGCCCTGAGAGATGGAAACAAAAGTGAGCTGGGGGAACAAACTTGGGGTCAATGAGTTCATTAGCTGAAGCTGTAATTGGAAGATGAGCCCCCAATGTGCAAATGGACCAAACTTACAAAAATATGAAAACCTGTGACCCATTCTCCATTTTGGGTGTAGGCCCTGGGGGTCTTTGTCTGCCCTAAATGTACCTGAAGGCCCTTCAATAAGTAAAATATAAATACAGCTTTTTATTTTCTTAATTTTGCCTGGCCTCTGTTTTCAGGTAGCCCAAAAAGGCATCACCACAGCCGTGCTCTTCCCATGCTGTCCCTGGGGACAGCTTGAGGACCTCACCCAGGTGCCACCTTCCTGACCCACATGGCAGTAATTTAACCTCCAGATCTGCTGAGCATCGTCCTGAGCTGCAGAATCCCATTCCTCTTCAAGAAGCCAACCTTTAATATCAATGTGAAACTCCTAATTCAGTGTCATATCAAATAAAAACTGTCATGTTCAAACTGTTGCTTGTATTAGTCAAACAATCACAGATCAGAGCCAGAGGCTCCTCGTCTCTCTCATTACCACTGACTCATAATTAATATTTATAAAGCAGGAGGGGTTTTTATTTTAAAGGGAATTTTCAGCTGTCCTTCGGATTCTCAGACACAGGCTGCAAAATTTATGGGCTCTCCTTCACCTTCACTCTAAGAGAACCAAGTTTTTCATCTTACATGTTTGTAATTTTAGCCTGTAGGGACAGAAGGGAAGCCAAGCAGGATGAGGGATGGCAGAGAGCTGGGGAGGGGAGGGGACAGCCCCTGGACAGTGACAGGCACCGCCAGCACTGGGCAGCTGGTGAATGCCAGCAATGATGGGCTCATCTTCACAAAGCACACTGGAAATACTCCTGGATTTGAGGAGGGGAAGACTAACTTTTGGAGCTTTTTGTTTTAAAAAAACAACCAAAAATTTCCCCCTTTTGGTGAAAATGTTCGTATTTTTCCATTGTAAAATCATTCCAATTTATTCACAATATTCCTGAATATCTCATTGAGAAACTGAAATTAAAATATCCCAATGGACTCTGGCAGAAACCTTTGCATGAACGTGATAGGATTTTCCCACAGTAACAAATCCCCAAGGTAAAATATATCAGAGAAGAAAATGTTTCAAAATAACCGTTCCCAATTAAAACTTCACTAGGTTTTACACTCCCCAAGTTTTCTTTTTTCCAGCATGATAAGCATAAAAATCATCCACACCCAGTCCAACACCAATTGCTCCCAACAACGACAGAGCAGGAGCCACTCACCCCACTCTGTATGAAACACTGAGCTGGAATGGCCAAACTCCCTCCTCCATTCCTCCCTTCACTATTCCCTTGCATTTTAAAATTAATATCAATAAAACATACATTAGAATTGCAGAAATCATGGAAATGTCAAACATCTCTCACTCGCTTTGGTGAGAACTTTGTTAAGTACCAAATGCAAATGTGCAGCTGGTGCCTCTGACATTTTGGTTCCTTTGCTGGCACAGGCTAATCAATTCAGTTTCTAATTTTAATTTTATCAGCAGCAAATCTGTTGGATTTTTCAGGCTCTGATGTAGGCCAATTAATTTCTAATCAAATTACCTGGGTCCTGATAGGCTTTGCCTGCACTCTGGGCAGCACCAGGAATCCCAGTCCCAGCTCTGCACCCCCGACCTTCCTGTGGCAGATGGAGGGAGCCAGGTCCTGATTCTCCTCCTGGTCCTGCTCCTCTTGGTGAGGATGCAGAGATGAACCCTTTAGGGTTAACCCTCCTCACCCCCTGCACACACCCAGCTCCTAAAACGTGCAGCCTTTACTGTCACCCATGGTGTGACCTCAGTCCTTTCTGAGATGTCACCTTGGGGACAGCCATCCTTGCCCCACTGCCCCAGGGAAGGGCCCTGGCCATGTCCTTGCCCTGGTCACATCCCTTTCAAACCATGAACATTGAAAATGAAGCCCCATTTTTTGCTGAGAAGGGTCCCACTGAGGGTGGGGGCACAGGAGTGCCAGGATCTTGCTGCTGGGATAAATAAAGATTCTTTATGGCACAAAATTACGGAGTTTTCAGACCTGCTCAAACAGAGAACAGAATTGGAAACAAGGCTCCTCTTGATGTCTCCTCACCTGTAATTCAGCTGCTGGTTTTAAAACCCATCCTGTGATGTCCAGATGGAGTTGGAATCGATTGCCATTATAATTTGTTAAGCTTTTTAAAATTTTTGCCTGCTTTTCTCTGACACAGGGTGTCATCAGTGCAGCAATTAACCAACCTGGTGACCAAACACGTGTGATGAGCAGTCACTACATCCCAGCACAAACTGATTTCCAGTTCCAACAGCCACAGCCATGGCTGGGTGTGCACAGATTTGTACACACAGACCCTTCTGTGCCTGACTGGCAAGTGGGGATGAACCACAGACAAAGCTCCATTTTGCTTAAGGAGCCCTTAAAAAAAACCCACTCTTAAATATCAATATTAGCACTTAAAAGAAGTATTTCCTAGGAAAAAAAAATATTACCTTTTCAGAGCAGGGATGGCAGCCAGGACAGACAGGGTCAGGGCTCTGGCTCCTCTGCCAATATTGTCCCAGCCACAAGGGAAGCAGCCCAGAGCACATCCTTGCACTGCTCCAAGGTTGTAGCTGCTCCACCATTATCTGCAGGCTGTAGAAATCTCCAATCTTTCTACTTTAATCTGTAAAACAGACAAAGAGCTTTTTCAGCCTTTCATGTGCTGAATGACAGGCCCTGCTCTCTCCCCAGCATTTCCTCTGACTCACTCATTACAAGCTATTTGGGAGTGTGCTAATGACAAAAAATAGGTTTTGATCTTTACTCTTGTGAGTAAATAAAGAAACTCCCCTTTCGGGTGTTTGAAAAGGATTTCTTCCCTTCCCACCCCATGTCCAAGGGGTCCCTGTGTTCTGCTCTGCAAAAAGGCTTTAAGTTTTTACACAGAAACAAGCAGGACTCTTCATGCAGTAAAGTTTTCACTCCAGTGAGGGTCAGGGACACAAGCCAAGCAGGAGAACCAAATCATTGTTTTTATCACCATGCAAGGAATTTTTTGCCCCTTTTGTGAGCTGTCCTGTTCAGAGACTTTGCTCTTCTCCCTCTGTCTGTTGGCACAGACGAGGTGGAACAAGAGGGAAACTTGTCTCTACTTTCCCAGCTCACAGGATGAGTGGAAGCATGGGAGCTGAGATGTTGAAATCCTGCATCCTAATGCGATGTTGCTGTGCAACCAGAGCAGAGCAGGAGCTGCTGAGAGGGGCGGCCCTGGGGAGCAGAACCTGCACAGCTCAAGTTTCTCCATCCAGGCTGGTTCCTCCTCCCCACACTCCTCCAGGACAGCAGCTGCTGCTGGAGCCAGCCCGCTGCTTGTTTCGCCTCATCCATATTCCCTGCTGGGCCTCCCATACATTCCTGATTATTCTGCCCAACATCTGTTCACAATTTGTCTCTAATTCCTCGCTCTGCTCCTCCCTGCCTGACTCTGGACGTCAAGTGAAGTTCTGGTGCAGACCTGGGGCATGAGGAACTGGAGAATGCACCCACTCCATCCCCTGGGCCCAGTTTGGGGCACGTGGATTATTTTGGAAGGTGACTCCTGCAGCACAGGTGCCCTGTGAGACGCCAGGGCAGCTGGATGGGATGAAAGTCCCCCAACAGCCCAGCACTAAATGCCCGCCCTGGGTGACAGCTCCTGTGTGGCTGCCCAGGGTTGGCTCATAGCAGTGGGCATTAAATAACCTTAATATCAACTTCTCAAAGGATAAAGTCAGCGCTGAGTTGTTCTGCACATACACAGGTGCAAGTGAGAGCCAAACACTGCCCCGAACTTGCAGAATGCTTTGGATCCTCTGGAGCAAAAGGGAGATACAAACTCCTGGGTGGGTGCCAGGTGGTAATGGTAAGCAGATGGCAGGAAGGCTGCTGAGAGAGGACGGGTTTATTTACTTGCTTATTCATTTACAGACCATATTTTGGGAAAAGAAAATGAACGTGGCTTTGTACATGTGCACTCAGAGAGAAGAGGCTTGGGCATGGGCCACAGTTACCTGTGCCTCTCCCACCTCCCTCCCTGCTCTCCATGTTTATCTGCAGGTGGACAGGGATCAGATCCTTCATCTCCAGCACAGTTCTGCAAAGCTGGGCTTGATCTGAGTGCAGAGCTGGGATATGAAAACTAACAATGAGTACATCAAAACTACAGCAACACACACTGAGAGGGGCTACTTGCCTGCCTCAGGCAGGAGCAGCTCTGTGTCACCAGTCCCAGAGAGGAATCAGGAATCCCACACCCTCTCCAGCAGCCTGTTCCCCACTCCCTGTCCCTGCCTGACAATCTCTTTCAGTACAAGTGCTCAGAGTGAGGATCCTGCTCTCTCCCAGCTTCACATCCCTCTCTGTTTGTGCTCTCAAGGGAGACCTTTCTACCTCATTCCATAGCAACTCCTTTCTGCTTCAAAAATGCCCCCAGTGACAGGAAATCCTGTCCCATCCCCAAGTGCTTTAAATCTCACCTCCAATACTGGAGTATTCCTAAAAGAGCAGGGAGCCCAGGAGCAAGAGCTCCTGTACCAAGCCCAGAGCAGCCCAGGGGCTCTCAGGGCAGTTGGCCCTGACAGTGACCCCACACAGCTGATGGTGAGTGTCAAAAGGACCAAAAGGATGGTGGGGTAAAACCTCCTCAGCACACAGAGCTGATGCTGGAGAAAGCCTCTCCAAGCACCTGCCCTTGCTCCATCTCACTCCCCCAGAGCTGCTGACTGAGGCACGAACACTTTTGCCTTTCAACTTGAATTGAATTACAAAATAATTAACTCAACAAAAGCTCGGGAGTTACTTGGCACATGTGGCTGTCTCATGCACTACTGCCAGTGTCCTTTTGTCACTCCACTGGCTTTTGCTGGCCGTGCTGAGACGTCACAGAGCTCCACATCCCTTCCCCTCTCCTTCCAGTGCATGACATTTCTTGGATCACTGGGTGAAACCACCTCAAGCCTGAACTCAGGCTCAGCCACCCTCAGCCTCAGTGACCTGATACCTTCAGTCACTGGGTTAACAGAGGGAGATGGCAGAAGGGATGGATGCAGCACTGTGGGCTTCCCCTGCCCTGTCCTTCCCTGTGGGGTTTTCTGTGAGCACTGAGGGGGAGCCCTGCCAGCCCTGGAACTTTGCACATCCCCACCTTCGCCAGGAAGGTCTGGGGGTGACACTGCTCAGCAGCACCACTCCAGCTGCCTTTTCACCTTCAGTTTTTCTTCCTCTCTCGTGTTTTTGCTGTTAGGAATTAGCATTAATAATCTCTCTCCCCTCCAAGAGGAATACAAAACAAAACTACCACGCTCCGGCCCCACTCCGGTCCTACAGAGCCCCTGCAGCCTCCACACCCCTGCACCCCCTCCTCCAGCTGCTGTTTTGGGGTGCAGAGAGGAGGGATGGCTGGAGGGGTGCTGGTGACCCACTCCCTCCTTCCTCACCTTCCTGCAGGAGGGCAGGAAAGCTGGGGAGGCAGAGTTTTTGGGAAGGAGCTCACCCAGAAACCACAGAAAAGGATTTTGGGAGCCGGGAGAGGAGGAACCGGGGTGGAGAAGGAACACGGAGCCTGGCAAAGCCTCGTCACCCACGGCTGGGAATCCAACCCTCCGGCAAGCCGGGCCAGGCACCGCTGCGGTGGGTGAGCCACCCTCTCATCCCGGAGCCGTACCTGGCTCCCACCCTGCTCTCACTGTACGTTTTCCCCCTTCTTGATGAAAAGAAGATCTTTTCTGATTGAACTAATTACGCTGATTGAATTTCCTCCCTCTCTGTGTCTCTGAGTGTGAAAGGTTTCCTTAATTTGATGGGGGTAATTGTTATGCACACACTGTCAGATGTTAATGCAATTCTGTGATTGACAGGTAATCAGCGCATCAGCTGTACAAAAAGAGTGAATAAGTCTGTAATTTTATTTCCCTTGATTCCACTGTGTGGGATGGCAGGAAAATCTAAATTAGCAATCAGGGAAGGCAACCCTGCTCCAGCGCGAGCTGCTCCAGCCCGGGGGATGGCTGGGGCTGGGACTGCAAGGGCTCCCTCGGCTCTAGGGGACTCAGCTGCAAACACCTGGCTCGCTGCTGAGCCTCCTGCGGCTGCTTCCCACGGGGTCCTTTTGTTCATTTGGGGTCCAGAGCTGCTCCCAGGGCAGCGTTTGCACACAGCGTGCACGGCTTCAGCAGGAGCGCCAACGCACGTCCTACAGAGAGAGGCAGAATTTCCTCAGAAACTTCAGTGTTTGGTACCCCAAAGTTCCTCCGAGAAACCCGTGAGCCGTGCAGAGTCCCTGGGCTGTGCTGAGGGCGAATCTGCACTGGGCTGGGACCATCCTGGGGCAAGAGTTCACACTGCCAGCAGCTGCCTCCCGAGACAGCGACTCAGAGGAAATAATTGCTGTCCAGGTGCTCCCCTGGGCTCACCTGCAGCGGCGGGGAGGGGAGGGAGGGAAAGGCAGCAGCTTGGAGATTGTCACTTTGCTGCTTCCATCGGGCTGGCAGGGCTGAGTGACAGAGGGAGAAGGAGCCCAGCGCTGCCGCCAGCACCTGACAGCGGTGCCCGATCCATTTACTGCTCGTCAGCTGCTGACGAGCCCCAGACAGGCAGCAGGGAGCAGTGCCAAGAAATTCCTCCAGAACATTTGCAGAAGCCTTCCTACATTCCTCCTTTTATTTCTTTAGTAAGACCCCGGTGTAATTTTTTTTTTTGCTCATTTCTGAGCTTGGATCCCAGGATATCGCTGCTGAGGCGTGTGAGTGTGTGCACACACACTCCGGGCACAGCCTCCGGGGAGCCTGGGGACCCGGCACAGCTGGGGGAGAGAAACGCAGGGTAAAGAAACCAGCGGCAGTCCTCAAAGGAGCTGCTTCCTCTCTTGAGCTGGGATTGATGGTCAGTGGGTGAAACAAATCCTGTGCCCCCGGAGCTGGTGCTGCTGGTACCTCCTGCCCTGTTCTGGCTGTCACAGCCCCGTTCCTCCCAGCACACACCACTCCCGATATAAATATAAAGCAGGGCTGGGGGCTTGGGGACCTCCAGCTCAGGGGCGGGGATGGCTGATCCCCGGATCATCCCTGGATGTGTTTAAAAAAAGACTGGATGTGGCACTTAATGCCATGGTTTAGTTGAGGTGGTGTTAGGGCATGGGTTGGACTCGATGATCTTGAAGGTCTCTTGCAACTGAGTGATTCTGTGATTCTGATGGCAGACAGCAGGAAAAGGGAGAGGCAGCGGGACCGTGAGCGGCATCCACGGAGCGCCGGCATTAACATAAAAAAGGGTCAAATCCCTCGTATGAAGAGCTGGGAGTGAATAGCTACATTTACCATTAGGAAGATTTATCTGAAATACTCCAAATCCCTTTTGGAAGGATTTTAGTCTTTAGGAGGCTGGTTCTCTCCCCCAGAGCGTGCATAAAACCAGGCTATTCAAGGGGAAAAAAAAATCCGTGCTGATTGGGATGCGGAGCGCTGCCCTGCACTTCAATGGGATTGAGCAGGGGATGAGCCAGCGAGGAGCTCTGCCCATCACAGGGATGATACGGGAGACTCAAGGAGCTTAGTGGTTCTTAGGGAAAGAAACAGGGTGTGAGAGGAGAAGATTAGAGCAGGACCTCTCTGTAGTCAATAAATCCCAAGGAAAAGCAGAGACCGCTCCGCTGGCAGCGCTCCCCTTGTATTGCAGAACATACAAAGCACCATCTCCAGCTGAAAGGATGTTTGACATCGGAGAAAATTAGGCAGATATTTTTTTTATCCAGCCTAAGTCACGTGCAAAATAAATTGCAAAGGGCGGCAGCAGGAGCAGCTGGTAAAGACAGATTAAAAATCAGGTTCAGACAAGCATCTCCAGGCAAAAAAAGA
Source organism: Eopsaltria australis (assembly GCA_034509425.1). NCBI lineage: Eukaryota > Metazoa > Chordata > Aves > Passeriformes > Petroicidae > Eopsaltria > Eopsaltria australis. The sequence goes on from JAVTVJ010000520.1 coordinate 624,560, forward strand.
TATTTAGGATTAGGCTGCTAATTTGTAATCACAGATGGGGATGGGGCTGCGCTGTCACGCAGCGTACACAGGCGGGAGGAGGAGCACAGGCACTGAGTGCGGAGCCAGGAGCGGGGGATTGCGCCGGGCGGAAAATACCCGCATCCCGGAGAAAAATTCCCATGTCCGGGTGAAGGGGGTTCTTCTGGGAGTAGCCGAAATCCAGCCCAAACTGCTGCACTAGAGCAGCAGCGTGCGATGCCCGGGCCGGGGGGCGAGCTGCCGGAGCTGCCTGTGCCGGCAGAACTGCGGGAGCTGGAACTGTAGGTGGCAATCGCATCTTGCGATGGGGGGGACGCGAAAGCTCCGTCCGCAGGCTCTGCCCGAGGACAGCGAGCTGGGGAAGGGGCTGCACAGCCGGGGAGCCCCCAGAGCCCCCCCCATTCGCTTCCTCGCACCCCGGGAGAGGCTCTCCTGTCGTTACACGCTCGCTGCGCTCAAACAAAGAGGTGATGTTACTTTCTGAGCCGGGGGTAATTTCCAGACAGCAAAACCATTCCCTCCGGCTGCTGAGCCCTTCCAGATTCCATTCTCCGGGTCCCGGACAGGAATCTTCCTCTGCCTGCCGTGCACACACAAGCCATCAACACTGGGGACATGGGAGAGGAGACAGAATGTTTAGCAGCTCTCTGTCACCAGGCGCTGCTGGAAGCATCGCTCCTGCCACCTCCCAGCAGGTGCCACCTCAGCGCCGTGCCTGGAAAGGGGCTGGGGACAGCCAGGACACCTCTGTGTGGCACAGACAGGGCAGGACTGTGCGGGCACTGCCTGACACAGGGTCCAGCACAACCTCGGTGCCACCAGCTCTGCCCCCAAGCTGGTCACGCGTGTCCGTGGCTGTTTCCTGCCTAAGTGCTCCTGCAGTGACCCACGGCTGGGATGTGATGTCCCATCTCGACACCGTGACAGCTGTGGGAGTGCTGAGGGCTGCCGTGAGAGCCGGCAGGCTGGTGGCAGGCTTTGAGTGACACTTTCCTGCGACCATGCAAGCCTGGGGACTGCGATGGCTCTGTGTGCCAGCAGCATCTCCTCCCTAGCATGATCCACCTCTCCCCTGGCAGACACGCACTTGGCAGGTACAGAAAGGTCAGGAAAGCCACTGGTGATGATTTATTTCTGTCTGCTCTCACACCTCTGTGCTCTCTCTCCAGCTCACATGTGTCATCTGTGCTGTTCTGCTCCGGCACAGACACACGTGTGCTGCTCCTGACAGGCGCTGTGGGGCAACCTTCAGGGTTTGCCACCTTTCCCTCCCCTTCAAGCTCCTGTTCCTACCCCTCACCTCACAGTTCATCAGCTACACCTTTAATTTAAAGAAGGAAACCCCAGGTGTTTCTGAGCATGGCTTACACTGAGTCATCCCACCGCTGGAGCGGCACACGCTGCCCTGGGCAGTGATGAAAAGCAGACCCAGGAGCTATAAATCACTCCTGTTTGTCAGGCTACCCAGGCATGAAATAGCCTCTCAGCTGCTCCAAGGGCTGCCAGACTCGGCGCTGTGGGATGTGGCTCTGCCTGTGCTGGCAGCCAACAGCACCTCCCATCCACAGCCAGGCCAGGTTAGCCTCTAGGTAAGCAGCCATGTGCTTTGGTTCTGACCCCATTCCCATGACTAACAGGAGAAAGCATTTCCTGCAAAATTATTTGAGTAGTGGGTGGCCAAAAACCCTGAATTTTTCATCCCCCTTCCCTTATCCTGAAGAATGCCTGACATCAAACCCGAGGAGAAAGTGAAAACTCAAGCCTGTGTCTCTGGGATAAGGAAGCTGCGAAGGAAAATACTGGCTTGAAAAAGTAAAGTTCTGAAGGAAAATATTCTGTGAGCACCAGCAGCATGATAGTGAGGAGAGAAGAGACAGGAATGCTGAAAGGAGCAGAGTGGGAGTGACAGCAACTGCGGGAGCGACGAGCCGGAGTGACCTCAAACTGCAGAGGCATTTGGGCACTAAAAACCTGTCCTGGGGTGGCTTCTTAATTCCCTGGTGAGGAGCTGGGGCCCTGAGGCAGCCTCAGGGACACCTGCAGCCGGTGACAGCTCCTGCCAGTGATGCCATGGAGTGGTTCCCTAGAAAAAAGGCTGGACAAGGTTAAGAGAATAAAGTGGGTATTTATTGAAGGCCTTCAATAGATGCACCTTGGGCAGTCAGAGCCTCCCAGAGGCTGCACCCAACATGGACAATGGGCACGAGTTTTTCAGACAGAAATGAGTTTGGTCCATTCGCATATCAGGGGTTAATTCTCCAATTACAGCCTCAGGTAATGAAGTCACATTCCCCCAGTTTGCTCCCCCCAATTCACTTTTGTTTATACTTTTGGTGGCCTGAGGCTGTGGGGTGTCCTTGGATCTCAGGCCCAGAGGGATTGTTCTGTGTGACCAAAATGTGCAGAGAGTAACTCCACTTTATCTGGAGTTTGGAGCTGTGCACTAATGCAGTACAATATTTGAAAAACAGAAAAACTGAAATCTTAGGGCATCACCAGGGGCGGCAGCACCGCTCGGGCTACGGAACACCCACACCCCTCTGTGGGGGCTGTGTGACCCCCACACCCCTCTGTGGGGACTGTGTGACACCCACACCCCTCTGTGGGGACTGTGTGACATCCACACCCCTCCATGGGGGCTGTGTGACCCCCACACCCCTCTGTGGGGACTGTGTGACATCCACACCCCTCCATGGGGGCTGTGTGACCCCCACACCCCTCCGTGGGGGCTGTGTGACACCCACACCCTCTGTGGGGGCTGTGTGACACCCACACCCCTCTATGGGGGCTGTGTCACCTCATGGGGCTGGCTCTGTGCTGGAAGTGGAGATCCCACCACTCAGCTGCCACAGCTCTGCAAGCCCAGCATGAAGCAGCCAAGGCAGGCGAGAGTGTTAAGTCCTTTTCTGGGATTTTAATGGCATCACAGCACTCCAGCACATGGATGAGAGCCTCGGGTGAGAGTCAAGTGTCATCCAGATGGTTTTCTCTGCCCTGCAGCACCTCGTGTCCTTTCCCCACCTCGCCCCCAGCCCTCTCCGAGCTGACTGCCTCTGGCTAATGGTCTCACTGCAGGCAGCTGCTCTCTGCTTTCCATTTCCACAGCAGGAATTCCTTTGCCTCCCCCAGACCTTTCCTCCCTGCCCAGGAGTGAGGGGCTGATGCTGGGTACAGCTCTGAGCATCCTTCTCAGGCAGAGTATTGGCATTCCAATAAAAATCCAGGAATAGAAGCAGGGCTGAGGGCATTCTCTCTTCTGTAATTCCTCACCTAACCTGTCCCTTCCTGGGGAGGGCCCTGGGGCAACGAGGAGCCACCAAGCTCCATTGAAACCATGAAGGATTTTCTCCCCCATGGCTTCTGTGGGTCACCAGTGGGGAATTCTGGGTCAGAACACACAGTATATGGAGCTGCTGAAAACAGAAATTCCGGGAGGCCGCCCCTTTCTTCAAAATATTTAGAATTTTTGTCAAAAAAAGGCTGACAACACCCAAACTGACTCTTTTGGACTGGCTTCTCATGCTCTGCAGTTTTCAGCCAACATTTTTCAGTGGGTTTTGGCAGAAAATCTTTGGGTTTTGACAGTTGTTCTTTTCTCAATGACAAGCTGACATCTTCCACTACTTTTTTTTTTTTTAGAATATCTGAGTTTTGGTTGTTGAAATTTGACTTGAGAAAAAAAAGAAACTGATTGTCACAAACTCTCCAGTAATAAAAGTGAAATTATCAGTGTTCAGGATGCTCTGGGCCACTGGGAGCTGCTGGGACAGAGCATGACCTTCCCATTCTTCATCCAGGAGTACCAGATTTGCTCATGGCATTTCAAACACTTGTGTCACCATCGCCTTCTGCCTCCAAGGCTGCAAATCTGTTGTCTCCTGCCAAGGCCTGGAAAGAAGTGAGCAGCTCACTCAGAGTTCTCAGTTTCTGCCCCAGCTTTGGGGTCTCCTCTGATCCCGAATAAGCATCACTGAGCTTCTCTCACACTGACCTCCCTCCATAAATCCATGAGGAGGTATCAGACATTTCCACTTGATAAAAACAGACTTATTCCCCCAGAGCACTCCTGGGGAAAGCCCTAAATGCTGCTCTGGCTCAGCTGGACATGACCAAAGGATCCAGATTGTTCCTGTCACCTCCCAGGATACCACATTCCCCAAGCTCCAGCTCCTGCCTGACCTCCCACCCTTGGCAGTGGGAAGAGGATGAGCCCAGCTCGGAGGGACTTGGCTGTCACCCGTGAGAATCATCAGCGTTAATGTCCTGACATGGTTCTTTACAATTTACTGCATGTGATGGACTCGGGGAACGTCGCAGTTTTAATTACAGCGAGACGCCAGGCAAGATTGGTTATGCAAGTCAATAAATCACTTGGCTGCACTGATTAAACAGGAGTAATATTTTGAATAAGTGACTGTCTCAGGAACGATCATTACTGTATTACATTATCATTCTCCTCTGCGTGTATATTGCAAACAAAATTAAATGGAGATGTCAAGTTGCAGAGAGACGAGACACTAATTAAGGCAGAAGCTGTGAGGCCTTTCCCCCTTTGTCCAAAGGTGAGGCTCTGGAGCAATGACCAGCACGAGCACCCGCCACTCAGTGGCTTTTTCCAACTGTTCTCTGGATTTAGCACTCACCTGCTGATGAGGCCAGCGACTCCTGGGCAGCACCTGCAAAACAAGGGGACAGATGGAAGGAGGATTAGAGGAAATGTTCACATCAGGCGGAAAAGAGAGATGTCCTCATAGCAGATGAATGTTCTCCATGGCTGGGAGAGGAGCCCAACCCAACCCAGCCCAAACCCAGTGGGTTTTAGTCAATCAGACAAGAGCCACATCCTCTCAGACACACTGTGTGTGATGGCCCACATTATAAACGAGGTGAGAGACACGATCCAGTGATCCTCCCCCGTCTTAAGCCCTGAAATGATGAATTGTATCAGGCATTCCAGGCGAACGTTATTTATTTGATCTGATTTTTACAGATAATTAATTTTTCTGAAAGTACCTACTGGTACCTTTAGGAAGCATTGACATGTTCGTTAGATTTATAGCTTCTTCCTGGGTAATGACTAATACATGAAGAGTCTGAGCCTGGTCCCTGCAAGGCAGACAGCGTCTCGTGGGAGGGATACACCAAGTGAGAGAAAAGCCTGCTTTAAACTGACTTCTCAAAATAACCATAATGGTGTGTCTTAGCTGGTTGCCAGAAGAGAGACAAGAGAACATCATCAAGGTGAAATACTTTCTGATGAGCACCTTTCATGCTGCAGAGCCTCAGCCAGGTGCGGGGAAGCTTCCAGCTGACCTGAGGTTAAATCTCACATCAAACAGTGAGTTTTGTTCCAGAGCTCATCAGCCTGCTCCTTCTCCTCCAAAGTACCTGGAATAAGCTGTGGGGCTGGCCTGACTCCAGCAGTTTGGCAGCCCTGACCTGCCCCCTTGGCAGCCCTGTTGTGCCCCCAGAGCTGGCAGTGCTGTGCCCTCCCAGACCGTGATGTCCAGCGGGGCTGAGCCACAAGCCGTGGCCAGAGCCGGCTCCTCCAGCCTCACCTCCTGTCACCACCTGCACAAAATTGATTTTTTAGCACCAGGCAGATGGGTGTTAAAAGTCAGGAGTGCAATTTGGGGGGTTTGCAGCAGCCTGGAATGGTTCCTTTATCTGTTTTTTATTGCTCCAGCTATTCCAGTCGCAGCTGACACATACGGTAGTCAGGGCTGTTATCGGTTACTGCTGCCTGCTCCTGGCTGCTGATGTTTCCCACACCCTAAACCTTTTTATGTGGGATTCAGAAGCTCATGAGTGGGTCTGCTCTGCCTTGGCTCACCTCTGCTGTCATCTTCAGTGTCATCAACATCCACATCCACAAATCTCCCTGCATCTCCCTCAGCAACCCAGGGATGTCCCTCCTGTCCCCAGCCTGGCTCCCTCCCATCTCTTCTGCACATTCCTCATGCCCATGCTGCAAGAATGGGGTTTGTTTTACACTGAACTGGAGCAGACCACTTCTGCTGAGCACCAAATGGCATTATCAGTGAAAAGAGAATTTTGACTAATAATTTGCCCAGAAATTGCTCGCTGGAATGACTGATGCCCCATGGACTGCCAGCAACAGAGATGAGCTTCTTCTGCAGAGCAGGGCAGCAGTGCCAAACTGCAGGTGAAGAACACTTCTCCTGCATCACAGTCATTAAAATATGGTGAATTTTAAAGGTAATTCTGGTGTCATTCATGCTGACTTCAGACCATGTCTCATTTTCCTTGCAGCAGTATTCAGACAGATCTCCAATGTGCTACACGCTGAGATTTTAACATTAATTTCCATCAATTTCTCTTTCTTTTCTTTTGCCTTGTGGGGCTTAAAAAGAGCCAGGAATGTCTGTTCTGTGTCACAGGCTGCACTGCCCATCACCACAGCTGCTTCACTCGTGCAAACACCTGGATTCCAGCCCTGGGAAACGTGTACATGGGTCAGGCCGGTGCTGCTGCAGCATTGGGAGAGGCAACATCACAACTCCTGCATTTAATCTGCCCCCAAATTTAGTCCCTGCCTACGTGGTACTGCCCCAGGGTCACCCCAGTGAGGGGGATTCTCGGTGAGGAGCCTGACATGCTCTGCTGACATGGTACAGGCAAGTTAAACATTTTGTGTTGGTCAGATCTCCCGGGGTGCTGGAGGACACAGGACAACCCTGCAGGATGGAAGAGGGGAGAGTTAAACCAATCTGATGGCCAGCCCTAGCTCTGCAGAGGATTTTATTCACGGGAAAGGCTCATTTAAGCTTAGCTCATGCGGGATGCAGCAGCTTTAAAAACCTAAGTGGGATATTAAATAATTCACGGAGCACCCAGCAGAGCAGTGAGACCCCTTGGAAGGGTGGTAGGAAATGGGGCCATTCATAAAAGCTCTTCCACCCCTTTCCCAGGCAGGCAGGGATCCAGGCAGCAGCCACAGCCCAGGGAACACTGGGAGATGTGTGCTTACATTGCTGGAGCTAGACACAGCTCTGAATCCGATGCCTTAGGATTTTAACTTTTATATTTTTCCTCTATTTGTAACCCTGCAGTTCTTTAGTGTAGAACTCTAAACTCCATCTCCAGGGTCAGCTGCTGCTCTCCCATTTTGGCCAGACACAACAATTCCTCTCCAGGCCTGGCAATCAAGGACACCCCCCAGCCTTAGGCCCCAAAAAGTATAAACAAAAATGAGCTGGGGGGAGCAAACTTGGGGTAAATTACTTCATTAGCTGAAGCTATAATTGGAAGATGAACCCTCAATATGCAAATGGACCAAACTTCTAAAAGTGTGAAAATCTGTGACCCATTGTCCATTTCGGGCGTAGGCCCTGGGGGGGCTTAATCTGCCCTAACTGTACCTGAAGGCCCTTCAATAAATAGAACTGCTTTTTATTTTCTTAATTTTCTCTGGCCTCTGTTCTTAGGTAGTCCAAAAAGGCATCAAATGTGTCAGGGGCCCTCGGGGCAGAGACCATCCTCCATCCCTTCCCACCCAGGAGATGCTGCCTCGATGCCTTTGGTCCTGTCTGACAGGTCTGGGCCCGCAGAACTTTGTTCTCACCTTGATTGGCTTTCAGAGCTTATTCCCGATTATGTCAATCTCCTCAGGAAAAGCTGTTTTCTTGCTTGTTTGTGCGTCTACACCCTGCTTTGGCAAGGCAGGAGCTGCTGAGAGTCAGTGCAGATGGGGGAGTGCGGTGTGTCCTGGCACGGGGCCCTGAGGGGTTCTGTGGCTGAGAAAGGGGACAGAGAACCTGCAGAGCCAGACCTGGTGTGGGGAGAGCTGCTGGAACCCACCGGCACCGGGACAGGAGCTGGGCTGCAGCCTCTGCAGGGAGGGGATTGCTCCAGCACTGAGGGCTGGAACAGGCTGGGCCTTGCACTCAGGCAGGGGGGCTCCCAGAGGTGGAGTGTCCCCACTCAGGGCCTGTGACCCCACTCAGGTCCTCTGACCCCACTCAGGGCCTCAGTGACCCCACTCAGGGCCACAGTGACCCCACTCAGGGCCTGTGACCCCATTGAGGGCCTGTGATCCCACTCAGGACCTCAATGACCCCACTCAGGGCCTGTGGCCCCACTCAGGGCCACAGTGACCCCACTCAGGGCCTGTGATCCCACTCAGGGCCTGTGACCCCACTCAGGTCCTGTGACCCCACTCAGGGCCTGTGGCCCCACTCAGGGCCTGTGACCCCACTCAGGGCCTCAATGACCCCACTCAGGGCCTGTGACCCCACTCAGGGCCTGTGGCCCCACTAGGGGCCTGTGTCCCCACTCAGGGCCTGTGGCCCCACTCAGGGCCTCAATGACCCCACTCAGGGCCTGTGTCCCCACTCAGGGCCTCAATGACCCCACTCAGGGCCTGTGACCCCACTCAGGGCCACAGTGACCCCACTCAGGGCCTGTGACCCCACACAGGGCCTGTGGCCCCACTCAAGGCCACAGTGACCCCACTCAGGGCCTGTGACCCCACTCAAGACCTCAGCTCCCACGGGGTGTGACAGCCAGAATCGAGCATCCCGTGGGTGGTGGGGCAGGGGCACAGCCTGTGGGGTACAGGATGCCCAAGAACATCCCCTGCTGCACCAGGGTTTGGGGATGGCTCCACTGAAGTGGGAGCAAAGTCCTTGTGGGGCCAGGAGAAGGGACGAGCTCATGGCACTGTCACCATTGGCACAGGACAAGGGGCAGAGCCCCTCTGAGTCCGGCAGACCCCAAAACATGAGGGCACGTTCAGTGAGCTGGGAGGAGATCAGATCTGTGTACCCCCCTTCCTCCTTCCCTTCTGCCTCCATCTCAGCTCTGCAAGGGTTAAAAGGCAGATATTGCCTTTCTGCTCAGTGAACCAAGTGATAGGATTGCAGTTAATGGTAATTTGAACATGTTTGGTCAACTAGAAATACATAACTAGATTGAAACATGAAAATGCCCTACGAATTTATACAACTGATGCATTTGAATGCGCTCAGCTGTTAACTTCATTGCAAGAAGGATGGGAGAAATAATTTGCAACAGCCCACACATTTTTTATTGAACCTTTGCAAATGGGAATAATGTATCAAACATATCTCTGTGTCTGCCTCACACCTACAGACAGCAGCGCTGCTCACGTATGAGTCAGCTGCAGCTCGCGATCTGATAGCAGAGGTTCGCAGATACAAAAGATCTCTCTCTCATCTGACCTTGTTCCTTTGATAGCTGGAGCTCTCCCAGCAGCTGTGGGCACACAGACACCGCCTGCTTCCCCTCCTTCCTGCCTAAGTCAGGGACCTGACTCTCAAGTTTAACTTTGAGCTGCACAATGACCATCAGGCCACCCTGCTCAGCCATTCTGTCGCTCAGAGAAGACTCTGCCGGTGTCACGACCACCTGAAGAACAAAGGATCTCAAACCTCCTCCCCACTTGTACCTGCCAGCAATCCCAGCTGGATGCAGTCTCTTTTTTCTAAGAAATGCATCGAAGAAATGGAAGCCATGGCTGCCTATTCCCCAGCCTCCAAGGAAGGAGGTGGGAGCAGCTCGAGCTGGGATCCCACATGGAAATTCATTCCTATGCAGAGCTGGAGGTACTGGCTGGGATGCTGCTGCCAGGAATTGTTCCTGGTACGGTTTTTCAGACCTTTCATCCCATCCTGTCCCATCAGGTATCTCTTGTTCCCTGCTGGGTGTTTTTCCTGCCACTTGTCACATGCCCTGGGAGGGAGATGGAGCTCTTGGATGGTCCATCAGAACAGCCTTCACCTGTGGGTCCAAGAAGGACAGAGAGAAGATGGAATTGAGGCACGTGGTGAAGCTGGGGCTCAGCATCCCCCTTGTTCATCAGCTTGAGAAGCTGCAACTCAATGAGTTGCCAATAAATGCTCCAGCTCTCCATATTTCGACTTCAACATTTTCTCCTCTCATCTTGTTAGAGGGTGTAATTTATGTTGTGTGTGTCCATTTACCAGCCATTATATCCTAAATGAAAGAAGAGACGAAACATATTCTCTATTTAAAGCTTCCAAAATAGGCCTGATTAATATGTCCAATTGATTGTTCAGCTGCTCTACTTGCTAATCTGCAAAAACTAATTAGACAAGTGGGAAACCAAAATACTGGGTCGTTTCCATTGTGTGCTAATGAATGTTCTTCGGTTTAGCAAATGTTTTGTTTCTACCATGGAAAAAGAATAACACTGGAGATGGATCTGGCTGCCATAGAGAGAAAGCTGCACCACCAGTCAGATCCATAATTGATAAGTCTGAGTAGACTGGCCTACAAAAAATAAGTATTGCCTCTCTAGGAAGCTTGTGTTTGGGACCAGACTGCAAACAAGATTTCTGGGTTGAATCTATTAAAAGAAGTGGCACTTTAATCAGATTTTCAAGCTCACAGCTCTTCTTGCCCTCTCACATCCTCACCTCGGCTAATAAACCCTTTTTGCCCCAAAGGTGCCTTTCTGAAAGAGTCCTACAGATACTTCAGATATTCTGGAAAGATCCTCTCCTTCCCTCTAGAATTCTCTCAGAGATTGCTGCTTTCAATTCCCCATTTGCAATTTGCTGCTGAATAAGTGAATTCGCTCTTGGTGTTGCAATTTGGAGTGCCTGCACATCGCATCCTTAATTGTTCCAATTACTAACGAGGCTGCTGGGAGCCATGTGAGCTCAGGCCTTTGCTACCTTAAAACGGGCACCTAAAAACAGGGACGCTAAAAATGGATAATTCAGGTCAGAATGAGAAGCAGAGAAAGCCGTGCAGGATGTGGGGAGGAATTCGTCTGCAACCCGGCAGCCAGGAGAAGCCAAGAGCTCATCTCCAAGTTTCAGCAAGCCGAGGAGAGGTAGTTGAGATGCAAATGTATGCACTTTGTAAATAACCCTTTTACTGCAGGTTAAAAGCCAGTTTCTGGAATTACATACAGAGGAGACAATTAGAGCAACTCACAGTCTGTGACTCGCCTCAGATCAGCACGTGTGGCTCAGCTCAGCCCTGATCAGCTTGATCCTCTCCTGTTTGATCTGGAACTTACACAATGAATATCTAATGCCTGCGTGCTCAGTACCCAGGACTCCTTAAACTGAATAACTGATTCCATTAAAAGGGCATTAGCTCTGTACGCTCATAATTAATCTCCTCGAGAGAACTAATAGTTCAAAAGACTCGCATGGAGCAAGGACATTTTACATCTCACAGCTCGTTTTTCCTAATTGATTAATTTAAAGCGATCTCTAGAGCCACGTTCTGTGGCACAGAATCTCTTCACCCCACACACGGGGGGGAAAATAAATAGCCAGCAGCTGTACCACATTCCTCAGGTCCTGGCAAAGCTGTGTGGAGTCAAGGAAAGATATTCAGGAGCCTGAGCCTGCAGCGCTCAGGGACAGCTCGGAGCAGCAGCCCCTTCCTTTCATCCCGCAGCTCTGCTCCATCCCCTGGTGCTCCCCTGCAGTATTTCAAAACTGAGAGAGCTCTTTAAATATCCTCTCTGCCGACCTCTGCCCTTTTCCAGGCACGTTCTGGAGAGGAAGGAATCTTGGCTTCAGACACAGCACAGCCAAGGCTGTGGCAAGGAGAAGGCAAAGGTGACAGCTCTCGCCTGTGTCAGCTCTGCAGCACCTGCCTGCAGTGGCTCCTTCATAGCCATGACGTTCTCAGTGAACATCTTGTTCTTTCCCCACTGCCAAGCCATGGAAGGCTCTGGCGCACCTGGCAGCCTGCAGTGTCCCATCTCCCTGGGGCTGGGTATTGCCAGGACACTGGACATTGCAGGGATGCTGGATGCTGCCAGGATGCTGCTGGGATTCAGGCTGCCCTGCTCTCATGTTCTGCTTTTGTTTCAACCAGGGAATCCAGCACTGCATTAGTTTGGTCATTTGCCAACCGTGTGAGGAGTGAAGCACATCAGCAGATGCTTTTCCAGAGTATCCCAGCACCAGGGATGCCAGCAGAAGGATGAGCCACCCCAGGGCAGCAGGGCTGCTGTCCCACGTTGTCCCTGACCATTGGGCAGGACACTTCTTCCTGTGGCCACCCAAGGCACAGTGGATTTGTGCCCACGCCGCAGGGCTTGGGGGCAGGGAAGGCAAGCAGGGAGAAGGGGCAGCATGCCATAGCCTCGGGATGCTGCTCCAGTGTCTGCCATGCCTAGGGCTGGAGCTCAGGAATGTTGGAAAGCCAAAGGGCTGTCTCCTTCACAGGAGGCGATGATTTCCTGGAAGGCACTGGTGTCACCTGGAGATGCCACAGGAAAAATGACCCACAGGAGAAGGTAGTGGAGGGGGAAGCTCGGGGCTAAACTCCCGTTCACTGAACAGCACCTCGCTGCACCTCCTGCTCCTCACAGAGCACTCTTCTATCACAGCTCTGTGCAGCTGATTATATCAATTACTTCTCAGAACACGGTTTTGATCCCAATATGCTTCACTGGATCAGTAAATAGTGCTCTCAGAGAAAAATGGCCTCTTTTTACAACTGGCAAAACGCTGTGGCTGCTGCTGAGAGAAGCTGCCCAGCACGTGTGGTACAGCAGACACGAGAAATAACTAACCATGAGAATCATCAGCTAAACTGAAAACCAGAATGTTTGCTGCTGGAACCAAATATCCCTGTAGTGTTCAGCCATGGCTGATCCTTGGAGGACTCACAGCACTGGGTGTTGCCATCATGCCCATTATTTGATTAACTTCTTATAATCCCAATTAAGCAAGGAGTTGTTTTTCTAAATAGTGAAGCCACAGAAAAGACAAAAACAACAAACCCAGATCTTGAAAGGAGTCTTTGCTGCTCAGGAGATGCTGACATGGTGTTGTAGCAGAATCTGCTGGATCCTGAGGGGATCCCCTGATGGAAGCTGGGGCTGGGGATGCTGCTTAACTAGGAAGGACTCAGATACTGCAAAACAGCCCCAAAACAGGCTGGCTAAAAGCATCAACTGCCCCTGCACTGGCTCTTGGATCAAGAGTGAATAGCGATGGAGTGCCCTACACAAGACCCTCTGGACTTGCAGCATGGCCAATCTGCTGCTGCACCTTCCAAACCTTCACTGCACCTTCCCAACCTCCTGCTGCACCTTCCAAACCTTCACTGCACCTTCCCAACGTCCTGCTGCACCTTCCCAACCTCCTGCTGCACCTTCCAAACCTTCACTGCACCTGCCCAACCTCCTGCTGCACCTTCCAACCTCCCCTGCACCTGCCCAACGTCCTGCTGCACCTTCCCAAACTCCCCTGCACCTGCCCAACGTCCTGCTGCATCTGCCCAACCTCCACTGCATCTGCCCAACCTTCTCCTGCTCCTGCCCAACCTCCTGCCACCTCCACAAAGGTTTTACATATAGGTTTACCAAGGTTTTACAAATAGGGCATTTGAAGAAAAGTTTGAGCATAGTGGAAAAGAGTGTTTTGCCTTGAGAGCCACAGTGCCTGTCTGGCTGCAGTGCTGGTGCTATTTATGTCTTGTTGACTGTTGCATCTTTGGCAGAGCTCCACGTGCTGGTCTCAGAACCAGGGTTTAGTTCCAAGCTGAAGCTGTTTTCATTCTGCCCATGCAATCTCTAATGGGGCTATTCCCATTCCACAGCGGGGCTGAGCAGTGGCACTGATATTGCCATGAGTCCTGTCTGTGTGCCAAGCCCTGGAGGAAAATCTAGATCACACCTGAAATGGTCCCACAGGGACTGGTGCCCCCTGGCACCAACATCACAGAAAGGCAGAGGCACAGGAAACCACCTTTCTCATAAATAAGAAGTGTTTCAGTTGAAACCAAATGATACATTCTGCTCAGAACCAGGTACCAGCTGACCACGCTTACAAACACCCCAAATTTCCAGTAGTACCCAAAGAAAAGACAGCCTCCAATAGCTGCTGCAAATGCTACATAATGATTTCCCGTTATTTAATTCTCTGAGAGGTTTGATAGCTTTCCATAAGTCAAGGTTTATTTGCCTTCCCCTGAATGTCACACATAATTCTTGTGGAAATGTTTATTTGCCTAATGCAACTTTTAGTGTCCAGGTTATTTATTCCTTCCATTTGTCAGCTAAAAGAAAGCCCCCCCTTAGCCTCCAGCCTGATTACTTACAGTAATGTGGTGGCTCAGGCTCTTTCATCTTCTCAGTGTGACTGAAATGCATTTACAGCTGAATGGATTATCACAAAAAAAATCTAATTTTAAAAAGTATACTACGTTTTAATACACTTTGCATTGCACATAAGTAATCTGGGAGCTAAAACCTAATCAGAAACTTCTATTTTGTTAACTGCGAGGATTAACCAATAAAGGGGACATAAACGGGGAATCTCAGAATGACGGAACTACCAGGTTTTCATCTCTATTATTTATGTGAGAAATCCCCATGAGGCCTCGCTCATCACACCTCATTGTGGATGTACAGGTACCCAGACCAGTGTGGCCCCAAGTTCATCCGGGAGCTGAAAGCTGCTCCACAGCCCAGCATCTTTCCCAATATCCCAACATCCCGACATCCCAACATCCCGACATCCCAACATCCCAACATCCCAACATCCCGACATTCCAACATCTCAACATCCCAACATCCCAACATCTCAACATCCCAACATCCCGACATCCTGACCTGGCTGCCGTCCCCAGGGCTGCCTCTGCCACTTCCTCGGGCTTTCCACCAGATGTGCAAAGGCCCTTTCCAGGTGACAGCAGCTTGTCCTGCTCTCCTCTTCCTCCTTCCCACATTCCCCAGACTGGAGGGTCCATCACAGCCCATGTTCTGCAGTGTTTTCCCATTCACAGAATCCCAGAATTGCTGAGGCCAGAAAAGATCTCCAAGACCAACGGATCCAATCTTTGGCCAAACCCCACCTTGTCAACCAGCCCAGAGCACTGAGTGCCACGTTCAGTTGTTCCTTGGACACCTCCAGGGATGGAGACTTTCCCTCCCTGGAGATCAGCCCCTTCCAAGGCCTGACCATAGTTTCCATTAAAAAATTCCTCCTGATGTCCAACCTGAACCTCCCCTGGAGCAGCTTGGGGCTGTTTCCTCACATCCTCTTGCTGGTTGCCTGGGAGGAGACTGAACCCCACCTGGCTACAACCTCTTTTCTAGAGCTGGAGAGCCCAAACTCACCAGAGGAGCCCATGGGGGGCCAGTGGGGCTTTGCAGGCACTCCCTGTCCCACAGGAGCACACAGCCCACCCTGCTCAGGAGCCCCATCACCCCTCGACCTCCAGAACACAGAGCTGGGAAGGAAAAAAAATGAGAAATAATCATGCTAGAAGAAATTACTGTATGTCAAAAATAATACTTTGCCCCCGGACTTTCTGCTCCCACTGAAAATGAATCATCTTTCGGCATTAAGCAGCCGCAGCTTTGTTATTAACAATCAATAGCATTACAATACACCTAAAACTTGACTAAATGCAATTACGGCACATCAAAGAATATTACAGCTTAAGGGGCTTCAAAGACTTCTCAGCAAGGATCCTGAATCCCTGGCCTTGGCTCCCTGCACCCAGATGGAGGGAGAAGTCACCTTCATCAGTGGGACAGAAAGCTGGTGCTGGGTGATGCTCAGTGACACATCCAGGGGCACCAGGGGGATGGACGGGGTCACAGGAGCCAAAGAACCATCCCGCTGGTGTCTCATGGCCTGGGGAGATTCATTTAGAGTCCAGCACCGTGAAGTTAATTCAGTGCAAAACAACAATTAGCATTACAAGGCCTCCTGGGACTCAGCAAAAAGGAGCCTGAGGAAATGATAGAGTGAGGCCTCACCGTGCTGGGCTGGTTGTGGCCTCACTGCCACACGCACCTCTGCTGCTACTGGACACGGAGAGGGTGATTTGGGATTGGGAATGATCTGCCTGTGGGATTGTTTGCATGTGGTATTTGTGGTGCATTAAAAACTGCAACTTAGTGCTCAGTGTGAGAACGAATTCGACTCCACACGCAAGCCGTCACCTGTGCTGAGAGGTGTGAAAAAATTATGAGCTGCATTGTATGGAAACTACAAGTAGTGCTTACTGCCAGGAATAAACACAGGCATTTGAGCTGGGAAGTTGAAATTAAGTTGTATACAAAACGCGGATTTATTTGGTGCGTTTGCGAGGAGCTGGCAGATTGTACAGATTCACCCATGGAAATCAAGGCTCCTGTCCATCATTCATAAAAATAATCACATCTATTACCTGCCTCGCCTACGGCTCCCAGGTATTTGTACATCCAACCCTGTCTGCCCCTTCCTGAGCTGGATTTAAAAGCCCAGAGGGCAGAACCAGCACAGTGGTTGGCCACTGTGCCCTTCATTTATGAGACCTTGGGGCTGCTGCCTCAAGACGATGCCGCTGAAACACTTTCAGGCTGGCAGGTGCATCCTGCTGAGCACCCCCAGCATCCTGCTCAGCACCTCAGCCCCTCCAGCCCAGCCCAAGGAGCAGCCTGGGCTCCTTCCTCTTCTTCCTTCTGCCCTATTGCCTGCAGCAGCAAACAGAGCAGTTTGTGTCCTGTTTGCTGCCTGTGCTCTTAATGCAACAGCACAGGGGGAGAGATGTTTCCTATTTTTAGCCTTGCACTGTATGGAGTGTTTTCTTCTGGATGAGCTGTCACAGCACCTACTGCTCGCCGTGCCAGGTCTGCTCACACCAGGGACACCTGGGCACAGCAGAGCTCCTGCGGGGACACGAGGGGCTCAGCTGGGCCAAGGTACCCTCTGGCAGTGAAGGGGCCAGCTCCCAGCAGCTGCAGCTTGTGCTTGTGATGCCATTCCCACTGCTGGGAACAGCTATTTCTGCAGGGAAAGAAAAGACAAAAGCAACGCCTGAAACCTCTGAAGACTGACTGGTCTTTCTGCAGAAGCCTGCAGTTCTTCCTGCCAGCTGCCTGCTTTTCCCCAGAAAGGACAGGAACAGTTTTCCCTGAACACTGTTTTTGCCATGTCCAGGCTCAGCCTCTGAGAGTCTGTCACCCACACCAGAGCTGTGCCTGCTCCCAGGTCCTCCTGCACTCCTGACATCCCGGTGATCTGCAGGTGGAGAGCAAATAGACCCTTCGGTACCACATCCCAGCCTGTCACTGCTCCCTGTCACCCCGGGGGCAGGAGCAAAACAACTCACAGCAGCCTGGGAAAACGCAAAGGGCACCTCCCCTCTCCTCTGCAATCCCCGATGGGCTCCTTGAGGCTCAGTTTAGGGGAGCCATGGAGTGGTCAGCAGGGTCCTGGGGTGATGGCCACGGCACCTTCTCTGAGCCTTGGGGGCTGCCTGGGCTTACAGATCTGATCCCTTGGAACTTCGCAAAAAAATTCAGTCTTTTCCAGTCAGCTTCAGACCTGAGAGAAATTATCTGGTGTGACTCACCAGCACGGGCGGGGGCTCTCCTTCCCTCCCTTCCCAATGACTGTTATTATGACCAGCGAAATGGTCCTTCAGAAGGATCTGCCACTTCTAACACACAGTTAATTGCTCTTGCAGCTGGAGGAGGAAGGTCACAGCGCTGAGGGTTTCCAGGATCTGCTCCTTCTAATAATTCATTACCGTAGGTGGGAGGAATCTCGGTGCGCTCCAGAAAATCCCACTCAGGTCCCTGCACCAGCCGTGGCCCCCAGAGCTGCCCACACCCGAGGGGAATCTGCTGGTAACTCACTCCACATTTGCATTCCCTGAAATTCTGGGAGTGAATCCAGCGAGGACAGAACCCCAGAGCTACCAGAGCAGAGCAGCATGAAGATCTCTGCTGTTTCTCACTGAAAGCACAGGGAAGAGAACCCACTTGTAGAAATCTCATTATTTTGATTTAAAATATTCCATTGCAGCTGGTCTGTCATAAAGGAATGCTTAGAATCATTTTTAAAATCAGAGTTGCTTTTTTTCATGCCACAAACACGCGGGGAATACGATGTGAACGTCCTGGGTTTGCTGTAATAGGGAAATTGCTGAAATCAATCAACCAGTGGGAAATACGAGATCCAGGGGGGATCTGCAGGTTGTCTAATGGAAAGCATTAGTATTTTAAAAATAACTGTTAAAAATGTACCAACTTAAGCATTAAAATTGCTTTTATTAACACACATCATGCTGGCATGTTTTAACATGGGTTGTTGGTTTGAGAAACCCTCCTGAGCCCGGAGCTCACACTGCTGGGGGGTTTTGCTGTGCATCAGGATCAGGGAAGAACTGGGGAGGGAAGTTATTGGTGTCAGGAAAATTAATCCACAAACACCAGAGGTTTGTGTCCAAAAAGGAGACAGAGGAGTCCTGGAACTTTATTTGAATAAAGGGAGAGGCCATGGGGCATTTCCCATGGGGTCTCTCAAATTTTTGGAGGATGCAGCCTCCTTTTTATCCCAATTTCCCAGCCACTTTTCCCTCTCTATTTCCCCATTGCCTGAGGCACTTGAGAGGTACAGACTTCCCAAATCACCTAGTAGACACCCCCTTTCTAATATATGCCCCCACTTTTTCCTTGTGTCTCTGTTCTTTTTCTTTAAATCCAGAGATTCAGCACAGTCTTGAGTGAGTACCAGTCTGTGCCAATCAGTGGAATTCCTATGGAATTTATGGTTCTCCCCATTGCTTCTGTCACCTCCCCAGATCTGGCCTTATCAGGCCCACAGCTTATTTGTAAAACCCCTCCTTCTCATTCCTTTCATTGGGCATCCAGACGATTTGAAAACAAGATAGAGCAGGGCTTTGGGAACCTGAAGAAGAGCCTGGCCAGAAACGTTGTCCCCTGCTGTCCCCGTGTCACCCAGGTGGGCCAGCAGCAGTGGCTGGGGAGGGACGAGCCAGCTCACCCCCGCCTCAGCTATTTTAAAGCACCGACCTGCAAACAAGGGGAAGGAGGATTTGCAGAGGGGCTACTGTGTAATTAAACTTTAAACATTCAAAACTAAAATTATATCTTCCCTTTATTGAAAACAGGCATTTAAGAGCTCACAGTCCTGGAAGCATTGCAAGGGTAATGGCAGCCACTCATTAGAGCAGACAAAGGAAGCGCGGGCTCTAATTTGTCTTTAGTCAACTGTCTTGGGCTTGAAGGCCGTGGGGCTGGGGAGGAATGCTTCTGAAGTAATGAAAAAATTAAAGGGCTTCTAAAATTAAGCGAAATGATTTTACCTCTGATGCAGGAGGTTGATCTAAATATAAACAGAAAGAAAGAAAACTCTCGGCTACTTATATAAAGCACTAGAGAAAAAAAAAATCTTAAGAAGTGATCTTTGCACTATTTTCTAATTTTTATTACATAATCAAAATTACAAAATTGATGAAAATTTTCTTTCTCTTCCTCGGTTTTTATTAATTTGCCATAAGTATTTTATTTCAGACCTATATTCTTGACCATTTACCTGTTACCCAAACAGCCCAGTGAAATGGTGTCACTTGGCAGTACCTTCTAATAATTCAATCTTCCTAAGAACATTCATGTTGTAGTTTTTGATTGATCCTAAAGGTAAAAGAGACACTCCCATCCCATCCTATCCCATCCCATCCCATCCCATCCCATCCCATCCCATCCCATCCCATCCCATCCCATCCCATCCCATCCCATCCCAGTTACCATCACAAACCATTCACCTTTTAAGACTTAACGTTGAGCCACAAGAAAGGCCATTGAAACCTAAGGATCATTTCAGAGAATTTTGGATTACTAACAACTAACACGTCCAGAGTCTGCAAAATGCTTTGTGGGGGGGAGACCCCATCAGATGCTCCAAGAGCAGCTTGGGGTCCTCTCAGTGCCCTGAGGAAGGGCAGACCTTTAAAACAACTTCCCTGCTTGCTTCTGGCATTGCCAGCACTCACTGGCAGTGAGTTTCATTCTCTCCGAGGAAAGAGAAGGAGAAGGAGAAGGAGAAGGAGAAGGAGAAGGAGAAGGAGAAGGAGAAGGAGAAGGAGAAGGAGAAGGAGAAGGAGAAGGAGAAGGAGAAGGAGAAGAAGGAGAAGGGGTCCAAGCCTTCTCCTCCCGCAGCATCCCCTCCCTGAGCATCCCCCTCCCCTCACATCCTCCTCCCGCCGCGGGACCCCTGTCTGCGCCCTGCCTGTCACCGGGAGAGCAGCATCCACTCTGCACCCCTCGGGGAGCGAAGCAATCTGCAGGGCTGGAATGGCCTTTATGGATTTTCCCTTTCCTTTGGCGAAGATTACCCGGCTCGGCGTTCGCGAGTTGCACACAAAAGCCTTAACAACGCCTATTGTTGGGGAGAAAAACATCCCCCATCCGACTCCCATCGGCTTCATCGGAGCCCTTTGAAGCTGTGATTGTGCTCCAGCACAATGAGGGAACATGATGATGTGACGGCTTCAGGGAGGAATCGAGGTGAGCATTGCAAAAGGATGGAAATAAAGGATTATTTGCCTGACAAAGCAGCACGCTGCTCTCGCTCTGCGGGCAGTTTGCAGGGTGCAAATACCCAGGTCCAGAAGCAATTTCTCGTCCAGCCAGTGCCCTTTCACTTGAGTTATGGGTTCAGCCAGGACAAAGAGAACCTATACAAGAATGTGTCTGAAATCACCAAACGTTGGCTTTTGGGGCTCCGGGAAACACCTTTGAGCCAAACTTCTCTCGTTTGCTCTGAAGGATTTCCCTGTTTCAAATGCATCGATATCCAGCTGGTTCCTTTCAGTACAGCCTCTACACCCATCTCTCAATCTTTATTTAGTGACTTAGTTTGTACTTCTCTACCCGCGATAATAGCACGCTGCATTCCCATTAATGCCGAGTTAATTCCTCGCTATCGGTATCCAGAGATTTAATGATTGGTTATGCTTGCTTTAAAATAATTATTTTTATTGTCAATCATGCAAATGGATAACGAGAGGCTCAGTGACATTATTTCTGTGCCTCACAGGTTGGCTGGGAGATGATCACCTCTCCAGCACCTCCCTGTGAACTCAGCTGAAGCATTGGAGCTGGGAAGGTCCAAGGGGAAGCCCAAGCAGAGCCACATCTGCCTCCTCTGCCTCAAAAAGTTTGTGGTTTCTTTTAAAATTATCCATGGGTTTGGTAAATGACCACACAACATGAAGTGCTCTCAAAAGCAAACCAGTCTGCAGGTCCATGTGTTCCCAAAAACCCACCCCAGTCCCTCAAGTTCCCGTGCTGGGCCCCCAAGGACAAAGTTTTCTGCAGTCAGAACACGGCAAAGAACAAAGCAGCTGAAGCTGGAGCTTAATGAACAGCCGGGCACTGCGTTAGGATCATTCACTGCGTGCTCAGCTCAACCTGCGCTCTGGGAAATTAGCCACAGAATTCATTTCTCAGGGAGTGTCGGTTCAAATCTCATGCCTGCTCCTGAGGAACAGTTTCGTCTCCCACAATGCCACTTAGGAGAAGTAGGAGAACATTATTCCTTGAGAGCAGATGACAGATCTCTGTGTGTGGCTCATGTTAACAGCACCCGCTGCAAACACGGGATGAGCTGACTGGGGATCCATCCCAGCCCTGTGGGGAGCTGCTGAACAACTGAACAACTGCTGCCTCAGCCCTGCGTGCCCCATCCTGCCTGCCTCGCACCCCTCAGCATGGTCTGGCACCCTTCAGCATGGCCTGGCACCCCTCAGCATGGTCTGGCACCCTTCAGCATGGCCTGGCACCCCTCAGCATGGCCTGGCACCCATCAGCATGGCCTGGCACCACTCAGCATGGCCTGGCACCCCTCCATGCCCCATCCTGTCTGCCTCACACCCCTCAGCATGGCCTGGCACCCCTCAGCATGGCCAGGCACCCCTCCATGCCCTTCGCCTCTCCATGCCCTTCACCTCTCCATGCCCTTCACCTCTCCATGCCCTTCACCTCTCCATGCCCTTCACCCCTCTGTGTCCTTCACCTCCCCATGTCCTTCACCTCTCCGTGCCCTTCACCCCGAAAGCAATGAAGGATTTCTCCTTACAAATAAACTGTGGGTCTGCTGGTAGATAAAACCAGCACTGAGATAAAAAAGACACAATGGGAAGGATTCCACTGGTTGATGAATGGAATGAGGGAGATTTGTGTTTTTTACAAATCTACTGTAGGCCTGCTGATAAATAAAATTGGATACTGACGGATGAAAGAAACAATGGGAAGAACCATAAATTCCATAGGAATTCCACTGATTGACACAAGGAAAAGAAAAGGGGGGGGGGTACACATTAGAAAGGGAGTCTCTATTAGGTGATTCAGGAAGTCTGTACCTCTCAAGTACCTCAGGCAATGGGGAAAGAGAGAGGGAAATGTGGCTGGGAAATTGGGATAAAAAGGAGGCTGTGTCCCCTAAAAATTTGTGTGACCCCATGGGAAATGCCCCATGGCCTCTCCCTTTATTCAAATAAAGTTCCAGGACTCCTCTGTCTCCTTTCTGGACATAAACCTCTGGTGTTTGTGGATTAATTTCCCTGACAACCCCGCCGTGCCCTCCACCCCTCCGTGCCCCCACGTCCCCAGCTCCTCTTTGCTAAACTGTTCCAACCCTTTCTAACCCCAACACCCTTCAACTCCCCCCTCTCATTTAACCAGAGATTTCACCACAAGGAGCCTGACAGCCCCTTCATCCCAGTCCAATGGGGTGAGGAATCGCTGACCCTGAGAGTAAAATGCTTAAAATCATTAGTGACTGCTCTGGTGGCAGCCGATTACACGCAAATTTCTGCTCGGTGATTAATTTAATCGTGGTAAATGGTTCCGCTGCTCACTTTGGGGCAGCTGATGAAATAAGAGAATTCAGTTCTTTTCTGAGTTACATTCTTGAAAAGCAAATGTTTGGCTCCAAGTGAAAGTTTAATTTAATTACAAGATTAAACTCCTTTGTACTGGAAGGAGCAGGGATTCCTTAAAAGTGTCAGGAGAGCAGCCATGGCACAGAAACAGCCCCGTGGCTCCTGGGCTGCCAGCCCCAGAACCCAGCCCAGAATGGCAAGAGCTGAATAAAACAAAAACCCTGCAGTCTGCTCCTGCTCTTTACTCATCAGCTTAATGTGACTGAACAAAGGAGTAAATTACCCGTTCCTTCATAGAAATCTCTGTGGAGGAAAACTTTAATTTGCAGGATAAACTACACCTTGCAAATTGCTGATCTCTTAAACACTGGTGTGGATGCTCCTCTGGCATTTCCGAGGATGGAGAGCACACCTCGACACAGAGCCCTGGCAGGAACTGGGTGAGGACAGCAGAATCAGCAGGTCATGGGGTCCAGCCTTTGCCTGTGGTTCCTGTCCTCTGAGGCTGGTTAGAGATTTGATTTTCTTTAAGGCACCCAGGCTCCTCCTTTTCACATTAACCAGCCAGATAACGTGATGGATTTCACTTACTCCACAGTCCAAGAAAGCTGAGCTCCTTCCCAAAATGCCTCAGAGCTACATAAAACCATCATCAGAAAAGGTAAAAAAAGTCACAAACAATTATTTATTGACTTACAGTTTAAGAAAATGTTGCTTCCTCTTGCTACCAGAATAAAACGAGATCTAGGCCCTAATGCTATTGCTCCCACTCTTCAATCAATAACTTCCACAATAACTCAGCCTCACTCACCCCAGCCCACATTTCCAGCCTCATTTCTCAGTGCTTTTGACGAGCCCTGGAGAATAAAAGGATGCGGAATTACACCGACCATATTCTACACAAGTGATGTGAAAAATGCCTCAGCCCCTGGCACCCAGCTGCTCACTCAGTCAATAAATTCAGCAGTGGCTTCTGCTACTTGCCAGGGCCAGGTCACACCTGGAAAGCTCCATTTCCTTCCTCAGAGCAGGAGTCTGGTGGGAGGTGATGGCCAAGGGTGTCAGGAGAGCGTGGCTCCCGCAAGGCTGGGCTGGTGATGAGGGTCATCATCTCCAAATGCCAACCATGCTCCTGATTTCCTTCTCAATTTTGTTTTCAAGCTCTTCACATTACAGCAGGTCCTTGACTCACAGTGACATTTACAGTTCTGCAGTGTCCCATCCCATCGCACCTGCATTTATTTTGGTAGACTGAGGTGATCAGTGCTGGATTCACCAGTTTCTCTGATAACCAAAAAGCTGGCAGGCAGAAATTCCCCTCCTGCCCCACTGCTCATTTTTGGAGCTCTGTCAGGGAGCTCACTGGGGGAAAAGTGGAAGCTTGTAATTAATAAGTTGTTCCAATAGTTTAGATTTTCTAAAACACTTAACTCTGACTCTGGAAGGTCTCAACATCTCCCAGGACACGTCAGAGCCTGATCAAAGTCCATCATCCCAGGAGCATCACTGCCCTGGATTTGGCTTACCAAAAGCTACTCCCTCTCCTCTATTAATGTCATTAATAATTATGGAAAAAATGCACCTCGGCTTGGGATAAAATAAATATGTGAATAAAAGACAGATCTAATAAACCTGGACAGAATTTATGATTTTCTCAGCCATCGCTTTGCCAGAGATAATGTTGCGCAGTAAAGCTGATTTGCTGGATGAGAACCATATAATTTATCCTGTCAGGGAACATAAGAAATCTTGTCTATGAAGGGGATGACTGATGGGCTCATGGAAGCTGGCAGGGAAGCAAATAAAATAATTTTGTCTGTTAAAAATATCTAATTATCATGTCCTTGTTTATGACAACGCACGCGGGTGAGGACTGTGTCAATACCTATAACAGAGATTTTTCTGCTTTGTGCTGAAACTTTCTTTTCATTTCAAAGTTTGAGCATTTTTAAAGCTAATAATTACAGCTGTTAGCTCTTTGCTCTGATGTAAGAGCTTATCCCCAAGAAAAAGCTCTGGCACCTTGACTGACACCACTTCCCTCTGCCAGATCTGCTGGGAATTTTGAAAAGCACAAGTTCAGGTCAGCTCAAACCAATCAAACCCCACCGTCCCTGAGCCCCAAGATGTCCATTCTCCCTGTTCTTCTCCCCACTGCTCTCTCTCCAGCTCTCATGGACCCCAGGCTGGTGCCAGAACAGCTGTGAGCAGGAGGGAGAGAAGAAGCAAACAAAAAAAAAGTGGAAAAATGATGACCTGGTGAGAAGAGCTGCAAAAATCAGTTTTCTGGAATTCAGTGAAGAGAAATGAAAAATATGTCTTAAAAGACACTGCAGCTGAGAGCTGGAAAGGTCACAGGTTTGCATTTCCCTGTGCTGGGAGCTCTGCTAATCACTGTTTCACAGGGTTCACTGGTGAGGAATGGTTTCGGTGGCAGGGCTGGTTCCTCACTGGGAAGTGCAGACCTGGGTTAATAACACCTTATTCTGCACAAAATTCCACTTCACTGGAGCATGTGTGAAAGGGGCTTTGATTTGAATGAGGATTGATCCCAGTCCTGCAGAGCAGGGCACCCAACCAGCCACAAACCCAGGCGCTGGTACCCAAACCATCTCCAGCCGGGTGCTGATCGGCAGCGTCTCACCAGGCTGATTATCCTGCCATAATCTGAGGGAAAGGGCTGAGCTCCTCTGCCCAGCAGAGATTCACTGCCAGGTCGTAAAGCCTGTCTGAAGCTGGAGCCTCCAGTGGGGGCTAATAGGCATAATTATGTCTGATAAACTGCTGACAGCTCAGCAAGGAGCTGTCTCTGCGTCCAGGGGGAGAACCCAGAGCATCCTCCTGCCGGGAGAAGGGAGGGCTGGATGGGTCCCCTGATCTCTCTGAGGCCAGAACTGGCTGGGGGACACCCTGGACACTCTGGACAGCCTCTGGAAAGAGCCACACCCCCCCCAGCCAAGCCCTTTGTCCCCCCAACCCCTCCACTGGACTGAGCTGCTGGTGCTGGACCAGGGTGGGACCACCCTGGGGGCAGCAAGGTCAGTCCCAGGCAGGGCTGGGAGAGAGATACTGCAGGCACTGACCTGGCCTGGGACCACCCTGGGGGCAGCGAGGTCAGTCCCAGGCAGGGTCACAGCCTGGTTGGCACCACTGGCCAGCACAGATGGTGAGAGGGAGCCCACGCTGGCATCAACCCAGTGCAGGTGCTCTGCTGGGCAGGGCAGGGCTGGTGGCTGCCCCCAGAGTCCTCCCTGCCAGCGCTGAGAGGAGCTGTGGCACTATTTTTAGAACGTGCGGTTATTTTGGCATCTCTTTTCTCTGTGTTCCCTCCCTTACTTTCACATCCAAGCAGGGAGTGACACGGGGGTGCTGTGCTGTCCTCACCCAGGTGTCCTGATGCAGGATAAAACACTGCAGGTGCTGCGAGGTAAAATGCCAGAAGAGAAACTGAAAACAATAAACAGGCACAACAGTGCAATAAATAAAGGGGATTAAATCCCAGCAAAATCAGGTGGCATTTATGTAGAGCACCTTCTTTGCAGATTACTCATGTAGAAAATGTGTCCACATCAGCACAGACCGCAGTTTAGCTCCAAGATCAGATAATACTCAGGAAAACAACTCTCATAATTCTGTGTTATGTGCTCCAGAGTGAATCCTGTTGGCTTCCAGAGACACTTCTGCAATAACTGTGTCCCTGCAGGTGGAGTCTGGGGTATCAAGGAGCAGAGCAGGCACAGCACAGGCGTGGACATGGCCCAGAGTCACCTCCCCAGCCCCAGGAGGGAAGGTGATCTCACCCCAGGTTATTTCATTCTGGTGAACACTCATTAGGGTTCAGCTTGTGCTAATTACTGAAGCATCACTTTCTAGTTTGGTGATGTCACCTCCCATGGGATCAGCACCCATCCCATCAGTGCTGCCCACAAACATCCTGGGCTTGGAGCCAACCTGCTCAGCTCAAGGGCAGGGTCTGGGCTTCCCCAGGAGAGCAGTCTCTCATTAAATGATTGCAGAGTTTAACGAGGCCGGAGCCTCATCGATGTCTTCAAGCACCACCAAGATGCTGAAAATCTGGACACTGTATGAGCAGTAACATCACCCCAGCATCGCTGTCTGCCTCACAGTAAGACATTCCAGCCTATTCTTCTTGGGAGTTCCTTTGGAAAGTGTCCTTGGTGGTGATAAGGGCCATAACTGCTTTATTTCCCCCCTCTCCCTGCCGGTTTTGGCTCACACCCTGTGTGGTCCTTTGTGTCATTTTTATAGTGACTTCTAACAGCCTCAGTGGAGGGAGTGTGATTTACTGCCAGAGACAGGCTGGCTTTTGTCAGAGCTGAAGTGGAAATGTTCCCATTGTTGAGACTTGATGGCACTTGGCTAAATAAAATCATGTGGGAAATGAGGAAAACACAGATATTCGCTTTGTATTAAATAATTATTTCTTAGAATGCTGTTGCTACTCGGCATTTCTATCCTCCTGCAGAGGCTCTTGTGTGAGGACTTCAAACGCTGCTGCGTGTTCAGAGCCTCTGCTGAGGACACATCACCCCTTCTAAACCACAGATAAACTCTGGCTGGACATCCCTGTGTGCTTCCACACTAATTCTGCTGACCAGCAGCATCCCAGCCCTCTCCTGCTGTGGGGTCCCACCCTGCCTGGGGTCCCCCAGGGCTCAGCACTGCAGCAGGACCATGGCCAGGCTCCAGCCTGCCCTTGCCTCCACAGTGCCAGAGCAGGAGGAGCTGTGTGGGTGCTCATGCCCCCCTTTCCAGGAGAAGCTGTGTGGGTGCTCGTGTCCCCCTTTCCAGGAGGAGCTGTGTGGGTGCTCGTATCCCCCTTTTCAGGAGGAGCTGTGTGGGTGCTCGTGTCCTCCTCAGGAGGAGCTGTGTGAGTGTTGGGGTCCCCCTTCCCAGGAGGAGCTGTGTGAGTGTTGGGGTTCCCCTTTCCAGGAGGAGCTGTGTGAGTGTTGGGGTCCCCCTTTTCAGGAGGAGCTGTGTGAGTGTTGGGGTTCCCCTTTTCAGAAGGAGCTGTGTGAGTGTTGGGGTTCCCCTTTCCAGGAGGAGCTGTGTGGGTGCTTGTGTTCCCCTTTTTGCACAGCCTGGGATGCTCCAGCTGGGCCAGGCACTCACCCAGGACCAACCTATCCCCTCCGGAACATGGCTCGAGCGTGGCTGGAGTCAGGGGCCCAGCACAAGAAGAAAGAAAATCCAATTAAAAGACCCACTTGCAGATGGACACAGAATCAGAGTTTCATAAATAAAAGCTCCATTTCCTCCTCCTGACCTGGCCACGGGCCCCAGCTTAGCCGTGACCCCCCGAGGCAGAGGCAAAGGCGCATCTTCCTTTTACCTGTCCTGGGCTGTCAATCTCCCCCTCATTAAAGCTGGAGCTGTGTGTCAAAGGTGGCAGCTCCCTGCTACTGAATTCCACCCCTCGGAGCACACGTTCCCCACTCTGGTGCTTCTGTTCGTTAAGGTTCATTTTCAAAGTCTCTGCAGCCCCAGCTCTCAGCGAGCGCAAATGCCAAGCTTTGCGAGAGACGAGGGGAAGGTGGGGAGGATACCACCATCATATCCTCTTTAAAAATTGATAAAAATAAGATTAACAGATGCCTCTGGCTGTGAGACTCCATCGCTGGAGCGTCGTGCCCGCGCTCAGCACATCTCCATGGCAACTCGCATGTGTGGCCTGAATAGACGCGTCGGGAAATTCGGGGTTCTCCTGGATTTGTAGGGTGTTTGGGTTTGCCCGGACCTTGCCCCCACAGCTGTGGCAGTGGGAGTTGGCAGCATGGCCTTGGGGAGCAGTGGTGGGGCCTGTGGATTTTGAGCACCACTGTTTCTGCTGGAATTACTCAGGTAAATCAGATTTGCAGGTTTGGGAGCAGGGAGGTGTGCCAGGGAGAAGACTGGTTTTGTGGGTGGGACAGGACAGGCATGAGCAGCATCGTGTCAAATCCCATACAGAAACTCCAGTTCAGGGCTGGATAAATGGGAAGATGGTCCAAAGAAGCCAGGGGTTCCAGTCAGGCTCTGCTGCAGTGCCAGGAGCTTGCAGGGGTGTGAGTGCACCAAGGGTCCTCCTCCCTCCCACCTTCATCCTCCAACACAGCCCAGCAGAGCCTGGCTGGCTGCTGCTCTCCACCTGCACACAGCACAGCACGGACCCACCTGCGTGGAAATATTCCATTTGATGCTCCACATCCCCTTTTCAAGGTTTCATCTCCCTCCCTCCTGCTGCTCCCTGCAACTGGAGCAGCCCCCCACCACCTTTACCACCCCTCCACCAGCCCTGCACAGCCTTGCTTTGAGCTGCCTTTACCCCACAGCACAAACCCATGGCAGCACACGTGCAGAGGCCTCTGCCCATAGCAGGGGTTTCTTTCCACTCCTTTTTCTGACCCTGTTGTAACTCTGCACCTCTAGCACAAGTGCAGCAGCTCCTCTTCGGAGAGATATTTAGGGTCCAGCTATTGAAGCAGGAATACTGGAAATCAAAGGAGTCATTTAATCCTCATGGAATTTCAAGTGCGAGACCAAAAAAAGCCCCAAGTGACAGAGCAAAGCCATGGGAAAGCTTCCAAAATCACCCTCCCAGCTCAAACCAAGATTATTTACTTCATCCCAGCCTTGGCCAGCGCTATTCCCTTTGTTTAACATTCATGTCCACCCGAGCTGCCCATTCCTCTGGAGGCTTTCCCTTCCTCCTGATGATGACTCCAGCACGTGCTAAGGAGCTCAGCTCCCTCCTTTCACCCATGACAGCTCAGACATTGACAGTGACCAAAGAGCAGAGCCAGAGCTGAGCAAGTCAAGTTAATTCTGTTACAGAGAGCAACATTGATTTGTTGTCGCAAAGCATTTGTTACCTGAGCAGCCTTTCCAGCTGAAAGGGAAGGATGGAAAAACCCTGCTGGAGTTTAAAGTTTTTGCAAATTAGCCAAACTTTGCTTTTCCACTGAGAACACGCTCTCCAGCAGGGAGAGACAGAATCTGCTGATGTCGGTGCATATTCCCCTGATAATGATGCATCTTTTGGTGGGGATAAGCACAGCAAACCCAGAGTTCTCACATCAGGAGGTGTTTTCTCTTCCCTCTTTGCAAAGCCCGTCACCAGTGGCTGCCTGTCCATCCAGGCTCTGCCCTGATGATGCCTTTTCTTGGTCCTGAAATTAAGAGCCAGACATATTAAGGGATAAAGGGTTTTTACCTCCGTGTTTAATAAGGATCTTTATGGTGCAACACTTCACCCAGGCGGAATGAGCTGAAATGCACACACACAGTCGAGCACATGTACAATTTTATAGACTGTTCATCTCGAGGAACTTTCTCCTGGGTGGGC
Organism: Eopsaltria australis; assembly: GCA_034509425.1. Taxonomy (NCBI): domain Eukaryota; kingdom Metazoa; phylum Chordata; class Aves; order Passeriformes; family Petroicidae; genus Eopsaltria; species Eopsaltria australis. The sequence continues at coordinate 654,594 of JAVTVJ010000520.1, forward strand.
CAAATCTTTAGTTTTACAGGATGTATTTTGGAGAGGACCTTGGTTTTTCAAGATAGTGTAGGGCTTTCCAGCCTCCAGCTGCAAGGCTTTTAGGATGTTTGGTTTTCTGGCTTAACAGAACACCAGGACAATGTTAAGTTATGAGACTAAAGGAATTACAAGTATGCATGCTAAGAGCACTGAGGGGACATAAAAGGTATATAAAAGGTACATAAAAGCTATATAAAAGGTATATAAAAGGCAAAAAGTCACCATGGCACCACTGATGCCCCTTGATGGCACTGGCCATGCCAGCAGCACTGAGCATCCACTGGGAAGGATTCCCTGAACGCCTTCTCCCCTTCCCAGCAGTATCCATAGGGACTGCCAGCAGAGCAAACTGCTTTTTCCAAGCTAAGGATTCTGTCCCAGGGGATGGAGAGGGGTGCAGAGCTCACTACAGGGCATGGACTCTGAGAGCCTCCTTGGGAGATGGGAAAGTGCTTCCCCCCTCCTGGCCCTGTGGTCCCCTGTGTTCTGCAGAGAAGTTACTTTTGCTTTTACATTTATTTGAATGTAAAATCCCCAGCTTAAATTGCAGCAGGTTTTGTGATATTTAATATCCAAAGCTAGGAAAGGTCATGTCTGTCTGAAAATAAAATGAGGTTTAATCTGGAGATTGTGTGTGGCAGGTTTTTTATGAAAATTTGGTTTAGAAATAGATCTTAAATCCATAAGGTCACTGAGAGGAAGGTTTTTCTTTCTCAAAGACTTATCACTCCCATATCTCAGAGGAGCAAAGGATAATGCAAAGAGGAAAACAAAATCCTGTGACTCCCCTTCTCTTTATTTCTGCACCTGCACCCAGAACACTTCCTTCTACATCCATTCGTCACACTCCTCCTCTTGTGTTTATTTGAATATCTGTGTTTAGGGTGTACCAAATATGATTCTCTGCTTGCATTCCTGCAGGATTTTAACACTATTTGTCAGTACCTTCACGTTGAGCTCACGACAGCACATCCCACAAAGCAACCTTAAGAGGACCCAAAGAGATTTTTTTCTAAAGCCCCAAATGCTGCACTTCATTTTTTGCCCTCAGTAGCACCCTCAATCCTCCTGCCTCCTGTCCCTCTCCATGTCCAGCAATCCCATACTGTGGACATGGCTATGACATGTTTTATTTGAATATCCGTGTTTAGGGTGTACCAAATATGACGCTCTGGTTGAGTTCCTCCAGGATTTTAATACTATTTGTCAGTACCTTCACGTTGAGCTCACGACAGCACATATCACAAAGCAACCTTAAGAGGACCCAAAGAGATTTTTTTCTAAAACCCAAATGCTGCACTTCATTTTTTGCCCTCAATCCTCCTGCCTCCTGTCTCTCTCCACATCCAGCAGTCCCATACTCTGGACATGGCCATGGCATGGACATCCAGAGCTCTGCTGCCAGCTCCAGGCTCCTCTGCCAGCACATGAGCTGAATTCTCTTCAAGCTCTTTTTGCCTCACAGACTGAGAGAGGGGTCCCTGTATTTAATATTTAACCACTGATGTTCTCAACAGCAGAACCAGAGCATCACACAGAACATGAGGCTACATCAAAGGGCAGCGTGAGGGCTCCCTGTGGTGCCTGGAATGGCTCCCTAGAACAGAGGCTGGACAAGGCTAAGAGAATAAGAGTAGGAATTTATGAAAGGCCTTCAATAGATGCACCTTGGGCAGTCAGAGCCTCCCAGAGGCTGCACCCAACATGGACAATGGGCACGAGTTTTTCAGACAGAAATGAGTTTGGTTTATTCACATATCAGGGGTTAATTCTCCAATTACAGCTGCAGGTAATGAAGTCTCATTCCCCCAGTTTGCTCCTTCCCAATTCACTTTTGTTTATTCTTTTTGGGGCCTGAGGCTGTGGGGTGTCCTTGGATCTCAGTCCCAGAGGGATTGTTCTGTGTGACCAAAATGTGCAGACAGTGACTCCACTTTATCTGGAGTTTGGAGCTGTGCACTAATGCAGTGCAGGGTTTGAAAAATATAAGGCATCACCTGCACATGGCCCTCGAGTCATTGGGGTCAAAAACCAGCCCTGGCCATGCTGGGTGAGTTGTGCTATGCTCAAACACCATCCCTCTGTTATCCTCGTGCTCGTGCTGAGCACACACAAAGCTCTCACCACCTGACCCACCCACAGACACAAAGAGAGAGGACACAAAGAGGAGAGGCACAGAGAGGAGTGAGGTTCTCACTCCCCCAGACTCATCCCCAGCCCAAGGGGCTGCCCTTGGCCTCCAGGTGATGCCTTAAGATTTTGTCTTTTATATTTTTCAAACCCTGCACTGCATTAGTGCACAGCTCCATACAGAGTGTTAGTTACTGTCTGCACATTTTGGTCAGACAGAACAATCCCTCTGGGCCTGAGATCCAAGGACACCCCACAGCCTCAGGCCCCAAAATGTATAAAGAAAAGTGAATTGGGGGGAGCAAACTGGGGGAATGTGACTTCATTACCTGAGGCTGTAATTGGAGGATTAACCCCTGATATGTGAATGGACCAAACTCATTTCTGTCTGAAAAGCTCGTGCCCATTGTCCATGTTGAGTTTAGCCCTTTGGGAGGCCCTTGATGTACCTGAACGCCCTTCATTAAATATCTCTGCTTTTATTCTTTTAACTTTGGCCTCTGTTTTTGGTAAGCCCAAAAAAGGCATCACAGGCACCCAGAGCACTGGACAGAGTTCAGCTGGATGGTGGGACCATGACTGGGGCCAGCATCCATCACACCTCACCAGTCCCAGCCTGGGGACCCCAAAGGACAGACTGTCCCCAGGCCACCCCAGAGATCACCTCCCTGGGCTCTGCTGAGCCATCAGTTGTCCCAACTCTTCTGTGTACCCAAAGCACTTGGGACAGACACCCTGCTCTGACCAAACTCGTGTTTGAGCAGCAGCTCCTGGGGCTGCAGCCTCTCCTTTCCCCCAGAGCATCCCCCGAGGTCCCCGAGCCCTTCAGCTGCCACAGGCAGGCTCACATCTGCTCCCATAGCTGAGCACTTCACCAAACCTTTTACTGGCGTTTCTGTCATTCTGTTTGATCTTGTTAAGAATCAAAGAAAGCAATTACATCCTTAATCTTGTTCTGTAAAACTGTAGCTTACAGATAAAAACCACCGTGGGTAACACGTACCAGAGCACGAGCACAAACAAGAGAGTAAAAATGACAACTGATCTTTGATGCTTGACTCAAGACACCTAGAAAGGAGCTTCAGAGCTCCCAGGAACTTCAGATCCCTCTAAGACAGCTCGAGTGCAAGCTGCAAACTCACGGGCTTTTTTCTGGCACTTGTGTACCAAGAACAGAAAGGATCAGCAAGGCCTGAAGATAAGGTTTTCTTCTAATTCTGGATACACTTACTAATACAAACAGAGATCTGTGAGATTTCAGGGCCCAGAGGGAAACAGAAGAAAAGCAAAAGCTAGGAAAGGAATTCCAGCTTCATAAACACAGGGAGGAGATGAAGCTCAAGGAGTTATGTGCACAGCATTTGGTTTGCTGAGAAAATATTGTTCTCACCTGGGGAGAAATCCAGCACACTGGAAGCTCTGTCTGGGACTTAAAAATCTCACTTTAGCATTAAGAGGCCTATCCCAATCCAACAGCAGAACTTGTTTGGCATCTATGTTGTTCTTTGGGGCTCCTGACACAGCCCCAGTGGGAAGCCAGGTGAGCAGCACCGATGATATTTACTTTTCACTAAGCACCTGAATCCTTGCAAAAATATCTGCTCTGAAACAAGAATTACTGCAAAATTCATTGTTCCAGGTGGCTCCAGACACTCAGGGTCCTGGAGCTCTGGTGGGAAGGGCAGCACTGCATGGGGAGACATGAAGCCATCCCCTCCTGAGTGGCCTCAGCTGCCACATCCCTGTCCCTGCTGGGCTGACAGAGCTGGCAGAAAGCCCCAGTGTGACTGTGACAGTGGAGGGAAGGTGGGGACAGGTGTCCCCCTAAAAACAACAAATGCAGATAGCTTAAACCCATTCCTATTCCCAAAGAGATCATGCATAATTCAGTGATAGGGAGGCTACAGGAGACTTGAAACTAAATGTGCTCAGCCCTCAGATCTCAGAAATCACTGAGGGGCTGCTCCCTTCCCAGAGCTGGAGAGGATTTGCCATGGGGAGCTGAGGCCACGTGGACCAGGCTCAGAGAAAGCCTTGGAAACCTGAGGGACTTCAGAACATCCCCCATCAGCTCCGTGTGCCTGGGACTGCTGGGACTCAGGTCTGGCAGGATCACACACAGCTCAGCCACTGCAATTCCATCCCCAGCTCTGGAGCACCCACCCAAGCACCCTCTTTCCCACTGTGACCCATTGCCACCCCTCAGATCCCCTCCTCCTGGCCACTGCTGGATCCTGTGGGGCAGAAGAAGGACAGTGGGAGTGATGCCTTAGGATTTTAGCTTTTCTATTTTTCATATCCTGCACTGCATTGGTGCACAGCTCCAAACTCCAGATGAAGTGCAGCCACTGTCTGCACATTTTGGTCAGACAGAGCAATCCCTCTGGGCCTGAGATCCAAGGACACCCCACAGCCTCAGGCCCCAAAAACTACAAACAAAAGTGAATTGGGGGGAGCAAACTGGGGGGATGTGACTTCATTACCTGCAGCTGTAATTGGAGAATTAACCCCTGATATGCAAATGGACCAAACTCATTTCTGTCTGAAAAACTTGTGCGCATTGTCCATGTTGGGTGCAGCCTCTGGGAGGCTCTGACTGCCCAAGGTGCATCTATTGAAGGCCTTTCATAAATTCCTACTCTTATTCTCTTAACCTTGTCCAGCCTCTGTTCTAGGGAGCCACTCCAAGGCACCAGGAGGACCCCGTCACACAGCTGAGCCCAGCAGGCCAGCAAAGCATTAAAATCGGCATTTGGAGGGGAAATGTGACACCTGGTTATTACACGACCTAATGGAATCAGCCAAGTGGCAAATGTAGCTTTTAAATAGGTTTTGTGCTCCCCATTAGCTCTCCTGATGGTGATTAGTTCTGACGGGCAGGGGGCTGCTCTGCAGCTTTCCCAGCGAGGCTGCTCCCGTGCCTGGGGCTGGGGAAGCTGTGGGACCACCAAGGAGGTGAGCAGGACTCACCTGCAGCACCCTTCACCCATCCATGGGACTCCAGCAGCTCCAGCACCTGCCGGGCCCAGCTGCTGGCCATAGGGGCTGGCTATGATGCCATGATAATTTTTTGCCTTTTCTTTTATATACTTTTTATATGCCTTTTATGCAGTTTTTATGCACCCTTAGTGCCCTTAGCATGCACGCCTGTAATTCCTTAAGCCCAACAACTCAGCATAGTCCTGGTATTCTGTTAAACCAAGAGACCAAACATCCCAAGGCCTTGCAGTTGGAGGCTGGAAAGCCCCAGGCTATCCTGAGAAGGCAAGGTCCTCTCTAGAACACATCCTGTAAACTGAGATCAGGCCCAGCCAGGGGGGAATTGCTCAGGATGGGGGGATATCACACTGTTCATTCAAGCCTCTCATTCGGGAATCTTTGTTAGATATGCTAATTTGCAAGGTCTATAAAATTGTAGATGTGCTCTATTTTGAGAGTGCATTTTGGCACATCCCACCTGGGCCAAGTGGTGCACCATAAAAATCCTTACTAAATACAAAGGTAAAACCCCGTTTCCCCTTAACAGCATCCGGCTCTTGATTTTTACCATCAGGAAAGGCATCAGATCCAGCACCCCACATTTAGCCAGAGGTTGTGGTGCCCTCAGGACAGCTGGCACTAAAAGGGAGCAGCAGCAAACAGCAGACACAGTTCAGGGGAAATTTCTGGAGTTGTATCATTTCAGTTGAGGGAAGGCACCCACCAATGCCAGGGAACAGCAAACACCCAGCACCAGCTCTGGAGGCTTCAGCCACCCACTACAAGTGATTAGTCTCAAATCAGGAGTCTGTTTCATTTAAACAAGTAAATATTATTTCTTAGTGTTTGCAAAACACAAGCAGGTGGGAAGGAACACACGGCAGCAAACGCTGGGCAGCCTCACAGAGCCCTGCTCCTCACTCCCATCCTGGGAATGATGCCTGAGGATTTCAGCTTTTATATTTCTCATATATTTGTAAACCTGTAATTCTTTAGTGTATAACTCTAAACTCCATCTCCAGGGTCAGCTGCTGCTCTCCCATTTGGGGCAGACACAACAATTCCTCTCCAGGCCTGGCAATCGAGGACACCTGAGTGTCCCAGGCCCTGAGAGACGGAAACAAAAGTGAGCTGGCGGGAGCAAACTTGGGGTCAATGACTTCATTAGCTGAAGCTGTAATTGGAAGATTAACTCCCCTTGGGGACGGTTCTGCAGTCCCAAACTCAGAGCTCTGAGATTTAGGGAGAGAAAAAGGACACTGAGGTCTTGTGCTGTTGATTCTGCTATCAGCACACGTGTGAGCCCTGTCAGAGGTTCATCCACTGCTCTTACTCTGCTTTTTTTTTAAAAAAACTTAAGCAGGGTTTGTGAAAGATTTTATCTCCATCCACAGTTTCTAATAAAACCAGAGCTCAGATTTCCTCATTGCTTTACTTCTCCCTCCAAGCTTGCCAGCACTCCTCAGATTTTCAGACTGAACCAGCAACTGCTTTTATTCTTTTCACTTGCAGTCAATGCTCTCATGTTTTCCCAGGATAAAGCTTATTAAAAATGCATAAAGAATAGAGGCTTATGGAGAAAAAAAATGCAAAGAAAAACATTCTAGCTAATTGGAATTTGGAAAGTGTTGTACTATCACAGGTTTAAAATCCAAACCAGATTCCCAAACCCAAGCTGGTTCCATTTGCTTTGGCCCAAACCCTGTTTTTAACAAAAGTGTTTAATGAAAGTGTTAAAGGAAACATCAAGTCTGAGTTTCTTAAAATTCTGAAGTAAAGATGTTAAAAATGAAAAAGCCATTTTAATTCAATTTGTCTGACTTCCAGGCTCAATGGTCTTGGGATAAATCTTTCCATTTCCAGTGCAGGGGTAGGTTTGTTCCTTCCCTGGAAAGGAGAATCCTCAAATGACAACAACAGCAAGCTTGTTATTTCCTTTACTCTGTAAACAGGCCATTGCTTCCCAGTAAGACTACACAAAAGGCAGTATTTTAATTGTGCTATAAGGAAGATCGTTCAAAATAACCATAAAAATTCATGGATTTATTTCCTTTTAAAATGAGAACATTTATTCAGAGTAAGTATAAGCCCCCTTTGCCTAGCAGGGGGCTGAGCACAGAAATTGCTTCTTTAGGAGAGTAACTCCTGCTCTTTATGCAAACACTGATGTATGGCTGAGGCACTGGGTATTTCCATTGTCTGTCTATGAACTCACAAGCCTAAAATCCTCCTTTGCAATCCAGTACCAGGCATTGCCCTACCGGTGGGGACTGGATTCTTAACTGATTACTGAACCAGCAGTTCAGAGAAGCAATTCCAGCTGTCACTGGGCAGCCAGATGTGCTGTGCCCAGAGAGACCCCAGCCCTCAGTGCCAGATGTGCACACACCCCCTGGATGCCTTGGAGTGGTTCCCTAGAACAGAGGCTGGACAGGGTTAGAGAATAAAGTGGGTATTTATGAAAGGCCTTCAATAGATGCACCTTGGGCAGTCAGAGCCTCCCAGAGGCTGCACCCAACATGGACAATGGGCACGAGTTTTTCAGACAGAAATGAGTTTGCTCCATTTACATATCAGGGGTTAATTCTCCAATTACAGCCTCAGGTAATGAAGTCACATTCCCCCAGTTTGCTCCTCTCAATTCACTTTTGTTTATACTTTTCGGGGCCTGAGGCTGTGGGGTGTCCTTGGATCTCAGGCCCAGAGGGATTGTTCTGTCTGACCAAAATGTGCAGACAGTGACTCCACTTTATCTGGAGTTTGGAGCTGTGCACTAATGCAGTGCAGGGTTTGAAAAACACAAAGGGTTAATTCTTAAGGCATCACTCTCAGTGCCAGATGTGCACACACCAGGCACCCCAGGCAGCAGCCCCAAGCTCCCTGGCAAACCTCTGGCTAGAGTGAAGTGATTTGCCAGTGTGTTCACTTGAGAGACTTGAAAAGAACAGAAAGAAATATCAAATAGTCCACCAGTTTTAGTTTCATTTTCTCTATGAACCCTCCCTAGCAAAGCTCTGCAAGCAATAACCCCCAAATTTAACAGATGTGCTGCGCTTTTTAACCCTTGCTTACAAGAACAGAAAATAACACGTGGTATTTATTACTTCCAAATTTATTCCTGAGATCAAGACTCACTGTGTGCTGACACAGGACCCTCTTCACTTCTACTTTAAACGTCACTGAGCTTCTGTGCTGGAGTTTCAAGTGTTCCCTCTAATTTATCGTATTTGTGCACAATAATTGCTATTCCTACCGCACTTAGCAACACCCTTTGGGAATGAAGAAGCACAAGCCACCATGTACTTGCCAGAATAAGTTTTTACACAGGAATATTTGAGGTCTCCTGAAGTGCCAGTTGCTAAAACCCAGCCTAAATGTGCCAACACAGCAAGCCCTGTGCTTAAAGAAGCCGGAAATGCAATGTTGCTGCAAGGAACATTGGGTTTAGCTGAACAGCTCTGTTCCTTCTAGCTGCTTCTAGAAACACTGATTTTAAAGTGATTATTCCAGCAGCTTGTAGCACTGCACTAAAGAAACCAGCAGGAGTATTCCAGGCAGCGTGGCGAGCCAGCAAACAATGGCATCCCGGGGAACAAACCCAAATCCTCCTTCACAGGTGCGAGCAGCATTGCCTGAGGGGTTTTACACAACCAATAAAATTTCACTGCAGATGGATCCGAGCTGGAGCCTCCTTTCCTTTGCTCTGAGTTCAGGTGATATTTTGTGCTGAGGCTCTCACCAGGGCCCTGTTACTGGGGATTCCAGCTGCTGCCCGGCCCCTGCTGCTCCAATCCTCCCCTGCTCCCATCCTCCTGCCCGTGCTCTGCCTTGGTGTGGTTTTTAAACTGACTCTTTAAAGTGTCCCTTAAAAACCAAACACTGCCAGGGCAGTGACACTGAAGGCAGAGGTGTTTTTGGGATGGTCCAGGGTGATGCCGTTTGGTTTCTGCCTTTTTTCTTTTATATGTTCCCTGTACTCTTTGCACACATATTTGTAGCTCTGTAGCCTACTGTATTCATAGCTGGTTTTTCCAGTACTTTTCCATGGTCTTTCCCTAAGCAGAAAGACAAAACAAATTCCAGAATTCCAAGCCCCAGGGGGTGCAAGGCCCTGTCCTATCTCGGTTCTTCCTGGGAACCAAGGCCCAGAACAACTCTGAGGTTCATTTTCATAAACAAAGTAGAGCCAGTGCTGAGAGGGCGGCTCCAGAAGAGAGACTGGACCTGGGGGGGAATTGAATCAGCACTTGTCCTCCTAATTGGTGCTTTTAATAAATTATGCTAATTTCCTAAAAACTATAAATATGTCCTCAGCCCTGGAGGGGCTGGGCTTTTATGGACACCTTTCCATAACTGCTCCTGAAAACCTTCAAAATAAAGATCCCTTTTTATATCCCCTCCTTGCTAAAATGATCTCGAGTTTCTTTTCCAGGCTGGGGGAAAAGGCAACAAGGGCCATCCCCAGGGTGTCAGGAGGGACTGTGGAAATCTGTCAGCACTGGTGGCACTGCCCAGCTGGGCACCAGCACCCACAGCCCAGTGTGATACTGGCTGTGCTGAGGATCTGAGGATCCTGGCTGTGTTGATTCCCAACAATCATGGAAAACCATCCTGTGCCAAGCCTGAATTATTAAACAGGGAGCCCTTTTATCCTGCTTACATTCTTCCAGTCTAATAAATAAAATTCTTCCTGGTCCCACGTGTGCTTCAGGAGCCGGGAAGCATCGCTGTGCCCTGGGGCCCCGAGTCTGAGCTGCACCAGGGGCTCTCTGTGAACACCCCAGAGGGGTCTGTGGGCTGGTTCTGCTCTTCTGGAGGGATCTGCTCTTCCACTGTGCTGCCTCTCCCTCCTTCCAGGACAGAAAAGGCAATTTGGGGTCCAACAGCTCTGCCTTTGAACAGAGCCCATGGCTCCATCCAGCTGCCAAACCCCAGGCTTTCTCCAGATAAAAACCACCAGCCAAGCCTCTCCTCTGACAAAATCCTCCTTTCCCAGTGTGTTTATGGTAACCACAAATTGCCCCATTTTCTCTAATGTGGCAGCAGTCACCCTGACACGGCACATTTGGCTGAGACTTCATGCTCTTAAAATCTGGAATCAGAAAGTTCTGGTTCCCACAGCAACCACAGGTAGCAATTATCCTGGTTCTGGAAATTTCTAGACTAGAAGGAATATTTGCTTTCTGCAGCCCTCTGCTAAGTGCACAGCAAAGGAAATGTCTCTGTGCATCAAAATGAATTTATTTTTCCTTTGCTGTGTTTGTAGCTCTGTTTACACCTTAGAAATCTTTTCTGTATCAACATTTTTGGACAGTGTTTTATACCTGCTACAGAACACAGAACCTCCTAAAACACATCACGCTTAATTTATTTCCACTTAGCTCCAGTCATTGCAACAAATGCAATTCATTGCACTTCCTGCATCACGTTTTCCCTCTGTACATCACATATAATGAATATCACCACAATAAAATTCATAGTTTGTGACACTCCTGATTAATACCAGCTTTTCACAAAGAAGAAAGATTACTGCAGCCATTATGAATTTATACAGATCTTGCTTTTTCTATTAGAAGACACGCAGTGATGCAGGCTGCTTCCAGAAAGGGAAAACCCTTTCCTGCCTGCTGATGGAACAAAGACAGAAACCCAGAGCACAAGGCCACATTTGCCCCTTCCCACACAGCTGGACAAGTGTCCATGGGTGTTTTCAGCAGATTAACACACTTTAAATGCCATGAGCTCAACAAAGAAGGAAAGGAAGAGCAGTGCAGTGTTTCTGTTGGGATTTTTAAGGACTTGCACATCTCCCTGAATTCCCCCTAGAATATTATAATGATTAACAGGCCACTGGCTTGCTAGGGGTTTAGTGGTTTATTTTTTCTTTAATTAGCCAACCCTTCCTAATTAGTCAGTCATTCTTTAGCTCCAGCACCTGATCTCCTGAATGCAGAGCAGGAAGTGCTGAGCAGACACCGTGCTGCTCCCTGGCCCCGTTTGGGAGATGCTCTTGCACCTGGAGAAGTTCAGAGATGCTGAAACTGCCCTGAAAACTCCCTGTCACCTCCACTCCTCCCAGACCCACACTCGCTCTGGGCTGCAAATTGCTTTTGGTTCCTCCCTCCCTGGCCTGCAGCACTGTTCAAATTACAAAGAAAATGACAAAGATTGAAGCCTGGTTTCTAATCTGCTTTTGCTTCACGTTTGCTGCCAGGACTCTGTCACCACCCCCTGCTGTGTCCTTCGGGGTCTGGACACGGCTCCCGAGCCCTAAAAATCCCTGGTTCTGCCTTCTGATGCCTGAAGGATTTTTGCTGCTTTTCTCCTGAACCCTTCTCACACTGTTCCCTGTATTCACAGGTATCAGCATGCACACTTGGGATGCTTTAGGTGAGAGCTCAGCCCGGTTTCATGGTGTTTGTAGGGCCGGGAGACCAAACACCCCTGAAACCACGGAGAGTTAGAGACCAAACACTCTGTTTGCGTGGGCCCTCAAGGTCTCCCAGTAGGACAGATTCTGTAAACTGGAAGTGAGCCCAGCCCAGCCCCTTATTGGGCCCTCCTGGTAGATCTGCTAATGAGTAGAGTCTTTAATTGTACACTCAACTGGGGGGACGGGGCTTTGGCGCCGCGTTCTACCTGGACGGCAGAAGCCTTGGAATGGGATCCTATTAAAATACCGAGGGAAACGACCCCAACCCTCTGACCGTGTCTGAGCCTGTATTTCCTAAGACCAGAAAAAGGCATCACTTCCCAACTGGGAGCTTGGCACAGCTGCTCCTCCCTGAAGCCTGGTGGGAGAGGAGGGATGATTTCTGCCTCCCACACGGCAGGCAGCCTACATCCAGTGAGCATCAGTGTTGCAAACTGTCCTGATGGCTCTGGTACGTTCACGATGTACCCGGCCCTCTCAGAGCCAAGATGAAGCACTTGATTTAAATTTTTGCTGTCAGATCTGATTAAAAATTAAGTTGAACGCAGTTGTAGGAAAGTGAAATTAGCATTCTTTTAGAGTAGCAGCGTGTAATTTAATGCAACAACTCGTACAATTGAGTCCTGCAGCCACTGATACACGTCTGGAGGATGCAAAGGTTGGGAGCAGGTGGGGACACGGTGCTGGTTTTGCTCTGTGAAGGAGCTCAGGCAGAGGCACAGGCACGGCCAGAGGAGCATTGCACTGCTCCAAACAGAGGAAAATAAACAGAATATTGAAGTTCCACGGGGTGGAGTTTCAAGAAGGCAGCTCTTACTGGGCACTCCCTCCTTGCAAGTCAGATGGAAATTTCCATCCTTACTTTCGATTTAGGATTTTTGGAGAAGACTCCCAGAATCTGCATTGGAAGGAGCTTTGGACTTTCACTGTTTGATTTCAGCACAGCTCAGCCCTGTGGTGCCAGCCAGCCCCCAACCCCATGACCCCTGTAAGGGGGTAACTGTGCCAGAGTCAGGAGAACATGCTGCACACAACTCATTAACAACCCATTCCCCAGGTCATGCCTGAATCTCAGCTCCCATGCCCAAAAAACAGCCAAGAAGAGCCATGATCCAAGAGAAGAGAGGGGAGGATCAGCTCATTGTCTGCCCAGGGTCATCCAGCTGCAGGGCTGCCCTTACCCACCCACGAGCAGGTCCTTACTCTGCACCCGGTGATGACATTCGGGTTTTGCCTTTTTTCCCTTTTATATGTTCCCTGTATTCTTTGCACATACATTTGTAACTCTGTAGCCCGTTGTATTAGTGGCTCGTTTTCCCAGTACTTTTCCATGGCCTTTCCCCAGGCAGAAAGACAAAAATTCCAGAGCTCCAAGCCCCAGGGGTACAAGGTCCTCTCCTACCTTGGTTCTTCCTGGGAACCAAGGTTGAGAACACCTCTTCAAGAAACATTTTCATGGACAGCCAGTGCTGAAAGGGGGGCTCCAGAGAAGGGGCTGGACCTGGGGGGGATTTGAATCACCACTTGTCCTCCTAATTGGTGCTTTTTATCAATTATGCTAATTTCCTAAAAGCTGTAAATATGTACTCACCCCTGGAGAGGCTGGGCTTTTATGGACACCTTCCCATAACTGCCCCTGAGGGCCTTCAAAAATAAAGATCCATTTTTATATCACCTCCTTACTGAAATTATCTCGAGTTTCATTTCCAGGTGGGGAAAAAGGCAACACCAGGGCCCTCAGGGCAGCACCCAGGACCCTGCCAGGGGAGTGGGCACTGATGCCCTGGGTGTTACAGGTTACACAGACAGTGCCCAAAGCCACTCAGGGCAGTGGTGCAGGCAAAGGACGAGCTCAATACCCTTTGTCCCAACATCATAAACATAAAATCATCACAGTTTCACAGAAAGACACAATTACAGCCATCCATTGAGAAACACATCCCCTCTCCAGAGGCTGAGCAGCTCGGGACAGTTTCCATTTCTTTGCAGCTTTCACACTGAATGGAGACAGCTCTGACACTGGGATTTCAATTCAAGGGCCATTTAGGATTGAAAAATAGAGACAGGTTTATATACAAAATGGGAGCATTTCACAAAAACTCTGTCTCCTGCTCACTCTCTGAGAATTATTGTCCCTTATTATCCAGCAACAAAGGGAGGATTCGCTGCTTTGCCAAGGTGAGCACAATCAGTCCTCCTGTCAGTCTGCAAAATGGGAAAGGAAAATAACATTGACCTGAAACCTGAGCCGCGGGGCTGAGGATGCCATGAAACTCCGGAACCCTTTTGTGTGCTGATCCCTGTCCCTCCTCGGGCAGGATCGTGCAGGGAGTAGGGAATGCAGAGTGCAGTGCTGGGCTCCAGCACCGAGCTCAGGGTGTGGGGCTCACGGGCAGGGCAGGATGAGCCGCTCTGTGACAGGGACTCTGCTCAACGTGGCAGCAATTTTTTGCCATTAGCGGCGTCCTGCGGGTGTCATTCAGACTGCCCATCATTTCTGCAGGTGTTTTTGGCTCTGAGAGTGCTGAGGTTCATTGTGTAACCCACTCACCCCCTCAGCTCCACGGCTATTTATACCCACGTCCTGGCAGGCAGGGAGAGGCTGGCTCTGCAGCCAGCCGAGGGCTCAGCAGCTGCTGGTCAGCAGGATGCCCCTTCTTGCTGCCTTCTCCTTACTTTCACAGACTTGCTATAAAGCAGCTTAATGTCAGAAATTCAGAGCCAGGGTGTGGGCCAGGCAGCCTTGCTTTGATCCAGCTGGATGAGACAGAGGTGCAGGAATGGATTTGGGAGTGATTGATCTCGCTGTCCTGCTCCCCCCTGCAGGGCAGCTCCAGGGGCAGCCAGGCAGGGGCTGTCAGTCTCCTTTCCCCTGCCAGATGGAGAAGGGAAGGAGATGCTTCCCTTTGGGGAGTTTCAGGTCATTCCCTGCTGCCCCATCCATTTCTGCCCCCCAAAAAGGAGCCGGGTCCTGCCCTGGCAGCTGCAGCCTCGTGGGGCTCTGACAGCGAGTCCGAAATGCTCCTGGGTATGGACACACCTTATGGGAGGTGAATACAAGAGTTACACCTGCACAGCTGGAGACTCTGCTTGAGCAATGGGGAGTGGCACTGATGCCTTAGCATTTCAGCCTTTCTGTTTTTCAGATCCTGCACTGCATTGGTGCACCGCTCCAAACTCCAGATAAAATGCAGTCACTGTCTGCACTTCTTGGTCAGACAGAACAATCCCTCTGGGGCTGAGATCCAAGGACACCCCACAGCCTCAGGCCCCAAAAACTACAAACAAAAGTGAATTGGGGGGAGCAAACTGGGGGAATGTGACTTCATTACCTGCAGCTGTAATTGGAGAATTAACCCCTGATATGCCAATGGACCAAACTAATTTCTGTCTGAAAAACTCGTGCCCATTGTCCATGTTGGGTGCAGCCTCTGGGAGGCTCTGACTGCCCAAGGTGCATCTATTGAAGGCCTTTCATAAATACCCACTTTATTCTCTTAACCTTATCCAGCCTGTGTTCTAGGGAGCCACTCCATGGCATCATCACCAGTTTCTCTGCATCCACGGAGCTGAACGAGGATCCCTGTGATGGGACTGAGGGCTGTGCATGTCCCCTCTCCCTCCCTGTGCACCCTCAGCAGCCTGGGCACAGAGCTGTGGGGAGGAAACCAGTGCCTGGGAGCAGCTGTTTGGTGCTCAAGCACCCGTCTCACACATTAGAGATGGTGATTTCTGTGCAGGTGAGTTATTTACAGGCATCAGCAACATCTTCCTGCCTCTGCTGAAGGGCACTGCGAGATGCTACAGCACTGCTGCACCAGAGACACAGCAGAAGGGAACCAGGTTTGGAATCATGACCCAAAGCCTCAGCACAACATTCTGCACCATCTCAGGACCACTCAACAGGAGAACAGGCACAGAGATGGTACAACTGCCAATTTCTCCCCATGCAGCAGCCACATGGGGCTTTTAGGTCTATTTTCCATCTCACTGATGGCACCCATATTAACAAACACACCTGGAGCTCACTGGCAAACACTGCTGTGGGCCCTTCTGCCCCCAGAGCAGCTCCAAAGGTGCCATGGGCAGAGGAGCAGCTCGGACTCAGGACCCCCCTGGCTCCTGGGAGCCCTGGGAGGAGCAGACACTCGATATCCTGCTGGATCAGCCCTCGGCGTGCAGGCAGCCAGCAGAGCTGCAAGACTCTCTAAGTGCCTTATTAGGTTTTATTAATTCTTCTCTAGAAAGTGCTGCCAAGATAGGTGTCGGGCAATTATCTGCAGACAGAGCTGCCACCAGGAATCAGCATCTGCAGAGAGCCCTATCGAGGGAGCCCTGCTCCCTCTGGAAACGTTCAGTCAGGAGAATTTACAGTGAATGAAGGGGAACTGGGGAGGATTGCAGCACGAAGCAGCCAGGGAGGGCTCTGAGCTCACAGCAAAACGATGTGTTTGGAGCAGGGGGGGATTGCATGAGCCCCACCCAGCAACAGCCCCCAGCCCCAGTGACTGCACCCCTGTGCACTGGAGCTGGGCAGGGGAATTACAGAATTTACACCCCTAAGCCTGTAAAAGCAAAGAAATTCTGTCTCTTCATGCTCTGCAAGTGGGCTTTCAATGGGCATTTCTGCAGAACGAGGCTGAGGTGGGACACAGACCTTGCTGGCTGGGCACCTGCTAAAGAAAACACCTCACTCTGAGTGCTCTCTGCCTGTCAGCTCCAATTCTGAGCCAGCTTCTCCCCTAATTCACAGGCTGCAAGGTTTCAGGATGAGAGGTGGCAGATTCTGTCTCCAGGAGCCTGGAGGATAATTTGGCTGGACTGGCCCCTCAAGCCCTGACTCTGGACCCAAAAAGCAGCACCTGAACAGAACTCCTGCCCTTCAATGCTGCAGTCACAGCCAGCAGCTCCCTCCCAGCTTTTCCAACACTGGAAATTGCCTCCGATGGCTCATCCCTGTGAGAAGCAGGGATGCTCAGGGGTCACGAGCTGGAGAACCTTGTTCCAGGGGCTGCAGCCCAGCCCAGCCCAGCCCCAGCAGCAGCCTCACCTCACCCAGAGAATTCCCACTGTGTGAACCTGAGGGGCAGAGCAGCTCATCCCACTGTAACAGGCATTATCCATTCATTGCTCAGCAGAGATACCCAAATTCTTCATCCTTAAAATTAAAGCCTGGCTCTTTGAATCCTGCTCAAGGTGTCTTACCCTGTCTCCCTGTGCTCCCCGTGGTTCTCAGCTCCACAATTCACACACGCTGCACAGTTTTGCCTTAGGTCTTTAACAAGAGGAGTTTTGCCACTGCTTATTACCGCTAAAATTATGTGTCACCTTGGGTTTTCCTCGCTCACTTCAGCGCATTCCGCTGCTGTCTCCTCCATCTATAAAAGGAAACTTTATGGCTCTTTGCTCTCCGCTTCTTCAAAATTGCATGCAAAAAGAAAAATTTCTCTCTCTGTCTTTTCTTTTTATTTTCTTTTTTTGGTTGTTGTTAATATGCAGAAACAGTTTGTGTTGCACGTTCACTGCACAGTGACCTTCTGGCAGAGCTGCACCACTGTTTGTGGCTGATGTGAACGAGGTTTTACAGTGGCAGGAGAAATGTTGGGGAAAATGAAGGTTCTGCACTGGCTTCTCACACCTCTGGGGTTTGGCTCCGCTGCCTCGTAAACAGAGGTTGTGTTAACCTGTAACACTCTCCATCCTGACCTGCTTTTAATGCCTCAACCCCAAAATTAACGACACGTTTGTCTGCAGTTGGTGTGGGAGAGGGGTCCCAGAGGTGCCTGCTGAGCTCTATCAGGATACAGGAATGTTGCCAGATGAGGAAATTTAAGCCCAAATTCCTTAACAGTTTTTCAGTGAGGAGTCTCATCCCAGAAGACTGTCGAATTAACCTGTCTGATATTCCTCTTCTCTACTGGGGCAAGAAAAGCCACCAAATAACAGCCCTACTCTTCCTTAAATCCAAGGAACATTCCAGGAAAAAAACCCAAGCCTAAATCCTCAAACAAGGAAGGAATGCAGAGAATCCCAGTTTCCATAACCCAATGCAAAATTAATTCTTTAATTCTACTTGTTGGCTGCTCTGTCAAGCTCCAAGGGACACGGTTCTAAATGATGTAACACAGACTCCTCCAGAATTTCCTTGTCTCTCATCATTAGCGTCATTTTCACAACTTTCCTCTAACAAAAACAATTAAAAATTGAGGCAAACTGAGTCCTGACATTCCTGCTTGCAACAGAAGTGGACGTATGGAGAAAAACTAAAAGGGTGTATGTCAGACTGACTTTTTCCACCCTCTATACTTTTAATAAGCCACTAGAAATGATTTTCTGCATGTACAGAATAAGGCATAAATAAGCACTTTTCTTAGCAGATTTCACGTCTTGCACCTTTTAATATTTTACCACGATCATAAGTTACAAATGAAATGTATGAAAAAAATCTGTTTATTGATATAATCAGCACATCTTTAAAAAACAAACACACTAATGTCAAGATGTCCAGCTCTGGTAAAGTGTCAGGAATTTCCTCATTGGCTGGGTTATCTTCCACCCAAGGACATCCCCCATCCTTTCCCTTCCCATTCCTGGTCCCCTGCATAATCCAAAGATCTCCCTGCTCTGAAAAGAAACATTTTCCTCCATTCTACACCAGAGATATCCATGCCTCCATGTGGAAAAATACCAAATCCAAATCCTCTGCACAGAATATTGCTGCTCCCACTCTCCTTCCCAGAGGCAACATTCAGGTCTGTGTGACCTCAGGGTTTACCCCCAGCACTCCCAGGCTCCTCAAAATCCACCCTCAGATTCTCAGGCTGGTTCCAGGCAGGATCCCCAGGCAGCCTTCCCTGCACCTGGGACCAGTTCTGCCTTTAAACTATTCTCCAGTGGATCCTTTCATCCTGAGAGAACACAGTTCCCTTCCCCTGGAGTCACTGGGATACTTTTGAAGTTGTTTTGCCAGCATCCAGATCGAGCTGGGCTCGGTTTTAATGACATCGTCGTGCTCCTCTCACACAGCTACAAAGATTGTTTTGATACTTCAAGAATATTTGACTTGCTAGTCAAAATAAAGTCCTAGAAATTGAATAAAAACTACCCTTGAATACAGAAATGGCTTATTAACATGAACTTGTTCTGTAGGATACGATCTGGCCTGACTTCCCAATTAGCTCCGACACCGGAGTCTGCTGTTGGAGCCAACTGTGCGAGACACGGGGCTATTAATTAACTGCTGCAGTTTTCTTCAGCTTTTGTCAGCTCCTAAATTGATTTTTCCCTAAGTGACAGGGTGCGTGGCTAGAGCAAGGGCACAAGGAACATTTCCTCACTCCAGAGCTGAGCACATCCCCAAGGACCAGAGTTAGCACAGAGCAGGGCTGGGAACCCCCTGCCCAAGGACCTTCCTCCAGCTCAGGGCTCTGGGGAGTTATCTGAACACAAACCCAAAATGAGATTGACAAATTTTCCAAGTAAAAAGAGGCACAGAGGTGCAGCACTCTGATCCTACACACCTGCAGCTGTTTGCAGCCATCAACAGGCACCCAAAAACTGGAGAACAGAGAACACCCCACCCCTACTGCAGCTCCTCACTGCCAAGCCAGCCTGTCTCATGCTATTTTTTATT
The DNA here is from genome assembly GCA_034509425.1 of Eopsaltria australis. Classification (NCBI taxonomy): domain Eukaryota; kingdom Metazoa; phylum Chordata; class Aves; order Passeriformes; family Petroicidae; genus Eopsaltria; species Eopsaltria australis. Next base: position 673,799 of record JAVTVJ010000520.1, read on the forward strand.
ATTACTATTATTGCTGAGATGCAGATGAATTAGTTCTCTCGGGGCTTTGCACAATTTTTTATTTTTGCTAAGCTGCATTTTCTTTTCCAGAAACCTTATTTTGATGTAAATCTCGTAAACAGGGGACTGGTTCGTTCGAATGCTGAGCACAAAAGCTCTTCCAAAGGAGTAGATCAAAAGTCTGCAGTTGGCTTAATGAAAGACAGACTGACAATTAGGCTGGGCAGAACTGTGTGGATGGGGAGGAAAGACAGATTTAAGGGTTTAGTAATTGCCTGAGAGCACATGGAAGAGAGATGCAAAACAGTGAGGATGGGTGTGGAGGGTGAACCTTCCTTCGTTTTTTGCTGATCTCAATGCCCCTGATGTAAAATGTCCATTGTTAAGGCTCACACAAAACGGCTGTGCAGATGCTAAGTGCCGAGGCAGATAGAAAATTGAACAAAATTGAAAATATTGAGCCATTCAGAAAGAAATTGTTCAATATTTAAAGCGTTTTCTTTCAATCAGGTGTACCCATTTCGCTTTCTTTTCAAGCCGTTGCCGTTCCCGAAATGACTACCAGGGGATAATTGTGGTGCTTTTCACAAATGAAGTGGAGACGACACAAGAAAAGCAGCCAAGCTGTCAATATCATGTCCAGAATGCACAGATATTGTCATCCCTGACACCAAAGGCATCGATCCTCCCTCTGCTGCCTCTAACAGCAGGAAAGGGAAGGAGTGGAAGGATGAGGAGGGTTCACTCTGGGAAGAGGCTGGGCTGCCAGCACGGCTGAGGTGCAAGAGAATGCTCTTGGCTGGGGTTTGATTGCTCCTGAAAGTTCTTTTTTGCTTTGTTTTGAAGAATTCTACCTTACAAATGGGGTAAAACAGAATTGGTGGATAAAACCAGAGGGCAGGTAGAGCCCAGTTCATCATCACTGGAGCCCATCCGGGAGAAACATGGAAATGAATTAGTGCTGTCCTAAATTCTGTCAGGACCTGCACAGTGGCCTGGAGGAGGTTTCTGGTGTGGGAACAGACTCATCAGCACCACGAGTGTGTTCCAGGAGCTCCTGAAATAAGAAAGATTGCCACGATATTGGAACCAAAAGTAGATGAAGTGCAGGAAAAGAGACGCCAGATCACGTCATTTTTACAGAAGCATTCGCTCCCTTTTGAGCCTGAGTAATTTGCAAAGAATTAAAAGCCTGATGAAACGAAATGGACTTTTAAAGATGCCTGGCACGCTGCAAAGGAGCTTAGCTGGTGTTTGTGTGGAAGGCTCATTTGCACCCAGTGTGAGTAAATACAAAGTTTCAGATGAAAAGAAGCAGGGAGGATGAGGCTGGATGGCCCTTGGATCCCAGGAATGTGACCACGCTCACCACTTGCCACAGACATGGCTGGAGCCTGTGCCTGGATGATCCTTAGGTTCCCTTCCAACCCAAACCATTCTGTGGTCCTGATGCCTTAAGTTTCTAGCTTTTCTATTTTTCATATCCTGCACTGCATTAGTGCACAGCTCCAAACTCCAGATGAAGTGCAGTCACTCTCTGCACATTTTGGTCAGACAGAACAATCCCTCTGGGCCTGAGATCCAAGAACAGCCTCAGGCCCCAAAAACTACAAACAAAAGTGAATTTGGGGAGCAAACTGGGGGAATGTGACTTCATTACCTGCAGCTGTAATTGGAGAATTAACCCCTGATATGTGAATAAACCAAACTCATTTCTGTCTGAAAAACTTGTGACCATTGTCCATGTTGGGTGCAGCCTCTGGGAGGCTCTGACTGCCCAAGGTGCATCTATTGAAGGCCTTTAATAAATTCCTACTCTTATTCTCTTTATCTTGTCTAGTCTCCATTCTAGGTTACCATTCCACGGCATCAGCTCTGCCAAGGCACCCCCAGCGCTCACACAGGGACAACCACGAGCAGCACAGGCAGGAAAAAACCAAACAACAAAACTCCCCAAAAGTTTTATCTGAAAACTTTTCATCCCAGGGTATCCTGCATGTTAAGCTCTGCAACCTCATCTCTGGATAAAGATAAGTCAAATAGTTAATGTTGGAAGGGGAAAAAAAAATCCTGCGTTGACTTTTATCTGATCTTAGCTGGACACAGCAGATTATGCAGAACACTACAGAAAGCAGCATAAGCATTTCCTTTGGTACTTGAAATTATCCACATTATCTTAAAAATAAATCATGCCTATTGCCCCTTTGAAGTTCTGTCACTATTTTTAATCGTGGAGCTGGGGCCTGGCTTTTGAGGTGGATTTGTCAGTAATTTATGCTAATAGATTTCTGCACTGATGCTGAGTGCATCTCTGGATCTGAGGAGATGCCAGAGCCACGATAACCACGGGAACATCAGCACATCTGCACCAGCCTGGGATGGTGAGCAGAGCCTTGCTGCTGCCATGGCCCATCCTGCCCCCCACACAAGCTCCCAAAAGCTCTTCCTGGAGCCAAAACCATTGCACAAATGCATAAAACCCAGAGATTTGTCATTTCTTCCTGTCATGTCTTTTCTTCCTTCTGATAAGAGTCTTACATCTTTAATTTTTTTGTTTTTTAGCATCTATAAATGCAACAGCTCCAGGTATTTTTCAGCTTTCATTGTCACTTGAATGTCACTGGCAGCAAACACAGATTTCCCCCCCTCTGATAATGCCCTGGCACGAGGCCGTGGCACATTCAGGGATGGTTTCATCAGAAGCATAATGCACTAATCTGCTCAATTCCAATTATTTAGCCATATGAGCCATGTAAATCTGACCAGCTCGCAGCAGCTTCAGGCCTTGATGTGTTTGTGAGCAATTTTGATCCTGCAATTACTTTGGCAGTTTTAAACCTTTACCATGAAGGTGTGAACAAGCAGCCCCTCCAAACCAGCGCTCTTGGAGAAGCTGCTGCTCCAAGGGCTGAGCTGAGGCACATCTGGAATTCCAGGAACTCAGAAACACACACAGATGTTATCCTAGATCTGGAATTTGATACCAGACCTTGCCAAGGGCTGGCCCTGGACGTGGCAGCAGGAAATGACCATCCTGGCCCAAAGAAAGCTCTGATAACCAGCACAATGGCAGATGCAAGTGGCTCACCTCCAGGTGATGCCAGGAGAGGAAAACAAATAATATCTGGTTTCACTGATGCCTTTTCCTTGGTCCTAAAGTTAAGAGCCAGACACAGTTAAGGGATAAAGGGTTTTTATCTTGGAATTTAGTAAGGATTCTTATGGCAACACTTCACCAAGGTAGAGCTGAAATGCACACCCACAACAGATCACATATATAATTTTATAGACTTTGCAAATTAGCATATCTAACAAAGATACCCCAATGAGAGGCCTGATATCCCCCTATCCTGAAGTATTCCCCCCTGGATGGGCCTAATTCCAGTTTATAGGATGTGTTCTAGAGGGGATTTTGGCTTTCCAGCCTCCAGCTGTGGGGCCTTTGGGATGTTTGGTCTTCTGGCCTAACAGAATATTGGGACTATGTAAAGTTATCAGAATTAATGAATCACAAGTATGCATGCTAAGGGCACTGAGAATACATAAAAGGTATATAAAAGGTATATAAAAGGTATATAAATATATATATATATATATATATAAAATGTATATAAAAGAAAAGGCAAAAAATCCTCATGGCATCATTACATCACATTGCTGTTAGCAGCAGGGAAGTATTTCACAAAGTAAAACATAAATACTTTCAGAGTGACTCTAAACTAAGCAATTGCTTTGCTTTGGTTTCACCTCAAACAGCAGAGCTGTGCAAGGCTCTCCAACCTCACTGAGCCTTTGCAGGAAGCTCAAAAAGGAGCAGTGCTCACCCACAGGCACCTGGCTCAGCCCACCTGGCCAGACCCCACCCAGCCTCCCCCTCCTCAGAGCCAGCACAAAAAAAGTCCACACTGAACCAGCTTAATGTAGAATAATGTGAAACGAATCCCCTCAGAATACCTCACCTGTGAAGGGTGATTACATCTCATTTCCATGTAAAGAAGGACCTTAAATAATATTTAGGTCTTACAGGCTTTGCTCGTGGCTGCGAGGAGGAAGGATGGATGTGTAACCTTCATGGATGAGGGGCTGCCTATTTATTGTCTTGCACTGGGGGATGGAAGGGCAAATAGATCAGTTTAGAGGAAAGCAGGGGAGCTGAACCCCACACCTGGATGCAGTGACATCATTTTTTGGTGCTGGAGAGGGAACCCCTCTGTCTGGCTCAGGAAGGAGCCCTGGTCTGCTGAGGACTCACAAACCCCCGAGAAACAACACCTAACAAACCCAGCTCCCACCACAGAAAGGGCATTTTCACCTCAAAGCCTAAAGATCATGTAGGAACTAGACATCTGAACTCTCTGTCTGCAAACACAGGCCCAATATTTCATAAATAAATGGTTTAATGATGGTATCTGTACAGCAGAGGAAGGACAGTGAGGAGGAGCTGGTGAAAATCCCAATATTTGGCAGAGAAGCAGAAGTGAATTGCAGAGCTGGCAGCAGCACATGCTGCCTACCTGCCAGCAATCAGCAGTCCCTGGCCTGTAGGCTTTATATTGCACTCTGGATTTAATTTTTTACCCTTTCTCTACAGGATCAGTGAAATATCCAGTTTCAATGGATTCTTTCACTCTGTCCTATGGTGTCTTATGGCACCAATTTTCCCCAAGTTCCAGTTCAGCTCCCGTTCCTCCAAATCTCTCCTGCAGCAAGAGAGAAGTGAAAGAGACAGGAAAAGCATTCATAAATCCTACATGAATAACCAATATCAAATTCTCCTCGAATTTGCTCAAAAGGAAAGAGAATCAATTGCAGTCTGTTCTCGCTTCTTTAAGGCAGCCTTATATTGTTTCTAACGAAACAAAAATCGATATGAAAGTGTTCTTATGGTTCATTTTTTTAAAGCTCAATACCAGCTGGGCCATTTGGCTGACAATTATGAATGATCTGTTTTGTCATCAGCCCGGGCTCTGCGGCCCGGCCTGCAATCATGTGTTATTGCTTGCAGGTACATCCCTCACTATTGGTCTGCTTTCCACTTTTCTACAATGATCATTCAGAAATAAAGGGAATTTGCTAATCAATCCCATTGACTCGAAAGCAACAGTTATTAATGCCTTCAGTTTGTTGCTGGCTTCTAAACTTTTCGAATCCATTAGCTACGAGCCCCCATTGATTACAAACACACCCCCACACAGCATTGGCTTTCCAAGAAAAAAGAGCAGAGCTTTTCGAGTCCCTTTCCACAAGAGGCACAGCGTGGTGGGAAAGCAGCACGAGATGATCAGGTAATTTCACCACAATAACTTCCTTTGTGAGTAAAAGTGACAAAAGCTATTTTTGAAGCGCCTCGTTAGAGATGACTTCATTTCATTTCCAAACAGTGCATTGTTCTCCTTCCCCCCCTGCCTGTGCTTCCCCGGGTCCTTACATGACACTTTTCTCCTCAACGTTTCCAAAACCTCCAGAGGTTCTCCTGCCCCTCTGTCCTGGCAGACCCAGTGAGGTTCCAGTGCTGGCCAAGTCCTGAGTAAGCCAGGCTTAATCAGGCTCTGCCTTGGGCCCCATCTCATTCCCACTGCCCCTGACATGGGAATTAGGGGCTGCACGAGGCAGCACCCACAGGGCTCACAGCACCCACGCCCCTGATGGCAGCCCTGGGAGACTGGGCTCAAAAAACCCCTTTGCCCCTTACTGGGGAGCCCAGAGCAGTCCCAGCCCCAGTGGGAGCTGTGCCAGGATGGCCTCTCCCATTCATGATCCATTTTTGGGTGTAGCCCCTGGGGAGCTTCATCTGCCTGAAATGAACCTGAAGGGCCTTCAATAAATAGACCTGCTTTTTATTCCCTTTGCCTGGCCTCTGTTTTTAGGTAAGCCCCAAATTAGGGGCTGCACGAGGCAGCACTCCAGCTGTGCCTGACACCATGAATTAGGGGCTTGAGCAGGCTCTGCCTTGGGCCCCATCCCAGCAGCTTTTGGCTGCACTCCCACTGCCCCTGACACCTCGAATTAGGGGCTGCATGAGGCAGCACCCACAGGGCTCACAGCACCCACCCCCCTGATGGTAGCCCAGGAGACTGGGCTCAAAAAATCCTTTTGCCCCTTTCTGGAGAGCCCAGTGTCCCCAGAGCCATCCCAGTCCAAGTGGAAGCTGTGCCAGGATGGCCTCTCCCACTTGTTACTCCTCATCCATTTTTGGGTGTAGTCCCTGGGGGGCTTTGTCTGCCCAAAATGTACCTGAAGGGCCTTCAATAAATATAACTTTATTCCCTTAACAGTGTCTGGCCTCTGTTTTTAGGTAAGCCCCAAATTAAAAGCTGCACAAGGCAGCACCCACAGGGCTCACAGCACCCACCCCCTGATGGCAGCCCAGGAGACTGGGCTCAAAAAATCTTTTTGCCCCTTACTGGGGAGCCCGGAGCCATCCCAGCCCCAGTGGGAGCTGTGCCAGGATGGCCTCTCCTGTGCTGGCATCGCTGCATTTCTACTGAGATTTGTTCTGAAAATGCAGCATGACCATTTTCACTTTCAGATACAGACACAGCTTTGTTCCAAAAAAAAAAAAAAAAAAAAATTAGAGTTGTTTCCCCCAATCCAAACATCCTCCAGCCCCCAGTCCACCTCAGACAGCCCTTCCAGATCAATAGGAAATTTGGAATACAATAATTTTGGAACAACACACAATCAAATGCTGCGTGTCACCACTGAGATGCTCGGTAAGAGCAGTCCTGGTTCTGTCCCTGGTCAGGCACATTTGTCCATATAAGATGAGGAGGAAGGGAGAGGAAACATCCTCCTCCTTCAGGGTGGAACAGGAGTTTGATGCCTGCTACTGTTAAAAGCTGCTTTTCCTCTGAATTTGCCCCTTTTACACACCCCTGATTTTTTTTTTTTACCCTAACAGGAAAATGACATTCAAGTGGCTGAGTCTGCGTTTATAGAGACACTGTCAGTCAGCAAAGAGCTACAGGACAGACTCACCAGTCTCTGCTCTGAAGTAGGTCACAGCAACTGCCACAGAATCCCTTCAAACCCGTTTAAAATCCAATAAGTCTAAGGAAAAAGACCCGTGGAAATGTATCTAATTTGAAAATCACTTTGGCTGAGTTCAATTCTGCAAATCATTTAAACACGGTCTTAACCTGACACTAATGAATCAGCTCACACGAGTCAGAGATGCTCGAAGATCAGATCTGAAGGGCTCAGCCTCCTGCACCATCACATCCCAGGAGAGGCCCCGCTCGTGGCAGCAGCTCCAGCAGACACTGGTGGCAGTTTTACACCAGTTACATCAGCACAGTTACACCCTGTAGAGGAGCCCCACGCGCCCCCAGTTGTTTCAACCTCAAGCCATCTCAAGGTTTACCAGGGGCTAATTCAAAAATAAAAATTTAAGTCTCTCCCAATGGGAAACGTTGCCATTTTTCAAGTGCAATTTAAAAGATGCTGAAAGGGATCATTGTGTTTCATTTTGTGAGGAAGAAAAGAAAGACCAAAACCACTTTATAATTCTCTGGCATTCAGATGCCCTAAATATATCCAACCCTGCCAGGGAAATCTCATGCTTACAGCAAGTCTAACATTAGCTGCATCTCCTTCCAACTGAAAATATTCCTAAAAACATCTGATGGATTCCAAGAGAAGAGGATCATTTATTCTGCCCTAAAGGCTGTTAGGTGACCCTGAGAAGGGATGGGATGGGATCAGCACCAAGGGAAGGTGAATCTGCATCCAGATCCCAGATCCCAATCCCTACAGCACCGTGCCCAAAGCCAGGAGAGTGCATCCCTTCTATTGCCTCTGATTTGCAGCTCAGCACCCCCAGGGATGTGCCTCCCACGGGCTGGGTTTCCTCAGGGTGTACAAAATGAGATGAGGATTCGGAGAACAAGAGGTGGTGGCTTGGACTTCTGCTGGAAAGAGGGGAAATGCTGATGGGACTTGGTTTAAGTGCTTTGTGATTCCCAATAATTGCCAAAAAGTGTGAGGTGGGGCCTTGGCCTCTGTGCTCTGCCAGGTGGAAAAAATAAATCCTTGATGTGAAAAAGGGAGGATGAGCAGAGCCCTGGAGGCTGCCTGCAGGCACCTGTGCTCTGAGAGGAACCTGGGCCAGGAGCAGCACAAACAAGGAGATTGCTGGGAGTTACAGGAAGCAGGAAAGATTCCTTAGAGAGCCAGGACATGGAAAACCACGGCCCTGAGGAGAGGAAGAGCAGGGATGCTGTGGGAGCTCCTGCAGGGGAACCCAAGCAAGCCACATTTTGGGTGTGAGCCACCCTGGCTGTGGGTCTGCAATCAGTCCTGCCCTGTGCCTGCTCAAACAGCAGAGCTGAGGAACTGTTTAGGAAAGTAACTCAGCCCTTCTTGGGCGAGGGGAAACAAGAGCATCAGTGCTTTTCCTTATTAATGCCTTGTGATCTGGAGCATGTGATGTGTGCATGCAATGGTGGACTGGAGAAGGAATGAGAGAGAGAGAAACTCCCTGAAGCCATTTCTGCTTATCCTCCTTCCTGCTTTTGGAGCACCCTCAGGGATTGCCCTTCTCACAGAGGAGCAGCTCTGGAGGAGACAGAGGGTGACACATTCTCAAGGAGCTTATTTACAAGTGCTCTTTTCTAAAGATCAATGTGTTGGGCCTGGTGAAGAACGATTTCAATTTTGCCTTGAAAACTTGGATCAAACCCTGCTGACGATGCAAACTCCCCTGCCATCCAGAGATTAAACTTGTTCTGCTGTTTTTAATGGGGGCCTGAGTGCTTTGCTTGCCAGAGGCTCTCAGCACTGTGCTCCCTCTTGGAGCTGATTCTGAGAGCACCCTGCAGAAATAATCCAGTTGTGGCTGCACGTTGCTCAGGAGGCGCCTGATGCGTCAGCACCGAGTTGGATCTGGGAGCTCCCCACAGGACACAGCTGAAAAGCATTCAGAAAACTGGGGAAACTGCGTGCAAAGACAGGACAAAAAAAAAAAAATACAGCAGTCGAACAAATTTGATTTAATTCTAGATCACTACGGGCTCTTCTCATGACCTTGAACAACAGACAGTGATTGAGAGTGCGATGGCAGAGCCAGGACACGAGTGTCCTGTGCAGTGTCTGAGTTTACAAGAGGTCTATATTCAAACATCCAAAGCAATTTATAGCCTGAGGTACCCTTGGCACACAGCATCTCCTGGGAACTGACTGTCTGGCTGAGGCTGATCACCCTTGACTTCACCTAGAGCTGCTCAGTCCCTGAGCCAGCAATCAATCCCGCGGGCTGCCGGCCCCTCAGGCTGCTGGAGGTGTGCACGCAGTAAAAGCAGGAGGCTGCTGCTGCAGTAAATGACCTGTGTTCCTTGATGGCACTGCCCCTGTAAGGTCCATTTCCCACCAGGGTGAAGTGTGATCCTCAGGTCTGTCCCCAGTGCAGCCCAGCCTGTTTGGCATCACAGCAGGCAGAGAGGAATGTCCCTTCACCCCTGCTGGAAAGCCCAGCACTGAAAGGCTGTGCCTCAGACAAGCCCTCAGTCTGCACTAACAAACCTAAGTATGATGCCCTGGAGTGGCTCCCTAGAACAGAGGCTGGACAGAGTTAGGAGGATAAAGTGGGTATTTATGAAAGGCCTTCAATAGATGCACCTTGGGTAGTCAGAGCCTCCCAGAGGCTGCACCCAACATGGACAATGGGCACGAGTTTTTCAGACAGAAATGGGTTTGGTCCATTTCCATATCAGGGATTAATTCTCCAATTACAGCCTCAGGTAATGAAGTCACATTCCCCCAGTTTGCTCCCCCCAATTCACTTTTGTTTGTACTTTTTGGGGCCTGAGGCTGTGGGGTGTCCTTGGATCTCAGGCCCAGAGGGATTGTTCTGTCTGACCAAAATGTGCAGAGAGCTCACTAACACTCTGTATGGAGTTATACACCAATGCACTACAGCATCTGAAAAATATAAACGCCAAAACTTAAGGCATCAAGTATTGCCAGTAAAACACATCTCACTGTCTCCCTCCCTCACGGTGGCTCAGGGGCACCAGCCTGTGATGGTGCTGGGGAATCTCTGCTCGTTCCTGCAACACAAATAATGAATGACCACGAGCCAGCAGAGCTCCAAGCTCTCTCCTCTAATCCCAGATGCCCACAGCGTTCCTCTCCTTCACACAGGAGGCTCAGCCCAAGCTCGGTGCCTACATGAGGGTGATGCCTCTTTGGGGCTACCTAAACAGCAGAGGCCAGACAAAATTAAAGGAATAAAAAGCAGTTCTATTTATTGAAGGGCCTTCAGGTACATTTAGGGCTGATGAAGCCCCCCAGGGGCTACACCCAAAATGGAGAATGGGTCACAGGTTTCACACTTTAATAAGTTTGGTCCCTTTGCACATTGGGGGTTCATCTTCCAATTACAGCTTCAGCTAATGAAGTCATTGACCCCAAGTTTGCTCCCCCCAGCTCACTTTTGTTTCCATCTCTCAGGGCCTGAGACACTCAGGTGTCCTCGATTGCCAGGCCTGGAGAGGAATTGTTGTGTCTGACCCAAATGGGAGAGCAGCAGCTGCCACTGGAGATGGAGTTTGGAGTTAGACACTAAAGAACTGCAGGGTTACAAATACATGAAAAACATAAAAAGATATGAAAAATATAAAAATATATCAAATATATAAAAATATATGAAAAATATAAAAATCTATAAAAAATATAAAAGCTGAAATCTTGAGGCATCCATGGGGTGCTGTCCTCACTGGAATGTGCAGGGGGAGCAGGTGGCCCTTGGGGTCACATTTCCCACCCCCAGCCAAGGCTCCTGCCCCTTCCCCAGTCCCTCTCCACACCCTCAGCCCACGGTGGTGCTGCTCCCTCTTGGCTTGCTCTCCATTGAGCCTCTGAAGTGGAAAGCATTATTAAACTTGTCCTCAGTCACTGCAGAGTGGCAGACGAGGCTGCCACGCTCCGCCAGCCGCTGATTTATTAGTGAGTTCTGCGAGACTTTAATCTACTTGGAGGGTTTTTTTTCCCTTCTCTTTTCCCAATTCATAAATGGGTATCTTTATATTTAATCTCTGCTCAAACTGCTCTGTGCTTGATCTTTAAACTGCTACGTGAGCGTGTGTAATTGCCTCTTCTCCAGGCCACATCTGCCCACAGGGAGAGGCTGAGATCCAGGAGGGCAGAGCTGGGATGTTTTGCTCACCCCCACTTTATCAGGCTGTATCTCACTGAAATTTTATATGAGAATTTTGATAGCTTTCCTGGAAAGAGATATATTCACTTCCAGTCAGTGCAGAAAAGCATCTGACTCTCCTGGTGTCTTAGCTGGGATGTAGAAATAAATGCTCATGGATCACTTTTGTTTGATTTTGCCCTTCATTTATTAAAAAACAGCCACCCAGCCCAGTCCAGCATCAGCCTCCCCCAGTCCTGGACAGAGCAGGCATCACACCCCCAGCTGAGCCTTGGATACAATGAAGTGCCTTGGGGATAAAAAAATAAAATTAAAATTGTGCAGAACACGTGTCATTTTGGCAAGACCTTACTCTCCCTCCCCCCAGGGAATGCTCATAAAACAAAAATAGTTATGCAAAATTATGCTTCTTTTTTTTTTTTTTTGCTTTTATACTGTAAAAAGCCAACACAAAGTGCTTCTCTGTGTACAAATACTTGAAATATCAGATGCTTACTGGACGCAGTTCTGGCTCTTCCTTTGCATTCGGAAAAAAGCAAACGCCTCCCATGGAAAAATTATGGAAATAAACCAGGAAGAGAGGCTTGTTATTTTTCCAAGGGATTTTCACACCAAGTTTCAATATGCAAGTCATGCTCCCACCATGGAGGGCTGTGCACAGATACAATCTAGTGAAGATTTTGTGTACACTGTGTAAAATAAAGCCACATCAGCTTCGTTTTGCCTGTGCTAAGAGCTGCTTAAATGTATTATTCTTCTGCCTCATCACCACACAGAAACAATACATAGAAACGGCAGCAGAAGTAAATTAAGGGATTTAACTTCCAATTTAGAGCCACGAGAAGAAAATGTCCTGTGTGAGGCACCTCCAGAGCCTCTGCTGGGGGATCTTTGAGCCCTGCTCAGCTGCACAGCCATAAGGAACCGTCTGGAAATGGTTTCCAAAAAAAGCCACCTTCAGCTTGGCCTGAGGCACTTCTTCTTCCAGCCTCCCCTCCACGGGGATGTCAGCAGCTGCCCAAGGTGCTCAGTGGCACCAGCCACTCCAGTGTTGGAGCCACCCCTGGCAGCATTTCAATTCCCACCATCACTGGTGTGCCTTAGGAGAAGCAGGAAAACCAGAGTGCAGCACATTGTTAAAAACCAGTTTGTTTTCCATCACTTCAAATTAATTTTCTCTGCTTTTCCGCCGCCGTTAAAATGCCAAGTAAACATCAGATTTTAAAAAATAAATTTAAAAAGCAGCATTTCTTTCTTTCTGTGAATAGTGATACACATGGGAAGCCTCCCACACTCTCCTTTCATTTTACAAATCCCCACGTGCTGCACAATCTCCTTCCCATGGGAAAGAATGTGCACCTCTTCATTGCTTGCTAAGCTGAAAAGTGCCAAAATTAACCTGGTGCCCAGACACTGACAACTGGGAATAGCAGGGATCTCACTGGTACAATGGTCTGGTTTAGGAGGAGTCTCACAGCAGCTTCAAACAGGGCCACTGGAAATCCACACTCCTCACACGCCATGGTCTGAGCTGGGAGGGAAGAGCTGCTGTTGGTGGCTGATGGAGAGGACACTGCCAGACTCACCCCAGGCTTTCACTGGACACAGTCTGGCCACAAGCAAGCCTTGAGAAAGCCTTGAAACCACAGAGGGATGTGTTTGAGGGTGGATTTCTGCACTACCCCCAGCCCTGCTGCCCATCACACCTGGGCCTGTCCCAGCCCATTGCAGCAGGAAGCAGGGACACAGCCGGGCCAGGCACAGCCTTGTGAGCTCCTATTTCATTATCCAGGCAGGACAGCAGCAAAAGTGGGCTTTGAAAACCTTACAGAGACAGGGGCTTGAAGCTGAAATTGCAGGAGATGCTTGGGGGTGGTTCCAGGTAAGGACACGGAGTTTGGCTGAGCAGGTGCCAGGTAAATACCAGGAACATCCCAGGCCCCTGAGTCACCTGGAGGCAGGACATGGCACCCCCTCCTTCTGCCCCCTTCTGCTCTCTCACACCGCTGCCCAAAGCTGGGATCCCTCCATAGCTCAGGGACAGGTCATTGTCCTGCAGCAGGGACACATTTAACACTCCTCAGGCTCCCACAGCATCTCCCTGTGGCCAACACTCACGGCCATGGGAGAAATGCTCTCACCAGACTCCCAGAGCCTTCTGGAGGCAGGGATCCCCTTGTCCCTGCACATCAGGGATCCCCTTGTCCCTGCACATCAGGGATCCCCTTGTCCCCCAAATCAGGCCAGATTTTGTTCCCAGCAGGTACAGCCAGATCCACCCACAGCTCCTCACCCAACATTTAAACTTCCTCTGAACATGCTGGAACAACCAAGAAATTTGCTGTGAATTGGAAATGGGCCGGAATTTGCAGGGATTGGGCGAAACAACTGGCTGCAGCTGGCCAAATTAATTCCCAGCATAATTCCACTGAAGTGGAATTTAACAGGCATTTCAAATAGTGCGATCTTTTCTTGCCCTTTGCATGTGTAGAAGGAAAAAAAAAAAGGTATTAACAACTCATTCCCAATCTTTGCATGGGTAATTAGCCATGTGGGGGGCACAGAGCCCTGTGCATTCCTGGGCTGGCAGGTGCCCAACCTTCTGCTCTGCCAGTTGGTACCTTTGTTCAGGAGAAAAAGGAGCTGCCCTGGCTGGGTCTGTACAATGGACCACGAGCTGGGGCTGACAGGGCACAAACAAATCACGTGAGAGCCGAGCAGAACACCACGGAGCATACCAAGTTTCTTTGTAAACTGGTTCCATGCAAAGATAATAGCGAGCAGAGGCTAATTCTGCAGTCTCTAATTTTCTTGTCTGACTAAGCAGGCGTAATTTACACCCATCAGTTGCAAATGGCTTCTCCCACCAATCCTAAAGATAGAGGACTTTTATTTTTTTTAAAGGGAAAAAAAATAAAAAAGAAAAGAGATGATTTCCTACCTCTGCAGAAAGAGGATGAAAAACACATGCAAAGGCTGTCTGACACAAATATATATTTTCACTCAGCTAGTTCAAAGAGATCATCTTGCAGCCCAGAAACAGGAGACCTTGATGGAACCAACTGGCCAAAACAGTTTCTTCTGTCAGATATGAACACAGGGGGTGATAAAGATAATAATTTTAACTGGTCTTACTCAGTCATTTGCTCCCTGTTGCCCTTTTCAGCCCGTCTGACACGCTGCAATTGTACAAATTCAGCTGCTGCTGCACGAGGCTGACAATCAGCCGGGACTCACGTGGCTCCGTTCCACCAGCCCTGGGGGATCTGTCACCTCTCAGGTGCCAGGACAGCTCCATCCCTGCTCACAGCCACCACATCACACCCAAAAAGGCCGGGCAGGTCTCTGCATCCTCCCACGTTCCTATTGCCTGGGGTGACTCTGTCCCTGGGGATGCTGGGGAGCATCTGGTACAGACTCCTAGAGCATCTCCAGGTTCAAACCAAGACCCCTTCAAAGGAAGGGGCTGATCAAAGGAGCCCACCAGGGGTGCCCAGTGGGTGTCTGGCTGCACAGGGTTCATGCAAGAGCTGGCACAGATGGAGCTGCACCAGAGCCAGGGTGGCTGAGCCACTTCCACAGACTCCCACCTCCCAATGCCACCCAAGAGTATCACATTCCCACTGTGCCCTGCCAGGTGGGAGCAGCCAGACCTCCAAAATCTGCCATCCCTGGCGGCAGGGCTGCTGCAGAGACCCCGCTGGGTCTGTGCCAGGTGTGTGACACTCGGTGAGCCTGCAGGGCACCCTCGCACAGGGCAAACTGCAGCATCACCGATTAAAAATAATAACGTAATAATAAATAATTTGTTATTGTCTCATTCAAAGCGTGTCCATCAGCCTCAGCTGCACCAGAGGAGGAAAGTCTGGTAAAGCTCTCTGGCCATCGTTTGAAGGGTCGTGCACTGGCATTCCCAGCATCTTGTCTCACCCCCACGTCTGCCTCGGCTGGAAAGGGGCCGTGGAAGAATTTGATGCTGCAAATACCACCGGGTGAAGGAAGAGCCAATTCGCATCTCCTGCCAGCCTGGGGACGTTCGGGACAAAATCTCGTCCCTGCTTCCACCAGCTCTGTTGGCAGCGAGCGGCTGCCGGCGAGACCCGCCAGGTCCCGGCTCCCGCTGCTGCGGGCTGGGCTTGGCACGGCGGGGGTGATGCCAACTGCTCCAGAGAGCAGCGACAGCGCCGTCTGATCTGCTCAGGCACACGGGCCCCACGCGGGGCTCTGATCTGAGCTTTCTGTAGCCCCGGGGCCCCTTCCCACTCTCCCGGTGTCTGTGGGGCGTCGCTGCTCTCGGTTTGACAGGAGCTCGCGGTCTCCCGGTGCGCTCTCCTGACTTTCACAATAATATATTCAGCAGAGCTGGATACATTTCAAACCAGCTATTACACCACGGTATGTTCCAACACAAATATATGCGGTGTAGTGCCGCAACAATTCTTCTGCGAGCATCGCGCAGATTGCAGACACCCCACATTTCCCTGCCCCGGACAGAGCAGCGACACCAGCACAGCGGGAATTACTCAGGGAATAAACCTCATAAAAATCTAACTGGGAAACCGCCCCAATTTCAAATCTCCTGCCCAGCACCACAACACGCGAGCGATTCGCAGCAGTTCCCTCTGCCCTGGCAGAGCTGCCGGTGCCTCCATCCCAACCCTACAAACCCTGCCCGCGCTGCGGGCAAGGCACGGGCAAACACAATGCCTCTCCCTTCCAGACGGAACGTCGAGTAGGAAGTGGAATTTTTTTCCCCTTCCCTCCACCCCACAACAAGCAAAATGTAACACAAATCGCAGCGAGTTTGCGGGGGCAAACGCGGATACTCGGTGTTTGCTTTTGCGAGAGCTGCTGGAGCGTGGGTGGCAGCGTCACCTCAATCCCGGCTCCTGGCACGGAGTTAATGCCTCTCGCAGGAAGAGGCACCGAGCAGACCCAAATTCCTCGGGCAAAGCCTCCTGCAGCCCTGCCGTGCTCAACTCAGCGCTCCTCGCTGCCACCACAGCTCCCAGATGATGACAGCCAAAGGAATCCTCCTTACAGCATCTAAACCAGGAAATCTGCTGTGGCAGAGCTGCGGGAGTCAGAATTAACCAGAGTGTTGGAGAGGGAGAAGCGAGAGCAGGATGAGACCGGGGAGGAAGGAAAGGAGGGATCCTTCATCATGGATCTGTGAACCGCAGGCTTCAATTCAATTTATCTTCCCATCAATCAAGCCGCGGGTGTCACCGCGAAGGGCCGGAGCCGGGACGGTTTCAGTAGAGGGCACTCAAGTCCCAGAAATCTGCATTTCCCAGGTAAATTCCCTCTGATGTTTTAGGAGCCGAGTTGAGCACATGAATCTCGGTAATGCGAGCTCTGAGCCTCATAACTCAGATGGATTGTGGTTCTATTAGACCTGATGCATATAAATCTAAACAAAACACATGTGGATGGAGCTAATTCCAACGAGCCAGTTTAGATACCATTACGGAAATAAAAGAGAAGCCTCTTTTTCTTCATTAGTATTGAAAAATGCTATAGCTATAGAAATGCTTATGTCTCTTTCTGCCAGGTCCATAGCTCTGCTGCTGCTCTAAAGTATTAGTCTGATTTTGAAATATCCTTCATCAATCAGCATTTTCCTCCAGATATTAATAATCTCAACACTATTTCCCATTTTTGCAAGTGGTTCCCTTTCCCACTCAAAAATAAGAAGTCTTACATCAGTGACTTGAGAACACCCACAAACCTACAGCTTTATTTGTAGGTGACAGGACTGAAATTTTTATGTACATAAAACCCCCATGAGATGTACACAATTTTAGAATCTGACCTGTGTAATACCAGGAGCTCCAAACACCCCACATATTCATAGTAAAAACAGAAGCATGAAAAAAATAATATCCAAATATCTTCACAACAAACTCGAAATAACGAATCGACATCTCCTCACTGGTACACCGTGTTCACAAGTTATAAATACACCAGAGTTTGCATTAATTGATGTCCTCTTAAATGATGAATTACCACACTAAAGCTATTTTCACAGCACTTACGAACAGGGCAAATATCTTGTATTTTTAAATCACTGTAGCAAGTTGTCCAAAGCCAAAGCCTTTCTGCTAACTTTGATCATCCTTCAAGGCACAGCCAAAGGTTCCTGAAGAAAGTCCTGACTCAGCTTGGTGTAAATCCCACACCCAAGGTCCAGCATCCCCCAGGGCAGCACTCACCTGTGCAGCAGCACTGAGCCACAGCTCTGGTCCCATGAGGAGCTCTATCAACCTTCCAGGTACTTCCTTCTTCTGTCCAGCCATCCTGTCTGTGCTGCAATTATCCATAAGGACCTGGCTCTGGCTCCAGTGGCAGTCTGGCCTGGCAGCTGAAGGTCACTGCTCACAGTCTGGGCCCTTGCAGCACCTCCATGGGCACCAGATTAAATCAAATAGGCTTTGTGTGGGGGGAAAAAAACCCTAATCTAAGAGAAGTTTCAAAAATGGCCTCTTTGTACCACAGAGCAGACCTGGGATCCCCAGGGAGAGGAGCACTGCCAAGTGAGGGATGGGCTGGGGGACAATGTGGGAATGTGGGAACACAAAGGGAGGGATGCACAGCCATGGTGAGCTGTTCTGCTGGACACCCTCAAGTTGGGAAGGAGAAATCATACAAAACCCAGCAAGGAGAGGAGCAGCCCTGGAGTGCTCCTGTGCCTGTGCCCAGACTCCACTGCTGGGGTTATTTCTGGTACAGGACTGTTCCTGTCCTGCCCTCTCTGACCTACATGCACAACACTGTCCATGACCTCCCAACACCCATCTGTCACTAATCAAATAATTTAATACAAAACAAACCATTTGTGCTGGCCCTGCAGTAGGATGCAGTGGCTGAAGCTGAGGTTGGAGCCTTAGCAGTGCCTGGTACCTACAGAAAGGCAGGAAGCAGCATCCCAAACTAACAGAATATTCCACCCCAGCTACAGCTTAATTTCAACTCTCCACAAAATCAAACCTCTCCTCCATGTGCTGGAGATTGCAAAGAGAAAAGAACAACCACAGCCAAAATAGCCCTTTTTACCTGCTCCCTCCCAATAGCTTTGTGGGGTTTTTTTATCTCCAGGTGCACAGAGCCACCAGGTTGTGACATTTAATTTTATAACAAGTTCACAGTAACAGCTGTCCTCCGCTTAAGCAGTATGTAAAGAAATTTTCTTCCGTGCCCTTTTGATAAATCTTATCCGTTTTGGTGTCAGGAGGGATAAAAATATCCCTAAAAGGAGCCACTCTTTTCTGCAACCATCTTTGGCACAGGCAGGGAGGTTCGGGCTAGGAGCTGGAGCCCTGGCCCTGCCCACAATCACCACCAACAACCTCCTCTGAGACCGAGCTTGTGCCCAGCGCTCGGAGGAGGCTGAGCAGCACCTCTGACTCGCTGCTGAGGTAGGAGTAAGACGTCCCCTCCATCACGACACAGTGCTGAGACCCCAGGCCACGCTCAGGGGCACCTTCCCATCGCCCCAGCGAGGCACCAGCTACACCACGGCCCAGGGAGGCACCGCAGCATCTCTGGGAGGGGCTGGTCCTGCCCCGGGCGGGCAGATCTGCCAGAGACTCTTCCAGCTTTTTCTTCTGATTCCGTGTTGATGACGGCTGTCACATTCCCTGGCCAATCCCCCACTGCTGCTGCTGTGCAAACAGCCAGAGCCCAGACACCACTGCAGTGGGCACGCAGGGAATCCCCCGCGTGTCACCTCCGTGCAGCTGCCCGCACTCGCTGCCCGCTGGCACAGGCAGCACCCAGGAACTTCTCTTTGACTTGTAGACCAATAATGACTTGCAGTGTTCCTCCTCCAGTCCACACACCCGGGCTCCCGGAGGCTGCTCCGGGATGGGTCTCTGGAGCAGAGTGCAGGACGGCGATCAGCGTTTCCCCCAGCACGGAGAACGCCGAGCTTGCTGCTGGGCAAAGCGACCGGCAGGGAAAATTAAAAAGATGAGCCGATACAGAGTAATAGTATGTTTGTAAGAAAATTAAAGATTTGCTCTTCAGCTGTTCCAGGCTGGAGTTAGCGGACAGCTGGCAAATGGGAACGATTGGAAATGATGGAATAGATCAAATTATTTAAATGAGAAAAAAAAAAAAAAAGAAATTCGCCCTAGCCTGGCCCAGCACGTTGACAAAGCAGCTCCCGGTCCGCGGCATGGGCAGCCTTTTGTCTCTGTCACCGCGGTCATTAAACTCTCGGCTGCGGAGCGCGGGCCGGGCGCCCGCCGCGGTACCGGGGCTGCAGCGGCCCCGGCCCTGCCCGCTCCCGAGACGCCAGGCCCTGCCCGGCCCCAGCCCCAAACCCCCCTGCCCCGCCTCGCCCAGCGCCCGCCGGCGGGGACACCGCGACCCCGGGGTCATAATCGAACCCCGAGCGCTTGGGGGACACGGGGCATCCCGCGAGCTGCGGGACAGGGGCCCGTCGGGGCAGAGGGAACAGGAACACCCGGCGCTGCCGGGACCCCCGGGACCCCTGCGCCATCGCCCCCCGCCCCGCGGTGCCCGCCGAGGGTCCCCTTCGCGTCCCGCCCCGCGCCCGCCGCCGGCGCTGCCCTCGCCCCGGGGGAGCGGGCGGGTGCCGGTGCGAGCCGGGCTGTGTGTCGGGGTGTCCGCGGTGTGTCAGTGTGCCGGGCTGCGTGTCGGGGTGTGTGTCGGGGGTGTGTGTCAGGGGGTGTGAGTGTGTCGGTGTGTGCACGCTCCACTCCGGGGCTTTGCGCGAGCCGCGCATCAGCGGTAGGAGGGGACAGAGCCGCTCCTGGGGCGCACCGGCAGCCCCGGCTCCGCAGGTGCCTCCCGACCGGCACCGGCACCGCACGGCTCGGCCCGGAGCGGAACGGCCCGGCCCGGCTCGGCTCGGCTCGGCTCGGCTCGGCACGGCGCGGAAGGGAGAGGTCGGAGCTGTGGGCTCGGCGCGGCTGCCGCGGGACGGGCCGGCGCGGCCGCTCTAAGATGTGCCATGAGCCGCCCGGCCCCGGCGCCGAGCGGCCGCTCCGCCTGAGCCCCGGGCAGCAGCCGCCCGCGTCCCCGCTGCCCCTGGGGCCGTAGGGCCGCGCCGGCCCGCGCCCTCCCTCCCCAACGATGCCCCATCTCTGGCCGGCGCTTCGCCGCGTCCTCTGGGAATACTGGGCAGCGCTCCTGGTCGGCGGCTTCTGGGGACAGAGCTCGCACGGGATGCCGCATGTCATCCGGATCGGTAAGGGCCGGCGGCGGCGGGAGAACTTCGGGGCCGGGGCGGAGAAGGCGCTGCCCGGGGCCGCGGCGGAGGATGCGGTACCCGGGGCTGTGGGATGCGCTGTCCGGTGCCGGGGCGGAGGTTCCCCCGGTGAAGGATGCCCTGGCCGGGGCTGGGGACGCGCTGCCCGGTGCCGGGGCGGAAGGCGGGGGCTGTGTCCCGGAATGGAGCGGGCAGCGCTCTCGGCGCGAGCAGCCGCCCCGGGCGCGGTGTGATGGGGGTGCTGGGCACCTTGCGAAGGGAAGAGGAGAATGCTGTGCCTCCGGAGCGTGGGGTGCTGATTCCCCGGAGAAGGGGAATGCTTTGCTCCCGGAGAGGACGAACGCTTTGCCTCTGGAGAGCGAGGCTGCTGAGCCCCCAAAGACGGGGATGCCGAGCACCCAAAGAGGGGGGATGTTGATTCCCTGGAGAAGGAGGATTTTTGCTCACAGAGACGGGGAATGCCGAGCCCGCGGAGAGGGGGGATGCTGAGCTTGTGCCGAGGAGGGCTGCGGTACCCGGTGCGAGGAGAGGTGTTGAGCCTGCGGCAATAGGGTGCTGTGCAGAGGTGCTTTGACCCAGGGCTGCATGTGCCCAGCGCAAGGGACAGACAGCTCGGGGGGGCCCGCGGCACCGAGTCCCGCTGCCCGGAAGATGCCGGTGGGCTGGCTGCTCTGCAGCTGCTGCTGGGGACCAGGCGTGTTTCATTAAATTGCTGAGGTTCTGGGGAAAATTAATTTTTAATAATGTTACATAAAGTAATTGCACAGATAACATCCTGGGAATGAGTCTGCGATCTTTCTTTTTCTAATTAAACGAGATACTTGTTTTAATCATGTCATGTAAGGAACGGCTCTGATTTCTGTTACATCCCATGCACTTTGCCATTAGTACACATTTCTAGGGATTTGCTGTCTGCCCACTAAAAATTACAAGGACAGGTTTACCTGCCTTTTCAGGGTTCAAATTTTAACTCAGAGAAACCAGTGAAAACTGAATAGATTTGTGAATAATTTTAACTGGGGGGGGGGAATAAAGGGTCTTACTTATCCCAGTGCAACTGCACAGCAGCACTATGAAAGCCAGAAAGAGAAAAATGCTGGTCCTGAGGGACAGGTGCTTTTTGAAGTGAAGCACTGTCACCTCCAGCACGCCTTGGAGTGGCTGCATGGCCCAGATCGTCTCATGGACATTCCTGCAGGGTGAGCATCTGGTCTCCCCCAGACTTCTGCGAACGGGGCGCTCCAGGCGGATGTTATCCCGTGCACCTTGCAGAGCCAGAAATACTGGTGGAAAAGGTTAATGGATCTGCCTTGGGCCCTGGCGGCTGATGAACTTTCACCAGAGCCAAGCTGCTTAGTATGCTCAGCCTCCGCCTGGAACAGCTGGAAATGTTTTGTGCCACAGAAATCCACTCCCAGGAAGGCTCCGCTGCTGCTGACAGGGCGCGCTGGGCTTCGCCAGTCCCACTGCAGGAGCGGGGATGAAGCGTCCTGCTGATTCGAGCCCCCCTCGTCTGTCAGCAGCCTGTTCCCACCGAGAGCACCGCAGTGCCGTGGCGGAGTTTCCCTTCCCGACAGGTCGCAGGGCTCGGATCCCCTTTGGGACCGTGCGCCGTGTGCGGGGGGGCTGTCGCAGCTGGGCTGCCGGGCTGGCAGCTCCTCCTGCTTTCGGCTTGGCAGCAGCGGGCCTGATTCTTGGTGGCCAGAGCCGGCTGCTGCCAGGCTGGCGCTCCGAGGAGGCGGGCGAGGGGCAGCTGCAGCTGTGGCAGATGCTCGCGGGGGAACGGGCTGAGGCCACCGGGGCTGGAGGGTGCTGAGACTCCCGGGAATACTCGCCTGGCTCACTGGGGATATTCAAGCTCAGGAGTATCCCTGGGGACTCTGTGGAGATGTTTAGTCTCGACTCTCAGTGCCTCAGTTGTCCTGAAAATGGATTTTCTGGGCTCGAAGCAATTGCACTAAAGGACGGAGGAGATTTCAATGCAGAGGCTGCTGCCAGCCCTCCACGAAAGCTGGGCTCGAAGCAATTGCACTAAAGGACGGAGGAGATTTCAATGCAGAGGCTGCTGCCAGCCCTCCACGAAAGCACTTGGGTCTGCTGCAGCTCTGCTCCCCTTCACCGGGCAGGCGGGTGGGCAGGCAGGGAGGCAGGGATGGAGGCAGGAAAGAAGGGAGGGATGGATGGAGGCAGGCAGGGAGGGAGGGAGGAAGGCAGGGAGGGAGGGATGGAGGCAGGGATGGAAGCAGGAAAGGAGGGATGGAGGCAGGCGGGCAGGAAGGGAGGAAGGGTTGCCCGCTGCAGGAGCACAGCAGTGCCACTGCCAGCACTGCCGTGCCTTCCACAGGAACAGTCTCGCTTTACCTGCTGAGAAATCCCTCTACAGTCAGCCCCTCATCGAGCCGCCTTCTTGATCGGTAAAATAAGAAACTTAAAAGATCAGAAAAAGGCTTTAATCGGGGCTGCAGGGAGATCTGTGTTTACCTTCTCTCTCAGCTAAAACTGGCATCGTTTTGTGACCTCTTTTTCAGCCCACTGGAAAACTGCAGCTTCTTGCCCTGCATTAATTTGTGCAAAGCTGCCCTGGCTTTCAAGTAATTATTTTAATTATTAGGTTATGCCAAGAAGTGGAGAACACTTAAGTAACTATTGGTTTAGTACTGTAAAGCAAACCAAAGAGAAAGCAGGTAACTTCTCAAAGCTCTCTTTTTGCCCTGTGAAGATGACTGTTAAAATAAATATAGGGAGAGATATCTAAGAAAGGAAAGGAAAAGCCAAAAGCGCTCTTTCTCTCACCACTAAAATATAAATATTTAATCTGCACATCTAAACATAATCTATACATGCAACCTCACAAAGAAAATCTGTGCCTTGTTACTGGATGGGCTTTTTAAAGCAGGAGTTTGTATCTGAAGCTTATTCAACAGCTGCTCGCTTATTACGCAATCTGTTAAATATTTGAAAATGCCGTATCAGAAAACACGATCCGGAGCTGCTCCAAGTGCTCGATGCAGCTCCGAGTTACTCTGGAACAGGCACAGATCAGGGTGGTGGTGTGAGGAGTTGCCCCGTGTTTTCACCCGGGGGAGGGAGCCTGAGCTGCTGCCAGCGCTCACTGCGGCTGAGCTCCGGGAGATCACACCTGGAACGGAGAGCTGCTCCGAGCAGCCGAGCATTTGCAGTATCTAAATATCTGAAAGCAGCGAGAGCGAGGTGATTACGGCACCGTAGAGAGCCCATTTGTCTAACCTTTCACTCGGATCAAAAAGCGGTAGTAGCACCCTTCAACGCGACAGACGAGAGCTTCTTGATGCCATTTTGTGGAGCTGATGGCACCATCCCTAACAAAGCAGGGCGGGATGACTGGAATGGGTGGCGCAGGTGGAGCTGGGCTGGCGGCTCCAGCAAACCCATTCCAGCCACCTGCTTTGCTGAGGCATCATCAGAAATCCCTCTCAGTGATTATTTTGAGGGATGGTGTGTTAGTGAGACACACGTGCGGATCAGATGGAATGGGTTGGGATCAGTGAGTTGTAAAGAACAGACCCCCGGCACTGGGCAGGCAGCGGGAGCTGGATTTGGGGATTCCTCAGTGGGTTTGCTGAGAAGGTGACACCACAACCATGCCACCCTGCTGCCATCACTGCCCTTGGCCACCCCACTCCTGCCAGGAGTGCCCCTGATGTGGCACCTGCTCCTCTCTGTGGGCACCCAGCCCACCCTGCCCTTGGGTCACCCCAATCCCAGCTGTGTGCTCCCCTTGTCCCTCTGCAGGAGGAGTGTGCTGGGCCAGGGAATGGGTTAATTTTCCTTGCTACATCTTAAATAGCATCGCCTCCATGTCTGGGTCCTCACTTTTGTGTCAGATTTTTTACTAAGGTTCTGCTCCTGCTGATATTTGTGGCAATAATCCCACCTCAGGCATGTCTGACAGTCCCACTCCTGTATCCCTGAAGTGGCTGTGAGCAGGATCAGTCTCCAGCAAAGCTTTTAAACAAACAGCCCTGGATGAGGAATTTATCGGGTTTTACTTCTTGTAGTGTCTTTCTGAGCTGTGTTTGCATAGAGAAGGGGTCAGGGCATTGATTGTTTGTATGATTTGCAAGTAACACAAAAAATACAATCAAATTGGAGTCTGTGTGAGAAAAATGACATTGATTATTTTATATAAATACATAGAAAACAAATTCTGTGGATAATTATCCCGCTCTGTGTGATTGGCTTTTCTGAGGCTTATTATGCCTGTCAGGAATTTCATTTTGAAACCACCTTCCCACACTCTGCAAATGAAGTTGCATTTTTAAAAATAAAGGCAGAAACAGGCTTTGCCAGGCTGAAAAGGCAGCGCCCAAGGGCTGGGAGCTGCACAGCCATGGGGGACAGGAATGCTGGAGTGGGAATCCTCAGAAAGGCAGCTAGAGGGATTTTCTGCTCAGCTTGTGCCTGGTGACTAGAGTGGCCAGTGTTCTTTGGGGAGGCTGGCAGGATGGCACAGCCCTGGATGGCACCAGGGTGTTTTTAAATCACTCTATTGCTTTTGAAGCTTCTCCTGCATTCCCCTGGGCATTTCTGTGACCGTGCACCCACTGCTCAAGCATTTAACGGTTGATGAAGTTATTTCAGGTCAGGAGATGCTTTGTGTGTCAGATAACACATTCTGGTAATTTCAGCAGGATAGGAGGGCGGCAGTGTAAATTGTTTGGTGGTAAATTAATTCTGAATACATTTGAATAACAATGTTAACTCTTTATCGTAGAATAGTCTAATTATTTGATCTTGGCATTCTCTTGAGAGCTTCATACAGGAAATTAAGATCAAACCACAAACCAGAAAAGAATAGACTCTCATTTATCACGAGGCAGGAGAGACACCACACCAGACAGCTCAGTGCGGGGCTGCTGCCGCCTCGGGGCGCAGGGACAGCCCCGGGCTGGAGGCGGCGGGATGTGGGCACAGCTCCAGGGGTGAAGGAGCGTCGTTGTGCACGGAGAGAGGTGGATGCACCTTCCTTACACTGGGACACACAGACACACCCTGTGACACTGTGACACCCACTGGGACACATCGGGACACACCGGGACACACCAGGACACAGTGACATTCACTGGGACACCGTGACACACACCACTGATACACACCCTGGGGACACAACAGACACACCTGGGACACACCAGGACACAGTGACATTCACTGGGACACAGTGACACACACCACTGATACACCCTGGGACACATTGACACACCTGGGACACACTGACACACTGGGACACACCAGGACACACAGTGGGACACACCAGGACACACAGTGGGACACCGTGACACACCGAGACACACTGGGACACACACAGGGACACAGACACACCTGAGACACACAGACACACACAGGGACACACAAACACACCGGGACACACTGACACACCCTGGGACACACAGACACACGTGCGTGTGGCACAGGAGCTGCCTCTCGTGCTGCAGTGCCACGTCTGGTTTCATCGCCAGCAGCTGCAAAACCACCTCTATGAACTTCATGTCCCCATCTCTGGTGTTTTCATTGATGGAACCAAGCAGAGGTTGACGTTAGGAGGTTCCCCAAAGCCTGCACGGCGCGGCCACGCACGGAGCGACACTGAAGCCATTCTGTCCCCAGCAAAGCTGGCTCCCTTTTTTCCGGGGAAATGAAGTTCCAGTGAATCCGCACTCCTAAAGGAAGCCCAGCTGTCCTCTGTCGCGACATGCCGTTGTCGCCCGGCCGGGCCCCGCATCGGCAGAGGGCAGTGCCCCGCCGTCCTCCCGGCCCTGCCACCAGCACGGAGCCGCTGTGCCAGCAGAGCGATGCTCGAGTCTCTCGTGGAGGAGACGCGGTGCCAAACCCGCCCGGCGCGGTGTTTGTAGCCAGCGTTAAGCCTCCTAATCCAGTGTAATGTGCATCTCCTCCAGTTTCGCCATCTCCTTCCCCTCCTTTTGGCTGCAGCTTTAGCGCGGTGCTGTCTGGGCGGCTTTTCCCTTTGCACAGCAGAGGACGGGCGTGGAAGTCTCTGGGAAAGGCTGATAGCGAGTTGAAAGCACCGGAACCACGGGCGAGGGGGGATAGAGGCGAATTTTGAGAAGAACTGAGGGCTGAACGAGAGGATAAGAACAGCTCTACGGCGGTGCTGCTGGAGGGCATAGATGTGGAACAGGAGTGCTGTGCCCCTGGAGATTCCAGCCGGGTTTGCCAGGCAGGGATTGTCGCAGTCCGGGCCGATGCAGAGAGGATTCAAACGGGATGGGGGTTCGTGCATTGATAACATTGATTCGTATTATTTGCAGTGGAAACAGGGATAATGTGCTGCTATTTACCACTTGTAATAAAGACTAAAAGAGATGCAGGTACTTAGCACAAGCGAGAGCTCTCAAAGCAGGTGGAGGGCTCAGCTCGTTGCTTTGTCTTTGCTCCTGCACCAGCTTTTCTTTGTGGCTGCCTCTGTTAACCCCTTCTGCCTCCTCTCACCCCCTTGCTGTGCTGCCCCCGGGGAACCCACAGCTTCACCGCTCAGGTTTGCACCGTGGGACTCTCACCCTGTCAGCATTACCTGGGTCCTTGTGCTTTAAAGCTGCAGCGAGACACTGAGCACGAACACACAAACACGGCTGTGACTGCTCTGTTATTTCTGGCAGGGAGGATCATCAGGAAACTGCAAACGGCTGAGGAGAGCGTGGGGTACCCCTGCGTCAGAGGCAACCCCGGCGCTGCTCTGAGCTTCCCCCACACTGCTCAGCTCTGCAGCACTGGCAGGAACAGAGGGAAGCAGACACCAGCCTTGGCCACCACGCAGTGTCTGTATTAGTTAATATTTTAGCCCAGGGACCTCATTAGACTTTGGCTTTTTTTTTTTGCTGTGCCCCAGCCAACGAGCGGCACCCCTCTGTGTGGGGTCAGATTCACAGAATAAAATTCAGAGTTGGGAAGCAGTAAGGGAACAGCTGACACATTCTGTATCAGCTTGTTGTGCCTGGGATGCTCAGCGCAGCAGTGTGACCTGGAAAGCAGCAGGGAGGACTGGGATTCCAAAGGCACAGACCATGTGGGTACGTTCAGAGAAGTTTTTAAGCAGACAGAGAAACCAGCTAACACCAAAGGCACAAAACAAAGGCTTAAAATTACATAAGTGTTCCGACAAATTCTTGAATTTGGGCCTTGCACTTTGCTCTGGAAACCAGGCACTGGGGATCCCCTCCAAGGGTACCCAGCTCCCCTGGGACTGGAGCACTCAGTGTCACACAGGCTTTAGAGACAGATTCCTATTTCATCCTTGGCACCAGCAAGCAGCAGCTTCAGGAGCATCAGTGGTGCCCCTGCAGCAGCTCCGTGGAAATGCTGGTTCCTCCCTCCAGTAAGGACTGGGATGAGGCCACTGACTGCTCTGACAGAGGCCACTGGGCACTCATTAACTGGTAATGACATCTGATGGCTACAGCACGTCCTTCGCTCAGACTGGGGACTCAGAGGTGAGCAGACCAGATCTCTGAACTCACCAGCTCCCAGGTGAGTAGGAACGTACGTCATTCCCAAAATAACAGAGCTGGTGCTGCAGAATCCAAAGTCGATTAGAGACGTGGAAGTGTACGGTGAGAGAACCAGCGTCGCCGTGGGCGGCTTCCCCCCGCTCTAATGAATAGACGGCTGTCAGCTCGCACTCTTCTCCCAGGATGAAACAGTAAATAAAATCTGGTATAACCCACAAATTTAGCTGAGTTACGGCTGTCTATTGGGACTGAAGTGTTAGACTTGTTGGTTAGTTCTGCAGTGAATTCAGAGCACTCTGAGGGAAGTCACCGCAGTGATTTTAAATTCCACCCCCCTGTGAGACACCGTGCCTGCCTGGGCACATGGGCTGAGGGGGCTTTTTCCTGGCTGCAGCAGAAGTTCTGTGTTGGGAACAGGGTGGATTTTGTTCTGAATGGAACAAAACGCATCTGCTCAGCAGAGGATACAAGGCTGGATGTCACGGAATCCCAGACATCAAAGCTCATCTCATTCCACCCCCCCTGCCATGGGCGGGGACACCTTCCACTAGACCAGGCTGCTCCAAGCCCTGTCCAGCCTGGGTTTGGGCACTTCCAGGGATGGGGCTGATGAACCCCCGGGGCTCTGTCAGATCACCCTGCCTGCTGCTGGCCCCTCAGCCACTGGGGGAGGTTCCCTTCCTAGAGAGCCTTGGGAGAGACACCAGTCCTTCAGCACTGCAGAACTCCAGGATGACATTCTTTTATAGGAAAAAAGATGCAGCAAAAGGTACATCATGATTAACCTTAAAAGCTTAAGCTTCTTCTTTGCCTGTGCGGGGCAGATTTATAATATTTCCCCATTCTTTTTTAACACTGGATTCTTAGTGCAGGCAGTGATTTATTGAATAATCAATTTCCTTATCTACGTAATACATCCAGGCCATCCATCAACGCCAGATAATCAATCCAGCTCAGGATTTTAAGTGTATATATGTATACTTGTACATATATTTTTTCCTCCTGTACTGTTGTCAGGCCAAGTAACATCTCCCTTTCTTTGCTCCTTTCCCAGTGACTTTTGTTTATGGTGTGTTAAAGAAACCCCTGACGTTATATTACACCTTGTAAGTTTTACGGTACTTGAGAGGTTTATGTGCTATGAATGTAAAGGGCAATGCAATAACGCAAAGGGCAGTGAGACATTTTTAAGCACAGAAGGAAATACATGGAGCTGAGGAGATAAATCTGGGCGGATAATCGTCCCACTGTGTCTCTCCTATTTATGAGAGGAAAAGACATTCGCTGCAAATCATGCTTCAGGTCACTTGTGCCCCGGGTCTCTGCTCTGCACTGCTTTATTGGCTGCTTTAACTGCTCTTAATCTGCTTTGGGATCTCTGCCCTGGTTTGGAGCCGTGTCCAGGCCTAGCAGGGGTGGCTCAGCCCAGGTGTGATGTGATTCCCCCTTTCTTGGGTGGTACTTTGGTGCTGTGCATCTGGGGTATGTGGAATTTGATGTATCTGTCCTCCATGAGCTGGGAAAGGGAAAGAACCGTAGGAGGAAGGAAGAGGAGTCACAGTTGTCAAGTCTGGAGCTTATGGGTGGTTTATCTGGGTTCAGCCTCCCACAGTCTGGGTGTTCGCTGCTGGAGTTTGGGCTGGGCAGGAAACTGTTCCGAGAATAGGGCTGGGAACTTCAGCAAACACGGTTCATACAAGGAGAGGAACTTCAGATTTCTGAAACAATCGAGCCATGAATCCCTCTCAAATATGTGAATATTCAGAATTCAGCATTTGCAATTAGCAGGAGAATTTGGAGACAAAATGCCATTACTTTCAGAGGTCAGGATAAGTTGTACACAAAGGTCACTGCTCCATGTGCTTCATTCAAAATCCAATTTGTTTTGTGGGCTTACGACGGCAGAAACTCTGATGATTTTGCTATTGCCACATGTTCAGTACTTTCTGTGCAGGGAAAGATTTTGCCTTAATTACTTTCAGTTTTAACTGTCTGGCACAGAGACGGGATTTTCCTGATTTGAACCATCTCATCAAAAGTTGAGAACTTAACTGAGACTGAAAACCTCATGATGCGGCAGAGCCCCACGGAGTTACCAGGAGCTGATGGCCGGTGTCCTGCTTCCCATTGTGACAGCAGCTCTCCAGAATGTCCCTGAGATGGGAGGAGGGGAGAAGAAGCTGCAGGAGAATCCTCTGAATCCATGTCCCTTCCATCCCAACAGTTCTGCAGAGCCCAGAACCTCCTGCAGCTCCAGGTGCCATTTGTTTCAGCAGCAAAGCCCATTACCATTTTAAGCTGAAGCAGGGACCAGTAAAAAGGAGGTTCTTGGTTTAAATCTCTGGTCTATAAAATCTTAAGGACCTGCTCTTTCTTTATAGGGAAAGAAAACCATTTTCTTCCTCATTTTATGCACTTTTCTTCTTGCGAATTTTTATTTCTGCAAAAGCAGTTTTTGTCATCTTTGCTTAGATGAAGTTCAAAGCAAGACCCTGGATGTTTTGCTTCAGGGTGGTGTCTCAGCTTGGCTCATAATATTTGAATGGAAATAGGATCTGTAGTTTTCTTTCCTATTCATCTGCATCACTGCAAAAGGCTTGTCCAGAATGGGTGTTGTAAGATCACAGATGGAGCTGATAATATTTTTTTTTAATGTAGGGCTTGTCCCTGCACAGTTTGCCAAATTCTCTTTAGGTTAAAGTTACAAATGAAATGTTGAATACAAGAAATGCTCAGTTCTTTGAGCAGCTACCTTCAACCCTGTGGTGTATTCCAATAGCCAGAACTGACTTTGGATGTGTGCCCATTTATAAAGGATCAGTAAAAAAAAAAAAATAGTTGGAGCCATCTTTACTTAATTTTCTTAGACATGAATGCAGTGGTTCCTATTTGAATGTTCTGCAGTGTAACTTCATCTGTGAAATGTGGCAATTTCAGTTGCTGGATCCATTTCCTCCAATCCAGCCTGAGCTGCAGATCCCCCTCTTTACACCATGGATTTGCATTTACTTTCAGAATTTTTCCGAGGCAATTCTCACTGTCACTCCCTTTCCTTCTCTCTCCTACTCCGAGGATCACACACACACACACTTGGTGTGAAGAAACAACTGATTTTTATGGGTGAGCCACAACCCAACCCCACGATCCTTCCTTAAGACTGAACCTGGCAGGTGTGACCTGCCCTGGACTCCTGCCCAAACACCAGCCCCTGGCACAGCCACTCCCTCTGGGACTTTCATCTCCCCTCCTCATCCCCAGGCCTCCAAAGTGAGGAGATGAACACAGTTGAAATCCTGAACAAGCTGTACTTCCTGGTATTTTAAGAAAACACTGAATTTTAAGAAAATTCCGAGTTTCCTCAGCAGCTGGGTGGGATTTTCGCTTGTCTCCAGTGCTTGGGAACAGAACCCTCAGAATGTTCCTGTTTCCTAAAGGTCCTGTGAGGTGCCACCAGCCTGGGTGACAGCACTGGTGACACTCTGAGCACCCACAGTGACCTCACCACCCCATGCACGTGAGTTCACATGGAATTTTCCCCCCAGCCATCAATATTTAGTGCTGGCCCAGGCACTTGGTCTCTATATTCTGTGTTATTAAGGTCATCCTATGTGCTTACACGACTCTCTGTGCTTTTGTGAGTGTTTGTGGGGAAACCAATTTCCATATGAATTATGGAAGTTGATACCAGCAGGGCTGTAATTCGTAAATTGTTCTGACAGCAACATTTTGTAACAGAACACAGAGAAACCAGGGTAATAAAACTTGCCATTAAGGGAGTGGACTTGTGAGTCCTAGAAAGAATTCTTGTCCAAGGATTATTTATGATCATTGCACACCAAAATGTGTTTTTGCATTTTTATTGCTGGCAAATTACTTGTAAACCCACCAGGGAGCTAATGATTTTTCCTCTGAGGCCGTGCAACTTCGTTTTGGTTTATATATATATCCATTCCTGCCACCAGTTAAGCCGTCACTTTTGATTGATAATAACAATAATTACTTCAAAATCTTCAGGGTGCTAAAGGGTTAACTGCCCTTTGACTCCAGCTGACAAAATCTACAGGACAGTGACTCCAGAGGAGAATGGTGGTGCCTGGGCAGGTTTTCCCTGGATCACTGTAACGCTGCTAACAACCTCTAATGGGGAGCACGGATTATTTATGTTCTTCTGCTGCTTCTCATTAATTTTTCAGAGCACTTGCTTGAAGAGTTCCGACTTCTTGGCTTCTTCATTAGTGTTACCTGCTCAGCAGCGTGGAGCAGGGGAGGTGACACTTTGGAAAGGAGCGTTTCGGTTCACGCTGGGTTGCAGGGGGAGAACAGGAGTGGGAAGCTCTGGACAAGAAGGTGGCAGCAGGGGCAGGATTTTAGGGAGGTTTTAGCCTCCCCAGCAGGGCTGGCTGGAGCAGGGGCTCAGTGGCCCGAGCCTGCCTGGTCACCCAGGGCTGGTTGCCAGTGCTGAAGCACCCTGGACACCCCGTGGGGCAGCTCAGCTGTCCCAGCCCTGTCACACGCTGGCTTTTCCAGCATCACTGAGGGCTCCCTGTGCCCAGAGCCTCCTGTGCAGCCATCGCTGCTCCTGCTCCCACCCTGCCAGCCAGGCTGTGCCCCCCGTTGTGTCCTGTCCCCCAAATGCCACAGGAGCCTCTGTGCTGTGTTACCTGCTCGCTCCTCGGGATGCTCCAGGTATTCACAGCTGGAACACCCCGGCTGCAGGGAGCTCAAGATCAGCCTTACAAAGGTTAAGGGAGCCCTAAATTATTCCTTGCTGTGGCTCCCAGGGTGATGGCACCTCTTTGTCGTGTGATGTGCAACCTCAGACAGACTCTCCTGGTGCAACAGGGGCAAGAGCTGCCTCCAGGGATCTCTCAGTGGTGCCCACCCAGTGT
Source organism: Eopsaltria australis (assembly GCA_034509425.1). NCBI lineage: Eukaryota > Metazoa > Chordata > Aves > Passeriformes > Petroicidae > Eopsaltria > Eopsaltria australis. The sequence goes on from JAVTVJ010000520.1 coordinate 706,583, forward strand.
TGTCAGCCCAGCTGGCATTCCCTGGGCACAGGCAGCAAATGGATGGAGACGTTTGTTAGGTTTTGGGGGTCATGAAGTGTTTGTACATTCATTACCAAAGTCAGTAATGACTAATTGCATTTTTGATCGTAACAGACCGTCATTTTGTAAGAGCCACATTTCCTTTATGGATTTTCAAAGCCTTATTTTTAGAGAAATACTTTTTGATCTGTTGTTGGCTCCTCTTCTGCTCTATTACAGACTCCCTGCATGGCTTTGAACAAATGACTTTGCTCTTCTGTGCCTTAATTCTGTACTTGTAAAACAGGGCTGAGCACGCTACCAGCTCCTCTGGGCTGTGGGAAGGGGAAGGGTTTAAAGCCTGCAGTTGTCAGTAGCCAAGCTTGCCACACCCAACAGGATTTTTGAGGCAGAACAAACAGATATGGGCAGGCACAACCCTATTACCAGTGAAATACTGAGATTATAACCCGGGACTCTCTGGCTGGAGAAATTGTGGGGAAAAAAAAGAGAGCATCCTAAATACACTTAACTGCTTATTTAATGTAGATTTAAAAAGTTATTTATCGAAATTTAGCAACTGTTTACTCAATCTGGGACTGGAAAGCCTTTAAACCATACTCTTAATAATCCCTCTGTATTTAACTAATGTACAATAGCGTGTGCTATTACATTGCAATTACATCCTATTTGAGACACTTAATTAAAAGGGAGGCTGTAATAAGCTCCCGATTGTTTGGCTCCTCAGCCAGACCCACACGATGGAGGATTCTCCCTGTCAGTGAGTGCCAAGCACACCCTGGAATGACACGGTGGCAGCGTGGAGCTGGTCCTTCTGGGGGGATGGTGGGGCTGGTCCATCTGGGGTGTGGGGCTGGTCCTTGTGGGGCTGGTCCATTTGGGGCTGGGGCTGTGTAGGGCTGGTCCTTGTGGGGCTGGGTCCATGTGGGGCTGGGTCCATTTGGGGTTGGTCCATTTGGGGTTGGCTCCTTTTGGGGCTGGGTCCTTTTGGGGCTGGTTCTGTGTGGGGCTAGGTCTGTGTGAGGCTGGGTCTGTGTGAGGCTGGTTCCACATGGGGCTGGGTCCATGTGGGGCTGGATCAGCAGGGTCATGACCCCACAGGGCTCTCAGGCCTTGGGGATGGCTCCCACTCCATATGGGTTGGATTCAGTCCTGGGATGCTCTGGGGGAGAGGCTGAGCCTCTTCTGGATTCCAGAGCTGCCCAGGGCTGGAATGTCCCAGGTCAGGGGTGCTCTGCAGAAGCAGCTGCCCATCGCAGCAGCTCTGGCTTCATCCCTGCCACGGGAGCCAGCACCAGGCCCTTCCCTGCAGGAGCCACCTCCAGCTCTGGCCACAAGTCCTGATGTGGAAGAGCAGCCTGGGAAGGTGTGCCAAGGCCAAAATGCTGTGTGGGAACTTTGGAAACCCTGCTCTGCTGGGTGCTTGGGCAGCACATGGTCTGCCCTGCCCTGCCCTGCTCTCTCCCACAGCTGGGAGCTGTAAATCTGGCACACAGTGCCCTGCTGGTGTGGTCACCCTGCCCCGTGCCAGGCTGTCACAGGCAGGCTCCGTGCAAGAGCTCTTGGACATCTGTCTGCAGCCAGCTGCTCACCATCCCACCAAGCCACTGCTCTGCCTCTCTCCAATAAAAATCATAATCCAAGCCCCCTTTGATTCAAGCCTGTTTGAAATCAGAAGTGACAACAGCTTTGTGCTCGCTCCATGGCGGGATATGAAGCTAATCTGTATAAGTGATTCTTTTGCTTTTAATTTATCAGCCTGAGATTCAAAACTGAGGAACACAGGGACCCCACGAGGCATGCCTGAATCTTTCAGGAGTGGGGTTTGTTTATTCAAGTGCTTAAATATAACTCTTAATTGTGTGTACAGTGCAAGGAAGGCAGGATAAGAGATCCTTCTGCTCCCTGGGTCACTGTCCAGGCCCTCACCGTGGTGCCTGTGCAGCCCTCAGGGGTAGCAAACCCCAGAGTGAACCAAACACTTCTACAGAGAAGTGATAAAACAAGCACAGAGGGATCTGTGTGTGCAGCTCTTTGGGTTTTGCAGGGGATTTCGAGGCCAGCCCGGGTTTATGAGCTGCCCATGAACCCCGTGCACAGTGTCTCATAAAAATCCCATTTTCCCCTCTCAGCTCTGCAGTTGTATTTTGTTTGCAGTCTAAATCTAATAAGAGGATCAGCGGAGGTTTTGGCAGGGAAGGGTCCCAGTCCTGGGAGTGGTGACTGATGCAGCCACATGGGAATCCAGGATAGCAGCCCTTCCCTCCCAGGCACAGCCTGGAGGAGGCTGTTCCCTGGGATTTTGCTCAGGAAAGGAAGGATGCTTCAAAGTGAAAGGGAAACAGAAGCCTCCAGGTGTTTTTTGTTGTTCCAACTGCTTTAAAACGACGTTTAGATTTCATGTATCAGCAATTACACACACTTGGGTGGTATTTAACGCCAGCCACTGATGGATGCTCCATAATCCTATAGAGAGAGAGAACACGTTTGTTTTCTGTGGCTAACTGCACACAATCTGTTATTGTGTGATGCTGAATACTTTGAGGGTTGGTGCCTTTCAGTGTTGAGCACAAAAGCCAGGCCTCCCCAACAATAACCTCCATTAATCAGGCTTCCCCAGCCCGCGAGCCTCGGAGACCACGGCGTCTTCTTTGCACACCAGAGCTTGCCAGGATCCCACAGTGAAAAACCTCCCACCGATCTCCTGCTCTTTCATTTCTCCTTTATTTGGTTTAAACGGGAAAACAGCCTCCCAGTACAGCTCCCACTGCATCTCCACACATTGCTTTTAAACTCACCGACGGCTTGTGGTGGGAAGGAGAAGCAGCTGCAACTTGCTGGGAGCGGGGGGACTTCACTTCCAGAGGATTCAGCTCCTTTTGTTTTCCACAAGAGCTCCTGAGTGCTTGGAGCTTTAAAAAATACGGCCACTCATTCAGGCTCCTGAAACGTGGATTCAGGGGAGAGGTGTTCTGCAGGCTCTCCAGAGAGATGGAAGCAGGAATGAGGATCCCCCAGAGCCTCACTGGCTGCTGTGCTTGGCTGCACTTCCACAAACTCCCATGGGAACTGAAATTTCGGTGCTTCAGCTCATGTTTTCATCACTGTTGGAGTCCTCAGCTGTGCTGTTTGATGTGTCCCAAACTCCCCAACTCCTCTGAGTGGATGGGAATGGCAGAACGAGAGGCCACAGGCTTAAGCTGTGTCAGGGGAAGTTAAGGTTAGACATTAGAAAAAAATTCTTCACTGAGAGAGTGATTGGGCACTGGAGTTGTCTGCCCAGGGAGGGCGTGAAGGTGGAATCACCGTTCCTGGACGTGCTTTAAAAAAGCCTGGACGTGGCTCTCAGTGCCAGGGTTTAGTTGATGAGGAGGTGTTAGGTCATGGGCTGGACTGGATGATCTTAAAGGCCTTTTCCAATACATTTCATTCTGTGATTCTGTGACTCTGTGATTCAGTGATTCAGTGATTCAGTGATTCTGTGACTCTGTGACTCTGTGATGATTCTATGATTCTGTGATTCTGTGATTCTGTGTTTCTGTGATTCTGAGATGCAGGACCACTCCAAAGTGAGCCTGGTTTTATTTAGGTGCTGAAGCACGCCAGGGTTTTCAGAGCCACGTCAAGAGTGGGATCACTGCAGGGACAGGGTTGGGCTGAGCTGGGGCAGCACTGAAGGGAACAGGAATTCTGGGCAAGAAGGAGCATGGCCAGGGGCTGGGAAGGAGCTGTTTATCACCTGGCTGAGAAAGGGGTTTGAGGAGAGCAGAGGATGTCCCAGGGTGGCTCAACCTTTACCTCTTGGGCAGCTCCAGAGGGGGACATGCAGCATCCCAGCTGAGCCAGCCCAGCCACTGTGGTCAGCCAGCTGGCCAGGTTCCCTCAGGGCAGGAGAGGCCACGGGTTTGTGGTGTTCCTTGAGTCCTCCACAGTGATTTAAAGCACTTTGGAGAAAGCCAAAACACGCAAGAAAAGCCAACCAAGCTTGGACTGCAGCTGGACACTTGGGTCTCGAGCAGTGTGTAACCTCGACCTCATCCAAGCTGTATTTTCCTCCCAAAGTCAGTCCCTGCCTGTCCTTGAGGGGCAGTTTCTCAATGGAGAAAAGACTCCTCTGAGCTGCCAGCCAAAATAAACCTAATTGTTGCATTGTGTCTGAGCAACTCTGGAAGTTGCCAGTAACAGCTATCTCAGACCATCACAATCAACATAATTTTAGTCTTAATTGCTAAGTATTGCTGTAGAAAGACTGGCTGTCTTTCTGCTCCAAGTCCTCACAGTTGCTCTCCCAGGTTTCAAGATGCAGCGAAAGTTTTTTGGGTTGGTTTTTTTCCCTTTTTTCACTCTATGTTTCAAATGCTTCATTGTCAAACTGGTTAAAAGCCCTTATTTATAAAACGTGTGCGTCTCTTTCAGCTTAACTGAAAAGGCATTAAAATAACTGCAGCTGTGGAAAGAATAATTACAGCGAGATTTTGTCAAGGACTCTCTTGTCTGATGTTGCCATCTGTGACATGGTGAATGCAAAGATCATTTGAAACATAGGCAGTTAATGTAGAGAATAATTTCAGAGCTTTCGATATTTATGGTAAATTATTTAACTTTATTGTTTGGTTTTATGGCCTCATTATTCTGTGTCGTAAGGATCTCTGCTTTTTGTGTTGTTCTGCACTTCGATTTCCACTTTGTGGAGAAAAGCACCCTGCAGTAAAAGTAACACTTCACACATTTCAGAAATGTTTCAAGGAGACATCATACTAATCAGATTATTTTCATGCACCTCAATATCATCCTTGATGCCTTTAAAAAAAAAAAAATCTGCAGAGAAAGATCTTCTTATTGACCAGGTGTTAATAGTCAGTCCTTCAGGCATGGGCAGTGACAGGGGCTGGTAAACACCACATTGTTGCATTAATTTTCTCTTGTCTCTTGGAATATTGTTTCTGAAACTCCCTCGGAGAGGACATTGCTGCATTATTTCCTTCAACAACCCCTGAGCGGCCGAATTAGGAACAGACTGTGGCACTGGAAATGAGTAATTGGCTGCCAGAGACACAGAAAAGGGGACTTGGCTTCCCCCGGACTGGCTGCCCTGTGCAGGGCTGCTGCTGGAGCCGAGTTCGTGTGCTCGTTAATCAAATGAGGGCATGGCCGGGCTGTGGGGCAGGGCCGGGCTGTGGGGCAGGGCCGGACTGTGGGGCAGGGCCGGACTGTGGGGCAGGGCCGGACTGTGGGGCATGGCCGGGCTGTGGGGCAGGGCTGGACTGTGGGGCGGGCTGTGGGGCAGGGTGAACTGTGGGGCATGGCCGGGCTGTGGGGCAGGGCTGGACTGTGGGGCAGGGCTGGGTTGGTGGGGCATGGCAGGCTGTGGGGCACCATGGGGCACTGCACGGGCTGTGGGGCATGGCTGGTGTGGGGCACTAGCACGGCGGGCTGTGGGGCAGGGCCGGGCTGTGGGGCAGGGCCGGGCTATGGGGCAGGGCTGGGCTGTGGGGCATGGTCGGGTTGTAGGGCATGGCCGGGCTGTGGGGCATTTCCAGGCTGTGGGGCATTTCCAGGCTGTGGGGCATTTCCAGGCTGTGGGGCATTTCCAGGCTGTGGGGCAGGGTCAGGCTGTGGAGCATGGCCAGGCTATGGGGCAGGGCCAGGCTGTGGGGCAGGGCCAGGCTGTGGGGCAGGGCCAGGCTGTGGGGCATTTCCAGGCTGTGGGGCAGGGCCAGGCTGTGGGGCATGGCTGGGTTGTGGGGCATGGACAGGCTGTGAGGAAGGGCCGGGCTGTGGGGCACTGTGGGGCTGTGGGGTGGCTCCTGCATGGGCACTGCCAGGCTCTCTGCACTCCCCTGGCTCTGCCTGGGTGTGTCCCCATGTCGCTGTCACCCGGATCGGGATGGGGGAAACGCCCCTGTGGGTGCTCCCCTCTCACGCCCCGGGTGCGGCTCCTCCACTCTGCTCCGAGCACGGTGTGAGCAGCTGTGTGCCAGGAGGGTGACTCCAGGAGGAGACTGTGATGGGGTGAGGGTTAATCCCTTTCTGGGCTACCTAAAAACAGAGGCCAGAGAAAATTAAGGGAATAAAAAGTGGTTAAAGTTATTGAAGGGTACTTTTAGGGCAGACAAAGCCCCCCCCCCCCCTCCCCCAGGGGCTAAAGGCATAAAATGGACAATGGTTCACAGATTTTCACACTTTTAGAAGTTTGGTCCATTTGCACATTGGGGGTTCATCTTCCAATTCCAGCTTCAGCTAATGAAGTCATTGACCCCAAGTTTGCTCCCCCCAGCTCATTTTTGTTTATACTTTTTGGGCCCTGAGGCTGGGGGGTGTCCTTGATTGCCAGGCCTGGAGAGGAATTGTTGTGTCTGCCCCAAATGGGAGAGCAGCAGCTGACACTGGAGATGGAGTTTAGAGTTCTACACTAAAGAACTGCAGGATTACAAATACATGAAAAATATAAAAGCTCAAATTCTGAAGCACCAGGGTCACCCTGGGTACAGCACCCACTGTGCCTGTTCCTCCCTGTGGCTGCTTACTGCAAACCACCCCACAGCCCTGCTGTGGAGTCCAGGGATGGTGCTGCTCACAGAGGATGAGATTTGCTCCTTCTGGGGAACTTGATGTGGCTCCATCTGAAAATCATCCATCAGCACTTCCCCTGGAGGTGCTGCACAGCACATCCTTAACAGCACCGTGGAACACAGGAAGTGCCTCCACCAGCTTTCCCTGCTTCTCCACAAGCCCCAGAATACCTGAGACAGCCCTGCAGAAGTGTTTTGTCTGATGTGAGCTTTTCAGTGGAATTGGGATGGTCTTTCTGACACCTGAGGGCCGTTGTACGGGGGCAGTCCTGGGCAGCTGCTTTGGAGAGCGCAGAACAGAATTTGGGAGGGATTAGGAGCCACCTGTGTGTCCCTGCAGAAGAGTCTCTTCCCACCAGCCTGCCTTCTGCACCGTGCCCTCTGCAGCTGCTCAACATCTGGCTCTCAGTCTGGCTCTGCCCATGCTGAGGAGGGGGTGGCACCACAGCCTGAATCCCCCTCCTCCATGGATCACTGGGAAGGGGCACGGCTGCTCCAGCCACGAGCTCTGCCCTGCAGATGCACATTTGTGTCCAGGAGATGATTGTGGGCAGATCTGGGAACCATCTGAGGGAGCTGAAATGCTGTAAGGGGGGGGAAGGGGAAGGTCAGGAGCCTGTGGTGTGCAGATGTGCAGCAGCAAGCGTGCAGAAACTCAGATTTAGTGCAGCCAGCAGGGCAGAGGTGCCAAATCCAGTTGCTGTGGGCTCACTACAAGGGAAACTGCATTGGGAACAAATGTGTGGGTCAGGGACTAGCAGACAAGAAACCAGGTAACATTTCTTTTTCTGGGGCAATTCCCTGTTTGCCCTCAGCCATCCAGGGGAACAAAAACCCCTCGGGAGGTTCTCCTGAGCCTCACTTCCCACCTCAGGCTGTACAGGAGGCTTTGCCACATTTAGCTCCATCTTTCACATTTCTGTACCTAAAATTAGACACCGTGCTCCATCCCTGCACTCCCGGAGTTCCCAGCTCTGGGGAGGTCGATGTGCAAACGTCTGCAAGCACACCAAGAAATATTTAAAGAACAACATTTGCAGACCCCTGGAAGCCAGACAGTGCCAGGTGTTCCTTTATTTAGAGCAAAAGTAAGTTTGTGTACGCAGGTGGTTTATGCTATTTAGTAAATTTTGGTGATTTGTCTATCCCTGGTAAGTTGCTTTGCAAAACAATGCCGCTCATTTTGGAAACAAATGAAGTAAATGGATTCAGAGCTGTGCAGCTGATGAAACACAGGCAGCAGTCAGGACAAAAGGGTTCCCCACTAGAGACTTTTCCCTCCTCTGAGCAGCAATGGTTTCTAAGCAGTAGCATGTCAGACAGTGAGAGTTCCCTGTCGAGCTCAGCCCCAGGTGGAGCAGGAACCCAGTCCTGCAGGGCTCAAGTCTCACCAGGCTGCAGCTCGGAGCCAAAAAACACCAGTGGGAACAGGAAAATGCTGGAGCTGCAAGACAGCCTCGGGAATTGACAGCAGGAGCATCATCTTTGGGATTCCTGATTCCTCAAAGATCACTGTTTTAGTGACGGGAATGTGAAGGCCCCAGAAATCTCTCCATGCAGTGACGTGCTCATCCAATTTGGATTTCTCTGGCTCTGCACTGTTCAGGATGTGTGAGGTGAAAGCCTTCCCCCTTTGCAAGCAGTTCTTTGGACAGATGGGCACAGAGCCAGAAGTCAGCCACGGTTCCTCACCCTGAAAGGTTTTTTCCTGCAGCCTCACAGTTTGTGTGTATAAGAAACCCCCCGTGCAGTGTTTGCTTTGGCCCTGAGGAGGTGCAGCAGGAGTGACAATGGGGAACACAGGCATCAGGGGAAGCACAGGGTGACAAGGGCCAGGCTGGCTCTGCCCAACTCCTGCACGTAGGAGACAAGATCAGAAACTTTCCTACACCCTCATTGTGCACCCTGAACTGAGGTTTGTTTACAGCCCATGAGGTGCCACTGGCTGGTTTTGACACGATGCTGTTGAAAGCTCTGAGAGGCAAAGCCTTTCTCCAGGGATCCCAGAGCTCTGCCAGCAGCATCCACTCCCTCTGTCCATACGTTCCTTTTCCCTGTGCATAAAGGCACAGATGGCCAAGCCCTGCAGACAGGCATCCGAGGTTTGGGGGGGGCACGGGTGTGCTGGGTGTGGGTGTGAATGCACACTTGTCTGAGCAGAGCTGGAGCCTGAGCTCGCTGCCACCACTGCAGCAGGAAAGTGCCAGAGCTGGTGCTGGGCTGCTCCTGACCCACAGGGAGTTTTCCAGCTCAGCCACCACTGCAGCAGGTTCTACCCAAAGTGCCAGAGCTGGTGCTGGGCTGCTCATGATCCACAGGGAGTTTTCCAGCTCAGCACAGCTGCAGTGGAAGGTGTGTGCAGGGATCTCTGTGTGTGACAGCCAGTCCTTATCTCGCTCACTGAGGTCCTTTGAATTGAGGGACAGATATGAGGTAAAAGCTTCTGCTCTGCCATTCCTGGCTGTGGCTACACCAGTTCTGCTGACAGCACTGCAGAAGTTAAAAATTTTGGGTACATCTGTCCTCTCTGAGTGTGATGTTGTAGCTTGACACGATGGGAGCTGGTGGGCGATGGGATCAGACAGCTCTGAAACAGCCCCTGAAATACCAACTGGCCAAAGTGAAGCTCTGCACCACATCCATCTGCAATGGGGCAGTGGAACAGGGAGGTGCAGGAGGACATCTGTACACTCTTCCCCCACACATTTACAGCAGGAGCACAGGGGATGAGCAGGGCAGTGCTGCCAGAACACTGCAAGGACACAGGACTGTCACTGTCACAAGCCTGGGCCACCTCTGCCTCCCTGCCCCAGCTGCAGACAGAATTCCCAGTGCCACACTACAGCCAGGGAATCCATGCCAGCAGAAACTGGGGCTGCTGGCCCAGTTACCACCAAAAACAGGCAGGAAAAGCCCTGCACTCGCTCGTAAGCAAAGAGTCCTCATGCTCTTTGGTTTCTTTTCCTCTGGCTCTCATACTTGTTAACTCAAATTAACATTCATAATGCAGAAGCCATTGGAACATGCCTTCCAGACTCACAGACATTCCTGTTATGGTCAGGATTAATCACAAGGGATAATTAGAGTATTAAATGAAATAATTATAACATTATGACTCTAATAGCCAAATTCATGGATATTAGCTTCCGAGAAAAGACAAATAAAGGAACCAGAGAAGTTTTGATGGATGCCTCTAGCTGCGTTGTTTTACTTTGCATTTTTGATTTAAAGCTCCCAAACATCTCCCACACTGAGACAACTCCCCAGAATCTGAAAGGACGAGGTAGGGCTGGAGCCATGGGGCTGGTGGCAAGAGGGGCTCCTCCAGAATATCCACGATGTTTGCAGCTGCAGAAAGCTGAGCACCCCAGGGAATGGTGAGGACCCTGATTTCCCCTGCACCAAAATAGCCCAGGGCTGGGCATCCTGGAGGGGAGGCAGAGCTGCTGGAATGGTGGAGCTGGTACCTACAGAGGGATTTGCTTGTGTGGCAGTGCCAGGGCTCCTGCTCTGCTCTCAGGGTCCACCACCTCCTGCCAGCTGGGAAATGCCTGGCAGGTCCGGCTGGGGGCCAGCTCCAAGCTCAGCCAGCTCAGCTCCCTGGGACACCGGGCTCTAGCAGCATCTCCTGGCCCCAGGCGTTACCTTCTCTGAGAAAATGGAGATTTTCTCTGCCTCGAGGATGTGATTATTGCATCTGACAGAGCCCTGAGTGCAGCCAGGCTTAGCTTGTCCTACAGGACAGCTGCTGTCCTTCAGGGATCCAAACCCAGGGCTCCTGGGAGCCCAGGAGGTTCCTGTGGCACTAATGTATGCTCAGACTCTCTCCTATATTCTGTGTCATGCTACGGAGGAATAAATGAATTAATTAAAGAATTATGCAATTGCAAATGTTTAAAAATACCAAGTACGTACATTTCTAGGAGCCTACACAGCACAGCCCTGCGAGGGGCTGGGTGGGGATTGGCACATGTTCTCAGGGAAGGAAAGGGAAGGGAAGTGCTGCTGGGAATGCAAACTCGGGTGCTCAGTGCTCTGCACACACCCAGCACAGGCAGGACACTGAAAATGCAATGAAATCTAAAATACACACACTAAGCAATTTCGTCTTTCCAATGAGCAATATTAATTCTAGATAATAAATTGGGATTTTTATCATATGATCCCTGGGTGGTTTAGATTGCAGCCAGATTTATATTAATATTGAATATTTCCTCTCTCAGGCAATAAAAGAGAGAGTTCCTTTTGGTACCTGGAAGCAGTTCCCATGATCTGGGGAAGGAATCACATCAGTGTGAGCTGCTAATATGCCATATCCATATATAACCTGGTATCTGCGTTTGTAGTCTACATATGCCAGTGAAGTTCTAGCATCACTCAGTCCCAAAAAGAGACAAGATTTGGGGAGCAGTTGCACAGCAGAGCTGTGCAAGTCTGGGCTCCCATGGGCCACACACCCCTGCACACCCCTGCAACAGCCTCAGCTTTGTAGTGATGTGCCATTCCTGAATTCCCTGCCTAAACAATGCATTACACCGCTTTAATTCCGGAATTTCTTCATAATATTAAATGATAAGAATTTTTTTTTCAGAGTTCTGACAAAGCAGTCAGAATCCAGTTGCAAATGCTCTGCTGTTTATTGATAGCTCCATAATACAGGCGAGGTAGGATGCCAGACAGCTGCATTTCCTGGCATTTAAAAAGAATTCACTGTAATGTATTGTAATGCATTAGCATAATAATTGGTAAGCATTCGCAGATGAATAGTTTACTGACTGATAGATTTTGTACAGAAACTGTGAAGGTTACATGGAGGGTGAAAACATTTCACTGTGTCAATGAACATACTTAATTTTTCTGGAAGTGCTATTTAAATTGTGCGGCGCTGGGACATTAGCATAACAAAGACACAACGCGCGAGTTTGTGCCGTAAGAGGGAACACTGCCCTGCCGGGCTCCGCCAGGTGACCCGTGAAAGATGGGGCTCGGAGTCCTCCCAAAGCCGGCCACCGAAACGGGCAGGGGCGCGGCTGGAGCTGCGGCTCCTCCTTTCCCTGTCCCTGCCCTTCTCCCTCCTGTCCCTGCGCAGGTTCTCTCCTGTCCCTGTCCTTCTCCCTCCCATCCCTGCCCTTCTCCCTTCTGTCCCTGCCCTTCTCCCTCCTTTCCCCGCCCTTCTCGCTCCTGTCCCTGCGCTTGTCGCTCCTCTCCCTACCCTTCTCCCTCCTGTCCTTGCTCTTCTCCCTCCCGTCCTTGCTCTTCTCCCTCCCGTCCCTGCGCTGGTCCTCTCCTACCCCAGCCCTTCTCTTCTTCCCTTCCCAGCCCTTCTCCCTCCTCTCCCTCCGCTTGTCCCTCGTGTCCTGTCCTCCCCGTCAGGAGGGTGGGGGCCAGGTGGGGATAAGCCTCTTCTACCACGGACCAAGGGACAGGACGAGTGGGAACGGCCTCAAGCTGCTCCAGGAGAGGCTCAGGTTGGACATCAGGAAGAATTTCTCCATGGAAAGGGTGATCAAGCATTGGAAGAGGCTGCCCAGGGAGGCTTGGGGTCCCTATCCCTGGCGGTATCCAAGGAACACCTGGATGTGACACTCAGTGCTCTGGGCTGGGTGACAAGGTGGGGACCAGACACAGGTTAGACTGGATGCTCTTGGAGAGCTTTTCCAACCTCAGTGACTCTGGGATTCTGTGCTGGTACGTGGCAGTGGGCTGGGTTTGGTGGCAACCCCTGGTCCTTACCCCTGTCCCTGTGGGTCACCACAGCCCTTCCCTCTCCCGTGTCCCCAGAGCCACCAACACTTCGCTCTCCAGAGCTGAGCTGCAGAGTCCTAGAGCTGGGCAGCTGCAGGACCGAGCTGAGCAGGGGAAGGTGGGCAGCACCAGGAGGCTTTGGGCTCAGGGGAAGAGGAAAGATGCAGAGGAGCAGTTTTAAATATCCATGAAATGTTTTGTGTGTGTGTCTGGGCTGCTCCTGTCAGGGCACAGGTAGAGAGACCTGCTAAGGGACACAACGTCACCTCAGACTGGGACATCTTGAAAGGCTTGCACTAACTCCCAACTTTTCTCTGGGTCTTCTGAGGTCTTGGGCATGAACAGACATCACCTGAGTCCCCTGGAGAAATGCACATTGCTGAATAATTCACAGCCTTTGGCTACTGCCTCAGTCTCCTCCCTGTTGTACCACAGACTATCACAGTGACAACTCTGCAATTAACTCCCAGAAAACCAAAAATCCAGTTGGAAGGGACAGAGCTGAATTTTTTGGACAGAAAGTTTATGGAAAGCAGTTTAAATCAGATTTTCACTTGCCATTATATATGTTAATCCCACTGCCTTTTGGAATAAATTGGGGAAAACAGATGTGAGGAGGAATGAGATATTCCAGCATGGGGGAAGACAAAGATTTCATCTCCACTGGCTCCAGGTGGTGGGAGATCAGACACACACACAGACCTTGCCTGCTGGGGCATCCCAGACTGTTTTACCACACAGTTAATGTTGATCTCCAGAGCAGGAATATGAGATTTTCTCAAAATATTTTTGTCCAGGTGATAAACCCAAAAAATCTTCTTCGTCATAGCCATCTGAGCTGGAGTTCCTGCCAGAAACAAACAGATTTAAAGTGTTTTAAGATTTCATCTGAAAGCCTCGTGGACAGCTCCAGTTGTACAGGTAGCTCATAAACTGTGGTGCAGTTCAGTGATTCCTTCCAGGAATGATGGAAGGATGACTCAACCCTTATTTATAGGGATCTTTTATCTTAACATTTGTGGCTTTCATTTTTCCTCCCCAGGAAGTTCCTATGGCATAAGGGGGGGAAGCTGCAAACAGGATTTGTACTAAACTTCAACATTTGTCATCAACAAGACGCCTTTCTGTAGACTTAAAACCGCATTAAAACATGAAACACATGAGATATAAATAATGGATTAAGAAAATCTTCCTAGAGGTAAGAATATGTAATTGCTGGAAGAGGTTCCTTCTTTGAGAACAGGAATATTTCAGATCTTGGGGAAAGAAAGCCACTGATGAGGAGTCCAGAGACAGACAGACACACAGACAGCTCCATCCCAACCAGATCCTTCCATGTCTTCCCTCAAAAAAGGCACATTAAGCAATTAAACAACTCTTCCTCTTGGTATTTTAACTGTGAATCTCCTTCCTGATGAGCTGTACACAAACATGACCCCTTCGACTCCCTGAGCCTAACTGAAAATAAGGAAATGGAAATGCAGTTTATAGTAACAGATTTCTTCTGACTTTACAGCTGCAATGTGTTTCATTAACACTTCTGCAGCAATTTGCACTATTGGGGACACATTTGCTTCCAGGAAGAGGAGAGAAAATGTACCAGTGTGGAGTGTAAGGATGGTGTCACCTGCCCCTGCCTCCCACGGGCTCCTGGGGAGCTGAGGGATGGGGGTCTCTTGGCAGAAATGTCATCATTGCAGTCCCTCTGATGCCTCAGGATTTGAGCTTTTATATTTTTCATCTATTTGTAATCCTGCAGTTCTTTAGTGTAGAACTCTAAACTCCATCTCCAGGGTCAGCTGCTGCTCTCCCATTTGGGGCAGACACAACAATTCCTCTCCAGGCCTGGCAGTCAAGGACACCTGAGTGTCCCAGGCCCTGAGAGATGGAAACAAAAGTGAGCTGGGGGCAGCAAACTTGGGGTCAATGAGTTCATTAGCTGAAGCTGGAATTGGGAGATGAACCCCAATGTGCAAATGGACCAAACTTACAAAAGTGTGAAAACCTGTGACCCGTGGTCCATTTTGGGTCTTTGTCTGCCCTAACTGTACCTGAAGTCTCTTCAATAAATAGAACTGCTTTTTATTCCTTTAATTTTTCTCTGGCCTCTGTTTTTAGGTAGTCTCAGTAAAACATCACCTCAGCGTCAGCAAACAGGGCAAGAACCCCCAAAACAGCCCTGACCCACCCAGGCCTGGGGTGGGATGGAGGTGACAGAGGCTCCCACAGGCACAGGGTTATTTTCAGGCAGCATCTCTAGAGGCATGCCAATGATTACTCTGAGGGGAAAGAAAATTTTTCTCATTCTTTCTTCCACATTTTCTGCATCTGTAGTATAACACTGTCATTCCTTCACGTTTCTTATAATTTCACTGCATTTTTAATGTGAGGGGAGAAGGGAAAACACCTTCCCCAGAGCACTCCAAAGGGGTGTTTCACTCCCTGACCACAAAACCCAACACTGTTGTGCTCTACCAAGGCAGCACCAGAGGAACTTCAGGCTCCTTGAGCTCATTAAAGAATCCCAAGGAATTCAGAAACCACCAGGAATGGGACCAGGATATTTTGGGCTGTTTGGTGCTGCTGCCTCAGCCCTGGCTCTGCCTGTGGCATTAAGTGATGCAATATAAATAATTATAATTAACACTGCACATCACATTTTAAAAGAAAGGACATGATGTTGTGAGATGGTTTGAAACAGAAACACTCCTTTATTCCTGGATACAGCTTCCAGTGAAGGCATGGAATTCCATCACCAGGAAGGGGAATGATGGAGGCAACTGGAGCTCTTCCAGTCTGGGTTTGCTGAGGCTCTGGGGGGAACTGGGGCCTTCCCAAGGGCCAGTTTGCTTGAAAACAACTATAAAATGGCATTTTTTAGCTGAGGACTTGGTTTGGAAAAGGGCTTGATGGCAAATGGAAAAGGAACAAAAGCACATGGCCAGCGGGAGCCTTGGTGTGCTGGGCAGGAGCTGAGGATGGCTCAGGATGCGTTAAGGGATTGCAATTTCAGAGGGGAAAAAAGCAAATCCTGACACCAAACGCTCATTAAATTTTACTTCTGGTTCTTTAAGGGGAATCTATTATTTATTTCTGTTCAGATATATTTAATAATTAGCTGAAGAGAAAGCTAGCAGCAGATGGAGACATTCCTGGGGACAATTTCAGTGCTGAATGTTTCATGATGTACAAATGTAACTCGCAGCCCTTTGCTTCAGACAGAAGGGGGTTTGCAGAAAATGTGGGAGGTGGCAATATATTTTTTTTTCAAATGCTGTTTGTTTAGCAAATAAATTGTACTTTATTAAAAACACAAATTTTTAAGCCGTCCTGAGGATTATGTTAAAATCTTCGTGTTTTACACCAGATGAAAGGAGATCGTTCCCACAAATGAAAATGATGCTAATCCCTGGGTAATGCAGACAAAATCCTGAGTGCAGCTGTGAGTGGGTTTGCCCATGACAGCAGCACTTCCTCCTCGCAGGAAACCCCTGTAATTTCAAGGAAGTTGGCACTTCTGCTAATTTTAAACACGAAACCCATAATATTTTTGCATTCAGATGAAGACCCCTGGTGGGGTGGTCTTTGCTCCAGGCTGGACTCATCATTCTGAACAGAAAATAACAGAAAATATGATTCCAATAATTTTTATTAGAGGAGGGTGGACCTTGCACAATCAAGCCTCAGTAAAGATGTGTGAATGGTCCCCAAACCTAGAAAAAACCTCACTATTTTCAGTCCATCCCTTCAGAGTTACTGGGGAATGGTATGGAGAGGGAGCTCGGCCTCCTGCAATCTCCTCTCCGCACTTTTTCATTAAAATACATGCTTTCTCCCTCAAAATTTAACAGACTTTCCTCCGTCCCCTGTAGCATTAAAAATCCTCTCAAATCTGAATTTTTAAAGGTTGAATTCTGTCGATGTTGTAAATAAACTTTGCCAAAGCCCCTGATGGTGTGTAACTGCAAAGGGTTCAAACACTCCAGGATCTCTGAGCCCTGCCAGAAGTGCCACAGCTGGGAGAGGAGAACAGATCTGGGGACCCTGGGCATCCCAACAGTGCTGGGAGCAGGGGCTCTGCTCCCTGGCTGCACACAGACTCCCTGGGTGCCACCATCCTGTCCCCAGCATGTGCCCAGGGCACGCCACTGCCAGGTGCCACCCTGGCTGGGGGTGAGTCAGTGCCCTCAGCACTGAGAACATCCCAGATGTGCAGAGAGGAGATTGCAGGAGGCCGAGCTCCCTCTCCATACCATTCCCCAGTAACTCTGAAGGAATGGACTGAAAATAGTGGGTTTTTTCTAGGTTTGAGGACCATTCACACATCTTTACTGAGGCTTGATTGTGCAAGGTCCACCTTCCTCTAATGAAAATCACTGGATTTGTATTTTCTGTTATTTTCTGTTCAGGAATGATGAGTCCAGCCTGGAGCAAACACCACCCCACCA
The DNA here is from genome assembly GCA_034509425.1 of Eopsaltria australis. NCBI lineage: Eukaryota > Metazoa > Chordata > Aves > Passeriformes > Petroicidae > Eopsaltria > Eopsaltria australis. The sequence goes on from JAVTVJ010000520.1 coordinate 723,369, forward strand.
GGGGTCTTTATCTGAATGCAAAATATTCTGTTGAAATTCATGTTTAAAATTAGCAGAAGTGCCAACTTTCTGAAATCACGGGGATTTCCTGCGAGGAGGAAGTGCTGCTGTCATGGGCAAAGCCCCTGATGGTGTGTAACTGCAAAGGGTTCAAACACTCCAGGATCTCTGAGCCCTGCCAGAAGTGCCACAGCTGGGAGAGGAGAACAGATCTGGGGACCCTGGGCATCCCAACAGTGCTGGGAGCAGGGGCTCTGCTCCCTGGCTGCACACAGACTCCCTGGGTGCCACCATCCTGTCCCCAGCACGTGCCCAGGGCACGCCACTGCCAGGTGCCACCCTGGCTGGGGGTGAGTCAGTGCCCTCAGCACTGAGAACATCCTGGAAAGGCAGAGTGTGGACTCTGGGAAGTCGTATCGATGCTGGATGCTCTGCACAATGCACTTGGCTGCCCCCATATATATATTGGGTAATAAATGCCCCCTCGGTAGAAGGAGATGGTATTTCACTGCAAAAGTAAAAAATAATAACGAGGGAAAGTGCTATCTCAGCTTGCTGCATAAACAGCTCAAATAAGCAATATGCAGGCATATCATTTGGAACCCAGATTAATAATTTCTGTTCTGAGTGGTGGTAGCTGGCCTGATTTATTGCGGTGATGGTGTTACGGCCTCAGACTTTATTGTCCTTTAAATTATACTGCAGTCTATACAGGAGGCAGACAGGGATCTAAATCAAGTGTTATTGCCTGTAAATTTGGAAACAAATAGTAGTTTTCCCCCCTTTAAATCACGGAGTTTGTGTGTTTTATAAGGTGAACGTTACGACTTTTTATGGGACCGAAGTTTTTGTTTCCCTGCCTCTCTCTCCCAGCGCAGGGAGCCCATCCCTGGCCCTGGGGGATTCACAGATCTGCCTCATCTCCATTTCCCTGCACGGGGAGAGGGGCTGAGCTCTGCACTTTTGGGATTTCTGCTCAAGGAGGTGCTTTTTATCCAACCCAAAGCCACACACCCACCCTGGGGTGGCCGGTCGGGTGCTCGCTGTGGCTCTCCTGCTGGCAGGTGTCAGGGAACCAGCCTCAGCACCCACGTGCATTAATATTAACAGTGATTCTGCATAAAGCAGATCCTGCTGGCAGGATGGAAATCCTGGGCTCCAGGGGGATGGAGCAGCACAGTGAGCAGGTAACAGGGAAGGTGGTGGGCAAAGCTGTGCCCCCCCCCAAGCCACAATTCACTCCCAAGCACTGCTGGCTGCTCGTGGCTCTGTCACCTCACACCTGGATGTGGGATCAGACTCTGCCCTGCTCGGGGCATTCACAGTGGCCCTGTTTGCTCCCCAGGAGCACGGAGCAGAGGAGGGGTGGCTCTGGTCCCAAAGACAGGCACCACTCCTGGCAGAGCCACTACAGACACGGTCCCTGCTCCCAGCACAGGGACAGGGACAGAGAGAGGCTCTGAAAGAAAAAGGACCCTGTCACAGAGGGGCTCTACAAACCCAGGCAAAGGCAGCTGTGGCTGTGAAGAGCTCCTGGGGCTGTAAACAGCTGAGAGAGAGAGAGAAAGGAGGGGCAGGGAAGGAGAGGGAGGGTGGGAGCCTTGTGATGCAGATGGAGGAAGAGTGGCTGGAGTGTGGTTACCAAGGGACAGCATATGGCACTTTGCAAATCCCTCCTTCTTCAGGCTTCCCAAAGCACAGCACAGCTCTCAGCTCAGCACAGAGGGAACTGGGCAGATCCCTCCTTACCCCCCTCTCTGCTCTGTCCTGAGTGTCAGGAGCCTTGGACAGGTACAGGAACAGGCAGGGCAGGGACACTCAGAGTCCCCACTCTGTGGTTGGAGCCACGGGCAGAGGATTCAGAGCATTTTCACATATCAGTTATGGCTGTGATGCTGCTTGCAGACCTGGTGATGATGTATTAGCCTGGCCTCCTCTCAGGCAAGAAGAAAAATGGGGTAGGCAAAATGTTTCTGTATCTGTAGGCTTGGAACAAATCACTTTTATGTTACCAGAGCAGCTGTAACCATTAGGGAATCCTGGTGGCCTGAAAGAGCTGCTACAGGAAACCTTCCCCAGCTCCTGTGACACCTCGGTGGAGATGCTGGGTGTGAGCATGGGCTGACAGGGGACCCTGTGGCCATCCTGTGAGGTCACTGGCACTGCTGGGGCAGGAGATGAGGGGAGAATCCTCCCTTTCCCTGTGCACTGGTTCCATTAATAGATTGGTAGTAATGCCTCTCCTATTTAGAACAGCACAAGGCAAAGACTTGCACGTAAATAAACATGAGAAAAGACTTTACTATGACATCTGCATATTTTAGTTGAGCAAAGGTCTGAGTTACACACGGAATTAAATGGCCTTAAACTGCAACAAGCTGGTGAAAATCCTGCTCAGGGACCCTTCCTGATCTCTTCAGTGCTCAGCGCCCTCATGGCAGAGAAACAACTGTACCTTAACATGTAAAGTTCCTGAGACTTCTCCTGGTATTCACTGCTCCTGCCACACTGCCAGGCAATTCAGCAGCTTCTCACCCATGCTGTGCTTTAGCTGAGAAGCAGCTCCAGAGAGCTGAGCACCCCCGTGAGCTGAGCCACTCACAGAGGCGGCACAGGCACTTGGCCTACAGCTCTCTGTGTTCTGAAGTAGAGATCTGTACTCAAGAGCTGCAAAAAAGGTGTAGATGCCACTTTTCCAAGGTGTCAGTGTCCTACGCTGTCCTTACACAGGTAAAACAGAGCTAAGAGGCCCCAGCCTTGGATGTGGCTGCCTGTGCCTCACCTCCCCTCGTCTGCCTCTTTGTTCAGGCTCTCAGAACGATGACACAGACACTATCAAGGCTGAACTTGAGATGACAGCCAAGTTTGGAGCCCCTGCTTTTTGAGTGGGTTCATAAATCCAGCATCACATGATTCACTTTTCCCTTTTGAGATCTATAAAAAGCAGAGTGCACCGTGCCCCAGCGGGGCATTGGCACCAGAATGGTGCCATTGTGAGAGCAATCTCCCCTGGCTCCTATTTTTAAACAACCTCCCGGAGTCCCTCTGCCCACGCTCTGGTGAAAGCACTCCACAGCTTAACAGGCTTGACATTTTCATTCCTGTTTTCCTTGAAATCCTTAACATCATCTGATTGAGCATTGCAGCTTGTTTGCATCCTGGTGCCTGTGAGCATCTATCACGAACCCTCGCGCTGGAAGCACGAGGCATGGGGCTGTGACAGAGATGTCCTGATGGAGTGAATGATGGCAGATGAGCTGCTGCAGCCCCCTCACAGACCGTTCTGCAGATCATTTGCTCTCTGGCTAATGGCTCCTGGCAGGTAGCACAAGAGCCTGTTTTTATTTCATGAGCACTCCGTGGCTGCTGCCAGGGCTCCTGGGCTCCGTTCTGCCAGGAACACAACTTTGCACTTTTCTTCCATCAGCTGCTGCTGCAAGTGCAGCGCAGACCCCTCTGCTCTGTGCTACCCCTCAGCATCTCATTCATGGGTACAAGCAGTCAGGGAGGGAAATCAGCCTCCACCCAGTCATCCCAGCAGTGTCAGGAGATGGAGCCTCGCTGCTGGGAGCTCCTGACCAAAGAGCTGCTGTTCTGTCATTAATACCCCCTACATCTGCATATTCAGACATCAGCAACCTGCTCCTCACAGCTCCTCTCAGGCCTTGTCCCACAGCTCTGGAGCATCCTGTTCCACGAGAGTCTGCAGATGGAACAGAGCCAGCTGTGGGCTGAGGGGAGCTCGGCTGCCTGGTGCCACTGCAGACCCAGGTGGCAGCCACTGCACTGCCCCTGTGCCCCCAGCCCAACACCTGCCCACAGGGACTGCCAGGATGGGGGCTGAAACAGCACCCAGGTGCCTTCAGAGCTGCACCTTGTACCCCAGCCCTCCTCTCCCCCATAAATCCTGCTCTGCTCCCCTTCAGCCCTCTGCTTCAGCAAATCCATCCCAGACAAAGCCAGAGCTACAAAAGTCCCCAGCAAGAAAGAAGCTTTTCCAACTCCATTATGTGTTCAAAGGTGCTGGGCATCAGAAGAACTGCGTGTCCCTTTCATTGCAATAGCAACTAATCCTGCCAAAATGATGATGATAATTGCCACCATTTCAGAGCTGTGGGTGTCTCCCCTGGAGCAGCAGCGCAGCAGAGGAGCAAGCAGACCATGCTGTGTCACCAGGGACAGGTCAGTGCTCCCTTCATGGGATGTCTGGTCTGTGTGCCAACACATCCGAGGGATCCATTCACCTTTTGATCTCTGTTTTAACTCCTCATCTTGTGAGCAGAGATTCGGCTCTGGGTGTTCTGCCAGCCTTTGCCTCGGTGACACGCTGTGCCCTCAGTGTGGGGGTTTGCACATGGGCAGCCCCAGCAGGGATGGCACCTCCATGTCTCTGCACTCCCCTTTTCTTCCATTTAGTTGGGGGTGCAAAGCATGGCAGGGTTCAAAGGACCCCCAGTGTCACAGCAGCACGCTGTCATCTCTGGGAACATGATTATAGCCAGCACTGAAAATTGCACAAAATGCCTCCCCAATGATGAAGATTGCAGGGAGGCTGGAAAATTACCTTTTTCATTATGTCTTAAAAACACTGCAATCTCAGCCTGTGTCTGAGATTCCAGGAACTGGTGTGTTGTTCAGAACAGCCCTGCTGGAGTGGGCTTGCAGAGAGCAAAGCAAATGGAGCCTTCTCTCAGCCAGGTACATCAGGACCCCTGTGACCACTGGTTTTAAATCCCAATACTCTGAATTTTCCATGGTTGCTGAAAGCTTTCTGCAGCTCCCACTAAACGACAGGAAATGTTGGAGGAGGCTTAAAAGAGGAGAAATTGGAGCCCAACAGATGCTTTTGCAGGCTCTCAGAGCTGCTCCACTGCCCTGGGCTGACCCAGAACTGGGGCTGGAGAGGAGCCAGGAGAGACAATTCCTTTGGAGAAAGCACAGGGAAGAGTCTCACAGCTGGGGGCTCCTTGCTGGGTCTGTCCAGGGTGTAGAACAGCAGAGTGGTGGGATCAGGCAGCAGCTCCTCCAGCAGTGCAGATGAAAGGACCCACAATTCCCAACAGCAAAAACCACCTCGTACCAAGTGGCAGGAGGGCACTCACTGAGGGGGGAGCACTGCTCTGCCAGCCCATGGGTGCTCCATGCACTGTCCCTGCTCCCCTGAGTCAGGATCTGGCAGCAGCTCTGCCTCCTCCCCATCCCCAGGGTGATGCCTCAGGATTTCAGCTTTTATATTTTTCATGTATTTGTAATCCTGCAGTTCTTTAGTGTAGAACTCTAAACTCCATCTCCAGGGTCAGCTGCTGCTCTCCCATTTGGGGCAGACACAACAATTCCTCTCCAGGCCTGGCAATCAAGGACACCTGAGTGTCCCAGGCCCTGAGAGATGGAAACAAAAGTGAGCTGGGAAGGAGGAAACTTGGGGTCAATGAGTTCATTAGCTGAAGCTGTAATTGGAAGATGAACCCCCAATGTGCAAATGGACCAAATTTATAAAAGTGTGAAAATCTGTGACCCATGGTCCATTTTTGGGTGTAGGCCCTCGGGGTCTTTGTCTGTCCTAAATGTACCTGAAGGCCCTTCAATAAATAGAACTGCTTTTTATTATCTTAATTTTCTCTGGCCTCTGTTTTCAGGTAACCCCAAAAGAGTCATCAAGGGCTGCCTGCTCCATGGGCACAGCACTAATGTGCTCTGTGGCCTCCACACAGGCACAGGCAGAGCAGTTGGGTTGATCAGACACCTGTGAGTGCTGTCAGGGCTCAATCCCCATCTGGCCAAAGGAAGAACCTGCTCAGAACTGTCTGGATAAGGTGCTCCAGAGCCACAGAGACAAACACTTCATTGTGCCAGCCAAAGAGCATCTCCCTACTGCCCTGAGCTGTGTTTGGGCTCTGGAGTGAGGGATGGGCACACCAGGAAAAGGGTGAGGGAGCTGGAAACACTCTTCCCTGCAGTGCAGCACCCAGATTCTCTCTTTTAAACATTGCTGTGACCCCACAGAGGCTCTGGGGGCTGAGATGCAGCTCATGAATCTTTCTAAGTAACTTTCTGGTCCTGCACAGCTGCTCACACAGCACTGGCACCACAGCCCCAGCCACCAGCTCCAGGACATTGTGGCCCCCCAGCCTCAGGGAATGTACCAGAATGTGGAGATAAAATTTCTTTGGCAAATCAGAGAGGATGAGAGCTTTGGCCAGGAGCCCACCCTGGCTCATGGCTGAATGGGAGCCAGCAATGAAATTAAAAGGCAGAAACAAACCACAAAAAGCATTGTCGAGGAAAAAGGAAAAGCAGCAAATTGGTAACAATAAAGATAAAAGGGTAGTAAAAGATAGATAAGAAAATCTAAAGGCATCCTGACAGAATATCCATGGTCAGCAAGGCAGAGGAGAATAGGTGAAACCCCAGGAAATGCTATTGAACTGATAGGGCATTATTGGAGGAATGTGATGAAATTGCTGTTACCAGTGCAGAGGGAACCAGAAGAATATTCACACAGATTTCCTGATCTTTACATGGAAAGAAAAGTGGCATCTAATGCCCCTGAGGGAAGCTGAAATGCATTGCTCCCTGTGGGGATTGGAGAGAGAGCCTAGACTGTGGTTTTAAGGAGAGACTAAAAACCCAAGAGCTGCCCCGAGGCCTGGGTGATGGCACCCAGAGGGTGCAAGGGCTGATTCCAACAAAATGTGTGAGATCCAGGGAGCTGAAGGAGTTGGGAGAGAGGGGTGTGGAGGGGAGAGCAGGATGAACCCGTTCATGTGGGCTTGGCAGAGCTGATGGGAAAGGCAATTACTGAAGCATTTAGCAGGAATTTGACGCTGCTCCGCACATTTCCATGGAAAACAGTTGTCAGATAAATCTGACTTCGCTCTCTGATGAGGTTTGGGGTTTGGATGACACAGCCTCTCTTATCCAGGGCTGGAGGTTATTGTTAGAATGAGCCTGGCACGGGCAAGTGGCATAAATGAGTGTGAGAAGCTGTTTGGGGGCATGGTGAAAGGCACAGAAACTGGTGAGGTGCATCTGGAGGGGCCAGGCCAGGGCTCTGAAGGGGCAGTTTGGCATTTCTTCCTTTCCTATCCAATTTTAGGGAAAAAAAAAATCACTGTACAACTATCTCTGAAGCCTCCTAGAAATGGCATCACCTTGGAGGGGTCCATGGTACAGGTGGAGAGATCACACAATTCTGGGAGCAAGGGGTGACATCTCTGCTTTTCAGAGTGGGAAGAAACCAGCACCAACCACAGCTTTGGACACCACAACGAGAAATTGTATCCTGGCAGAAAAGGCACTCGAGGGCTATTTCTTCTCAACTTTATGTGGTTTAATCATTCTTCCCCCCACCCCAAGCATTCCCATCTCTGGGAAGTAACACATCCTACGTGTCCCTGCAGCAAGAACCCCAAACAATGCTCTGCCTTCAGCGGACTGGGAACAAAACAGGAGCAGCACATTAGCGAGGCACTCGCTGGTGCTGCTATAAAAAGCACTTCCCATGAAGTGTGCTAGTGTGGCACAGCTGCTCGGGTCACCACTGGTGCTCCAGACACACTTCCTCTGCCTGAATCAATTTTTTGTGTCATTTTTAGCATGCAGTGAATCTTATTTCTCGCAACAGTGTAATAGTAGGGCACTAAATAATCGCATTAGGGGAGGTGAGAACAGATGCATCTTGTTTTTGAAAACGTTATTTCCAATTGAATCAGCCCGGCGAATTCATGCTCAGATATTCTGTGCTGTAGGGACACTTAATAATAAAAGTTCCTTCGACTTGCTTTTCCAGGGCACAAATCTAATACACCACTGTCAAACTCTGGTCACTATTGAATTTACACCAGCTTTTTTCCTGGCTTTTAAAAGCAACAAAGTGGCCCAACTTGAGTGATCCGAGGTTGTTTGGAGGAGCTGGAGTTCCACTGCACAGCCATGCACATCTGTACATAATTTAGAAGGCTTCCATTTGGTTTATAGTGATGCCTCTTTCCTGCTCTTAGGAAATAAAAGCTCAGACAGGGTCAGAGGGTTGGGGTCATTTCCCTCGGTGTTTAATAGGATCCCATTCCATGCATTGCTTCACCCAGGTGACAGCGTTGCTATGTCCTCCCACCCCGCAATCGAGGATACAATTAAGGACCTTACTCATTAGCATATCTAACGAGAGGGCCCAATAAGGGGGTTGGGGTGGGCTGACTTCTAGTTTCCAGAATCTGTCCTGCCAGGGGACCTTGAGTTCTTAGGACAATAGAGTGTTTGGTCTCTAACCCCACAGTTCTGGGGTGTTTGGTCTCCTGGCCTGCAGGACACCAAGAAACCAGGCTGAGTTGTCACCTAAAACATCACAAGTGTGCATGCTAATACTTGTGGACATAGGGAACTGTGTAAAAGGTATTTAGGAAAAAAAGCAAAAAATCCTTCAGGCATCATGACAATCGAGTGTTTGGTCTTGTGACCCTACAGTTCTGGAGTGTTTGGTCTCCAGGCCTGCAGGACACCAAGAAACCAGGCTGAGTTATCACCCATAGCATCACAAGTGTGCATGCATGCTTGTGGATACAGGGAACTGTGTAAAAGGTATTTAAGAGAAAAGGCAAAAAATCCTTCAGGCATCAATAGGAGTCAAACCCTTCCAGGACAAGGGCAAGAACCCTGGGATGGTTGCTGCCAGATCTCCCAAGGGATGAAGGTTCTTGTTGGATGCAGGGATGATCAGACAGCGAGTGATGGCTCTGAGTGGGACCTGGCTCTGCTCACCAGGCTGCTGCTGCTTCCAGGGACCAGTCCCACTCCCTACAGGGCAAAGAGGTTTCCCCTCCTGTCAGAATGAAGCAAACACCATCCCCCTGGCTGAAGGACCGAGTGGAAAGGCCCATCTCAGACTAACACGCATAAAAAGCCCTTTTTAGCCGAGTTTCTGAAGACTGAGCATTTGAAGTCGGCGTCTCCGCTCAGTCCCCGTGGCAGCTGAGCACCTGTGATTACGTGCTTTCATTAGATTTCTGTGTTAATTGAAAATGCTTTTGAAAGCCATGCAGTGTTGTTGTGCTGCAGCCTCAGTGACCTCAGCGAGCTCTGAAGAAAAAGGAGCTTTTCCCTTTGAAGCACCCAGGGAAGAGAAGTCTGGCGCCAAAACGCTCAGAAAATTTGTTCTATTATTATTTTAGAAGCAGAACAAACACATTTGGCAGCAGCAGCAGCAGAGAGCCTGGCCTAGGTCAGTGTTCCTTGCCTGGGCTTTTTCCATTCCCACAGGATCCTGCTCAGGAGTCCCCCAGCACTGCCAAAAGCTGCAGGTACCCAGAGAGGCACCACAGTTCAGGACAAGCTCTGACTGGAGCTGAAAGGACTTTAGAAAGGAGATTTCCTCCCCCATTTTCCCTGGCTGGAAAGCTGCAGTGAGTCAAGCTTGCTGAGAGTGATTCAAGGCTGGGTTTTGCCCTTTCAAACACCTGCATTTCCTTCTTATTTAGCAGGATCCATCCAAAAAGAGCTCAGCAAATACACGGGGTTTCATGCAGAAATCAAGTAAAAGCTATCATAAAATTTTGCTCTGATGGGAGGCAAATACAGAGTAATTTGGGCTGAATTTTCCTTTAAGTTTCTTTGGAAATGAAACCTGAAATGGCAAGGAGCACGAGGGAAATTGCTCCTCTGTATCCCTGGGAGCTGAAATTGCTGAGTGCTGCAGAGCTTCACCAAATCCCCTTATTCAGGACACACTCCTGCAGCATTGGTAGATGGGGCAGGGCTGAGATTTGAGAATGTCACAAGCAGCACCATGAGCAGGCAGGGGCTCTTTTCTACCCACCATGTGCACAACAACCCTGGCAGGCACACCATTTTCAAATATCCTCAATATAAAACTTATTTTTTAATGAATCTGCTTGCCATGTATATGCTGTGCAGATAGATAAGGGAGAACATGTTCAACGCAAGGCAATTCTTCATCATGTGAGATCCTCTACTCACAGAAAGCCTGCAGTTGTGGAAATTAAATATATGCAGGCCACAGAAATACCTATTTGGTCACTCAGCAGAGCAGAGAAATTGCGCTGGGCAACTCCTGAAGAGTTCAGCCTTCTGTATGTCATGAGATGACACAATCAGGGCTCGGTGACCACTCCTCCAGCACATCTCCACACTGTCTGCCAGAAAACCATCTGACTCTGAGTCAGCACAGCAAAGTTTCTCCTTCCTTGAGATGAGCCCTGAGCACCAGTGTGGGAGGGCTGTGGTAGATCCCAACATTCTTCCTCCAGGTCAAGGCTGAGGTGGGATCTATGCCTCTGATGGGGTTGGGAAGCAAAGATCTCCTGGCCTTTGGTCACTGCTGGCTGCTCTGTGCTGGGGCAGGAGGTTGCTCAAGCACACCACACACATCTGCAGGGCATTCTAAAGAATGCACTTTGGAAATGGAGACACAAAAGTGCCTGCAGATCTGAGATACCCTGCACCACGTTGGTGTCAGTGGAGTTTGAGAACAGGCTCGGCAAATAATGGAGCATCTGTTTGCAAAAAAAAAAAAAAACCAAAAAAAAGCAGACAAAGGGAATAATCAGGCCTGTGCTTATTTTTATATCATAATTCAGTGCTGGAGTGTGAGTGTCTGTGGCTGGACTCCTGATAAGCAGCAGACAGGCAGGACGTGGTGACCAGCTGGTGCTGCTGGCACAGCTGCCTGCACTGCAGCAGGGCTGGAGCCTGGCAGGGCAGGAGGGGCAACCACAGCGATCCCCTGGGACAGGGGGAAAGGGGCAGACACTGAGTCACAGCCCTGGAGCACAATCAGTGACCACCCTGTCACTGTGACACTCCACAGGGGCTGTTGATGCTTTAGGATTTAGCTTTTGTATTTTTCAAATCCTGTACTGCTTTAGTGTAGAACTCTAAACTCCACATCCAGTGTCAGCTGCTGTCTTCACATTTTGGGCAGACACAATTCCTCTCCAGGCCTGGCAATCAAGGACACCCGGGTGTCTCAGAGATGTAAAAACAGTGAATTGGGGGGAGCAAACTTGGAGTAAATTACTTCATTACCGAAAACTATAATTGGAGAATTAACCCCTGATATACAACTAGACTGAACTTATTTCTGTCTGAAAAACTCGTGCCCATTGTCCATGTTGGGTGCAGCCTCTGGGAGGCTCTGACTGCCCAAGGTGCATCTATTGAAGGCCTTTAATAAATATCCACTTTATTCTCTTAACCTTGTCCAGCCTCTGTTCTGGGTAGTCACTCCAAGGCATCACTGTACCCCACGCTGCTGTGCCCCTTGATGCCATGAGGATTTTTTGCCTTTTCTTTTATAGACCTTTGATGTACTCTCAGTGCCCTTAGCATGCATACTTGTAATTCTTTGAGTCTGATAATTTAACATAGTCCCAATATTCTGTCAGGCCAGAAAATCAAACATCCTAATGGCCCCGCAGCCGGAGGCCAGAAAGCCAAAATCCCCTCTAGAACACACCCTATAAACTGGAATTAGACTCATCCAGGGAAGAATACTTCAAAATAGGAGGATATCACTCTATTCATTCAAGCCTCTCATTGGGAATCTTTGTTAGATATGCTAATTTGCAAAGTCTATAAAATTATATCCACAATCTACCATGTGGGTGCATTTCAGCGTGCTCCACCTTGGCAAAGTGTTGCACCATAAATATCCTAATTAAATACCAAGATAAAAACTCTCAATCCCTTAAACTGTGTGTGGCTCTTAAATTTAGGACCAAGGAAAAGGCATCACCCTCAGTGCTGTGCCCCACACTGGGGCTGCTGTGCCCTGCCCTGAGCTGTGCCAAGGCTCACGGCCCCTCCACACTGAGGGCACACAGGAAACCAAAGAGCCAGGGAAGCAAAGCACTGCCAGGGAGAAGAAAAACGACCCAAATGTAAGTGACAAGTGTTGTTTGAATAGGAAACAGCGTCTCGCTGAACTCTGCACATAAAATGAGTGGAGAGAGTGGAAAATGTCTGAAGCAATTTGCAGGAGTTTATTGAATCCCCACAGGGAGCTCCAGATGGTTTGTGTGGCCAGCGTGGCTTTTGTTGCTCATGCAAAAGCTGCCCTGGGTTTTTGGGAGCGTTTGTGATGGCAGCAGTGTTTGCTTTTCTTTCCTCTCTCCCTCCCCTCACACACACGGGGGTTTTGTCCCCACTGAAGCCCCACTGGGGCTCCTCTGTCCCCCCCACTGTCACCCCCAGCGTGGGACAAGAGGAGCATCCCTCACCTTGGTGTTTCTCCCCCTTTCCCACGTTCTTTGGGAGTCCGAGGCTCGTCCTCAGACCTGCACTTGTGGTTTTTTATAACGCTTAAAGACGTTTTTGTGGGCTCTATGATGAGACAATCTGTTGTCATCAGGCTGTTCCAGCGGGTTTGCAGGCACGTTAAATGCTCTGGCACAGCATTTCCTCGGGGGATGAGATCCACAGGGCTGCTCCTGGCTCCTGTCACAGCTTTCTGTGACAACTCCACCACAGGTGCCAGCCTCCACCCTGTCCCCAGAGTCCAGCTGCATCTCCTGTGAGATTTTTAAACATCATCAGGTTTAAACCTACAAGATCCCCACACAGTCCTGTCTCATTCATTACAGCCATCCCTGCAAACCCTTCCCTGGGCTCCATTTCCATGGTCTCAACCTCAGGTTGGAGCACCAGAGCCAGACATTCAGCTGGTGGAGAGCAGATGACTTCCAGCAGCTCTGGGGCAGCCTGTGACTTTGCAAACCACCTCCAAGGCAGAGAGAGGAGTCCTGAATCAATTATACATCCCAGCTATTCTTTCCTTCCAGTTTCTGATCAGCCCCTGCCATATGCTGTGCTCTCACTGCATTCTACCTAAAGTAGGAAGAAAAGTATTTGAGGTTTGGGCGTTTTTTTCAGTCGTGCATTTTTAATTGGACTATAAATTCCACTTTGTTGTGTTCTAGAATGTTATTTTTATTTTCCAATAGAACTGTCTCTTCTTTGATGAGAGCAGAGATTTATTACCCAATTTCCAGCTTTATGTCTCCCTTTTGGTCTGTTGTTTTAGCTGTTTCCTAGTTATACAGACAATCCCTTTTCCCCACCTTTTTATGGTTGAATTTCCTCAAGTCCTTGTTTCTGTACTACTCATTAATACCCACTCCTTTCACCCAGTCTCCTCAGGATTCATCCTGGATCCATCCACGGACCTACATTTCCATTTTATATCTTCTTGAGGCTGTCTCTGAGCTTGCCATAATTAGCCAAGATACTGTCATTGAGCAGTGTGATGTTACAGTGATTTTATGGCCGTGTTTATGCTCTGTCCCCCTGCCCAAAGCCTGCACAGAATTACTGAAAGGCCACTGTGTGTGTTTATTTTTACACACCCATGGACAATGTCACATCACAACCTTCAGCCCAGCCTCTGGTTGTTTTTAGGTGAAGCCACAGCCTCTTGCCCAGGACCCTGCCAGGAGGCAGCAGCAGTATTTGGTGTTTTAACTGAGTTTGTGCAACGGAAGGAAAACGGAGCCAAAGTTAATTTAAGCACAAATACCTTGTAACCTGCTAATTAAACCAACTCCCCAGTGCTCTGCCCTAAAATACCTCCTCATTAATAGGCACAGGCAGCACGGCACAGGGACACAAGTAGGACACAGCTGTGCCCTGGCACTGGGGTCTCCTGGCTTGGACACTCCCACCCCAGCGTGGGGAGGGTGTGGAGACCTCGAGTACCTGGAGAGCTGAACTGCCCCAGTGCCACTGAAGCCTTTCCTGGTGTTAAAATTAAGAGCCAGACATGGTTAAGGGGAAAAGGGGTTTTAGCTCAGTGTTTAATGAGGATCCTTGTGCTGCACCACTTCACCAAGGTGGGATGCGCTGAAATGCACCCCCGATAGAGCACATCTACAATTTTATAGGCCTTACAAATTAGCATATCTAACAAAGATTCCCCAATGAGAGGCTTGAATGAACAGTGTGATATCCCCCCATCCTGAGCAATTCCCCCCTGGATGGGCCTGATCTCAGTTCACAGGATGTGTTCTAGAGAGGACCTTGCCTTCTCAGGATAGCCTGAGGCTTTCCAGCCTCCAACTGCAAGGCCTTGGGATGTTTGGTCTCTTGGTTTAACAGAATACCAGGACTATGCTGAGTTATTGGGCTTAAGGAATTACAGGCGTGCATGCTAAAAGCACTAAGGGTGCATAAAAGCTATATAAAAATGTATATAAAAGGTATATGAAAGAAAAGGCAAAAATTCATCATGGCATCACCGTGGGCATAGCTCTGCCTGGTCCCCAAGAGCCACAGCAAAACCCAACCAGGGCCAAAGCCCAGCAGATGTTGGGTGCTGGCCATGCTCCATCCCAAACACAGCCCAGGGCTGTTCTGGTGTGCTGAGGAGACTCCAGGAGGGCAATTCAGGTTTTAATTCCAGCCCCTGCCCTGGCTGCGGGGCTCAGTTTCTGACCTTTCTGAGTGCAATTGCCATGTTTATCTAAGCAAAGCCTTTTTTTGCTTCTGAACTAAAGAACCAACCCACACCCTTCACTATTATTTCAGTCTATTTATACAAAGTGTAGCTCTGAAAGGTCACAGGAAAACCCAGGGAGTGAATTGGCCCCATCGGTGCTAATACTGCTTTGACATTGGGAGGATTCCTTGTTTTAAGCCAGGAAAAGGCACAGTTATTACTGTCTGATTCCACTTTAAAAATGAAAATTTGCAGAAAGATTCAGGAGAGAGAAAATTCCCTCCCCTTCCTCTGGAAAAGTGTTCCCAGTGGGGGCGGGTGAGCAGCAAGAGGAGGAGAGAAGTTCAGAAAGGCATTTGTGTTTATCCCTTCAGCTCCACAGACAACCCCCATGTTCCTCTGTGACCTTTCACTTGCACTCCTCCTGCAGAGCCAGACCTTTGTGTGTCTTTGTTTCAGCATTTCAAAGCAGGGATTATTTGAAGAACACCCAAGGAAAAAACAAGTTCCTTATATTCATGCAATATACCCTGTAAGAACTCGTTTCAAATTTGCCAGCAAAATACACTTGAGCAAGGAGAACAATCTCTACTTGGGTGAGATCTGGGAGGGAAAGCTAAAAATAACATTATTAACAGTAAAATAACATTATTAACAGTAAAATCTGTGAAGGACAAAGCAGCACCTCAGCACACACACGGCTGCTGTGATGGCTGTGAGCCTTCCTCAGCTCCTGCCCCATGGCTGTGACTGCCACCACCAGCCCATGGGGACATCAGTCCCCAGCAGAGCCATGAGTGGGACAGGAGAGCCACAACATCCTCAGCAGCCAAAGCCACGTGTGTGACACAGGAGCTGTGGCATCCTTGGCAGCCAAAGCCACTGTCCCCAATCCACTGTGCCCCCTGTACCAGCAAGGAGAGCTGTGAGAGCTGCCAGCCATCCCTGCACTGAGGGACAAAGGAATGAGGGTGGGGTTATCCCTGACCAGCTCCAACATTCACCCTTCCAGTGGGTTCTATTGAGCAGCTGCAGTTGCCAAAGGGATTAACCTGGCTGCTCCTGGGGTTTGTGTCTGGGTTACTCTGCTGGAGGAAATACAGAGTTGTGGGGTTCCTTAGGTGAGGGGAGAAGGGAAAGATGAAACTCAGGTCTGAAACCCATTCAGTGGTTTCAGCAGCATGTTAATGAATGAAGTTCAGAGCAGCTCCTGGGAGCAGAGGAAACCCAGTTGGAATAAACATTTCTGCATGCTGACCCAGTCAGGGTTTGTCTTCATCTCCAAGGGGACTGTGGGATCATTACTGCATTAAGGCTCAGCTAAACAAAGCAGGAGGAACCAAGGCTGAAGCTGTGGGATTTTTGGTTTCATCAAGCCTGACACCTCTGAGATAACACATCATTTTCATCTCCATTTGAAAGCATTAATAAAAATTTGTTAGTTCAGCATGAACGCTTTGGGAAGAACCTCCCAAATCCACAAAACTGAACGGAGAGCTCAAGTGCACTGAAATTCACTCCTGTTTATTGGGGTAGAAGCATTTTATTACTGCAAGATGGGACAGGATCACGCCTGGAGCTCCAGCCAGCACTGGCTCCCTCACACCTGCCAGAAGGGAGAGCCAAGGCACCTGAACTCACTGCTGGTCTTGAGCAAGGAATCATCTTCCTGGGCCTTAATCCCGCTGCCTGGATGCTCTAAAAGTCACGTCCCTTCTCCCCTTGCCTTCCAGCTGGTGTCTGGTTTTTCTCTTTGCACTATAAAGCTGGAGGATTCTCTTTCTACTACAAAGCCGAGCTCAGCACTGAGCGGGTTGGGTTAGCCCAACTCATTGTCTGGTGAGACGTGACTTAGGTCAGGCCTTGAAGTATTTCCATAAACAGTATTTAAGAAGTAAAATAATTCAGACAGAGTTTCTTGCAAGTGTTGGCCCGAGAGGGGCCTGAGCAAAGGCTGGAGATGCACAGTGCTCCCTGCTCTGGGGAAGGCAGGGTCACCTCCATGGCTGGGGCACCTCTGTGGCTGCTTCTCTCCTGCTCCAAGCACAAGGGCAGCACTGAAGGGTGCAAGGACAGAACCCATCTCACTTTATGGCTTTGTTTCAGATCTTCCCTGCATTGTTTCTGTATTCCAGCAGCAAGGCCCACCACAGGAGCAGGAATATCACCACTGATTCCCAGTGCTGCCTCGTGCATCCTCATTATCACAGCCCCAAATGTTCCTGGTTGATTTTAGCTAAGGGAACCCCACAAAGCAGAACTGCTCACACTCACCCTGGCAGAGTCACCGAGGCCAACAGCAGCTGCAGGAGAGCACAGCTCAGGGCAAGAGGATGCAACCTGCAAGCCCTGTGCCCCCTGGCCAGCCCCCTTGCTGGGGTTTTACTGGGACTCACGTGTTTGCAGCAGCTTCATTCTGGATACTGCAGAGGACAAGTGGCAGTGACCTGACACTTCATCTAATCAGATTCACGTGCTGCTGCTCAGCACAGTCCCACTTTCTGCTGGGCCAGAAGATGCTGGAAGCATCTTTCCCAAATAGCCTTTAAATATATTACACGCCTCAAGAAGAAAGTGCTGCATGAACCAGCAGCTCAGCACTGCAGCGAGGGGTGTCTGCAGCATCCTCTCTGCATTTGCTTTCACATGGATGCTTCTACTTATTAATCTTGGTTTTTGTCACTTAACTCTGAAAGTGAAGATATTACTCAAGTTCTGCAGCAGTCACCTGTAAATGGGAGGAGAAGGCAGGGCCACTGTCCCTGATTCCAATCCTTGATCCAGGCATGGAGCAGTGACCC
Organism: Eopsaltria australis; assembly: GCA_034509425.1. NCBI lineage: Eukaryota > Metazoa > Chordata > Aves > Passeriformes > Petroicidae > Eopsaltria > Eopsaltria australis. Next base: position 740,616 of record JAVTVJ010000520.1, read on the forward strand.
CCATGGGGATGTTCCCTGGCTGCTCACCCCACCCACGGGAGGAAGAGGAGGAGGATTGTTTTGCCCAACTTCATGTGGTTTCCCCCCAGACAATCTGCTTACTGTACAGCCCTTGTGAGAGGAGATGCCAGCTCGTGTTCACTGATTTATAAATAGGGTGGGAAATAGGAACCCTTCACTCCTCAGTTTTCCTGTCAGAAATCTCTTCCTTCAATATGCTTTTTAATTAAAGTCAAATTCAGCTCAACTGCATGCTCAGCTCCTTTTGCAGCTCCCACTCACCAATATCCCTGTTCCCCAAGCTTCTTCAAACCATTTTTCCATTGAATTCAGGCTACTCCCAGTTTACAGCTCCCAGTTTACACCATTACAAAGGAAATTCTGACACACCTAAAATGTAAGAAACGGCAGAAAAAAACCCTATTCCAGAAAAAAAAGAAGTTTCACTTCAGTCAGTAGATCCATTAACCCTTCCAGAGACCTGCCTGCTCCCTGGAGCAGTTTGCTCATTGGTGCTAACGAGGCATGAGTTATTGCTCATGTTTATGATAGGTTGATGTATCCCATTAATTAGCTCTGCATGAATCAATGGAAGGCACTGAACACATAATCCTTGGTAATTCATAACACTGGAGGAGAGGAAACAGTGTCCTCAGCGTTAAACAAACAGTGATCATGATGATGAATCTCAGAATTGCACAAAACATCAAGGGTTGGTGTGAGCAGTTCCAGGTCAGTGCTGAGGTGCCAGTGGCACGGTGACAGCCACTGCCACGAGTGACAAAGGGCTGTGTGAAGCACTGCACAGTGACTAACACCCAGTTCTGACTGCATTTGGATCTCTTAATAATGTTTTCCTCTTCCACCTCCTCTAGAATTGGAATGTTTTTCTAATTCCCCCTTTTTCTGATCCACCAACTAATAATTTACCCATTTTAGTTTGTGATTCACTGTGTTTAGTCACAATAATGAATATTCAGCTTCATTAGCAGATAGTTGGTTCAGTTCCTACTGAGACACTCAGCTCTGTCCATGTGGCAGCGGGACCATTGGCAGTGGATCCTTTTGGAGTTGGGGTCATTGGCAGTGGATCCTTTTGGCATTGGGGTCATTGGCAGTGGATCCTTCTGGAATTGGGGTCATTGGCAGTGGATCCCTTTGGCAGTGGATCCCTTTGGCAGTGGATCCCTTTGGCAGTGGGGCCATTGGCAGTGGATCCTTTTGGCATTGGGGTCACTGGCAGTGGATCCTTTTGGAATTGGGGTCATTGGATTTTGCCAGTGGATCCCTCTGGCAGTGGATCCCTCTGGCAGTGGGGTCATGGCAGTGGATCCCTGTGACACTGGGAACACCCTTTGGAGCAGTGGCCCCCAGTTCCATGCAGGGACACGGTGCCCATGGCACTGGCGCTGTGCTGATGGCACTTGGTGCCTGTCCCCTCCTGGAGCAGGGTGCCCACAGCGGGGTCCTGCCCTCCCCAGAGCTCAGCATGGGGCAGCTGGGGCCCCGGGTGGTGTTTGGGTCCAGTCCCCTCCCCTGGCACAATCCAAGCTGGGAGCAGAGCCCAGCACAGATGGGATCAGGACCCTGCTCTGCTGTGTACACCCAGCTCTGCGAGGGCACTGCACTCTGTGCCAAGCCCTGAGCCTGGGCAGAGAGGCAGGAGCAGGATAAACCCACCCCAGGGCAGGCAGGGCACCCACCATGGTGACAGGGACCCCTGGCCATGCTCCCTGAGCCCAGGGCAGGCTGGCAGCATGCCTGGGGGCAGGCAGGGCACCCACCACGGTGACAGAAACCCCTGGCCACACTCCTTGAGCCCAGGGCAGGCTGGCAGAATGGCTGAGAGCAGGCAGAGCACCCACCACGGTGACAGAAATCCCTGGTCACGCTCCCTGAGCCCAGGGCAGCGATGAGCTCAGGCCATGGCCCCACTCCAGCTGCTCCTCCATGGGCAGCCTGTTCCTCTATGAGACAGAAGAGGTTTTTAAAAGCTGGTTTTGATCATTTAGGGGATGTGGAATTCCTTTGGAGCCGTGCTGCCGGGCAGGTCCAGCGCGTCCCTTCGCATCCCCTGCTCTGTGTGTGGCTGTTTGTAAACCAAGAGTGCAGATGACAGGAAAATAATGAAAGCATTTTTCAGAGCAGATCCTTTTGTCGTTCCCTTTTCTTTCTCTCTCATTCCCTGGAATAAAGTGCTGCTTTTAAACCAGCAAATCTTTCAGCTGTAATTACCCTGGGCATTCAGAATTGAAAATTAAGAAATGGGGGGAGGATTAAAACAAAGGGAGGGAAAATAGCCATTCATAAAATACACTGAAGATTGTAGGTTTACAAAATGCCCTCCCCTGGCAGATCTTTCCCACCATGAAAGGTTTCAGTCAAGGTAGATTGGGAAGGAATTTGTAAAAAACTGTGAGCTTTTATTCTCACAGGTCCCAGTGTGGGCCCCAGTGCTGCCCCCACCTCCCATGCCCAGCAAGTGCCACATCCTGGCAAAGTCTGCTTTCCCCTTCTGCTTAACAACACTAAAGCATTAAAACAGGAAGAGGAAAAGGCAGAATCTGCCTCTGAATCTCCCAATTACACCTCTGGCTGCCCCAAGCACCAGCAGCAGGGCAGGTCAATCCCCCAGAGCCCCACACTCCCTCTGCATCCCGCACCTCCCGCAGACCTGTGGAAATCTATTACAGACCTTTGATCTCTTCCTACAAAAAGGATTTTCTGAGGAGAGGAGATGGGATTAAGCAGAAACAATTTTTCCCAGGGCACACTGTGGGTTTTCTTTTTTTCCCTTCTCTGCTTTCTTTTAAACAGAAGATGCCAACAGCGAAGATCCTGACAAGGCTTTGGGGCTGTCAGCTCCTGAATGGAATCCATTCCTTCAGTCACATTTAGCATCTATCAGGAGCAAATACTCAGCATGTGGCACAAAAATCTTGTAAAATGGAACTGTTAAATATTTAGGGCAGATGACAAACAACATGTCATAATATTTGCAGAACTGCATTTGCCATTCAATGCCTCGTCTTAGTCAAGGCCCCAGTTTTTGGAAGCATCAAAGCAAGAGTGAGAAGCAAGTTGACTGTTGGGTGTTTGGCTACACTGTGGATGGAGAACAGGATTTCATGTAGGTTTCTTAAATCTAATATATGCTCCATGCCAGGTGGGTATTAACATTTATTAGCTGCGTGTTAGCAATGAATATTGGAGAAGAATTTAATTGACATGCAATAATTGGCATTTTAATTCAGCTTGGCAGGCCTGTGTGTGGCCAATGGGCTCAAAGTGCAGAGCTCAAAAATTTGCAAAATCCAGTTCACCTGGGAAGATGATTTTTTTTTCCCCAAAAGAAGTGGTTTTGGTTTCCACCACCCAGTGAATTTTCACAAATGAACCAGTCAGACCCAGTTTGCACTGGGATAAATGGGAAGAAGCTTTGCTGATTGGGGAGCCCCAAACTGGGGAGTGAGTGCAGGGGGACAGGGGCCAGCCTTCAGCTCTCCAGCACATAGTAAAGAGAAATCCAGAGTATTTTATCAGCCTGCAGGCTTTGTTAGAAGCCTGGTCAGTCCTGGCACGGGCTGGGATTTATGTTTCAGTGTGGCCTCACTCCCTGCTCTGTACCTGGCCCGAGCCCTGCCCCGATGGACACCCCAGACCCCTCCACAGGACAATAAAACACCACAGAAAACACACCTCCACCTGCCCCAGCTCAACTCTGGATTACACACCTGCAGTAATTTGAAGCTTTCAACCCCCTTTTTCCCCCCATGTATTACAGTGTAACTCGCGCTCTCAGCCCAAAGCACTGCCATAGAAGTGACATTTGCATGTATTTGATTTATCCGGCCATCAGTGATTCCCAGGACACATCTGCTGGGTTGAGACTGTTTCAGTGAGGTTTAGGGGAGCAGGAGGGCAGGGATGGGCATGGGGGAGGGCAGGGATGGTGGCACAGTGCAGTCCAGCTGCCCCTCCCTGGCAGTGGGGTGGCAGAGAGTGGAGGCTGGAATTGACACCCTGGTTTAATTCTGTGCCTGTGGCAGCTCACACACAAATCTGAGCTGGTAAAACATCCCACATACCTGGTGAGGTGCCCCATAGTGAGAACAAGACAAGCACAAGCAGCACAAAGCTGCCAGATCTGCCTTTTGTAGAGCAAAAAACCACTCAGAGCCCATGGGAGCCTTTCCCAGCCAGTGTCGAGGGCAGTGGTGGGACTGGGAGATCAATCCCTAGGGGAGTTCCCAGGCTGCAACTCCAAGGTCCCTTTGGGAGATTTGCATTTCCTGTGAGCTGAATATTGGGCAAATTAAAAGTTCCGTGGCATTTTCCTTGCCCTTATCTAGATGGGAATCTGTTCCTCTGAGATTACGCCGCCGCTTTCTTTTTCTTTTTTTTTTAATTAATTGAGCCCGCTTTAAAAAAAAAAAAAAAAAGCCGCCAATTTCATTTTAATCATGTATTATGCAAATTAGAAATTTAAATATCATTAAGAAATCTGTTGCTAACTTAATTTATTTCTGCTGTAGCACCACTGAAGGCTTTTGATCTCAGATTAGCGCTTTGATCTGCTCCCTTGGTCGGGGTTACGCTCCGCCGCTGCCGTAAACGCTCTTCCTCAGATGTCAAACGTGCAACACCAGAACAGCTTGTTCAAAGCATGGCACGGGAAACGCTGCCAATTAGGCCAAACGAGGAGGGTTTGCAATGAGGGGAGGTTTGTTTCGAGGAGCCACAGCCTCTTGTGCCGTGCCCCGGCCGTGCCCTGGCCCGTGGGGACGAGCGGTGCCGGTGTCCGGCCGAGGATGCAACAGGTCATCCCTGGGAGCAGTGACAAACCTTTCCAGACCTTCCCTGTCTGCTGTTCATTAAAAACACAACCCGCCATGTTCCATTAATTCCTCGTTTAGTGCCACTAAAGTGCTGATACATACATTTTAGCTCCAGTGGTTTTAATCAGTTAATTTAACCAGAAGCATTAATAATGTATTGCTTTGCCACTTGACTGCTCATCTGTTAAGCAGCTTATACATAGAAGAATGTCACCCCCTGTGACATGAAGTGCCTAATTCAGAGCAAATGAAATAGGATTTTGCATATTCAATGGTGAAATGAGAAAAGAAGGAGACACCGTCTCCTGGGAATGGATCAACCTGCTGTGATGGGATTTCTGTCCTGGCAGGCGGGAAATCCCTCCTTGTGGGACACGCTCACACTTTACGTGTCTGATTTTCTGCTTGAATTCATTCTCTTGGCATTACTCAGCAAGTACCTGGCTCTGCCTCCTGCTGCACCATGTGGTGGAATCAGAGGCACTGGGAATTTATCTCTGTCCATCAGCTCCTTCACCAGCCACTGTGGGACACTCCCAGAGTGATCAGTGTGGGGGCCGTGGCAGGGAGGTGACAGTGGGACTGTTCCCACTCAGGTTTAGCCCCACGATGCAGGATCACAGCAGCTGAAATAGAAATGTTCCTGCTCACCTTTGAGAGTGTCTGGGGACAGCGAGCTCCTGGGCACTGGGGTATCGGCCACCCCCCTGTGCCTGTCTCTCCTCTGAGCTCACGGGGGATCCAAGCTCCGTGTCCTGCCTCTTCCCAAGCATGTCGGGCAGCAAATCCAGCCGGGTGTGCTGGGGAGTTCAGGAACACCCAAAGCCAAGCCCAGAGGGGCTGCTTGGTTCCATCTCTCTGCAGGGTATCGCGGACACAGGGAAAGCTCCTGGCTGGGCAGGTTTGTCATGGGCTTCATCAGCCCCATGAAACCGGGATCCTCAGCAAAAGCAGGTGAAAACACCTCGGACCTGAGAGCCAGGGAAGCTGCCAGCGTGGGAGCAGCTCAGGGACAGGCTGGTGCCTTTTTAATTTACACAAAAGAGACGCGCAGTGAACGCGGGCAGCGTGTGAGCGTAAGCGATCCAGACACACCGGCTCCGAGGTTAATCCTCCCCCTGCGTTCCAGGCAGATCCTGCTCCTGGGTTTTTAGCAATCGGCATCCAGAGCGAGGAGCTCCCGTGGGCAGGGCCAGCTCAGTCCCCGAGCCGCCGAGCCCTGCGCTAGGGCTCTCTTGCGTGATGCGCGTTGATGAAGCCTGAAATTGCTTTGGATCCGTGGCTGTGCTGCATCACATTAGGCAGTGCCACGCTGAAGTGACAGGGCCACTGCATGATCAGCAGCAGTTGAAGGGGACAGGGACTCAGATCCTGCCGCTCTGTCAAAGCCGAGAACCCACTGACAGGCCGCGGGGATTATTTTCAGCTCCTTCCCAGAAGGTTTGTTTCAATCCGTTCGCAAGTTGCGCTCGCTGCCCTGGCGTGGGGCGGCTCCGCGGTGCTGCCGCAGGGCACATCCCGGGATGCTGCCATCTGACACAGGGATGGAGGGGAGCCTGTGCGGGGCTGGGGCAGGGGGAGCCACTGCACGTCTCTGGCAGCAAGGGCTTCCCATGAGTAACAAGGGCTCTGGAAGGGTGGGAGCCCCCAGAGCTGACTGCTTTGCTCACTCATCACTTTGTAGGGTGGGTTTGTTTCTGTTTGGGGACCAGCTGGCATCAACACCAGACCTGGGGCTCTGCTCCACGCCAGGCTGAGCACAGGACCAGCTCCTTGGAGCACACTCGTGGAGTGTTTCACAGTAGCAACTCCTCGGGGGAAGGTGCGAGGAGAGGTTTCTTGTGAATAAATCTGGCATTGCTTTCCCTTGTTGTTTTGCTGGTATTTATTGCCTTCTGGATTTTGCTGCTCTCACTGCATCCTTGTTATTGCACCTGAGACTGCCACAGGCCCCCAGGACGGGGAGGCTCTGGGAGCTGAAGCCCCGTTCCCAGTCACAACTTTGTGCTCCAGGAAACTTCCTTTCACTTCCCAGCAGTGTTATCTTATTTTTCTATATAATGCTGCTGGATAAACAGCAGCTCTCATGGGGACCTGGGCCATGGCAGTGAGATTCTCCCCACTGGACTTGTCAGCCAAGCAGCAGTGTCCGGTTCTCCCAGCCTTCCCAGAGAGGAAGACTCTCCAAAGACTCTCCATTCTCTGCCTCAGGGACCTGTGGAGCAGCATCCTGCAGGAAAAGGCAATAAACTCTGTGTACCTGTTCTGATCGGCCCATTTGCTAATTCTATCCCCAAAACAGAGTGATTTGTCCTCAGAAGAGGGCAAATCCCCTGCCTCAGAAAGCAACAGCAAAAACATTTTACAACCTCAGAGAAAAAAAACCAACCAAAAATACAGCTCTGGGCATGGAAAGGCTGTGAGAGGGAACGGGAGCTCCCGTGTCCCTGAGGAGCTCCATCCTTGGTAAGAGCTGCCTCAAACCAGGTATTTCTTCCCGGATGTCACATGGAAAGAGGCTGTCAGAGCTGTCTAAATGTGTGAACAACACTGTCAGCGGGGGAGAGAAAAGTGTTATCAGAAATAGTTGTTCTTCAAAGCTAAATAACTCCGTGATTTATAAGGAGTAGAAGATAAGAGATCACACCACACGCTGAGGGCTGCTGGAATTTTCTTTCTGAGAATGGAGCTGTTTGTTTTGGTAAAAAGCAAAAGAGGAGAGAAACGAAAACCTAAAATACTTCGACTTTCTTGACTTAGCTCTTGACAAAGCTAAAAATAACTGTACTGGCACCGAGCCCATGCAGCCACGTCCTGAGATCACTGGAGCAGTGGAGGAGGGTTCCCAGCCCATGGTCCAGGTGTCTTTCCAGCTCCATCCTGGGGCCATTCCCAAGGTCTTCCAGCACCATCCCTGGGGACAGAGGAATGCAGTGCAGTTTTGCTGGATGCAGGCAGACCTGATTGCCATCAATGGGATTTTAGCTGTTCTGTGGGATCCAGTTTTTACCCTGAAGAGAGGCTCAAGTTCTTCTACTCTGAGTGAAACCCTCTGTGGTTTCCAGCCAAACTTCCCCTTGTGCCAGGTCAGGCCCACTATTGCTCCTCTGGTCTAGACCCAAAGGGAGTTTCAGGCATTTGCTCTGGAATCTCATTTCAGATTTTGAAAACTCCTCACCTTAGCAGCAATGTCGAGGTCATGAAATAAAATAACATAAAACAGTCAGACGTGAAGCTGATTGTAATTAGTGTGTTTTCCCATACGCTGGCTGACATTCTCCAGAGAGCAATTAGTCTGCTTTAAGAGTAAAAGACAACTGAATAATTATTTAACCTGCCTGGGATTGATTTTAAAATCCAAGAAGTCAGATATAATAATGGATGACTTCATCAAAAAATATGTGAAATCAGTGATAAGGGTTGAAAGCCTTCATCAACAGCCTGTGTGAAGCATCTCCTACAAGGCTGACTCCCAGCCCCAGATCCCAGTGCACCAAAGGCCCTACAAACATGGCATAAAAAGAAGGTTTCCAGGGAAAAAATATCTATGCAAACTAAGCCAACCTGAATTGATAAACTTCAGCATGTGTTGAACAGCACAAGGCTCTGCAGTGGGGAGCCCATGGGCTCTATTGACTGGTCAAGGAACAGCACTGATAAATCAGGCAGCAAATCCTCTCAGGAACCTCAGGAGGATGTCACAAAGTGTGACAGAACTTGTCACAGCCATCTTTTATCTCTCTGCCAAGCCACGGAAGGGGAATAAAGAAGGAATGAGCAGCTGAGACCTGCACAGGCAAGGAAATAGTGGGAAAGGCCATGGGCACCACAGAGCATCCAGAGATCTCCAAGACATTGGAAGTGGCTTCCGAAATAGGGCAGAGGTTTATGGAGACAGCAACACTAAAGGAGCTTTGCATATTCAGTACCAATATTTTCCCCATATATTTGCATATCCAATTCAATATTTTACTCTCTCGGGTGGGATTTGTTGATAGGTGTTGTATAAAAGTGGAGATTGTTTTGTTGTGGACTCTTCACACCCATTGACTCTCGTTTGTGAGAGTGGAGCCAGATGAGGTTTCTGCCCAAGGCCCATGTGGCATCACTTGCAGTGGAGCTGCCCACAACTGTCCAGTCTCAGCAGCAGATTGCCCAGCCCTGCTTCTTCATCTGTCCTGCTGAGGCTTGCAGGTGACCCCTGGGGTCCCCCAGCCCAGCCATCAGCCAGCTGATGTCACATCCCTCGTGCTCTCAACGCCACGAGCTGAGCCGTCACCATTTTGCTCGAATGGAAGCACTGCAACAATTATTTTCATAATTAGCTGGCTTTGCAAATTAATGCCAGTTATGCTGTGTAATCACGATGAAGATTATGCATTAATCAGCTGTTTCAAGCCAGTTATTAGGCTCTTTAAATAATGATGGGAATGAACGTCTCTGAAGGAGCGGCGCGGCAGCCAAGAGGGACGGGAGTGTGGGATGTGAGGATCCCGTGGGATGTGAGATCTGTGCACAGATCTGACATCAGGGGCTCCCAGTCTACCCAGTTTCTGAGCAAAAACCAGGCTGGGGCATGTGGTGGTTGCCCTCAGCACCTTGGCAGCTGTGGGAGATTCCCAATATCCCAGTGAGTTCCCGGTGTGTTCCCAGCATTGGGAAATATGGAAATCCATCCCCTGGCCTGTCAGCTCCCTCACAGCCTGGCCCTGAACTCAAGGCACTGGGTGGCTGCACAGAAAATTCTTTCCTGTCAAAATGCCCATTCTATCCAGCTGGATGTCCAGAACGGGAATTTATTTGGGATCAATCACCAATAATCCTCACACCCAGCCCTTCTGTATTCTCTCAAAGCAAGACATGCTCCAATGCAACCCTGAGAGTGCTGGGCTGGGAGAAAGCCTAATGCCAGCTAGTGGATAATCAGTGGAACATTAACCAGATACCACTTCAGGACAGTGCTAGAAAACAAAAAATCCCTTGCTAAACACTCTGGACAGTGAAGCTTTGAACAGAAAGACAGGGGTGAATCTCACACTCACTTCAGTTTTGTTTATTGTGACTGATGTAATACCGTATATGAAATTTCTCCTGTCCTAAGAAACCTAAATTGAGCTGCCAGCATGTGCAAACTTTGATGTGGATGAATAATTTTCTTTGCACCAGTCAAAACCCAAATGTTTTGGCACAACCCAGTGAGAATGAGGCACGTGGACAATTCTGCTACACTGCTGCCTACGCTGCTCAGCATCCTGGATTGAAAACCTGCCCATGAGTGACTGGCTGAAAATCACGTGAGGCTGAAATGACGCTCCAGAATGAGCATTCAGCCTCTTTTTCTTTATTCTTCTGCCTATTACCAAAATTAGCACTGAGTTCAGTGGTTTTTTTTTCTAGCAGAGACATGCAGGGAACAGCTCAAACTTTTTTCATGTGAATGTAAATTAATTCCCACGCTCGCTTCACAACTGGGGACATGGAGGGACAAAGACTGCAGAGGAAGTGGAGGAAAGGGATTTGTCACAATCAAGGGGAGCAGAAAGTCAGAGGCCTTTTGCAAGTCCTTGTGCTTCCTTGCTGAGAACATCTCCAGCCATCACTGCTGTGCTTCACCCAGCCCATGGCTCTGATCACATTCCCAGGAGGACACCCCAAGCACGGCCATCAGCGAAGTTGTCAGCTTGGCTCTGGCCAAACTGGCACTCCTGGCTAACACCAAACTGCCACAAAACTATAGAAAATACAGTTTTTCTACATTTTCTGGCTGCTGGAGAAGGATTCATGGCACTGCCTGAAAGCCAGGAGGGCTGAGCAGACATCTGTTGTCTACAGGAAAACATTTGAGGACTATCTTAAATTGAAGAGGAAGATTTTCCTTCCGCTAATGAACCCCGAGACCATCTGTTACCAATTGTACTTGCTTATCTCGTGAATCCCTTAATTATATTTTGGTTTACTTTTGAACAAGATGGAGCAAGGTTTGTGCTTCTCCGTGGTTCTGCGAGGGGCGCGGGATGGCTCCTGCATCTCAGGGACAAGGACACATCATTACATAACCCACCAAGTGACTCCAATTAGAGTGGCTGTCAGTGGGAACTGAGGACAAGAATCACAGACACGGAGCCAAGAAACCCAGCGATGCTGAGACATGAGCTCGTTGCCCTTGGGGAGGTGTAATGGCATTAACAACTCTTGAACACAGCAAAGCTGCATCCAAGATGTGCATTACTGAGCAGAGGAGCTGTAGGGTAGGCAAATCCAGAAGTCTCTGCTGGTCTGAATTAAGAACTCGGAGAACTGAACGTGAGGAACAATAAAATAATGGAGAAGGGGACTGAAAATGGCACTGAAAATAGCCAGCAGCAGCACTGCCCTGCCTGGGTCCCGTGCGAGGACCAGAGGTGGGTGATGAGGCAGGAGGGTTTCCAGAGGAGGGCAGTGCCAGTTTTGTCCCCAGTAACTCCTCTGAGCACAGCCCTGGAGCCCCCCTGCAGATGGGCAATAAGCCTGTGCACTTCCCAAGGTCTGCTCTTAAAGTTTTATGGGAAGCCACTTATCTGGCTCCTAAAAATATTCCAAGACTTTAAACTGCTTCTTATTGCCCCACAATACCCATCACCCTGAGCATTCTCCTGGACCAGGATATAAGAAAAACCCAAATCTTCATGTCTTCATTTCAGATCAGGACAGGTCCTCAAGCAAGCCCTGCTCCACCTGCAAACATTCCAAGAGTTTTCTCATCCTCGCTGCATAAGTTTGCGAAGCAAACTGTGGCTCAGAGGTGGATTTGTCTTTGTCTTGCAGGAGGGATCTTTGAGTACACAGATGGCCCCAACACGCAGGTGATGAGTGCCGAGGAACACGCCTTCCGATTCTCCGCCAACATCATTAACAGGAACAGAACTTTGCTGCCCAACACAACCCTGACCTATGACATCCAGAGGATACACTTCCACGACAGCTTTGAAGCAACTAAGAAAGGTAAGAGCAGAGCAAACTTCTGAGCAGCTTTGTGGCCATTTATTCAGAGTAGGAAAGGTCTGGTTTCCAGACCAGCAGCTTGTTCTGTCCTGCTCTCACCAGTGATCTGGATGAGAGCTCCTGCCGGGGCTGACCTTCCGGAGTCATTTTAATACAAGGGGAACAAGTACCTTTTTTCCCTCTGAAAACCTCACAAAACTCCTTTGAGCGTTTGCTCTAATCCTGAGTGAAGGTCTGGAGGCCATGCCTGTGTTTGTGTCCCTGCATCCCTGGCAGTGCTCACATCCCTCACATGGATGCTCTGTTCTCTTAATAACAGTCACTTTTGATTACTGGATAACAGCAGCACACTTGAATTGCTGAAGGGGAGGGACTGCACAGCAAAGGCTGCGAGCTGGTGACCTGCGGGCTCGTGGAGTTTGATTCTGGCTGGGGAGAAATGAAACCTGCTGCCTGAGCTGGCAGCAATTGGAGAGACATCACCAGGAGGGAGCTGTCTGCTCCCAGCCAACCCAATGACCCCCTGTCCCTTTTCAGGTGGTTTTGGGGTGGAGGCTCCCTCAGAGGAGCTTGGGACTCCTCTGTGCCTCTACTCACTGGTCCAGACCCACCTGGCATAACTGCTCCTCTCTCTGTGCCTCATCACTGCTGTAATTACCCAATATCAATGCTGAGTATATTATTTAACCTGCCTGGGATTGATTTTAAAATCCAAGAAGTCAGATATAATAATAATGGATGACTTCATCAAAAAAATATGTAAAATAAGTGATAAGGGTTGAAAGCCTTCATCAACAGCCTGTGTGAGGCATCTCCTGCAAGGCTGACTCCCAGCCCTAGATCCCACTGCACAAAAGGTACCCAGAAGTATCTGCCTGCCCACTGCCCCAGCCCAGGGCAGGCAGCAGGGCTGTGCCCAGGGCTGCCCCATGCTCAGCACCCCCAGGCTCTGCTGACACCCCTCCCTTCCCCCTCCAGCCTGTGACCAGCTCGCTCTGGGGGTCGTTGCAATATTTGGACCGTCCCAAGGCTCCTGCACCAACGCTGTCCAGTCCATCTGCAACGCCCTGGAAGTGCCCCACATCCAGCTCCGGTGGAAGCATCACCCTTTGGATAACAAGGACACTTTCTATGTCAACCTGTACCCTGACTATGCTTCCCTGAGCCACGCCATCCTGGACCTCGTGCAGTACCTGAAGTGGAGGTCAGCCACGGTGGTGTACGACGACAGCACAGGTGGGTGAAGGAGGGGCTCAGAGAAGGAATCCTGGAGATTTTCTCTTTGGGAACTTTTCCAGTGAAGCCTCTCAGGTGCCAAATGATGCCTCATGCAGTGAGGGGTTCCCAGGAGTTCTAGATGGTGCTGTGGGAGGTCCTGGGATCTTTCTAAACATTCCTTTCAGAAAGCTCTCAGCAAGTGTGGCCATGAGCTGGCAAAGAGTCATGGGGGTGTTCACTGACATGGGGTGACCACCTCAGCCTGGCTCTTTTGGCACTGTGGTGCCCCTCTGCAACAGAAAAGCCACTGTCCACAGCTGCCATGCAGGGAGCAGCTCCCAGCTAAAACTAAAAGCAGTTCTGGAAAGTTTTTTTGTTTTCTGGAAAACTCTGTAACATAGAGCTGGCAAATTTCTTCATGTAAGGAGAGCTGTTGATGGTTAAACAAAGCAAAGTGCTGTACAGCTCTAGATACAGACCCCCCAAAAAACAAAAGCCACATTGGATAGCCTGTCCAACCTAATTTCACTAAACCAAATGGTTTCTTTAGGGGAGGGCTGATGAGAACACGGTTTGACATTCCTGTTTTGCAAATGTGGGTCACAGTATGTTCCCTTCGTGGCATATTCTAATGTGTTTCTCCTATGCAGAGGGACACGCTGCTCTCCTCCCCCTTGCAATAGGCATCTGCTGAAATTCTCCTTGCAACACCAGATTCCAATAATTCCTGCTCAGCTGCACCCACCATGGCTCTTTGCCTTGTGCAGGACACAGAAATGAGTTCTGAGGGTAGTAGGAAGTTACGAGTTGTGATTAAGTGACCGTTACGATCTACGCGACTCATAAATCCAAGTGCACACTCATTTTTCCCTTTTGCTGCCGTGCATGGTAAATATGCAGATTTTAATTTGTTGTGCAGCTGATTATCACATCCTGTCCTTTCTCAAGGGCACATCTGCTTAAGGAAATTCATTTGTGATCCCAGAGGTGACAGAGGTTAGGACGAACCTGCTGTTCTCCCCTTCCTGGAGAACAGCAGGACCCCATCCAGCTCTACTGGCTTCAGCGGTGGCAGGGAACCACCAGGAGAAGACATTCTGTCCTAGAACAGCTCCTCTGGGTTGATTGATAATGTGACACCTTGATAATGATTGATATGTGACACCTTGGCTTTGACACCCTTTAGCAATGGCCATTTGAGGGAGGGATGGAGGGATGGAGGGATGGAGGGATGGAGGGATGGAGGGATGGAGGGATGGAGGGATGGAGGGATGGAGGGATGGAGGGATGGAGGGAGGTCCTGATCTCATTCCGTGGAGAGCAGGGCAAGCACTGAGCTGCTGTGGGCAAGGCAGACCTGTAACACCATGGGTTTGTCTCTGTGTGACACCCCAAGGCCTGATCAGGCTGCAGGAGCTGATCATGGCCCCGTCCCGCTACAACATCCGCCTGAAGATCCGGCAGCTCCCGCTGGACACGGACGACGCGCGGCCGCTGCTCAAGGAGATGAAGCGGGGCCGGGAATTCCGCATCATCTTCGACTGCAGCCACCTGATGGCAGCTCAGATCCTCAAGCAGGTGAGCAGAAAAGCAGCTACCAAGGAGCCCATGGGTGTGGGGTGACCCTACTGCAGGGTGACCCCGCTCTAGGGTGCAGCTTTCCCTTGGGCCACAATCCGCAGCCACGCTAAAAGTTACAGCATGTTCATCCTGCAAGGGCACTGCTGGTTTTCTACAGAAAATGGAGTTTTCACTGAAAAACTGGAAGTACCAAGAAGTGGCTGTGGGTGAGAACAGACAAATGTTACAGGAGGAGAAGGGGCTGTGCTCAATGCAGAGCCAGGCCCAGGCTGGTGCTGGACAGTTCTGTGGATCTGCCTGCAGCTGCACAGCCACAGCCTTCTTCCCTCTTCCCTCTTCCCTCTTCCCTCTTCCCTCTTCCCTCTTCCCTCTTCCCTCTTCCCTCTTCCCTCTTCCCCCTCCATCCAGACTGGCACCTGTGGCTCTCCCAACCAGGAGGGACAGCATCCTCTGTCCCTTCCCCAGCACCGTCTGCAGTTCTTGGACTTTAAGCCAGATGTCAGTGATTTTCCATTCATTTGGGCTCCTTCCTTTCTCCCTCCACAAGTTCCTCCCCTGAAATTCTTGCTGCTCGCCCCAGCTCCTCCTCATTCCCGAGCGCCTTTGGGTTTCAGGGTGAATATCAGGGAGAGGAAAAGGCTCTCACAGAGATGCTAAAAGCCAGTGTTACTCCTATCAGCCCAGCACGACACCACCACACAGATTAAATAAATCCCTGAAGGGATGAGAAAGCAAGCACAAGGCAAGAGCCTTCTCCTGCAGCCTGCTTGATGCAAAATGAAGGGAAGTGCTCGGAGAACATGGGAAGCCTGGGAGGGATTATTATGGGAAGCAATAGAAGGGGCTTATTGTCTCCTGCCAGTTATTTTCCCGTGCTGGTTGTGTTTGGTGCTGCTCACTTATTATGCAGTTTATTATAGTTTATTGTGCCATCTGCTCAGCTCATCACCGCCGGTGCAGAGTGAGGAAGATGGAGGAGAGGGGGGTCCAGGGAAGACAAGTGTCTCTGAGTCCTTCTGGCTGGGTTTGTGTGTGTGTGTCGGGGTTTTGTCAGGGCCTGAAGCCATGGATTTCAGCTTAGCAATATAAGGCAGTGTGTTTTTTACTCAGGAAAATACTGTGAAGTATTTTCAGAGTCTGGGAAGCTGCACAAACCCAAACCACAGCCTGGTCTCTGCATGTCTGGCCACTCTGGTGTGTAACGTCAGGCAGGTTCATCACCACCTGCAGGTCACCCACATCTGCTGAAGATTAGAAACCTCCTATTTTCCTCACTTTTCTATCTGTAGCAAGAAATGCATCTCTAGAGGTGCCACTTCCATTTGTGAAACAGCACTTTTCCACTGAAAGTATGAGCCAGGCAAAGCCACCTCCTGGAGCAGAGGACTCTGCTTCCCTTCACAGAGGGAGAAGAATAATGCAAAACAAAATAATGGACTGCAAAAAAAAACCCAGGGAGGAAGGCCCAGCCATCTGTTTATGCCAGAATCAGTAATATTCATATTTTATTGCTATTATGTGTCTTTTGTAACCTTTTGGTCCCTACACCAGTCAGCTCTGCAGACATTTGTCTGGATGGAGCTCCTGGAGTCTCTCGGCTCCCATGCAGCCTCATGGATGGCCGGGAGGTTCTCACAAGGCTTGTGCTAAAATTTCCACTCCTTGACACTGGTTTTCATTGCACATCTTCAGGTGACACAGAAGGTTTGAGCAGCTGCAGCCTGTGCTGGCTGAGGCAGCTCTGACTGAGCAGTGCACACACCATCGTGCCAGTCAGGATCCTGTTCCCCAGGGATTCAAGGTTCCATGCTCCCACAGCACACCACTGACCATCTGGGCAGCTTTTTTAAACCGGAGTAGTAAAAACCCCATGGATTTGTAATCCATGAGTGACACCACATGAGTGTACAGATGACACTGTCACCCACTGGGTCGCCTGGAGTGACCAGACATCAAACCATCCATTATTCTGCCCTCTTGCAAAACAAATAATTCTAGAAACCAATCAGAGAGTGAGTCCTGCTCGTGAGGCTTTCCTGTTCTACCCCAGATTCTCCGGCCTTCCTCAGTTTTGGTCCCTTGTTATCACTGCAGGTCTGTCCCAGGCTCCCCTGCACTGTCCCTGTGCAGGGCACAGCTGTGCCTGTCAGCTCTGACACAGCTCCTGCTCTCATCCTGCCCACTGCCTGTGGCTTATCCACCAGGATCATCATTTATTCATTTCCCCACAAACCCAGATGCATCCTGCCCCAGGCTGCCAGTGCTGGGAAGCTGGAGCTTCCTTCTGACAGCAGATCTGGGCTCCTCAGCTGTGGCCAGGATGATCCAGCTGCAGAACCTGAGCTGGCATCTCATTATTTGCTCCAGATTGGCTTCCCATCACAAACTGATGCTGAGGTACCATTCCCTGCCTCAGCTCTTTGAGCCAGGGTGTTCAGGAGGGAGGGAGCTCCACTGCAGCCCCCTGGATCCACTGCCCAGGCAGGGTCTGGGGGACAGGACAGTGAATGGCCACAGGGACAGCCCCCAGACTTTCTAAAAGCTACTTCCAGAGCAGGAAACCTGGGGTGAAATCACACTCCAGAGTCACAATATCCAGGCTTGCAATCCAGATCCTTTCCTTTTCCCTTGTTTTTTGACATCTCACTTCTTTCCAGACTGTCACTTCCTTCCTCGGAGGTAAATTCCGCCCTAGTAATTTTAGCAAAGAACCAAGGGAAGCAAACATTTCCTGGGGGGACTTGAAGTCACTTTCCCATCAGTGGGGATTTTAAAGTGCTCTTGCATGTGTTTTCTCCAGAAAACATGCTCACACAGTTAGCATCCCAGCCAAACCCACAGGAACCTTCCTGTCACCAGCCACCAGCTTCAAGGTGACCTTTCTCATAGGCTGAAATGTGCTCCCCCCATGTTGTGAAGGACCTGGACATGGTCATTCAGCCAAGGCTCCTTCAGCCCATGGTTGTCCTCTGGAAGAGCTTCCAGGACAGTCTGTTCCCTGCAGTGCTCAGTTATGCAAATCCCAGCAATCTGCAGGAGCCATCCTCCGTGTAGGGGCTGGCAGGGGATCTCAAGCTGTGCTGGCCCAGGGCCCTCAGGCCTGTGATCTCCAAAAGCTGAGGGACAGGGGATATTCCCACTGCCCATCCTTCACTGACCCACCTCTAAACCAGGCCCTAAGTTAGGCTCTGACTGTTGTGCTCAGGAAGGAGGGACAGAGGCAGGAGCTCCGTGCACTCTCTGCACAGCCCCAGCCTTCTTCCCTCTTCCCTCTTCCCTCTTCCCTCTTCCCTCTTCCCTCTTCCCTCTTCCCTCTTCCCTCTTCCCTCTTCCCTCTTCCCTCTTCCCTCCTCTAGATTGGCTCCTGTGGCTCTCCCAGCCAGGAAGGACAGCACCCTCTGCAATTCTTGGACTTTAAGCCAGATGTCAGTGATTTTCCATTCATTTGGGCTCCTTCCTTTCTCCCTCCACAAGTTCCTTCCCTGGAATCCTTGCTGCTCTCCCCAGCTCCTCCTCATTCCCGAGTGGGACTGAAGGTGGGATGCAGAGCCCCAGAATTACACGTGTCAGAGACCAAACACAAGAACAGGGTATTTATGGTCAATCTGCACAGGTTCACATGAAGGTGCTCATTGTTTGGTGTTGGACAAGGAAAGGTGAGCCCCTTTCCCACAGCTGTGGCCCTGCAGGATGCTGCACCCACGAGCACAGTGAGGTGCCACAGTGCCCTGGCACACCCAGAGACACCCAGAAATGCCACCAGCCTCAATGGGAGCTGACACTGAGACTTTGCCACTGTTTCAGAATGATTTGAGGACCACAGCTCAGCCCTGGAGCATGTGCCTCTTGCTGACCTCTCCACGACCTCAATCCTGAATCCAGCCCTGGTGATTCTGGGTCTCCACTGCCACATTCACCTCTGAGCTCTGAGTTTGATGTTGCATGGCTGTTGTTCTATTCCTGTATCCTCTTTACTGACCTCTTTTCCCTGCTCTCCTCAAGGCCATGGCAATGGGGATGATGACAGAATATTACCACTTCATCTTCACCACTCTGGTAAAGTACCTGGCTGTGCTCACACCTTGTGCACTCACTGGTGGGGGGCGGGATGTGAGGGGAGGGTGGGATGGGTGTCTGATCCTGGTGTGAACTCCACTGGGGTGGGAAAAGCAAGGACATGGGAAATCTGGGAGCCTGCCAGGAGGAGAGGGCAGGGCTGGGCTTGGCTGCAGGTCAGGGTCAGACCCCAGTGACCTGGCTCCCAGCCCTGTGCTCTGCAGCACTGCCCGGGTGCTCAGCCTGGCAGCTGCCAGTGCTTCCTCCCCCTGCCCTTGGACAGGTCACTCCTTTGGAGTGCACACATGGGGGTTCTGGTTTTATTTTCCCTCCCAGCCACTCTGATTTCGGTGCAGCTCCCCGTGCACTGACAATGAGCACAGGGAGAGTGCAAGGCTGCAGCCCCACCCAGGATTTGGTGGGACCCTGATCCAGCAGGAGCTGGGGGTGAGCACCCAGGGCCCCCTCTGGAGCCAGGAGCAGCCCTGCTGTGATCCAAGCTTCAGCCCTGCAGGTTTATTTTGCAGGAGGGGAGCTCAGCCTGACATCAACTCCCCTCTGTTAAACACAGGCCAGTTCCTCTCTGACTCTGGGAGGCTTTTGCTTTCCTGGCAGGGTCACTTTTGTCTCCATTTAAGATGCTATTGTCTAGACTACTGTTGAATTTTGTGCGATTTTGAAATTCCAATTTATCTTTTTGCCTTTAGGAAAGAAACAGACTAAACCAACCCTTAAAAAACGACAAAATTTATTTTTCAAATGCAAAAGACATTTTAATTACCCCTGCTGCCATTATCTATTCCAGGCAGCTTTAAGCATTTCCCAGATAACCTCCTATTAATCAGCCCCAGCTGAGCCTGGAGTACATTTCATGTGTAGGTACAGCCTGGAGGTGGGAAAAGAGGAATTATAATAAATTAATAGATAAGCAATCACAATTAATGCCACTTTCCTGAAATAACAGTTATATCATGGGAAAGATATTTTAATCTGTCATTCCTTAAGGCAATGTTTTCCTAGCTTGCAATGCCTGTGCTTCAGCTTCCCCAGTACGAGACCCATGGGGTGCTAATGAATTAGTCTATTATGTTATACTGAATGTTTCTAAAAGGTCCCCAGTCAATACTGAGCACAGTGTATCAACACTTGGCATGAAATGCTTCAACATTTTGCTAGGCAGCACCACTACAGTTCACTGACTCCAGCATGAAGAGCCCCATCAGCCTTCTCCTCCACGGGAGGAGCAGGAGGAGGAGGATCTCTGCTGAGCCCTGGTCTCTGTCACACGCAGATTTTACACCCAAAGCTCCTGCAGGGAGAACCCAAAAACTCCAAACTGTTCTGGGGGTGTCTCAGGCTGGAAAATGGGGGCAGTGCCAGATCCAGGGCAGAGCTGTGGGGACGCCTCACCCACGGGCACAGGCAGGGATGCCCTTCCTGGACATATTTCCACATTTCCAGCTTCCCAGTGAGGATCAGCCCTCAGCATTGCTGCCACCACCGAGCAGTCCAAGCTGGGGGAGCTGGGGAAGTGGAAAAGCCTCACAGCAACACTGAGAGCAAAATAAAGAGTGGAGGGGAGAATTAATCTGCAGTGCAGAAAATAATGAGTGAAAGGGAATGCAGATGAGGTGGAAAATAGAACCAGATGTTTCAATTTGTGGCTGTGCAGGAGCAGAAAAGCCAGAAGAAACTGATCTGATGATTCCCATCCACACCTCCCCACGTCCTGACACTCAGCTGGCATTCTGAATTATCCTCTGAATCCACGAGGTGATAAATCAGGCCGCAGCTGAGATTTAAAGTGGAACCAATGATGGGAGGTTGGTTTCTATAGGAACTTGGTGAAAGGAAGGGTCGGTGGGAGCAGCAGGGCAGGGACAGCACCCAAAATACTGGTGGCATCTGAGAGGTGGCCAGGGCTGGTGATTTGACAGATGGGCAACAGAGACCATGGGGCCTGGAGCTCAGGGGATCTGATTTGTCACATTCAGTCACATTCTGAGGGGGAAATCATCAGCTTTTGCAACCAGAAATTATTTCCTCACAACAATCTCTGGAATACAAACTGAAGTGTCTGATTAAAAATGATTCTTGAAAAACAGATCCATTCCAGCAGGCCAGGCACAGAACTCGCAGCCAGAGACATGGGCACCTGTCTGAGGTCAAACCACTGTATTTGCCCTCAGCTCCCTTAAGGTATTTAAAAGTCAGCATTGTGGCCTGGTTTTCACAGTGCCCTTTAACAGAACGCGCAGGTTTGCACTTGCAATTTTTCAGGGTTAAAAAAACAACCCAAAAACCCAAGTCCCCTCTGCCATTGTAGGGTGATTAATGATTTGGTCCCTGCTGCACCTGCAGGTTTGAGCACTGCATCCATCAGCAGTGAGCCCTGGGGCTGCAGAGGGGGCCAGGCTTACGGAAAAGATCAAACCCCCAAAGCTTATTAAAGCAAAACAGCCACAAGAACCCTCACTCTCCCACGGAGAAAGGTGTCCCAGCTGCTGGGAAGTGCTGCTGCTGCTCTGCTTTGCTTAGGGCAGCACATGTGGGCAGATGGGGGCTGTGGCTGGGTGGCCTCACAGTGTGGCTGTGTCCCATCACACAGCACAGCACAGCACAGCCACAGCCACAGCCACAACTACAGCCACAGCCACAGCACAGCCACAGCCACAGCCACAGCCACAGCCACAGCCACAGCCACAGCCCCAGCCCCAGCACAGCCACAACCACAGCCACAGCCACAGCCACAGCCACAGCACAGCCACAGCCACAGCCACAGCCACAGCCACAGCCACAGCCACAGCACAGCCAGCCCCAGCCACAGCCACAACCACAGCACAGCCCCAGCACAGCCACAGCCCCAGCACAGCCCCAGCACAGCCACAGCCCCAGCACAGCCACAGCCACAGCCACAGCCACAGCCACAGCCACAGCCACAGCCACAGCCACAGCCCCAGCACAGCCACAGCCACAGCCACAGCCACAGCCACAGCCACAGCCACAGCATCTCATCCCATATTGAACCTGTTTTTGAGCAGCCCTTGTGGGAGCAATGAATGTCACGGATTCACCCCCACGCTCCACTGCAGGAGACTCGTGGTGTCTCCCTTCCGCCTCCCCACATTCACACTGCCATGGAACACTTGCAGGAATTGCTCAGGATAAAAGCTGATTAAACATGGCCCACCCAACAAATGGCTCCTATTGACCAAGCCACCCCTGGCTGCCTCACTGCCCTCACCCCCTGGATGAGCTGCCTGCCTTTGGGGAGTAGCTCAGCTGCCACATGCTCCTGGCATTCTGTCTGACCCCAAACTACTCAGACTCATCCCTGAGCACTCAAACTGATATTCAGACACATGAAAAGCTGATATTCAGGCACTGCAGCCCAGCAGTGCTCCCCCAGTGCCCCCCAGTACCCCCAGTGCCCCTCACTGCCTGCTGGGTGATGCTCACAGGCTGGCAGCCAGCAGAGCTGAGCACTGCCTGGCTCTGGTTTCCACACCGTATAAAGGGCACCCTCATTCATCTGCAGACTGTGTAGGCTGGTCGGAATGTCAAGAAATGCGTCTCAGTTCCTCTCTGATAGTCTGCAAATTGGTGTTTTGCATTCAGAGTGACTCTGTCATCCCGCAGCACCCCGTGGGCCCCAGCACTGCCAGCAAATCCTCCGTGGAAAGGCCCCTTCAGATACAGAAACTCTGCCTTGTCCCCCCTCCCTGGGTATCAAGTCTCTCTTTTCAGGGTCACAGGCAGTGGTTCTGCTTCTGTCCCCACGATCCACTTGCCTCTTTCATGCAGAGAGCGAAATCTTCACCTCTTTGGTAGGAGTTCCCTTCTGCTGCGTGCAGGGAAACCTGCACATACAGCACCCAAATTCCACCAACACCCACAGGCCTCTGACAGCAACAGACAGCACAATCCTCTCAATTCCTGAGGGATTTGCACTCCCTCCCACCTCCTGTGGGCTCTGCTGTCTCGCTCACCCCAAACACAGACACAGAACTGACGCAGAAAACTCGAACAAAACAAAGCTAAGCAAAATGTTTAAACCGGTTTCTCTCTTTTAAGGATCTTTATGCATTAGACCTAGAACCATATCGCTACTCTGGGGTGAACCTGACTGGATTCCGGATCCTCAACGTGGAGAACCCTCACGTGTCCTCCATCATTGAGAAGTGGTCCATGGAGAGGCTGCAGTCGGCGCCCAAGGCGGAGCTGGGGCTTCTCGATGGTGTGATGATGGTACGGGCAGCTCAAACAGGGCTCAGGGGGCTGGGAGGCACAGCAGGGCTGTAAGGAAGGCAAGAACAGTAATTTAAGGCCTAAATGTTACTTTTAGTGGTTTTTGTGCCGGTAACAACTCACCCCAGGTGTCTGCCCTGAGGTACTTTCTTGTCCCTCAAAGCCTGGGGTGAAGCCCACACCCCACAGCTGTGGTAACTCTTCCTGCTCCAAATCCAACAGATCTGCCACCAGACAAGGCAGGTAGCCAGGACCTGTCCCAAAGAGCTCCAGCTGCCCCCAAGAGCAGTGGGCACCACCAGCACACGGCCGGGCTGGGCCAGGCACTTTGCTGGGTTTGATGCAGGGGGAAAGCTCCAAAGCAATGCCCAGAGATGGGCTGTGCCGCAGCTTTTGATGACTCCTTTTAGGGTCTGATGGCAGCTCTGCTCCGCTGAGTTACTGCTGGGAAGGTACAGCACCTGCTCGCCCATCTGTCTTCCCTGCCAGGCTGTCTCCGACCCCCGGAACTGCTGACTGCCTCCCTCCCTCCTTCCCTCTCCCTTCAGACCTGCCAGAACCAGCCCTGCAAAGTGGCAAAGCCTCCCAGACTCTCACCTTGAAATGGCTCCTCAGATCCCTCCTGTTGTTTTTGCTGTTAGAGGAGAGACCCCCACCCTCCTGCCTCTGCCCAGGCTGCCCATGGTGCCTGCAGCAGGGCTCGGTCCCCAGTGCTGCCTCTCCTCCCAGCCCCTCTTTGCTTTCTCAGAGGGATCCTGCCTTTGATTCCAGTTTGCCAGGTGTCTCTCCAGTGGGGCCCTGGACTCAGCTGGGCATCACAGTCTGTAATTCACCATGAAATTGCTTGGACATATCCTCACACCCCCCCCCCCCCCCTTTCCTCCAGCCCCAAACTCACAAACCTGTCCCTGCTGTGGTCCATGCCCGCCCACGGATGCAGGTGGGGCTCCTGCTCTTCATGCTTGGTTGATGAGGGAAGAGAAGGTCACAGGGATGGCTGCCAAGGCTGGAGGATTTTCTCCATGGCTACGTCCTGTTGGATGTTTGCTCAGTTATTTGCTGTATTATTTTGTTTTATTGTGGTTTATTACGCTGCTGCTATGCTCACATCTGTTTCGTGGCTCTGTGAAGCCAGCAAATAATGTATTTTCACTAGGAGGCCTTACCACATCAGAGTGAAAAATAAATCCAATTCTCTTGATCAGTGTCTGGAGGTGAGATGGGGCATCTCAAATTGAATCTAAAATCATCACATTATATGGGGGAAAAAAAGTTCTCCCTTGTTCAGATCACTGAAATGCTGGAATATGTTACAAAGCCATGAGATCCTGATTTTGGCGACAGTTTGGGTCATTTTTGGAAAATTGTGTGCCCACAAACATCTCTGTTTCTTATTTCCCCCTGTATAAAACAGCTTGGCAAATATGTTCTCATATATATATATATATATATATTTTTTTTTTTTTTTACACTCAGACAAAACAGACTCAATAAGCAAACTCTGTTACTACCTTCCACATTTAGAAGCCGCTGCCTCCCTCTTTGACACCACAGCAGGAAATGTGCAAGAAACAACCCCAACAGTCGCTCGCTGACAAACGACGCTTCCAGAATCGCTGATTTTAGACAAAACCCCGATCTTTCCATCTAAAGAACCACGGGCAGGGAACACAGAGAAACCCTGAGGCTGGTGGGGGGCGACTCAGAGAGAGGGTCCCACCTTTCCCTGTGACACCCCAGGGCCACCAACGCTGTCCCCGTTCCCTTTAGACAGATGCTGCCCTGTTGTACGACGCGGTGCACGTGGTGTCCGTGTGCTACCAGCGCGCGCCGCAGATGACCGTGAACTCCCTGCAGTGCCACCGCCACAAGGCCTGGAGGTTCGGCGGCCGCTTCATGAACTTCATCAAAGAGGTAAAAGCTTGGGTTTTTTCGGATCATGGATGTTCCCTATCAAGAGCAGGTTCTTGGGGGTAGGTGGGGGAGGCTTGGCGTGCAGTATTCATGCAAGGGCATGGACTTTGCACAAGATGGAGAAGTGGAAAGACCTTGATTGCGCAGTGAAAATTCCTTAAATACCATCACACAGACAGGATGTGTCATCACATAAACAGGAAAGATGTTCACCACAGTGCTCCCCAATCACCTGGGCTATTGCACAGATTTTACCTATTATGGTAACAGGTAAACAATCCCCTGTAAGGTCACAAACTACAATCTTCACTCTCAACAGGTCCAGAAGGCCACAAACCCACAATCCTCTTTCCCATGCCCATCCCTGGTGACCTGGATGTGTTTCCATGGTCACCTCTGGGCCTAGGGAAGAGGCTCATTGTAGCACTCAAGGCCTACTTTTCTATAACACACATAGTGTAATCCCACATTGGTGGGTCCAAGGGTTTTTAAACACCCATTGCATGGGCAGGTACAACTGGATGGAAACACAAACACACACCAGGCTGCTGAGTGCACACAGAAAGGGAAAATCCCACCTTTGCCTTCAAAATAGCACCTGTGCAGCCAAGCCAAAACATCCCTGACAAACTGAAACTTCCCATGTGTCTCTGACACCAGTTCTGGCCTCTCTGAGCAGCTGGACCACTCCATCCAAGGTCATTCCATACCTCAGCAACAGCCATTTGTCTCCTGTTGAAGGAATTTTTGGGGTCCACAAAGGGCATTCAGCACCTCTGAACCCCAGGGCTGAGCTGGGGTTGTCCCTGCCTGAGTGTCAGGGAATGGCACTGGCCAAGGGGGGTTCAGCAGGTGGGGGCCAGGGAGTGAGGGCGCAGCTTCTCTCCCTGATTTCAGGCTTTACCATTTCTCTGTTCAGCCCATGGAATTGTTGGCTTGAGGCCCCGAGCTGGCTCAGAGCAGGGTGTCAGGGGCAGTGGGTGCTCCAAGGGGGCCCAGCACAGGGATCAGCCCTCCCAGTGAGCCCCCAGCACACAGCCGTGCACCCACACCTTGGGTTTTGCTCTGTCTGCAAAAAGGAGTCCTCACCCAAAGGAAAAATGAAAGCAGAGCTGCAGGGAGACACTGCAAACCCTGTCAGAGCTGTCTTTGTGACAAAGCTCTTACTTGCCCCAAGTCCCTGTGGCTCTTCCCATGGCAGTCCATGGAATTGGCTGCTGTGTTGGTTACATGACGGGGCCATGTTTAAAGCTGACTATAAAATCCCCAAAAGTTTCCAAACAGAAGTGTAGAGCACGTTGTTAATTGTTACTGTGGTCTGTGCTGCCCTGTCACCTGCTGACCCCAGCAGATCCACCCATGAGGTGAGACTGTGCCCACCTGGCACTGCCCGAGCTGCCTGGAGCACATGGATCCACGGGAGGAGAACAGGACAGTGATTTCCACTGCAGAGAGAGAATGAACTTTTCTGTCCATCTGCACTGGGGACAGAATTTCTCTCCTCTCTGCCTCTCCCTCTCCTTCCTCATGCTTTGTTCCCTTCTGCAGAGCACCACTCCAGCAGCTTGCCAAAACAGAGTGTAAATAATTTGTTTGGTTGGCTCCTTCTGCAAATCACCCTGCGCCTCACACTCCAGCACCTGCGTGTTGTTTTCCTCTCACAGCACCGTGTTAGCCCCTTGCAGGGATCAGCTTCCTCCGTGCTGCAGCCAGAAGAGAGGATTTGCTTTCTCCAAACTCCTGTAAAGTCAGAGCAGCACCAGGGATGTGCTGTCCCCTCAGACAAGGAGCTGTGCAGCCCCTTAGTGCTCCCAGTGATGCCTCAGGATTTTAGCTTTTATATTTTTCATATATTTGTAACCCTCCAATTCTTTATTGTCTAACGCTAAACTCCATATCCAGGGTCCATTTGGGGCAGACACAACAATTCCTCTCCAGGCCTGGCAGTCAAGGACACCTGAGTGTCTCAGGCCCTGAGAGATGGAAACAAAAGTGAGTTGCGGGGAGCAAACTTGGGGTCAATGACTTCATTAGCTGAAGCTGTAATTGGAAGATGAACCCCCAATGTGCAAATGGACCAAACTTATAAAAGTGTGAAAACCCGCCATCCATTTTTTGGGTGTAGCCTCTGGGTGGGCTTAATCTGCCCTAAATGTACCTGAAGGCCCTTCAATAAATATAACTGCTTTTTATTGCCTTAATTTTGCCTGGCCTGTGTTTTGAGGTAGCCCCAAAAGGCAGCAGCACCGCAGCCCCGCGGGAGCTGCAGGGCTCAGCTCGCAGCTGTGTTTGCTCCAGCCAGGCACGTCAAACATTCCGTGTTTTCCCCAGCTCCCGGGGGGCTCCACGTCCCACAGGCAAACCACCTGCACGCCCAAATGAGCAAACACGAGCCTCCCCAGGACTCCAGGGTGGCGAGGCTGGGAGCAGGCTGTCACTGCTCCTCAGGAATTAATGAGGGAGAGCCAGGGGAGCGTATTCACCGGGAGAGAGATGCCAGTTATTCCCCTCTGAGATTACATCGTGCCACCTTGATCACGCTGCAATATTTCAAGAATTTGAGTGAAACCCTGCGCTTTTCTACACTGTTTGGGGCCTTTTATGGCTGTGCTTGTGGTTTTGGGAACAGCGTGGTGGGACCGTCTGGCCTCGGGAAGAACCTGGAATTAAGGGCTGTGCTCCTGCTGCAGAACCATGGAGGGGGAACATCCGCAAGGAAGAACCAGCATTTGGGACATGGTGGTGATGCCAGGAAGGGCTGGAGGTGGCCATGGCTGTTGCAGCAAGCTCAGCTGGTTCTCCAAGGAGCCTTAGGTGCCAGGAGTCCAGGGTGGCGAGGCTGGGAGCAGGCTGTCACTGAGGGAGAGCCAGAGGAGAGTATTCACCAGGAGAAATGCCAGTTATTCCCCCCTGAGATTGCATTGTGCCACCTTGATCAGGCTGGAATATTTCAAGCTCCCCCACCCATAAAGGAAACACATTTCCCAGTGAGCAGCCTGCAGGGAGCTGCTCAGGGGAGAGAGCCCTGCGCTCAGCAGTCTCGAGGCTCAGCTCCCCACTGCTGGGATGTGATTGCTGAGCAGTAAAGTGTGGCATTCCCATGGGAGCATCCCTCTCAGGACAATGCCACAGCACATCCAGCACTGTCCCCAAGCACCGGACACATCACTGTCCCCAAGCTCCTGCTCTGCTGGCGCAGAGCACCTGGCACTGGGGGTTCTATCACCTCCTAAATCAGAGAGATTCATTCTAGGGGTGCTGCAGAGTGAACATTGGGAAAGAAACTGAATTGCAGAGGGTTTTTTGTGGAATCGAGTTTAGGCATCTTTACCCCAAGCTCCTGCTCCTGGTCCCAGACAGACCAGGCTGTTCAGGACCTCACTCAGCCAAGCACTCTGGGAACAGGATGTCCCCAGTCCCAGTGGGCTCCTGCCCCATCCTTATGCTGCCAACAACTGAAGCAGGGCACCAGCAGCTCGTGCCCCCAGACCCCTGTGCCTATTTCCAAACCTCAGATCTTGCTTGCACGGACACCTTCTCGGCCTCTTCTGCTCCACTTTCCATCTGGAACTACAGAGGGAAGAATTCCCGACATTTAAGCTTCCACACACCTTGGAAGCACCAGCAACTTCGTGCACAAAGGGATTTCTTCTGACTGGAGCTGTCCCAGCCCCGGCTCCCTGCAGCCGGCGTTTATCAGCACTACAAGGATAAAAACAGCACACAAGGATGCAAGTGATAAATGCAAGTCGTTTTCTACTGAGTCATCACGTCCTGCAACAGCTGGTGAACACAAAAGGTGCGAACAGAAATTGTAGCAAGGACTGCAAGAGAGTTAAGGAAATCTCCAGCTCCGTCTGCAGCCTGAGCAGTGACGGAAGGATTATTAATTAATCAGGCTCTTTAGGGAGAAAGAACCAGCATAAGGACTAATTAAAAGAACATACAGTGGAGGGCAAAAGATTATTTATGATACTAAGTAACAGCCCTGCTACTTTTTCTCCCTTCCACAGGCCCAATGGGAAGGATTAACGGGACGAATCGTCTTTAATAAAACCAGTGGTTTACGGACAGATTTTGATTTGGATATCATCAGTCTCAAAGAAGATGGCCTTGAAAAGGTAGGCAGGGTTTGTCTTATCTGCATGTGGCTGAGGATAATGCTGGTGCTCAGCAACAGAGAAGTGGTTGGTGCTGTATTGATTCCAGGTTTCTGGGGTTTATATAAAAGGATATTCACTTTGTGGGATTTCTCAGATCCTTTTCCATGCTCAACCATGAGTCACTCGCCCTGGAGCCAGTGCGTGGGATTACAGACTGCAGAAAGTGCTTGTGGCACTTTCCTGGGATAGTGGAGGCAAAAGAAACTTCCTGAGCATCCATTAACCCCTTCCTGCCCTAAGCAGGCAGGAATGATGCCTGTCCCACTCCCTCTTGCTGGCCTGGCTCACAAACCTTCAATTCTTCTCCGAGGAGACCATAGCTCTGGAGATCATCATCTGGAGTCATTTCCCACTATGAAATTGCCCAAGGCTTGGGAATGGCCCCAGTTTATTACAGCCTGGAATTCACCGGAGGATGCACTGGGTATTTTGTTTATTATCTAAGGGACAATAAGAAAAAAATCAAAGTGTGGCCTTACCTGCCTGGCTGGGGGTGTCATGAGGGTCAAGGGCATGAAGGCTGCAGCCTTGGCTCCTCCAAATTAGTGCAGATCTCCTCTGGGCACAGTGAAACCATGCTGATGTGCAAATCTGTTCCCAGGTGTGCCTGGGGACTTAATTTCCTTCCCTCCAATTACTTTAAAAAAAACCAAACTTAAAATAAAAAGGCAACACGCACAGCCTTAAAGCCCTTAGAACGCAGGTTTCAAGGTGAGATCGGTTGATGACAAACAGAGCAGCAAAGGGAGCTGTGATTTCCAAGAAATTCCATGATTCTGACTCGTCTGTGAGCAGCTCCGTGTCCCTGCTCTGCTACAGGTGTCTATCACCTGTACCGGAGGAATTTGGCAGGGCAGCAAGGCCCTTTCTGCTTTCCGACAGGTACCAGGTGCCCGTGGCAGCCGGGCAAGGGGCTGGGTCTGTCCCCCTGGGCAGGGTGACAGGTTCTGAGCCTGCAGGACACCAGGCTGGCAGCAGGGAGGGCTCTCAATTACCCGAGAGCACAGGGGACTTGTCCAGGGAATTAATCACTCAGCACAGGGAGCAGCCCCGGGGCTGGAGGCAGCCGTGGATCAATCCTCATTTTGGAGGGGATGGATCCTGCATCCCTGTGCCCCGTCCCCCCTCCCCACTGTTTGTTTTTCCTGGGCTTTGAAATGAGTGGCTGCCACACTTCCCCACCACAGCAGCAGCTCAGTGCCTCAGGTAACACAGCTCAAGGTCGCCACAGCCCTCTCCTGCTGGCGAGGTTTTGGTGTCAAATACGGAATAAAGAAAATAAAGAAAACATTTCAAATCAACCCAGTGACCTTCAGCCTCGCTGTGGCTGAGAAAGGACAGAGCCGGGGAAGACGCCGCTGCCTCACAAGAATTGACCTCTGTAGCCTTATTTTTCCACGAAATATTTTGTTTAGAGAGCCTAACCCAAAAATAACAACTCGTCTTTTTGAAGCCCAGCAGCGCCGACACGCAGCTGGAGAGCCGTGTTGGTCAGCTAATAGAAAACGTGGCAGCCTTTGAAATGGTGTGAATCCAAAGGTTTGAGCACAGCCACAGTCTCACCTGTCAAACCAACACCCCTCAGGTGTGCTGAGCAGAGCTGGCACCAGCTGCGGTTGTTGCAGCTCTCTGTCACATCAAGCCCACTGGAAGCTGCCAAACCTCGGCGCGTCCCCTGCACACCCCATCAGCTTTTGTCTCCAAGAATTCAGAGATTTCACCGTTCCCCGCTATTATTTCCCTGAAAGCTTCGTGTCAGCTCCAGAGGGGTTTTAAAGTATCGATGTCAAATCTCTGTTGAAGGCAGAATTCTGTCAATAGTTAATCTGAGCTAACAAAACGCCAAACTACAAACAAATCCCAGCTGGATTGTGCATTATGTATCACAGCTTATGTTTGTTGAGCTTTAGGATTGAACCCCTGATCCTCATAGCTCCTGGATGTTCCAGGGATTACAGGAGTATTACCAAATCCTAATTACATATAGTTTGACTATCTGACTCACACAGTTCTCTTAATGCACTTTTTCCCTTTCTCTTCCTTTTTTAATATTTTAAACTGATTAATTCAGTCATAAGTGCCATGCATTTAATTTTCTTAAAGAAAACGTAGCAAGGCAGAAGTGATTTGGGCTGCAGTGCAGCAAACTGGGGCCTCTTGGACTTGCTTTTTTCCCATCCACAATAATAATAATTTTTGACATTGCAGCTGTTGTGAGATCCAAGGCAGAGGTGGGGGGATTGCTTCAGTTTTACCTGAAATATTTAAAACCTTTCACAAAGTTCGTGGAAACTCTTCTAGAATTTATGACAATTTTTTTTTTGCCAGGCAGCATTGCTCATTACAAAGTCTCTTTTTGGGGATGCAGTAAAACCAAGTTCTCCCCTTGGACTGCTGAAGAGGCTGAAGAATCTTAAAAACAGCAATAAATAAAAGATGGGAAGCTGCTGGCTCCCTGGTGGATTGAGCTGGCTGCCTTTGGCTTCTCTCCGAGTCCCACCTTGCAATTTGACCCTACAGATGGATCGTTCTGTTCCCTTTTCCAGGTGGGGTTTGTTTTTTCCTCCCTGTCAGGCTGGCTCCGTGGCCACCCTGCTCCATTTGCTGGCAGCACTCCCACGTTCCTCCAGCTTTCCTGACATTTTATCTCACTGTCACAGTCCTTTAGCCACTCCTGCCTTCAAAGTTTGTCCCAAAGCCTCCCCTGCACCGTGGAGATCAGGTTAACAGGCTTAGCCTCGCCCAGATGACTTCCTTAAATAGAGACATGTTTTGCCATTTCTGGATCAATAGGCTTCTTTAAAGTCTAATAATTTATTGCATTTGACAGCTCGAGAAAACAGAGCACCTGGAATAGAGCTGAGGTGCCTGTGCCATGCCTGGGCAGAGCTGCTGGACCCCCTCCTCCAAGTTTGCAGCCAGGACTGAGACCCCCCAACTGCAGGGATTCCCCAAAGGGGGGCCCAGAGCCCTGCCAGGAGATGTGACAGAAACCTCCAGCTGATTTGCCACGGCACAGAGAGCAGGAATGGTCCCCATCAGGGATCTGAAGAGCTGGTCAAGTCATTTTTAATCCTCCCCACCAAAGCAAATTGGTGGGGAAATGGAAAAGAAAGAAAATGGACTCAGATTTGTGGTTCTTTTTCTTTTCTTGTGCCTTATCCTTGCCCAGATTTGGCTCTTTAGTGTGGTTTGATTGTTGCCTTTGCAAATTGTTCACTCATTCAGCCCCTAAATTCCCGTCCCCATGGTCTTCATCCACTGCAGCAGCCCAGGGACTGTGGAACTGGAGTGACCTGAAGGGTAATTCAGGGTAATTCCAATTTTGCTGCTGTTCACTGCAGACAAAAGAAGGAAGTTCCCTTTTCTAGGCCAGTAGGATGGTGGGAGCAAGAGAGGAATGCAAGGTGGGGATTAAGGAATGCAGGTAGGGATTGAGGAATCCGAGATGGGGGTTCACTGTGTTGGTTTGCTCCCTTTCAGGTTGGAGCATGGAGCCCTTCTGATGGTTTGAACATCACAGAAATCTCCAAAGGACGAGGCCCCAACGTCACGGACTCGCTGAGCAACAGATCCCTGATTGTCACCACAGTGCTGGTAGGACACTGCCAGCTTGTCATTGTCCTTCCCCCAGAATCCCAGGGACACCCCAGGGATGTCCAGTATCTCTGGGAGCTCACAGCACCCCAGTATAGACCTGCACGTGGGCAGGGTTCAGGGGCACCCCATGCCCGTGTCCCTGCACAGAGGGGACCTGCAACATCCCTGATGCCACCACCCCTGAGCA
This sequence comes from Eopsaltria australis, assembly GCA_034509425.1. Lineage (NCBI taxonomy): Eukaryota > Metazoa > Chordata > Aves > Passeriformes > Petroicidae > Eopsaltria > Eopsaltria australis. The sequence continues at coordinate 773,402 of JAVTVJ010000520.1, forward strand.
GGCTGCCAGCCCCCATGTGGCGGCCAGCAAGGCTGTCACAGGCCAGCAGGAACCACGGGTGCTGGTCCTGGCTGAGCTCCTCCACTTCAGCTGCCCAGCTCTGCCCTTGTCACCCCTGGGTGCTTCTCCCGCCCAGGAAGCTGCTGCTTGTCCTGGCTGAGCTCTTCTATTTCCAAGGTCCCTGTCCCTTGTCAATCCCTGCATGCTGGAGAGTCCTCCTCTGCCCAACCCTGCATGCCAGAGGGCCCATCCCCTGCTGATCCCTGCGTGCTGGAGGGATGGGCAGAGGAGAACTCTCCCTGTTGATCCCTGCATGCCAGAGGGCACAGGGGGCTGGCACGTGCAGAGCCCCAGGACAGCCCTGTGTCACCAGGCAGGCAGGGGACAGCAGTGGGCACTCAGCTGCCCAGCACTGCCCACCTCAGTTCTTGGTGCTGAAGAGAATACCAAGAGCAACCAGAGCCCCTGTGACACTGTCTGTCTGTCTGTCTGTCTGTCCCCCTCCTGAGCACTCCCTGCCGAAGTGGGGAGGACTGATGCCATTGTCCAGCTCCTCTCCCAAGTGTCACACTGCATTTTGTTCCCCTGTTCACTCTTGGATCTGACAGCAGGTGTTGGATCTCAACGAGTTTTTATTGACTGGTTCATGGATCTGGTGGCATTGGTTCCTGCATGGCTGTTACACAGCACGGGCTCGTGGCGTGGCACTGGGAAGCAAAAAGCACATCAGCCCTTGGCCAACCTGCCCCAAACTGGTCCTGAGTCACGGGCTTGCCCAGGGGAATTTTCTGGCCCTTTTGTGTTCCGTGTTTTCAGGGAGCATAAAGGTGCAGATGGAGCAGAGCCAGCTGTGGATGCATTCCCCAGACTGGAGCAGTGGGAACCCCTGTGATGCCCTTCCCTTCCCTTCCCTTCCCTTCCCTTCCCTTCCCTTCCCTTCCCTTCCCTTCCCTTCCCTTCCCTTCCCTTCCCTTCCCTTCCCATCAGTTCCCAAAACCTTCCCTTCCCGAAACCTTCCCGAAACCTTCCTGAAGCCTTCCCAAAATAATGTGACTTGATATAAGTGGGGATTTGTATCATGAAAGGAGTGGGACCAAGGTGCCCAGAGGGGAACAGAGAAAGGGGACATTTGGTCTAGGGCAGAAGAAGGGCTGGAACCAAAGGTCCTGTGTCCCTCAGCAAGGGGTTAGCGGGGTGGAAGCAGAACATAAGCCACAGACAGATGCTGCTGCAGCTTTCCTTGCAAATCAGCCACTCCTCCTAATGAACTTCCCATCCACCACATGATGTTTTTCCCCATTAAACATTTCCATGGCTGTGGAATTGTCTGGGTCCGGGCTGTGGTGCCCACCACACCTCAAAGGCCATGGCATAATGCAAAATGATGGAGCCAGGAGGGCACTGTCAGCCATCTGCCTTTGACGGGCTTTTTTTGGGCAGCATTTCCATCTCATGCTCTGCGAGCACGTACAAATTACATAAGGCACGGGGTGACATCAGTTCCCATTAATTGTGCCACTCCATGGGCCTGCACACGTGCCATGGGGTTCCCACCTCGGAACCACGGCTGTCCTGGATCCCTGTGCCCAGGGGAGCAGGGAATGTGCTCAGAGCTGAGCTCTGCAGTAATTGCACTGCGTATGCTGGAGTCTGAAACACAAAATACAGCCTGAGATGTTATTTGCATTTGCAACACCCCTTTGTAGTTCTGCACTGCTGTAAATGGCGAGAGAAGAGCCATAGGAGGAGCCTTTAAAAGAAAAAGCATGAAAGGTTATTTTTTTCCCCCCTTTTGCTCATATTGCAGTGACTTGTTGGAAGAGAAATATTACCCCAGCAGCCAGTGCCGCTCTCCCCAAGCAATATGGGAACTGTGAAGTTATGAAATTGAGGGCACCTTCACTGAGAAATCGATTAGCAAACTGAGAGAGCTTGTGAATTGGATGTCTGGCCATTTTCAGTAATAAATTGTGAAATAGTCCGTGAATAAGTGGTTCACAGAGTTCAGAATTACCCCCTAGGAAATGTTTGAGACCTGGAGATACATTACAGAAGCGAGCGGCGTCCTAATGTTCAGTGCTCCGGCTGTTAAATATGTATGTAATCCCTACAGCGCTTCCCAAAATTAATAGTGCTTTATGGCTGCTCTGGAGCCGCCGTATTTATATCCAGGATCCATAGATTCAGCTGATTCACAAACAAAGCACTAATTCCAGAGCACAAAGCCGAGGAGGCGGCGGGGGAGCGCGGGATTGAGCCGTGCCAAGTTAAACTCCATGGGCGTGATGTGATCAGAGGGGCTTTGGAACTCTGCACATGGGGGTTTGTGCACTGCCACGTCCCCTCCTGACCCTGCTGCTGGGCCCAAGGAGCACCCCCTGCCTCTCTGTGGGAGCACAGAGCCCCCAGGGCAGGGCTGGGGGGTGGCAGGGGAGCAGAGATCAGCACCACCAGCCTCTGGGCTGGCACAGCCCCATCCTGGGTCCCCTCCTCAGAGCACCCCCAGGCAGGGCATCCATGCCCCAACAAACCAGGCACATGACAGGGCTCTAATGAGGGCTCCAGACCTGCTCTCCCACCTCTTGAAGCCCCCTGCACCTGAGCAAAATCACAAATTCAAGCCCTCCATGCCTGAGCCAGCACAAAGAGCAGCCCTCCCTCACCCTCCCTCACTGACCACCCCACAGCAAGGACAGGAGCCCTGCAGACACCCCCAAATTGAGCCAGAGGCTCATTGTAGGTACCTCACCCTCCTCTTGCCTGCTGCCCACCACCTTTTCTCATTTCCATCTGTCCTGCACACGTTTTTCCCTCGGGCTCCCCAGTGTTCCTCGGCCTCGGTGGCTGCCCAAGCCTGAGAGGCACCAAAGGACTCTGGGCTTTGCTGTGTGACTTCGCCTGACAGCCCCTGCTCGAGGGCAGGGATGCACAGGTCACTGCATCAGTTCCTCTCCCCTGGTGCTCAGCTCTGCTGTGGTTCACACACCCCCAGCTCTCCCTGGCAGCCACAAGTGCAGCAGACAGCACAAAGTTTCGCTGGGCAGCAGCAGAGCCCCGTGTCCATCAGAGCCAGCACAGAGGAGTGCCAGTGAGCTCAGTGGGGAGGTTTTGGGGTGGCCCCAGCCCTGCACTGCTCCCTGTCCCCGAATTTCAGCCACCAGCCTCTGCTCGCTGTGATGAATTGCAGGTACCTTGTGCAGGGCTCGGGGGTGAGTTTGTCCTCCCCCTTCTTTTACTGTTTCAAACACTTCATTTTCGGAGCATGAAATGGTTATTTTTCTCCCTGAAATCCTACCAAATGGAAAACAGTTGGCTGCTCAGAAGAGACAAAATTAAATTTTGTGGGGTAAACAAGGTTGCTAATTAGCTGATGTGCTGTGCAAAGTTAATTTATTCCCAACATGTCACAGTGCCAGCCCTGCCTGGAGAGCCGGTGCCTGGCAGCTCGAGCTGACCCACAGAGGTGGCCCTGCCTCCAGCTGACCCTCAACGGGGACGTTTTGCTTTCCCTGTGCAGGAGGAGCCCTTTGTGATGTTCCGAAAGTCCGACACAGCCCTGTTTGGGAATGACCGCTTCGAGGGCTACTGCATCGACCTCCTCAAGGAGCTGGCCATCATCCTGGGCTTCTCCTATGAGATCCGCCTGGTGGAGGACGGCAAATACGGGGCACAGGACGAGAAGGGCCAGTGGAATGGCATGATCAAGGAGCTCATCGACCACGTGAGTGAGCCCGCGGGTGGCTGTCGAGGGTTGGCTGTGCCCAGGCTGTCCCTGGAGCTGTCGAGGGTTGGCCGTGCCCAGGCTGTCCCTGGAGCTGTCGGGGGGTGACTGTGCCCAGGCTGTCCCTGGAGCTGTCGAGGGTTGGCCGTGCCCAGGCTGTCCCTGGAGCTGTCCCTGGGCTGGGACAGGGTGGGACAGGTTCCATTTCTTGCTGGCTCGGAATCCCCACAGTGAGCTCCTGACCCTGCTTGGCTCTGTGTCACACGGGTTGTCAGAAGAATATCCCTGTGTGTGGCTCTTCCAAATATTCATTTGGAATTCCTGAAAACTGCCATTCTCCCAGCACAGAAATGGGCTCTGTGCCTCCAGGCACAGCCTCTCTCACAGTGGGACAGGCTGGGCATGTGGAGAGGGAAGAGGCTTCCCCTGGGCTCGGGGCACACTGGCTGTCCTGGGCTGGCAGCGTGAGCTGCTCTCACCCCCAAGGACAAACATGGGCAAGGGCACAGCCCCAGTGCAGCTTGGGGACCCCAGGCACAGCCCAGCCCAGAGGAGGCATCCAGACCATGGGAGCAGGTGTGCACTGGACAGTTTAATTTTTTATTTTCTATAAAAGCAACTTATTCTCTAAAATCTCCTGGGACACGGAGCTCCCTCTGGCACACAGCAGCTGTGGCCACTTCCAAAAGCCCATTAAACACCAGGGAACACCAGGGAACCTGTTTGCAGCAGCTTCGCTCCCGCGGCCGCCAAAGCGTCACCGAGCCTGAAACCGCCGCGCGCGGCCAGAGGTTGCTCAGTTTCCTAATTAGATATCTTGCCTTCAGCACATCCTGTGATCCCAGGGGCCCTGTTATGGAGGTGAGGAAAGCTGGTGGTTTTATGAATATCTGATTCCCAGAGAAGGCCTCTGGAAGAAAAGCTAAGGACAAAGAGAATGGCTGCTCTCTGCACTACAGGCAGCAGTACGGGCAGTGCACAGCGCTCTCCTCCTGAGTGTCCTGCTCAAGTGCGACAGCTCTTGACCACCTCCAGGTCCTGGCTACATTCTGAATCCACGGTTCAAGCAGTTAAGACACAAAAATAATCCCCTGTGGAGCTGTGATGCTCTTATACCATTCATGGCAGAGGAATGTGTTTGCTGGGTGAGTCACCGTGGTGTGTGGAGAGTCAAGCACTGGCTGGGGCTGCTGAGTGGCCCAGGAGCTGGGCTGAGCTTCCAGATCTGCCTTCTCTGCCCTAAATGACATTGGACAGGTTGCTTCTGTGCACTGCTTCCTCCATCTGTAAATGCAGATGATAATGATTATGTCCCTTGTAGGGACAAAGTGATGCTTAATCAGTTTGTGACGAGCTCTGCAGCCCTCGGCTGGCTCGGCCCAGGGAGCAGGAGGGCAGCGAGGGCAGGCAGGGACAGCCCTGGGGAGCAGGACACTGCCTCATGGGGGAACACACCACCCCCTCTGCAAACCTGCCCTGCTGCTTTTGCTTCTCTGCAGCTCCAAACACAGATTTTAGAGCCTCTTACACAACAGCCCTGCCGAGTCAGACGAGTGGCAGTGTCCCAGCGGAAGGCGCTGCTGCTTTGCTGCTCCAAGTGATGTGTGTGACACAGATTGGAGCTGACACCGAGAGGTGGCTGTGCCCCTCGGCAGAGCCCCCTGGGACACAGCCCCTCTGCCTGGCACCTGCTGCTGGGAGCAGGGACTGGAGCTCTCCCACTGCTGGGAGCAGCTCTGGAGCTATTTCACTGCTGGGAGCAGGGACTGGAGCTCTCCCACTGCTGGGAGCAGGATCTGGAGCTCTCCCACTGCTGGGAGCAGCTCTGGAGCTCTCTCACTGCTGGGAGCAGGGACTGGAGCTCTCTCACTGCTGGGAGCAGGGACTGGAGCTCTCTCACTGCTGGGAGCAGGATCTGGAGCTCTCTCACTGCTGGAAGCAGGGACTGGAGCTCTCCCACTGCTGGGAGCAGCTCTGGAGCTCTCTCACTGCTGGGAGCAGGAACTGGAGCTCTCCCGCTGCTGGAAGTAGGATCTGGAGCTCTCTCACTGCTGGGAGCAGAATCTGGAGCTCTCTCACTGTTGGGAGCAGCTCTGGAGCTCTCACTGCTGGGAGCAGCTCCGGAGCTCTCTCTCACTGCTGGGAGCAGGGACTGGAGCTCTCTCACTGCTGGGAGCAGCTCTGGAGCTCTCCCACTGCTAGGAGGAGGATCTGGATCTCTCTCATTGCTGGGAGCAGGGATTGAAGCTCTCACTGTTGGGAGCAGCTCTGGAGCTCTCTCACTGCTAGGAGGAGGATCTGGAGCTCTCTCTCACTGCTGGGAGCAGGGACTGGAGCTCTCTCACTGCTGGGAGAAGGCTCTGGAGCTCTCTCACTGCTGGGAGCAGGGTCTGTCACCAGAGGGGTGAATCCCCAAAAGGTGGCACCCCAAAGGTTAATCTCGTGCCAGGACAGGTGTTTACACACTCTGGGCTTGATGCAGTCACGAATCCTCCCCCTCCCCTCTCTCTGATCCAGACGTGCCTGGCCACAGGCAGGGATGCCTCGGGCTATGATCCTTTGTAAAATCCCTGTGTTTCTGGTCTGGCCTTAAGCATAAACAGGAAAAGCAACAGCAATCAGAGCAGGCACAGCACGACCCTGTCCGACAGGTCCCCAGTAGCAGATCCAGAGACAACAGCCTCGTGCAGCTGAACGCCACAGCCCTGCCCCGCTGCCTTTCATCTGCTGCTCATCCTCAGCATAAAAGATCCCTGTTTTGAGGAGTTCACTTCATTCCCTGGAGAAGTGGCCTCTCTCCTCACCACAGTCTGCTGCTTACTGTCACCTCTCTGGCCATTCCTGCAGAGGAGCCTTGATCAGAAGGGCTACGAGAGCTGAACTCAGGTATTCAGGGAGGTCTGGAGCACCCAGGTGATGCAGAGGAGCTCCTGAGCCCTTTATTCATAACAAACAGGGAACCTGACAAGTGCCAAAACTCCTCCTTTCAGCAACAGTGAGCTGCTATTGATGTTTATTCATAGAAATTATTACTGATACAAGCAAAGCTCCACTGCACACCGTGGCCCATCCGTCCTGATTTATAAATTCCAGTTGTCTGGCAAAGCAACGCCTGCAAATCTTCCTTATTGTTTGTGGGCAGAATCCCATAAAACCAGCAGAATGAGTTGTTCTGGACATTTTGCACAAACTTGTTCACAAATATAACTTGTCTGCTGCCGCGACAGTGAGCATCACATTGCCATTCAGTCTGAAATTTCAGGTGGGGATAAAGCAGATATGGCAAATGCTCGGGTTTCTAATGGAAATCCCTGCCAATGGTGACTGCAGAGGAGTTGTAATATCCATCCTTAGGGACGATTCCTGACAGTTGATTTAACAATTCACAATAAGTGGGCATTTACTGACAGTAAATTCTGGCAGAAATACAGATTGCACCACACTGCCAGCTCCCCATTAATGCTCCTGCACTGGTGGATGTTTTATCTCAAGTGTCATGAGCTGGGGCTTCTTTTGGATGTCACTGGGCCAGGAATAGGGAACAAACAATTTCATTGGGTGAAGTGTCCTCCACCTTTTGTTTAGACACTGCAGGACCTCAGTGTTAGGAACGGGATGGAAATGAGCCAGAACAGCTTTTCCTTTTGTGCTCAGATCATTAATTGGGTGCATTCATGGCTGGGTCATACTCAGGGATCCAGGTGAAGGATCTGGATTTTGGGAGCCCTGAGTTCTCTGTGTGTGCTTCAGGAGGTGTTCCTGCCCCTTTCTGGCTGGCTCACCTGCCAGGAATCCACGGGATTGGGCTTGTCTCTCATGGCAGTGCCATTCTCACCGGGATCCTCCAGCCTTCACATCCCTCAGGTACAATTATTGACAGTTCCAGCTCTGGAGATCTTCCTTTAAGTGAAGATTATAAAAGCCCCATCAGGACCTCATGGCCCTCATTCCTCCTCATCAGCTCACAGCTAGGTTTTTCCTGCCGACATCTGTTCCTAATTCACCTCTGATTTGAACAAATCCATTGACAAAAATTATGTCTAAATGAGGACTGAGACTGCAAGGGCAGCCCTTAAGAGCTGGAGTCAGACAGTTAACACTGACCCTGCTCTCCTTGAGCATCCCTGCTCCCAGCGAGGGCTTCCCTGCCCCTGATCAGGCACAGGGCTCTCACAGAGCCCTCCCGCCCCTGCCCCAGCAGCAGCCCCTCCTCTCTGAGCCATGAGCTGCAGGAGAGCCAGTCCATCCTCAGCCTGGCCCCCTCATCCCCCATGCCCCAGCTCACCCAGGGGCTGCTGTGCTGCAGGGAAAGGTGCAGGGAGATGCAGGGATGAGCCCAGCAGAGCACGGGGACAGGGAGCAGGAGCAGGGCACAGCAGCCAAGCAAGCAGAGCAGGAGGCAGAGGCAGGACCCAAGGCAGAGGCAGGACCCCAGGCAGAAACCCCAGCGCTGGCAGTGGCAAGAGAAGCCAAGGGATGACGGTGCCAGACCTGGATAACAATTAAATCAGTAAAACACACACTCTATTTCTGTCTCTCAGGCAACACACACATGATTAGTTTATGTAAATACCTAATGCAGACTGGCAAAATAAGCACAGAGGCAGCTTATTTTGCTGGATAAATATTTATCTTGGTGCTTGTGCTGTTGGTGGGCTCTGCCACGACCGGCCACTGCCCACGGGTTGGATCTGGCTGAGGTCAGGCACTGCAGGATTCCCACAGTGACCGTGGCTGCACAAGAGCTGTCCTGACCCACAGGCCACATCTCCCTGATAACAGAACTCAGAGATAAGGCTTGGCATTTTCTGATGAAAGCCAAATATCCCTGCGGAGAATGTGATCACCCCTGTGCTGAACGGCCGGTGAACTCACGGCTGTTCCAGTGAGTGAAACGCTGTAACTGGGTGAAGGAGGAGATCCAAACCCTTGGAGGTGTGTTGGAGAAGTGTCTGCATTTGATGTGTAGCTGCCTTGACAGAATTCATCTTTTTGGCCTCAATTCAGCAGAACACTTAAGAACAGGCACAAGACTTGGAAAGCGTGTGAGCTCCAGTAAAACAGGGGTGCAGGCTTAAGTGGTTTTGCTGGACAAGGGTCTTTAAGCCACTGGCACTTGCTCTAATTCCTCATCTTTAATAAAACCCACCTGACTGTGCAGCAGCACAAGAGTCAGGGCTGAGCGAAGGAAGCAGCCAGAGTCTGGTAATTGACTGCCCAGTTTGGAACGTCAGAGCACGACAAATCAAAGCTTCACCCTTGGTGGGTTTGATTTAGATCCTCTCTGTCAGCAAACCCTTAATTAGAGGCCACCTTCAGAAAAATCTGCATTGATAAAAAGGATGTGGAAGTGCAGCCCTGTGCTGCCTCTAATTGCTCAGGACACACCCCAGCCCAGGCTCCTGGATCTGCTCTGTCCTACCTGCGTGTGACATTCCCTGCAAGGACACGGGGCTGGGAGCACATCACAGGAGCTGCTGGAGTGCCACAGTAAAATTTTATTTCTGCGCTAAAAGCAGTTGGATCCCTGGGCATCCATGCAGATTTCTCTCTTTTCATTTTCTGTGGCAGAGCACAAACTCCAGGCCGTTCTTTAGCTCACTGCATCATTCTGACAAATTTGGCTGAGGATCCTTCAGCCCAGCCATCACCAGCGAGCTCTGACCACAGAACATTTGCTCCTTCCTTCGGAAAAACCCGTAGCCAAATCTTTCCACAACTTCTTCACTTTTCCCTGGTGAGTCAGGACACCCACACAGAAGTGATGGAGGAGGGAAAATGCTGCATTTCTTTTGCCATTTCTGCCTTGTGACTGTGGGGAGCACTAATCCAAAATTTCCAGGTGTGCTGGAAGGTGGTGGGAGCAGCCAAGCTCCAAAGCTGCCAAGGATGCAGAACGTCCTCACCTCAGGCTGGGCACCACCAATGCCCATCCACTTCCAACCCCCTGCAGCTCCTGTCCATGCCACCACAAACACAGCTGGCACAATGGGCTCACTGGGAAAATACTGTCCCCGTTTTCCACAAGTTTTGACAAATGCCAGTGACTGAAATGGGCTCTTCCTGTAGCAGGCTGATGTAAAGATGAATTTCCATTTGGAAAGTGAGAAGGAAAGGAAACCAACCAGGGCGCAGCTGGAGAACCACGTTAGAACAGAAATACATCATTTTTACCCTTGTTCCATAATTCCTGAAGTTCAGGAGCTCTAAGGCTGCACTCATGGGAGAGGGGATCCCTTACACACTCACACACACACACACACACACACACGTGAATGGACAAAAGCTCATGTAGAGACTCTTCTTAGAGTAAAAGACCCAGATTCCTCTGTTTATAAATTTTGCACTGACTTCCATCACAGATTGGCAAGGTCAAATGGGGCCATTGGTACAACCTTTACCCCCAGCACAGGTCAGGGATCTGCTCTGGTTCCTCCAATGAACCCCCAGTTCCTGCTGGAGCAAAGGATGTTCCAGCCAGTATTGATTTAAAGCTCATGAATAGTGACAAATTCACTATATCTCTAAGTAATTATCACTCATGGGTAATTTAGAATTTTAATTTTCAGAACCAGATGTTAAATAAATCATGGCCAAGCTCCTGGCATGGGGCTGAACTTCAGAGCTGTAATTTACGTGTCTGTGTTTCCTAGGAAGATCACAATCCCAAAGAATGATTTGCAAAGCTGAAGCAAGGCAGGTGATATTGAGGAAACTTTGGATGTATTTACTTGAGGCTTTTAAGAATCTGGATGAATGTTTAGTGAGAAGAATGTACACAGCTCTCAACCAACAGGAAGAGCGTGTATGAATTAGCTGAATTAGCACAGGAATTAGTGAATAGCAGAAATAACAGAAACAAACACAATTCATACAAGCTGTCAGGATAAAGAATATGCTCAGCTAAGTTCTTCATGGATCTCAGGCCATTCTAGCAGGATGGGCTGGGAAGTCCAGCATTAAATAATGTTTCCTCAGAAGGTCTCACCTCCACACCTCCCTCCCTCCCACCTGGCAGGCACTGAGCATTCCTGCCTGACACTGAGCCTCTCAAGTTCTATCATGAAATGACTGAGGGAAAAGAAATTGAACTTTTACCTCACGCTGCCACAGCATGGGTCCTTGCAGCTCCATCCAGAGCAGCCTTCCTCCACACCCTCCTCTCCTCTTGCATCAGCATGAAAGGCAGGACAACAACAAATGAAAGGAAGGACAGCAACAAGAAACCAGTGCTGCCAAAGGGTCTGCACGCAGCCTACTTGGTGTTGTAGAGTCTTGTAGCGAGGAGCAAGCACAGCAAGGGTCACTGACACTTCAGAGCTCTGTAAAATCTGATTTTTCTGACCATTTCAGAAGAGCTCGTTGCACTGGGGCAGAAGCTGCAGAGGCTGTAACGCCTCCATTTGGTTGGGCTGTATTTTACAATGAACATTATGCATCCAACATCTGTATTTCACAGCAAACACTGTACCCCAACATCTCTATTTCACAGCAAACACTGTACCCCAACATCTCTATTTCACACCAAATGTGTGCCCCATGTGCAACAGGAGGGGGGAACCCCAGGCCTGTGCTTTGAGGGTTTTTGTCCTGTTCCTGCTGTGTCAGAGCTGTGGTGTCTCCAAGGGGATGGAAACACCTGGGTTTGTAACTGCTCCTTTCTCCCTGCCTGTGCCTGTTGGGTTACACTCTGTGTGTTATAGAAGAACAGGCCTAGAGGCCCAGAGTGAGCCTCTTCCCTAGGCCCAGAGGTGACCAGGAAGCACATCCAGGTCACCAAAGATAAACATAAGAAAGAAGATCATAAGTTTGTAGCTTTCTGCACCTATTGTGTAAAAGTATTGTAAGTTGTAACCTTATAGAGTATTGTTTCTCTTTCTTGTTTATATAATAGCACATCCTGTCTGTGAGATTGTATAAAAAAATTTTTCACTGTGTAGTAGTGGGCAGTAGCCATAGGGCAGTAGCCATAAGGGAGTAGCCATGGCAGGAGTCATAGGAGCAGTCTTAGCAAGCAGTCCCAGAGTGATCTGTAGCAGTCTCAGTCTCTCTCTGTATAATAAAGAACTCTGTACAACAACATCACAGTCTCGTCAGAGAAGTCCTTGACCCTGCGTTGAATCCTGCCTGTGTCCCCTCCCTCTGTGCTGTTTGCAGAAAGCTGACCTGGCCGTGGCTCCTCTGACCATCACCCACGTCCGGGAGAAAGCCATTGATTTCTCCAAGCCCTTCATGACCCTGGGGGTCAGCATCCTGTACCGGAAACCCAACGGGACCAACCCCAGCGTCTTCTCCTTCCTCAACCCTCTCTCTCCTGACATCTGGATGTACATCCTCCTGGCCTACCTGGGGGTCAGCTGTGTGCTCTTCGTCATAGCCAGGTAAGGGGACACTGCAGGTGCCTGCTGGGAGCTGCAGCATCCAACCCTTGTCACCACTGGGATCCCCTCTGGTCCATCGCCATGGGCTGGCTGCTGCTTTCACACATTTACAGTGTGAAAGAATTTTTAAATGGACTTTCTTTCATGATTTTAGAATTTTTTCAGCCTTTCCATCACATCAGCACCTCCTGGTATATGAAGAGTAGTTCTGCTCTGTATCATTGTCCATTTGTGCTCCTGTTCATTCCCAGCCTCTCCTGGGTCCTGGGCACAGAGCTCCCAACTCCTGAACCATTTTCCACTTCTGCCTCTGATCCCTCCACCAGTAAAGCTCACACAAACCCCTCCCTGTACCTAAAGAACGCCGTAACTTCTGTGTCTGTTTACAAAATTAATATGCATCTAATTAGCATGTTTAAATCCTCTATGTTTAAAGGCAGAATTTGCATATATTTGCGTGTCTTGTTAATTCCACAGAGCCTTTGATGAGACACAGTCCAGGGTTGCTCTCAAACCATGATCCCACCTTTTCAAATCAAAACAAAGCACTTGCCCCCTCCTGCAGGCAGCTGCCCTCCATGACCACACAGAGCCCTCAATGGAATATTTTGCATAAACTCCACGTCCAGGAAAGATTCCTCAGCCCACTCTGCACTTTGATGCTCATCTCTCATTATTTCCAGCTGAATTTGTACCAGTGGGGGTTTCAGAACCCTCCCTGCTGCCTGGGACTGGGGGTCCATGCAGATCCTCCTCTCCAAGGGCTGCTGTGCTGCACCTTCCTGGGAGCATCCACCAGGAACCCTCCTCCCCCCTCCACTGACATCAGAGAGTCAAAGCAAAGATCAGATACAGCACTGGAGCAAGCAGACTCCATTAACCCTGATGGGTACAACCAATCTACAATTTGCAGCATCCCTCAGGTCCAGGGGGGCATTTGGAGCAGATCTCACTCTGTCATATCCTAATTACACAGAGCAGCAGAGTGAGCTGGGCGTGAGTGCTGCGAGCACCTGCAGTGCTCACTTTAGGAGCTTGTTTTATCCAGCTCACAATGTCCAGATCCAGCTCAAATTGTCCAGACCCCACTTTCAAAGCTTATTAAATGTGCTTGTGTCACACTGTTGGACACGAAAGAAACATGCAGACTCCAGAGCAGCAGATCAGGACCACCAGGCAGGACCAGAAAAAGGGGAGCTGCCTTTCTTGATTCTCTCATTTTTATATCTTTCTTAAGACAATCGTGGGTTGGTCAATGAGGTTACCACCTCTACAATTCCACGGGATAATGACACAGTCTATCATCTTTCTCCACCTTAGGAGAAAGGAATGAAAATAATCTAGAAGTTCAAAGCAATCCAGGCCAGTTATGAAAACAAGGACTATGTTTATAGAAAATGCATGAGAAATTCTACTACTGAAGTAAAAACATAGAACACTGCAAAAACAAGGGTGACATGCTTGGAGAGGCAGGCATGTCCTCTGGTTCCTCCTCTGCACAGAGCTGGACATTGTGTTTTCCTCTCAGAGGACATGGAGGGCTCTCCCTGACCAAGATTCCAGCTGCAATTGCCCTCCTCCCTTGTCTTTGCCCTCCTTCTCACCCAAGGGTGTCACCCAAGGTGCTCTCAGCAGTGCAAGACTCTGGGAAAATGGACCCAAGGTGAACATGAGAAGGAAAATCCTGTGAGGGCTGATAGAAAACCCTTGACTGTCTGTCCCTGCCATCCATGCAGGGCACAGCTGGGTAGGCTCTGCTCCCACAGCTCCTCTGGCTTCAGTGGCACCAAGCACCAGACTGCTCGTGTGGCCTGTGGTGACAATTCAAGCACAATTTTACATTTATGAGCTTATTTTTTCCCAGCTCATAATGACCAAATCCAGCCCAAATGGTGCAGATCCCAGTTTCAAAGCATGTTAAATGTGCAAATTGTATCTGCACTTGAAAGGCTGCAGGAAATGCAGGGACAGGCCCTGATGTGAAGTCCCCCAGGCACCACTCTGCACACACAGGGATGTCCAGATGCTCTGTCCAAGCACAGCAGCATTGCCTGGCCTTGGCTTTTGGATGGTGCTGAGGGATAAAAACCTGAAAAGCTGTGGTTTTGTCTCAGGTTTTATTCTGAAATGAGCCTCAGCACCTCCCTGCATCACATCTGTTAGGATGTAATAGAACAATTTTCCCCTATCAGGCTATTTTTTTTTCTTTTTTTTTTTTTACTAAATTCAACACATAAAATACTGCAATTACAGTTTCTTTTTCATGTTTTGCTCCTGACACTTTTTCTGTCATCCTATTCTTTCAAAGAACACCAAGTATTCAGGGTAATTAAAATTCTGCAGGAATGGTCTTTTAACACATAGAGACGGAAAGCAAGAGATTTCACAGGGAAAATACTTATTGTGTTGAGAAGTAATGGAAACAATATCTGCTTTTGACCCCAGCAAGGCCTCTGAAATGCAATTCTCAGAAGAAAACCACAATCAAAATAGAAAAGCCTTAATTCAGAGACATGAGTCTTGTGAACTAGGCACCAGAGCCCTCTGCTCATGCCATAACCATAGGTCAATGCCACTGAAAACAGACTCAGGAACTATTTAGAGGATGGATTTGGTCCATCTGTCTTTTTAATCAGTCTTTCTTGGCTATTGATGGAGCCCCTGCTCCCAACCCCGAGCCCCTGGAGAGCCATCAGCACTGGCAGTTCCCACAGGGGTGATGTGTCTGGAGGCTGTGGTGCCAGGCTGGCCTGGATTGCCACCTGTCCTAGGCTCACACAGCCTCCAAATCACACCAATTTCCCCTTTGGCTGCCTGGCAGGGTGGGTGGGTTTAATCTTCATCCTAATTGCAGCGAGGGCTGGGTCATCCGTTGGGAATTTCTCCGGAGACGCAGTTTAGACTCAAAAGTATTTTGTGTTAGATCTTTTAAACTCCCTCGAAATGCTTCAATTTCCCTTCCTAAAGGCCAAAAGAGACAGGAAAATGATGCTGGATTTTGATGAAATATTTCTCAGAGCCCACTGTGCATGTGAGGGTGAGGGAAGCCAGCCAGGGAGAATCCTGAGCTCTCCCATTGATTTGAGCTCTGGCTGCACGGGGTCAGTGAGCTCCTCTCCCTCCTTCCTTCGTTACCTCTTGCTTCCACTAATGGTTTCTCTGCTCAGGCACTGGAGGCTGTTGCTGCTTTGCAGATTTCTGAATATTTCTCTGTCATTTGAGCTGCACCAGTAGGTTTTTGCTGAGACCTTGAAGTTCTCCAGCGTGTCATCTTGCCAGGCTCATTGATCTTACCCATTCCCTTTCTTTTTCATGGCCTTTCATTGGCAGCCTAAGAAAGTTTTAATCTAATTCCTGAACTCTGGCTTTATCCGACAGAAAGGACTGAGCCACCATCCTTTATCTACCTCAGGTGTGAATTTATAGCAATTTACAAGGAATAAGCAGCACATAAAGCCAGGTCTGAGCTCAGGCTGGTTCTTGTTTCCTTGCTGATTTCCTCTGATTTGGAGAGCAGAGGAGGGGGAGCAGCAAGCACAGCCCAAGCATTACCTGGATGAACGAGCAGCAATGTCAGGGTGCAGCCTGAGCAAGACCTGGGGTTCCACACCCCAAACAGAAGACACAGCCTTAAGCTGCACCAGGGGAAATTTAGGCTGGATATCAGGAAAAAGTTTTTTACGGAAAGAGTGGTTAAATACTGGAATTGCCTGCCCAGGGAGGTGGTGGAGTCACCATCCCTGGATGTGCTTAAAAAAAAGATTGGATGTGGCACTTGGTGCCAGGGTTTAGTGGAGGTGTTGGGGCATGGGCTGGACTCGATGATCTTGAAGGTGATTCTGTGAAATTCTGTGTGTGAAGCCCAGCCCAGGGAACAATCCCTGCTGCAGGAAGGCGAAATGCCCAGGGAGGAAAGGAGAAGTCATCAGACTGCACCTTGAAGGTGGAAAACAGAAGCAAAAAGCAAGACAGCTGTGCCCAGGGTAAACTTTCCTAAAGCCACAAGAGCCGTGGGCTGTGCCTGGTGCATCCTCCCTGATGTTTTCCCCACGGAACCCTCCCCTGCTTGGCGCTGCTCTGGTTGCATGCCAGGACCACAGCTCCCCTCTGATGTGTGCCCAGGGCAGGTTTCAGTGCCAGGAGGGACCTGGCAGAGAGCTGGGGCCCTTCTCCAAGCACATCCGACTGTGTGAGCACCCCTGGAACTGAGCCACAAACCATGGGTGGTGGCACATCTGGTGGAGAATTGCAGAGGGAAACGTCTCCTGATCCAGGCTGTGGGCTGGGCCTCAAGAAGGGGCTGTTGTGAATCTCCAGGGATTCCAGAAGGAAGCGGAGATGATAATTAATGCCTGGTTCAAAAGCAATTATACCAATTATGTTTTTAATTTAATCTCTGCAAAATTCGGGACTCTCAGAAAATGTAAATAAACAGCTCTAAAAATATTAACATCTCTCCTGTTGAGCATCCTCCCCAGATCCTGCCTAAACGAGCTCATTCCCGGCGGTGCTTGCCTGCCAATCTTGGGCAGAATTTGCAGA
The DNA here is from genome assembly GCA_034509425.1 of Eopsaltria australis. Classification (NCBI taxonomy): domain Eukaryota; kingdom Metazoa; phylum Chordata; class Aves; order Passeriformes; family Petroicidae; genus Eopsaltria; species Eopsaltria australis. The sequence goes on from JAVTVJ010000520.1 coordinate 790,046, forward strand.
GATATTCCCAGGAAATTCCCTCAGTCTTGCTCAAGAACTACAGTGCTCTCCATGGAAATACAGCCCCACAGGGAATGAGTTCTTCCCACTACCCACCACACAGCCAAGTGACACAGCAGTCCACAGCAAACTGTCGCCACATTCCAATGTTCTGCCAGAGCCCTGACTGGGCCAAATCCCTGCTTGTCAGGATGGTAGAAGGTTCTGCTTCTCAGTGGCCTAAATCCCACCCTGATCCCCATGTGCATTGGTGGGAGAATCTCCTGAAATCCCACAGTTTGTCCCTGCTGTTGCTGCAGAATAACTGAGGATTTGACCCTCAGGTAGTCAAAATGACATTTTTTTCCCACGTTTTTGAATTGTTACATACGAGAGGTTACATGGCAGGACCCCATCCCATCCTGTCCCATCCCATCCCATCCCGTCCCGTCCCATCCCATCCCATCCCATCCCATCCCATCCCATCCCATCCCATCCCATCCCAATCCTGTCATCCCATCCCGTCCCATCCCATCCCATCCCATCCCATCCCATCCCATCCCACCCCATCCCACCCCACCATCTCATTCTCCAGGTGTTTTTGTAGGACACAATATTGAAGAGATGATCCAAAGTGACCAAAGGCTCTGGGGAAGCCCCTGAGACCCCTCAGGAGGATTTGCCTTCCCGGGTTTCTCTGCTTTCCAGAATGCAGGACATGGACTAACGGCTGTGTGCATGAATTGGGCTGAATTTGCCTTTTTCTCTATAAAGCAGAGGTTCAGCAGCCCCTGCACAGCAGCAGCGGAGATGTTGAGGTTCCTTTTTCCCAGTTCCTTTGGGGTTTTGTCCTGCCCCATCCCGACTCACAGCTCTGGTTTCCCGGGCAGGTTCAGCCCCTATGAGTGGTACGACGCCCACCCCTGCAACCCCGGCTCGGACATCGTGGAGAACAACTTCACCCTCCTCAACAGCTTCTGGTTCGGGATGGGAGCGCTGATGCAGCAAGGTAGGGCCGCACCCACCTGCCCTGAGGGCTTTTAAATTTAAATTGTGGTTTGATTGCAGCCTCCCGGCCCCTGCAGCGCTGAGCACGCACTCACCCTGAGCACACATTCACCCTGAGCATGCACTCACCCTGAGCATGCACTCACCCTGAGCACACACTCACCCTGAGCACGCACTCACCCTGAGCACACACTCACCCTGAGCACACATTCACCCTGAGCATGCACTCACCCTGAGCATGCACTCACCCTGAACATGCACTCACCCTGAGCACGCACTCACCCTGAGCACGCACTCACCCTGAGCATGCACTCACCCTGAGCACACACTGAGCATGCACTCACTCTGAGCACACACTCACCCTGAGCATGCACTCACCCTGAGCATGCACTCACTCTGAGCACACACTCACCCTGAGCACACACTCAACCCTGAGCACACACTCACTCTGAGCACACACTCAACCCTGAGCACGCACTCACCCTGAGCACACACTCACCCTGAGCACACTCACCGTGAGCACACACTCACCGTGCTCCGCGGAGCAGCACTGCCTGCATCTGCCTCAGCTGCTCCATTCACCCACATCCCACAGACTCTGCAAATTCCTGATAATTCCAACCATTTGTTCAGTTTCAGGATCTCTGACCTGCCTCTATCTGTTCTAAACCAACTTTTCCAGCAGCCAGGGTGTCTTGCCTTCTGCTCCATCCCCATTTTTCCCCTCCCCTGGTCATTGTGAGATGCCCTGAAGCTCCCCCAGCCCAGGGCAAAGGGGAGGAGATGCCCTGGGAGCCCCTCAGGAGTGCTGTCAGTGGCACTGGTGTGAGCCACCACGGTGACAGGGACCTCAGAAATGGGATGTGGATGGGATTAAATTCCTGTGTGTGAATGGAATAGAGAGGTGGAATGAATAGAATAAATCTGTTCAGAAGGCAGCAGGGGAGGGGAGCTTGGGAGCAGCTCTGAATAAGGAACGAAATTCAGCTGTGATCTAATTGCAGAAAATCCAGGAATAGAAATAAGTGGAAAATGTCAAACATTTGTCACACTTTAATTTACCAGTGTATCAGTGGTTACATCCAGAGAGCAAAAGCAGCACAGCCTGGGCTCAGTGGCAGGCACAGAGCTCCTGCTCCCAGCTCCACTGCCAGTAATAGAGATTCCTCCTGGATCCCAGCTGCCCTCATGGGCAGTGACAGCTCCCAGCAAGGCGGTTTAGCAGGATGAATCATCCCTCTTATCAGATACTGATAAATGAAAAGAGCTATATTCTTTTTAACTCAATTCTGCATCTAAGAAGAAAAATATTTCAAAGCCAGAGTGATGTCACAGCATCCAATGCATCAAAGGGCCGGAGATGGAAGAGGGAAGAAGCAGGATCTTGAGGAGAACCAAAGCACCCTCAACATCCAGGACTCCTCCTCTTCCTGGTGTCTCCTTGCTGCACTCTGAAGGGAGGAGAACTACACCCCATGCTCTGCTTTGATGCCACACTGCCTGAAATTGCTTTGCAAAGCCCAATCTTTGTTGCACGTTCCAGGCTGATAAATCCTCTGAGTGCAGCTGTTTCAAACCCAAAGCTCTTGCCTGGCTTTAAAAGGTGTTTTGGGTGATTACAAAAATAGCACAACCCATTTAGCCCTTCATGTCTGCTCAATAAAAAGTCATTCCAGACCCACTACACCTTTTATGCTGTAACATCTCCTGCTTCCCCACTTCTAACTGGCATTCAAAGCCCTGGACCCTGATAGCTCCTTTCTCTCACCGTTTGATTTTTTTAAAACCTTGTGTATTTGAACACACTCCCCAGAGTGAGTCCTTTGAAAATAATCTGTGTAAAAGCAAAGCCCTTTTTAAATGGCAGAACAAAACACTCATAAAAGTTCATAAATAGCTTGCTATTTAAATCTCATAAAAGCAGCCCAGTTAATTACTTCAGTTTGGATGTTTCCTGCAAATTGGGCACTGTACCCAAGGTCAGTAATCAAGGAAGAGGGTTTTTCTGCAAATGCTACAAAAACCCCACTGAAATCCTCGCATGCAAGATGTCTGGGTAATTTGCCTCAAAACCAGTTGGCTTTAATTGCATAGCTGTAACAGCTTTGACAGCAAAACCTGATCATATATATGTATTCATATGTAGATAAAATGTAAAAATGAATACATAAAACAGGTCTTTTCCCTCTGTTTCCTCTCCCCTCATTCTCCTTTCACACCCCAGGCTCGGAGCTGATGCCCAAAGCCCTGTCCACACGGATCATTGGTGGCATATGGTGGTTCTTCACCCTCATTATCATCTCGTCCTACACGGCCAACCTCGCCGCCTTCCTGACGGTGGAGAGGATGGAATCCCCCATCGACTCCGCAGATGACTTGGCCAAGCAGACAAAAATAGAGTATGGAGCAGTGAAGGATGGAGCTACCATGACCTTCTTCAAGGTGAGAGCGGGCAGAGGCTTTTTCTGCCTTCCAGGCAGAGATGCAACACGCTGGGGCCCAACGGGAGCCAGGACAAAGATCCAAAGGCAGAAATCCTCCCCAGCCGCCCCTGCTGCTCCTTTCAGCCTCACATCTTGCCCAAACTGGGATTGTCACTCGCCTGAGTCCCACCAAGGCTAAATCCCCCTCCTTGTTGTTAACTGGAGTCACAGTTACAAAATTAAACTGATTTTACAGTTTTGGAGGCTCTGTCCAATATTGGCTCAGACACCCTAAAACATAGCATGTGCCAAAGTGTAGCTTGTGTTAAAGCCCTGCAGAAAAATCTTACATTTCCTAAAGCATTTTCAAAGATCCAAAGACAGAAATCCTCCCCTGCTGCTCCTTGCACGCAGCTCCTTTCAGCCTCACATCTTGCCCAGACTGGGAGTGTTGCTCACCTGAGTCCCACCAAGGCTAAATCCCCCTCCCTAGTTGTTAACTGAAGTCACAGTTACAAAATTAAATTGATTTTACAGATTTGGAGGCTCTGCCCAATATTGGCTCAGACACCCTAAAACGTAGCACGTGCCCTGCAGGAAGATCTTACATTTCCTAAAGCACCTTCCCAATTTCCACATCTGACCCATCCAGCTCCTTCCTTGCCTCTGCCAGCACAGCCCCATGGAGCCCCCAGGCTGGTCCAGCCAGCTTCAGGGACAGAGGAGAGCCCAAATGAAACCCAGAGCTGGGCAGATGCTGCAAAGTGCCCTCCCTGACCAGTATTTTTTACAGCTGAAATATCTTCCTTGTCCTTCAGGTATTCATATCAATGTAATCCAGTTTTATTAACCTCTGAGATCCAGGGCAAGGTAACACTACCAGTGCATCACAATCCAATTGCATTAATTTCTTCTATTTAAAGCATAATTAAATTCAGAAGTCAGTCAGATTCCACCGTAGCCTCAAAAATAGAAAGGAACTGAGAGATGTAAAATGACCTTTAAAACCACTGCTGGCCTGTAAAAACCCAGTCTAAAAAGAGAGAGAATAAAGGGCTGGAAATGAGGGGTGATTAAGGAATTATCACCCTGGCAAGGAAAGAGGCCCAAAGGAAGATCCCAGGCTTTGGCTCAGGGATGGGGCTGGCTCCCTGCACCTCTGGCTCCCTCCCCCATGGAAATCCACGTGACAAACACAGCTCAGGCTTTACCAAGCAGGTTGTGCCTGGTGCTGCAATATTTGAGCAGGCACAGGGTGATGGCAGCTTGATGAGGCCTCAGAGGTTTAATTGGCAAAGGAAACCAATTGAGGTTTAATCATTAAAGGAAACCAATACACTGGATTTATATAATAGAGAGAGCATTGTTCCTGTGCAACTTCTCTGATCTGGCTGAGAAGCCACTGTCCCCCCTGAGTCTGTGTCCTGACTCTGACAGGCAGATAAAGAACCACAGAGGGCTTGGATTGATCTTTAATGATTCTGGGAATGCCCAGTTGCTCCTGCAGGCCTCCTGCCATGGAGCTGGTCCATGCAGTTCTGCCCCTGGCACGGCCAGATGTGTGGTGGTGTCTTCCAAAGCCACATAAACCTGGAAGAGCCAGCAGGGAAAGGCAGGCTGTAACTGCGGGCTTTAACTGCGCTCTCCAATACGAGTTTTATACGGGAATAAAAGGAAACTGTCTCTTTTAACAATCATCAGGACACAGTATATTTATTGCTTCATATCATTATCCATCAGAATCGTACTTCAGGCTTCTAACGGCCTTGGCATGGTTTATTGATGCAGCGTATTTTCCTTTTCCTTTTTATTATCACTGTTGTATGGAGATGAATTCTCAGGGATGTCCCTTCTGACAGGCGTTTCCAGTGCTGGAGCAGGGGGAGTGCCCACGTGGGATGCTCTGCTCACTTGTCCTTCGTGTCCAGAGGGACATGGGAGGGACAGGATTTGTCCCAGCCCCCAGCAAGGTCTTTGTCCTCGGCTGGGTAATTCCTGTGGTGGTTTTGGTTCAGCTGCTCTGTCAGTGCCACCTCCATGGGGACACCAGTCACAGCACAGAGCTCCGGGTGCCAGCTGAGGATCCACACTCCCTCAGATGGGTGGCATTGGAGGAGCAGCACGTGCCTTCCCTCCTCTTCCTCTGCTCTGCTCTGCTCCAGGGGCCACCAGCAGAGACAGCCCACGCCAGGCACAGCTCCTGAAGCACTCCTGGGGATCCTGAGCCTGAGCACCCCAGCAGCTCTGAGCACACTGTCACTGCTGGAACAAAAGGCTGTTGGCAGCACACAAATGAGGATCTCACCTGCTCCGTGGATCACCTGCTGTACTTGGGCCAAATTGCTGCCTGGCTCCTTGCATGGCTGTTCCCCAGAGCCATTCCCCTCACAGCAGGAACTCTCTCCTTCATTTCTCCCTGTCAGATCAGCTGCAAGCTGCACACACCAACCCTGAGCACACCTGGACCCTGCAGCCCCTCTGCCAGTGCCCGTCCTGGTCCGTGCTGGATCCCCCAGGAATGCAGGAGGAGAGCACCCCCCAGAGCTGATCTTGGGGAGCAATGGACAGTGGGAGGAAGAGGAAGAGGGAGAGGAGGGAGAGGGAGAGGGAGAGGGAGAGGAAGAGGAAGAGGAAGAGGAAGAGGAAGAGGAAGAGGAAGAGGAAGAGGAAGAGGAAGAGGAAGAGGAAGAGGAAGAGGAAGAGGAAGAGGAAGAGGAAGAGGAAGAGGAAGAGGAAGAGGAAGAGGAAGAGGAAGAGGAAGGCAGACGTCTTGCACAGTTCCATGAGATGGTTCCCAAAGCACAGACCAGCTCTACCTGTGTTCAGGCTGCCTGAGAGCTTGTGCAGAGCTCACCAGGGACACTGGAGAAGGTCCCAATGGAGCCAAGACACCTCTGGGGCAGCCCCACAGCCAGGGATGCTGCTCCCACAATATCTGGCCCGTGCAGCCAAGCAAACCTGCCACAGAAAATGGGAAGAAGTGAGACTTTTACCAACAATACCGGCAGATTCCGACTTCATGAAAAGAAATTTTGAGAAGCTATTTACTCCCTGGCAATGCAGACTGAGTTACAGGAATAAACACGGATCAATTCATTTAGGATCAGCATCTAGAGTCCATTATAACTCATAAATCCTTCCCGTCCTGCAGAGGATGCTGCCTCTCCCAATGGAAGGCCAGGTCTCACGTGCAGTTTGGAGCCTGGGTGTGAGTGTGTGTATGTGTGTACACACATACCCACTCATCCAGAAACGTTAAATCCTCAAGACTAAGTATCTTCAGTTGGTGGAAATCAATTTATTTTTTTCATACAGGCTGGAATTGAAAATCTTAAGCCTGAAAGTTCCTTTCGTGCCAATTTGGCTGATAAAAAAGCGTATATGTCTTGGCAAGATGCCTCGCAGGGGCTCCTCTAAACGATTCCATTAATTGATTTGGGTGACTGGCCCTGCAGAACTGCTTATTAAAGGTGCCTTCTGAGCTGTGACTCTGAAGAATGAACTCGGAGGCGTTCTGGGTGTCGCTGCCATCGTTTGGAGGGGCTGGCACTCGGCTCTCACACACACATCTCATTTAGCACTAACACGGGGTGATTAAGATGCAGAGCACAGCAGAGCAGATTCTGCCGTTATTTATCCTGAACAAATCAAGAAGGAGCTCCACTCGCACGAGTTCGGAGGGAGAGATGTGAGCAGGATGAGACTCAACCCCCCCCGTGTGAGCACCAGCAGCACCAGCCCTTGGTAATTAGCAACATCTCCATCATTCCTAGCATCCCGGAGCTCCTGACACGGGAACTTCTCTGTCAGGAAGAAATCAGTGTCAGACCATTTATCTTAATGCTTCAGAGCAGCCAAGCAGCTCCTCCTCACCTACCTTTGGCAGCAAAGTTGTCACTCAGGGGGACCTGGGGACCCTCAGGAGGATGTGGGTGCACAGGAGGGTCTCTTTACCCACAACCAACTGAGATATGCTTCGTTTACAAAGCCCATAAAATGTACTGAGTATTTCTTCTCTCAAGAAGAAATTAGCACACAGCCACAGCACAGCAAATACCAGATCAAACCAGTAACTAACCACAGCAGGGATTTTTTAAGGCGAGCTATGGTAAAATCAGGGGTCCAGCAAAATGAAATGTGCACACAAATAAAGAACACAGAAAAAAAAATCAGTGAAATAAACACATTTTAAGGCATTCTTTATTACTCAATTAAAACTAAGATGGTTTTGCTCATTTCTGTGGTGCAGTCGTGGCTGACAACATCCAAATTCCCATCAATCAATAAGCAACACTTTTGCAGTGTGGCCCAAGTATTTGAGAGGAGGAAGGGGAGAAATGAACTTTTCCCTCAACTACAAAACGTTCTGTGACTTAACTGGGTGTGAACTGGAGCAGGGATGCTCCTGCCCTCGCTGCTCCTGCGATCTGGGATCCATGACCTGGAGCAGGAATGCTCCTGCTCTCACCGCTCCTGCGATTTGGGATCCATGACCTGGAGCAGGGATGCTCCTGCTCTCGCTGCTCCTGAGATTTGGGATCCATGACCGATGTCGCTCTCACAACCACTGACAGCTGCTTCTAGGATTTTAGCAAACTATCAGCCAGTGAGGGCTGTGCTGGGATTTACAGCTGAGGAATTTTCCCTTGGAAAAGTGCTGTTCTTATCAGGTTTTAGAGCCTGAGGTTGCCCTGACCAGGGCTGGGTGTGAGCTGCTCTGCCAGTACCAATGGCCTGACCTCCCTCCTGGAGGGAACCCCCAGCTCATCTTCCCTGCTGGGGTGTCTGCCCTGAGCCCAGATCTCTGTTCCAGCTGCTCATTAGGCACGAGTGAGCAGTGACCAGCAGCTCCATCCTGGTGGCCAGCCCTCACCCAGGCATGTCCCAGCCGGAGGAGTGACCCCTGGCAGGGCCCCAGCTGGGCTCAAAGCAGCACTGACAAGTCTGAACTCTTCCTGCCATCCCAAACACAATTAAGTCCTTTCAAGCTGGTCAGGAGCAGTGATTTAAGAGAAGAAGAGAAAAGTGGTTTTTCTCTTCCAGGGAGCCCTGTCTCATGTAATTTCAGTTGCCTGAAGAGGTCCAGTGCCTCATGCAAGTCCCATTTGCTTCACTAAATGCAGCCTATTGATTTTTTGCCAGTTTATTTTGCTCTGCGCTCTAAACTGGGAGAACACTGATGTTAAAAGCTCTGTGTCAACACCCAAGGAGCATTAAATGCAGAAAGAGAAGAGGAGAGAGGGAGAGCCAAGGAACCCAGAGGCCTCTGATGTGAACTATATAAATGTTAAACAAGTCCTTATCAGCCAGCTGAGCACACGATTCATTTCAATTACCCATTGTAATGTACAGATATTTAATAATCCTTTTGGAGGCTACATTTCTTGCTGCTCTTTGAGGTTTGATAGATGCCACAAATCTACCTTACAGGCACTGGTCCAGATTTTCAAGCGGGGGAGATTATCCTGCCTCTTGAATGAAGTTTTCTGCAGCACATCCACTGCTGTGCATTCATCAAGTGGATTATAACGAGCACGAGCTTTAATGGAGAAGAAATGAAGCCCTGGGTACTTCAGTCAGGAGAAGGGGCCCACAGGGTTAAAGGCAGAGGAACAGCCCTTGTTTGAACAGCACGCACTACCCAGCTTTGGGGTGATAAGCTTTTGTTTAACTTTTGCTAAACACGCTGGAATGAAGGAGGTGGATGGGCAAACACGAAGCATCACAAGGGACTTTCAGCCACCTCACCATTATTTATTATGGTTTTATCAGAAGATAATGCCAGAATATTTTGGGTGATACTGAAAAGATGAGGGGGAGCTGTGGCAGCAGCAGTTGGGCTGGGCTGGGGCTCCATCTCCTGCTTTCTCATGGAAGGACAGAGACCTGTGGAGAGAGAAACGACAGCTGAAATCACAGCTCTGCAGCAGCGACTCCTCGTGCAGCAGCTGCTGAGAGGCTGCCCTTATTCCAGACACAGCACAGGGACTTATCTGCCCTCTGACTTATCAGCAGCTCCAGGCTCACTCAGGAGCACGGTGGAGGAGGAGGTTTGGCTAACTAAGCTGCCTCTTGTGAAATAAGAAGGCAAAAACAGATCTAGGAAAATGAAAAAATTGGGCAGAAAAGAAGAACAGTGGATAAAGGAGACGGCAGGAACACAAACCTTGATATCCAAGTGCTGTTCCAGGGCTGGTCTGAGGGACAAGCACTGACCCACAGGATCACTGGGACCAGCGAAGGGGCAAGAGGACACTGCTCTGCCTGTCTGGGAAATCTTCCTAAACTAAAGCCAGTTCAGTCTGGTCTAGTGGAAGGTGTCCCTGCCCATGGCAGGGAGTAGAACTGGATGAGCTTCAAGGTCTTTCCCAACCCAAACCATCCTGGGATTCTGTGATTCTCTGTCTTTTGTGATGACTGACAGAGACAGCTCAGAGGGTGCTCGTAGATAAATGGTACTTTTCAAATGTTATGGCAAGACGTAAAATAACCATATTTCTTCTCACTCAACACATTTTCTGGAAGAAAAAAAACAACATTCACATGAATAGCAAGCTAGAAAACATATTCCTTCCTTTGCAACAGAATGTCTGCTGATAGTGAAAGAATATCCACGTTTATTTTTAGCCGTAAGACAATCTTCTTGAATATCTCTGTGCTTCTGTTTACGTGGGTACGTTAAATCTGTTTGGCAGTTGCACATATCTCAGAGGAGACGTTTCCTTGCCATGCTTGAGGAAAGACAAAAATATCATAGAGTGTGTGTAGAGAAAACCACGTCCTCCAAAACCCTCTCTGTTCTCTCTGCATGCAGAAACATCACAGGGTAAACAAATCCTGGTTAGGAAAGGAGCACATTTAAGCAGATCTGCCTGTGAGACGAGGGGGCCTGCGGGGCATTGGGCAGGGCATTGAGTTCCATCTCAGGACCTGAAGCATGTGCACAGTGGAATGTTTGCTGCAACCTTTATGGCAACATAAATCCAAACTATGTTGGGCAGTGAGGGCAGAGAGGTGTTTATGTAACCAAATTCATGGTTGCTCCGTTGTGTGATCTGTCCTCAACTATTATTATTATCATTTACCAAAAAGATACCAGTTTCAGCAAATGGAAGATCCGTTCTTATTTTGGGGCTGGGGGCGGATATTGTTTTTTCCAGAAATCCAAGATTTCCACGTTTGAAAAGATGTGGGCTTTCATGAGCAGCAAACCCACGGCGCTGGTGAAGAACAACGAGGAGGGGATCCAGCGGACGCTGACGGCCGATTACGCGCTGCTGATGGAGTCCACCACCATCGAGTACATCACCCAGAGGAACTGCAACCTCACCCAGATCGGGGGGCTCATCGACACCAAAGGCTACGGGATTGGGACACCCATGGGTAAGTGACAGCTCTGCAGGTACCCCATGGTTACCACAAACACAGCAGAGGTGGTTAAGATAATCCACTCCCAGCAGCAAATTTCCAAATATCAAACTTGGCGCTGTCTGCCTGCTGAAGAGAGGTCTGAGCTGCTCTGCTTAACACAGACACCTTCCCTGCTCGCTGGGATTTTTGTCCCACTTTCCCTCTGTGCATAATGGTGCTCCCACCCCCAGGGTCACCGTACAGGGACAAGATCACCATCGCCATCCTGCAGCTCCAGGAAGAGGACAAGCTCCACGTCATGAAGGAGAAGTGGTGGCGCGGGAACGGCTGCCCTGAGGATGAGAACAAGGAGGCCAGTGCTCTGGGCATCCAGAACATTGGAGGGATCTTCATAGTCCTGGCAGCAGGCCTGGTGCTGTCCGTCTTCGTGGCCATGGTGGAGTTCATCTACAAGCTGCGCAAAACAGCGGAGCATGAGCAGGTACTGATTCCTCTCATTCTCTGCACCCCCCTTAGCCCAGATGGGGAGGGGTTTGCTGACCCCAGAGACAGGCAGGGAGTGGGCAGAGGGATCCAGCCTGGCACCCCTCAAACACCATCCCCAGGGGCTCTCTGGTCTGTCCCTCTGATGGCCTCCACTCAGGGGAAAGTCACATCTGCTCTGATCAGGGTCATGTGCTGCTGCAGCAGCCAGGCCAGGACTCATTGGTAGGGTAGTTCAGAGCAAGCTCTAAATAAACCATTAAAATACAGACAGAAGTCCCAAGGAGGGGCCTTTCTCAGCTTCACATCCACTTGAAATCACCTTGCTGTGACTTTACTGCCTTCTCCCCACTCCCATTCAAAGAGGAACAAGTCAGGGCCCACCAGGAAGCCTCACACTCTCTTATCAACTCTGCCACACTCACAGACGCAGCCCATCAGTGGCTGATCAGTGTTCAGCAAACAACAGAACAGCTTTTATGTTCTTCCTCTTCCGTGGGTGTCCTGGTGCAGTAAGAGGAACGTGCATTTGTGTGCGTGACCAGGAATCAAAGCCAGCTGCCCCTGTGATGGACTAGATAGAGAAAGGAAAGCTGCCCAGTAGCAGGAGGGTCAGACCCGCCTGAGCCCCCCACGGGGATCACACAGCACCAGAGCTCCAGCAGCCGCCTCCAGCTCTGCCTTTGTGCAGGATGTAGCCTGTCAAAGGTACGGTCCTTGCCAAGGGAGAGGGGTCAGCCAGGTGCCCACACAGCCCTGTGGTCCAGCAGGGCGCAGCTGATGCCTGAGACAGCCCCAGCACTCGTGCTCACCCTCTGCTGAGCCCTTCCAGCCCCCCTGGGGGAGCAGAACATTGCAGCAGTAATGGAGCATTTCATCCCTGATGCCTTGGCGTGGCCGCCTAAAACAGAGGCTAGACAAGATTAAGAAAATAAAAGCAGGTATTTATTGAAGGCCTTCAATAGATGCACCTTGGGCAGTCAAAGCCTCTGAGAGGCTACGCCCAAGATGGACAATGGTCATGAGTTTTTCAGACAGAAATAAATTTGGTCCATTTACATATCAGGGGTTAATCCTCAAATTACAGCTGCAGGTAATGAAGTCATTTTACCCCAAGTTTGCTCCCCTCCAACTCCCTTTTGGTTTATACTTTTGGGGCCTGAGACAGTCAGGTGTCCTTGATCCCCAGGCCTAGAGAGGAATTGTTTTGTCCGAATAAAACGGGAGAACATCAGCTGACAGGCTATGGAGCTAAACACTAAAGAATCGCAGGGTTACAAATACATGAAAAAATATAAAAAGCTCAAATGCTAAGGCATGATCCCCACTGTCCCCAGCGCTCCTTCTGCAGCGCCGTGGCCGACGAGATCCGGCTGTCCCTCACCTGCCAGCGCCGGGTCAAGCACAAGCCCCAGCCCCCTGTGATGGTGAAGACGGATGCCGTGATCAACATGCACACCTTCAACGACCGACGGCTGCCCGGCAAGGACAACATGACCTGCAACACTGGATTGGCACCCGTGTTTCCCTAGGGAATGGCAGCAGGGGGGGTGGGAGGGAAGGAATTGCGGCAGACGAGGCTGGATGCGCCCTTAACTAGGGAAGAATGGATTAAAACACAAGGAAAAAAAAATAAGAAAAAAAAAAAAAGCCTGGTTTGTTCATTTCAAGAACAAGGCCTTTGCAAGCCAGCTGCAATCCATCACCGCAGAGGAGCCAGAACTTCCAAGCACGGACAGTAACGTGGGTCTTGGGGCTTTTTGCGTTGGTTTTGTTACTTTTCATTCCTTTTTTTTTTGTTTTAATGCTTCAGTCCTCCAGGCCTCATGGAGTCCAACCGCCACCCAGGAGTCTGATGTTTACACACTGAAAAACACGTGGAGGTGAAGCAGAATTGATCCAACCCCGAGCGGGTGAGGAGGAGCCCTGAGCGCGGCTCCATCAGCACGGCAATAAACAGGAACACTGGGACAGGTGTGAGCACCTGACCCACCCCAACACACACAGCACATTTTGGATACACTGTCCGGGACAGGGAGAGGCATCTGGGAAGCACCGGGATGGTGGAGGCTGTGCCTGCCCTCCGAGCAGCTCGCGGTGGCCCTCACCTCGCGGCTGTGCTGGCCGCAGCCACCCGGAGCGGGACAGCCACGTGGCAGCATGGTGGCACAAGGTGACACACGTCCCTCAGCAGATCCAGGGCAGCCGAAGGAAGGGGGGAGTCACCCTGAACGGACCCAAACTCCAGGACAGGGACGGCACAGCGTGGCATGCACAGGACCTTCCGCACCTCCGAGTGACACCACCCACACTCCCCGTGCCAAGCTCCAGCCCAAGCCCAGGGTGACACCACGGTGATCTCCAGGTCCTCAGCTCCGTCTCTGCTCTTCCTGCAAAGCTCAGTCTCTCCTGCAGAGAAGCAGGGGAAGCAACCAGGTTCACAGGCTCCAGCAGCAGCAGGAGCAGAGCTGCTTCCAAGAGCCAAAAGTACCGATTTCCATGAAATTCAGCAGCACTGAACCATAACTCCAGACTGGGAGGGGACCGTGGGCCTGGTTTAGGACTGAGTGCTCTCCAAGGACCTGAAAGATGAATCTCAGCCAGGGCTGACCTGGGAGGAGCAGAGCTGCCAGAGCCAAGCCTGGGGTCCCTCCTGCTCTGACCATGAACTGCCACCCCTCAGGCAGCCTCTCCATGGGATTTAAGCAAACACACGATAAATGTTTTTAGGAAATCTTCCATGAATTGTCTTCTTATTTTCAGGTTGCTTAACCCAGAAGGTTGGTCCTGCAGATGAATTTAGGCAGAATTACCAAAGACCCCTCTGCTGACCTAAGGTAACACTCGAGTAACATCCCTCAGCTCCATCCCTGCCAGGGGACCCGCAGGCCGCCAGTGGGACACAGAAAATAAAACAAATGGAAATTCCTCTGCCCACTGTCACCCAGAATGTCACACACGTGATGCAAAGGTGCTTAAAAGCTCTGATTTAAACACTGGTGGTGTAGAAAACAGCAACACCCTTCCCCTGCAGGGGTAAGAGGGACAGTGAGCTGCAGCAGGACCCCACCTGTGCCCACCTGTGTGGAGGGCAGGTGGGGCAGGGATGGAGCAGCCAATGCCCAAGCTCTGTGCCAGGGGTGCAGAGGGTGCTGAGGCCACTGAACTGACCATTGAACTGACCACTGGACTGACCCTGTTCGCCCTCCCGAGCTGCACGGCCATTCTGGAGAGTTCATCCTCGCCCAAAGGAACAAACCTGGCTGATTTTGGATTCTTCCCCACCTGCTCCTCTCCATGCTCAGTCGGGAAGGTTGTCTCAAGCTGAGCAGAATTAGCAAATCAGCTCAAGGGGAAAGAGCTGCTCCCCTGCCCCACCATGGAACACGGTCTCTCCTTATTTTGCTTTTTCCATGATGCAAAGGAACAGCAGAGTGACCCCAAACAAACCCAGGTGATTTGTCATATTTGACTCAAGTAAAAATATGCAAAGAATTTACATTCATTTTCACCTTTTCACAAAAAAAACATTAAAAATTAGGGATGAAAGCTGCCAATGCAATGGGCATCAGATTCTTGATAGTTTGCTGCCCAAATACCTTGAGCAGAGGACAGACTGAAGTGTGGGGCAGCTTCCCAAAGCTAATGACATGCTTTCTGTATTCCTTTGCAAATCCTTAGGCTTGCCAGAGTAGTAGATTTTATCTTTTCCTTGCAGATTTCTAAGCTTTTAAAAAAAGCAGAGATGAAAACAAAGCCTGAAACTGGCTTTAAATGTCCAGAGAGTAAAATAGCACAGAAATCAGCATTCGTTTTGCTTCTTGGCAGATTTTTTTAAAAATAAATAAATCTTGCTAATACGACAAACCCCATTTATTTATTGACACCCACCTGATCTGATTTTACTTCCAAATGTGATGGGTGAGCATCTGGAATTGCTGGTGTACTGCCAGCCAGATCAAAGCCTCCGCGTGAACCTTTTCCATCCATCCCTACACCCCTAAATTAGCCATGAACTGCAGCCAAATTTCTGAAACTACGTTATGGCTTTGTGTTGAAGTTTTGATCATTGGCAACCGATTTGATCATTGAAACACTTGATATTCAATAAGGGAACGTTCTGCAGCGCCCCAAAACAACGCAGAGGAGCTGCTGGGACCTCAGCCTGGCACAGACCCTTCCCCCTGGCCCCCGCTCACTGTGACCTGAGGGGACGTGGACGATCTCAGCCCTCAGCCTTCCTGCGGGACCCTGGAGAGCTCCCGGAGCCTCTCCCGTGCCTCCCGTGCGCTCCTGGTGCCGGAGCCCAAAGCCATGTGTGTGTTCATGCCAGAGGAGGAGCAGCCAATGCTTCCTGACTTGGGAAGGGACAGACCCGAGGGCAAAGCCTCAAAGCCTTCTGTGAGCGCGTCCGTGACCTGGTTGGGACTGGCGACAACTCACGTTCTGAAATCATCTGACTTCCAACACTGCTTAACTCGGTTCCCTCTTTCCCTTCGGCAGAGGGACTGGAAAACCACAGAGGAAATAGAGAAAAAGCAGGTTTGAGTTATTAAACTGTACCTAAACTGTTGTCACCTCGGCTCACCGTCCCCTCATCACTTGCTTTTTCCCTCCAACTCTCCCGTGAGGCAGAGCAGGGACAGCCAGGGGTGGATTTTCTGTTTGGAGTCAACCAACAGCACGTGCCAGGTCTGGTGTGGAGGGGACAGACCCACAGAGAGATGGAATATGCAAAGGGGAACCAGCTCCAGGTCTGGTGTGGAGGGGACAGACCCACAGAGAGATGGAATATGCAAAGGGGAACCAGCTCCAGCTCTGGGCACCCACTGCTGGGAGCAGGACTCGGCCAGGAGCTGGCACAGAGGCTCTCTGGGGAGGGCACAGCAAAGGGACATCGTGGATCCTGGTGGCTTCGCCCAGTGTTCACCCCAGTGACTGTGGGCTGTCCCCGGAGTGCTCGGGGCCGGCATAGCAGGAGCATCCCCAGGCCTTGGCATCACAAGCCCTCTGCTCTGTACCTTACTTTGACATGTTTCTCAAAAAAAAAAATAAAAAAGAAAAAGAAAAAAAAATACAAAACAAAACAGAAAAGAGTGGGAAAAAAGGAAAAAATAGTCTCCGTGACATTCAGGGGATTTTCCTTTGTGGACATGCAGAATTTCTATGAATATAGTTTTTTGTAAACATTTTGTAACAATTTTGGTTTCATAGTAACTGTGTTACTTGCTGATCATTCTAGGCTGATGTAAATACAATTTCCAAAAAATAAAAAAAAGAAAAAAAGAAAAAATTCTGATTATTTTCCTTTTTAAGACACTGTGATATATCAAAGTGCACAGTTTGCTGTATGAAGTAATATGGTTTTAAATTTTAAATAAATAATTTCTAGAAAATAATGGAGTTTATGCCTGTTTATACTCAACATCTCCCTTCCTTCTTGCTTAGATTTTGTTCCAAACTCACTCTGTTTAACAACATCCCAACTTTACCAGCCAGTGATGATAAAAGCAGTTCCCAAATGAACCCAAACACCTGGGAAAAGCTGTTGGTGCTGCTCACCAAGGGGGTTGTGGCACATTTGGGTCAGTGGTGATGGCCTCGAGCACAGCACATGGAGAGGAAGGGAAAGTCCCAATTTGTCCAGAGGGAGAGAAGAGACGATGAGGCTCAGACAGAGCAGCTCTCCCTGCCCTCACACACCTCCCACAGCTTGATATCAGACAGGTAATTAAGCCTGGATGTTCCATGAAGAGCCATCCACAGGAGCTCTGTCCCATCGTGGTTTGCCTGGAGGCTGCCTGAGCTTTTCATCACACAGAGGTGCCGGAGCCCGAGAGCCCCGACGAGGCTCAGCTTCATAAAAGCTCTGTTTGCCTCTTCCCTTCCGTGTAAGTCAAAATCTTATTAGCCCGATAAAAGCTGAGAGCACCCTAAAGGCCAACGTTTATTAGTCTAAATCTTTATGACTCTGCTTTATTATATCGAGGCAGGGAGGAAACGTCTGTGGTTTCCGGGATGGGAGCAGAGCGTGGTCGGAGCTGTGCCCTTCCTGCAGTGATAAAAGAAACCCCAAAAGTCGAGGCACAGCCCCGGGAGTGACTCTGGGCTTCAGTGGCACGGCCCACCCTGCACACTGAGAAATAAAGGCAATTCCTTCCCATTTTAATTATTTTAAGGGTCACCCTCAAAAATCTTTCACATGCGAGCCCTCAGAAAACCAAAGCTTTGACGCTGGCGCCAAGAGGGGATCGGCAGAGCCGAGCCCAGCCTCACTGAGCCCTGATCAATATGCAGAGAACACAGCAAAAATAAGGAGGAAAAAAGGTAAAAGCGACGGATGCCTTTGCAAAGCTGCTCCTCCATCGCTTAGAGCGAGAGACCTTCCCTGGGAACAAAATCCCTTCCCACGTGCCGAGGGAAGGGCTGCTCCCAGCTGCCGAGGACAGCGGGGGCAGGACGGGGCTGACCCTGCACGACAAAGCCCCGGCAGCGCCAGGAACGGCAGGAATTGTCAACACAAATCGTTATCAGCAATAACGCGAGGCAGCAATTAACCTTGTCAGTCAGCAGCTCACCCTTTACTGGCTGTGACCCACCGCCTCGGAGCTGCCAATCACCTCCCGATGAATAATGAATGAGACAACAGATTTCACTCATAAAACAGCAGCTCGGCTCCCTTTAAGCAGCAATTAATCCCTCTGGGCAAAATATGGGGAAAACAGGGAAATGGTGAGAGGCGTCTGCCCACCCTCCCACCTCCCAGTCCCAGCCAGGCACCTTCAGACGTTTTAGATTTTCAGCTCAGCAGAGAACAGAATTTTTGACCTGGATTTCTTCCAACGAAATCCCATTTCAAAGCAGTAATTGTACATCTGTGAGCAGGTGTTTTCCTGACCCTGGGTGTCACTGCTCCAATCCATCCCTGTGCCCTCTTGCAGGGACAGGTGGCCGACATGGGCCACCGTGACCACACCATGACTCTTGCTCTCGATGAACACCAACTCCAGCCAAAATCTCTGCCACTCAGGGAGGACTCAGGCAAGTTTGGACCTGAATGTTGTCGCAGGTAAAACACACCTTATTTCCTTAATGATTTCCTTAATGGAAATTTGGGGATGGAACAGCAGGGAATGGAGGCCACAGGAAATCCATTCTGTCCTCTGGTGCCTGCCAGAGTGGGTTGGGCAGGACAGTCCCTGCATGGTACAAAAATTGTGTTTGCATCACTATTACAAGCCCCAAACAACCATGGAAACGGGGAGCAGCATATAATAACTCATTTAATAACAATGTTGTTCATCCAGCATCAGGAGCCTTTCGGGATCTTCCTGAAATTTTCACAAGTGGCATTTTCTCATCCCAGCCCAGCTTACTGAGCATGACCCAGGTTGATCCCAGCTCATGCCACCTCCAGCTCCAGCTCCACAGATGACAAATGGAAGTGACTTTGCAGCACAACCAGGAGCTGTGCAGCCTCCTCCAGAAACCCCTCCATTATTCCCCCTTGCAGGAGGAACAGAATGGGGCAGGGTGGGCTGGGCCCTGCAGAACCAGGGGGTGATGCCAGTGAGAAGTGGAGCCCAGCAGAAAGCTGAACAGCACAAAAAGAAACCTGCCCTGAGCCTCCAGACACACAGCCTGGATTTGAACTGGTTTGTGACATTTGGAAGAATTTGGTGACATTTCCCTTCAAGAACTTCTCTGCTACTCCTGCATTTTCTGATATTTTCCACCAGTAACTGAAATATCCGACCAACCACAGGACTGGAGTTGTGCAGTAACTGGAAAAAACAGAGCCTCTGGCTTAGAGAGCTGTGTTCAGGTAAAAAGGGAAAGAAACAAAGCAGAAAACACCAAAAAGCTGAAAAGATTACCTACCCAGAGGGGCAAGGAGAGGGGGGAGAGCAGGAGCCTGATCCATCAGCTCAGGGCTGCACTGGGACCATCCCGGGGATGGAGCTGCCCTGGGTGACAGGGACAGGCTGGGACAGGCTGGGAAAGGCTGGGACAGGCTCTCCGTGGGCTCTGCACACCCCAGGAGCTGCTCCTCTGCCGGAGCTGCAGACACGTGGCCCCGGCTTTCCTTGGGAACTCCAGGAATTAGGAACATTAAAACCACTAAAAGCGTGTCATCCCATCCCAAACCAAGAACCGCCTTCCTGCCATAGCCCCAAGCACTGCTCGTGGGGAGCTGGGGCGCAGCAGAGCAGCAGGGATGGGTGAGGACCAGAGCAGGAGCAGCCCCTGGTGCTGGAGGGAGCAGCTCAGCCGGAGGTGTGGGTGCTCAGGGACATTTCAGAGCTGAGAGCCCCGAGCAATCCGCAGGGGCAGGCGAGGTGCTGACACCTTTTATTTTAAGTAGTATCGATGGTGCTGTTTAGCACACTCTGAGCACGCTGAAAGCATCAGCTTGGTAAACAAGAACTCTTTTGGCAGCGGCGAGGTGACATATGGGCTCTGGGTATAATGTGCCTTGAAATGGTTGTCGTAAATTAGAGAAGTGGCTGTGACACAGGTGACACCCCGGAGCACTGAGACTGCACGGGCTCAGGGGAGGAGCGGCTCTGGAGAGGTTTCTTTTCATGGGCTTGAAAGGGAGGCAGGAGGAACCAGAGCAAAGCCCCCAGCAGAAGGGAAAAGGGCACCATTAGAGGAGGGAAGGGGGCACACAGCAGAGCACAGGGGTGGAGAATCACTGCAGAAAAGACCAAAACGTGCTGCAGAAACATTGCAGGCACACAGACCATTCCAGTCACTCAGGCTTTTTACCCTTCAGCACGAGTTGTCTTATTTTCATCCTCCCCTGCTGCCCTGAATCTCTCTCCCTGTTCTCCATGCACGCTGTGTGCTCACATAATGGCTTTTTTTTCCCATTAATGTGTTTATCTTGCTCCCTGTGCTTTGTTGGATGCACCAATTCGCTGCTTCTTTATAGCAAAGTGTCTGCAGCACCTCAGGAGCCAGTTTTGCTCGGGGAAGTCGAGGCTGGCACTCACACTGTGTCACTGCAGGGTCATGAACCACAGAAATTGGCACCATTTTTACAATTCCCACAGGACAGCACAAGGAATGGTAATTGCCAGCACCCCAGGGCCTACAGCTCACACCATCCCACCTCTGGAAGGTTGACCTGCCTGGGAGCACTCACCTGTCCCCTCTCAGGACCTGAAAAACGCAAGCCCTGAGCCAGGAAAAAGCCAAATAAAAGTTTTCCCTTGGAGATGTTGTGGGAAAGGAATGAGTTCCATTTCAAGTGTTTCAGGAATCTTTCTCTCCCTTTCTGTGGCCTTGCTAAAACAGCTCAGAGAGACATAATTGAAGTGTTTAAGGAGCATCTGTCATTATTAAAACAAAGTTGCTCTGCAATTTTACAATTTCACTGCAGTTTCATTATCTCATGCAAATGAGCTGCTCTTCCCCTCTGTGGCGGGGCTGGAGGGAGAGGAGCCCCAGCGAGGGAATTTATTACCAGTTCTCACTCTTGAGATTATCAATTGCAAATGAAGGAGCATAAATACATCTTCTTTAGCTGCTTATGCCACATTAAGGAACGTGCTCCAAGCTAATGGCTTTGCCACTCCTGTCTCCTCAGCCAGGAGCAGAGCTGGGGACACACAGGACTCCTTTGGTTCTCAGCAGCATCAGAGGGGCTGCAGGAACTGGAGTAGCTCAGCAGGTTGTTCCTACAACACCAATCCCAGTCCACCCTGCAGATCACACAGCTACAATAGGTGATACAATTGGGAGAGTTTGTGTTTTTGGCAGGAATTCTGGTCCCCTGGTGATCAGCAGCATAACCACCCCTCCAGCCCTGCTCACACTGCAGGTTTCACAGCCTGTCCATACACACACATCTCATTTCCAGCTTCCCTTGCTGTACCAGTGCTTCCATGGCACAGAACTCTACCCCAAAACCTCCCTGAAGCTGTCCCTGGATGGGGAGAGATCCCAAGCCCAGGGAGCAAGCCTGTGGGGAGCTCCTGTGGCTGAGACAGAGAGACCCTGCTGCCCTCCTGGCTGGGATCCAGCGTGAGGATCTCTGTGTCCTTGGGGCTGGCAGAGCCCAGCAGCTCCAGCCCAGGCTCCTCAGACACCTGAGTCCCAGGGACCATCACCCATCCTGCTGCAGGGCTGAGCAGCCCTGGGGAAGCTGGAGCAAAGAGGTGTGGCTGCTGCAGGCTTTGCCCCACACGGAGCTGCCCACGAGCACCAATCCCCCAATTTATGGAGCCTTCCCCAGCACCAGGACTGGGCTCAGGCTCAGCCACCACCTGCACTCCCACCTACACACCACAGCCACTGCCTGGCACCCATCTCCCCAGCCTCACCCCAGAGAACCAGGTTGGGGACACCCTCTGAGGTGCTTCACAAGCCATCACAGGAGCTCCTGCTCCTGCCAGCACAGCTCTGGCAGTGCCTGGCTCCAGCAATCCCCACGGAACAGCAGCAAAGAGACAATGACTGAGTGGCCTGGCACTGAAACACTGTCACCAGTGGGTGCTTGGCCAGGCTGCCACTGCCCAGGGCCCACAGGCACCAAGGGGGTGCCAGGCTGTCCTTGTCCCCAGCATGGTTGGGGGGTCCCTCCACATGCACAGGTCCCCACCAATGCTGGAATTACATTTCCTTCAGAGCGTTTCTATCAGAGAGAATAGAACAGTGGCTGATCCCGTGCAATCCAAAGCTGGCAGCCTGCACACAGCCATCCATCAGGAGTGGGTAATTGATGCTATCAAGGGCCAGTTTATTCCAATCCATGCAGCACTCGGCATTCACTGCAGCCCCGTCCCCTGCCAGGGGGTGAGAAAACCTTATTATCCACACAAACCCCTAATTCCAACAAATTCGATTACCCAGGCAAATGGAAATAACGCAAACAAAACCGTCTGAGGCTCTGAGGGCTGAATCGCTTCTTTGTGGGCTCAGTTGTTTATTTCCAGGAGGATTTACAGCACAGGGTGGTCTGGGTTAGGGGCAGTTTGGACAGAGCAGCCTCTGGCACCTGCTCACCCAAACACAAACCCTCATTATCCTAAAGCCTGAGCTCCAAATGCTCCTCAGAGGACCCAGCCCTTCCAGACTGGCTGCACGAGAGGCTTTTCCTCTCACTCGCATCTCCTCCAGCTCAGCTGCAAAGACAGGGCTGCTCTTTGGGTCTGAGGGCTCCAGCTGGGACCTAAAGAACTATTAAAATGGTCATGAATGTTAAATATGAGATTTGGAAACCTTTTGAGTTTATTCTTACTCCTCTGAGGCTTTTTTCCCCAGGAGATGCTGATCTCTAGAAAGGCCCTGTAAACAAGTGCAATGCTGAATGTTTTCTATCACGGTGTGATTGAGGTGGATGCTGCAGAACAGCCTCAGAAAATAAAGCTGGAATTTTTATTCCCCTGCAAGTCAGGGTCTAATGAGGCAGTCTGGACCAGCTCACCAATGGACACAGGCCAGGTGACTTCTGTAGACAAGGACAAGAACTGAAATTTCAATTTTCACACCCAAGCAAGCAGTCAGGGCACTCCTATGAATTGAGCTCCCGAGCAAGGATGATGGATGAAGTAAACAACAGGGCTGTGTGGAAAGGGCAATGTTCTTGCTTGGGGGGGAATCACTTTCATTACAAACCCTCCAAAGAAAATTTAAAAACAATCTCAAATTGTTTAGATTTTCTCCAAATGTAGTAGTGAGAGGAATGCCACTTTCCCTGGCGGGGCTGCAGGGACACACAGACCCACAGCTCAGCATCTCAACACCATCTCCTATCCCAAAAACACACAGATCCCACAGAAAACCGTGGAACAGCATTCCTGCCATCCAGCCAGGGCTCAGCACACTGCCTCTGCCCTCTGGCTTTCCCTGCACTCTCCAGTTCCATCTCCCCAGGCTCCCTGTCTGAGCTCCTGCAGCCCCAGCCATCAATCCCAGCTCCCAGCCTTTAAGCAGCATCATCTGGAAATGCCCAGTTTATGTTCCACTCTGGGATATGTTCAAAGTCCCTCCTGGGCCAGTGGCAGTGCTCTAATGAGCCCATCAATAAACCAGAGCAGCTGCTCTGAAAGAATTCAGCTGTTCCAAGATGGAAAAGTCCATTAAGTTTATTGCATGAAATGCTGGATGGGGTTTAGACAGGGGATCACTGCCAGGTTCTATAAACTCCCAAAGACCTGCCAAATGAAGGGAGTGGAGGCAGGACAGGGAGTTTCAAACCATCATTACCCCCAGGGGGAAGGGAACGTCCATTTATCTCCAGTTGCTACCAAGAATCAACAAGTTGGATGAGATTTTTGGACCCAGTGCTGCTGTTCTTTGGCTGGGTTAGAAGAATTTTGAGGGGAGAAGGGCTGGAGTAAAGATTTCTTAAAAGGTCTCCTGTGATGGCAAAGGGACCTCAGAGAGCAGCCTCACAGGGACCATGGCTCTGAAAGTGTCCAGGGGAAAATGTGGAAATTGGACTTAATTTGCCATAAGACGTGAAAATACATGAAATAAAGCAGGACCAGAAAACCAACATTCTGTTCCCTCGTACCACAGGGATGTCAATTAATTACTGACTGCTTTGGTAACTGGGAAGTTTGAAATGTGATGATTTAACAAGCCACACAAAAGGCTTAAATGTTCTCAAGGCGTCCATGAGGGAAAGTTCTACTTCATCTGCTCATAAACACGAGAAACCATACAGAGGATTAATTAGCAGCAATTAGCAATTAATGAGTTCCTCTGTTGATGCTCCAGGAAAGGAACACGTGCGTTTAAAGGATCTCAGCCCATGGCTGGGTTGGGGTGGAGCAGCTCAAACCACTGTCCCAGGAATGATTCCTGTGATGTGCAGCAATGCCTCAATCCTTCAGGAGAGCAGTGAGCAGGAGACACTCTGAGAGATGCTCCATAAATAAAAAACAACAGGGAAACCCAGTGGGAAAGCTGATGCACATTCCAAGCCCAGAGATGATCCAGCAGTGGGGAGCACCCAGACACCTCAAAAATGGATCTGGCCTGGGGCAGGAGCCCAGCATGCCCTGGACAATGCTCACACCTCCCCAGCCTCACCAGGACACAGGTGGCAATTCCTAGAGAGCACCTGCTCCCTGAAATGTGGCATCACAGGGAACAGGCAGCAGTGAGCCAGGAGAGCACCTGGGGCAAGTAAGAGGAGGAGGAGGAACAGGGTAAAAAGGAGGAGAGTGAGGAGGAGATTGTTCCAGCCACTGAGGAACATCATCCATCTGCAGGAACAGAGGAGCAGGAGGTGCTGCAAGGATCCAAGGCAAGGCAGCTGCAGGGAGGTACCCGAGCACAAGACTCAGCTGCCCCAGCATGAAGGCATAAAGGCAGGAATAAAGGAAAAAAAACTTTAAAAGCCTCAAAGAAGTTCTGTTTTTAGAAAGAAGAAGTTGAGCACTCTCCCCTGGAGCTGCTTTTGGAGCTGCCTGCCTGGCAATGCTGGTGGCTGGGCACTCAGACCACCGAGTGTTTCAGCCCCAGAACAGCCCTTCCTGTGCTGGGAAACTCTGCTCTGGCAGCTCCAGCACCACTGCAGGAAGGAGCCAGGCATTTCCAGCAATTACTTTTTATAACTAGCGAGATTCATCCGTGGGGTAAAGATTCCCATCAAAACTAATAAATAAAAATCAAGCCTACATCTTATCAAAAAATCCTTTTCTTTCCTCTCTGGGCCTGTAAATTCCCACAAAGCCAAGAAAAGAGAGAGCAGTTTTTAAATGCTGCTGTGGCAATAAAATCCTGATCTCTCGCAAATGGAATTCGGAACACACAACGTGGGGCTATACATTATCCTGCCCGAAAACTCCCTCAGGGGAAATGAGGTTATCAAAATTTGGAGAACCTAATGCAAACGCTGATCCTTCTCCAGTGCAAATGAACACCCAGGCAGGTATTGGAATGGTGTTTTCCTCTGCTGAAAGGAGGTTGGTTGGAATTTGAACTTGCTGAAATAGCCCCATCGCCTCTGATTTTTCATTCCTGCTGCAGGTGCTCCCCAGCACTCAGCATTTATTTATGGAAAGGTTCTTTCCGTGCCGTGCTGCCCTTCCCATTACAATACAAATTACTGCAGAGTTCACGGGCAAGGTTCACAGGAACACTCGAGTTAAATTTGAAAATAATTCATAATGCTGCAGGGGATTGGGAAGGATAATCCAGATCCTGGAGACTTGCAAATGAAATTCCCTCTCAAGGGGGATGTGTTTTCAGGAGTGTGGTGGGGAGGGCGTGGGGACGCCCTGGATCCAAATCCAGTGGAGGATGAGCTGGAATTGCAAGGGCAGGATGATCTCAAGAATCCCAGAATCCCAGAATCACTGGGTTGGAGGAGACTTTTGAGATCATGGAGTCCAACCCATGCCCCAACACCTCCACTAAACCCTGGCATCGAGTGCCACATCCAAGCTTTTTTTAAACCCATCCAGGGATGGTGACTCCACCACCTCCCCAGGCAGACAATTCCAGTATTTAACCACTCTTTCAGTAAAAAACTTTTTCCTGATATCCAACCTAAACTTCCCTTAAGCCACAACCAGTCCAGGCAACCCTGCAAAGTAACAACTTCATAGATTTTAGAATTAGAATTTAGAATTATGCTTCTTCTGCAAGTTTTTATCCGGTTTCCCACTGGAGGCTGACCTTGGTCTGACCAGAGTCTCTCCAGAGGACACCCAAGGTACCATCACTCCTGACCCTCCTCATTTCCATGTCTCCAGTGTCTGCCTGAACCACATCAGGACTGTCCTTACCCAGCTGTATTTTCAATTAGGATCTGTTTTGCTTCTCCCTGCTCAGACGCCTGCTGGAAATGCCATGTCTCTCCCCGGGGTGCCACAGCAGACTGACACAGAGCTGGAGTGTTTATTTTCATCAGCCGAGACACGATTTCACCACGTTCAGCAAGAGGGAACTCGGAGAAGCACAACGGAATGGGCAGAACCCGAGCTGTAATTCGAGAAGGAGGGTTTTTTTCACCTCCCCACCCAGCCAGGAGCACTCAGGTTTTGCTGGCAGGGGCTGCTGGATTTGCACTAAATCACTCAGAACCTCTGTGAGCTCTGCCTTGTGCAAAGGGAAAGACACTGCGATCAGAGGTTATTCTCAGATAATTGTCATGGAAATCCTCAGTTATAAGACACTCGAATGATTTTTTTCTTTTTCCACTAAAAAAATGCTGAGGAGAAAACTTGAGAATGCTGGAAACACTAGAAAAATGAGAAAGAATGGAAAATACTTATCAAAGGAAATTATTAAATCTTCATGTTCTGCAGCAAAAGGAGACCCAAGAATTGTCTGATGTGACATTTCTAGACTGAAACATTATCAGGATGTTTCCCAAGCTCACAGACTGATTTCAGTATTAAACCTGACTGGATTTAATCAGAGAAAATTGAGACTTGCCCATAAATGGGTTCCCTGAAAGCAAAGGGGTTCAGCAACTCCTCCACCCCTGGGAATTATTACAATTATTTTGTAGATTGACTTGTCAACACTTTGTAACTCAACCAAAAACACGGAGAGTATTTACACGGCTTCCCTTCCCCAGAACCTCGTGAAAGAGGTTTTATAGACATACTAAATATCTGCTTTAAATTATTATGAAGTGCAGTAAAGCACCATAAAACCATCAGTCACCAGCGGGAAATGAACTAAATTAAAGCTGGTTACGATTTACAGTCCAAGATCCTGTCCAGCTGTTTAGGGTTTGTTGTATCCCAAAATTAACTGTGGAGGAAAGCCAAATTTCAGGTGTAAGAGAAGGAATATCAAGAGTAGCAATTTCTTGAGCCACAGAAACAGCACAAGGGAGTCCCCATGATAGTGCCAGGGGAAAAATATGCAGATGAGGGAGGGTTTTAAGGATCCTGGTTAAAAGCCAGTCCATTCCTAAACCTTTTCTGAATTTATTTTAGCCAGGAAACATACACAGATTTTTTTAGGAGCCTCATGAAAACGCTCATGATAATCTGTGTTCCAGGAGAAATTAATAGCAAATCACATTTGTCAGGTTTTACTTCTTCTTGTTCACAATTAACGAGGCCTCGTGTTAGCCCTAAAATGTGGAATGATTTCTTCTGAGATCTCATGAGACACATGAGACTTTTGGAATATCAATCCAATTCATGCCTTCCTGAGACTTTAAATTAATCACACTGATTACAGCTTTATTTACCCACCAAGGCCTGCTTAGTCCCTCCTTTGTTGCTGTAAAAAAGCTTGTTACTCTCTTTAATTGAGCTGCTTTAGTAAACCACGAGCATTCACACTAATTATTTTCCTTGATGAGAGTGGAGCTCCTAATTACTAAAGCTCCCCGAAATCTGTCATCTGACAAGGAACATTACAGTGGCACGTGGGACAGTTCTGGGGTAGGAGACACCGAGCAGATGGTGGAGAAGGCAACGAGGAGCCAGCCCAGAGCCACGTGGAGCCAGGAACAAGAATTCCACCAAACCCTGCCTTTCCACAATACACAAATGGGAATGTTGCTTTATTTATAGTCTTCAAATGAGAGATTCATTTGATCAAGCGTTTCATGTACGTCGGAATTGTTTAATCGCTCGCGTTGCTTTGTTGAAGACATTCGCCTTTTAAATTTAAATTTAGAGTGAAAACTTTTTCAATTAATGTTTTTTTTTTAATTTCAGTGAGATACTTTTAAGCTAATTTCTCTTGATCCGGTTCTAATGCAGCGTTGAAATAAAAATGAGAAATATTTGTTTTAACTAGCAGTGCCATTTGGTCAAAAAGCCTGGGTTGTCATTTGGGCTAGAAAGAAGAGGTTTCAGTGGAACATTCCAAGTGGACGTGGAATTAAAACACAGTTAAAAACAGTTTTTAAGTTCAACCAGTAAAATAGAAACACTTATTTGCACAAAAATAATTGTATTAAAAACCGAATAAACAGGAATCTGTTTCCTGTTGGACATCCCACAGCTCAGGAAGGAGGTGGTGGACAGACAGAAGGACAGCAGGACGAAGCCTGGGCATGGAACTCTCATCAATCTGGAGGCACAAAAAAACTCCCCAGTTATTTGCAAATCAAACCAGTAACAATTCAATCCAGGGAGCAGAGGGGAGGAGCACTGGGGCCTGAAATGACAGCAGGGCAGGAGTCAGGAGCTCTGGGATCTCCTGGATTTCTCATCCAGGTGCAGACTCAACCCAGTCTTGTTTAACTCAGAGCAGGCAAGTTCCCAGTTTGCAGCAGCTCCGGCGCACTCTCAGGAGCTATGAATACATTGTACTTGCTTGTTCACATTATTCCTGTGTTTATTCTTCTTCCTGGCAGTTACACGAGTTTTGGGTCAGTCAGAGTGCTGTAAGTGCTTGGTGAATGGGATAAAGCAGCTTCTGTCGCGAGTCACACGAATAAAACACCAATATCTCATCTTTAGCTGAGCACATTACCCAGGTCTCTTGCAGAATGGATCTGCTAACCAGATTAGATGCCATTTGAAATCTCTGGAGAGCACTCCTAAATACATTACAGGATTTGCATAACAACAGCCAGTTTAAGCAGCACACAGAAGGAACAGATGATGATCCACAAAACAAATCTGCATGTCTGAAAACTCCCTGCTCGCTGGTATTCATCCTGCACAGCATCCCAGCAAGCCAACAGCATCCTCTGACTCCATCTCAGTGGCGCAACAATAATCTTAAATAATGTCTCTTCTGGATTACTCAGCAGGGATGGGAGCCCACACCTCCTCTGCACAGCCCAGGCTGGCACCACGGGTGTGTGCAGTGCTTGGTGGTGGACAAGGAGGGGGGATCCAGCAGCCCTGTGTTGGTGGAGAGGGCAGGGGTGCAGACAACAGCAGAGCCACACAGCTGGTGGGTGACTCTGAAGAGCTGGTGCTGCTGCCTTCTTCCCAACCTGGAAATTAAACTTGAGATAATTTTAGGAAGGAGATATTTATTTTGAAGACCTTCAGGACAGTTATGGGAAGATGTCCACAAAAGCCCAGCCCCTCCAGGGGTGAGTACATATTTGTAGCTTGTAGGAAATTAGCATAATTGATAAAAAGCACCAATTAGGAGGACAAGTGGTGATTCAATTCCCCCCACCCAGGTCAAGCCCCTTCTCTGGAGTCCCACCCTCAGCATTGGCTGTATTTTGTTCATGAAAATGTATCTCAAAGAGTTGTTCTTGGCCTTGGTTCCCAGGAAGAACCAAGATAGGACAGGGGCCTGGAGCTCTGGAATTTGTTTTGTCTTTCTGCCGAGGGAAAGGCCATGGAAAAGTACTGGGAAAACTAGTCACTAATTCAATAAGCTACAGAGCAACAAATACATGTGCTAAGAATACAGAGAACACACAAAAGGAAAAAAGGCAAAACCCAAACAGCATCAATGCCTTTGGATGATCCTAGGACAGCTGACATGGTCAGGCTGTGACAGACTGGACACTCAGGAGGAACTCATCATGCCCTGTGCAAGAGATGCAGGGATGTGTCAGGGTTTTCACCAGCTCTGGTCCATTCTGCATCTTCCCTCAGTGTTGGATGTTCTATGGAATGTTCATTTTGTTGGTTCAGAGGAAGCAGTGACCCCCTGACAGTCACTTAAATAAACTTTATGTTGGTTCTGGAGGCACACCCTGAGCTGCCATGAGTGCTGTGCCATGGACAAGTGCCAGGGTGCAGGAGCAGCTCCCAGCACAGAGCAGAGGGTGAGCAGCAGAGCTGGGCACAGGCACAGCTGGAAAATGTGTGGAGAAACAGGGGTCAGGCATGAGACAGTGGAGAGGGGCTCCAGAGCAGCTGCACGGGTGTGCCAGGCTGAGAACGAGCAGAATTTGAACAAAGTGCCCCAGATTTTATCTGACTATCGCTGGGTTCCACAAACACTACAATTATCTCCTCATCCTGAGGTACAGCCTTCTTTTCAAGGATAATCCTACTGGAAAAGACAGTTTCACTGTGACAAATGACCATTCGCATGCAATTACACATCTGCCCCCTTCCAGATGTGGCTGGGAAATGACACACTCAGCTCAGGGACACAGCTGGGTGCCACCTCCATCCCCACGTCCTCCAGGACTAACGAGGGCTGCGAAGAGTGAGGCTTTGATAGCTCAGCACATCCCACAAAGAGGCTCAGGTCGTGCCTGCAGCCGGGAACATTTAAATGAGACGAATCCCGTTTCAGAACACGGCTGCCTAAGTGGAGAGTCGCTATTTTGGGTAGACCCAGAGGAGTCCCTGGTGTATTGAGAGCTTTCAGAGGGCTGTGGTGATGGGCAGTTCTAACGAAGCCTCAGCTGCAGAGCTCTTTTCACAGATGTTTCAGCAGCACAGAGAGCTGCAGGCTCCGCATCAGGACCTTCTGATGGATCCAGGCCCAATTATGTGCCAAATGTTCTTCAGCTTTCCTCTGACCAGCGCTAATGGACCCACTTAGAGCTCCACATAAAAACTGGTCAGCGTTAAATTGGAAAAAAACACCTCTCGGTGCATTCACGGGTGGGGGCTGGGCTGGGCTGGAACAGCAGAGGGACAAAAGGAGCATCAGGACTCGGCTGGATTGGCAGAGCACAAAGGAATGAAATGTGAGAACACTGCAAAAGCCACACTTGAAGTGACTATCAAACCGTGTTTACCAGGAAAACTGCGCGAGGGCTCTGGAACGCCCTTCCCCAACAAGCACCCACGCAGCGCTGCGGGCGAACAAAGCGGAGACAGAAAACAGATGGAGAAATCAGCAATGAAAGGGAACGCTTCCATCTCCCCTCCCAGCCCGAATAAGCACGTACAGGGACACGGCTCTTTGTGCCAGGCAGCCCGAACCGAAGCGAACGCCTGCTATGGTGCTCTCTGTGGTTATTCTAACACTGCCTCGGGCTAGAACAGCCAGCAGAGTTGTTGGATGGCGTGGGATGCATTCGCAGCCCGCTGCGGGAAGGTTCCTGCTGGCAGCTTGGATCTTGCTGCTCGCAGGTATTTGTGCTCGTGTCCAAAATTGGCTGGAAAACACCGCATCCTCCCACACATCACGGGCCAGAGAGCACGCACCTGGCTGAATCTGTGTTTCCCTTTCTCTGGATTTTGTTCGGGATCTTCTTGGTGAATGTTTTGTTCGGTTCTGATTTTACACAGGCTGGGTCGTTGTCTTCTGTTCCACCTGAAAGGAATGGGGAACTTGTCTTTACAAACAAACTGTGGGTCTTGCCAGTAGATAGCTAACACTGAGAGATAAAAGAAACAATGGGGAGCGTTCCACTGATTGATGAATGGAGAGAGATTTGCATTTACAAAGGTCTGCTGATAAATAAAACTGAATATTGGAAGATGAAAAGAACCATAAATTCCGTAAGGAATTCCACTGAGTGACACAAGGGAAGGACAAAAGAGGGTGGGAATTATACATTAGAGGGGGGTCTTAGGCGTTCTGGGAAGCCTGCACCTCTCAAACACCTCAGCCAAAGGGGAAAGAGAGAAGGGCCTGCAGTCGGGAAATTAGAATAAAAGAGAGGCTGCGTCCTCCAAAATTTGAGAGACCCCATGGGAAAAGCCCCATGGCCTCTCCCTTTATTCAAATAAAGTCACAGGACTCCTCTGTCTCCTTTCTGGACACAAACCTCTGGTGTTTGTGGATTAATTTCCTCACACACCTCTGTTTGTCCCCTCACCTGGGCACGAGGGCTCTGCCATTCCCTTTCTGGTGCTGCACTTCTCTGCATCCAACCCTCCGCTCTTGCACAACGTCCTGGAGTTTCAGATTTCCCTGTTTGCCTCCTCATTCACACGACTGGAACAGTTCCACGACAGCATGTCAAACTCTACTCTCATCAGGATTTTGTGCACGTTGTTCCTCTAGTGCCGGGCCCAAAGGGGCCGAGTCTGTACCAGCCCCTGCAGGAGCTGTGATGGTGAGGAAAGAGGCTGCTGAAGAGAAAGTGCTCGTTCTGACAGTGCTTTAGACAACTGCCTCCTGCCAAATAATCCCACGTTGTTTTCCTGAAGTGCTTTTAAAACTGAAATAGCATTGAGTTAGAAAGCTCACAAATGGTATTTGAGACGTAAGGGGATGGAAATTAGCAGCTGATACGAATTTCCTGCGAGAGGTTCACAGAATCAGGTTTGACAGAACTTCTAATTCGTAAGATAAGTGTGTTCATGAACATTTCAGCTGCCAGGTCATGTCACAGCAGAGAAATTGGAATGCAGCAGGGTTTGAAACGAGCCAACTTTTGTTCAGGAGTCGGGGCAAGTGCAATAAGCAGCCAGAGCTGAGTGAATAATGAATCATTTACTCGGGAACTGTCAGTTCGCTTTCTTCTCCAAATTATCCTGGCTTCCTCCAGTTTATTCCTTACCAACATAATGTGTGTGATGAAGTACCAGCTGTAATTCACTGGAGAGCAGTCCCCTGACATCACAAACAGCTGCAGTTGGGTCCAGAGGCCATGAGATCCATCATGTCCCTGGCTGAATGAACACAACCTCGTGGCCCTTGGTTTCAAGCCCAGGAATTGTCCTCTGCTCTGGGTGAGACAAGGATCTCACTCTTTGGACCCCTCATCACATCTCTGGAGCCCAAATCCCAGGGGGCAGGGGGAGCAGAGGAACCCAGTGAGTCATCTCCTAAAAATGCCAATTCACCACACATGGGAGTCCCAGAGTCCCAGAATCACTGAGGTTGGGAAAGACCTCCAGGATCACTGAGTCCAACCTGTGCCTGATGCCCACCTTGTCACTCAGACACAGCACTGAGGGCCATGCCCAGCTGTTCCTTGGACACCTCCAGGGATGGGGACTCCAAACCTCCCTGGGCAGCCCCTTCCAATGCCTGAGCACCCTTTTCGAAATGCTGGTGGGACAGGGAGCCTCTCAGAGGAAGGGATCTCCCAGTAACAGCCTTGGGCCAGCACTCAGCCACAGCTTGGGGCCCGGAGGGGCTGAGCCATGGCAGCTGACCTGCCATTAGCAGCAAAAGCTGTCTCCCACCACTGCTGCTGTACCTGAGGTGCTCACTGATCTGATCACTTTATTATCTCCGGGTGCCCTACGAGTGCAATGTAGAATTCCACCCCACGTATTTATAGCTGGCTAATCACAGCTTAATTACCAAGGCTCAGCAGGCTCTTGTATGAACACCGAGGCTGAGGCAGTTCCACCAGGAAACTTTTTATGAGATAAGCAGAAGCATCAAATTATTCAAGATGTGTGAGAAAAACCTATTTAGTGTTAATTGGGACAATTACCTTTTTTCCATAATTTGCATGTGTCCTGAATATTAAAACCATAATAAAAAGAAACCCCTGTCCCTGGCTCACTGCTGCCCAAAGAGTTGGGCTGTGGGGAGGAGGGGACAGTGCCAGGCTGAGGGGAGGGCAGAGGGGCAGTGATGAGGCCTGCAGCAGCCTCAGGGCATGGGCTGGGCAGGGAAAGGGGAACCCCCATGAGAACAAAATAAACAGGGGAAAACAGCGGCACCCACAGGTTGGGGATATTGGCGGAACCAGAGGGACTCTACTGGAGCAACTGGAGGAGTGGAAGGTGTCCCTGCCCACAGCAGGGGGGTAGAACAAGATGGGCTTTAAGGTCCCTTCCAACCCAAACCATTCTATGATTCCATCTGATTCTATCCTGTGCATCCTCCATGCCAGATGGAGCTCCAGGAGCCCCAGCAGCTCACACAGAAAGGCACAGATGCCTGGAGAAGCTGCTGCTCCTGGAGCTGCAGCCCTGCCTGGTGACTGTCCCATGCACCAGGGACAGGCTCATCCCCTGAAATTCAGCTCCTGTTCCCTGCACAGCCCCAGTGACCCATGCTGGGTTAGCAGCCCAGTAACCAATTCTAGGTTAGCAGCTCTGTTTTTTGGGGTGGAGAGGAGCAGGAGCCACTCCCAGCCCTCACCTGTGAGCAGAGCTGGGCTGCTGCCCCACCACTGTGGCTCCTCAGCCAGGAGCCCCTTCCCCACAGAGCCAGGCAGCTCCTGCACTTGCAAGAGCTTGGCTGACATTCGGCAGATATTAAGTTCTGTTAAGCCAAACATCAAGCTGTATTGACCCAGAGTTAAATATTGACAGAGGTGATGCTGCCACGATCCCACCGGCTGCAGCAGCACTTCAGGGAAAACTCTTTATCAGCTTCTGTGAGCCCTCAGATGCTGGAGTTTGCACATGTGATTGGACTGAGCAATGCCTGCCTGACCTTCAAGGAGCGATGCAGAGCAGGATTTCCTAATTCCTTCTGACTTTCAGGCAAAGAATCCTGCAATATTATTTTCTTCTCGCTGATAGTGATTATTGTTGCTGCTGGAAACACGGCTGGGTTACCCCAGTAACCCCAGCCCAGACCTCAGGCCTTTCCAGAAAGGGAGGAAAAGGCCAGTGTTTTCCAAAATACCTGGATACATTCTAGAAAGAACTTCTCCTGCAGATAATTGCATTCAGTGACACAGAAACAAACCATAAACATGATAGGTATTTAAATGGTTTTAAAAGCCTCATTTATAAGCTTCAGCGATGCTTCTAAAAACGTGTCTTACAAAAGGAGAAGGGGAGAAGAAACCTGTGAGGCACTGGCACAGGTTGTCCAGAAAAGTGATGGATGCCACACTCCCTGCTCCCCATCCCTGTTCCAGGCCAGGTTGGGGGGGCTTGGAACAACCTGGTCTGGTGGGAAGTGTCCCTGCCTGTGGCATCTCTGATTCTACTGAATTCATTCCCATGAACCCATGAACTAAAATATCACAGAATCATGGAATTGTTTGGGTTGGAAGGCACCTTTAAGCCTGTTCCATCCCACCCCCTGCCATGGGCAGGGACACCTTCCACTATTCCAGGGTGCTCCAAGCCCTGTTCCAACCTGGCCTTGGGCATCCAGGGGCAGCCACAGCTTCTCTGGGCACCCTGTGCCAGGGCCTCCCCACCCTCACAGGGAAAAAATCCATCCCAATATCCCATCTAACCCTGTCCTCTGGCAGTGGGAATTCCTTCCCCCTTTCTGTCACAGCCTCCTGGCAGCTCCCCCAGGGCTAGGTGGGCTCGGGGGCTCTGGCTGTAGACCAGCCCATCCCAGCCCGTGCCATAATTCACTGCTACTAAAGAATCATAACAGAGCTATTTACAGCAGCCATTAAATAAGACAATATTTCAGCATTGATTTTGTGTCCTTCCCACTAGCGCACACAGCTTTTGATAACTCAAACCTTATGGATTTTTCTATAAACAAAAAATTATCCCCTGCAGCAGGTGGGAGCTTTGGTTGGTTACAGCAGGGACGGGCCCTGCCCGTGGGGCTCAGTGGGGCAGGACAGACACAACTCCTGCACTTCTCTGGCTGGGGATTAACAAGAAGCCAGAAAAGGATGTTTGAGAATCAGCAATGATAACTCTGTGTGATCTCTGCCAACCTTTCAGCTGCCCGTGAAACACTCTTTATTTATTTATACGATTTTTTTTTACAAGAGAATGTAGTGACAGGACGAGAGGCAATGGCTTCACATGGCAGAGAGCAGGTTTAGAGGGGATATTAGGGAGAAATTCTTCCTTGTGAGGGTGGGGAGGCCCTGGCACAGGTTGCCCAGAGAAGCTGTGGCTGCCCCTGGATCCCTGGAATTGTCCAAGGCCAGGTTGGATGGGGCTTGGAGCAACCTGGGACAGTGGAAGGTGTCCCTGCCATGAACAAAATGAGCTTTAAGGTCCTTCCAACCCAAACCATTCCATGATTCTATGGTTCCATGATATTCTAACTCTACTCAGGAGACAGCAGCTCAGTGTCCAACGGCCCAGGCACTCCAGGGGGATCTGCTTGGGCAGGAGGAGCCTGTGGATGAAGAGGGAAGCAAAGATCCTCCTTTCATGGGAAATGTGCTGCCTCCCTCCATCCCTCCCCTGCCGTGAGCCACAAGGAGCCAGCACCTATTTCCACAGCATGCAAGGGTTGCAGGAGCCCTGTTCTGACTCCCTGCACAAAGCACCCCAGGAGTCCTCACAAATACACAGCCAGAGCATGACAAAAAGAGGCTGCAAAATCAAAAACTCAAGTACAGCCAAGGTGGGGAGCTGTGGTTTTTAGGGGGGTTTCTGGAGCTCAGCTTTGCCATGACTCCACATGGTGACAGACCAAAAGAGCAGTGGCATCTGATGGCAGCCTCCATCCCTCTGCATCCACCCACAACCCCTCAGCTTTTTGCTGCATTACACCAAGAACACACATGAGAAGATGCCCTTTTTCTGTGCCTGGCTGGAGTCTGCCCATTTTAATCACCTGAGCTCCTGAGCAGCATCATTCACTTCAGGGGGGGGGCACAAATCAGCTCCCAGTCCATGGGCACTGGTGCAGGAAATTAAGACGAATTCAGTGGCTGCACACAGGGAGTGGGAAGAAAATTATACAGCTTGGTCTCATCTCATGTGTCCGTGGAATATTAAATAAATAAATAAAGCTGAACACACACACCCTCCAGCCAGAAATGTCAGAGAAACCCTCGATGCACAGAGAGAGGGGAGGATTGGCAGGAGGGGCAGTGATTTTGTTATGCTGGCAGTGGGCTCCTTCCCTCTCTTCCCAAAGGCAGAATTCCCAAACCATCTCCTCATGGAACATTTTGTGTCTCACTCACAGTAAATCAGAGGCTCTGAGGGGTGACTGAACCCTGTCCAGCCCTGCAGGACCCTCAGCATCCAAGGATGTCCCCCCACCATGGGGCTGGCAGGAGAGCCCAGACACCAACACTGCACGTCAGCATTGAGCTCTGGCCTGTTCATGTTCCTGTTTGGGTGTTTACAAACTGGTTTGGGTTTTTGGTTGGCTGGCTTGGATCACAAATCCCTGACTGTGACAGGAATGATTGCTGAGAGAGCAGTGAGATAAAATTAATAAAACAATGGGAAATTATAAAGCAGCCTTGCTGGGTGATTTTATAAAGACAAAGGGGTCAGGGAAGTGATTGTGCTGGTCACAGTAAATATTTTTCTGGGTGATGACATTTGTGTACTGAATTTATTCCAAAACAAAAATTATGTGGTTTTTTTAGCAAAGAAACCAGCTCATGGATCAGTCACTGAACAAACAGACCTTTAAATCCACTTGGCCTTAACAAGGACAAGTACAGGCAATACAGGCTCCTACAGCCCCCTAAATTCAGTGTCAGTTTGATTCTTTGTCATTCTGTGTTAGTCCAATTCCATTAGAAGGAGCTCCAGATAAAGATATCCAACCAAAATCCAATGGAGAACCCAGGCTCCTTCCACAGGCCAGGTGTGAGATGGGCAGAGATGGATTTCACACCTGACTCAGGTGCAGTTTGTATCAGACTGAGGATAATTCAGTGATAACAGTTTATTAACATGGAAGGTAATGGCAACAACCAGAGCCAGGCTGTGTCTCTGTGCTGCTCCTGCCCATTCCAGGCCATTCCAGGCCATTCCAGGCCATCCCAGGCCATTCCAGGCCAGCCTCTCCCCACCTTGATCCCCACCTGCACAATCTGCTGCAGGCAGGAGTCACGGTCCTGCATTAGCACAGCACCTTTTACTGCTCCATCTGCAGTCTCCATGCCAGGAACCTGCAGGACTCAGCTGTGACAGCCCCCCTATTTCAGGCAGTTTGGAAGGAAGGTTTCATCCCAGCTCACTCCCAGGAAACCTCTCCAGAGAAGCAAAAGTCACCCCCAATTTCAGCCGCACTCTTGATCCAAATAATAACAATTTCCTTTTAAACATGGAGAGGAGTCTGGAAAACTGCTCAGAGATCTGCAAGACCTGTGCAGCACTTGGATTAGTAGTTCATGTCTTTGTGAAAGGATCAGCAGGATTGCACTGAGCTGAGGGTTAATATGAAAGTAAATTTGCATCTCTAAGATGCATAATGCAAAGTCCATGATGCACATCCCGCAGCTTCCCCACTCCCTCCATCAGACTGTGCTTCAAGCACTGCAAAACACCAGGGATTACCTCCACCAGGGCCTTGTTCCAACAATACACAGCTCTCCAAATTACAGATTTCAATCTTCACAGCACCGTGGGCTTCAGGAAACAAAGGGATCCAGCCCAGGCAGCATCAGCTGGAAAAGCTCTTCTCTGATCTCTCTCTGTGGAGCTTCAGTCCTTGCCTGTTTGACCATACAGAGTGAAAACCACCCAAAACTCGGCCTGACCAAAGCCCTGTGCAGCAGCAGTGGCACGGGTGACACGATGCTGTTCCTGCTGCTCACACCCATATGCAAAGCCAGCAAAGTGTATAAATAAATAGCCAGTGTCACACGATTTATCTCCATTTGTCAGCAGTGACAGGATAACTCACTCGTGACTCCCCTGCTCCATCCTCTCCTCATTCATGAAGATTGATGCTCCTACAGATATTCCCCATCATGGATTTTTATAGCCTGCAGGATGCAGGAGTTCCGTGTTTGCTGGGGATGTGGCAGCAGCTGGGGACTCGGGGCAGCCCCAGGAGCAGCACCCACAGGATCCCCACCTGCAGCTCTCAGGGCTTGCTTTATTTTCCCTCTGCATTACAGAGATTTCCAGAGTTTTGCTGCAGCAACTTGTCCTGCATTACTGCACGTGTTCTCCATCCCACTGTCCAGCCTGCCTCAGCCCAGCCCTGAGCAGGGGCTGTGATGGAACTGCCAGGGGTGCTGAGATCAGGACAGAACAGCCAGGGATTGCTCAGGGCAGGACAGAACTGCCAGGGGTGCTGAGAGCAGGACAGAACTGCCAGGGATGCTGAGAGCAGGACAGAACT
Source organism: Eopsaltria australis (assembly GCA_034509425.1). NCBI lineage: Eukaryota > Metazoa > Chordata > Aves > Passeriformes > Petroicidae > Eopsaltria > Eopsaltria australis. Next base: position 829,018 of record JAVTVJ010000520.1, read on the forward strand.
GCCAGGGATGCTGAGAGTAGGGACGGAACTGCCAGGGATTGCTCAGGGCAGGACAGAACTGCCAGGGATAGATCAGGGCAGGGCAGAACTGCCAGGGATAGATCACGGCAGGACAGAACTGCCAGGGGTGCTGAGGGCAGGACAGAACACTCAGGGATTCTGAGAGCAAGACAGAACTTCCCAGGATGCCAAAAGTAGGGCAGAAGTGCCAGGGATTGCTCAGGACAGGCCAGGACAGGCAGGTTCCAGCCAGAGCTCCCTCCCTGTCCCAGACAGGGGCACAAACTCTGTCCCAGCCCCACAGTTAACACACACAGCTTCACTGGTTCAAGGCCAAAAGAACCAGCACTCCCAAGGAGTTCCTCGAGCTGTCCTGGCTCTGCAGGCCCCGGGGTCTCACCCTGGCTCTGCTTGGTCCGGTGGGTTTGGAAATTACTCACGACAGCTCCTTATTTCACACACAGCCAGGGGTAAGGCAGCACATTTCAGAAATTCCTTATGGCCTGATCATATCCCCGGGGCTTTCTGGAATTATGATTGTCAGGGACACAATGGAATTATTATTTTCAGCGACACAATGGAATTAACAATGAGTCTGATCCAACACACACCTGTGGAACAACAGCAGCAGGTGCTTGGTGGCACAAGGGGCACAGGGGGCACAGCCCCTTCCTGAAGCCTGTTCAAGGTGGCACAAGGGGCACAGCACCTTCCCCAGCCTGTGCCAGGTGACACAAAGGGCACAGCACCTTCTCTAACCTGTGTGAGGTGATACAAAGACCACAGTCCCTTCCCCAGGCTGTGAGAGGTGGCACAAGGGACACAGAACCTTCCCCAGGCTGTGAGAGGTGGCACAAGGGACACAGCACCTTCCCCAACCTGTGAGAGGTGACACAAAGGGCACAGCACCTTCTCCAGCCTGTGAGAGGTGGCACAAAGGGCACAGAACCTTCTCCAGCCTGTGAGAGGTGGCACAAAGGGCACAGCACCTTCCTGAGCCTGCGCTGGGTGACACAAAGGGCACAGCACCTTCCCCAGACTGTGCTGGGTGGCACAAGGGGCACAGCCCTTCCCCAGCCCCACAGGGGCTCCGTGGGCTCTGGGTGGCTCCAAGCCCCCCCTGGTTCCCCCAGGGCTCTGTGCCAGCCCAGAACACGGAGCTCCAGCATTTCTACCTGGCAAGGAACATTGGAAACTCCCTGGAGAACAGCATGATCTTAAGGCTGGCATAAAGGATAATGACAAGATTACAGCTCACATAGTGAAAATAATAATGAATTAAGGTGATGGTATTTCCCAATCTTATTTCCAGCCGGAATGAATTGAATTGGTGCCAATTTCTTTCCCTGCTGCTGGGCTGGTAGATGGGATTCTGCTGGGGATGGAGAGTGCTGCCTGCAGCTCGGAAATGGGACAAGGTGGCAGTATTTGTATTATTAAGTTGGATACAGGATCCTTGAAATTATAAATAAACCAAGAGTTCAAGTGTCAGTGTCGCAAACATCACCAGGAAACTCACCTAAATATTGATTTATTCATTACGTTAAAAAAATGACAAACAGAATTTTCTTTCTCTCCCTTGAAAATTTTCCGTGGGCTTCAAACCATGGCATCATCTCTTATTGTGCTATTTTTTTTTTAAGGAGATAGATATTTTTAATGCCACATAAATGGGGATTGGCACAGTCATCTGGTTCTTGCCATGCCTGGATTGTGAGCTGCTCCCACTGCTCAATCTGCAATTTTACCCATTCTCTGCTTCACCTTTGCCCTCCCCCTCAATATTATAGATTCAGATTTTCTCTGTTGCTCGATCTGTTCATCCAGCACACTCGCTCTTTTTTGGAGATGATGGATTTGGATGACAGTGATGGGTACAAAGTCAGGACAGCCCCCTCCAAGGGAATACCAGGATTGCAAAAATTCACATTTCCAGCAAGATTGGTGCACCCAGCCTATGTAACAAACATCCCAACTGCAAATGGTGGGTGTTAATTTGTGATGATTGATGGGCATTAACCCAGCCTGAAGAAGTGCTGGGAGCAGCTGGAGCTGCCACCTTGACCTGGCTCACCCAGGCCTGGCTTCACAATCCTACTAATAGCAAAATGTCTCACTGTTAGTTTTATTTAATGACCACTGTGGAGCAATTCAGAATCAACCCTAAACCCATGTAACAAAATGGATTATAACTATTGATTTATTTTTACTACAAACTTGGAGACACCCATTTCAAGCCCACAGAATAACATCCCAGTGATGCCTTTTTTGGGCTTATCTAAAAACAGACACTAGACAAAATTAAGGGGATAAAAAGCAGTTATATTTATTGAAGGGCCTGCAGGTACTTTTAGGGGAGATGAAGCCCCCCAGGGGCTACACCCAAAAATGGACAATGGGTCACAGATTTTCACACTTTTATCAGTTTGGTCCATTTGCACATTGGGGGTTCATCTTCCAGTTACAGCTTCAGGTAATGAAGTCATTGACCCCAAGTTTGCTCCCCCCAGCTCACTTTTGTTTCCATCTCTCAGGGCCTGGGACACTCAGGTGTCCTTGACTGCCAGGCCTGGAGAGGAATTGTTGTGTCTGACCCAAATGGGAGAGCAGCAGCTGACACTGGATATGGAGTTTAGAGTTACACACTAAAGAACTGCAGGATTAGAAATAGATTAAAAATATGAAAGCTCAAATCCTGAGGCATCACCAGGACTCGGGATCATGTGCAGTTGAAGTTCAGTGTGAACCCTCAGTAACTCTGGGCATGATGAGCTATCAGATCTCAGTGTCTTGAGCTCTGTGAGAATTTTCCCCAGCTCCTGGGGCAGGGATTCAATCCCAGCTCCACACCCCCGGTGTCAAGGAGGACTCGCTGCTCTCCCGAGCCCCCCACGCAGCCTCCCCTCACACGGCCTGAGCTGTGATTCTTTTGCAAATGACATAATTCTCTGCACAACGGTATAATAACATTGTTCTTTATTGCCAACAGCCACCCACAAATGGAAAAGACCTTGAGCTGCCAGGGGTGGGAGGCAGCGAGAGCTCCCCCTCCTAAAGAAAATAAGGCATTTAGCTTATAAATATAAAATGATCAAATAAAGCAATTAGTGCAGAATTGCACATATATAGAGAGTGATTCAGCTCTAATTGGGTTGTTCTCAAAGCAAATTAACTTTGAAATGAGGAATGTTAAAAAGATTTTGAAAAAAAAAATATGGAATCCTAATTACTGCAGGGGAAGGAGCCGGGGGAAGTTTAGCCCAACAGCAGCACAAAAGAGCAAGGAAACAGCGACACAAGGCCCACACCTTCAGTGCTTTATTGTTAAAAACAGGATGAGCAGAGAGGCTGGAGCATGAGGAAAGGCTGGGAGAGTTGGGATTGTTCAGCCTGGAGAAGAGAAGCTTTGGAGTGGCCTCATTGAGGCCTTGCAGTGGCTGGAGGGAGCTGCAGGAAACGTGGAGAGAGACAATTTACAGGGGATGGAGATACAGGACAAGGGACAATGGCTTCACACTGCCAGAGGGCAGGGTTAGATGGGATACTGGGGTGAAATTCCTCCCTGTGAGGATGGGGAGGCCCTGGCACAGGTTGCCCAGAGAAGCTGTGGCTGCCCCTGGATCCCTGGCAGTGCCCAAGGCCAGGCTGGACATTGGGGCTTGGAGCAGCCTGGGACAGTGGGAGGTGTCCTTGCCATGGCAGGGGTGGCACTGGGTGATCTTTAAGGTCCCTTCCAACCCAAACCATCCCATGATTCTACAGCTCTATGAATGACCTAAAACCAGCAGCCCCTTCCTCCTCCATGAAAATTCTCCTCACTCCCAGCTCACTGCTGCAAAGCAATTTCTGGTGCACAGTTTTGAGTTTTCAGCTGGACACCCCCTGTGCCCCGCGGGGTCCCTGTGATGTGCCAGCCCCAGCAGTGCCCCCAGGTGACCCAGGACAGCCCTCAGTGGGCACCAGGAGGGGACACTCCACAAAACAGAGCCCCAAACCCCAGCTCACACCCCAGCCCCACGTCCACTCACATTCCCCAGCACCAGTGCCAGGTATTGGATGTGATCCAGTCCATACCTGCGGCAATTCTGCTCCTTCACTGTTCCTATTGCAGTTTATACCTCTGCTCGCTGCTGAAATTACATTGCCTACGGCCCTTTATTGATGGACTGGCGAGGTAATTAAAAAGGAGGCTTTTCAGAAAAATCCTGTCTAAACATTGGGAGAAAAATCCATATGAATACTCTTTCAGCTCGGAGAAGGACAGAGGAGAACATCCTCCCAGTTACAATGATGTTCTAAAAAAAATCTATTAAACCAGGTAGTGCCACATATCTGATGTATTATGAATGTATTAATATGGAATTGGTTTTTTATAAATATTAATAAGAGCTAACATCTAAAGAAGGAGCCTGGGACTTACATTCTTAATTAATCCAAAATTCCCATCACCTCTAAAAATACACGTGCATTTCATTGTGTTAGACCAATGCCCAGGAGCAGATAGTTGTAAAAACACCCACCCGAAATGAAGGCACAGAGACTCCCCCCTGAATTCCTTCTGTCCCAGTCTCAGCCTTTGCCATGGTCCAAAGGAGCATCTTTGCTCCAAGGAGAAAAAACAGGCAGGTTTGGCTCGAAGGGAAAATAATTCTCAGGTGAGAAGAGGACAATTACTCTGCTTTTGTTTAAATCATTGCACCCCATTCCTGTTTCGTTCCTCCCACTGAAGTTTTCTTCAGGTAGCTCACCCACTAACGAAGCTTGGGGAAGGTTCAAATCTCTCTTTTCAAATATTTTTCTGACATAAAACATTTAATTCTCTAGAATTTGTGCTCATTTCTCAAGGATGCTTTTAAAAACCTCGTGAGGATGAGTCGCTCTGGAGAATGCAGAAGCCCAAGCACAATGGCAAAAATTCCACCTTTAGTCACCAGCTGCAATTTAGAATTCTCCAGCTCAGAAGAGCTGTTCCCATTAAATCGGGGCACGGCTTCATGTGGATGTTTTATCCTCTCTTTAAAATGGGATGATGTGGGCTTAACTCCGCTCAGTCGGGACCAAAAAATAAAAAAGGCACTTGGTGTGTGACCAAAAGTGGAGCATCCTGCCTTCAGTGCTGTTTTGGAGCAGCTCACCCTGACAAAGAGCCCTGGGCATTCTCCAGCCTCCTGTGGGCATCACCTTCCCTTCCCCAGCCCAGGGGGCTGATTCAGATCCTCTGCTAACCAGCAAATACAGCAATTAAAAATAATATTATAAAAAAACTGTGCTCTGTGGAAGATGTATGGGCATGAAACTGGGTATTTTTCCATTAACACAGAAGTGTCGCAGATGAAAGAAGACAGAAGGGCTAAATATTATAAATTAGTGGTTTATTGGTGTTTATTAAACCCTCTGAGTCTGGGACTCCAAACCTGCAGCCTGTGACCACACTGATCCACAAGGAATTTCCCCCTCATTAACATAAATCCAGTGTGGACACCTGAGGAGAAATAATAACTTCTTTGTGTCACTATTAAAAGGATTACAGAGACACGATTATTGCACAGTGTTTTACTGCTAAATGATTTTAAGACTGGCCTTATAGATCTCCCTCCATTAATCAGTAAGATAAAATACTAATTACAACAGGAAGGGGTTCATGTGAATGTGGAGCTGCTCTTGGAGGAACAGCAGTGTTAAATTATGGGCTGTTCATGGAGAGCAAATATGCTGGGAAAGCCTTGATCTGAATTATGTCATTTTATTACACTTTATACAGCCCTGGAGTTACATAAAGGATACACCAATAGCAGCTGCATTCTCAGAGGTTTGGTATCTCACTTTTTCATACCCACACATGTACATTTATATTATTTCTGTGAGCAGACAGCGCACAAAAAACTGGAATTTATCAACTTCCCATAGCATAAGTGCAAGAAATGCACAACTTTATCCCACCATCGTTCAACAGCTCCTGGTTCATGAGAGTCCTGAGCTGCAGGAACAGCAGCAACACAAAGGACTCACATCCAATCAAGACTTACACGTTAAAAGTTATTAAATCACTACATAAGTAAATTTAATAAAAACCGAACACGGCAGAACGAACCATAATTTTTTTTTTTTTTTTCTTATTTGGCCAGCTGCTAAATTTCTAGATACGTTTTATTTCAGGCAAATGCAGGATTTGGTGTTTAAAAATTCAATTCTCCCTCTGCGTGAGGCAGTGCCTCGTTAACGAGTGACCTACTTCGCCGGCAGCCCCGCATTGTTTCGCTCTCAGCTCCCCATTGATCACATTTTTGCTGCAAGCACAATCTTCAAGACCTTCCCCCTGGGTTCACATTTAACTCATCTCCTGCATTTTTCACGGGTTATTCTAAAAGGCACGTTCACACTCTCACCCCGCACAGAAAGTGATGCCTTTTTAGATGCCAATTGAAACGTTCTCCCCGTGCTGTCCCCGTCCTATTATGCCTAATCCAGTCCCTTGTTAGAAGTGCATTCAAAGCCATTTATGAGGCAGGAATACATAAAGATCAGTTCATCACACCGGATGCTCGGGATTTACAGACACTCAAACATTGTGCTTGCTATCAAAACCTGTCACATAATTAAACACGCACATCAGAGAGGTGGGACGAGCTCCACGGCAGCGTTTTAATTCATTATCTCCACAGATCCTGGCACTTCCTGAGCACTTGAAGGTGCATTTGCCTTCGTACCAGATTGCCCACATCAAACAAGGTAAAGGGGAGAGCTGGAGGAACTGGAGGGGAAAATCCTCTTAACAAGCTTTCCTCCCAGCCAGTCAGGACATCAGCACCAGGGAATGATCCTGAATGGGAATATTCCCCCCTGGATAGAGAACCTGGGCTCTGTATGGGGTGGGGGGTGTTCATGCTAAAATACTGATTTAAAAAGAAAAAACAAAAACAAAACCAGACAAAAACAAACAAACAAACAAACAAAAAACAAAAAAAAAACCCAACTGAATTCCTTTTAATACCTGTTAGACTTCTTTAAGAAAAGTTCAACAGCGAGATTATTCTGAAAGCAAATAAACAAAACCCAGGAACCACCAAATCTCCATTGTCCCAGGAACTGCCCCATCCCTGGGAGAGTTCAAGGCCAGCTTGGAGGGGGCTCTCAGCTCTCTCTGTTCCAGTGGGAGGTGTCCCTGCCCACACCAGGGGGGTGGAATTAAATGATCTTTATTTCCCTTCCAACCCAGGCCATTCCACAATTCAGTGATTCCACTGCAGGCAACGTCCAGCTTTTCACACCTTCAGGAGGTCAGGAACAGGGTAGGACTCCACACTCCCACTGAGACTGCCCAAAATTGAGCTGGGAGAGTCAACCTGGTGGTGTCTGCAATTCCTGTTGTGACTCCAAGGAGATCCCTTACCCCAGCCATCCTGCAGTGAAGGGGGATGTGTTGCTTTTTGTTCTACTCCATCAACAGCCCCTTAGAAAAGTCCATTGATAAATGAGACTTGGAGCATTTCTCTGAGGTTCCTCTGAAAACCATTGCTGGTGATCTTTATTAGTGTGAATGCTGGCACTGCAGCCATCACGGGGCCTTTACATCTGCTAAATGCCACTTTCTTAAATTTTTCTAATGACCTTTTTATGTCTTTCTACCTTTCTCTCCTTGGTATTTCAACAAGATGCCCAAAGTCTCTTAGGAGAAAAGAGAACTGAATTCTTATTCTGTAGCACTTCAGAGAATTGGTCTCCAGAAGCCCTCACCTCGACACCTCTGGAGACAGAGCTAAATGTCACCAAGGAATCTCTCATCTCTTGAGGCAAATTAACCACAGGTTGGTCTCAGCTGCACATTGGACAGCTGCCATTCAAACTTCCAAGGGGTCTTTTCTCCCCAGCTTCATCTGAGAGTTCACACTCTGCTGAGTTCACAATGCCACCCATCGCTGTGGCACCAACAGGCTTGGACAGGAAAGGTCCCAAATCCTTTCATGGAATTCACAGTCATGCCAGGACCAGGACTGAGGGAAGGACACCCTGGACCTGCTGCTGCCCACTTCATCAGGCAGCATCAATTGATTCTTGTCCAAAATTCCGTTTCCATTACCACACAGTAAGTTTTTCTTCTCTTAAAATATTCATTTCCCAAAAAAAAAATCACTTTCCAAAGCTGCTGTAAACCCCATTCTTTTTAAGTTAAAATTGCTATTTACGATTTCTTGACTTTGCAGGTGTTAAGACCATTGTTTAATTTTTACTGAGCTTTTTCCTTTTTTTGCACAGTGATTGCAAGGCAGAACAAGAGGCACCCTCTCCCCCACTGGATGTGTCCTGCTCACTCTGAGCTGTGCCTGTTCTTACCAAAGGAAGGAACTTCACACCTAAAGCCCTTGATATTCTTGAAATTCAGGAAGCTCAGCCCAAAGGGGTGGCAAGGTGGGCTTTTTCCTGCTTGACTTTTGCACAAGACAGCATCGAGAACAGGCAGCTCCTCCAGCAGCTCCTCCAGCAAAAAGAAGGAGGCAGCTTCATCTCCTGCCCACATTTGCTCTGGAACAGAAGCTACACTTAGCACCTGATTGGCACTAATTGATAGGGCCTTGCTCTCCTGCCTACTGTCATTAGGAATTATCCGTGTCCTGAATAAAGTGATTGAATTCTCCATGCTCTGTCCCACTTCTGCAGTGTATCTTCATCTTTTTTGCATTCATTTCCAAAAATTAATTTAAGGGAAAAATTATGAAACACGGCTTGTGCCACAGTCCTCGTGTCCTTCCTGGATGTCCTTACAGATCTGGTGAAATAATATCAGCAGAGGTTTTTAACCAGGTGGTTGGCAGCACCTCTGAAAAGTTAAAGCCCACTGAAGATGTTAAGTGATGTGACTGAGGCTGGGAGCTGCAGGGAGCATTTTCTCTGGGCTCTGTGCTCGTCCTTGAAAACAATTTCTGTTAGGGACACTCTGTGCCTGTTAGTACACAAACCAAATTCATATATTTGCAAATGATGCAAAGGTTTCTTCTGGTGATTACTCCATCCTAGGAGTGTCCTTGGCAATCTCCCCTTCGCAGGATATATAGCTCAGCCTGCAAGTGCCAGGGTGACAAAGCTGGAGCTCGCACTAATGTGGCAGATCAATCACTTGACTGAAAGATACACAGACACAGAAAAGGTGGTTTATATCTGTCATATTCAAGGGTAAACTTGCAGCACTCGAGAAGACTGCTCAGATAAGTCTGCACAGCAGACAGTGCTGCTGGCCTCGGTGTCTAATCAAAAGAAAAATATGTTGTCTGTTTAACAATACCAACACTTTAGAGACTCCTCGGAGCAGTTAACCCATGGGCAGCCATCAAAGGCATTTGAAGTTTGGCTAAGAGCTCACTCAGATGATTGAAACCCCACGATGTAAATTTTAGTCATTGGAAAGTCAAGCTGAGCCATCAAACAAAAAATAGTGTCTCTATCCTGACATATCAGGGAATAGACATTGTACTTTCCAGGTGATAAACTACTGGGGAGCACAAGCTCCAGAGCAGGAGAAACCTTCAGGCTTTATCCTGCAGCCTGCATTCATCAATGGGAAAGTTCAGACTAACTTTATTTTAGGGTGTTGGGAGTTGAAGGTCATGCTGCGTATCACCAGCATGAAAAATCCTTATTTGTCCTGGAAAGTTCCCAAATAACGTCTTGTGAGTGATGCTGCAATTGTCTACCCTGAAATAAAGACACAGCACGGGGTGGGAAGTGGCTGATGTGAGCACCCACCTCTGCCAGCAAGGACTAAGAACCTGTTGAACAGAACCCAGTGGAAATGGCTCCATCAGCATCTCTCTTTCAAATGAGAGGTGTTTTAAATGGTAGCATTAACAGAAATTCTCTTTGCAGGGATATTTCTATTTCTTTTTTTTCCAAAATTCAGGCCATTTGCAGTGTCAGCAGCAGAGACACGAGAGCCAGGGATGGGTGGCACCTTGCAGGGTCCTCTGTGCTATTTTTTTCTGCTAAGGGAAAAAGGGAAGGAGGATAGGAGTCTCTTTTCACTCCCTCTTCCTGCAGCAACCCCTTCATTTCCTGGCCTGTTTCTGCCACATCTGGCAGATGTCAAACTCTTGTTGCAACCAACTCCTTGAGAAGAGTCAGGAGAGAGAGGAGAGAGAACAGCTACAGGGTGGAAGTCTTTAGTTTGTCCTCTGAGCTTCCAGCAAACACCAGAGAACCTCCAGGGGACAGGGATCAGCTAAGGAGAGATGGAGGGCAAGGTAAGGAGGGATGTGGAGTGGAGTAAGGAGGGATGAGGGATGGAGTAAGGAGGGATGTGGAGTGGAGTAAGGAGGGATGAGGGATGGAGTAAGGAGGGATGAGGGATGGAGTAAGGAGGAATGAGGGATGGAGTAAGGAGGAATGAGGGATGGAGTAAGGAGGGATGAGGGATGGAGTAAGGAGGAATGAGGGATGGAGTAAGGAGGAATGAGGGATGGAGTAAGGAGGGATGAGGGATGGAGTAAGGAGGAATGTGGGTGGCTCCTACTCCTCTGTTGTTGAAGCTGTTTTTGGTCACTGCACTTTAGAGAAGCATTAGAGACTAAATACTGAGAGGATTGGGTCAGTTCATGGTTTGGTCAAAAAAGACAATTAGCTGTTAAGTTCCACTGCAGCTTATCACCTTTATTATTTATTATTTAATAGAGCTTTTTGCTTCATTAAGAAGAACCAGCTGATACCCCAGTGGTGAAACATGACCTGCTGGACATGTGATTAGGTGCTACTTGAGTTAATTTGCCTTAAAACTATTCCCATTTAAAACCACGTCTCTTAAGAGCCCCGTCTTGCAGTTCTGGCACCAGTGTAAAAAACATGAAATTACATCAAACCCTCCTCACCCCCAGAGTTTTGGGGGGTCTGCACAGATTCGCAGGATGGGGAGTGCCAGGTTAGATCTTCCACTTCTGACCAGTGGGGAAGTCTTTAAACTGGGAAGGCACAGCAGGCAGAGATTGCTGTAGGTAACAGGAAGGACAGACAGAAGAATCAAAATCTTGCAGGATCAAGAACTTTCCACAGAGAAATTAATTAAAACCCCTGCATTAATCGATCAGATTTCATACATGCACATGCTGTAACATGGAAAACAACTTCGAGAGCAAACAGTCAAATAAAAACCTTAAAAACCTCTTCCAGTATCTGTATTTTTCTTTGTTATAGTGACCTCCAGAGGTACCAGGTAACAACTGAACTTCCCGAGTCGGAAACAAGAGTTCATTCCCCCATTTCATCACTGCAGCTCTGGGCTGTACCACAGAATGGGTTTTATCAGGGAAGTTCAAGGTGGAAATTCCACTGGGGAGCGGGCAGAGAGAACCATCTGCCTGCAATTCATGCTGGTTTTAATCAATACCTGAAGGTTCTTCCCTGAGGGCTGCAGAGCATCGCTCATCCTGCCCACAGCCGTGACCCCCACTCCCCACGGCAGCAGCAGCAGCTGGATCCGTGCCTTGTGAGCCATTTTCTCTGCTCCTCAGGTAAATCTGGGCCGTGTCATCACATTCCCCTCCAATCTGAATCCTCACCAGCTTCAGGGCCAGGTACTAAGCAGGCTGCCAGCAGCCCAAGCTCTGAGCGTGGTGGACAGAATCGTACGAGACAAAAACAGAGCGGGTTCCACCTCTGCGTCACCCTCCCTTTCCTGGCAATTCTGCACAAAACATTGCAGTGTTTTAGGACAAACTTCCCAGACCCCACAAGGGATGAAGTTATCTGCAAGGTTTTCCTCCTGTCAAGGAGCTGGCCTGATCCCACTGGTGACTTCACCACTGTCACCCCTGGCCACAGCAGAGATGCTCCAGTGGATGCACAGATGGGATAACAAGCACGAGGGATTCTCACTCCAGCTCCTCCCACAGCCCCACAATCCCATCCATGCTGGCTGAATGGCATTAACAGCCTCCTTGGGCAGCAGGATCTGGCAGGCTGGATTTGGGTGCACTCACTAACCCAGTTTTATTCCCTAATCTAATTCCCCATCCAGGATGGTGTTTACTCAACAACTCATTAAATCCTCCGTAACTGCATTACTTTATTCCAGTTTAAATTGCAGACATAGCCTGGGTTTATGCAAACAAACACTTCCTGAGTAACTTCGAGCTCCCAAGTACACTAATTAAATCTGTCACATGCACAGTGGAACTTTAAATTATGTTTGCTCGATCCTTTAGCAGTAAATGGTGCTTTGAACTGAGTGTACGATGAATGAAATCACATTCCTTGGTCTGTTCAGGGGAAAGGAAGTGGGGATTCTGAATCAACTTTGATTCAATTCTCTGCTGTTTTCTGTTGAATCAAAGTCAACGTGCTGGACGAGCACCACCCAGGCTGTTTGCAGAGGATGTTCTGCTTCATGTGGGCATTGAGAGCAGGCTGGGAACAGATTGAGGCTGAAAAGGACAGAAATTGTGCAGGACACACTCTGTGTTCTGCTCAAGGCAGGCAGAGGGCTCAGCAGGTATTCCTGCAGCAATCCCACCGCTTCTATTTCCAAGATGCCACCTCTCCAAAATCCGTGCAGATCTGTTCCACGTGCTTCAGCTGACTGAAAAGCCACATCGTGGTGGATTTTGCCTTAGAGGCTACAAAATCAGACAGTCACAGAACCATTTATGTTGGAAAACACCTCCAGGATCACCAAACCCAAATTTTGTTGGACTTTGTTTGACATGGGCAAAAACAAGAGAAGTGAAACAGAGGCAGAGGGGGTGATGCAGCCCCTGAGCTCACCCCAGCAGGCGCTGGCACCTGTCCCTGCAGAACCTGGGACACGCACAGATCCTCTCCTGGGATTGATCCCCACTCCCTGCCAGCCTGGCTGAGCACGGGGGGCTCAGGGGACAGGGAGTTCCTTGGTTGTAGAGTTAATTCGCTCTGTGAATGAGCCCTCAGGGGAGGAGCTCACCAGGGAACCCCAGCAGGTACCTGTGCTGGCTCCAAACCCTGCAGCCACAGCAAGAACCATCCCACACTCTGATCCAACCTTTCCTCTTCGTGCAGGAGCTCTCGCTCACTCTAAACACTTTATTAGCGCTTGGGGAATAGCAAAGCATTGGAGTTAAAGCGGTGGCTGAGTGGGAAAACACTGCACATTTCTTAGCTTTAACAGTAAGAGTGGCTGGGAATGGTCTTTAGCTCAATTACAGCAACATGCATTGTGTTTACCCCGGACACGGCGCATTCCTGATTGCCCCGTGTTTCTGGGAGGCCAGCATGCATAATTCATGGGGGAGACTGACTCAGGACAGAAATATCCCTTGGTTTATCACTGAGCTGCAAAACACTCTTCCCTCCTGGCGCTTGTGCTGCTCTTTAAACCCCTCACATGTTTCTCTGTGTTCTCTGCAGAGCATTTGGCACGGTTTGCTCGAAATAAATAATAAATACTAGTAGTCATGTTGGACAGGACCTCACTCCCTCCTCCTTCCCCTTCCCCACTGGGTGTTATCTCCTCCTGGCAGGGAGCAGCCAAAGCCATGCTCAGATTTTCTCCTCTCCTCCTCCTCCCCAGGCCGAGCACAGGAGCCATCCCCACCCTGGAGATGGGGGAGCAGGAGAGATGTGAAACAACAACACTCAGTTTGCTCCCAGATCCTCAGAGAGGGTGAAACAGGCACAGCCAGGCCTTCACTTCTAATTTTTTGGTGTTTCCTCCCTCGGAATCCCATTCCTGCACTCCGTGGAACCACAGCAAGGCAGAAATGGGTCAGGTGTGAGCTGCTTGGCTCTTCCTGCACCAGTGGGGTCCCACAGCTCCTGATTCTTCTCCAGGGGAGCAGGAGGAAAATCTTATTTCCTTGCTGAGGAGCTGATCAATCTCTGCCAGGACTGATTTTCTTTAATGCATGAGCAAAGGAGCTGAAGGATCAGAGAATCTCAGAATGGTTTGGGTTGAAAGGACCTTAAGTGGAAGGTGTCCACCTTCCACTGTCCCAGGCTGCTCCAAGCCCCATCCAGGCTGGCCTTGGGCACTGCCAGGGATCAAGGGGCAGCCTCAGCTGCTCTGGGCACCCTGTGCCAGGGCCTCCCCACCCTCACAGGGAAGGATTTCTCCTCCAGCCCAGCTCCCCACACTCCCCTGGGCTCTCCCAGACCCCGTTCCTGTGAGAGGGCACAGCCAGAGCTGCCTCATCACACAGCAATCCCCAGGAACTGGTGATGCTCAAACACAGCTTTCCCCCCTAGGCCTCAGAACTCTGCAATCCCGTATCCAAATAATCCTTTCAGCTCATAACATATTTTTAGACATCCCATTAATATTTAACGAGACAGCCCACAGCAAGTTAGATAGCACAGCAATTAATTTTTAAATGCTGACATTTATTACAGCATGTAAGCGCTACCTAACTTGCTGTGGGCTATCTGGATAAATGTCAGTTAAATATCTAATAATTCCTTACAATTTAATATGAACATAAAGAAAAAAAAAAAAGCCCTGTAATTATCCATTATTTTTAAAGTTTGATCGAGATTTTAATTTCGGCATTTAGGTTTCTCTCTTACCCATCCCTGCTTCAGCCTCTGAGGCGAAGTCATTTTTGGTAATTAATTTATACATTGATTAATTTAGTTTCATCTAATGTTTAAATCCATGCATGGAAGGCCCAAGATACAGCAGGGGAAAATAAAAAAAACTGATTAATGTTGCAACAGGCTGGCAGGACACCCAGCAGCCTGAGAGATGGACCTGGCATTCCCAGAGGGAAGGGACAGAGAGGATCCATTCAAAATATTCAGGAATGAGCTGGGGGAACCACCTGAGCATGGACACGCTGTAAACTCCTCACACCTGGATCACAACAGAGGCACTGAGAATTCCTTAGCAGCTTGGGTGATCAAAGGAATCCTGAACAGATGCTTTGACAGGATAATTTAAAGTTAAAATTAAATCATTAAAATAAATAAATAAATAGATAAATAAATAAATAAATAAATAGATAAATAGATAAATAGATAAATAGATAAATAGATAAAGAAATAAAGAAATAAAATTTAAAATTTTAAATAGAAGGAAGAAAACCTTCAAATTTGTAACTCTGGAAACCTCCCTTCATGGTAGTGCCTCTTCCCAGCCCTGTATGAAGGGGTTTCCCCGTCACAATCTGGGACTAGAAAAGATCATTTCTGCACAGGAATTGCAGCTCAGAGCAGCATCTTCTCCCCCCTGAATGGTTCTGATTCCACGAGCAGCAGATGCAGCCACTTGTCCCATCCCTAAGCCTGATCCTGCTCAGCACCTTGTCCCAGCCCAGCCCAGGGTGTGAGGAGCCCCCGAGGCTCTGTGGGAAACACACAGCTCTGGAAACAGCTCTGCTTGTACCTCATACATTTTCCTGTCATTTCTATTCCCTGGGTATTTTGTTACTGAGGGATATTTGCATGAAAATAGAATCTTTGTTTCATAAGAATTCATCTGCTCCTGTAATGTGGTCCTGGAGGAGCTGGCAGTGAATGAACACGCTGCGTTTCTCATGTTCACACATACACACACAAAAAAATTGCCAATTATTTAAATTATTGTATCTTTTGGAGGCTTAATTTTCCTCCATGAATTTCCTGTTCAATCAATGCCACAGTAATCCTGAGCCCTGAACGGGAGGAAGGTGCCAAGCAAGGGCTGGATGAACCCAACAGGAGAATTTCCAAGGGGCTCTGGGGTTGGGAAATCTCTGTGTTTACATCCTGCTGTGACAGGACAGGGGTGACAGGAACAGCAGGAGCTTCAAGGTGGGACATAAAGAAGAAAAATTCAGGGGTTGAGTTTCCTGTCTGTATCAAAACCTCTGGGAACATCCTTCCCCCCTCTCCCAAGAGAGGTTTGTGCCCTCGGGGCAATGGGTGTAAATGAACACATTCCAGTTTTTCATAAAAATAGATTACTTTGGGGAGGCTGCCCATAACAACACGCTTCTCACATGCTTCACTTCGCAGGGTTTTAATCAAAATTTTCTTTGAGATGCTTCCCAAAACCTTCGCAGAAATATTGTGTTTTCCAAAGGCTGCAGGAAGAACACTTGTAATTGGAAAAAAAAAAAAAAAAGAAAAAAGCAATATCAGCTTTGGAAATGAACCTGGTAAAGTTCCCAATTAAAATTTGTTCTAAAAAACAAACAAAACTTTACAGAGTAGAAAGCAAGCCTCATAGCAAAGGGGAAGGTTCAGAGTCACTAAAAACAACTTATCAGGAGGGTTTTCCATGTTACCTTGGTTTGTCATCCCTTCCCTTCAAGAGCACATGTGAGGGAGGCTTTAACCAGCCCCATGGGGCTTTCTGGCCACAGGACCATTCCCATTAATTGTTCTTCCAGGAATCAGAGTAAATAAGATGAAAACCTCCGTCTGTGATGCTTCTGAACAGGCATTCTGTTCCCTCACCCTCCTTTAATTGGAACAAATGTACCCATTTAGAACTACATATCTTCCAAATTTCCACTGTCTCCTGCAATTCACGCTGATATTTTATCACTTGATAAACAATCAGGTTCTTTACTCGCCTAATTCTGCCTCGCTTGCTCCCAGGCCCTGCAGCTCCTGATCCATCCAGCCTGTGCACATGTTCATTAGCTCCATCCATTCCAGCTGCACGGCCCAATGGAGCTGAAAAAGCTGCGGGAATGTTCCCTCCCAGTGCAGGCTGTGGAGAGGGAACCTGCAGAATTCCCTGCTGCAGACACAGCTCACCAGGGACAGGGGGTAGTGACAGAGCCCAGCTGTGTCACATCTGTCACATCCTCCCTGGCTGAGGCTGCAAATTCTGGGCCAGATAAAATTAGGAGAATAAAAAGTGGTTCTATTTATTGAAGGGCCTGCAGGTACAGTTAGGGCAGATGAAGCCTCCCAGGGCCTACACCCAAAATGGACAATGGGTCACAGGTTTTCACACCTTTATAGGTTTGGTCCATTTGCACATTGGGGGTTCATCTTCCAATTACAGCTTCAGCTAATGAAGTCATTGACCCCAAGTTTGCTCTCCCCAGCTCACTTTTGTTTCCATCTCTCAGGGCCTGGGACACTCAGGTGTCCTCGATTGCCAGGCCTGGAGAGGAATTGTTGTGTCTGCCCCAAATGGGAGAGCAGCAGCTGACCCTGGAGATGGAGTTCAGAGTTAGACACTAAAGAACTGCAGGATTACAAATACATGAAGAATATAAATCTGAAATCCTGAGGTGTCAATCCAAATTCCACACATGCATCCCCCGTGGCTGGGCAGAGCTTTGCTGCCTCCCTCTGATTTCCCAGCGGCTCCCCCCTCTGCTTGCAGGGCTGTGATAAACCAGCAGCAGGCTTAACCTTTTCCAAAGGGCACCCCCCTCATCATGCACCATTTCCAGCACTCCACAGAGCACGTCCCAGAGGGTTGGGAGATGAGGCTGTGTGAGAGCAATAACCTTTGAAAGCTTCTGAGGCTGCTGGGCCCACAAATTACTAAATTAATGATTGGCCTTACCTTTGGAAAAGGCAAACAGGGGAAGCAAGGAACCTGAGCAGTCAGCTTAGAGGGAATGAGAGCCATTTCCTGCATCTCTCCTGCCACTGGACTGTTTAATTTAAGCGGAGGATTCACTGAACTCTGATGAAGAGCAGCAGCTGCCTTGGGATTCGTAAGATGGATCTGACACAGGAAAACATGTTTCCTGCCATAATCCAGATTGATCACCCTGCCCATGTCTGAGGTCTCCTCTGCCACTTGCTGACAAAGCCTCCACAGCTCTGCAGCTGCTGCTGCCTCCTCCTGGGAGAGCCTCCCTCTTACTCCAGAGGGGACCAGGAGCAATGGGGAGATGTTGGTGTGCACTGAAAGCTTTAATAATGAAACTCCAGCCTAATAGAAATTATTGCATGTGCTGCCACACCCTGCACGTGCTCACCCACTGCCTTTGGGAAATGTGGAACGTGTGGAATAGGAAGAGGAACCAAGGGTGTCTGTATCTTACCTGCTGCCCAGGTACTCAAAGAGGCTGCAACAGGCACAGCCAGGCCTTCATTTCTAATTTTTTGGTGTTTCCTCCCTTGGAATCCCATTGCTGCACTCAGTGGAACCACAGCAAGGCAGAAGTGGGTCAGGTGGGAATTGCTTGGCTCTTCCTACACCCAGGGCACTCACAGCTCCTGATTCTTGGAGCAGGCAGAGCATGACCAGGGAAAACCTCCTCCCACCTTGGCCATCCAGAGAGGAAAACCCCTGGTTAGATATCAAGGAACCCCAGGGACAGTCACCCCCAGCCAGCAATGCTTCAGCAGAGCAGGTACGAGAGGAAATGGCCACAAGCTGTGCCAGGAGAGGTTTCAATTGGATATTAAAAAACATTTTTTCGCAGAAAGGGTTGTAAAGCATTGGCACAGGCAGCCCAGGGCAGTGGTGGAGTCCCCATCCCTGGAAGTGTTCAAAAAACACGTGGACATGGTACTTGAGGACGTGGTTTAGTGGTGAATATGGGTTGATGGTTGGACTTGATGTCTTCAGGGTCTTTTCCAGCAATAATGGTAAATAATTAAAGCTTTTCCAGCCTTAATGATTCTATGATTCCACCTCTGGATGTTCAGTGTCAGAGCCCTCTGCTGCCAGCCCAGCATTGGGAACGTGTAAAAAAGCTTCATGGTGGCACAGGATAAGAGAATAAGCACAGTCCAAGGTATTCCTCGTTGTTTTCAAGTTATTCTGTTATTTTCAGTGCTTCTGAAGGCTGCCCACATCACCTGGCTCAAAGGAAACCTGTCCCTTGTAGGGTTCCACTGTGTGTGCTATAGAAAATCAGCCTGGAAGGCCCAGAGGGAGCCTCTTCCCCAGGCCCAGAGGTGCCCAGGAAGCACATCCAGGGCACCAGGGATGGACATGGGAAAGAGGAGCATGGCTTTGTGGCCTTCTGCACCCATTGTGCGAGAGGATTGTAGGGTGTGACCTTCTAGGGGATTGTTTATCTTTGCTGTTTATGGGATGGCACAGCCTGGGGGTGGGATGGGATAAAGGGAATTTGCACTGCACAGTAGCCATGGCAGTGGCCATGGGGCAGTAGCCATGGCAGTAGCCATAGTAGGAGCCATAGGAGCAGTCTCAGCAGCAGTCCCAGAGTGATCTGTAGTAGTTTCAGTCTCTGCCTGTATAATAAAGGACCTTGCAACATCACAGTCGCATCTGAGAAGTCTGATGCCCCTGTGTTCAATACTGCAGTTCCTCTCCATTGCCTGGGATGATAATTCATCAGTACCTCTCTCCAAAGGAAACGCAGCACCTTGGGAACGGATAAATACATGAACATCTGAAAAATGTGTGTTGTAATTCACCAGCAGATCCAAATCATCGCCCGGAGCCTCTTGGTTGCGACAGCGGCTCCCTAAGGCTGCTCAATTACACACCCTGAGCTACAACCACTGAAATCCTGAGCCCAACACAGAAAGGGGCCCAGAGCTGCAATTTAAACCCTGTACATGCACGCTGTGGCTGCAGGATGGATTGTGAGGGTGAGGACAGGACAGGAGCTGTGGCACTGATGGCAGAGCTGCGTGGGAGGGGCTGTCACATCACCTGGCACTGCAGTGACGGGTACAACCCGCTCCTCCAGGGCTCTGCAGAGCCACATAAAATATTCACCAGCGTGTTAGAGACTTCCAGTCAAAGAGCAGGCAGTGGAAAGCCAATCTAAGCAGCAAAAAGTGGAAAAGGATCTTTAAAGAATACGTTTTTAGGAAGTATTTTGGGACTTTTGGAACTTTCCGCAGTTTTTCCCATGGGTATGTGCAAAGCAGCTCATGTGAGTCACTTGGCCATCCCAGATTCCCTGAGTGATGAACCTGGTTCCATATTTGGGGTATTTTTTCCCAGATGCACTTAATTCTACCCAGCTCTGGTCCCCCAGTCTGGGAGAAACCAAGTGCCAAGGCTCTTCTCACACCAGACACAGGAAACTCTCTGGTTTCAAACTAAACTTTCTCTGCCCAAACCCAATGCCAGCCCTTCCCTGCACTTGATTAATTGTGCTGATCACTTCACCTGGTGCTAATCAGAGCAGTGAAATGTTCCTCATTGTTAAACGGAGTGATTAATTACCAGGATTGCCAGGGAAGTCTGCCACCAGCAGCATAAATTCACAGAGCATGTTTGGAAGCATTTGCCAGTGGCAGAGCCTGAGGAGTAAAATATTGCCTGGTTATTTATCTTCCCCCATCACATGGCAAGAGCAGCAGCAACTGGAGAGGCAGCTCAGCCCTTTGTTGGTTTAAATTGTTGTGAAACCAGCGGTGTAACACAAGGATTTATTTTGATAGATTTGATTCAATGAGAACATGCCAAAAGCTGTCCCTGAGGCCACTGTGACCTGTGGTGACTCCTCAGGTCCAGCACCCTCAGGCTCCAGCACTCCCACTCTGAGCAGCCAGGTGTGCAAAAGATTTGAAACACAAATAAGGTTCAAAGTCCAAATCAGAGGGCAGCTACAACACAGCCCCAGTGAGGAAAATCGCTGTAAAATCTGAGGTTTGAGCCCATTTTTTTTGCCCTTGTTTGGGAATCAAGTAGAGAAATTACTGAGGAAATTATTTTTCCAAATCTCTACTTAACACAGAAACATTCCCTTCAATTTGAATTTTGTTGTTTCATTTGAAGTGGCAGATTTGCCTTTGCTCATGCTCGGTTATTTTTTGCATATATATGCACACAACAGGGTAAAATCCTTGTTTCATGAGCAGACACCCAAGGAGGAGGAGGAGGAGGAGGTGTCTGCTGGCAGCTGTTGGAGCATCTGGCCCTGTTTAACCAACGGGTGCCTTCTCCTTCTGTGAGATGGTGGAGGGAACCACACGTGGCTCTGGCTGCTGCCTCTGAACTCCTGCATAAAAACATCAAAGCAATTTTCTCATCTGCACCTGGAACAGGGGTGTGAGATCTTCCAGCCACACTCCCGTCCTGACTTGACCCACAGCACCCCCAGAATCCCCAGAGGTGACTTTGTCCTTCACAATCACTCAGGTCTGAGCATGGACTGACAGAGAATCCCAGAAGGGTTTGGGTGGGAAGGGACCTTAAACATCACCCAGTGCCACCCATGCCATGGCAGGGACACCTTCCACTGTCCCAGGGTGCTCCAAGTCCCATCCAGGCTGGCCTTGGACACTACCAGGGATCCAGGGGCAGCCACAGCTTCTCTGGGCACCCAGTGCCAGGGCCTTCCCACCCTCACTGGGAAAAATTTCTTCCTAATATTCAATCTAAGCCTGCTCTCTGTCAGTTTGAAATGCCTGCTTTTCCACAGAGCCCAAAATCCCGTCACCAGCAGTGCCCACCATGGCAGCCCCTGGGGACAGCAGTGAAGCTGAGCCCCCACAGTGACAATCTCAGAAGCACCGGGGACTCACGAGATGGTGTTTCCACAAGGACACTAAAAACCAGCGTCAGGGAAGACTAACCCTGCCTGTAAGAGCAGGCTCACAGCTCCCTGAGAAAAGCTCCATGCCAGCATTGTCCCTGGGGGAGCAGGGTCCACAAACACCATGTTCCTGAGGCCGAGTGTGCTCTGAGCAAGCAGGCTCTGCCTCGTGCCCAGCTGTCTGTGCCTGCCCAGATGATGCACTGCTGCTTGCACACTTGAGGGAACACTGCTCATCCATCACCTGCCTGTCTAAATCACCTGTGGCTGGCTAAAAAAAGCCAGCAGGCTCTGAGAGCCTTCTTGGGGGAGTGACAGGTCCCACAGGCTGGGAGAAACCGGCCAAGGTTGTTTTGCTGCCTGTGTCACGAAAATTATGGAAGGCACTGCAGTCTGAGCAGCTGGAGGCCAGCAGAGCTGCCAAGCATCCAGCCAGGCAGCAGTAACGGGTTTATTAAAACCCAGGCAGGAAAGCTGAAGTCCAGAGATCGAGTGAGATCTTCAGAAACTTCCTGGGACACTGCCAGAAAGGCATCTTCAGGACCAGCTGGAAACAGAAGATGACATCTGGTGTGAGATCAGCCCTTGGAGAACCCCTGCGTGCCCAAGGATGTGGTACCTGCTGTGGAGAGCTGGTGTGGCTGCTGGACAACTGTCCAACTGCCCCAAGCCCCAGAGCCCTCTGAGCCAGACCAGCCTGGAGCAGCCCAGGATCCAGCCCTGCATCTTGGACAGGAAAGCAGAGGGCTGGAATTCACAGGGAAGCTTTAGGAAGGAGCTGTCTTGCAGACAACTCATTTGGGGATTTTGAGAATTCACAGATTAAATGGCTGTGACTAAGGATAAACACAAAATATTGCTTTGTTCTGCAGCTAGATGGGAATTTGCTCCTACACCAGTGCCAGGAGACCGTGGTAATTAAGTGGTTCTTCAGGCTGGAGCTCACCCAAGCCATAAGCAGGGTTTTTGGAGAGAACCTGCCCGTTTTCCCAAAGCACCATCAGGATGTGAATAGGCCTTGATTACAGCCCAAGCCAAACAGGGAACCCCAGATTCTTCACAGGCTCCAGAGCTGCTCCCCTGGGATGGGTCCAAGGGGGAGCAGGAACAGAGGACACTGATGGCCTTGGTCACATCCTCACACCACAAGAGGATCTGGATTATTCAAATGCAGGATGGCAGGACCCCTACTTGTGACAGAGTGAGGAACCATTTAAATGTTTATTTGCTTCAACTGTTCAATGCAAAGTTCAAGCCATCTGACCATTTTCCAGAACATTCATTTTTGTCTCATCTCAGAAAGCTGAGGAGCAGGGACGTGCTACAGGGGCAGGCACAGCAGGAGGGACATCCCAAAGCAGACTTTTAACAGGAAAGCACATCCCTTCCTGACTGCTCTTCAGAGGCTGAGCTCACCATTTGCACAACACAATTCATGGTTGGACTCGATGATCCTAAAGGTTTTTGATTCCATGAGGACTTCAGGCTGGGCATTTACGGTGGGGCTATGCCCTGAACAAGTGTCACAGTAAAAAGGAGGGTGGTTTCACAGATCACCAAGTAACAGTTAATTCAGGTTGGTCCAAATCAGGCTCGTCAAATCTCCTGGGGTCAGAAAAATCAGGATATGTTTTCTACATCTGTCATCACCAGGGATGCTGCTCTGGTTGAGCCAAGCCTGTTTCAACACTCCTCGCTCATCCCAGGATCCACCAAGTCCCACGTCAGAAGGATCAAAGCTTTCAGAGGTGGCCAGTCCCTCCCGTGGGACATGGCCTAGTCTGACACAGATGGAACAAGTTTTAGATGACATTTGCATCTTTCTTTCTTTTGCTTGTGACAGCAAAAGGACTTCCTGCTGTCAAAAAGAATTTCAAGTCACTTAAATCCACAGAAGAATTGAGGATTAAAAGATAGAACTTGTCAGCCTGGTGTTTTAAGCTCATCCTGCCTCCCCCCTCCAGAAGCTCCCATGCAGCGCCTGAAATGCCTCCAGTGATTATGTTTGTAAGCACGGAAGACACAGCAAAAAAAAAATTGATTACACAGTGATAATAGGAATATGCTCGATGTTTAGGTGTCAAATGAAACATAATTCTGAAGAATATTTTTGCCTTTAGAATAATACATCATCTTCCCCAAACCGCCACAAGCTCCCCTGTTATTAATACTCTCCTGAACGACTACAATTGAAATGATAATGCGTTTCTAAATTAATATTGCATCTTTCCCCATTTCGGTATCTGATGAGCTGTATCAAAACTTCATTAAATCACTCCCTGTTTTGCCAGCTCCAGCTCATACTCGGGCCTGTGGAACACAGCTGCCTCCTCACCAGCCCCTGCTCGGAGCCACGCGCCACCGACGCCAACGTGTGATCGACTGCGCTAATGGGACAAATAACAGAGCTAATGAGGTGCCTTCCAGGACGTGGCAAAAACATTTTAGGCTGCTAAATAAATACCAGGCACAAAAATTAAGAGGTGTATCAACAAATGAGTTCATGATTAGCTAAGGGTTCTCTCTCTTTGGGAAGCTCCGTGGTGTTCCCCCAATGGTTTCACGTTAGGAGTAGGGAAATGGAATTGTTATTTTTCAGTGTAATTTCATTAGGGGATGCAAGCTCCAGCTCATACTCGGGCCCGTGGAACACAGCAGCCTCCTCACCAGCCCCTGCTCAGAGCCACGCGCCACCGACGCCAACGTGCAATCGACTGCGCTAATGGGACAAATAACAGAGCTAATGAGGTGCCTTCCAGGATGTGGCAAAAACATTTTAGGCTGCTAAATAAATACCAGGCACAAAAATTAAGAGGTGTATCAACAAATGAGTTCATGATTAGCTAAGGGTTCTCTCTCTTTGGGAAGCTCCGTGGTGTTCCCCCAATGGTTTCACATTAGGAGTAGGGAAATGGAATTGTTATTTTAGTTTTTCATTAGGGGTGTGATCTTCCCTTTCTTTTAGGGGTGCAGGACATTTAAGAACATTTCCAATATTCCAATGCACTTATTTTTATGCTGACTCCCACTGTCCCAGTCATTCCACCCATCACAGACAGAGCCATTTTCAGATCCCACCCAGCCACCATGCTCAAGGCTGCTGCCATCCCAGGCCTCCTGCCACTTGTCCCTGGGGTGGGGAACACCAACTCTTACACCCCAAAAACAGCACCAGGTCAGCCTCCCCCTCAGCAGTGAGTTCTGCAGCCTCTCAGAATCAGCCAGTTTGGAAAAGACCTCCAAGATCATTGAGTCCAACCTGTGACCAAACCCCACCTTGTCACCCAGACCAGAAGGAGCTCCCTCAGCCCTGCCCTGATGGCTCAGATTTGAGTGGCAAATGACAGCTCAGCTCTGGGATCCAGTGAACATCCTTCAACAGGCAAACCATTAGGTCAGGGTTAATTAATTAGAGAGCAATTTCAATAGTTGTAAAAAAACTTCAAACCGCCTCAGCCAGGCTCTCCCCTCCCCTTGTTTTTGTTTGTTGTTAGAAGTGACTGCAATTAAGCTCTGTGTGCCAAGCCAGGACTATACCTGGAGCTTAAATTAAACCAGCGCCTGCCAAGAGAGGCAGATAATTCATTTAAATTCTCATTTCAAGGGAGACATTTCATTTCAAGTTTGAAATGTAATTACTTGGTCAGAGCCCAGGAGACCACACCATCTTCAAGTGAAGTGATTGTGATTTCCAACCTCCAGTTCAGGGTTCTTGTCCCTGAGATAACCACGACCAAACAAGTCATTAATCTGAACATTTTTACTCCTAACACATCAAGGACAGGATTTCAGAGTACCCAAACATGGCCACCACAAATCCTTACCTTCTTTTTGCACATCTGGATATTTGGAAAAATTTCTCCATCCAAAGGGTTGTTCAGCCCTGGCAGAGGTGCCCAGGGCAGTGGTGGAGTCCCCACCCCTGGGGGAATTTAAAAGCCATGTGCATGTGGCACTTGGTGACACGGGTCTCTTGTGGCCTTGGTAGTGCTAGGGGAACAGTTGGACTCGATGGCCTTAGAGGGCTTTTCCAACCCTGTGATTCTGTCAGATTTTCCACACCCTTTCAGAAATAAAATCTCAAGACTAGTTTTTCTTTTAGAGACACTTCCCCCGTGCCAGTGTCCCCCCTGTGCCCCGAGGTGGCCATGGCACTCAGGGGAATGTGCAGCCTGGCTGATCAGAGCTCAAGGCCCCAGCAGCTCCAAGCACAAAAAGCCATAAATCAATTTGTAGTAAGGACTAAAAATTGATTTTTCTAAAGTTGCTGTGTAGTGTAAGTTCAAGCGATGGGACTGAGACTCTGCAAAAATAGATCATCTGGTAATTTGCATTAATGAGGCTTAACAGTGTTTGTCAGGGAGTGATTAAGGAACTGTGCACCAGTCCCCCAGTGCCCACCTCCAGCAGCAGCACAGACGTGTTCTTGGGGTGCTCAGAGGCAGCAGAGCTCCCACACAGCACCCACTCCCCCTGCAGCCTTTTGGGGGGCAGCACGCAGTAATTCCAGCCTGGTGTAATTGTGCCTTTCCAAATCCCACCCAAAGAGCCACAGCCATCAGTTTTCCATTCAAAATCCCTCCCAAGGAGACCTGGCCTTCAATTTCCCACTCAAAATCATTCCCAAAGAGCCCTGGCCACCACTTTCCCATGCAACAGTGCAAAACTAAACCCATTCCTGTCAATAAACAGGCTGTGGCAACTTTTATAGGCTTGCTGAGGAATGCTGTGCTGAATGTTTTCCTTTTGACAGTTTTCTTATTGCTCAGGCTCTCGGGACTGGCAACAAACACTGCATTTTATTTTCTGGGGTGGAATTGCTCTGCTAAAACCTGAAACACCACAACTTGCCTTCAAAAGAAATGAGACATTTCACTTGCTCCTTATTAAGCTGTTGAATTGCGATTTTTTTCTTTTATAAATTGAAAGGACAAAAAGAAGAATTATTAAAATACGCGAAGCCATCGAGCGAAATGCACAATGAGGAAATCTTCAGCAGTGTGTGGCTGCAGCAATGTTACATAAAGAGGTTTAATGGGCTCTGTGGGAACAACATCAGAACGTCAGCAATTCCACTGTAGTGCATTGCAGCTCAGTTGCTCATTAAATGCGTTGCTCCGGGACTTTAACTTCTTTTGGAAGTTATTATGAACCGTAGCCCTACATTCTCTGGGGTTTTTTTTTTCTCTCCGTTTCACACACAGTCCCTGACTCCAGGGTCAGGGATTGTGCTGGGTGATGAGACCTATCAGTGCAGATGTCAGGCAATGTCAGAGCATCATCCCAACAAGTTCCAGGATGGTTGGTCTTGAGGCATTTTTAGGTGTTGTCCACATTTTGGCTCAAGCACCCCAGCATTTCTCACACTGAGAAATCCAATGTTCAGCAGTGGATACCAGCTCAGTAACCACTGGTTGCTCTGGAGAGCGGACCTAAACAACTTGGAGAACAACTTGGAGGTCAGCTGGAGAGATATTAAGCAGAACTGTATTTAAAAAAAAAAAAAACATTAATTTTTCAATGCAGCTGAAATCAAAAGGAAAAATCAGTACTATCAAAATATACACATTTCTGAAATGAAAAATCTTGTTATAAAAATGCCAAAATTACTCATTAAAAATAATTTTTCAAACAAAGCAAAGCAGTTTGACCTTTAAGGCATTCCACGCTTCTGAGGTCGACTTTTAGCCAAATTCAACTTGGTTTTGCTTTTGCCTGGAAAGTTAACCTGATATTAACTGAAGACAAAGTGTATTGCTCAGCTCTGAACAGAGATTAGAAGATCCATTTTCCTCTGCTCTCCTATGAATAACAGCGATTTTACTGCTTTGGAGCACGTAACATCTGCTGAGATGACAAAGTTTTCACTTGGATAAAAATCTAAATTTAATCCTCGCCCTGAGCTTTTCCCTTCATCTCCGTGGGTCACGGGTGGGGGAAGCAGAACCAGCAGCACCCCCAGCACCAGGAAGCTCTGGAGCAGAGCTCAGACCTGCTGCAGGTGAGCAAAGGAGTCCTGAGCACAAATATCAACATTGCAGGGCTGTCAGGAGCAGAATCAAGGACAAGGGACAGAGGCAAAGAACCCCCTGAGGTTCAGCTGTCAGCAGCCCCAGCGAGGCTGTGATTTGAGGACAAGTGGGTGGCAATTTTCCCCCGAGGTACCCATATTATGGTTTTTACCCATCCAGAATAATCCATCTCCCCTGGCTGCATGGAGCCTGCTCAGGGGGCTGCCAGGGAAACCCTGCATTTGCATGGAAATGTGCCTAGGCTGAGCTCTGCAAAGCCCAGCTCAGCTCAGCTCTGCTCCTGCTTGGCCCAGGGCTGCTCCTCAGGGCTCCCTCACCTGCCTGCCCAGGGACAGCCGTGGTTTAGAGGCAGGGGAGGAGCAGGGCACCCTGCAGCAGGGGCTGCCTGCCCTCTTTATCCTTCTTGTCACACCTCTGAGCCCCCAAAAGATCCCTGGTGAGGTTCCACGCAGGGCCATGCCTGTGACACCAGAGCTGGGGTGTGGGCAGGAATTCCAAATTGAGCTCATGAGCAGCAGAACTGCAGGAATCTTAAAAGATCACAAGAATGACAACCCAATCCTGCCGACAGAGAGTAAAACATTCTGGAAACATGGGCAGAGCTGGGAAAGGGGCTCTGGAGAAAAGGAGGCTCAGGGGGGACCTTGTGGCTCTCCACAACTCTCAGACAGGAGGGGACAGCCCTGGGGCTCTGCTCCCAGGGGACAAGGGGCAGGACATGAGCAAACAGCCTCAAGCTGCCCCATCAGAAGTTCAGGTTGGATATTGGGGACAATTCCTTCACCATAAGGATTGTTAAGCCCAGGCAGTGGTGGAGTCCCCATCCCTTGAGGGATTTATGACACGCGGATGTGGCCTTGAGGACGTGTGTCAGTGGTGGCCTTGGCAGCGCAGGGGGAATGGTTGGATTCAATCTTGGATGGTTTTTTCCAACCAAACAAGCTCCTAGCAGATCTACACTGCCCAGAGCTGCTCCACTGAGCTTCCCTGGGCAGCCAGCTGCAAGGTGCTGCTCTAGCAGCCACAAGCAATGGCCCAAGAGACAATTCCCTGGAATCACAGCTCCAGCAGAGGCACACAGCGAGCCACAGAGCTCCCACCCAGCAGCACAGACCGGGATTGCTGCACCAGGCAGCCGAGGCCCGTGGAGCTGCACAGCCAGGCTTTGTTCAGTGATTCATTATTCCGAGGTGCTGAATAATTCAGCAGGCAGGATTAACGGCATATGCCACTGAAACATTCCATATGGAGCACGGCTCCCTCGGGAGCTGCTCTCTCCAAAGGCACCAGCTCATCTCCCCACGCACTCAGCCGGTGC
This sequence comes from Eopsaltria australis, assembly GCA_034509425.1. Lineage (NCBI taxonomy): Eukaryota > Metazoa > Chordata > Aves > Passeriformes > Petroicidae > Eopsaltria > Eopsaltria australis. The sequence goes on from JAVTVJ010000520.1 coordinate 857,742, forward strand.
CGTGGGCAGGGGCTCCTCAGCAGAGCCACAGCCCAGACACCCTGGGCTCTCTGGGGTCCTCTGCCATCCCAGGGTGGAGCAACAGGGCAGGGTCTGGAAACATGGGAATGCAAAGGGAGGGAGGGAAAGGAGTCTCCTCTCCTGATGCCATGGTGATTTTTTGCCTTTTCTTTTATATACCCTTTACATAGTTTTTATATAGCTTTTATATAGCTTTTATGCACCCTTAGTGCCCTTAGCATGCACGCCTGTAATTCCTTAAGCCCAATAACTCAGCATAGTCCTGGTATTCTGTTAAACCAGAGACCAAACATCCCAAGGCCTTGCAGTTGGAGGCTGGAAAGCCCCAGGCTATCCTGAGAAGGCAAGGTCCTCTCTAGAACACATCCTGTAAACTGAGATCAGGCCCAGCCAGGGGGGAATTGCTCAGGATGGGGGGATATCACACTGTTCATTCAAGCCTCTCATTGGGGAATCTTTGTTAGATATGCTAATTAGCAAGGTCTTTAAAATTGTACACGTGATCTATCGTGGGTGTGCATTTCAGCCTGTTCCATTGGTGAAGTGTTGCACCATGAGGGTCCTTATTAAACACTGAGGTAAAAACCTTTTTCCCCTGAACTATGTCTGGCTCTTAATTTTAACACCAAGGAAAGGCATCACTCCCACCCCTCCTGCCCAAAACACCAGAGAGGCACATCAGCCAGCAAAGCCCAGCCTCACCACCCCGAAACTCTGGCTGGGGCAGCACTCACAACCTCACAGAAGACACACTCAGATTATTCTCCTCATGACTTAAGTTTTCTGCAGCCTTTTTGAGGAGGTGACTTTATTCTCTTCACTCCCTTCTAGAGACAGATTCCCACCCACAAGCCAGAACACTCTGCATGAGCAGAGGCAGCTCTGGCCACACTGTTCTCACAGCTGTCCAAAGGCAGCCGCACATCAGTGACACACTCACGAACCACAGCCCAAAAAACGTCTGTGTGGGCAGCTCCTGTGAGAATCTGAACATTGCATCAGCCTTTCCGTGTCCTGGAGGAATTTTTGCCATCAGTGGAAGAGAGAAAAAGGCTGTCTCCTGGAAAACAGAGAGTGAGAACAGCACACAGCCTGTGCTCCCAGGCACACTGAGCAGCCAGGGCTGCAGTGACCTATCAGCTCAGACAGAACCAGTCCTGGCATCCTCCCATATTCCAATCAATAACTGAACAGAAGGTGATACCCAATCCAGAAGATAAAAATCTCACTAAATTAAATTAACTTGTACAGTGTAATCAACATTCATTAAGCCAATTTAGTCAAGCAATGACCTCAGCAGCTTTCACTTAATCATATCCTTAAATGTCAAACCCACATGCAGATCTTGTATAAGTCCTTTCCAATTACATTTTATTAAAAACTTTGAATGAATAAATGCAGCTGGAGTGGTCTGTGTGCGGTGAGCATGAACACAGTTACACCCATGAGCTGTGAGGGTTTGTGCCACATTTCCACCTGCACAGGGTAACTACAGGTACCCTGTACCCAGCTCACAGACACTGATGCCGTTTGGTTTCTGCCTTTTTTCTTTTATATGTGCTCTGTACTCTTTGCACACATATTTGTAGCTCTGTGGCCTATTGTATTAATAGCTGGTTTTTCCAGTACTTTTCCATGGTCTTTCCCTAAGCAGAAAGGCACAACAAATTCCAGAATTCCAAGCCCCAGGGGGTGCAAGGCCCTGTCCTATCTCGGTTCTTCCTGGGAACCAAGGCCCAGAACAACTCTGAGGTTCATCTTCATAAACAAAGCAGAGCCAGTGCTGAGAGGGGCTCCAAAGAAGGGGCTGGACCTGGGGGGGAATTGAATCACCACTTGTCCTCCTAATTGGTGCTTTTAATCAATTCTGCTAATTTCCTAAAAACTATAAATATGTACTCACCCCTGGAGGGGCTGGGCTTTTATGGACACCTTTCCATAACTGCTCCTGAAAACCTTCAAAATAAAGATCCCTTTTTATATCCCCTCCTTGCTAAAATGATCTCGAGTTTCTTTTCCAGGCTGGGGGAAAAGGCAACACACACAACAAGGTTCATTTCTCCCTCTGGAATCACACAGAAGTGGTTGCAAGGATTTTCCATGTCCTGCTGCCTGGTTGCCTCCACCACTTTCCCACTGCCACACGCCTGCCAGCTCTCTCCAGTGACACTTGTCACTGTGCTCGATATTGCACCATCCTGTTTCCTTCTGCATTTGCTGCCATGCCACCTGTGAATCTCTCCCACAGGGCTGTGAAAACTCCTCGTAGAAACAGAATTTCTAAGTGAGTGGTTGTTTTCTGTGTAAGAAACGTGGTTTTCAGCTGCAGGAAGCCCACTGCAGCTGGGGATCCTCACTGGGTTCCCTCTGCTCACAGCAATTCCACACCAGAGCTCTGCCCTGCCACTGCCACAGGACAGCCACCCTCCTGCATGGCACATGTCAGCACAGAGAGCACAAAACAGCCACTTTATTCTTCCTGACCCTTTATTTCGGGTGACTGCAGGGCTGAGCAGGCTGACAGGTAAACACTGCCCCTGTCTCGATGGTGTCACACCAGGGATCAGCAGCACCACGGCTGAGATGGGCCTGGCCTGACCCTGGCTGCTGGACACTGACCCCCCCTGACCCCCATCTGTACCAACCTGGCCAAGGGCACAAGGGCCCCAGAAGGCCAAAAGAGAGAGAAAATCTGTAATAAAGAAGGAGATTTGTTATAACAGCAAGGGAAAGATGAAAACCGAAACCGTGAAAATCCAGAAAGCCCAGAGATTTTTAGGAAGAGGAGCAGAAATTCACTGATGTCACCATTCCTTTGCTCTCTGCTGGGTCTGTCTCTGTTGTGCCAGTCCTGGTGCCAAGTGTACCTGGCTGTGAGGCCTTAGGATTTGAGCTTTTATATTTTTCATCTATTTGTAATCCTGCAATTCTTTAGTGTGTAACTCTAAACTCCATCTCCAGGGTCAGCTGCTGCTCTCCCATTTGGGGCAGACACAACAATTCCTCTCCAGGCCTGGCAGTCAAGGACACCTGAGTGTCTCAGACCCTGAGAGATGGAAACAAAAGTGAGCTGGGGGGAGCAAACTTGGGGTCAATGAGTTCATTAGCTGAAGCTGTAATTGGAAGATGAACCCCCAATGTGCAAATGGACCAAACTTATAAAAGTGGGAAAATCTGTGACCCATTGTCCATTTTTTGGTGTAGCCCCTGGGGGGCTTCATCTCCCCTAACTGTACCTGCAGGCCCTTCAATAAATATTACTGCTTTTTATTCTCTTAATTTTCTCTGGCCTCTGTTTTTAGGTAGCCCCAAAAGGCATCAGCTGTCCCCAGAGGAGCAGCAGGACAGGGCTGGCAGTGGGGACACACCCACCCTGGGCTGGCACTGCCCCAGGACACCCAGGGCAGCACCAGGGCAAGGTCACAGCTGCTCCCTGCCCCACAGCTCCCAGCTCGGGCACACCTGGCACCTTTCCTGCCTCAGCACAGGCTGGCTCCTGGGAAGCAGGGGCAGGGCTGTGGAAGCACCAGGGATGCAGGATGGATTGCACTCCCAGTGCCAGGCAGCCTCAGCAGATGTTCCTGATGCCAGCAGGATGCTCCAGACCCCCATTCCTATCCCTGGAATGAACACATCCTTGCAGTTTCACCTTCTTACAACCTCACACGTCTTCAGGAATAAATTCCCTGGCCTTGCCACTGCAGGAAGGTATCGGAAATGTTGTGGCTAATTTTATTTGTGGAGCACTCCCTCAAACACAGCGAGCAGATGAAGAAGCCAAACAAGGGTAGTGGGTCAGCAGGTGAGCTGTGCTCTGTACCAGAAATCTCTGTGCTTAATTTATCAGATTTCTCATAAAAATCTCCCTCACGTGGGGAGTAAATCTGCTCTAATGTATCACACCTATTGCTAACTCACAGAACTGAAAATCTCATTTCATGGGCCCCAGCTTTACCCGATTACAATTCCACTGTGGAGAGTTTCTTAAAGCAATACAAGCTGGTAATGAAATCCTTGCTGGCAGAGCAGCATTCCTGTACCTGCCCCTGGCTGGGGAAGGGGACAGCCCCCAGGGCTGGCACTGCAGAGCCCACAGAAGGGGCACAGGGGCAGATTCAGGCTGGGGAGATTTCCACTGGCGTGCTTATCTAAAGGGAAAAGCATTTCCTCCACCAATAGCTCTGGATTTATGATCAAGTCGAGATGTCAGGATTGCTGAGCCACCCTTTTAAGGCAGCTGTAAATTGTTTAGACAATAGGAAATGACAGCCTCTGCTCGAGCTTACAGGGGGAATCCAGGCTGGAGTGCAGATTTATGACTTTGCAGGTAGGAGACCATTGAATGCATATTCTTCACGGGGAAGTGAGCATCTCCAAAGCTGCACATTTGGTTGTTCTTTGTACTCATACTTCAATTTACTTGAAAGCAGGAATTTAGGTCTCTTCTATAGCAGGAATTTAGGTCTCTTCTGTATTGCTGTTGCTTCAGAGCTGCTCAGAGGCACTGATGGCCAAGTTTTGGAGAGGGACCCGGCACATCCATGGAATTCACAGCTCCTCCCTCACACTCAGCTCTCTGCCTGCACCCACTGCTCTCCTTCAGTGCAGGCTTGTGCAGAGTGAGGCGCTGCACCTCTGGGCATTGGCACAAAGGGAGAAATTGTCCTGCCCAGGAGCAGCTCTCAATGAGAGCCCTGATTCCTCCCTGTGGGACTGAACCAGGGCTCGGGTGTTTTTTAAGGTGTGTGGGTGTTGTCTGGGGCAGGGAAGCTTTACCCACTTGTAAACACAGGATCTGACCTTCCAAAGGTAACTGCACCCAAACTGAGCTGAAAGAAGTGGAGCAAACACAATCACAGAATAGCTGGGGTTGGTAGGAACCCCTGGAGATCCTCCAGTCCAATCCCCTGCCAAGACAGGATCACAGAAACCTGGAGCAGGTGGCAGGAATGTGTCCAGGTGGGGTTGGAATGTCTCTGGAAAGGGAGACTCCCAACTCACCCTGAGCACCTGTTCCAGAGCTCAGCCACCCCCCATGGAAGTTCTTCCTTGTGTTGAGATGCAATGTTGTGTTTTAGTTTATGACCATTGCTCCTCATCCTGTCACTGACACCACTGAAAAGAGTCTGGCATCATCCTCTCTGCACCCCTTGGAGAGGTTTGTATGGATTGATGAGATTCCCTCTCTCCAGCATCAGCTTAGCATTTCTGAAAACACAACCCTGAGTGCACTTTCTGAAATCCGACTGGGTTGTCTGAAATTGTTGTTCCCTGTGGAATGTTGCTCACAGCCCAATTTTTCAATTTCTACTCACACACACAAAACCTGAAGCCTCTGGCTTCCCTGTACCCAAACTCCCTTTATTTAGAGCCAGGCAACCAAAACAGAATCAAATTTATCAACCAGATCTCATCATGTGGAAAGCAGAGTGACGAAGCCTCAATTGCAATCGACTGAATTTTGAATTAAGCAATCAACTGATTAATTACTTGACTTTTGTCTAATAAAGCAGAATGTAAATGACACTGGCAGAAGAGTTACATTCCACCACTGCAGCTCCTGCTTTCCTTTGCTGCATGATGTGGGAATTCACTGGAATTACAGATGATGTGTGAGTCTGTCAGGAAATGCCCAGTTATCCCAGACTGCCATTAGTTTTTCTTTCCATGCAACGTGTCGCAAAAGAGGGAAGAGATGTTTGTGTACACAGGAAAGTATTCTGCACCCCTGTGCAATAAATAGCGAGCACCAGGTTATTCTGTCACTTCTGGCATCCTCTATCAACAGTTAAGTAGATACAATCCATTGTACCTTTCAGATTGATTTCACACTGATGAATGTGAGATTGTCAGCTTGATCAGTCCTCCCAAATACATTAATCCACTCTGAGGTCATCCTGAGCTCATTTAAAATATTCTTTCTCTGTCCTGTGATACTTCTGATAAATGGCTGGGGGAAGGCAGAGTCTCCTCTGCAGGATGTCAGGGCCAAACGTGAAGGCTGTCAAAAAATCAGCATTAAAACCTGTTCAATGTGCTGTTTTCCAAAAATCCTTTAAATGGCACAGTGTGTTTGCTGACATTAATCACGGGTGACATTCCAGGGAGGGCTGAGTGTGCATGTCAAGAGAAACTTCTGCAGATCCCAGAGACATGAATCACCTGGAAAGCAGCTGTGTTTTTATCTCTGGCTGCTAAAACCCATCACTTCTGTGCCTTTTACTGCCTCACAGCCCTTCAATCCTTCACTTTCCTGCAGTGACCTGGGAGAGGGAGCACCAGCAGCACATTCCCAAGGATCCAGTATTCCAAGGATCCAATATCCCAAAGATCCAATTCCCACTGCCAGGAAATGCCCCGAGAGCAGCCCCTGCCATGGCCAGCAGCTCCAGCCAGAGGGGGCAAACACATCCCAGCAATCCTGTAAGAAAAAGGAGCTCTAATTTTAGAAATCAGAAAAATAAATGGCTGCAGGCCTCTATAATCTCCACATCAGCACAACAAGATGCTTAGTCAATAAAATAGTTCAGCTAAGTGATCTCAGCATGTAATTCCATACGGATTTTTTTTCAGGGGGAAATGCTATCATTTTCCATTTCAGTTTAATGAATCATGTGAATTATGGTAACATTACAAATGGTTCTCTCTGCAGCCTATTAGTTTGTTTCTGTATGGTTCTAATGGAAGACATGCTTCATTTCCATCCTGGCTTGCCCTCAAGCCATTACGAATAAATTGTATTATCATAAGCAGTTACCTTTTCAAATGATCTTATCAAAAGAAAGTCTTTTGCATTGTTGAGGAGTGTTTATTACCATTTTGGGCAAAGTGCTGTGGGCACTCCACTCTTTTTATAAATATAAATAATTGTAGCAAAGAGACCGAGGGGCTGGAACTGCCCGGGCACCCTCCAGGGGATGAGCATCTCCAGAGCATCAGCAGCAAACTGAATCCTTCCCAGGTTCACGGAGTTTTAGGGCCATGAGAGTGTTCAGTTATTGACTCTGAACTCCTGCACACCTCAGGCTGCTGCAGTTCACCCACCTGCCCCTCCACAAAGTCACCTCTGACTCCAGCACAGCCAGGGTGGGGCTCCCTGAGGACAATCACACCAGGAGATATTTGATTCCTTCTCTCCACCATCAGCTCAGCATTTCTGAAAACACAACCCTGAGTGCACTTCCTGAAATCCAGCTGGGCTGTCTGAAAACCTCCCTGTGGAATGTTGCTCACAGCCCAGTTTTTTAATGGGCTGACCCCTTCCAGATGGTGCTCACCCAACAGAGGGATCACACTCCTTGTTTTCCAGGCTTTTTCCCTGACACAGCCCCGGAGCATCGCAAGTTTTTTTTTTCTATTTTTACTGACTCCTGTCACAATTTCACAGGAGGACAGACATTTGGACTATAAATAACCACACAGCTATACATATCCATGAAGGAAAGGATAACTTCCCTCACAGGGAAGAATTTCAAGCAAATCCTTGTCCAACTTTCCTAAAGAGCCCCCTGCCCTGTGCTCCCCAGGCATGACAAGCCCACTTTGTTCATCAGTTGAAATCTTTTGCAGAAGATTAATGAAATCTCCATTCTTTGCTATTTAACACCTTTTCTTCTAGCCCACTCTAGAACACACAAGAGAATTTTCCCCTCTATAGTTTGAGGAGGTTTTGGGTTTTTTTGGGGGTTTTTTTTGCACATTTGAAGAAAAACATTCCAGTCAATCTTTTGCTAGACTGAGCAATAGCAATATCCTTGACCTTTATATATAAATCAGCATTATGTGCCTTGGTAGGAAGGGGGTCAGAAGGCATCAGATACCTCAGTAACTTTTAAAGTAAGCTAAGTCTAAAAAGGAAAAGTAAAATCCCTGAGTTTTCTGAAGCCCACCAGGACACTTGGTTGGAGAATGCCAGAAAAACACCAGAATCTTGGTGTTTTCAATGCAGCATCTTTGATTCGAATAACCCACATCAGCACAAGCCTGTAGCTCAAACCCAGCCTAAGCAGAAATGCTCTGAATCAGAAAATAATGGTCTGGGCAAGAATGTCAACAAGAGAAGGATCACTTCTGGGTGACAATGAATGCCTTGATGGAGTGTTCCACTTCAAAACACTTCATTTTGCCCTCTGCTCTCCAGGTCACTGACTGCAGGAAGCCTCCCTCTATTCAGCATCCTGCACCAAAAGTTTGTCACATGAATAAATGATACATATTCATAGTCCAGCTGCTCCTTGGATGGTCAGAGCCTGGCTAGATGAGCAGCACTGACAAAACCCCCAGGTAGCTCAGTCGCCGTGCTTCTCAGCAATAAAAATGCAAATAAAATAGGAAATAAGAATTCTTGTCACCGCCATGAAAAATTAAAGTGCTGTCAATTTAATGGGGTTTTGCTTTTTTCAGTAAAATAGCATCTGTTCTCCCACACTGAACAGTAATAACACCCTGCAAGGCACAAGGTCTGAAGCTTCTAATGACACGTTATGAGCCCACTTTGGCTGTGCCCACCTTGGGAACGACGTTCTTTTGTAAAAAGGGAAAGAAAAGAAATACATCTGGGAAAGAAATACATTAATTACAGAGCTCTCTCTCACAAGCTCTGACACTGGATAGGGATGACAGAATTTACAGTGTTATTTCTCTCCAAGGTGCAGCAAATCACAGAATCATTAAGGTTGGAAAAGCCCTCCAAGAGCATCGAGGCCAAGCTGTCCCTGATCCCCAGCCCAGAGCTCTGCGTATTCCTTGGACACCTCCAGGGTTGGAGACTCCAAACCTCCCTGGGCAGTTCCAAGGCCTGACCACCCTTTCCATCCAGAAATTCCTGCTGATGTCCAACCTGAGCCTCCCTGTTCCCTCTCATCCTGTCCCTGTTCCCTAGTGATGCCTTTTTTGGGGTCCCTAAAAACAGACGCCAGACAAAATTAAAGGAATAAAGAGTAGCTATATTTATTGAAGGGACTTCAGGTACATTTAGGGGAGATGAAGCCCCTCCAGGGTGTACACCCAAAATGGGTGACAGGTCACAGGTTTTCACACCTTTATAAGTTTGGTCCATTTGCACATTAGGGTTCATCTTCCAATTCCAGCTTCAGCTAATGAAGTCATTGACCCCAAGTTTGCTCCCCCCAACTCACTTTTGTTTCCATCTCTCAGGGCCTGGGACACTCAGGTGTCCTTGACTGCCAGGCCTGGAGAGGAATTGTTGTGTCTGCCCCAAATGGGAGAGCAGCAGCTGCCACTGGAGATGGAGTTTAGAGTTACACACTAAAGAGCTGCAGGGTTACAAATAGAATAAAAATGTAACAGCTGAAATTCTGAGGCATCAGTGGGAGCAGAGCCTGACTCCCACCTGGCTGTCCCCTCCTGTCAGGAGTTGTGCAAAGCCAGAAATTCCCCCTGATCCCCCTTTTCTCCAGGCTGAGCTCCTTTCCCAGCTCCCTCAGCTGCTCTCCATGGGACAGACTTTTACTATTGATGATGTATAAATGTGTCCCTGATCAGGCTCAACATAGGACACCAACTGTAATTATTTGCAACTTAAAGGTTTAACAATTGTGTCAACTTGAAGTTGTCAGAGGGTGGGAACAGACACTGGGGTGCTGCAAATTAAACCATGCTGGCAAGCACTTAAAAGTGTTCCTAATAGGTTTGGCTGTAGGAGCTTATTAACTGACAGGAGAAGTCCTGCCATGGGGAAAGGAGCTTCCTTTTATGAGCTACAGAAAATAAATTAGATTTTTTTTTCCCTCTGCTCTATGTAGGTAGAAAAAAGCTCTTTGATATCCAGAAATATGAAACAATAAATTGTTAGAAAACCCAGACAGTGATTTAATTTCAAAAATGGAATCTGCTCTGTTATTTCAAGTTTCTGGCTCTCATCAACAAGGTGAGGTCAAATATACACGTATATAAATATATATACTGAGATATATATATAGATATATAATGAGAGGACACAGGGAATGGCATCATACTGCCAGAGGGCAGGGTTGGATGGGATATTGGAAAGAAATTCTTCCCTGTGAGGGCACAGGGTGCCCAGAGAAGCTGTGGCTGCCCCATCCCTGGAAGTGTCCAAGGCCAGGTTGGATGGGGCTTGGAGCACCCTGGGATAGTGAAAAGTGTCCCAGCCCATGGCAGGGGGTGGGACTGGATGAGCTTTAATATCCTTTCCAATCCAGGTCTTTCTGGGATTCTATATACACAAATGTTTTGGGATTTTTTGTGGGTTTCTTGGTGGTGTTTGAGCTCTGCTTCTTTTAAGCAATAGTTGGAGAGAAACAAGAATTCCAAGCACACCATTCAGGCTCTCACAGCCTGACTCTCCCACCCTTCCCTGCAAGGCTCTGGGGCAGCCAGAGTTCAGCCTTTGGGCTCTTAAGGGGGAGAGTTTTCAGATTTGGGCTGTAATTTCTCTGCAGATGAAAGCCAGGATGAACCATCAGCCCTGTCCTCTGCAGAACACTCTCGTCAGGGAGGCAGCTCTGCCAAGGACTGACCTGTCCCAGTCCTCACTCCCCTGGCCAAAAGCCACTCCAGGATGTGCAAAACAGACAAGGAGATAAATTAAGTGATACCAAATAAACAAACAGCAACTCCAAGTTTGCATTCAGACCACAAGCAAGGAAAAAAATATTCCTGTGCTTATCTCTGCACACAGCTCCCATCCTCTAACGCCGGAGGCACAAGTCTTTCCAGGACCAAACCATGATCAGTTCATAATTGCAAAAATCTCCCAAGCACCAGGCTTTTAATTGTTTCTCTAAGATTTGCCTAAGAGCTATTTTAATTCCAAGCAGCTGTCTTAAAGAACAACAAGAAAACAACTTAATATGTAGGGCTTGACTGGGATAGCTCATTATTGATTGAGAAGAGGAGAAATAATTAAGTTCCTGAAAAATACATTTTGTGACTACTTTGAGGAGAGTTTTAGAGACCAAATGAAGGACTCTGGGGAGAGTTTGTGTATTTTGGCATAGCAAGAGGATTGCACAAACCCTGCTAGAGCTGCAGGGACCCGAGGTGGGTTCTGGGGTGATCTGTGGCACTGGGTGGTGTCTGTGTAGACCACAGGACAGACTTGCTGCTCTTGTTTGTTATTTGGGTGTCCAGCCCTCCATGACCCTGGAGAGGAGCCTTCCCCATGGGCACAGCCTGGCACAAGCCAGCCCCAGTGTCCACCAGGCCCGTGGGGCTGGCCAGGTGTGGTCAGTGCCTCCCTGCACCAGCTCTGACCATCAGGGCTACCCAGATAACTGCTGCCCTTAAAAAAAAAAAAAAACCAAAACATTTCCCTCCTCCCTGTAAGATATGTAGAACCTCTCCTACTTAGAGGCACTTCCCATCAATTATCTCCACCCATCTGGCTTTGTCTCCGAGTGGCATTGATTATGAGCATCCTGTGCCCTAGAGATAAACACACCAGCCCCATTTCCCCCCTGTGCCTTCTCCATATTGGCTCCTGACGTGATGAGACTGGTGATGATCAGCCTGCTGGGAAATCAATAAGAGCACAGACATGTCACAGCCCCGAGATTAATGGAGCTGACTTGGCACAGAAAACTTCCCCGCGCTCGCACCGCCAGCCCACGGTGCTTGTCAGTTCAAGTTTCCTTAACCACGGGCACAGATCCAAATTCGTGGCCATCCTCAGAGCTGGAGCTCACCCACAGATCTGGAGTCACCACTGAAACAGCCAAGCTCCAGCAGGAGAAAGTGTAAAGGCTGGAAAAAAAGTACCTTTATCCCAAGCAGTCATGAGCAGAATAAAAACCAGCCCAACAAAAAAGCCCCAATCCTTGTCTTCACAGATTGGTTCTGGCAGGTTAAGCAGCTGCATTTTGTTAATGATAATCATTCTGGGGAAGGCCAATTAACTTTTCTATTAATCCATCAAATCAGCCCCTCACCTTGCTTTGGTGTTTCATTTAATATGGCTCGGAATTGCTCCTCTCCAGTGCGGCTGCTGCAAATCCCACACACGGGCGACTGCTGGGTCACCTTTTCCACACCCCTCAGTTTGCACAGCCCTGGCACAGGGGTCCCCCACTGCTGAAATCCCTCAGCAATCTGGGATGGAAATGTGGGAATGGACTTCCCCGTGGCACTGATGGGTGAGCCTACGAGCAAGTGTTGCAGAGATCAGGAAAAGAAGCAGGAAGGCAGAGGCAAGAGGGTACTACAAATCTTACAACTTATAGAATCCATAATATGCACCCAAGAGGTAGATAATTTAGAGTGCTTTGATGAGCTATTAGGAGTAAGTAATAGCTGCCATTAACTCCAGCAGAGCAAGGTCATGCAAGCTCCCGGAATCTGTTCTGCTCAGGGTTTTCTGCTCAGCATTTCCTCTCCAGGTGCCATGAAGCAGCACAGGCTGAGATTTCATTCCCATTTACCTACAGCCAAGTCAAACCCACCACACATTGATTCCCCAGAGCTGAATCCCTCACCCACAGCTCAGGAAAGAACCTCTGGAGACATTTCAGGACAAACAGCCCATTGCAGGCAGAGTTTCACCCTTAATGTTACCAATTACAGAGCACAAGAATGAAGTAATTCAATTTTCAGCCTGGATCTATGGGGCTGAGAACCAAAGGATACAAAGCTGTGCCATTGTTTGCAAACTCACAGCAGCTCTAAGAGCCAGCCTGGATCGTGGAACAGAGGGAGAGGGAAGGAAATGAAAGAGCATGTGTGTAAAATATAGATAAGAAAGCAAATCCCAGCTGTCGTCCCTATCAGCCCTTCCTATTTCTCTGGCAAGAACATGTAATTTTGTGCCGTAATAGCAAAGGTTGGAGTGACTGCTGTCACATTTGAATGATACTGCTATAACTCCTCTCTTTATATGTATCTGAAATGGGAATCTTGGAATCTGCTCGCTGGGTACTGGGGTTTTTTTCCAACACTTGTCTCAGTCCCTCCTTTTCTATATCAAATGCCCCGTTCTGAAGCGCGGATCAGAGATAAACAGCAATATGTGCCTCGCATGTTCAGAGACTTCCTGAAACATCCCACCATCTCCCCTTCCGTGGAGCTGTAATTTGTGCTCCCACAAACCTACGAAGAATCAGATTTACCCATGCCCAAAAGCAAATCCCTTTTGAAACAAAGTTCCCTCTGCCCAGGACTGAAATGAACATTTAATTCCTGCCTTGGAGGACAGGGCCTAAGAATAAACTCCCTTGGAACAAAGGGAACAGCCCAATTTTAGTGCATCAATGGAAGGAGCACAAATAGCTTCAAGAAGCAGCTCCAGGTGTAAATGGGTGGCTGAGTGGGAGTAGGAACATTCAGGGAGGCACTGGGTTTGGGGACGCTGCCTAAAACACGAGCTGAGAGCCAGCACCTCACGTATGCAGCCTGTCACAGCTCCAGCCCACAAGTTTCCTCCCAAAACTTTGAGAAGAATCTGTTCAACACTTCCATGCTGCAGCCTCAAAACACACACACTTCATTCCCATTCAGCTCAAGAGTTTTACTGCTCTGATCGTAAGTGTTGGCACTAAACATAGAAAGAATTACACATGATCAAATTCACATGAACAAGAAACATGGGTTTCTGGATAAGCAACAGTTTTGCAATGCAGCTGTGAGCAAGAGTTGAATTAATCTTATATTTCAAACCTTAAATCTTTGCTTAATGTGTACCTAAGGACAGAGCTTAAGTTCTGCATATGCACACTTGTCAGGTTTTTTGCTAAATTAATGTGGTAAATAGCTGTAGAAGAAAAGATTAGGCGAAATAAATTCAGAGAGTCGTGAAATTAGAGGTGCTTGGGTTTTTCCTCCCCAGAATTATGGGATGAAACAATAGCTTCCCATTCCAAGCCCCTGGAACAGGCTTTAGAATTCAGATCCACTTCCCTCGTTCTGCAGGGAGAAACATTACAGGGATTTTTTTTAAATTTTATTTCTTTTTAATGCACTGATATTTCATTAAAAGTGGGCCCAAGCCACGGGCCCTTCTCACCTGCCCTGGCAGCTCTGCCTCCTCTCTGCACGCTCCATTTCCCACCTGAAAAACACCTCCCAGCCCCCCCTTCCCGAGCGCTGCCACTTCTGACTGATAGCACAAAATTGAACTGCGCTAAGCACACATCCCAAAATCTGATAAATATTGTTTGGAAATATAATTGAGGTTTAACTGGAGCATGAATTTTTCACTTTGAAGCAAAGATTTCTGCACTTATTTATGAGGGAGATTTAGTGTTGCAAATAGCGATGACAGCTGAGATAAATGTTAACCCAAGTTATGCTTTCCCTCATCACCTGCAGAGGCTCTCTCTCGGCAGAGCTGCGTGTCACCAGTTCACACATCACCGGGCAGAGCTGCAGAAAGCCCCAGACGCTCCCAGCCCTGCTCTTCCCAGGCTCGGCACAAGAGATCAGAAGCATCCAACACATTTGGGGTGCAAAATCCCGCGGAAGGTTTGAGCTGCGCATCGAGGCTGAGCCTTGGCTTAGCCTTGGATCAGGTTTTGTGTCAACACGGCTCTTGACACGTCAGTTGATGGCTTGGTCATGAATATTTAAGAGCAAAGTGCTCCCCAAAGTTGTTTTACAGCACCAGAACTCATCTCCCACGGCATTTATTCCGCTTTCAGTCCCTGGAACAGAGGAATCTGTTCCAATTTGTACCCAATAGCTCGGCCATTACCGAGGCACTCGGAGATAACAGGAAGGGGCTATCAGGTTTTAATCTAAAGCTCTGTATTTTAATATCCGAGGAAATCTCTTACCCCGGCGCTGGGAGCTGCGGGAGCTGCTGTTTGTCGGAGCACTGAGCCACATCCTGTGCAAACACCCAAAACAAACCTTACACCCCCAAAACCTCGCTACGTTAAACAGAACATCTCCTGATAGAAGGTGCTAAAGCTAATTCCACTTCAGCATTATCGGAGTAGTTGATATTAAACTATATTCCTCCACTTTCATCTGTGTTTTCATAGGTTTATCTCTGAATTGGAATGCAGCAAGCGCTCAAATTGCAGAAACTCTAATCAGAGCTTCGCTAACAAGGAGCCACCGGTATCAAACAATGTTCTATTAAATCAAGGATGAGCATTTAAAATTCCTGCATAGCACTGGGTCAGAATGTTAAAGCCGAGCCCTCCCGCTCCATCCTCCCATTAACACTCGTTTTCAACTGTGCAAACAAGATAGTAACAACACTCCAAACGCAGCAAAACGCTAAATTCAGATCCCGGCTCCGTGCCTCATAAATTTTCATCCTGGCATCACTTCTTGTTCTTTTTACAGCATTTTAAAAATGTAGGTTAGCCTTTGCATTTTAAGCAGCCGCGATTGTATCAAATGCCTGGGTTTTACAGCAGCCAAGATGTTCCCAAGTTTGATGAACTGATCTCAAGTGAGATAAATTATGTCAGTTGTCGGCTTTGTCAGTAAATCACGAGTTGACATTTCCCTGATTTGTAAAGGTATAATGTAGCAGTGGAGAGAACTGAGCTCTTGAAAACCTGCATGGAAGGTGAGATTAATAAGCAGTTCAAAGAAAATGTCCCAATGTAATGGGCTTGGAACATCCACACTCAATTCCAGTTCATTTGCTATTTCTAAGGTTTTTCTTTTTCAGGAATTCAAAAAAATGCTGTATAAAACATTTTATGGAATATTCCATCTATGTGCTCCTTTGCTTTACAATAATTGACAACATTTACATACATTTCCATGTTATATTATGCCATAAATTTGCATAGATCCAGGTAAAATCGTTCAGCTTTAGACCCGCTGCTTCAATGAATTCCAGGAGCTGAATCACAGCTCTGATCTGAATTACATTGCTCCCAGAATTCCCTCTCCCGTGCAGCACTGCAGAATACATCCCTGGTTAATAACCCTGGTGGTGTCTGTGCTGTGCAGCTGCACACGTGTCTGTCTGTCTGTCCTACACCAGGGCAGCTCTTGGGACTGTGAGGAAAATTAATCCACCAACACCAGAGATTCATGTCCAAAAAGGAGACAGAGGAGTCCTGTGACTTTATTCGAATAAAGGAAGAGGACATGGGGCATTTCCCATGGGGTCTCTCAAATTTTGGAGGATGCAGCCTCCTTTATATCCCAATTTCCCGACCTCAGTCCCTTCTCTTTCCCCTTTGGCTGAGGTATTTGAGAGGTGCAGACTTCCCTCTAATGTATAATCCCCCACTTTTGTCTCTCCCTTGTATCACTCAGTGGAATTCCTTATGGAATTTTATGGTCCTTCCCATGGTTTCTTTCATATTCCAATATTCAGTTTTATTTATCAGCAGTCTTGTGGTTTGTTTGTAAATGCAAATCCCTTTTATTCTGTTGATCAATCAATGGAATTCTCCCGGTTGTTTCTTTTATCTCTGGGTGCCACTTATCTACCAGCCCCTCACAGTTTGTTCCTGCAGACAAGTCTCTCATTCCTTTCAGGACAGACTCTGCTAAGAAGAAACCACCCAAAGTGGCTCAGTCCCACCTTCCTTTCTCCTCCCTCCGTGCTCACCTGAAGGGAACCGGGTGAGGATGACCCAGCACTGCACAAATCCCTCTTCCAGGCAGCACTGAAGGGAGGAATTGTACCCGTTTTCATACTGAAGCTAATTTAACCCGATTTAGCCCACTTTGTATGTTCACTCTGCTTTCTGGAGTTATTTTTATTGCACTGGAGCCGTGCTTGCAGGCACAGATGGTTCCCGAAATGAACAAAAGCAAACCCCACTCGAGCCGGCCTGGGAGCAGTTATATTAAAGTGTTACAATTTGGTTAAGAAGTAATTTGGGGCCGTGTTTTGATTTACACAAACCGAAATGTGCTGGTTCACCACGGAGATGCCATGAATTTCTGTGTGGCGTTTGGCACACGCTCCAACCATCTGGGCCCTGCAAAGAGCACACGGGGCATCACAGCCTCGGGGGCAATGTCTGAGCTCTGCTTTGATCACCATCAGGAAATTTTTTTTATAGGACCAGTCCATCAGCAAATCTCATTGAGCAGAGGGTTTCGCATTGGTGGATAAAGCATAAAGTGAAAAACGTGGGTAGTAAAGCAACGGGAGGTTACACATGCTATTGCTAATATCCTCTTGAGCACAGCCAAGAGGCTGATGAACCATAACTTGCATGCTTTAGACAAGATATTCTTTCCATAGATGCACTTTTTGACCTCATTTGGTTGCTGCTTTTAAGGTAGAATCTTTCTGAAAGCAAAACTTCACAGTGGGGAGAAAGAGGATGGGAATAATTACGTGAATAGGAGAAGTCAAAGATTAAAAGCAAGAATTTAAGGATGCTAAAGGCCAACCCCTCACAGTAATGCTTTCAGTAATGCATAAAGAAAGAAACTGAGAAATAGTGACAGGGTATCACAGCCTTGTAGGATTATCTGGTGGAAACAAAACGCATCCGAGCTTGCCAGCTGGTGCCAACAGCTCTTTACCTTCTCGCTCCCTTGTGTTATTGGTATTTGCATCACAATAGCACCGAGCCCGCACAGAAACCAGCACGGCTCAGCATCCCCCGGCAGCACAGACAGAATTCCTGCCCTGAAAGCCTGGGAGTTCACCCTCACAAAAAGAGGAAAGATAATTAACTGCTCACTGGAGAAACGCTTAGGTGTGTTTGGAGGGTGAAGCCAAGCCCAGCTCGGCGCTGGCAGCAGGTTTCCTCTCCAGGCTGTGTGTTCTGCAGCTGGGGGTGAAGGTTTGGCTCTCTGCATCCCTGTGGAAGGCAGGCAGGGGTGGCCCCAAACCAGGCTCACTCTCAGCGGTGCTACTGTAAAATTTCGCTTTCATTTCAAGAACCCAAACTCCATTTCACCCCACGGCCTCGCTGGATGCCAGGCAGCAGCAGGACACTGTCGCCCTCCAGCCCAGGGCTGTCCCAAACCTCACCTGGCTCCCAGACAGCAGCCAGCCCTCACCTGACACTTTTCCTCTCCCCTCCCAGAATCAAGACCCCCTCCTGAGCAGCAAAGCTGCCACCAAGCCCCCCTTGCTCAGGGACGTGGCCAAGAGGAGCCTTTGGCACCAAGCAGAGCAGTGAGAGCTTGGAGGGACAGGTGACACCCAACAGTCCCAACGTGTCAGCAGCCACCACAGCAGGACAGGCAGCTCCACTTAACAGCCCTGGGATTCCTGTGCATCCCATTTCCTGGCCAGGAGGGCTGGGAATACAAATACTCCACCCGGGTGGCCAAAACGTGGCAGCTCCATGGTCAGAGCTGCCCAGGGAATGAGGGAGAGGGGATCCCTTCTGGATCAGCTGCTGCTAAAATAACGGAGAATGTCACTGCTCGTCTTTTGGGCTGGATTGGAGACCAAGCTGAACTCTGCTGGCTTAATTAGCTAACCATAAATAAACATCATTTACAAGACCTAAACATTTTAAAACACCCTGTTAAGCATCTGAAACATAAATGCTTTAATTATAGACTAGCTCAAGACTGAAGTAACACTGGGATAAATGCTATAGAGCAGCTGTCTATGAATATTTTACAATGAGATTGCTCTACGTTCCCCAGGTCCACAGGGACTATTGGGTTAGAAAAACACATTCATGCTCTAAAATGCCTGTTTCTCTTTTTCCTGGGGGTGCCACTGCCCCCCAGTCACCCCCAGCTCTGCCAGTTTGCCAAAAGCTTTGTCCTCAGTGAAGTGCCCACAGTAAACCCAGACATTTGGGGGTTCTCTGCTGCTGTGCCAGGTTCTGTTTTTCTGTGGCTCTGCTTGCTTGAAGGATCCCCTTGACTGCAGCGTCCTCTGGACCAGACCCCAAAATCCACATGATCATCTTTAAAACCTACAGAGAAAGTCCTGCTTTCATTTCCTCTTCAAAACCCAGTCTCATTAACAGTTGTATAAAGGGATCAACACCTTTGAAAATAAGGCCACAAACGCCCAAGGGAGACAAATTACAAAAGACAACGCACAAGTCACTGTTATAAATCATTTATCCATGTGCCCCAGCTCACTCTGGTCACTAAATTTGACTCCAGCTGGAGCCATTTCTGCTGAGCAAATGCAGCCCCAAGGTAGGGAATGATCAGCAGTTTCCTGGCTTTGTCCAGCTGATTCCAAATTTTGCATCTCAGGGCAGCCTGGATTCTTCTGAGCTGTGAGCTGGTGTAAGAGCAGCTCAGGAAAGCCCAGCCAGGAGCACTCCTGCAGCTCATGCTGTAACAAAACAATATAAAAAATATATCTTACTCCAGAGAGATGCAACAGAGCAGCCATTGGTGCTTTGTCCATGACCAAGTCCATCTCCTGAGCTCCACCCTGGTGCTTTGATATCAAAAAAATGGCAAAAGGGACTTGCATATTCCTTCTGCTGACATCCCTGTTTCATCAGGAAAACTCAAAATGTCTCTAATTCGAGTCAGTATAATTTACTCTAAAGATAAAAGCACTCAAAGGCTTTTGTTCTAAGTATTAATATGATGGTCACAGGTCTCTAATTTACTGTAAAATATGAGCAAACAGACAAACTGAATCAGCCCCCAGAGAGCAGGAGGCAGGCAGCCAATTCCACCTTCAGACAAGGAGCGCTCCATCCCCGGGATCTGTTGAACACCTGCAATACATTGATTGCACTTAAGCAGCCACCATTAGAATGTTAATGCCGTCCCTGCCTCCAAAACACAGGATTTTTCACACTCAAAGCACGAGCTCTTCAGCGTTCTGGGTTGGTTTTTTTTCTTCCTATATGAAGTAAATGGAGCAAGTGATTTTTTTTTCTTTAACTACAGGCTGGAAACTCCGTTCCTGTTACACTGACAGCAATCTATTAGTTAAGGAAATCAAGTTTTTACTCACTACAGGAGGGGAAAGAGATACTTAAGCTTTTATGTCAGTTCATTCTCCATTAATGACAAACATTGGGAGCCTGGCAAGAATAGATCATCCCACTCTTATTGCAGCGAGTATATTAAGAATTAACAGCAGCAGAGCAGTAATTAAACACCAAATGGCTCTGCCCACTCTGCTGCCAGAGCATTTCACTGCACACCTGGGCTGGGCAGGAGCAGGGGCCAGACAGGGGCAACCCAAAAACCCCAGAAGATGCCAAAAGACAGTGTGGGAACCCTCCAGCCTCATCCCTAATCCTGGTGGGAGGATCACCAGCATCCCAAGAGAAAACCCTCCATGAAAAACAATCCTTGTTGGATCACTGCTTCTAGTGCTGGAATTAAATTTTAGCTTTTCCGTTCTGCCATCATCCCGTGTTTTTTTCCTACTGGTTTCTTTTGCTGGTTTTTGCCTCAAATTCAACTTCCAACATTCCAAACATTTATTTATGCTGTCACAATAAATGTTAAGTGTATTCTGTTTGCATCGTGTTTTCCCTTTCCTCCCTTATTCAATGCTTCCAGATTTATTAAATACAAGAGCCCTGAAGCAGACCAGGCTTGTTATCCCTTTGGAAGACCTCAGGACATATTTGGTTTATTAACCATCTTATATCAAAGCAGTTAATTTATATTAGTGTAAATAAAATACACAGATTACCTAAATGAGAATCTAAAACTTAATTTGAGTTTGTGTAATGCATCATCTGAAAACACATAAGTTCTCAGCCTGTATTTTCTGCTCAGGTTCAACCATGCCCATGAATTCCCTTATCATCAAAAATAAAAGACCACAAAGAATTTTTTTAAATAAAAAATGCATATTTCCATTCTGTCTTTTAAGATTACTCTTCCTCCCAAAAGAGCTTTTCTAAGCAACTTTCCACAGCATAAAGTTCTGTTCAGTTTAAATAAGTGTCCACACATTCTGGTGATTATCTGAAGTCCCTCCAAACTGCTTTGGGGAAAAAGAAATAAATCAGATCGAGCTGCATTGTGGCTCTTAAAAGATCCAGCTCCCAGGCCCTGGGAGAAAAGCTTAAAAAGAGATTTTCAGAATTCCAATTCCTTTGCTAAAATGCAGCCAACACACTGGGCTTTGATCCCTGTGAGTGCCCACCACCCACCTCAGGAGCTCCAGCCTGGCTGTTCACAGCACGCCAAAGCCTCCAGAGTCCCAGCCAAAAATTCCACTTATTCTGGTGCCAAATCCAGTTTAGAATTTTATTATGTCACACGCTCAGTCGGGAGAACCTAAATGCCTTTTTTTGCTTTGCTTACAGGAATCAGTTGTTTCCAGAAGATTTTTGTTCAGGAGCCTCTCCAGTGGTTGGTCCTTGTGGCACCTCCCAGAGAGGTGACAGCAGCCCCTGGGGAAGGTGCCACGTGCTGACACACAGAGACCCCTGGGATAACTGATAAAATAGAGCTGAAAGGCTCTGGAGCAAGAGATAAGGCTGCTCCAGCAGCCAGGTAGCCCAGCCCCAGCCCTGCATGCCAGGTTTGCTCTGAGAGCACCAAACACATCCCTGCTCCCTCCCTCCCTTCAGGGTAATGCTGCCAGCTCAGCTCAGGGGCTGCAGGGCTTGTCCCCACTGCTGCTCACACTGACAGGGAGCAGATTGATGCTCAGAACAAAGCACTGGGGAAAGATGATAATGACGCCTTCAGATTTCAGCTTTTCTATTTTTCAGATCCTGCACTGCATTGGTGCACAGCTCCAAACTCCAGATAAAGTGGAGTTAACTCTCTGCACATTTTGGTCAGACAGAACAATCCCTCTGGGCCTGAGATCCAAGGACACCCCACAGCCTCAGGCCACCAAAAGTATAAACAAAAGTGAATTGGGGGGAGCAAACTGGGGGAATGTGACTTCATTACCTGCAGCTGGAATTGGAGAATTAACCCCTGATATGTGAATAAACCAAACTCATTTCTGTCTGAAAAACTCGTGCCCATTGCCCATGTTGGGTGCAGCCTCTGGGAGGCTCTGACTGCCCAAGGTGCATCTATTGAAGGCCTTTCATAAATACCCACTTTATTCTTTTAACCTTGTCCAGCCTTTTTTCTAGGGAACCACTCCAAGGCATCAATGCAGATTTTCTCTAAGTGAAGAGGACTCCACTACACCAAGGATTCCAGCTCTCCTGGGTGAGCTCTGCAGGAGACACCCCAGTAACCTCCTTGGAGGAGCAGAATCTGCCAAATTATGGCCATTTCAAAAAGCAGACTGTCCTAAGAAACGATAATCACGTTACAGATGCCCTCGCAGGACTCCAGCCTGCAGCAGTTTTACCTGTCTTTTGTGAGATCTGGATTCAGAGCATGTCTGGGGGTGAAAAGGAGCAGAGCAATGTTCGTCTGGTTCCCACTCTCAGACAGGTATTCTTGAAAACTCCAGCCTAATCTTCACATTATTTGCTTTATGAAACACTCTGAAAGAAATCAACTTTGGAAGGACTTCTATCAAATGTACATATTAGCAGTTTTCACTGTGACCTATTTCTCAGGCATTCTCATGTCAGAGTATTTATAGCAGTTCTGCAGAAAGGACTGAAATTAGAAAAAACTCCCTGAATAGAGCAGCAGGCACATTGTGGTTCTTTTTTATTATTTAAATGCGTTCCTTTCACTCCAAACAGCAAAATTAAATAAGGAAGGAAAAGAAATATTCTAGCAGCACTTCGAGTGACTCGCATTCCTATCAATGTCCACATCTCTATATTCATGCACGGAGGCGATGGCAATGCAGCAATTCTATCTGGCAAACTGAGTTAACTCTCATCCATAAAATGTGCCATTTAAATTCCAGGAGGGCTAATGAACAGCACAGGAGAAAAGACCACAAGAAAAAAAAAAAAAAAAAAAAACACAATAAGCAATTGGAAACAGCTTTCAATGACTACAATGTACTTCTCTTCCCAAAGCTGCTCCGTGGGTTTTCATTTGCTGAAGGTGTGGCCACCTGCCAGTTTGCTGGAGCAGGTAAGTCAGTGGAACCCATCAGCCATCTGTTCTCATCCCACACACAGCCCAAAAAGCATCATAAATATGCAAAGAGCCACAGACCCCCCGAGGGAGCAGCTGGATAACAATAGCTTTAATTTTTCATTTGTTTATTTGATTTGCTGTAATGAAGGAGCTGCTGGAGCAGCGTCTGAAACGAGCGGAATGCAACAAATGAAACTTTAGGGCAAAATACATCTTTTAGAAGCAAATCTGCACTGTTTGGTTTGGTGCTGGTTTGGGTTGTTTGAGTTCTCACTCAGCCATCAGCACCACTGTGTCATGGACAGGGCTCTGGCTTTGTTTAAGTATTAATTCCTGGCTTTGAGGGACTCAGTTAATCTGTAATTTCCATGGCTCTGTCACTCACCATCAAAACATCTGATTTAGTGCTCGGAGCAAGCCTGAGGAGCCACTGCCCCAGCCCAGCTGAGTGATGTATCACATTTTGCTATCAAAGATTTCCCCCAGATCTTTGCAATTCGACAGCGTCAAGAAGCATAATTACAACTGGAGGGCAGGGATGGATGGATTGATGCAAAACCACTTGAACAAAACCACCATAATTATAAATGACAGGCAGCCCGGGGTGGCCAAGGAGAAGAGAACCAACCACAGAAAAAGGCCTTCAGAGCAACTTCAAAAACTCCATTTTTTCATAGAAACAAGGGACAGAACAAAGCCCCCAGACCCCCCAGCATCCCCTCACTGATACAACCACACAGCAAACATTTACTGCAGGTATTTGCCCAGAAACAACCCTCAAGGTGATCTGTTGCTCTGGTTTTTGCAGTGTTCTATGTTTTACTTCAGTAGCAGAATTTCCCATACATTTTCTGTAAACCTAGTCCATGTTTTCTTAACCGGCCTAGACCGTTTTGAACTTCTTGATTGTTTTTCATTCCTTTCTCCTAAAGTGGAAAAAGATGATAGACTGGGTCATTATCCTGTGGAATTGTAGAGGTGGTGACCTCATTGACCAATCCACGATTGTCTTGAGAAAGATATAAAAATGTGTGAATAAAGGAAAGCAGGCTCTCTTTTCTGGTCCTGCCTGGGCTGTCCTGACTTGCTGCTGAAGTCTACGTGTTTCTTTCGTGTCCGACAGTGCAGCAGTGATCTTCTTGGATAGCTGCTGCAGGACACTGAAGCTGATGGGATTCGTATTTTAGTGTTGCCCGTATTTTGCAGGAATAAGAACTTTGCAGCTTTTGGGGAAGCTGCCTTGGAGGAGCAGAGCAGTGACAGGATCCCCCTGCTGGGAGGGGACTCGGAGCAGTGAGACAAAAATTCCCTCTGAGCTCCACCTCCTCCCAAACACTCCCAAAGATTCCAACAGGGCTTTAAATGCATCTTACTTCAAGCAGCAATTCTGAAGAGGAAATAGCAATCTTCATTAAGGATTAGGCAAACAATTAACTTATTATGTTCAATCTTTTTAATGTGTGTCTGGGTACACAGGAACAAAAACAAACACAGTTTAAGCTCGCTACAAGGGGGAAAACCTCCGGTGGTTTCCTCATTCCAAATGAGCTCTTGGTTTTGCCTTTGTCTCACGCTTAAAACTCTGGGATGAACTCAGCTGAACCAGGCTGATTTATTGGGAAATTACAGAAGACACAAGTCTTCCCAGGAAGTTTAAGGGGGTCAGGATTTAGTCCTGCATCACCGTTTTTTGGTCTATCCATGCTCAGGGTACTCACCACCCTCACCCCGAGGCCAGATGAGCCTGACCAGGCTGGACCAGCTCGTTTAGTTGTGCTTAGGTTATTAACATCAATGCCTGAAGGATTTTTCTGCTTTTTCTCTGAATATTTCTTACACTGTTCCCTGTATTCACAGGTATCAGCATGCACACTTGGGATGCTTTAGGTGATAGCTCAGCCCGGTTCCATGGTGTTTATAGGGCCGGGAGACCAAACACCCCTGAAACCACGGAGAGTTAGAGAGCAAACACTCTGTTTGCGTGGGCCCTCAAGGTCTCCCAGTAGGACAGATTCTGTAAACTGGAAGTGAGCCCAGCCCAGCCCCTTCCTGGGCCCTCCTGGTAGATCTGCTAATGAGTAGAGTCTTTAATTGTACACTCGACTGGGGGGACGGGGCTTTGGCGCCGCGTTCTACCTGGACGGCAGAAGCCATGGAATGGGATCCTATTAAAATCCCGAGGGAAACGACCCCCAACCCTCTGACCCTGTCTGAGCCTTTATTTCCTAGGAGCAGAAAAAGGCATCACATGTTTACCCATTCATATATCTGCTTTCCAAGGAGCAGGTGCCACGCTGCAATGCTGCTTATGAGGCATCAATTTGAGCATAAAACACAGGAGCTACCTTCAAGCACCCCCCTCCTCCTCATTCCTCACTTCTCTGTGTAAAAAATGCACTAAAGCAGCAGCAAATGCCTGATGTTTTCAGCAAAACTTTGTCACACTCTAAGATCCTGCTCTAAGCTTTTTTTGTCTGTTTTATTTTATGGCACTTTTAATGAGAGGTTTCAACAACCCCATCATTAAATGAAAAGGAAAGAAATAGGAAAAGGAAAAAGAATAATTAAATTTTTTTAAGATTCTTTCTGAAGGAAAATGGCACTATATCATTTTAAATGCTTAAAATCCAGCTGACTCCAGCATTTCTGCTGATGACTTCAGCAACTCACAGAGCAATTTAAAGAAATTAAGGCAGCTGGGAAATACAGTCTATAGTAAAACTACATAGATTATCCTATTTCAGGGGAGAAACAGCACAACAGATGTTCTTAACTTCTAAAGATCTTCCATAAGTCACACATTTGTGTGGAGTTTAACACCAGTTCCCACTGTTGTGGGTCCCACAGCACAGAGACACCAACACCTGGGATTTATTCACCTGTGGAAACCAGGCACAAAGAGGGGGAAGGAGCTGCAGTGCAGGAAATGCATCCAAGGGAGGTGCAGCTCATGCTGAAAAGTGCAGCTGCTGTAAACATCAAAGCCCCATAAGTGCTTTGTTCTTACCTTGCTGCTGAACCCACAGAACCATTCCCCCCTCCAGGTGCTGTTCCCTCAGCCTGGGCTCCCCTGAGCCAGGACAGGGGGGGATGTCCTCAGATCCTCTGAAAAAATATCAGAATGTGAAATACAAACTTATGGGGCCTTGGGGTGTCACTGCCTGCCTGTCCATCTCTGGATCTCATGGGAAGCACCAAACCCAGGTGAACTCCAGCCATGGATCCATGCCTCTCACTCCCAGTCACTCAACAGAGGCCACAGTCTTAAGCTGAGCCTAAGGAAGTTTAGGTTAGAGGTTAGAAAGGAATTCAATCACTGAAAGAGTGATTGGGCAATGGAATCGTCTGCCCAGGGAGGGGGTGAAGGTGGAATTACCATCCCTGGAGGTGTTTATAAAAAGACTGGATGTGGCTCTCAGTGCCAGGGTTTAGCTGATGAGGAGGTGTTAGGTCATGGGTTGGACTTGGTGATCTTTTCCAACCTGGTTCATTCTGTGATTCTGTGTAACAGGGGCTGCACCAGGGATCCCAGATTGACCAGTTCACAGCTCCCAAGCTTATCCTGGCAGTTTTCTGCAGGCACTGCCAGTGCCAGCCCTTTGTTTCTGTTTCAAATTCCCAGTCTGAAGCTGCTCAAATCTGGAGAGGAGCCTCGGGACCAAGCAAATGATGCACCAGACCTGTTTTAACAACTAACAGCAGTGGGTGTGGCTGCCAAACAGAACTGGCACTGTAAACTGTGAATGGAAAGTGCTGAAGTACCTCACTGCCCAAGGAATGCTCCCTATCCTGAATTTACCCTTCCACTCTTGAAAGATTTTCCGCAGAAAGATGTCTGCAAAGTTGTCCAAGTTAAGAGTAAATTACAAATGTGATACCTTACCAAAAGAGGGTGATAAAAACTTAGGTTTTATCCCAAAGAGGACTCTGGGAAGACACCCCAGGGCTGGAGGGATCCAGGCACTCACTCGTGCTTCAGAGTGAGCATTCAGTTTATTTATCTCCCACTGAATATCGCAATACTGCTGCTTTCCAAGGAGGAAAGTTTAATGAGAACTCCTAGGATACCGGGGCAGGTGCAGGGGCAGGGTGAGCTCACCCGAGCTGCTGCTGCTCCCTGAGAGCTTTGTCTGATTCTTCCCACTACAACTGAGATTTGTTACTTGTAAGAATTGCTAATGCAGCTTCTGAGCTCACTGTGGAATCCAAACCACATGGAAGCCACAGGTAGGATCAGGTGGGGATGGTGGGACTGTGTCTGTTTGAGTTTCTCCCCCCTGGTTTGGTTGGAGGGTGCCCTGATGCTGCTGGGACTCTGCTGACATTTATTCCCATTAACCCTGCAGAAGTGTTGTGGAAAGTTCTGGCAAACACAAAGCACTTTTCCCTTTTCTTCCCTCTGAGTTTTTTGGCACTAACCCACACTTTGTTTATGGTTCTGAGGCTATAAAGTAGAAATATTGCCAGTTGCTGGTGCTGGAGATGGAGATCCTTACACAACAAGATGTTTTGAGGTGTTTTGAGCAGACATGAAACACAAGTTAAGGGTCAGATGGCAAAGCTGAGTGTTGGCACTGGGCAGCCCTGGTTTCACCTGCCAGGACAGAGGGGAGGGGGGAAAGGGGGCAGTTTGCTCAACACAGGAGATTAAACAATTAATTGATGCCAGGCTGAAGCAATGAGAGCTGAAGCAAGGTGCTCAGCCTTGATGCTTTTTGGGCTTTGATGCTTTTAAGTCAAGAAAGAAGTCTGGGCTGGGGGAGAGAGGAGGGAGGAGCAGAGGGAAGAGAAAATAAAAGAAATGTGGAAGCTAATCCCAAGCACTGTGAAAAGGTCATGTGCTTCGATATGAGTAATTAATTTTCTTAGAGCAGTGTTGAAAAGGTTAACCTGATTTATGGAATGCAATTTAATTTCAAATGTGTTGTGTACCTTGTTAAAAGGCTCCAATTATGGCTGCTAATCCTGTGGACTGACACGAGTGACGTGGTCTGATCACACCCCGGTGTGAGGGGAGCACGTGTCGGTCAATAATCAGACATGGCCTATCGAAATTTGAGGGGGAAGGAAAATGGGTAGAAATGGTGAGAGCACAGCTGTTCTCTGTGCCCAGGGCCCGCAGTGTCCCCTTGCAATTCCCTGCTCTGTGGTGATTCATCGCAGGTTTGTGCTCAGGGTGGTTTATCACGGTGCTTTGAGACAGCAGCAAAAATGCCAGATCTGTCCAGGCCAGCCCACGCTGCTCCTTGACCTTCATCCTGTTAATTCTTCTCACCAAAACCAAATCAACACCGCCCTCCTTCCTTGATGACTTGGTGAAGCAAGAGGCTGGCAGAACTGTCCCAGTGGCACTTGTATGCAGAGCTCAGTAATAATCTGAATAACACAGCCTGTGGGGAGAAGGGCTTGTGGTCGAAATTTCCAGTCTGAAAACTTTTGTCCTAATCCACCCCTTGCTCAGCTGCTCATCCTCCCCTGGGCTCTGTGGTGTCCCTGTTCCTGGCAGGCCTGGGGCATGTGTGCATCCCCCAGGGACCCGCTGGAGCAGGAAACCATCCCATGAGGATGCAACCAGGAAGCCACTGTCTGTCCAGGCTGCAGTGAAATATTTAGGTTTTTTCACTTTCTGCCAGTCTCCAAGGCCAGCAGCCAGAGTCACTCCCTGCATGTTTTGTAGCCACTCCTTTAGTGAGCAATTAATGGTGTTTGAATGCAGTGAGCAGCAGCTGTAGGGGTTTTCCTCAATGCCATATTCCCCACAACCTGTGTGCAGTCCTCCCCCAAATTCCTTCCCACAATGAGCCCCTGCTCACTCTGGTGTGCTGCAGATTAACAGAGGAACTGTTGCAACCCTAAAACTGGTTGACAGGATAAATATTCCTACAAGGAGCAGAATAAATCTATTAACACAGCTCCAAGGTACCTCTCACTCCTAAACTGGGTTGGTAAATGGCTGCCAAAATTATGTGGCTACAAAGAGTGGCTTTGGCAGCACGTGGGATCAGGATGTGTTGTGGGAGGGCTGTGCCTCAGGTGAGCAGGAGGCAGGGGGTTTGCTGCTGAGACGTGGTTGTGGTTGTTCACTAAAAGGTCAGAAACACTCCCTGTGTTCAGTGTGGAGTTTGCCATCAGCACCAACAGCGTTCCCACTGTCAAACACAGTGAGGTGAGTGCAGGTGGATTTCCAAGTTATTGCAGACTGTCAGTGCTCAGCGATGGCTGCAGGACAGGCTCTGTGTCTGCAGCCTTCCAGCACCTCTTGTGCATCATTTGTCTCCAGAGCTGGAGGGAAATCAGCTGAGCTGCACCTTAGAGGGGCTGTTTGATGATGAGCACAGCATTCAGCCCCTGCTGATGGAAGGTGTCCCTGCCCATGGAAGGAGGGTGGAATGAGATGAGCTTTAAGATCCTTTCCAATCCAAACCATCCTGTGGTTCTTATTCTCTTGGCATTACTTCTGCTGAGAAAAAGAGCATGTGTGTGTTGGGCTTTCCTGCAAAACTTTGAGGAAGTTTTGGAGAAATGGAACAAGCTTTTGTTTAGCACATTGAATGGGCAGAGGCAAGAGCAGCTTGTAGTTCTATTGACCTCTCAGATTCCTATTGCTGTGACATTGAGTACTAAAACTTTTCTGACATTTTATAAGAAGTCTTGTCTGAAAGGGAGAGGAGGATGGAAGAAACTCCCACCTTCCTCTATAACCCCGACTATTCTCGTGCTCCCTCCTGCAGACAAAGCTTTCCCCAGAGCTGGTTTATTTTGCCATCACCAAATTAGCTCAGGAAGCTGCATCTTGTGATAACTTCATTATGTTCTATTGACTTCTCAGGGAGCTGAAAGGAATATAATGGCAATTTCCCATAATGGATAACTGGCTGGGGAAGCCAGGCCAGGGAAATGGCCCTTCCCTCCTCTACCCTTATGCAGTCCAATCACTGACAGACATTTCATTTTCTGATGTGCATGTTGGCCTCTTATCAAGCTTTTTTTCCACCCAAAGAGGATTCCTCCTCAGAGGAACATGAGGATTAGCATCAGATGAGGAAAAATGCAGTTAGTATTACCAGAATATTAAAGGGGCAATTGTAATTTCTCAGCTGCGAGGGACACTTAAAGCAAATTACCTCAATTAAGAGAATAAGAATAAGGGAACTGCTTTGAATTGAAAAAACATTCAGATAGGATGTGTGTGTCTGTTTGTCATCGGGGGCTTAATATTTACTTCTGCTGATGAGACTTGGTCATGCACTATTACGATTCATAGACTCGTGTTCCCAAATTTTATGCACCAAAAT
The DNA here is from genome assembly GCA_034509425.1 of Eopsaltria australis. Taxonomy (NCBI): domain Eukaryota; kingdom Metazoa; phylum Chordata; class Aves; order Passeriformes; family Petroicidae; genus Eopsaltria; species Eopsaltria australis. The sequence goes on from JAVTVJ010000520.1 coordinate 887,885, forward strand.
GCTTTGATTTATAGGGTATCAGTCCCTTTTCTCTGTGAATTCCTTTAATATTGTCATAAATGTGGTCAGTGATGCCTTTCTCATGGTATTAATGTGCCTCATTTAATTATATTGTCTTGCTCAAGAAGTGCACGTAGTTTGAAGGGAACTGCAAATTGTAGACTTTTGGTGAAAGCACACTTCTTACTAGAGAATGGGGCTGGGGCTGGGCTGTGCGTTTGGGAAGGGACAAGGATTGGGTGAGTGGATAGAAATACACATTAGACTCTTGGGTCAGTAATAATTCAGGTTTTTTCAGCCTCTGGGAGCCCCAGTTTCTGGTCTGGCCATCAGTTCTGTGCTTTGTCCCTCATTCCGTGCTCTGAGGCTGCTCCTGGGCTCTCACTCCCCTGTTTTAGGCTCAGCAAGGTGTGATTCTCTATTGATTACTTGATCTGTGTAATTACAATCAAAACCACAGGGATTTCAAGCCTGATTGACTGCAAAATAGAAATCTGTTGGCTTGGCTGGACTCCTAATGACCAGGATTAGGAGAGAACATGGTTTGGGGCTGCGCTTCCTCTGCAGGATTGGTTTTGGGTAACTGGAGATTGACAAGGTGTGTGAAGGAAGGCACTGATCCCATCAGAGCAGGCTGGGGGGGTTTATCCTCCTCCCTGCCTGTGGCTGTGCTTGTGGCATCCTGATTTTGTGACCCCTCTGCAGCAGCCTGCTGTCTGCAGGAGCCAGGAACAGAGCCTGGGGGTAACTGCAGGGTGAGCCAAGGGGTTGCAGCAGGGAGAAATCCAGCTGAAAGCCCCCCTCTCCCAGATGATTTGTCATCCTTCTCCCACTGAGCATCCCCTTGGCCAGCGTGTGAGTTCCCAAAATAAGTCTGGGGCCTGGAGTTTTGTCTGTCCCCACCCTCAGGAGCTGAAGGAAGGAGCACCAGCAGGCAGGGAAAGGACCTTTTTCTTTTTTTAAATAGGTTTTCATTTAACAGATGCCAGAGCCAGCAGATTAGTGTCCTGACTATATAGGTTTCCTACAGATAAGGCAGAGAAATTGATTTCAATTACCAAAGTGGATAGACAGGCTGCTCTGCTCTCCCGAGGATTGTTAACCCTCCAGAGGCAAGGAGTGAAAACCAGGAGGGGGTTTGGAACCTCAAGCCATTTCCTCAGGAGCAGCTGTGCCTCTCGCAGCACAAATCCTCACAAAGGGAGAGAGCTAAAGAAAGGAGGTTTATTTAAGGATGTACAATGATCCTTGTGATACTCTGGGATTTCAGCAAGCTTTCAGATCCTCCAGCGAGGCTCTGGAGGCCAAGGGTTAAAGTGGCTGCAGGGATTAAAGGATTCTCTGCCTTTCAAGCACCAGGTTCACCTTTTCCAAGAGCAGTCTGGCTGCTGGGAAGTTTTCCTGGGAGGTTGCAGGGCTGGGGTTGGGCAAGGCTGTGAAGAGCTGGGCTGGAAGCAGAATTCCAGGGTGTTGGTGGGATCATGCCCTGCAGCTGGGCACCTCCAATGCTTGGGGCAGAGCAGGGAGCAGAGGGGATGGAGCTGCCAGGGTGTGGACAGAAGCTGAGGAGGGACTGGGCAGTGATGGGACAGGAGCAGGGAGCTGGAATTCCCTTGGCACACACGGGGAGAGGGCTCCCAGTGCATCCCCAGACCTCTCCCATCTGCTGCTCCTGCACTTACACACCCTGCAATTCCTGAGCTGGCTCTGTAATTGTGTCCGCAGGGTGCCTGCTTCCCTTCCCTCCTCAAATCCAATTTGCTCCTTTTTGCAGCTTGGCTGCTGCCTGATAATGGGCACCTTGCGATGGATTTTTTCCGCTATTCACTTGCTGGGTCTCTTTTGTCCTACCACCGGGAAGTTTGCCCCTGTGGGTCTCACAGTTGGCTTCTCAGCTGGGTTTCACACAGGCTTTTATTGCCAGCAGCATCTGCTCTCCCCTCCAATTACTCCAGCACATTTCTTTGATTCTTTGCTTTGCTGGGTTCACTGGCAGCTCCTGCCCTGGCTGAACTCCCTGTCAGGCTCTCCCCGCTGCCTCCAGGTGTTTGGGGGGTCCGGCTGTGGTCAGAAATCAGATGTTGCACATGGTCGTGTCAGAAGAGGAGCAATTCAGTGGTGCTGCATGGCAAGAAGACCAGTGTGATGAGCACATTTAAGCAATCACAGGAAAACGCAGCACATAAATAAGATTTTGTTTCAGGCCATGGAATACATTTGTTGCTGGAAGCAGCTCGGCAACTGCAGCCTTTGTGTGCTTTCAAACACAATTCCATATTTCAGAGAAACATCCTGTGCTTTGTACTTTGCATTAGTGTTAACGTGGTCACGACTGTCCTCTGTGCACACGCAGCATCCTCTTTCCTTCCCTTTTGCTTTTCCCAGAGCTTGGCATCTTCCCAGGACGGGGGATGCCCCTGCCATGCCCGTGTGGCACAGCCACACCCAGGTGTGGCCTCGGGCAGGTTCTCAGGGAGGCTGCAGCACAGCAAGCAACATTTCTGGAGATGCCTGGGTAGGTTTTTTTCCCTCCCTAATGAAAAATTATTTCTGACATACTGGAAATGTGAATACACATCTAGATAGAGAAATGTTTAGTTTTTATCGTGTCTTAAGCTCAAAATGAATGTTTTCCATTCCCAGCAGGGAAAACCCAATCATTCCCTTCACAGCAGCTCAGTTATTTTCCGTCTCACTCTGTGGACGGCTCCTGGGTTTCAGATAAGGATCTCCTGCTTGAATGCTGAGGGAGGAGGTGGCAAAGAATGTGTCAGTGGCAAATACCCTCATCCCTGCCCAGCTTCCTCCTCTGCTCTTTGCTGGGGAACACGATGGGACCTCAGTGATATTGGAATGAACTTTCTGGAAGAACCAGAGGTAAATTTTACCGAGGTCGAGATGATTTGAGAGGGATAATTGGGTAAAACTGGGTTTCATGAGCAACCCAGGATTTCCAATGCACTTGCAGATTTTTTCCCCCTTTCCTCTTGGCTGCTGGCATCATTAATGCCAGGATTTAAGATGACAGAACTTTAATTGTACAGGACAAAGGCGTCTGGTTCCCTGCTTCACTGATCAATTCCAGCTCATAAATTGTAGCAGGAACAAAACTCTTTAGCAATGCTGACAATTAAGTAACATCCTGATAAACATCCCCTTTTGTTTTATTTAAATGAAAATGCCTTTATTTCCACAGAGCGGTATCTTGTAACAATAAGATTCACTGTCCCTGAAGCTTGGTTAATTAAACACAGTATTTGCAATCTACCAAAACAAGCTGTTTTATGCAAGCTGATAACAGGGTTTCCGTTTCATAATGTGAACAATTGGGTTATGCAAATGCCAGGATTTTAAGCCCCTGTGATCTGTTTTTGTTGCCTTATTATCTGTTTCTGTCTACAAACACCAAATATAGACATCCCAATTAAGGCAGCTAAATGCCATTAAGTCCAACTAAAGATGCTTTTATCAGTTAAAAACTTCCCCCCAATTTAATTAAAAATAAGGTTTGAAATTGGCCTTTCTTAACCTAAACTCTACTTCCACGCTTCCATCTATTTGATTGATTCTCCCTCTGTGGGTTTTATTCCTTGGTGGAGTCTTGAACCCTTCAGAGACCTGGTGGGGAACAGATTCTGAGCCCAGGTGGTGCTCAGGTGACTCCTCCAGCAGGTCTGGTGGGCCTTGCTGGGTGCTTGGGTGAAGGACCAGGACCTGGATGTGAGGATTAAACCTGCCCAGGTGATTTCACTCATGGGAGCTCATCCTGCAGATCTGCTCTGATGCACACCACATACCTGCTGTGTGCAGCCTGTCCCACAGCCACAGGTAAGAAGCAGGAGGATAATTTCACCATGGGATAGAAGGGAATAAACAGAGCAAAGGAATCCTGGTGCAGGTGGTGGCTTCTGCTGAGCCTTCAGATGTTTGTTCTCTGCAAGACCCCCAGCCCAGCTTGCTGTGAGTTTGCACATCCTCCAGCTCTATGGGAGAGCTCACATCCCTGTGAGTTGAGTTTGCACATCCTCCAGTTCACTGGGTGAGTTCCCATCCCTGTGAGCTCTGAGTCAGCACATCCTCCAGCTCTATGGGTGAATTTCCACCCCTGTGAGTTGAGTTTGCACATCCTCCAGCTCACTGGGAGAGCTCACATCCCTGTGAGCTCTGAGTCTGCACATCCTCCAGCTCACTGGGTGAATTCCCATCCCTGTGAGCTCAGCTGGGCTGTGCTGTGGCCACCAATGCCAGATGTGGGAGTCTTTTTGTCCCTTCCTGGCCCACAGAGCTCTTCCCTTCCTCTTTGGCCATTTCTGCTGCACAGCCCCCACTGCAGGACTTGTTCCCTGCCCTGGAACTCGGGGCTGCTCAGCCCAGGAGACGAGATGCGATAAAATGAGATGAGATGTCCCTCACTTGGAGGCAGGAGCGTGCAAGGCTTTTTTTGGGGGGGAAGCCTCTGAGCTCTCAGCTTTCCCCAGGAGGATGTCACAGATCCCCCAGTGCCATTCAAAGCTTTGTGCTGCTCCCAAAGTGCAGTAATTTAACTTTATATCAGCCATGTTTGCAGCAGCTGTCAGTCACCATGACAACAATATTAACACTCGTGATGGCTTTGTTGTGAGCACCAGAGAATTTAATATTCTGGGGGGAAGAAGCAGCAATTGCTCGAGCAGTTGCTCACAGCCCAAGTGACTCTATTGAACTGGGAGAGGTTCAAACTGTATTTTAAACATACAAGAAAAGACTTGCTTTTGGAGTATAAAATGACTTGAATTAACTTCAGTCTGACAAGTGGAAGCAAAGGGAATCACTGGAATAAATATGTGTGAGACTGGAAGATTAGAAAGACACATTCCAGAATCTCACAGAAATGCAAACTCCCTCTTTTTTGAAGGCACTGCCTGTGGAATGGCAATTTACATTTCTTTAAACTTGGGGAGGGGGAAGGAGGGTGATCTAAAGGGGGTTTGCCAGCCTTGTGGTTCTTGTCTTTAACATAAAACAGTTACTCACAGAATTCTAAGGGTAGCTCTTAGTCTGTATCTTCTCTGAGAATTAAAACAGGGAAAAAGTGTCCTGGGTTTCAAACACTGGAGTTTGTCTCTTAATCCATTTCCTTTTATGGGGAAAAACAAATCACTCTCTCTCTCAATATTTAGTATCTTTACTGTTTCTAACCTCCCTCCTTCCCCTCCAGAGATAGCCAGCATTAAGATAAGGCATTGATTGTCTACACTGGGAAATGCATTCTAGTTAATTAGTTCATTATTCCTTTTTTAACATAAGATTGATGACTTATTAAGCTATGGTTAATTACAGAGTTTATTACTTTGAAAATAAGGAAAACTCCACAGTTTCAGCTGATTCTGCTCTTGGCTAATCTGGATTTCTGGCACTGCTGTGTCCTGGAGATCTGTGGCTTCTCTTTTGCACTTCGTTCATTGAAACCCAGTTTTGGGGTGTGCAGCTTCTCACCTGTTTGAGATGTGCCAGTGACCTTGCAGCTGCTGGTTTTCCCTGCAGGTCCAGGGCTGGGATCCCCCAAAACTTTAGCAGTATGTTTTAGAATCAACAGCTCTGTAGCTCCAGGGCCCCAGTGAGGACCAGAGCTGGAGCATCACTACAGCTCCACGAGGAGCCCCAGCCTCATCCATCAGACAAAGGAGAGAGCACCAAGCACCAGCTAAGTGAGGGAAGGAGTCTTGCATGTCCTCAGTGCACACCCCACATCCCGCTCCCTGCTCCCAAAAATGTCCCCTGCCAGCAGAGTGTCCAGAGCACCTGGTGACAGCCAGGACACAAAGGAGTGATGAAGACTCCGGGAGCGCCTGCAAGCTCATCCAGCACACAAAATGCCATTTCCACTAACATTGCCAGTGGCAGAAATACCCCAAATTTTGCCTAATAATCCAGCCAGACCAGCAGGGAGCGCAGGGCCGCCGTGCCCGCGGCTTCAGCAGCACCTGCTAGGATTTTGGGAGGAGCGATGAGACAAACCTGGCAGCAACTCTCGCAGGGATGCTGCTGCCTCCTGCCGAGGGAGGGCACAGCAACAGTTGTTAACCGTGTTAGCAGCTGCGTTTCCAGCTCCAAAATAGGAAGTTTTGAATCTAAAATTAACACCGAGAAGGCTGAAATGCACAGAAGTGCAACGTGGATCTCAGAACTCCGGGTTGTCGGGGCATGCACAGCGTCATTGCTGTTGGGCTTTGTGCTGTTTTGTGGGGTCTGTGTGAGAGCAGCACCAGTTTAACGGAAAATTTAAAAATAATTAAATATATATATATTTAATTATATAGTAAATAATTAAATAATCAAACACCTGTAACACCAAGTGTTGCATGGGAGAGCCTGCAGAGCGGCAGGGCTGCCCTCGGAGGAGAGAGGCAGAGGGAGCTGAGGGAGGGTTTCATTCCTGGAGCAGTGGTGCTCCCTCCAGGCTGTGGACAGGGGACAGGCTGCAAAGCCAGCGCTTGCTGAGCACTGTGTGACAGCAGCCGAGAGCACAAAGCTGTGGTGAGCCCGTATTTTCTCACTGTCAGTGCTCCAGGTGGTGGAGGAGCTCTGAAGGAGATGCTGCAGCCTCCAAATCTTTCCTTTGGATCCTCTGCGGTGTCACCATCAGGACCACGATTAGCCGTGAACCCCACGCTGCCTTGTGAAAATGTCAGCTCCCCAACATCCCAGAGAGAGCACATCTTCAAGAAAAACACAAATGTTAAATCAATTCCTCCAGCTTTCCGCCCTCCCGTTTTTCCGGGCTGCTAACATTGTCCTTTTGGGAATGCACTCGTGAGCCATAAACATCTGTCAGTTTGCTGCAAACAATCCCCAGCCTTCAGCTGAGCTGCTCCTCTCTCTCTTTGCTCACTCCCAGAGGCCAGGCTGCTCACACTGGGATGGTGGGAGATGAGGGACAGGCAAAGCTTGACTGACATTTTGCCTTTAGACATGAAACAAGTGCTCGTGGCTTGTTTTTCCTCCTCCAGAGGCAGCAATTTCCAAAAAAAAAAGAGATTAAAGGTGTTGGGATATGAGCAGAAATATCTCCTGTGGTAGCTCATGAGAGTGGATTACTGCAAAAGTTACTGAAATGTCAGTAAATGAGCAGTGGGGTTAAAGTTTTAGGGTGTCCCCTGCCTGTGTCCTGCTCAGCACAGAGGGGTGGTGGGCGTTGCCACCACGTGTCCCACGTCACTGCACAGGAAGATTCCACCCCTGGCCTGTGCCAGCCCCCAGCACAGATGCAGAGACGGTGACACCACTAAAACAGACCCAGGTTTTGTGGTGCCAGCCCAGCTGAGTGGGCACCATGCTCTGACAACCTCCTGGACACCCTGGAACGTCCCAGTGACCTTCCATCTTCATGCTTAAAAAACCAGAATTTGAAATTTCCACCCCCAGGCTCTAAAACCAATTTAAATTTCCATCTTTTGGGGCCAGGAACCACCGTTTCTACATCACAGATCTTGGTGCATCCTTCAGGCAGGCAGCAGGAAGAGCAGGGAGGGAGCTTCCCTCCAGATTGGGAGTTCAAAGGAGTGTGTTCAAGCAGGGGGTATCAGGTCTTGGTTTCCAGCTGTAAAACCAGAAGCCTCTGGGGGTTTCTGGATGTCTTCCAGCTGCCACCTGCTTTCCTCCATTGTGTATCCTTTGTCCCTGCTGAAAAATAACTCAGCTGTGTGGTTTTTTTTCTTAGTTTTATTAAGAGTATTTTTGTTGGTTTATTTTCTCTTATTTTCCAGAAACATTCACGTTGGAGGATAAAGTGCCATTCACGTAGGAAGATTTAGTCCCTCTTCATAAAGTTATATATTACAAGTGAAAGGGAAACAAGCATGGGCTGGCAGCAGAAAATTGAATTAGCTCAGCGGTACACTACACAAAATAAGACAAATTTTGTACAGAAATATAATTGAAGCTGCATTATTTATCCTCCCTTTTTGGGTTATTTGTCAAAGTGAGCTGCAAGTTGCAAATTAAAAGAGCTATTGATTCTAAAGTTGTTTTTAAAGTATTTTCTTCATTCAGATGCTTGGAAACAATTATCTCGAAGTGGTGCCAAGCAGCCAAATCCTTGTTGGTGTTGGGTTCGGACAGATAATGTTCCAGCTTCTCTCCATGGTTTGTGGACATTCAAATGACCCCTTTTGGTAGAATCACAGAAACATAAATCATTAAAGTTAGAAAAGATTTTCAAGACCACTAGCCCAAGCTGTGCCCCATCCTCACCTTGTCCCCAGCCCTGGGCACTGAGTGCCACCTCCAGGCGTTCCTTGGACACCTCCAGGGGTGGGGACTCCAAATTTCCCCTTCCAAGGCTTTATCACCTTTACCATGGGGAAATTCCTGCTGATGTCCAACCTGAGCATCCCCAGGTGCAATTTGAGGCTGTTCCCTCTCCTCCTGTCCCTGTTCCCTGGGAGCAGAGCCCAACACCCCCTGTGCCCCCTCCTGTCAGGGACTGTGCAGAGCCACAAGGTCCCCCCTGAGCCTCCTTTTCTCCAGGCTAACCAATTTTAGAGATTTCTTTCTCTGGGAAGAAATGGGTGGAAGGTGGGATCAGAAGGGTTTGTGTGGTTGTGCTGTTGAGCAGAGCAGCAGGAAGAGCTCAGGCTGTCTGGGAATGTCACCTGGAGAGAATCTGCTCCTGCCGTGGCACAGCCCTGGCAGGGCTCACCCCAGGGTCAAGGTTTTACCACAGTGAAATTACACTTCTACATTCCTGTTAGACTTTCCTGCTGCATTGAGAGGACAAATATCCCATCAAATAACACCAATCATTCTTTTCACAAATCCCCGCTGAGGACAAGGACCAGGAAAGGTCACCCAGCTGTTTTCCCATCCAGTTCTGGGTGGATGACAAGGTGCTGGACCGTTCCTGCCTTGCCTGTGCTTGTGGCACAGGAGATTGGGGCACAGTTTAGGAAGGGGCCACCGCTTTTGTTTTGCAAAATAAAGAGAAAACAGCCCCTGTGACTACAAAAGAAAAAAACAAAACGCACCAAAAAATCCATGCACAGCAGCATTTGAGCCATTCTCCACAGGCCCTAGGAGCCTCTTACTGTTTGAGTTAAGGCTCCTTATATAAAGTTTATGGGTCCCACCGGGGTGTTTTGAGTAGATTACATTCACACCAGCTCATGCAAGGCGGGCGTGAGCAGTCAGTAAATCAGCCAGCTTAGTTTGTAAGCTCCTGCTCGAGCTGGAGATGGCTCTCAGGGCTGGGATAACGCCTCCCGTTATCAGCTGACAGCTGGCACGCAAAGATCCTGCCCTGATGCACATTGTCAGGGCTTCCACAGCCTCAGCATGGGCACGGAGCTGGGGAGAACTGCTGCTTCCATAGGGACAGTGTCCCCAAAATGGGCAAAGTGTGCCTGACAGTGGGAAAGCCGGGCTGGTTTCACTGGTGTGTTGGGTTGGCACAGATTGGTTTTTGGTAGCAGGGGGACCACAGAGATGGTTCCTGTGAGAAGCTGCTGGAAGAGCCTCAGTGATAAACTGACCACAAACCTCATGCCCTGTCTCCCTGTGCTGTCAGTGGGAAGGAGGGGGGAGCTGGGGGGGGGAAAGAAGGTGTTTTAAGGGCTTGTTTTACTTCTCATTATCCTCCTCTGATTCTGTTAGTAATAAATTCACTTTGCAACTGAAGTTGAGCCTGCTTCACCCTTGAAATATTTCTCCTGGTCCTTATTTCACTCGTGAAGTGTTGGTTAATTTTTTTCCCTTCTCTGCCCGGCTGTGGAAGGGGAGGGTGAGCAAGAGCCTCTCGTGGGTGCCTGATGTTGAGCCAGTGTCAAACCACGACAGGATCCTTCTGCCCTCTGAGCTTCAGAGAGGCCAAACTGGCAGGGAGATGGATCAGGACAGCTCAGATCTACTGCAGTGATCCTGGTCAGTGACACTGATGCTTCCAGACTCAGCTTTTCAGTGCTGTGTGTTGCACCAGTCCAGAGCCCGTGGTTCATGGGGAGGACAGGCTGGTGTAGATCCCACAGACTCCAGACTGGGACAGCTGATGTGTGCTGCCCCCTGAGGAGGATCTGATCCTGCTGGCCCCAAACCAGGCAGAGGTTTCACTTGCTGGGGTTTATTCTGGAGACTTCTCTCTCTGGCAGTCTCTTAAACACCAATATCTTGCTTTCAAACCCCGCTCTGAATTTATGGCTTTTATGGCTCTCAGATCTGAGCACCAGGACTCTGAGCACCTCATGTCTCACACCTCCCTCCAGCAATGCTCCTGTCCTGTCCTGGAGCAGGAAAGGATGGGAACCTGCCAGCTGGATGAAGTGCCTTTAATACCAAGAAACAAAACCAATTTCTTTGATATGTGGCAACAGTGGGGATGTGATTTGCCAGAGAAGTCATCAGCGAGCAATTCTTCCAGTGGCAGATTGTTCAAGTCAACTGCACACTGATTTATTTGCTGTGCTCTAATTACTGAGGGAAAATGAGGGGAAGTCTGGTATTAGCAAAATTCCTCATTTTATAATTACCCCATCAGTGGGGTTCGGGTTCCACCACAACACAGCCCAACCCCTGCACACGAGCACTTCAGCATTTAATTAAGGGCAGATAAAACTGCAGTTGTTGCAGTTTTCCATCCCAGCTCTCACACAAAGCCTGCTTAGGAGAGGCAAGAGAGGCTGAACGCTGAGTGTCTCCTCTGAAAAGCCCAGGAAACCTAACACAAAGCAGTTCTCTATCTCTTTCACCCACTTGAGATGGCCAGAACTGAGTTTTCTTGGTAAATCTGGAGTGTCAGGTGAAGGCAGCAGCGCGTCAGGGCTGGCAGCAGCTCTCAGAGGCAGCAGCGGGAGCATCCCTGGGACAGGGACACCCACGGGGCTCCTACCCTGGAGAGCCCTGAGGAAAACAAAATATTCTTTGTTGTTCTGCAGCCTGAAACATCTTTCCTTTTCTAAGAAGTCAGGAATTTGAAAGATACAGCCCAGGCCTCCGGAATAGAAAAAAACCTGTATATTTCTACATTTAAAAATGGTTTTGAAGTTCTGAGTTTTTAGAAGCAAAGCCCTGAAATGCTCAGAGAAAAACCTTTTCTGTGGGGAAAATCTGCCAGAACAGGCAGCTCTGAGCAACCCTGTAATTGCCGTGAAATAAATAAACAGGCCTTGCTTATCAGTGTCTGAAATAAATTTTGAGAAAAATAACATTTTAAGATACAGAAGCGTATCTCTGTTTTGATAAACACCTCTACAAGTGGCACATCCCTCCTCCCTCGGGGCCTGTCCTTCCCCACTCGTTGTGTTCCACATTCATCACCAGAGAGTGAATCTCCTCATAATTTAGATCCTGCAGCTGATAGTTTGTGTGCAGCAGCGTCGCAAATGGAAGCTCCACTTTGATTTCCATTATGCATTACCTTGTCTGACTCCCTTTTTATTGTGCAGTGGAGTAAATGACCTCCCAGATATTCAGGTTCAGATGTGGATGTGATGGCAAATTTAAGTCCTGAAATTTCCATCCCGTGATAAAATTGTATAATAAAAAAAAAAAAAAATCACTTTCTTCTGCTAATATCTGCTTTTGGCTGTCACATCAGCGTTATGGCTGGATTGTATTTTGTAATGTATCAGCATGGAATCCAATTGTTGTGTGCTGGTTTCTCTTTTGATAATAACACAGCACGGGATGAAAAATCAGTATATGAGTCGTTCTGCTTTTATTACTATCGGTTTTACATGAACTTGACAGATGATTGTTGCCATCAAATTTGTCGAGTATAACATTTAATTAAATATCTTTCCTCTCAGTACTGAACACACCTGGAATAAAAGAACCCACCTCAGCTTCAGGCTTGGGAAGGTGTTTTGGGGAAGGAACAGGTGCTTGGTTGTGCAGCCACACACAGCCAAGTGTGGGGGAGTCTCCATGCCTGGAGGTGCCCAAGGAACACCTGGGTGTGACACTCTGGGCTGGTTGACAAGGTGGGGATTGCTTGCAGGTTGGACTCCATGAACCTGGAGGTCTTTTCCAACCTAAAAGATTCTGGGATTCTGATTCAGCCCTACTGATGCTGTTGGAAAACACAACAGTTTAAAAATTTTTAATCGAGGGTTTGTGTTCGCCTTTGTTGGGTTCCACTGTGTGTGTTACAGAAAATCAGCCTGGAATGCCCAGAGGGAGCCTCTTCCCCAGGCCCAGAGGTGCCCAGGAAGCACATCCAGGGCACCAGGGATGGACATGGGAAAGAGGAGCATGGCTTTGTGGCCTCTGCACCCATTGTGTGAGAGGATTGTAGGGTGTGACCTTCTAGGGGATTGTTTATCTTTGCTGTTTATGGGATGGCACAGCCTGGGGGTGGGATGGGATAAAGGGAATTTTCACTGCACAGTAGCCATGGCAGTGGCCATAAGGGGCAATGACCATAGGGCAGTGGCCATGGGGCAGCAGCCATAGGGCAGTGGCCATGGGGCAGTGGCCATGGGGCAGTGGCCATAGGGCAGTGACCATAGGGCAGTGGCCATGGGGCAGTAGCCATGGCAGTAGCCATAGGGCAGTGGCCATGGGGCAGTAGCCATAGGGCAGTGACCATAGGGCAGTAGCCATAGGGCAGTAGCCATGGAGCAGTGGCCATAGGGCAGTGGCCATAGGGCAGTGGCCATAGGGCAGTAGCCATGGGGCAGTGGCCATGGGGCAGTGGCCATGGGGCAGTGGCCATGGGGCAGCAGCCATAGGGCAGTGGCCATGGGGCAGTGGCCATGGGGCAGTAGCCATGGCAGTAGCCATAGGGCAGTGGCCATGGGGCAGTGGCCATGGGGCAGTGGCCATAGGGCAGTGGCCATGGGGCAGTGGCCATGGGGCAGTGGCCATGGGGCAGCAGCCATAGGGCAGTGGCCATGGGGCAGTGGCCATGGGGCAGTAGCCATGGCAGTAGCCATAGGGCAGTGGCCATGGGGCAGTGGCCATGGGGCAGTGGCCATAGGGCAGTGGCCACAGCAGCAGCCATGGCAGTAGCCACAGCAGCAGCCATAGGAGCAGTGTCAGCAGCAGTCCCAGAGTGCTCTGGAGCAGTCTCAGTCTCTGTACAATAAAGAACTCTGCACACAGCACAGGCTGGGCAGAGAAGTCCTTGACCCTGCGTTGTACACTACAGCCTTTGCCCTTTTAGAGGAAGGGAATTAAAGTTCCTTTCCAAGGTGTTGTTCCTTAAGGTGAGGTCTGAAGAACTGAGCATCTCCAGAGGCTGGGAGCAGCACAGAGGATACACAAGAGGTAACAGCTATCAATGGTCATGGACAGAGCATCAACTCCAAACAACACCCCTGGCTGGCTGGAGACACGGAGGCTGGAAAGAGAGCAATAAAAAAGAAGATCTCATTAACATCAGAGGCAAGGGGATTCAGATCCAATGGGAAACTGAATTCTGGGGGTTGCTCAGCTCCAGACCAATGAACACTGACCCAGTTGGTTTCTATGAGTTTTGACTGTATAAAAGAGCTGAAAATGCAGTAAAAGCCATGAGTCATGGAATGATCCTCTCTGCACACCTGAGTAATGTGTGGATGAGATGATTTCTGTGGTACATCCTGGTCAGAACAACATCCTGGCCAGAAAATAAAGCAATGCCTTGACTCTCTAACATTAAAAATGTCTTTGGAGGGTTTTTGTTTTTCCCGTGGTTTCAGTGACAGTTCCAGGACTGCTCCTGCTCCCACTCCAAACCCAAGCAGTGCCCAGAGCCCCCAGTCAGTGTCATCTCTCTGTGATGCAGAACGTCATCAGCGTGTTTGTTAAAACACACACAAACGCACGCAGCATCTCTCAGTGCCTTTGGAGGGCTAATTAATTAATGGCCCTGATGCCTGAGCTTTGTACTGGTGCACAAACAGCGTGGGAGCTGCTCAGTGGGGGCTGCCCCGGAGCCCTTGATGCTGCATTAGAGAGCCCAGTGTTTGTTATTACACGGATAAATGTTATCGTGTTCATCTCGTGTAGAAATTTATCCGGTTTACGCCGCAGCCCAGAAACATTAGTCCTATAAACCCAAGTAATCTTTCTTCAGAGAACAACTGCCCAATTACTAACATTACTTATTGGATCGGTTGCTTTCTCTATTAAACGGGACACGGTGCCAATCAAATCAGATAATTCAGCCACAAAATCGATGGCACCACATTTACTCAATCAAATATGTTGCTCTGTATCTTATATCCATATGAAATTAAAGAGATGGATGTGCCAGCTGCATGCTAGAATTGGGCTTCAGGACTTTGGCACATGCAGGTTAAAAATAAGGAAATCGATGAGCAAGAGAGAATGTATTTGACATCAGTCACTGCTTTTAATACATTAATTTCTTCACTAGATTAATCAACTATTGATCATCCTTCAGCTTTCCGAGAAGCCGAGCATGTGATCTCTGCTGAGCAATCCCTGTCCAGAACCTCTGGACACAGGGATGGAGCATCCTGCCCAGCCTCTCCAGAGGGTCACAGGGCCCTGTGGATCAGAGATGTGGCTCTGGAGCAGCACAGTGGGATCCCAGGTGTCCCACATCCTGAGCTGGGCCTGGCCTGAGCCTGGTTTATTTGACCAGGAATTTTCTGGCTCCTTCAGTGGCCCTGGCAGCCTGTGCAGAGCTCTCTGGAGAACTGAGTGTGGGTTTCCCTGTCCTGCTGGGTTTGCCATCTCTAGGTTTGGCCCAGCACCCACCTGGAGACTTTTGGTGGCCAGCACAGGGTGAGTGGGCCGGGTTTGCTGCTTCAGCCTTGCTTTAGTGATGGGGTTTGTCTGAGTGCTGTGCCTGCACTGAGAACACAGCCAGGCTCTGTCGTCCTGCAGACGAGTGGAGACTTGATCCTTGCCTTTGCCACTCCAAAATGAAGTGTTCAGAAACCATCTGAATGGGAAATCAAAGTGCCTGCACATACGGGGGAGGGCAAGAAATCGTCACTTCTTCGTAGACGAGCGACAATTTCTAATCTCAGCTCGGTGAAGGATCTGATTTACACCAGAACTGCTTATCTCCGTGCCCTTGCTGACCCCCTGCTTCCCTTTCTCAGCACTGTGCCAGCAACACAGCTGCTGTTTGTCTCCAAGAAAAGAAGAGAGACATTATAAAAATACATTGTAAGTTACCAGAATAGAAACAGTCCAAGTGCCGTGTCCTACTTTAGAACATGCTGATGCAAATAACAGGCAGCGAGTGCTTGGGATTTGTGACTGGAGTGGCTTTGTGAGACGCAAAAAACCCCCCTTTGCCCTGAAATCAATTCTACAAGGCTGAGGATTGCCTGGCTTTGAGCAGAAGATAAAATTAATTAGCAAAGCAAGCGGCAGTGCTGGAGCTGGTGTGACTGGCCCAGCGTGTTACACATCAACAGCAGCTTTATCAGCCCCAGGGGCCCTGCAGGGTTATCACAGGGGACCTGACAGCCACAATTGCTGCCACGTGGAGATTCTGCACCAGGAGCCAGACAGGTTGTTGGAACAGTGATTTTGCTGTGAACACCTGCTGCCAGCCAGGGGGGTTAGGAAATGCCAGGCTTTGGTCACATCCTGGATTGTATTTAAACCCCAGGTGAATGACAGCAGCCTCCTTGCTCTCACCCCTGGTTCCTCATCTGTCCTGGGGTAAAAAATTGTGTCCAGGAAGAAGTTACCCACCTCCAGCTCAGCCACACCAGTCTAAAACCAGCTCAGCGAAGTTACCCGGCAAAGGGGACTGTCCCTGAACTTTTTACAGACCTCACCATGAGTCACACCCTGCTCTGCCTTGCGGGTCACCAGCGAGTGCCTGCAGGCCAAGACTTTCCTTCTCTGGCCTTTTACAAAGGTTTGGGCTCAGCGGGGACTCTGCAGGTGCTGGGGCCCTGCCCACTCATCAATGTCAGAGCTCTGACCCAGCACCTGCATCGATCTGCTCTGAGCACTCATCGATAGCAGCCCCATCACACCAGGCCCCGTGAGCAGGGCAGGAAAATGAACTCAGACAGATCTCTAATAATCACAGCTCCTCTTGGACGAAACAAAGCATTTTTTTTTCTCCCAAAGAATCGGTTTCCTGATTTCGGTTTTCCTGTAGATGTGTTTGACTGGGAGTAAAGGTTCCCTAGCAGAGCTCCAGGATGGGAAGGCTGTGAGCAAGTGAACCCTTTTCTTGGACCTCCAGGTGGGATTCTGGGAGGTGAGGTGACTCTATGAACTAATATTTCATGATTAAAAAGTTGCAATTCCACGCTGGAGACAAACTGAGGTACATGTCTAGTGGGAACTCCCCTACAAAATACAATCCTCACTTGGCCGGGTAAATCACCTTTTGTGCTCTCTCTGTGGGTAAATATCACCAAAAATACTCGGATGGGAGGTCAGAGCAAAGCACAGAGCTGGGACAGACCCGGGTGTGGGGGCAGGAGGGGGTGGGCACAGGGATTAGCATGGACATCCCCACTCATCCAGTCTCTCTCATTTGTAAACGGGAATAGAGTTTAAGGATTGCAATTCTGCAGGGAGAACTTCTCTGCTAATTGCCACAGTTTTGTTCAATTGACTGTTTGGCAAAGTGCCCCGTGCTTATCAAAACAATTAAATCCCAAATATCCACTGCTGATACGTGGATTTTTTTAAAGGAATTGGGGTAACAATGTCACCAGGCAGCTCTGGTGGCTTTCACTGCGTGTCCCCTGTATTTTCCCTGATCTGGAGCCTAAAACAGAGCTGTGAGAGAACCTGTAGAGCAACTTTTAACATCATTGTTGGATATTTGAAAATAAAACAACGCACTCATATGGAATGTTCCTGAAGGGACCCAGACACAGGTGACTGAGTGGTTTAACCATGCTGCCAATGTCCAAGTTGTGCTCTGGATAACACTTACCAAATTATTCCAGTTCAATTATTTAAAATAAAACTTCTTCCTGCAATTTCAGTGACTCACCAGAAGTGTCTTGGTTTCCAGAGTTGAGGATCACATCAGCTCCCAAGAGAACTGAGTTGTTTGAGTTCCATCAGTTAAGCAAGGACCCATCTCTGGATTCAAACTCTGTCCTCAGGCAGTGCTGACAAAATGTGAGCTTTATCTTTTGGTCAAATTTAACTACTCACTAGAAATTGCAAACACTGGTGGAAGACAAGAGGAAGAGCACCAGGACAGATCCAGGATTGCTGGAAGGGATAAAAGCTCCTTACACACAGAGCAGACATCGTTCTCTTAAAATGCAGCTCCAGCCTCACGCTGTGTAAAAAGGTAAAACTCGGTAAAAAGCAGCTTTTTTGCTTCTGCTGCTTTCATTTGTGCTGTGCAGAGCACATTGCTTCCTTCTGCTTCTCTTGTTTATCCAACTGCCAGGCTTTAAAATAAGGAATATGCAGGGAGCAGCGATCACTCTGGCTTTGTGATGCTCAGGGGTTTAGCAGAGCAGCTGCAGCCCTGATCCTGCACCCACCAGTGGCCCTCGGTGGCTGGGGCAGGTGCCAGGGGCTGCAGGAGCCACATGTGGATTTTGGTGGTGTCACCCCCCTTGTTCAGGGCTCCACTGAGCCCCAGGTCCCCCAGGAGCCTCCTGCTCTGCGCAGCCACCCGGCAGCAGGAGCAATAAGGGTGATGGATCACCTCCAAGGTGCTTCCCGACAGCTTTTACAATGCTTAATGAGGTAAACTAATTGTAAATTGTGGCAAAATGGGAAACTTAACGACACTTCAGCTCTCGAAAGGAGCTTAAATACTGAGGAATTGGCTAATACTTCTAGGTGTTGGGAAGAGCCCCGGAATTCAGGAATTCACCCAGGCTGTCCCATCACTTCCCACGGATTTGGTTCCTGCTGCCCAGATGCAAAAATATTTGCTTTTCAGTTTGGGGATTCCAAAATCTCTGTGGCTCCAGAGCAAGTGAAGTGAAGAGCCAGCAGCACCTGCCCAGCCCTGCCTGTAGCCCCTCCTGCCTGGAGGGTTTGGAATCTCCCTGTCCTGACCTGGGACCAGAAGTGCCACCAAAATGGGAAGCATCTTCTTCTCTGCCTGATCCCAAGGAATGGGAGCCTTTTCTCACTTTCTCTCTTCTGTTGAAATGTAACTGGCTGCCTGTCAAATCACTGAATGAGAATAAAATCACAGCTAAGAATCCTGAAATCTGGAACAAATTCCTGTCATATGTTCCTGCTGAACCACTGCTACCCCTCGGTTACACATCACCACCCGGCCCCATCTGGGAGACATGAGCAAACTTTTGATATTGTGTGATAGGAAATATTCACACTGGCTTTGCAGCAGATGTCAATGGCTGCAGCAGCTCCTCTGCTCTGGGTTTATTCTTCTGCTTCAGTGAAATTTGCTTCTTTTCCCTCAAAATCTGTGAAAGCTGCAGCTGCTGTGATCCTGCAAACAAGGAATAACATTCCCTGGCATTGCAACTCAGGGCTGAGTTTGCTCTCCAGCTTTGCTTTCTGTATCTGCAGCTTGGTAGAGGAAGTTCTGAGATGTCACCCACCCAGTACAAGTGGCCAGCACTGGCAGAGCGTTCCCAGCCTGGACAGACTGGGAATGCTCCTCCCTGTCCACTGGGAATGTCCTGGTTCTGCAGCAGCTCCCATCAGCTCCTGGAAGGAACTTGCCCTGTAGAGCAACAGGCTCTGGGGGGAGGAATCTCAGGGATCTTGGACACTCTGGGGCAGACTCTGTTCCTTCTGTCCTACTCCTCAGAGTGTTAAAACTTTTCATGCCAGCAGAAAATGGGAATTCATGGAGCTACTGGTGCACAGCTGGCCAGAGCCAGCACCAATGGAGCTGTGTAGAGTTTTTCCAGCTGCTGTCCCACTCAAGTGGAAATTTAGGCTGATTTTCAGTGAGCTGATGCAGAATCTCTCCCCGTGCTCTGATAGACTCAGTAAGTTTTGCACATTCAAATATTGACCTTTCATAAATCCTCCCCAGCCTCCCACTGGGGCAGCCGCTGCTGTGAGGGGAAAGCAGGAGCTGGCAGGGCCTGAGCAAGCTGAATATCATTCTCCTTAAACAGCTCCGAGGTGTTCAGGGGCATAAAACCTTTAAGAGCTGCAAATGGCATTTTTCAACACGCTGCCTCCCTCTCGAAAGGTCAGGTGGGAGTTAAACCGGAGGCTCCTCTTCTCTCCATCTTAATCAGCCATCGCAGGCGCTTATCAAATTTCCCTCCTGTCTCCCGACTCTGATGGAATTGATGACCTGATCTGAATTCTCCCAAAGCCTGGCTGCTGGAAGATCAGCCGCGGCAGAGCGCGGCAGTGCCGCTCACTGCGAGAGCCAAGTGAAATTTGGGTGCCTCGGCTGGTCCAGCCCCCGGCAGTTCCTGCGTTTGTTTTGCTTCCTGTACCTGCTGCGATCCTGTCCCGTTCCATCCAGGAGATTCCCAAATGCCCACAATCTGCCCCAGTGGCCCCACTGCCCTTCTCTGACCTGCCCCAGGTGTTGGGGACAGGGCACAGAGGTGACCGGGGGGGTCAACACGATCTGCCCGTGCCCCTGCAGTGCCGAGAGCTTCATTAACACCCTGCTAATGAGTCACTCGCAAAGCTTCGTCCTTGCCTCCCTCCTCCTTCCGCCTAATTACTCACAGACGGCATCACCAGTGACAATGATGAACCAGATATTTAGATAACCTTTCCAGGAGGGACTTTTCCTGCCACCCTGCCTGACTTGAAAACACAAATGAGAGCGAGGGGAGGCCCTGGGAGTTCCAAGTGCTGGGCACAGACTGCCCCAGGTACCCAGCAGGCACCCGATCCTGCCTCGGCTGTGATCTGAGCAGCCTCCCCAGGGAGCCAACATCATTCCCCAAGCGGCACTCGCAGCTCCTCCGCTGCTGCCGCGGGTCCCTGCAGGAGGGGTGAGCCAGAGGCTGCCTGGAGGCATCCCTGGTGTCTCAGAGCATCCCTGAGGTGTCTTTAGAGCATCCCTGGGGTGTCTTGGAGCATCTCTGAGGTGTCTTGGAGCATCCTTGGAGTGTCTCAGAGCATCCCTGGGGATGTCTTAGAGCATTCCTGGGGTGTCTTTAGAGCATCTCTGGGGTGTCTTAGGGGCATCCCTGGGGTTCCTTAAAGCATCCCTAGGGTGTCTCAGAGCATCCCTAGGGTGTCTCAGAGCATCTCTGGGGTGTCTTCAGAGCATCCCTGGGGATGTCTTAGAGCATCCCTGGGGTGTCCCAGAGAAATCCTTTGGGATCTCCCAGAGAAATCCTTTGAGATGTCCCAGAGAAATCCTTTGGGATCTCCCAGAGAAATCCTTTGAGATGTCCCACAGAAATCCTTTGGGATACC
This sequence comes from Eopsaltria australis, assembly GCA_034509425.1. Classification (NCBI taxonomy): domain Eukaryota; kingdom Metazoa; phylum Chordata; class Aves; order Passeriformes; family Petroicidae; genus Eopsaltria; species Eopsaltria australis. The sequence goes on from JAVTVJ010000520.1 coordinate 908,141, forward strand.
CCACTGGAAGCTTCCTGGAGCTCATAGGAGTGAGCAGGCAGTGAGAATAGAACATAGATCTCCCTTCTGTGCTGTCTGGAAGAAGCTGACTTGAGGGAAAACCAGATTGTTCTGAAGAGAAGAACCATTGCCTTCCTTTCTAGAGAATTTCCGTGAGGTTGAGCTCATGTGTCTCATTGCACTTCCTCATCACCAGCTCCTCAAGTGCCACAAACCCTCCCTGGCTCCTGTCCCTGCCACCAGGACAGTTCTGGCACTGCCAATGCTGCCAATGGAGACTGAAACCCCCCAAACCCAGCTGTGCTGTCCCCATCCTTGCAGATGGAGGTGCCAAGGCTCGGAAGCTTTGGGCAAAGCTGGGGCAAGATTCTGAGAAACACTGCCCTGATTTTTAAAGCAATTTTAAAAACTGTCCCATTTGAGGTCAAAAACTGGCAGACACATTTCATGTAACTGGTTCACCAGCCACAAATACCCAGAACTATGGAACTTGTTTCGTAGCAGCAAGTATTTGCTAGAAAAGTGTCTGTTAAATAAAAATAAAAAAAAACAAACCAATTTTCCAGCAAGGCAGTCACAGAAATGCTTTATCCAGCCCAAATCCCAAGCTTCCAAGGACAGTGGGACAGCAGCAGCTGGGAACAGCCTGGGTGACCCTGCCTGCCCATATGTGCACCGTCATGAAGGACACAGCACCAAGGACAGATTCCCCTGGTTTATCCACGTGTCCCTGCCCTTGCCAGGTGGGGAAAGCATTTGTTCTGCCTCCTGAAGCTCCCACCTCTTGCAGAAAAGTCTTTCCAACTCACGGCCATGCTGGCTGTGTTCCTGGGGCAGGATCTGCCGTGCTGCTCCCCCCGCTCGGTGCCAATCTGCTCCGTTCCTGGGATGCAGCTCCACTTGCTGAAAGCAGATGCCATGCCCAGATTCCTTCTGCTGCTGAATCTCAGCTGTAGTTTGGCAGTTCCACAGTGATGTAGTGTTTTCCTCCCTCTCCCTGTCATGCCATCCCTCCTCCGAGGTGAGCTGGCCGCGTTTTCCATCAGCTGTTAATTCACCCTGATGTTTGCATTCCGCTCTCCTTCCAAAGCATCACAAATCACGCTGCTTCTCCCCTCCTGCACGCACCCGAGGGGAGAGGGAGGCTGCAGGGAAACATCCTGGGAAAGGAGCTTTGGTTCTCTGCCTGCTCCAAAAGGAAATCATTTTAAAATGGGAAAAATCTCGCACGGTGTTAATCAGTTGTTTCAATATTTGCTGTGCTTGAAGCACTGACTTGCTTTGCAGATTTTAGAGGGCAGGAAATATCACAAGGGTTTTTGAATGAGGAAATTACACACACACAGTGTCGCACAGCCCTCTCACATCCCCACACACACCCCACACTCCCCACACCCCTCATTCTCCCAGCTCCTGGAGTGTCTGAGGTGTCCCTGTGCTGCTGCAGGCACTGCCCTGAGCATCCTGCACCCAGGGTTTGCATCCTTCCAGAGGAATCCTCACCCAGGCACATGGCTGCAATATTTTAAAAGTCAGGGAGTAGCATTATGTGTCAGAAGTGGTCAAATTAAGTTAATTTGACCTTTAAACTCCATTTTTAATCCCTTTCTTTGGCATCCAGCATGATTTGCATTCCGCTATACTGACACTCGGCCTAACAAATGACTTTCTTTCCAAACTGCCTTTGAAGTATCTGAACTTAATGGACTATAACATTTATGAACATCTGAGTTCTTCTCTCAGCAGCTGCACTGGGTTATTGATGATCTAATTGAAATGCTGGCAAATACATCCCAGCAGTGTGTGGGGAGCAGCAGCCGCCTCGGCACGACCCCAGAGCCTTGCGAGCGTATGGTTCCCGTGCCATTCATTAGCAGCAGACAGTGTATTTTCAGCTGTGGTAAAACAACAACAAAGAGCAGGGTAAAGACACCAGAAGAGACCAAAAAAAAAAAAAAATCTACATGCAGGAAAAAGGCTGATTTGTTGTTTGTCTGATTTGTGGATCCCCAGGCAGCTCCACTGCAGGGATCACTGGGGGCAGTTGATGCAAATTGGGCACCTCTTGGAAGCTGGGGTTTATTTACAGAAATAGCCAAGGGCAGGGTAGGTTATCCAGGGTGTGCTCACCTTCCTGTGGGAACAGGTAAAAATCCATGGACCAGCTGAAAAGTGGGCACCAAAATATGGGGGGGTTCTTATTGGATCCAAAAATCATCACACTGTGCCTTGAGACAGGGCTGTAGCTTAGATTTCCAAGCTGGAAATCTCCAAATTGTCCCCAGGCTGCTCCCAAAAACACAGCTGGCACACGTTTACACCACAGCTTCAGTAATGTGAGGTTTGGAAATGCCCATTTCCGTGGTAATGGCTGGAATTGTGTTGCACTCAATATTTACCCAGCAACCAGCTGAGAGCACGCTCTGCTCTCCACTGATTGGCACGTAATTAAGCAAAGGAAAGAAACTCGTAATGTTTAGCAGCAGCACCACTTGAGTATTCAACAGTAACAGGAAAGATAGGGATGGTAGGCTGCTAAAAATAAATAGGGAATGGCTTATTAGGAGGTGTAGTGAGTTCCTGTGCCGTGAATAGCTCCAGGCAGTCCATTCCCTTCCATTTCATTTCATTTGATAGTCAGGATTTACACCAGGGATAAAAGAGGAAGAAAAAAAGGGGATATTGAAAAAAGTGGAGGAAATTTTTTGACGTGAAAATAAAGATGAGGGGGGAAATCAAATTTGTATCTTGGAGCAGATGGAGGCTGAGCTGTTCCTGGCATCATCCACACAGCTGGATTCGCCCTCCCGGTCCAGGCTGGCGAAAAGACGCCGATAAAAATGAAAAATGCAAATGAATTCTCTCCACCTTACTGGACACACACACACCGGAAAGGAGGGTGCCACTCAAAAAAAGGCAATCTCTCCAAAACATTTGAAAACATTGTGCAATTTATATCTTGTGCTTGACAGAGCATCCAAAAGTAATTTCAGCAGCGTGTCCCGGTGCCACCGCGCTCCGCCGAGGGTGCCAGTCACCGCGCCGTGCCTGTGGCCCTGCTGGATCATTTCCCTTCTCTCTCCGAGCTGCAGAGCTTTAAAATGCAATACGAGTTGGCTGCTGGCCTCTCATTTCTGCTGGAAAAACTGGCGGTGCCAGCGTGTGTAAGGTCAACAGCACAAAGCCTGCTTATTAGCTGGAAATTTGGGGGATCTGGTGCCAGGAAAGAGCTTTCAGCTTTTGTGAGGAGGAATAAAGAGGTTTCAGGGCAGTGGTTTGCTACAGAGGGAAATCAGGTTTGAGCATATTTCATGGTTCAGATTTGCCTGTGTTCCAGGGCACCAGGAGTTGTGTCTCATCCTACCAGGACACTCAATTAGGCCTTTTTAATCCAAGCATAAAAGCTCTTCTGTTTCTCATTGCACCACCCACGGCATCACTGTCCCCCAGAGCACAGGGGACAGCATCCACCACCCCCTGGCACACTGGGGGTGCAGCACCCCCCTCTCTGCCTCGCTCCTGGCTGTCCTAACTCCAGATATTTTGTTATTTAGAGATAAAGAAAGCACTTTGGGCTGAGCTGCACAGGAGACATTCCCAGCTGCCTTCATGAGAAATCCTGTTTCCAGCTGTGCTGGATGGACACTCAGGCTTTCCCACTGGCACTTCCTGCTCCTGCTTTGCCAAGAAGGGATTTACCACAGAGAAGAAGCAGTCTAAGCAGGGAGTAGTGGGGGTATTTTCCCTTTTTTTTTCCATTAAATGGAAATTCCCAGCGAGATTTTTGAGTGTGAGGAATCTCAGCACCTGGGCTGTGATGCAGGAAGGGATTTAGGGTGATCTTGGAGCTCTTTTCCAGCTTTAGTGATTCCTTGGTTCCAAGGGCATCCCGAGCACAGGAACATCCTTAACTCCACTGAATTCCATGCTGCCACTCCCCTGCTCAGATTTACCTGTGGATTCTGGTAATTTGCTTTTGGGCCAACTGAGCTAAAAGCAGCGAGGTTTGCAATGAGAGAGAGGGGAGAAAACATTTCCACTCCTTCACCATTTCACTTTGAAACTCTTTCAGGGAAGGCTCTGCAGGCGCTCATGACCTGATGTGTCACACTGTCGGACACGAAAGAAACACACAGATTTCAGCAGTAGTTTAGGACCACCAGGCAGGACTAGAAAAAGAGGGGCTGCTTTTCTTTATTTTCTTATTTTTATATTTTTCTTAAGACAATCGTGGGTTGGTCAATGAGATTACCACCTCTACAATCTCACGAAATAATGACACAGTCTATCATCTTTCTCCGCCTTAGGAGAAAGGAACGAAAACAATTTAAAAGTTCAAAACAATCTAGGCCGGTTACAAAAATAAAAACTATGTTTATAGAAAATGCATGAAAAATTCTACTACTGAAGTAAAAACATAAAACACTGCAAAAACCAAGACAACACTGATGGAGTCTGGTGAACCAAACCCACCTTGGTTTGTCCATGCCCAGCCCCGTTTCCAGTGTCAAACCTCAGGTTTCTCTGCACTCACGTTCCAGATCCAGATGGAGCAGCAGCAGGACACAACATCGGTTGTTTCTCTGGCACTCGCTGTGTGAGCAGTTCTTAAAGGCTAAAAATGCCTCCTTTTTTTTTGGAACTTTCACCATTTTTAACCTTGAAGCCTCTGCTCCTGTTGCAGTGTGATTTGGGGAGTGGACAGCGGTTCGCAAATTTGATTTCTCTGGTTCCCATCAAAGGGGAGAAGATTTACCCTACTGGTGGCAAGAAAAAGGCAATAAAGCAACAGTATTCCACTAAATCTGCGAACAGATTTTGGATAGGAAGACGAGCATTCCTACTCCTGGCTAATGCAACATGTAAATTCTGCTGATAACACAGCTCCCCTCTCACTGGAGCTGGTAAATGATTTCCTGAGGCTGCTCACAGAATATCCGCTTCGTTTAAATCCCCTCTCCTCTCTCCTGCAAACAATGAACACCAGATCCATTCCGTGGATTTGTCACTTAAAATTTCTATTAAGAAAGGGGATTCTGATTTAAAAGCAGAGTTTGGGACCAGTTAACACGAGCTGTGACAGTGCTCCAGTGGTTCTGTTGTCACACTAAACAGACTCGGGGCATAATGAGCTTTCCTTTGTAGGAACAGACAGAGCCTGGGAACAATGGAACCTCTGATCTGGGATTTGGATGCATTTGGGCTGGGAATTGAGCACGCTGGAGAGATAAGGCAGATGAATCATCCAGAAGGGATTGCTGTAGAGCAGGCTGTCAGTCTTCGCATGGTTTTGCAGGCTCGAATTTTATTCTGATTTGAAATTATGCAAAAACAAAAAAAAAACCCATACATTTATAAATCAGGGAATAAATCAAGGCTGGAGCAGTGTCCGGGTCAAAGGCAGAGGGAGCCTGGGAGCCTGGTCTCTTTCCAAACATATAAATCATCCTAAAGTGATTCCAGACTCGCTGGAATGCTTTGTGAACCTTGGGAATGTTTCCAGAAGGCCTGGCATTAATCCCAGTGTAGAATAAAAGCGCCTTGAAAATTAGATGAATTTCACCTGAAATTGCACCCATTTTCAAGGGTTTAGCTACAAACTTCTTGGCCATTTTTTGAGTCTGATGCAGTGTTCCCACAGAAAAGGCAGAAATACTCAGTTTTCTGGGTTTCTCTTCAGGAGAATGCGTCCCAATGCCAGTGGTTCATACTGGGATGCCACCAGACCTCCGTCCAACAGGAGCTCAGGGAAATGTTCAACAGCAATCAGTAATGCTAAAAATGATGTTAAATTCTACTGATTTGTAGAGCTGGTCACCCAGGGGCTGCTCAAGGCCTGGCCAAAGAGTGCTCTGCACCAGTCGAATGGATTTTTTTACTTTTTTGCATGAATCTTAGAGGACTGGATAAAGCTCAGAGGCTGGGAGTGAGGTGGATGCCATGGCTGGGCTGGCAAAAGGAAGGTGTGGGAACAGAGCTGTGGCGTTTCTTTTAATGCATCATCCAACACTGCAAGGAGGGCAAAGGTCTTGATTAGTGAAAAATTAATAAGTGATTACATGATTTTGAGGAACTTGGTTGATCTGGAGAAGCCTCTACCTGTTGCTGTCACCGTGGGGATGTGAGGTGTGGGTGTTCCTGGGGATGGATGTGGCCAGGGCCATGCGGGCAGTGCCAGAGGCTGGATCACCCCTGGGGCATCCCCCACCCTCACACCCATCCCCACCAAGAAGCTTTGTCCAAACATCAGCCCCATCACCAGCAGCAGCAGCAGCAGCAGCATCTCCAAACCCAACAGCAGCTGCTCCCGAGTCCCCCCTCGCTGCTGGGGGCCTGCTGGAGTCTCATGTAGCAGAATATCAGACAATTATATTTTTTTTAACACCATTTTTTTGTTCCTGAGCGAACACAGCGTGTTTTCTGATCTGCATTTCCCTGCTTTGATCACCCGTTCTGCAGATCAGTTTTCCTGTTTAGAGGTACAGCAGGACACGTAATGAATGCAAATGCGATGCGGTCGCAGATAAATGTCTAGACTTCAGAGCCTAATCCTCCCAAATCTTACACCCTGATACAATGTGTTCATATTTAATACGTTCTGAGGGATTTTGCTTTTATAAATAATGAACTAATCTCGTCTTCAAGGCATCACTTTGCGGTTTAGGTGGGAAAAAAAAAAATAAAAAAGCAATAGTCTGTCCTCAGAAAGATCTGGTTTAACCAATATTAACTGAGACCTACCCTCTGATAAAGGCTTTGGTGGGTTTGTTGGGTGATGACTTTGGGAATAAAAACATTGGAAAACCACATTGTGTGAGGCAGAGCAAGAGCCGGGGTGAGGAGATGTGGAAGGGAACTGTTTGTCCAAAATTCCAAGTGTTCCCAATCCACGAGTGGAGCTCTGTGGAGTGGTGTGTGCTGGTGTCAGGACAGGGGGGAAGCAGAGAAATGCACAGATTCCCCAGCAAATCCATACTGCCAGAGCTGCCCCGTGGGGTGTCCTGCCAGCTGAGCAAATGTGAGCAACTCTCCTGAATTATGACACAATAATGATGTGCTGTCTGCCCCGCGCGATGGATGAGCAGCAGCTCCGAGCTCCCGGGCTGGAATCACCCCGCAGCTTGGGAAATAAATGAGGCAGAAAGTGGCCTGGATGTCCACAAGAATCCAGCTTCACAGAGCAAGGAGAAGGTGCAAAAGCAAGGATGGATGTTGGGGGAATCCACCTGCAGCTCCCTGAGCTCCTGAGATACAGCAAACAACACTGAAATAACAACAGGAATATTGGCAGGGAGTCTACGTGCCCAAAAAAGTTTTAATACTTCTTGTTTACCCAGGAAAGGACAACATCAATGTTGTTTAGGAACTTCTTTGCATAACTAATATTTTAAATTTATGAATATCTTATAATTAGCTTTGCCAGTGGGCTGGAATCCCACGGCTGGGGTTTTGTTCCCAGCAAAAGCAGGTAGCAGAGATAATTTGCTCTGAGCGCATTATTGGTGTAATTCTGTTTCTCTGGCACCAACAGAGGGGTTTACATTTCCTCCCCGATTAATGGCATTTCAAAATAAACAGAATTGAGCCTGCATGAAAAGGGTTGGCACAGACTGCCCAGGGCGGTTTGGAGTCCCCATCCCTAGAGGTGTCCAAGGATTCACTGGACGTGGCACTCAGTGCTCTGGGCTGGTGACAAGGTGGGGATTGGTCACAGGTTGGATTCGATGGTCTTGGAGGTCTTTTCCAGTCTCAGTGATTCTGGGATTCTGTGAGAACTCGTGGGATTTTGAGATGTGGATGCTCAGGCTGGGTAAGGACATGGCAGAGCCTGGATGAGACCCAGGGAGAGGTGGCTTGGACGTGTTTTGGAACAAGAATGTCTCATTTGGTATTTGTCATCTGAGTGGCACAATTAAAGCCTCCCTTCAGCACAGCGAGCCCCAAAATCCACCCAGAGGGGTGGAGAGGAGCTTGGCTGTGGAGAAAACTGCTGACAGCAGAGCTGCTGCATTTCCATCCCGCACACAAATCCCACCTAATGGCATCCCCAGAGAGGAGCCAGAGCCTGTCCCTCCCTGTTTCCCTATGCAGACACAAACACTGCTCCTGCAGCTCCTCGAGCACAGCACAGTCCAGGGAGAGGATTTAAAATGATTGACCGTGGCAAGAGAATGGTTTTAAATTGGGAGCAGAAGCAAAGCTGGAGCCTTTCCAGGTCAGAGAGAAAAATAAGTTTTTCCCAAGGATGGGTCTGGCTCTCTGGCAAGATTTTCTCCCTCACACAGGGACCAGCTTCAACATCCCCTCCCCAGTCCTGCAGGGTGTCTGCATCTCACAGGAAAAGGCACCTCGTCCTGACCTTGCTCCAAAGCTCTTGGACAGCAAACAGAATGCACCAAGCCCCCCAAAAACGTGTGGCTCTTGCAGGGAGCTCTTGGCAACCAGCCACAATCCCCTGGAGTGTGAACCCTCCAGCATCCCCCTGTCCTCAGAAATCCTGTAATTCCCTTTTCTGGGCTTCAAGATGCTCTTAACCAGCATTCACCAAATTGAGTTCAAAGGGACCAAGGCTCCTATTTAAGCACTTTCCCGGGTGGAAGTGTTCTAACTCATACTTTACTCCTGTGAGGAGCCCCTGCACACTGCCAGGCTGTTCCCAGGAGTCCCTGTTTGCACAGTTTAGCCATAATTACTTTCTCCTCTTTCTCCAGCCAGCCTCCAAGCACTTCTTTGCAAAGGGAATTGCTATTCCCTTGTCAGGAGATGGGATGCTGGTGTAATTGAGAGAGAACACCAGCCTGTTTCTGACTGAGGCTCTTTCCTCCCTCCCTCCCACTCACTACTTATTGTATGGGCAGGAGAAGCCCTCAAGATATGCTGGACAGACTCTTGGAAATAACCTTTTTCATCTCAAAGATCCTGCTGAATTTTAGATTAAAAAGGAAGCTTTTCTTTCAATAATGTATTTCCCCCTTGGCTCTCTGGCTATCAAGTAACTTTCCCTGAACAGAAAGCTCAAAAGATGAAGCTTCCCCAAATTCAGATTCATGAACTGAATCTCTTACCTCCCAGAAGCCTGGCTGGAGAGAGGAAAGGCAATCAGGGCATGAATTTCATATTAAGAAGAATAAATAAAGCAGAACCTCTTTTATTTCATTCCTTCTGGCTGTTCAGGTGAGCGGGGGTTATTAGCCACGGCTTAAATCAGCACATCTGGAAGCAGAGGGTCACCCAGCCCTGGCTCTCCACAGACCCCGAGGAGCTCCAGCCACCAACAAAGGGAGAGCTGAGCCCCTGGAATGGGGGTGTCGGGCCTTGGGGGGAGCTTAAACACAGCTCTGCAGTGCCAAAAACACAAAATAACCTGAGCGGTCCTTCCCTGCAGCTCTGCCCTCTCCAGACCTTCAAATCTCAGCTGGAGCAATGGCCCAGCCAGGGGAACCTGTGCCAGGTCTGTGTCGTGATCTGACACCTCTGCAGTCACACGGGCGTGGAGGGGACACAGCACTGACAGCACACAGGGGACAGAGCTCCGCTCGTCCTCAGAGCCCCTCCCAATCTAAGGAAACACAGAACTGCAGCTTTACATACGCTGCTCTGCACAGTCACGGTTTTAGAGAAGAAATTGCAGGGTTTCTGGGGATCCCCAGGCACTGTGCGAGCTGAGCTGAGCTCCCAGGAAAGGCAGGAGCGGAACGGTCCTTTGGGTCACCTTGGCAACAGCAAAAATCCCACCCAAGGGCACTGGGGCCCTGTGTGAGCCGGTGCAGCTCTGGGTGTGACATCTGCCAGGCTGAGCATTGCAGGAGCACATCCCTACAGCCCCTGCAGCTGCTGGATCACTGCTGCCACATCCCAAAATCTGTGTCCAAACACGTCTGAGGGTGGGCTCTGCCGGGGGCTGCACCAGGAGCTCCGGAGGAGGGCAGAGCCTGGCCAGGATGGGCTTCACCTGGGACTGACTCACCCGCTGCTCATTTTGATGCTCCTGGAAACCCCAGCCCAGCCCAGCTGCACATCACGAGCCTGGTCAGGGTTAATGATGCCAATACTTGGCTGAACCGATTCCTGCTGCAATTCCCCCCAGACCAATTGTTTTCCTGCCGCTGGAGCTGTACAATAATCACCTGGGAACCCCAGGTAACCCCACAACCCCTCATTTCCCCTTTAGCAGCACACGGGCAGCAGTGGCTGTGGCAGGCAGCGTCCCCTCCTCTTGGGCTGAGAAATAATGGGAAACTCCTCGGGAGGTGATCTGACCTGCAATAAAGAGCACAGCAGCAGGTACACCTGGAGAGAATATTGATGGCTGGATCTCATTTCGGGGGCTGCATTCCCACAGATAACACAGAGCTGGGATCGATAGAAGGACGGGGTTGGTTTTCAGGGCACCAGCAGAGGATTCATTCCACGGCTGCAGACCCTGTTACCATGCAAACATGCTGATTGCTTTGTTTGTACAAGCAGCACAAAAAATCAGGCACCAATCCCTGCTGCCTGTGGCAGGGACAGGGCCCGAGGGAATGGTTGTGTCAGGAGGGGGTTTAGAGCAGAAATTAGGAAAAGGTTCTTCCCCCAGAGGGTGCTGGGCACTGCCCAGGCTCCCCAGGGAATGGGCACTGCCCCAAAGCTGCCAGAGCTCCAGAAGCATTCAGACAACGCTCTCAGGGACAGGGTGAGATTGTTGGGGTGCCTGTGCAGGGCCAGGGGTTGGACTGCATGATCCTTGTGGTCCCTTCCCACTCAAGACATTCCATGATTCAATGATATTTTATTAAATTAAACAAAGGGCTTGAATTCCTTTTGCTTTTCATCCTGCCTAACCCTAAACTGCTGAGGGCAGGCAGCCCAGACAACAACCATGATTCATTCCTGGCACAGCCTATTTTTGACACAACAGCAGCAGCAGCAGCCAACAATTTGCAACTCCATAAACCGGATGCACGAATTCTAATTTATGTGTGAGCTAATGGATCGTTGCTCCTGTAATAAACTGTTCAGAGTGGGCTGGATTTATCAGCAAGCGGATTGCCCTTTACACATTTTTATTTAATTTTGCTTTATTTCGTGAGGTGCCAAGTCAACAAATGATTAAATACAGCAAATATTTTTCCACTGGAGTTTTATCAAGGTACCTAATCCAGTTAAGGGATGGAATGTAATTGCTTCTGGAAGCAAAGCTTGTTTTCCACCAGGATTCTCAATTTAAATAAATAAATAAATATATATATATATAAAGGGGGTTTCCCTTCTGAGTAAAACAGGAGGTTACAGAGGGTGTTGTGCCTGGAAAATAAACAGGAAACTTGCTGAGATAACGGAGGCTTTGGGTGGGATTTTGCACAGCCCTGTTCTCACAGCCAGTGCCCTCAGGAGAGATGTGGCCGCAGTGATCCAAATTTGCTTCTCTTACCCATTTTGGGAGGATGTCTCTGCCCGTGGCTGCTCAGCAGCCTTCCCCTGTGGGGCACAAATCAGAGTCCCTGGTCCCCAAAGAGTCACTGGTCTCTCTCTCTCTCTGCCCCCTTTTCCCTTCCAAGACCCGTGGGGAACCCAGGAACCTTCCCTCTCCTCTCCTGCTCTGCACGGAGAGGGCACGTCCCATCTCGCAGGGCCATCTGCAGAAAAGTGGCACTAAACGAGCCCATCGCCTGCCCAGCTGCTCTTCGTGCCCGGCAGAAGGGCAGCGATTACAGGAGAACATTTTAGAAAGCTCGGGGAGGGGGCAGGGGACTGCCAGGGGAGGGGCACGGAGCATCCACGAGTCCGGGCAGTTCATTAAACGCTCCCGGGAGCCGCTTTACAGAGGCGAGGGCAGGGGTTAAAGTGCTTCACTTGGCACATTCCTGTGATTTAGGGCTTCAGGTTCGTCAGGTCGAACCACAAACCGTGTTTGAGTTACCGTCAGTCGCTATAAATATCGGAGAGACGAGGGCTTGGAGAAGCCTCGCTCTCCGTGCTCCGTGCAGCGTTCCCAAACCGCCCGAGCCAGCATCCCTTCTCCCAGGGAAGGATTTTGGGTGAGAAAACCTCGCTGCGGAAGGTGACAGTGACCCAAAGCTCAGGACAGAGGAGCTGGAGGCTCCCGGTGCATCCGCTCCCGGCTGCTCCTGATGGACAGCCCAGCTCCGCTCCGGGACGTGCGGCTCCAGCGAGGGAAGTGTTTGCGTTCGGGATCACCCGTGTCACATTTTCTGTTGTTCTGTGCCTGAATCATCCCCGTCAGCGCAGCCGAGCAGCCTCCGGCTCGCCAATGCTGCCACCTATAGCGGCTGTGCAGCAAAAAACAGCTCCCGGGGCTGGCCCCGAGCTGCACCTGGGCACAGCACCCGGACAGGAGCCTCTGGAGAGGATTTCCAGCGAGCACGGAAGAGGTTTTGCCGCTCTCCCCCGGCAGAGCTGACTGCAGAGCTCGCCTGTGCCCAGCCTGCTCCGTGCCAAGCCCTGCAGCACCCACAGCCGAGCTCAGCCTTGCAAGTCCGAGCTCAGCCCCTGCAGAGAGGGTAAAGGATGGAACAGGAAAACTCATCCAAGGAAGGAGAGGGCAGCTCTGCAGGCAGCAGATTCAAAGGGAAGGACAAGGAAGAGGAGCCAGGTGTGGGTGAGGAGTGCTGAGGTACAAAAGGGCAGCATCAGCTGCTTCCCTGAGGCTTGGATGGACTCAGCAATGCAGGGAAGGGCAGGTGGGACTGTCTGTGCTGCTGCCCCTTCCTCAGTGCCAGGCTGAGCTCTGCAAGGCTGGGGATGTGCAGGGACACACTCGAGGGAAGGTGCAGGGCACGGGCAGCTGCCTCTGTGTCAGTACTGCCAAGGAGAAAGACAAAGACAAATCTCAGAAAATCTGAGCAGCCCCAGCTCTGCCTGGGCCAGGGCAGGATTGCTGTGGGTGCAGACAAAGCTGCTGAGCCACATAAATGAAATCAGAGAATCACAGAGCCACAGAATGTTTGGGTTGAAGCCCATCCAGTGCCACCCCCTGCCATGGGCAGGGACATCTTCTACTACCCCAGATTGCTTCAAGCTCTGTCCAACCTGGCCTTGGACACTTCCAGGGATCCAGGGGCAGCCACAGCTTCTCTGGGCACCCTGTGCCTCCACCCTCCCAGCAAAGAATTGTGTAAATTACTGTAAATATTCAAGAAATGCTAATTCAGCCACCCTGCCCCAGCCTCCATCGCTGCTGCTCTGCCTTTGAAGCAAAACTCTGGGTATTTTCAGGTACATTTCTGGTTGTGCCTTTACTACCAGACACAGTGTGTTCCTCCCAGATTTCCAGCACATGCAGAGCAGCCCATAAATATTGCATCTTTTTTTGTTTTAATTCGAAGCTGTCTTGCACACTGAGCTGTCTAATCCGTGGAACATCTGCTCCGAGCAGGCAGCAATCTCTTAAATGCCACCGTGCACTTAAGAAGTTCTCGGCAGCTCCGCGGGAGCCCCTGGAAGAATTTAACTGATATAAGGCACCTCCCACAGCTCGGGCTAATGATCACAATACAAACGACATTTGCATGCTATGATATTCCTTTTGTGCAGGAGGCGACCTGCTCACCAGCATCCATTCACCGCCGGCAGCTCGTTTGCACTCCGGCTGAACACCACATCCCAGCCCAGGTGATGCTGCCCATTGCCCCAGCAGTGCTCTGGTCTCCTGCTGCCCCTCAGGGCTCTCCTCTGGGTGTTGTGGTCCCTTCCATGCTTGGGGAGGACTGGGGAGGGTTTAGGGACAGCTGGAAAGGGGGTGTTGCACGATGCCACGGCCCCCGCGGCGGGGAGCAGGTGCTCTCTGGTGCCTGGTTTTGTGCTGCTTCCCATTGTGGGATGCCTTTGGGCTGCCCAGAATCTACCCTGACCCTAAAGGTAGCTGCTAATCAGCCCTGGCAGGGCTGAGACATCAGCACCAAAATCTGGGGAAAGGGAGAAGTGCCAGCGCTGCTCTGGAGCTTCCCACTGCGACCCTCGGCAGCACCAGCACATCCCTTTCTGCCTAACATTTTTCTACTCTTAATTTGCTTTGTTTTAATTGATTGGGGTCTCCTGTGGTGTAGCAGCTTATTGGGAAGGAAGGCAGGAACATACAAAAAGAAAAAACAGCCCTAATATTTACTCCTTTGCCTCGGGGATTCTCACAGCTCCCCTGCCCCAGTCCTTAATGACACAAACCAATAATGGTTCAACTACTGCAGCCCAAGGGACTCAAAATCAATGGCACGATGTTGAAATGACAGAAGATTTGTTGAAAAATGTTGTTTCCTATTGTTTGCTCGCTGCAAATCCCGACAGTCCCACCAGAGCCAGTTCATGCACTGAAAGCTCCCAGCTGGCAGCAGTTGAACAGTGGCATCAGTGCTGTAAAATGCACTTTTAGGTCGCTGTCTGCCAGCAGCGTGAGCAGTGGGGAGGGGCAGAAAGGCAGGAATTGGGGCTTAGAACCAGGCTTAGGAGGAAAGTTTCCTTTTCCTAAGTGGCTGCATTGTGTTCCCTCTTCCATGTCCTGGCCCGAGCCACTGCTGTGTCACCCGGCAGCTGCCCCCCACAAGCCAGCACTGACTCAAAACTCTCACAAGAGCAGAATCCTCCTTTGCCTTTTGTTTACTCCAAGAAATGAAAGAAAATACAACAGGAGAAGCTTAGAAACAGCAATGGGTTAACTGGCTCTGAGTCAGGACAGACCTTCAGAAGAGAAATACCTGAAATCCCTCTCTCTGCCTGCCATCGCTGGGCTCGACAAAGCGGCCAACAAGACAGATTTTAATGGGACTTCCACCCAGGAAGACAAAAAGAGGGGAAAATGGAGAAACCGAATTAAAAATGCTTCCAGAGCTGAGATGCCAGACAAGATAAATAGGGATCATCATTCCTCCACTCGGGGAGGTGCTGCCACAGTGCTGCTCACCTGGGCAAGGCAGAGGCAAAATTAATGCCACCGCAGGCACATTAATGCCACTCACCCCTGGCCCATTTGTCTCCTGCTGCCGGGCTTCAGGTCAGCCCTGACACCTTCCCAGTGCTGCAGGCAGCCAAGCCAGGTAGGAGTTTGGTTTTTCACTCCCCAGTCTGCTGCTGAATGCACAGGGTGAGTGCTGGGAGGGGCATGGGGAGGTCTGAGCACCAGCAGCTGCCCCCAGCCCCGTCCTGGTGCCCAAAGGCAGCACAGGAGGGGAGAGAGCAGCAGAGTGGTAGCAGTGGGATGCACATCCCTCTGGGAGGTGGACATGGGGACCTGGGGGACGTGTCCACGCAGGCAGTGGAGGTGGGGACCAGAATTGGCTGCTGGAGCAGGAGCTGAGCTCCCCGTGCAAGCCCCAGGCCTTGGCTGGGTACAAACCCCCATCTCTCCCTTCCAGTGCCAGAGCTCGGGGCTGTCCCCACTGCCAGAGCTCACCAAAGGCCAAGGCGGGTCTCTTCTGTCCCCTTGTCCTTCTGCAGAGTCCTCCAGGTGACATTTCAGGAGAACTGGAAGCTGTGAAATTTAAGCATCAGGAGCTCAATCCATTAGCGTCCTGACAAGCCTTTCAGAGATTTACAACGGGTTTTTACCACCTGCTGAAGGTGCAGCAATGAATTTCCATCTCTAACTCATTCTTGGGCCAAGATTTACAGCTGCCATCAGCCCCGTGCTGTCACTCAGTCCCCTCCGACCAGGTGAGGAAAGGTCACTTTTTAGAGACACAAATGACAGGGCTGTGACCAAGCCACCTGCCAGGCTCCACCTGCCCTGAGCCTGTCCCCAGAGCAGTGACCATCACCATGAGTGTCAGCAGGGGGAGAATTAACTTCCCTGTGACCCCTGAAAGACCCTCAGGGACTCAGGGGATTCGTGTCACTGCTCACCTCTTCCAGGGGTTTCCTAAAATCATGGAGCCATGAGGAAAGGGGATGTGAAGGAGACAGGGCTCTGCTTTCTCCCAATATTTATTGCAAATGAAGCCTCCTGCAATTTGGGATCCAAAAATCCCTGCCAGCTTCCCACACTCCACAATATTTTCCCAAATATTGCCATCCCAGCATGGCAGCCCTTGTCTTTGGAAGCTCTTCTGTGCCTGAGGGCTCTCCCTGCTCGCACATTTCCCTGCTGTTTAGTGTAAATCCCATCTCTTAATTTCCCTCCCTTCCTCCTTCAGATAAATCTCTCCCCATCCTTATGCCCAGGATCTGCCAGGAGGAATTTTATCCTCACTTTATGCACTGCTCTTTTATTTTTTGGGTGCTACAACAGAACATGCTAACAGAAAAATAAACCTTTTCATGACTTACGAGCACGGCAATAGAACACGAGTAGGAGCTTATAAAGGGAGAGAAATAAAAGATTAATCTCCTCCTATTTTACACTGCAGCATTTAATATGTGGCAGTGGCTGCTCCTGTTTGCCTCTAGAGTTTATCAGCAGCTGTAAACAGCCCTCCACGTACTCAACACAGCGACCTGCCCGTGCAGGGAGACAGAGCAGCTGGTAAACTCAGGGGCCGGTGAAATTATCTCTAAACAAACACAAAATCACAGCCCTTGGGAAGAGGAGGAGAGCGGCAAGACAGGCACAGACACAGTTTTTTCCTCAGCTTGCACCACGCGGAGTCGCTGCGTGTGAATGACAGCGGGAGAAAATTTCAGCATAAAAATAGAATTTAAATGCCCAAATGACTGGTCTCTGGGAGAAAACCCAGGCTGGGGTGTCCGCTTTTCGCTGGGTGTGCATGGACTTGGCCACCCCATTCCTGCCCAGAGCAGGGAATCGCCATCGGCACGCAGCGCCTTGCCCTGGCTGCCGCACACGTTTGAGGCTCATTTCTTTCCAAAGGGAACGCAGGAGCCGCGCAGTTGGATATTAAATGGATATATTCATCCCTGCGGGTGGGCAGCCATTAGCGTGTAGCCTTTGTGTTTCAGCAATCCCCAGGTGCGGGGAGCCGGAGGGATGCGGGAGAGGAGGCGGCCGGGCGGGTCCTCCCCGGCTGGAGCATCCCGTCCTCGCCCAGGATCGCTGCGGGATCACCGCAGCTCCCGAGGGGAATCCCGCAGGCACCTGGGAGCCCCAACTTTAGGGGACACGGCAGATCACAAAGTACCTCACAAGGAGGCGGCAGGCCCTGCCTGTCCCGCACCCCCCATGCCGCGGCTTTGCTCTTGGACAGATTTCTCTGTACTTTCGATTTTCATCTTCAAACCCCACCTTGAAACCACACAGCCCTGGTGGCAGTGAGGTGTCCCCGCAGCAGCGGCAGTCAGAGCTGTGACAGCTCCTGGACATGGGTGGGATATGAACCTGCCTCTTGGCGGAGTCCCCAGCACGGGATCTGCCTAAACGCCCCAAAATCTGGCTGGATAAAGCCCCAATCCGGCTGGATCTCCCTCGTCTCCTCTCATTTCTCACACTGCCCTTGGGTTTTTCCTGCTGCTCTTCTGCCAGATCCTTTGCACGATGTTTGGCCCGGGATTGCTGAGGGAGCTTCTCTCCCTTCCCCGGAGCTCTGGCTGCACCCCGAGCAGGGGACACCCAGAGCGGGACAGGCACCGAGGGGTTCAGGTGTCCTGACACCTTCCCATGGGATTTTGGGCTCCTTTCTCTCTAACCCCAACCACCCCAGAGTTACCTGCACCAGTGGGAGGCGGAAAACACTGGGGGAAGGGAGATTTGTTCCTTGGCATCGTCCTTATAATGCACACGGGGAAATTAACTTAAAGCCTGGGTTATGAAGAGAGCTAATTAGTTAATCCATGTAAAGTGCTTTAAGACTCTGCGATGAGGGGAAAGAATAGCTAATGGGGGAGCTCAGACAGGGCTCTCCTGATGCAAAGTGAATTTCAGACAAGAGATCCTCACTGTACAGAACGGAATTAAATTCAAGGGCTCGTCTAAAAGAAAAACCTCAGAATTGATCACATCCCAGTGAATAAAGACAGTCCATCAGTTCAAGGGCATCTTACACGGATATCCATGCCCACTAATTATTCTGCTTGAAACCAGCCTTCCTGGCAGATTCCCAGAGTCGATGCATCGAGGACCTCTGTGTCAACATTAGCTTTATACCAGACGGATAATTGGTGGTAAGTACCCAGAGCTGGACTGCGCTGGACAACATAATGGCAAAAATTAAATTCTTCCAACAAAATAGCTCTTCGCAAGCACAAACCAGGCTCGGGAGAGAGCTCCTCTGCGAGGCAGCACAATTACAGAGCAATTAGAGGGGTGAACTTCAGCAGCTCACCTGCACAACACCTATTTTCTCCTCTACAATCGGCTGTCAAGGCTTCAAACATTTCCTTTGTTCCAAACAACAGTCACCGGCTGAATTACCATCAGCAAGAACACTGTGCAGCCACACAGCCAGCAGGAATCTGGGAATGGTGTCTCAAAGCATTTGCCAAAAGCTTCTACATACTCACTTCCTGCTGAATCCTGCGCATTTTAGAAAAATTGTTCTCCCCGTGGGCTCTCCCAGGAGAAAATATTTGCACCTCCGAGCATTGGCCATGCTGGTTTCCAGGAGATGATACTCATGTCTCCATTGGGCTCTGGAAACACCGCTGTGACAGCGGGGAGAGCATCCAAACTGGGCGGTTGTCATTGAGGAGTGGGGCTGGATGTCACCTGCCCTGTCTCCACCCTCAGTGGCAGCTCTGGAGGTGCCAGGGCGTGGCAACAGGAACGGGAAATCTTTGTTCCCCTCCATGGGTGCTCGGGGCCCTGCAGCCCTGAGATAAACCCTCTGTATGTTTGTTCTAATATGTTTGAACCTTCCTTCCCTCCCGTTGGCTCTCTGGGTGCTGGTGGCCAACACGGAATGGTTGAGTTGTCCCTCCCTGGGAAGGTCCATGACAGGGGAAGTTTGGGCCAGATATTGGGAAAAGGTTCTTCAGCCAGAGGGTGAACAGGCTCCCCAGGAAAATGATCAAGGAGCATCTGGACAGCTCCCCCAGGGATATGGGGGGATTGTTGGGGGGTCCTGCTTAGGGCCAGGAGTTGGGTGTGACGATCCTCGTGTGTCCCGTCCAGCCCAGGATTTTCCATGATTCTGTGATTCTAAAATGTCATTTCTGTGGTCAGGGAAGCCTGTCACTATTCCCATTCTCCCTCCCACCCTGCACTGTGGTTGGACTGATCCTTGGGGTGCTGGGACGTGGGGACCAGCCCTGGAGGTGTCCAAGGAAGGACTGGACGTGGCACTCAGTGCTCTGAGCTGGGTGACAATGTGGAGATCAGTCACAGGTTGGACTCAACAATCTCAGAGATTTCTTCCAACTGAAATGATTCTGTGACTCTGTGACCCCAGCATGCTGAAGTTTGGAGACCCCCAGAACTCTGGGATGTGGGGAGCAGCCAGACCCTCCCCTCTGGGGTTCATGTGCTGTCAGCAGCCACTTGGCCACAGGGAAAGGCCAAGCTGTACCAAGCTGTGCAGGGCTGCAGCGAGCTCCCACTCACCCTGAGTGGCACGAGAGGGAAGCAGAGGTGACAGTGATGCAGAAGGCTTGAATCAGTCTGGCTGCTGTGTCTAGCAAATGGCACAAATTGGATTATGTTGTGAAGTTCCCAACGAGGACAGCTCTGCCGTTTGAGTGGCATTTCCATATTCTGTCGAGCAACCCACATGCCCATAAAATCTGATAAGTTTTCTCGGTCATCACTTTGTGTATTTTTATGAGTCTATTAAAATGTGATTTACATTTTTCCAATTTCACCCCCCTCTTTTCCCTCCAATATGCCCAAGGGATGGGTGAATTAGATTGGAGGGAGCCCGGGACCATATGGCCAATTGGATTAGGCTCTCCTAAGTGCTCAGCAGAAAGTAATAGGGGTTTTAAAGCTGGATCCCAAATTCTGGATGCCTTTCTTGTCTGAATTGCCAAACAGCTCTGTTTTATAAGGCTCTCATGGAGTCCTGGGGCCAGCGATGTGGTGACAAGGATGCCCAAGGTCTGTCCTGGCAGCTGACGGGTGACAAATACCCCAGGGCTGGTGCTGGGGCAGCACTTGAGGCACCTCCACCTCCTTCCTCACACTCTGAAATTAATCACCAGCTAATCGTTGTTCAAAGGGAGTATTTTTAGTCGGAACAACACTTTCTGTTTGAGTCGACAGAAGCGTGAGTTGTGCTTCCTGTGTTTCTGCTTGCTCAGGGCAAACGCTCCGGCGTTCTCGGGACGAGACCACAAAGGAGACGCTTGTGCTGCTGCATGGAAATTTCCTTTCAAATTTGGAGAGAATATTTGTAGGAATTCCTTTCTCTGCTGTTTGCTCAGCTCTGCTAACAACAGGCTGCCAGCCGGGTTCAAGGACAGACGAGCAATGGGCTCGGAGCAGCCGCTGTAATTCTCCTTGCTCTGAAGAGACAGAGGGAGATTAATAGAAAAAGCAGCAGCAGGAGGATTTGTCAAGAAAAATAATCATTTTCAGGCCAAGGAGGCTTTGCTATCTTGATAGCGAGCAAATGGCAGGAGCAAAAGGACTCCTGAGCCTGCCCCTCGTTACTGAAAGAAGAAAATAAAGGCAGTTGCAGTTGAACAGAAAACTAACATTTGGCTTTTTGCCCCCCTCAGGTGCTCTCCCTGTCCCTGAGACCCTCACAGCCCCCTGCCCGGGGCCAGGAGCCTTTTTGCAGCCCACGTTTTCACCCACAGGGCGATGGGCAGCTCCGAGTGTCACCAAGCAGCGCTGAGGCACCGCGGGCGGCTCCTGCCACCTACAGCGAGAGTCCGGCAGGAGCAGGGACAGCGGGGACCAGGGAGGGACAGCAGGGACCGGGGAGGGACAACGGGGGCCAGGGAGGGACAACGGGGACCAGGGAGGGACAGCGGAGACCGGGGAGGGACGGGGAGGACCAAGGAAGGGATGGTGGGGGTCAGGCAGGGTCAGTAGGGACCAGGGAGGGACAGGAAACACAAGGGAGGGGCAGCAGGGGTAAGAGAGGGACAACGGGACCAGGTAGGGACAGAGGGGACCGCAGGGAACAGGGAGGGCAGGGGGAGGGCAGGGGGAGGGCGGGGTGGGACAGGAGGGACCAGGGAGGGGCAGAGGGGACCAGGGAGGGGCAGTGCCGGGCAGTGCAGGCAGGGATGGCACGGAGCAGGCAGGGACAGTGGATGGAGAGGGCAGGGGTCGTGTTTCAGCCCCGAACCGACACCTTCCAACCCCAAATACTGCCTGGAGCACCCAGGAGCCCCTGGGCGTCGTCCCCCAGGTGTGACACGGCTCAGCGGGGTCCCTGCAAAGGGGTAGCAAAGGGGGAAAGGAACAGTGGAGGTTTTCCTGCCCCATTCCCCTTCTCTCCACAGGCAAGGGACCAGTTTTCACTGATTAACAGCCAAAACCAATCCAGGTTCACTTTCCACCTCCACTGGCGGCACATGCGTTTTGTTTGTTTTCATTCTCCACCAGCCTCTGCATCCCCTGACACTTTTCTGCTTGTAAATAGTCGAGTATCACATTCCCCCTGTGGAAACTGTGGAAACCAGGGTCGACAAAAACCTGAAATTCACCTTTTTTTCTTTTTTTTTTTCCCCTCCTTTTACAGCTGTGCCGCAATTTCAATTACCATATGCCTTGTTTTGCCCCCGGGGAACGGCGGTGAGATGAGGAACAGGGGAAGTGTGGCAGGTAATGAAAGACACGTTCTCATTTCTGCTCCAGCAGATAGTGCAAGTGCCCATTAAATGCTGAAATTAATTGTTTAAATTGTTCTGAGCAGCATTTACGGCCATCTCCCTGTCGGTGCAGCTGGGCATTGGCTTTCAAAAGCTTTCCCTGCTCTATCTGCAGACGAACGTTCCAGCGGCGACTGCCTCACCATAATTTGTTCAACACACATTTATTGCACAACACTTACAAAAATACGTGGCAAAAATGCAGATTTTTTTTTTCTTCTCCCCCCTCTTGTATTCGTGCTGCTCCAGGGACAAAACTGCAGCACCCGAAGGTGGCACTTGGTGACACGGTTTTGTGGGCACGGGGGTGTTTGGTTGAGGGTTGGAATTGAAGATCTTGGAGGGCTTTTCCGTCCTTGATTCCATGATTGGAGCATTCCAAGGCGCCTGCCTTGCACTTCTCCCAACAACAGACAGACCAGCTGCATCTGGAAAAGCACCACAAATCCCCCTGGAGCTGGGAGGATGAGTGAGGGTGGAAGTGCTCCCAGTGCTCCCAGTGCCTCCAGCCTGCCCAGCCGAGCTCCTCTCCATCCCTCTCAGGCTGCAGAGGGAAATATCCAGGTTGCAAGTGGGATAAATCCCCTGCTCCAGCCCATTTTAGAGGCTGGGTAATGAGAGATGGGTGCTGGGAGATGAAATATTCCCTGTCCAAAATGCCGCCACCCGCACTGTCATCTCCCTTGGCTTTACTCCAGGCAGTGCAGGTTTTTGTGGATTTTTGCACATCTCAGAGCTTGGAGAGAAGGAGAAACCCGGCTGGGACTGCTGCTGCCAGAGGCTGCTCCCACCAGGGACCTGTCCCCTGGGGCTGGGGCCACTGTGACCCAGACTCCAGAGCCAGGGGCAGCCACTGGAATCTCCACAGGCAGCAAAATGTCCTGGCAGGGCAAGGGACAGCTCGAGGTCGAGCCCTGAGAATACCGAGGCAGGCAACAGCTGTCAAGTGATGTAAAACTCCAGCGTTTATTAATTCCTTCTGCTTTTCCAAAGCCTCGGTGCCTGAGTGCCAGCAGGGCTGACAGGGACAGTTCTGGGGACCAGCCCAGGGTGGGGTTTGACAGACATGTGGATGTGGCACTTGGGGACATGTGGTGGATGGGCAGCACTGAGGGAATGGTTGGACTCGATGATTTTAATGTTTTTTTCCAACCCAAGTGATTCTGTGATTTGTTCTGTGATTTGTTCTGTGATTTATTCTGTGATTTGTTCTGTGATTTGTTCTGTGATTTGTCCTGTCAGATGGAGCCTCCCATCCAGGAGGGGCTGTGCAGCCCTTCCCTCACCCAGGTGGGTTTCAGGAGCTGGTGCCAACACCATCATCTCAGGGGTGAGGCAAGGAATCCCTTCTGTGCCTGTGAATATTGTATGGCTGCTTAGAAATGAAAATGAATTTTGAGTTGTGTAGCATTCATCTACACTCCTAATTTATATTTGAACAGGAGAGGAACTATTTTCTGTCTTGAAAGCCAAGCTTAATTTTTATCTTTATTATCTTAAGAGCTTAGTGAATTATTAATTCTTTTTCTTGCAAGTTTTTTTTTAGATTTGAAGCAAAATTAATTCAACCAAGGCCTCAGCTTTGTTGTCATTGATTTTGCAGGAGGCTGTGGAGGTCCCAGAATAGCTGAGGGTCTTCCTGGGGCCACAAAATGAGGCAGTTTTGGGGATAAAGAGACTCTTCCTCCAAGCAGATGAGGGAGCAGGGCTGGAATGGAAATCTTGACAAGGACTGGGATGGACAGAGACCAGGACAGAAGAGAAATGGGTGGCAGGGAGTGGGTTGGGCATGTGGTTTTTAGGATTTGGCATGGATATTTGTTTGTGATGAGATTTTTATTACTTCTTGTCATTGCAAAATTTGATTTCTCTTTAGTTAGAGATGAAAACCAGGTAGAGACTCTCCTGGGGCAAATGAGGACATGGAAAACACCAACCTTGAGATGAACCCACGCTGAGCAGCCCTCACGCTGGGGACCCCAGCATCAAAAGGAGCAAAAGTTTCTTTTCACAGACAAAAAGTTGTCACAAGTGAGGGTCCCTCACATCCCCTGGCTTTTCCCAGCTCAAATTGCCCTTGGAGCCCCCACAGCCCCCCAGGCACTTCTGGCACAGCCAATTCCCATTTACAACCAGAATTTTGCTGACAGCTTCAGGTGTGAATTCACAGAAATTAATTCCAAACTTCCTGAATATGGATTTTATTATTAGCAGGAGGAAGAGCCTGTTATTCCAGCAGCATCCCTTTATGTAGAAAAAAAATTAATAAACTCAGTATAACTGCTCTGTTTCCATCAGCTCTGGGCTGTCAGTGCTGGTTTGGTGTGAGTGGGTCCAGCACCTTCCCTGTCCACGTTTAACCCTTTCTGAGTCCTGTGCTGCCTTGATGTCCATTTTTTTCTAATCAATGCTTGTTTCCTGGTTGTTTTCCAGCGTTTCTTGTTCTCTCCACGCCCAAAACATTCACCTGCTGTTATCAGCACCCCGGGCCTGATTTTAGCTCCATCCCACAGAGTCCCTGAGCTCCCCCAGTTCCCCTCAAGGTCCCACCTGGCTGCAGGTGTTTTAAGGGGCATTTGCAGCTCATGAAGGGGAGCTGAGGGAGCCCTTGGGGAGGTTCATCTTGCACAGACATTATTGTTGAAGGGGTTTCATTTGCACTGCCAGGAGCTGGTGCCCTGCTGTGATTGGCATCTTAATCAATCAAAACACTCAGCTGATGGCTCACCCTCCTCCTGCAGAGCCCTATTTCACTCCAACTTGGATGTATTTATGAAGAAGTGCCTGTGTTTTTATAAGATTATTGTTTCTACCCAGCTGATGTTTTTGCTCCTGTGAAGCACAGGCCAAAATGCCACCACCAGCACTGCCATCTCCCTTGGGTTTCCTCCAAGTGGTGCAGGTTTTTCTGGATTTTTGCATGTCTCAGAGCTTGGAGAGAAGGAGAACCCTGGATTCTCCTGTGTTTAGGATGAGCTACTACACAGGTCAGACAAATGCCAGGGAGGAGTCTCCATTATTGGGGCAAAACTGCTCAAACAGGGAAATTTTCAGCCATATTACATGGTGTAGTTAATTTTCAGCAGTATTACAGTGTGTAGTTAATTTTCAGCAGTATTACGTGGTGTAGTTAATTTTCAGCGCTATTTTGCTGTGTACTTGGCCTCCCTGACCTTAAATAATTGCATCTTAAAACAGTCTTAAAGGAGCTAGTTAAGGGAGGGAGTACAGCTGGCCATATTTCAGCATTGATTTTCTGCCAGCTCGCTGCACTTTCGATAACTTGAACTCCACGGATCCCTCACGGAGCTCCCCTCCTCGGGATGGGGCTGCCCCCAGTGCAGGGGGGGGACAGAGGGACAGGGTGGATCGGGCAGTTTGTGTCTCACCTGGCCCACACCTCTCAGGGTTGAGACCCCCCTCAGATGATGCTTAAGCCCGGGAGAAGGGTTATGCGCGAACAGAAAGAATTTCCAAGTTTTTCTAAGAGCTTCGGAATGTTTTGAAACAACTTTATCTCTTAATTCAAAAGCCTGTTTGAATAACCCGAAATGAGATCAGTGTGGAAGGGCTGGAAGATCATCTAACAAAGAGCAGCAATTCCTCCCCATTCAACTCAATTATCCCTGGCTCAGTCTTGGGGAAACAGCCCGATTGCTTTCCTGCCAGCTCCTGGCTGCCGAGTTAATAACATCGCACGCTGCGTGTGATGCACCAGAGGGTTTTGCAATTACTCCCGAAGAATTTCCCTGGAAGGGGCTGGGAGGGGTGCAGGAGCCGGGGGCGCGTCGGGGGGTGCCTCGCTCCGCTGAATGTCACCCTGTCCTTGCTCGGGTTGAGTGTCACCCTGTCCTTGCTCGGGTCCCCCTGTCCTCGCTGCTCCTTTCGGGGCTCCAGCGCTGACAGACCCCGCTCTGGGGCTGCGCTGGCCCCGGGCTGTGCCGGGCGGGCCCCGGGCTGGGCGAGGCAGGGATGAGGCGCTCCGGACAGATCTCCTTTGCTCCATCGCCGCCACCGGAGAGATGAGCAGCAGCAGCACGCGGCAATTGTGCTCCCTGCCTGCCGCACCGAGCCCTGCAGCTCCGGGGCTCGGGAGCTCGGCTGGCACCCGCGGCAGCACCGGGGCAGCTGCGAGGGGCTGAGAGGGGCTGGGGCTGCCCATTTCGGCTTTGCAGAGTTTGGACCAGTCCAGGGGCAGCGCTGGAGCTGGGCCCTGTGAGGGATGGGAATGCCACCGATGGGCACCCCCGGAGAAGACGATGGACGAGGGCTCGTGTCCAGCTCCCTCGGGCAGGACGCAAGTTGTGGTGGCCCAAGCGGGAGCTGAATGTCGTGGGGGACACGGGCAGAGCGGTCCCAGACCTGCTCTGGACCCTGGGCGGTCCCAGCAGCGAGAGCCGCGGGCAGTGAGCGCTGAGGTGTGGCTGTCCCTTCCCCGGGGGGTGATGTCCGAGGCTTGGCTGTCACCGCCGGGCTGTCCCAGCCCTCTGGCACCGCGGCTTCCCTGGAGATCCTGATCTCGGCTGCGTTATTTCCAGTTCCAGGCTGCACCATTCCCTTCATCGCCGCGTGCCTCTGGTGCCGGGTCACATCTGCCAGACCCGTGCACGTGTCCCCTCTCAAAACCAGGCAGGATCTGGGATTTCAGCAAAGATAGTTAAATAAACAAACAGATAAATAAAGTAAATAAAGATTTTTTTTTTAAAAAACCAACAAAAACAAAAACAGAAAATGCAAACAAGCCGTTAAATGAATACAAACTGTAAATTTCCAATCACAGAGTGTTTCCAGCCGTGCTGGCTGCTGGGGAAGGGGCAGCCCAAGCCCTGTGCCCCTCACAGGCTCCCAATCCCTAAGGGAAGGGACGGGGAATTAGAGAGATGTCAAGGATCCTGTCAGTCCAGCTGCCAACCTGAAAAACCTGGTGGTTGCAGGTGGTTTGAAACCTATTTTTCAAGCAGTATTAATTTCAGATCAGCCTGTGCCCGTTTCTCTGCCCTCAGGAGTGCCACAAGCAGAAGCCAGCTCGGGGGTGATGGAGGTGTCCCTGAGCTCTTCTGTCGCTCTCCCGGGACTCCCCAGGCCCAGCCTAACGAGGGGATGGGTCGGGCTTTAACTCCTCACTACAGTGAACAAACGCCGTGTTCTTTTACCATCCCTGGTCCATCCTGATTCCATCCTCACGCCCGAAACCTTCCCTGGCTCGCCTGACAACGGCGTTTTACGAGATGGATCAGTCGTGTCTCCTGTAAAACCCAGCACGGCAGCGACAATGACCGAGGGCAGCGCACGGTGTGGGCAGCCGGGCCCGGCACCGGCGGCTCGGGGAACCCCCTGACCGCAGGGAACCCCCTGACGGCAGGGAACCCCCTCTCTGAACACGGGACTCTGGCCGCTGCCTCGCTGACAGAACCCACCGAGCCCAGCTCTAATCCCTCCTTAAGCAGCTCGGCAATGAGAGGATTAACCAGGGATCTGCCATGGCCGTGTGCCATGGCCGAGCCTGAGGAATCCCGCCGGGAATTCCCGTGCCCTCCCTCTCACCGAGGGATCGTGCTCGTCCTCCTCTCCCACACGAGGATGCTCCTCCGGTCCCTGCTGTGCCCCGGCTCCAGGTTGTGCAAAGCCCGAGCCCCTTTTAATGAGCAGCCCCTCATTTTCCAGCCCTCACCGAGAGCCGTGGGGAGGAGATGGATGGGGCAGCACCTGTGGGAAGGACACCTTTGCTCGGCACTTATGCAGGTCGCCTACGAACACGCGGAGGCTCCAAAATCTAAAGCCGTGGGGTATCCCCAAATTAAGCCTTCCTGTTGTAAATTATCACCCCTGAGCTGCAGCCCCCGGCCCCTGGTCCCCAGGGGGATGTCCCCGGAATGTCCCAGCCGGTGCCCAGGCGCTCCCTCAGGGACCCAGCCATGGTCACGCTACTTCCAGTCCCCCTGTTCTCCTTCCCTCTGTTCCATCCCCTCCACCCCGGCCCTGCATCCTCTCACAGCCCCAGCTCTGCCCCCAGCTCCCCACACCAAGCACAGACATTACTTTTAATGATGTGCAAATTGGATTAGGGCACAGCGATCAATCACGGGCTCAACACTTCGGTGAGGGGACCTGGTGGTTCTTTGTTCGGGGGCAGCAGCTGCGGAGGAGGGAGGGAAGGCTGCAGCCTGGCCGGGCTCTGCCCGAGCTCCAGACACGCAGGAATTGATTTGGGATTGTTTCTGTGCAGCAGGCAATCCAACAATCAGATATATTTCTCTTGCAGGTCTGAGTGCAGAGCTCTATTATTCATACTCCGGCTTTAAGTTATAGCCAGTGTCGTGTCAAATGTACCAATTCCAGCAGCTTTAATGGAGTTGGCCTCTGCACCCCTCGCCAAGTGGCAGCTGATATTTTCTGCCCACATCAGTTGTATCTACAAGGGAAAAATATCGAATGCTCCCCGTGGCTCTTGTTCCAGTGCGTGTGGAGGGGAGGGGAGGTTTCCTGGCCATGGTGACACCACTGTGCCGTGTGTCCCTGCGTGCACATGGCCAGGCACGAGTGGTCCTGGCACAGCCACAGCCTGGCACTGCCATGAGGCTGAACTCCAGGACCAGGGGCACCACGGCTGCCTTGGGTATGGTGACCAGCTTGGCTTTGCCCCACTGGTGGCACCCAAGGAGAAGAGCCCAGCTCCATGTGCTCACAGCTTTCCTGGCCCTTTGGCCACCACTTTGCCAGCCAATGGCCAGTGCCACTTGCCGTGTGTTCATGTTGGTGTGACAAGAAACAGGACCTCACTGGGAGCCTGGGCAGGAGCCACCCACAGCAGGCTGAAGGATGCACAGTGAAGGATGTGGGATGAAGGATACAGGACGCTCACTTCAAGCCATCACTCACTCGCCAACCTCTCTCACCTGTGCAGCTCACACCAGTGAAATACCTGAATGGGTGGGAGGAAAAAACTTTAAATCTCCCCCTGACAGGTTCAAGGTTTCCCCCAAGCTGCTCTTGCTGCCTCTTCTCCCTTCTGCACAGCACCAGTGAGTGTTGTGTGTTGGGCATGGGGATGTGGGGAGGAAATGCTTCCTGAAGGTGGGAACACCCTCCAGAGAGGCACTGGAGCAGGGCTGCCCCTTGGGATGGGGGCAGGAGGGTGGGTTGTGCCTGGGGTGGCCTTTGCTGTGCCACCTCTTCCCTCCTGCACACCCCTGCCTGACCTCAGTGAGTGGGAATGCTCCAGCCAGGCCCTGAGCAGCAGCTCCAGCACTCTGAGGGCTCAGGGCATGTTCCCAAATTCCCTGGTGGGTGCACACCCTGTCCATGCTCCAACACCCCCACTGTAGCTGGGGCAGAGACCCTGCAGACTTTTGTTTCATGCCCTGCTCCCACTCAGAGCTCAGCCTTTGGTCCACAACTGAACCAAATGTTTTAAAACAAGCTTTGATTCCGTGGATGAGGCAATTCTCCTGGCTGCCTCCATCACCATGGCGCCTGTAAACACCTGGCAATCTGCCCACCTCCTAATTTTGGTAACTAATTACCTCTCGTTATCTTGCATCAGGCCAGTGGCCAGCATGTCACGCAGTGATTAATACAGCTCACACAGCAACCTGAAGCTGCATCCTTCATTCACCACCAGAGTTATCCTGTTTGCCCTCTTGTTGTTCACCTTAATAAAGCAGTGAGAAAGGCAAGGAATCAGTATTTGCTGTTGGATGAGCAGCTGGGAAGGCTGGGAAGGTGATGGGGCTGGGCCAGGATCTTCTGGAAGCAAGAGAAGAGGCTTGGAGGAATTTGTAACCAAGATTTAATACAGGAGCCTCTAATGGGCTTGTAAATCCTCTGCCCCTCTGCGTGAGCAGTGCAGCCTGTGAGCTGCTGACACCCTGCAGCACAGATTTTAAACCTGAAGGTCTTGAACCACAACAGAACAGGAGGAACTTCTCTTAAATTGCTTTCCACTGGTTTTTTTCCCCCCATAGCTCCTCCCATGAGGCCGGGAAGGTCCCACTTCTACCCCATCCCACCACTCAGCCATCAGCTCCTGCACGTGGCTGGTCACGGGATTGAGCACTGAGCCAATAAATTAAATTGTGGTGGCTTCATCGATATCAATTTTGATGATACTAAAAAGAGCCTGACCAGAGGCACCAACACTGCTCTCAAAATTAAAATAGACTGTTTTTTTACCCCTGAAATCGTCCCATTCCATCAGCCCATGATAGTCACCTTGGGATAATGGGTGTGTGGGTGATGGGGAGCTGGGTGGGCTTGGTAGGAGGAAAGAGTGGGCAAGTGGTCTGGGGCAGGGGGGCAGCTGAGGGGGGCAGGAAAGCAGATTTGGGGTGTTTGGGGCTCAAATCTGCTGAGGGCTCAGCCCCATCCTCACTCCAGCTCCTCCCAGCAGCAAGGGCAGGCGAGCACTTACAATAATGAGGTATTCAGCACTGACACCTTTTAATTCCCCAAATGATTAACTTGCAGCAGATTAGAGCTGGGATGGCTATTTAATTAACAGACACGTCAAGCTTGCTTATGAGTCATTAAAAAAACCCACCCTAATGATTGACTTGTTAATACGGAAGAAATCAATTAGATTTTTTTTTTTTTTTTTTTTTTTAAATTCCTCCTCTGAAGTTTTTGGATGCAGCTGAAAGGATGGAGGAAGAAAGGATGCTGCGATTCAGCAGAGTTTTATTCTTTACAGAGGAGGTTGCAGGAACAGCTTGAGGCAAGGATTTGGAGGGGTTTTGGGGGGCAGGGACTGTGTCCTGTCCCAGGATGCAGAGGAGGATGCGAGCAGCCCCTCGACACGAGATTGGTGTGGAAAGTTCATCCTCATTCTCTTCTCCAGGGCCAAGTTCCAGGTGTTCCACCACCCTTTCCCAAAGCCTTTTACCTTGAACTGCCTGGCTCCTACTGTGGCTTTCCCAGAGAGCCTGGAAGTGCGGATGGGAATGGCTGGAGTGGGATGGGGGATACAGGGAGGCTGCCTTGGGGCTGGGGAAACTCCTCAGCTCAGAGCTGGGGGTGACTCTGGTGCTGCTGGGGGAGCTGGGTTATTGCTGGCAGTGGGCTCTGATGGCAGCAGGGCTCAGATGGGTCCTGCAGGTGCTGTGTGAATGATGCATCCAGGGAAAAAGCAGCGTGGCTTGGGCAGGAAAGGCTGGACCTGAGCGGGAGTTGTGTGTCTCTGGTGAAGTTCAAGGGCAAAGAGGATTTGGCAGGATTTGGGAGCTGCAGCCAGCATGGCCCAGAGAGCCCCGAGCTTAGCGGGGTCAGGGCCGGGGAGGTCTAAAGATTTTCCGTGCCCCAGTCGGTGTCAGGACACGGGAGAGCCGGCTCGACCCTCCGCTCCCCGGGGAAAGCCCTCGAGGGGTTAAATGCCTTTCTTACACACAATTATGTATTG
Organism: Eopsaltria australis; assembly: GCA_034509425.1. Classification (NCBI taxonomy): domain Eukaryota; kingdom Metazoa; phylum Chordata; class Aves; order Passeriformes; family Petroicidae; genus Eopsaltria; species Eopsaltria australis. The sequence goes on from JAVTVJ010000520.1 coordinate 939,177, forward strand.
CTGTCTTCGGGAGTCTGACTTAATGCACAGAAACTCTGATTGCTCAAGTCGTAGATTGCCTCTTGACATTAATTACTATGTAAATCCGGCAGATTAACATTGTCAGATGATGAGTGGCAAGTCTCACTCGCAGTCAGTCTCCCAGGAGCGCCGCGGTTGCTGAAGTTGCCATAGCGATTTTTTCCTCTTGGATATAAAAAAAACGGTAATAGAATAAACTCAAAACAAGCCAACACATCCCTGTGCTCCCACCAGGCGCTGCTGCTCTCCCTGCTGATCCCAGGGCCTCAGCTGGACCCTGCTGGGGCAGGAGCTGAAGTTGCATTTTGACCCATCAGTGGCTTTAATGCTCTTCAAGTGCCTGTCTGGCTGCTCTTAGTGCTTCGTGCCTAAATGGCCGTGAGGGGGGGCTCATCCCCACTCCACAGGAGCTGCCTGGCTCCTGCTCCCCCAGCTTTGGTCACTCTGTGTCCCATGGGGGGCTCATCCCCTCTCCACAGGAGCTGCCTGGCTCCTGCTCCCCCAGCTTTGGTCATTCTGTGCCCCCCTGGCCCTGCTGGGCACGGTGTCTGTGGCCAATATGGTGCTTTTGGGGGGACAGAAAGCCCCTCTGGGTCTGCTTGAGGAGGAGATTTGATGTTGTTATCGCAGTCTCTGAAGCCAAACAGTGGAAAGAAAAGGGGGGGAAAACCCCTCGTTTTTCTCTCAAGATTAAAGATGCATGAGCAGAAGGAGCAGGGCTGCTCACCGAGGAGTCAGGGGCTTTGAAGGTGAGCTGAAAGCTCACCACATAAATTGATAAACCACCTCAGATCTGGTCAGGGGAGCACAGGCAGCCGGCTGCAAGCCTCGCTGTGTCTGGGGGTGCTTTGTGCCCCCAGCCCTGTGCCCTGGCACTGCCAGGTGAATGCCTGAGATTCTGCTGGGGCTGTTCTGCTCCGGGATGTCCTTGCCAGTGCCCTCCCGCAGGTCACACAGCTCTCTGGGACTGAAACAGGGGTCTCCCAGGGCCCCCCAGACCTCCCCAAACCCCATTCCTCCCCCAGCATCGCGATCTGGGATCAGCCTCTCCTCCCCAGGAGCACACCGTGGGCCTGGGTGGGTTCACATCACCCGTCACCTCCGTGTGCCCCGAGGGAAGTCGCACGACAGAGGTTGTTTATTGCCTTTGAAAGGCAAGAATATGTTTCTCATCCGTGTCATACTCCTAAAAATACCAGACGTGTTGCCCCGACTCTCCTCTCTTGCGCTAATGACAGCTGAGGAGCGACGTCTGTATCATAATGGATGAGAAACAAGTGCCTCTGCACCCGGGAGAGGGCTGATTATTTTACTGGCAAGATGCATTAAAAAATGCCTTGTGACACAAAGTAACATTAATGTCAGCGAGCGGCAGCGCGGCGCCTCCGGGGAGCCCCGCTCCTGTCACCCTGATTAAATTAGCGCCTTCCCCGCATCCAGCCGGCCATCAATATTCATGTCGGGGTGTGCCCGAGCCGGGGCTGCTCCTGCCTGCTGGCTGAGCCGGATCAGCCTCAGCTGCGGGATTTGGGAGAGGATCTGGGGATGGTTGCACTCCAGGCAGTGCCGGAGCATCCCCCTCTCCAGCCCCAGGCATGAAGAGGGGCAGGGATGCTGCCAGACCTGCATCCCGGAGTGATGCTCCGCAGGGAATTCCTGCTTGGTCCGTGGGATCTTCCATCAATAAAAGAACTTTCAGGGTGGAATGAAAACACGCCAAACCCCCTGGGTTTGGTTCTGTGTTTCTCCTTTCCAGAAGCCCCAGCCCATGGGAATTCACAGAGCTCTGGCTGGAATGCCCACGCCTGGCGCTGCTGCCCGCATCTCCTGCCTCTCCTCACAAAGTAATTAAGCTCTACCAGGCTCTGCAAAATTCATGGCTGTAAATGTCTCCACGCGAGGAAGGTGCTGTAATTCATGAAGAATCGAATGCCAAAATGCTGCTGAGGAAAGGCCGGAAAGAGCTTTAATTGCCCTAATGAATCAGTGTCATCCCAGGCTTCCAAGATCTCACCACTCCACATCAGCCCCGTTGGCAGCCTGGGCTGGGGATGCGTTTCCAAAAGTTGCATTTGTGGATCCTCTCCCACATCTGCAGCCCCTGTCCTGTTCAGGGCTCCCCAGTTTGTCCCCATAACTTCTCCTGGAGCCAAGAGCAGGATTTCCATATCTCCAGGAAGGGAAATGTAGGATGAGCAGGGCCTGGGGAGAGCAGGGACAGCACCAGCATTGCTGATGTGGGATAACTTCCATAACCTTGCTGCTGCTGCAGCAGGGTGGTAATAGGTGAGAACAGGCTCAGGGTGCTTTAAGGAGCTGTGGGGGAGCTGCCCTGAGCTGAGCTCTCTGAAAGGTGCCAGTCTGCAGGGTGAGGGAGCCTGGACTCGCTTCATTCTCATGGGAGCTGACACCCACCTGAAGCACTGTCTGTAGGACTGCAGACTGGTTTGGGTTGAGAGGGACCTTAAAGCCAATCTCATCCCATCCCCTGCCATGGGCAGGGACACCTTCCACTATCCCAGGGTGTTCCAAGCCCTGTCCAACCTGGCTTTGGGCCACCGCTTCTCTGGGCAACCTGTGCAAGGGCCTCACCACCCTCACAGGAAAGAATTTTTTCCCAATATCCAGTCTAAACCTATTGTCCTTCAATTTAAAGCCGCATTTCAGGTGACCCCAGCTCCATCCTCAGTTCAGGGCTGGCTTGCCAAGGGATCCAAGCACAGCAGCTGGAGCTGGCACTGCTCCTGTGGGGTCCTGTGGGCTCCCAGAGCCCAGCGGTCAGTGTAGATAACAACCCTTTTAAAATTTAACTCCCTGGGAACTTGTTATTCCAGGATTCCAGCCATTAAGGGCTTGTTAATATTTATGAAATAATTAATAGATGCACCTCTGTTCTTTAATAACTCATGCAAAGTTGTGCTGGGGAAGGCGGTGCCGGGCGTTCTGCTCGGAGCAGCTCAGAGCAGGAGGAGCCCTTAATTATGTATTAAACACACACAGATTTATTAGACAAAATTATGAAAAATAAAGGCATTTCATTCAAGAAATAATGAGGCAAAGTTCTGCTACCTGGAGAGCCGTGTTAACGAGGCAAAACTGGCTCCAAGGAAAATAATTTACGGGAGGCCTGGCCCCGTTGTGGTGAGGTTTTTCTTTATGTGAGAGATTTGGTGCTCACCAGGGCGGGCGTTGGGCAGTGCAGGCAGTGCCAGCCGTGCACATTTGCTGTGCAAACACTCACACACGGTGTTTTCTGGGAGCTTTCCCACTGCCAGCTCCTCTCCATGAGCACAAGACGTTCCTCTGTCCCTCTGCAGGTGCCCCCCAAGTGGGCTGAGGGTCACTGGAGCAGCACTGGTGGCAGCACAGGCTCAGACTGCTGCCCAAACAATGATCTATCTTTTCAATTTTCCAAAAGATTATGTTTTCATCTTAAAAGATGTTGTCTCCTGCTTCTTGACCTGAATAAAGTGAAAGATAATAGAACCCAGATGAAATATATATCTACATTAATCTTCCACGGCTTCGTGCCGCTTCCAGGTGCCGCTGCAGGAGCGGATCCAGTTGCAATCAGATGCTCACCTGGGTCTGAGTGATTCCCACTCTGATTTAACAGGATTAAGTGCTGCTGTGAGATGCAGCTGGTCCCAGTGCAGGAAGCACAGCTTCCCCTTGGGAGGGTGGTGGAAAAGCTCAGGGGTGCATTTTCCCTAAGAAACAGGGGAGGTGTGTGACCCTGTCACCTCCAGACATCAGAAGGTGACAGTGGGGTTGTCTGCTCCAGGCTGGGCCCCGCAGCTGCTGCTGGCTGGGCAGGATGGTGCTGTGCCCAGGGGGATCATGATGTGCCCAGCAGGACGATGCTGTGCTGGGCAGGGTTCTGTTCTGCCCAGTGGGATGATGCTGTGATGAGGGGGATGATGCTGTGCCCAGCAGGATGATGCTGTGCCCAGCAGCATTATGCTATCTCAGCATTTGGACAGGCACTTTCACCCGGATTTTGGCAGCACGGGAGCTGCCGGGGGCGGCCCTAGTTGGGTTTTCCGTGAGCTGCCACCTCGGCCGGCAGAGAGGATTCACTTTGCTTTGTAGCTCCTCAGGTTCTTCCTGCAATTTGCATTTCAAAGCCTCTCCTGTCCTGCCTTGTGCAGCCGCAGGAGCTCGAGGCCAAGGTGAGGGGCACTCACAGCCCTCACAGGCACAAATCCCTGCCAGGGACAGGCTGGATCCTCCAAGCCAGATCCCAGAGCCAGGCGTGGTGGGGGGGGCTCTGGCTGTAGCAGGAGAGTACTGGGGGAAGGAGGGGGAGAAATTGGATTCAGAGGCAGCAAATGCAACTCCCCAGAATGGATGTACATTTTCATTATACACTGAGTAATTGGTGGTAATACAAGAGATATGGGCAGTATCATTATAGACCAGGCTGTGCTGGAGATGGATTATCATCATCTGTCATTATCTGGGCTTCCTTGTGGCTGCTAAAATTGTAGAACATGATTTTAATAACCCTGGAAGGCAAGAATCATTTTTCTTTTGTCACTTAACAACTTGGCCTCATTCACTGATACCTTTAAATAAGAAGGGGGGATTAATTTCTAGTGGGATAAATGCAGATCTGGTTGTTTCCTCCTCTCTTCATTTGCAAAGGGGCCCCGTGGATGCCTGACAGCTTTCAAGGAAATTGCAGATAATGGGGACAGGATGTCAGTGTGGAGCGGGGGCACAGGATCACCTGGACAGCAGGGCACTGATGGCACTGGGAACCACAGCCTGAGCCTCAGGGACTCTTGGCCAGGAGATTTGGGCAGCATCAGAGGCATCAGGGTGGTGCAGGCACCCCAACATTCAGTCCCATCTGGCAGGGCACAGACACGGCCATTCTCCTGGAGCCAGGGGAGCTGCGTCACTCCCGACCCCCCTGGACACTGCCAGGCTCATTTGTGGGTGTTTCATCTGTCACTCCTCTTGGCCGTGGAAAAAGCCAGCAGCAGGAGAGGGACAAATCAAATTACAAGGCAGCTAATGAAAATAATGGGGAATAAAGCGCTTCTGGAGGCTGCTTGGTTGGATTCCTATTTCCCTGTGTCACTGGGTTCGAGTGGGGATGTTTATAACCTCGCCAAGACATTTCATTGCCTTTGTGATTAGCCCAATTGACCGTGCATTTTTTGCTCTCACAGATCTGAGCCCTCGGAAAAGGAGAAGTGCCAGCTCCAAGTGACATTGCCACCCCACAGCTGGAGCACCCAGAGCCCTCCTGTGCCTTCCAGGGGCCTGGCACTGGGATGGGGAATGAAGGGGGCCTCCCTGGGCAGCACAGCCGAGGTGGGGGGTTCATAAGGCAAGAGAGGAGCAGCTGGGAGATCTTTGCTCCTTTTCTGTGCAATGCTCCAGCCACTCCAGCCATGAGCAGATGTCAGTGCCTGCCTGGGCTGGCAGCCCCTGCCTGCACTATTGACTCTGAGTAAATAATCCCCAGGTATCTCTTTCTCCTGATAAAAGCTGGGGCTTTTTCTATTATTGTCAGAGGTGTTTATTAGAGCAGAAAAATAATAGTGCTTTGCTCACAGCCTGATTGCCGGGAAGTGTCGGGAGTGGCCACGCAGCCCCAGCAGCTGGGATCAGAGTGAGACTCAGCCTGGCACCACAGGCACAGTGGGGTGAGGGGCTGTGGCAGGGGGTGAAAAGCCCCTGCCCAGGTCGTTTGATGTGGGGCAGCATCAGAGGGAAATTTCTGTTCAGCAGTGGCAGAGGGAGAAGATGCTCCACAAGTCTGAGCTCTGGAGTGACTCAGCAGAAAAGAGCAGGAATTTCCAGGAATAGGAGGGGTGAGAGGCTGGTGCAGGACTCGGGGAGGCTCCTCTGCCACAGGCACCTGGCAACAGGGGCAGGGATTTAGGGACAGGCGAGTTCTAGGTGGTCCGTCTCTCTCCCTCTTGCCCATCCACCCTGTCCAGCCACTCTGCCGAGCTGGAGCTGCAGCCCCTTGGCACCACTTTGGCACCTCACAGAGCAGGGATGAATAATGGCAGCACATCCCACCCCTCCTCCCCCTCCCCATGCCCATCAGGGCCTCCCCGGATCTGCCACGCAGAAATTAATCCTCCTGCCTCATTAATTGCAGGAATGTTCAAGGTCAGCCTCCAGGACCCCTGCCATCAATCCTCTCCAATTTGCAGCCACCTCGCAGGGGAGGAGCCAGCAGTGGAACAGCAGGGACAAGCACCGGGGACATCTCTGGTGTTTGGGTGACCAGAGCCTGCAGACACAGGAGGGTCCTGGATGGGCTTCTGTCCCAAGAGTGGCTCCATGCTGGCAGGCTGCTCATGTCCCCCTGTCCCCTGGGAATGCCATCCCGAGCTGAGGGTCCTCTCCTGACCACCTCTACTCACCCACAGAGTGACTTGTGGGGAGCCCTCTGCTCCCTCCTCATTGCTGATGGCTGAGCAAGGGGGTTGTCAGAATTAATTGCGTTGGGCACCAATTAACCAGCTCTCCTCACCCATTAGAGACTGCAGAAGCTTTTGCACTCAGATCTTGCGTCTTACATGACTGGCAATATTTTATTTTTTCAGGGAATGAAAAGAAGAAAGGGAAAATCCCTTTAGGGGAGCTGGGTTTTGCTGCCTGCGGAGCTGATACACACCAGGAATGTACTTTATTCTGCTTAATAGCAATGATCCACCCAGCGGGGATGGAATCAGAGGCACTGGGAACAGAGAGGAAGCTGAGAGCTCCCGGGCACTGAATGTGGGGCTGCTGCCTGTGGATTGTGACCAGAGCTGCCTGCAGGGTCTGGCCATGCCCACAGGCTGCTGTCCAGTGCCACTGGTCCCCATCCTATGCCCTGCAACCAGGAAAAACCCCGCAGCTGCTTCCCCTTTCCACCTTCCCCCTTGCCTGATGGCCTCAGGCTTGGGAGGCTCTTGTGTCACAAACTGGGAGCCACCGACCCACCACTCACCCCAAAACCCACTTAGTGACCATCCACCCTCCCTCCAAACTGCTCCCCTCGCTGTCCTGCACCGTGGCCTGTGTCACCACCTGTCTCTGCACCGTGGCACCCTTTGTCACCCAGCTGGCTCTGGCACCCCGGCACCCCCTCCCCATGCACCCTCCTGCCCCAGCCCCTCTGCCAGGCTGGCCGGGACCCAGAGCTGTGCAGGGATGGCACCCTGCACCCTCCCTCGTATTCCTGTCCCATCCCAGGGACGGGATCTGTGAGCTTGTGAGCGTGACTCAGAGCCGAAGGGGAACCGAGAGCGCTGTCAGGAGGCGCGTCTGCTCCATCCAACCCCACTCGCAGGGGGCTGTCCCGGCAGTTTGGCACGCTCGGAGCCGCCTGGGACAAGCCCTTTCCCTGCGAGGTGAGTCCGAGGGCAGGAGCGAGCTGGTGTGGGATGCAAGACCCCCTCCTCACACCGGATCCCACCCTGAGGCAGGGCCCCACAGGCGGCGGGCGCTTGCCGGTGTCCAGCTGGGTGTTTGCAGCGCTGCGCCCTCGGTTCCCACGGAGATGCCCACGTCGCCATGGCTACCCACGGCTATTCCTGCTCGCCTGGTAAACAGCCCGCACGGCACCGGCTTCCGTCCCGGAGACCTGCGGGTTGCTACACCCCAGGGAAATGTTGCGAGGGCAGCTCCCCTGGCCCGGGCGGGCAGTGGGCATCGGCCCCGTGCCCCAGCCCAGGGCGCTGAGCCCCCACCCCACCCCTGACCCTTTACAAGCCGGGCAGATCTGGGGGAAAGTGCCTTCGCTTGGACTGTCGGGGCTGTGAGGTCGGTGGTGAGAGTCCCAGGCCAGCCCCTCCGGCCAGCGCCCGGCTCTGCAGGAGGAGGCAATGCCACATCTCCCCAGGCTGACACTAAGACGCCCAGGGGGCTGCTGTGGCCCCCCAGATTTTGGCAGCGTGGGGCTATGTGAACACTGTACAGTGCCTTGGAGATGAAACTCCGCCCCAACCCCTGAGTAAACAGCTCTTTGCACAACAGCCGCCGTGGTTGCGAAGGCTGTGAGTGTGTGGAGGGTTGAGCAACCCTCTGTTTACTCCGCACGCCAGCCCCATCCCACCAGACACGGGATTCCCCTCTGGGGCCGTGCTCCAGCCTGGCACGGGTGGGCACAGCAGCTTGGCACAGCCCCAGGCAAGGAGCTGTTGAAATAACACGGGTTAATGGTCAGTACTGGGAGATACTGGTGGGAACATCATGTCATGGGCTGCCCTCGGGCATCTTGTGGGCCACTCACCCTGGGGCAAGCTGGACTACGTGGACGTGGACACGGACGCAGGCTTGGGGGTGTGAGCTGTTCCCTGGTGGCATCACACTGCGCTGGCAGCCACAGCTGGGTTTGCCTCCTGCCCCCTGAGTTGCTCATTCCCTGGCACATGGCCTCTTGCCACGTTCCCCAGCCCACGTTCCTCTGCCGTGTCCCCCAGCCCAGCCCGGTGGCCGCAGGGCAGTTGCAGCGAGGAACTGGCGGTGCCACATCCCGGCTGTGCCAGGTCCGGCCGCTGGAGGGGCAGAGCGGAGGCCGGGCGCTGCTCGGGGTGTCCGCGTCCCCTGGGCTTTCCTGCCTGCGGCGAGCGACGGGGTCGCAGGCTTCAGGGAAGTGTTTTGCAATCACCTTCTTCAGAGCGTCACAGCAACTAACGGCCCTGGTTTTGAGGAACTAGCGGGGAAAGAGAGCAGCATGTTAGCAAACACGCTGAGCACGGGCAGCCGCCCGCAGCCGCAGCCCCGCGCTCGGAGCGGGCCGTGAGCGGCACCCGGACACGCCGGGCACAGACGAGAGGCAGGGATGGAGGCGAGGTAGGGGTGGAGGTGAGGTCGGGGTGGGTGCGTGGTGCTCAGCTCCCACTGAGCAGCACCTGGTCTGTGGCTGCTCTACCGTGTCCCCTGCCCGGGACAGCCACACGCGCCGAGTGCTCAGGGGTGGCCGCTGTCCCGCTTCCCACACTCGAGTGCTTTGTGTCTCTCTGGATGTTGGCTTGTGGGGTGAGGAGCTGTGGGCACCCGGAGCCGGGCACAGTGTGGGCAGCCCCTCCTGGGCCACGAACGTGTCTAGGACCCATCCGGGGCAGAGGATCCAGGCAGGGGCAGAGGCAGAGGCAGCCACCACTGCCAGGGCCATTCCCAGCAGCAGGCAGGGGATGCGGCTGACCGGGACAGCCGGGGGGGCGTGGGCAGGACCCCGCAGCTCCGGCCAGTCCCGCTCTGCTGCTGTCGGTCATTCGCTTCCCTCTGGCAGCTTATCGCCCTCCGCCGCCCCAGCGCTCACCCGCCCTCAAACCGCAAATCTCTGCCCGGCAGCGGCTGGAGATAGCGGAGATAAAATCAGCCTGTGCCTGCGGCCGGGCATAGGGTGCTGTGCCCGGGATGGGGTGCGGGACCGGGACGGTGGCAGCGGTGCGGAGGGAGCCGCTTTCCGGGGTGTCTTCACTGCTCTTCCCTCCCCGGCGGCTGTGGCGGCGCGGGCGCCGAGCCGGGGGCGGAGGTGTCAGAAGGGCTGCGGGAAGGGCTGACGCTGGCAGCGAAAGGACATTCTGCTCCAGGAAGCGCCGGTGATAATGGAGCCCGGCTCCTCCAGCCCACCTCATTCCCAGCCCTTGCCGACCCCCAGGACAAGCCGCTTTCTCCGTTCCAGGTGATGCCAAAGCCACGGAGGAGACCATGGCCAGGCGCGGTGCCGGGACACCCTCCCTGCTGCAGCTTTTCCTCCTCCTGCTCCTCCACCTGGGCGGTGAGTGCGGTTCATCCTGTCCTGTCCCACGGCCACACCATCCCCAGCACCCTGTGCCCATCCGGGCTGCCCGGGGCCACGGGGCAGCAGGAACGGTGGCAGAACAGCGGGCACGGGCAGGATGGGGCCTGGCACGTGCCGGTGGCTTGCCCAACGCTCGGCTCTTCCTCTCCCGGGCTGGGGGGCCCGTCTAAGGGAAGAGACTCGTCCCTATGTCCTGCCTGACAGGGCGCTGAGGAGCTGAGACGGCTTTGTCACAGCTGTGCCCAGGATGTGACATGCTTTTCCTGCCTACAGGTTCACTGGGCTGCGCCTCGGTGGCTGTGGGCTCGCCCATTGTGCCCCTGGGCTCGGCTGTCACGGCGTCCTGCACCGTCCAGAGAGAGCTCTGCCGCGGCTTGGAGCAGGGGAAGGTCCGGATCAGCTGGATGCTGGACAAGAAGCCTGTGGCTGGGAGCCAGCGCCAGGGTCCAGGGGGCACGGAGGTGTCCAACCTCACCCTGCCCCGCTTCAACCACACGCAGGCCAGGCTGTGGTGCTGCGTGGAGTGGAACGGGACCAAGCAGCGCGTCGGCATGGCCGAGATCAGGGCGGGCTGTAAGTGCTGCCACCACAGGTCACCCTCCTCCCCAGCAGGGACAGGCACTTGCTCAGGCTCTTTCCCTGCTGTTCTCCCCCAGACCCTCCTGCAAAGCCCCTCAACCTCAGCTGTGTCCTGAGCCTCGGTGACTACGGGCTGACGTGCCAGTGGGAGCAGGGGACCGACAGCCACCTCCCCACCAGCGTCGTGCTGAAGTGCGCCGGGTAAGTCCCGGGGCCGCGGTCCCCTGCCAAACCCCATAACAAACCTCATCCTCTGCCAGAGGGACCCCGAGCCCACTGCTCTGGCTGCCACAGGAGCAGAGCCCCGGTGGTGACGGGCTGCACCCCGCAAAGAGGGCACAGCCACTGCACGGTGCCACGCCAGCTGCTGCAGCTGTACCGGCAAATGGAGATCTGGGTGTCTGCCACCAACGCCCTGGGCACGGCCGAGTCAGAGCACCTCTCCATCGACCCCATGGACGTGGGTGAGTGACGGCGCAGGGGTCAGGGGCCGGGGAAGCTCGTCAGCGGTGACAGGGGTATTAAAGTGACATTAAAGCACGCCGGGCCTCGAGGTCCCATTCTGCGGGCAGGGTCTGTGATGGATGTCCTGCCGCGATGAATCGGTGCCAGCGCCGCATTACGGAGCGAGCAGCGCGTGCGGCGGGTTATGAGCTGCCAGTTGACCTGCTGCACTCCTCAGCTCCTCCAGCAATTGATTACCCATTTATTCAGCAGGTCTATTAATAATGGATCCAGTGCCTATAAACTATTTATAAAAGGAGCCTTGCCAGACGGAGAGACTTATCCTCCCTGATCTGGGGCCAGGGAAGGGCTGCCCAAGAACCAACTGAGCCATCCCATGGCTGTGCCACACTCTCAGCCCCAAGCTGACCCAGATGTGGGGTCTTCCAGACACAAGGACCCATGGAATCTGTTTTCTCTGCACAGGCATTCATGCAGAGCAGTGCCAGTGTTGTACTCATGAGCATTACTCCATCCCAAGCACACACCAGCTCCTGTCCCCTACCACCAGCCATTCTCCTAAATGTTTTGAGGTGGTTTCCCCCCATTTCTTGTTGCAGCACGCTGGCTGCAGCTCCTGGCATTAACAACAGGCACACGTGAGGTCGTGGCTCTGGGCACTGCCCACCACACAGCTCTCCAGCTCTTCCCTGCTCTTCCTACAGCCAAGCTGGACCCCCCGACCCTGCAGAGCATCCAGTCCATCCCCTTCCAGACCGACTGCATCGCCCTGGCCTGGGATGTGGCACGGGGCACAGAGCACATGGAGCTGCAGTGTGAGCTGCGCTACCGGGCACCCGAGGACGCTGCCTGGGCCCTGGTGAGTGCTGCTGGGGCGGTGGCACCGGGCAGGAGCCGGGACCCTCCCTCCGTCCCAAGGAGCGGGAGCGGCAGGGTGCCCATGTGGGGGTGGGACGACAAGGTGCCCCCCCGCGCCCACCCCAGGGCCAACCCCTGCTCGAGGCAGGAGCCAGCACAGCCCTCGATCCGGCTGCCACCAGGTCACCGGCATTATCGGCCGGGCCGGCTCCGCGCAGCGCTGCGGCTTCCTGTTCGGCACGCAGTACCGCTTCCAGATGCGGTGCCGGCGGAGCTCAGCATCGGCACTGGCCCACTGGAGCGAGTGGAGCCCGGGCAGGAACTACACCACCCACGAGAAAGGTGCGTGTGAGTCACCCAGGGGGTCCCCTCTGCCCGAGCAAGGGGCACAGCGCTGGGGACACAGGGCACAGCGCTGGGGACACAGCCACACTGGCCCCTCTCAGCTTCTCCCATCCCTCTCCCGTCGCAGCCCCCACAGGGAAGCTGGACGCATGGTGGGGTGCTCAGCCGACCGGGGCCGGGGAGCGGCTGCAGGTGCAGCTGCGCTGGAAGGTGAGCAGGGGCGTGCGGGAGCTGCCGGGGCATTGCCCTGGGTCCTGACATCCCCGCAGGGTCTGACATCCCCACACCCTGCCCCACCCAGGCCCCACGGCAGCGGGAGGCCAACGGGCGAGTGCTGGGCTACCGGGTCACCCTGAGCCCCCGGAGGAGGGGCAGGGACCCCCACACCGTCTGCAACACCACCCACACCCAGTGCAACTTCTCGGTGCCCGCGGGGACCAGGAGGGTCTATCTCTCCGCCTACAACGCCGCCGGCGAGTCGGCACCGACCGAGGTCATCCTTCTGGAAAGGAAAGGTGAGGGCAGTGCCCGAAAGCTCCGCGTGTCCCCCGGGGCTCTGCTGTCTGCTCTCTGTCGTGGGGTGCACAGCCAGGGCAAGGAGAGGGCAGACTCCAAACTGGGGCGCACAGAAGGTGATGTGGGAGAGGTGCTCCTCTCTCCCACCATTCCGGCGGCTTGTCCCACGCAGGTCAGCCCCTGGCCGGGCTCCGGGCCGTGCCCGAGGGCGAGCGCAGCCTCTGGGTGCACTGGGAGGCACCGCTGGCCCCAGTGACCGGCTACGTCCTGGAGTGGCAGCGGGTGACAGCAGAGCCTGGGCACTGCAGCGCGTGCTGGCAGATGGAGCGAGACGGAGCAGCCACCAGAGCCCTGATTCAGGGTAAGGGGGGCTGCCGGAGGGCCCTGACCCCCTGCTCAGCTGTCCCAGGGGGCTGGCACCCATCATGAGCAAAGCAGGGCCAAGCCCTGCCCTCAGCCCCCTCCCCACCCTCTCTCCTTTCCTGGATCCACCCCCAGGGTAGGTGGGCGGGTGCGGTGGGGCAGGGGCGGCTCAGCTGGGCGATCTCAGCAGTGCCCCGAGCTCCCGGTGCCCTCTGCTCTCCTTGCAGATGGCATCGAGCCTTTCCAGCGGTACAACATCTCACTGTACCCCCTCTACGAGGGCACTGTCGGGGTGCCCGTCCACACCACAGCCTACTCCCAGCAGAAGGGTATGTGGGAAGGGTGCCAAGGCTTTGCCCTCCTCCCCAATCCAGCGGCTGTACAAAGGAGCTCAGCTTGGGGGGCTGGATTTGTCTCATCTCTGAACGTGCTCTCAGCTCCCCCACAGCACGGGCAGGTCCTGATGCCCACACCTCGGGAGTGGGACACCCTCCCCACCAGTTCCCACCCGAGGCAGTGGCTCTCCTCAGCACTTGGTCCCCCTTGTCCTGCTCTTTCCAGCACCGTCCCACGCCCCAAAGCTTCACTTGAGGAGGATCAGAAAGTCAGAGGCCGAGCTGTGCTGGGAGCCGCTGCCAGTGGAGATGCAGAACGGCTTCATCACCAGCTACACCATCTTCTGGGCCAACAGCATCGCCGATGTGGCCAGTGAGTCCTGCCCGCAGCACCACCGACCTTGCCCTCTGTCCCACCTCCACGTGCTGGGTGTGGCTATCAGCAGACCCTGTGTCCTTCTCAGAGTTGTGAGGGTCTCTCAGAGGGCTCCCGGCCAGCAGAGACCTGAGGGGCTGTGCAGGTGCGGGGATCCCAGCACACCAACAGCCCCGCGTGTCCCCAGGTGCCACCGTGAATCCTCCCCTCAGCTCCTTTGTCATCCGGGGGCTGAAGCCATCGACGCTGTACAAGGTGCACATCATGGCATCCACGGCCGCCGGCGGCACCAATGGCACCAGCCTGACCCTGGTGACCACAGCGCTGGGTGAGGGGGCACCCGGGGAGGGGGGGAGCAGCGGGAGGGGACCTGCAGCCCCTGGTCCTGCCCCAGCCTCATGGCTGCCAGTGCCCACTGCAGTTCCCTGTGACCCTGTCCCGCTTCCCAGATGACACCGAGATCCAGTTCCTCTTCCTGGCTCTGGGGCTGGTCTTTGTCCTGCTCATGGTGTTGCTCGTCTGCTTCCAGAAGAACGAGCGGTGAGTAGCAGAGCCCGCCCCGGGCTGGGCTGCGGTGGGACAGGGTGGCCTTGCGGGGTGCTGACATCCCGCCGGGAGGTTGGCGACAGCGAGTCCAGCTCTGAGGCCACCCATTCCAGCTGAGTCCCCTCATTCCGTGGTCCCCAGGATGAAGGAGCAGCTCTGGCCCAGTGTCCCCGACCCCGCCAACAGCAGCCTGGGCAAGTGGGTGCCGGCAGCGGTGCCGCAGGTGAGCCCGGGCGGCTGCTCCGCGACCCCCCGGTCCCCACCCAGCACGTGTGAGGGACAACAAGGGGCAGGTGGCACCGGCTGTGACCTCCCGCTGGTCCCCAGGAGCCGCTCCAGGTCCTCGCCGCGAGGGAGCCCTGCCCGGCCGCCATCTCCACGGTCACCGTGCTGGAAGGGGAACCGGGGAAGCAGCCGGGGAAGGAACCCCCCGCCCTGCCCGCCGCCCCCCCGGCGCTGTCCCGGCCCTACGTGCGGCAGGAGGGGCCCGGGGAGCCCGTGCAGTACGCGCGGGTGGGGGGCGCGGGGTACCGGGGGCAGCGGCTGCTCCCCGAGCCCGCTCCCCGCTTCTACGAGAACCTGCGGGGCCGCGGGGACGGCGGCGGCGCGGGGGACTGGGGGTTCCTGGAGGAGCCCCCCGCCACCTTCCCGCTGCTGCAGGGGCTCCGCATCGGCGGCGCCGAGGAGCTGCACGAGTACCGGGCGGACTAGAGCGGTATGGAGCCGGGCAGCGATGGAGCCCCGGGGTGCGGGATCCACCCGCGGCACTGCAGCCGCTCCCCGGGGCGCTGCCCGGCTCCAGCCCGCTCGGTGTGTGTGGCTCCGACCGAGCGCCTCCCTCCGAAATAAACGGGGACGTGCTGAGAACAACCCGGGCGCCTCTGCGGGACCGGGACGGGGACAGACGGGAATGGGGACAGGGACGGGGATGGGGACGGATCAAGGATGAAGATGGGGATAGGAACGGGACCGGGACGGGGACAGGACAGGGATCGGACCATGACGGGGACGGGACCGAGACGGGGGTGGAGATGATGGGGATGGGGATGGGGATGGGGATGGGGATGGGGATGGGGATGGGGATGGGGATGGGGATGGGGATGGGGATGGGACCGAGACGGGGACGGGGACGGGGACGGGGACGGGGACGGGGACGGGGACGGGGACAGGACAGGGATCGGGACCGGGACGAGGACGGGGTCAGGTAGGGGACGAAACCGAGACGGGGATGGAGATGGAGATGGGAACGGGACCTGGACGGGGGCCGGGACGAGGATGGGGACAGGTAGGGGAGCGGGAGGGGTCCGGGACCGGGGCTGGGACGCAGACGGGGAGGGCACCGGGAGCGGGACGGCGATCGACGCGCTCGGCGCTCGCTCCCTCGGCGCTGTCTCGGCACTCGGCAGGCGCGGCCGGGCAAGATGGCGGCGCCCATGGCGGCGTGCCGCTGAGCGGGGCCATGCTGGCGCTGCTGGGCCGCGGCCTGGCGGGGGCCGCCCGCGCCGGGGCCGCCGCGCTGGGCAGGGCAGAGCCCGGTGAGAGCCGCCGGGGGCTCGCGAGGCCGCTGGGAGGGAGGGTGGAAAGGAAAGCGGGCCCCTGTGGAGGAGTTGGGGAGCGGCCGGAGTGGGAGCGGAGGCTGCGGGGACAGGGGCGGTCTCGGGGTCGGGGATGGCCGAGGGCATTGAAGGGGGGGACACACGGCGGCCCCATGGCCTGATCCCCCTGAAACGAGACAGGGGACAGGGTGACCTTGGCGGTACCCGGGGGGCGCGGGTCGATGCCGGGAATCCCTCGGGAATCCCTCGGGGCAGCGGGGGCGAGCGGCGGTGGCCGAGCCGGGCACAGCGAATGGCCCGGAGCGGGTCCTGATTGCAGCAGCAGGGCCCCGAGAGAGCAGCTGGGAGAGTTTGCTCTTGAGAGGTCAAAGAATGACGAAGTCCGGGTGGTGATGAATGCACACGTCTGTACCGAGCTGTGTCACACAAGGGTTGTCCCCAGGTTGTCCCCAGGTGTCTCTGCCCCTGAGCTCCGGCACTGGGGTGGTCCAGAGCATGAGATCGAGTTAATTCATCAGTAATTTCAGCAGTTTAGACCCTCCCAATGAACACATTTGCCCGCGGGAGCCCTCACACTGTGCTCAGTGTGTGCAGTCTGTTCTGCTGCTCCGGCCTCAGCATTTCCTCCTCACTCTCAAGCAGCACAGCTTGGGCTGTGTTAGCGTCGTGTGAGAGTCACACTGAACTGTCCCTCACTGCTCTGGGACTAAAGATCACCTCGGGGTCTCAGTGCTCTGACCCCCTGCAGACCAAGCAGTGTTTGATGTGTTCAGAGCTGCAGAAGGGCACACAAGTCTGAAATGTTTCTGTTTCTCCCCCCCAGGCTGCAGTGCTGTGCTCCAGGCAGCCAGGGGCTATGCCAGACCTGCGACAAAGAAGAGGAAAGGTACGGCAGGACCCACAGCACCGGGTGTTTTACTGCTGACATGCTCAGAGCTGCACTCTCATGGCACAGAAATCATTGCAGAAATAATTCCTGGCAAGCTCAGAAGTCACTCAGAAGATTCCCCTCCTCCTGAATGTGGGGGAATGAACAATTGTCAGCAGCAGGAGATCTGTGAGGGTGGGCAGGCCCTGGCACAGGGTGCCCAGAGAAGCTGTGGCTGCCCCTGGATCCCTGGCAGTGCCCAAGGCCAGGCTGGACAGGGCTTGGAGCAGCCTGGGACAGTGGAAGGTGCTCCCAAGGCAGGGAGTGGAATCACATGAGCTTTAAGGTCCCTTCCAGCACAAACTGTTTCAGAATTCTGTGATGTCTGAGCTCAGTGGATTGCTGTAAATACATGCACACCACATTGTAGATCCAGAGTGCTGAGGGGAAGAGACTGAACCCTTTTTTTTTCACTCAGTTCCTGCCCTCTTGGCTGGATCTGCTCAGTTCCTTTTGTTTGGAACACACAGCTTCCTTCAGAACATGTTTCCTCTGATCTGCTTTGCAAGGTCAGAGCTCTGACTTTGTCCTGCTCCCCCTCAAATGTTTCTCTCTCTGCAGACATCCCCAGCCACCTGGATGACCTTCCCCCCACCATGCTGAAGAAGGATTATGCCAATCTCCCCGTCATGAACAGGTGAGAGCAGGGACGGGGAATGGCTGCTCTCTCCAGGGGTTTGTACCTTACACATAACCCTGGTATGTGGGAGCTGTCACCTGCTCACTGATTAATTATTGATGCTCTGTGGGCACAAAAATCAGTTTGAAAGTCGAATTTCCAGGCAAGGGCAGTGGTCAGGGATTGATTGTTTACTCCATGTGAGATCCAGTGCTGGTTGCCCACGTGCTCTGTGGGCTTTGTAGTCCAGAAGGAAAAAAAAAAAAAAAAGGGAAATAATATTGAAATCCTAGAAACAGTCATCTTGCAACTAATCTGTGCCTGTCCTGAACTCAGGAGATGAAGAGTGTTATTAAACAACTCAACATGAATTCAGCTGCTGCTGGATTTGGGCTCTGGGGCTCAGCAGTGCTGTTCTCTGAGGCAGAGCTGCTCGTGTGTGGTGCAGGGAGGGCCCCCAGTGGCCCGAGTGTGACTTTCACTGCTCTCTGAAGGAACCAGCCTTAAAATGAAATATTTTTGCAGCAAAACTACTCCATACCCCTGCAATCTGAGCCGTGATTTTGCTTAGGAATGTGAGCACCAGTTCATGGCTGCCAGGTTTGGGAGGGGAGGAGAGTCCCTGGAAATTTGTAGAGTAAATTAAAGCTGAGGAAAGTGAGAATGTTGTGAGAACCTGAGCTCATTTCTGGTGTTAAACAGACTTGTCTCTGGTTCATGAGCTAATTTGCCATCTCCTTGCAGCGTGGATGATGTGGTGAGAAGGCTGCTGTCCCTGGAAATGGCCAGCCAGGTCAGTGGCATTCTGCTTGCTTGGAAAGAAATAGATTTAATGAACACCTTCATGTGAGACTTGTCTGTGTTGTTAAATATCTTTCACTCACTGTATTTTTTAGTGAAATACAGTGATAAGTCTGGTTTGCTCTTACAATTTATCACACTGTCTTTCCTTTTTATTAACAATGGTATATTAAAATGAGAGAAGAAAGTATTCAGGTGTTCTGTTGCTGCTCGTGGCTGACCCCCTGTGTTCTAGAAACCTTTGCACTGGACAGCAGATGTCCTTCAAGTTATTTTTACTTTCCATATGCCCAGAAAACAAACAGATAAAGTGGCACAAAGATCTCTATGCCGTCCCTCTGTGCTTGCCACTTCAGCTTAAAAAGATGTAAAAGAGTAAAGGTCTGAATTGCAAAGCCTTTGTCTGGGTGTTTGGGAGGAGAGCTGAGTGTCTCTGACCTCTGGTGTTCTGAGACAGTGACAACCTCTTTTCTGTGACCCACAGAAGGAGAAGATGAAGGTGAAGATACAGCAGCTGGTGGAGAAGGTCAGGAGGTCTCCCAATGACAATGGCTCCTTTGAGGTGCAAGGCAAGTTTAAAAAGGGAAGGGTATTGTTGGCAGATGAAACATCCCTGCTTCTATTCAGCTGTTCCCACCCCAGCACTTCCAGTTTGCTGTGTAATTCAGGAGAATCTCCTCCAGGAGAGCTGCTCAGAGGCAGGGAGCCTGCAGGATGCCCTGCAGGACTGCTCCAGGTCTGGAAGTGTTGCAGAAGCTGCTGGGGTGCTTCCAAATTCCTGCTCCACATCCACCCTCCAAAGGCAGTGTGTGCATTATTCTGCTTGGGGTGCTGCTGTGACATGTCTGAGCTGCAGCTGTTACCAAAATGAGCCACATCCAGCCATGGAACCCAAATTTTTCTCTGCATCAGGGAGCTGTGGTTGAAGGACAGTGAGGACAATGCAGGGACAAAGGCCTCATTGCACTGACCAACAGTGACAGCTCCTTTGTCATCACTAAAGCCCTTCAGTTCCTCAGGATGCCACCAGCCCCTCCCTCCAGAGCCTGAAATCCCAAACACCTGGCTGCTAC
This sequence comes from Eopsaltria australis, assembly GCA_034509425.1. NCBI lineage: Eukaryota > Metazoa > Chordata > Aves > Passeriformes > Petroicidae > Eopsaltria > Eopsaltria australis. The sequence goes on from JAVTVJ010000520.1 coordinate 958,324, forward strand.
CCTTGGAAAAAAAACCCTTTATTTATTGCTGTCTGCTTGCCCAGAGCTTAAATCCTGTGAGGTGAAATAAACATCAAATCACTGGGAATTGAAAAGGAATAAACTCACAGATAAATTCAAAGTCTTACTCTCTAATTAAGCAGCCTCATAACAGTCACAGCTCTGCAGGCTGTGTGTTGTGGTTTGTTGGGCTCTGTCCAGCGGGCTGTGGGCAGTGTTTGCTGTGGGCAGTGCTTGTTGTGGGCATTATTTTATGGTTTTGTTGTGGGCATTATTTTATTGGTTTATTGTGGGCAGCATTTTGTCTTGGGCACTGTTCAGTCATGGTCAGTCCCTGCTGTGCTGCAGGGGCAGCAGAGCTCAGCTGCTGGGTACCCGCAGGGGCAGCAGAGCTCAGCTGGCAGCTTGAGGCAAGGCAGATGATCCAGGATCACCTGGGGAAGCTGCTGCTCTCACACAGCTTCTCTCTCTCTCTCTGCCCTTCACAGTTGCTATTTTGACTGCCAAGATCCGCACGCTCGAGGAGCACCTCCAGAGGCACCCCAAGGTAACTCGGGGATCTGAGCCCACATTCAGGTGGTTTTCTCAGGTTATAGCGAAAGGATTTTAATCCTGGGAATTACAGCTTTGCTAAGGAGGTTTATAAAATAGTTACAGCTGTTCCCTGGTGCCAGTGTGGGGAGCTGCTGGCTCAGGCACAGCTGGATTCTCGCCCACTCTGGTCGGTGTTCTGGTGGAAACGGCTGAGCTGATTCCTCTGGGCAGAGTTGAGCTCCGTTTCTCCTTGCTGCAGATGTGGCTTCACCACTTGGTTTTCACTAATTAATGAATGCAGCTGCAGTAATAAACAAAGAGCAAAGTCTGTGCTTGTTCTGCTCATGGAAATGTTTAGTGGACAGCACTGTGTGAATGTCCCACTCCCCTGCCTGCAGCTACCTGGGTTCAGGCCCAAATTTGAGACATCTCGACTGAATTTATGAGCAAGAGATAGTAAAGATTCTTTATGCAGGGCAAAAGGTGGGAAGTGGATTGATAACTGCATTTGAAAGAAGTGCATAATTGTTACTTATGAAAACTTGAAGGGTACAAGAGAACAGAACTGAGCTTTTTATTACAAGCCAGAATCTGTACCAAGTGTTGCAGTGAAGTCAGAGCTTTTGGAATTCCTTGGGTGAAGCCTGTTTTTACACAAATCACTCAGGGAGTTGTCTCCCATGAGGGATTGCCCTGACTGGTGTGGCTCAGGCTATGCTTGTGCCCTTCCAAAGGGCAACCAGACAGAGCCAGGTCACAGATTATTTTAATATTTAATTTCTGGCAAAACAAAGGTAAATGCTTCTATGTTTTTCGGAAGCAGCACACTTGAGGGGAAGCAGGTTTTAGCCAGCCCTTCCCTGCAGCTTTGGCACAGCCTGAAGCTGTACACAAGCTGAAAACAATCTTCAGGGAAGGTGAAGGTGCGGCCATGGAAGGGAGAAAGCAATTCCAGTGCAAAGTAAATGATATCTCCTTGGATCAGCTTGTGCTGACCTGATGTACTCACAGCACCTGCCAACAGAAGTTGTTCTGAGACTCTGTCCTCAACCTGACCGTTCCCTTTCAGCCAAAATCTGCTCTATTCTCAGTAATTTAGTGGAATGGCAGGATCTGCCTGCAGGGGAGTGAAGGTTGGGTGCTTTGCAGGACAAGAGGAACCGGCGGTTCATGCTGATGGATCTGGACAGGAGGAGGAAGATGCTGGGCTACCTGCGGCGGGTGAACTACAGCACCTTTGAGAACACCTGCAAGCAGCTGGACATCCAGTACAGCCCCCCCCAGCCCTACAGCCGCCACATCACCAAGCGCTGGCTGGTCAAGAAGGCTTTGTGCATCAAGGTATGGAGGAGGCTGCACAGGGAAAAAAACCCTCTGTGAGGGTTAGAAATGATAGCCCAGTCCTCATAAGCCAGGCTTTGACTTTGATCCTGGTTGTAGAAAACTGCCTGAGCTCAGCCGAGAGCTCCATGGGGGACATTTATGTCACTGACACATGCTGTGCTCAGGCTCTTCAGGTTGGGCTACTGGTTTGCTCAAAAATGGGTTATTCAAACCAGCTTTTTTCTCAAATCCTGGTATGGGAACCAATATGTGAGATAATTTGATGGCAGTTTGGAACAGAAATGTGGCTGCACCCATTGTCTGCCCTGATTTGCTCAGAATATATGAGTGTAACTGCTGCATGCAGAAGATCTTGGTACAACTGAGCAGAACCAAAAGCTGGACGTGCCTTTGGTTTGTAAATGCTAAATTTCAGTCCAGTGAAGTTATAACCAAAGGTATCCAAGGAATGACTGGACATGGCACTCAGTGCTCTGGTCTGGTTGACGAGGTGGAGATTGGTCACAGGTTGGCCTCTGTGGTCTCAGAAGTCTTTTCCAACCTGGATGATTCAGTGATTAACTGGGTGGCTGTAACAATAATCCCAGATGGTTCCCTGGAGCAAAGAAGGCACAGAGGGAGGATTTGATCTGGCTCCTGCTGGAGCAGCTTTGCCTGCAGCAGGCAGCCTGGGGAGCAGCTCTGCAGGCATCTCTCTCTCTCTTCCTTCTGCTTCCACAGGTGTTCCAGGAGAAGCAGAAGCTGAAGGCAGCTGAGAGGCTGAAGCAGAGGAGAGAGTGGCAGGCGAGAGCAAGGGCTGCACGGGAACAGCAGAAGAAGGAGCAGGAGAAGCAGGCACAGGAGGGGACGCCTGTGTAGTGTCACGGCCAGGCTGGCACAGCCAGGCTGACAATAAACACCTGCCCAAAGATCTCCAGCCTCTTTGCTCATGGGGTGTGGTCTGCGCTGTTCTGAGCACCCGGGGAGGGCACCGGGTGCTTTAAATGGTTTAGAAGTTTAATTTCAGGCCGGGTGCTGGGCGGGTTGGTGTGTGAGAGGACCTGGGGGCTCCAGCATTACCCTGCAGGTGTGGGAACAGCTCAAGGGCTGCCTGTGTCCTGTCAGCACAGCCAGCCCACAGATTTGTGCTGTCACATTTTCTTAGATTTTTATAAACTGAAACGTAGAGATTTAGAGTGGACATTATGAATAAATTCTTCCCTGTGAGGGAGGGGAGGCCCTGGCACAGCTGCCCAGAGAAGCTGTGGCTGCCCCTGGATCCCTGGCAGTGTCTAAGGCCAGGTTGGACAGAGCTGGGAGCAAGCTGGGACAGTGGAAGGTGTCCCTGCCCATGGCAGGGGGTGGCACTGGATGGGCTTTAAGGTCCCTTCCAACCCGGAGCATTCTTCACATGCGCTGGGGCCGTGGGACGGTTCACACAGGGATCGGGACAACGTGCACATGAATCGGGACGCTGCGCACAGGGACAGGGGTGATGTGCACACGGACCAGGACGATGGGCACACGCACACCGGGATGACGGGAACACTCACACCGAGCTGATGCGCACACGCCCCGGGATGATGCGAACCCGCCCCGCGGGCGATGCGCAAGCGCGCCCGGCCGGCCAAGACTGCGCTCCCCGATTGGCCTCGCGGCTGCCCGGCAACGGCGGCGACGGCGGCCCGGGGAGCGGGAGCGGGGCGCGGAGCCGGGCCGGGGCCGTGCTGTGCCGGGGCCGTGCAGTGCCGGGGCCGTGCTGTGCCGGGGCCATGTCGGCGCGGACGCTGCCGCTGCTGTTCCTCAACCTAGGCGGGGAGATGCTCTACATCCTGGACCAGCGGCTGCGCGCCCAGAGCATCCCCGGGGAGAAGGCGCGCAAAGGTGAGCGGCGGGCGGGGATCGGGCGCGGGTCCCTCCGCTCCCGGCAGGGCGCTGGGAGCCGCTGGTGCTGTCCCCTGGCAGGGCTCGGCCCCCGCTCCCGCCTCCCCGGCAGCGGCTCGGGCTGCTCCGCCCGGCGGCGCCGCTTCCCGGGATGCCACAGAAAGAATCACAGAATGAACCAGGTTGGAAAGGACCTTTAAGATCATCCAGCCCAACCCATGACCTGACACCTCATCAGCTAAAGCCTGGCACTGAGTGCCTCGTCCAGGCTTTTTATAGACGCGTCCAGAGATGGTGACTCCGCCACCTCCCTGGGCAGGCGATTCCATTGCCCGATCACTCTTTCGGTCAAGAATTTTTTTTCTAAGGTCTGACCTAAACTTCCCTGAGCGCAGCTTAAGCCCGTGTCCTCTCGTTCTGTCAGCTGTCGCGCCGGGACACACAGGGACACGCTGTGCTGTCACCAGAGGATGCCGCGAACCGACGGCGTCCGGGGCCAGGAGTTTCCTTGCCCCGATTTCAGGGCTCCATCGCAGTAATTACCACAGTAATTATCACAGTAATCAGCCCTCCGTACTTTGAGGCCTCCGCTGGGAAGCGCAGCCCCTTGGGCTGAGCAGCTCGGTGAAGTTGCTGTGGTAAGAACAGCCCGGAGCTGCTGCTGGGGCTGCTTTGGGAGATTCTCACACAGAAGGAGAAACTGGAGTCCGTGTCGGTGTTTCTGTGCTCAATTCGGGGGTTAAAGCTTCAGAAATGCATTTTTGGACTCAAAATAACTTAGGGTTTGGTTGTATCAGCTCAGGTTCTGGGCTGTTTGGGGCAGACCAGGTCGCTTTGCAATGGGAAGGAGTTTCCACGAATAAATTTGTAAATCTTGTGCAGACCACGTGCAATTGTGTGAAATTCAAATACCAATACGGCTCCTGAAACCTTTGCCTGGCTTTTACACAACCTCATTTGGCCAAAATCCTTCTACAAACAGAGCCTGGTGCCTTCACATGGGGCTCGAAACTCCAGCTCAGAGCCAAGCACCTCTGTATTTACCACTTCAAACTCCCGCAGCTTTGCTTTACAAGTCCTTGCCCCTCTGTCAGAGCATAGGGAACGTGCCTCGGGAAGCTCTGTGATGTTTTAATAAAAAATCAACTTGATATGAGCTCGGTGTTGTTATCCCTTCTGCCTGTCCTTTAGGAAGTGCTAAACAACAAAAGGTTCACTGTGTAATTATTGTATTGTTTGTAATTATTCATGTGTGTCCTGATGAGGGAACGATCTGACAAAAGTTTACTGCTGTTCATGCAGGGACAAGTTTAGGATTTTAGCTAATTTAAATCTTGGTGGAGCATCTCAACAGGAGAATTGAACTCTTTTAGTTTGTCCACACGTGGATTTTTTTTTTTTCTTTTCCAAAAAATTGTGTGTTAATTTTACCAAGATGTGGTTCATCCACACTGAGGTGTTTGTTGATGCTTCAAGCTGTTCATTCAAATATTGGTTACTACAAAATACAGCTGAAAACTACCCAGGCTCAGTGCAAAGGGTAAAATTTGATGTGCACTGAACAGCAGGATTTTATCCAAGGGGAGGGTGAGGTTCTCCTTCAATGCTGAATGATGAGAAGAGACAAAATCCATTAGTTAGCTTTTTTCCTTTCTTTTCTTTTTTTTTTTCTTAAAAATTTCTTTTTATTTCTTTTCTTCTTGCAACTCTTGTTCTTACATCTTGAACTGCTGTTTTGTTTTATATGCTTCGTGTAGATGAATGGACAGATGTGGACAGGAAACGAGGTACAGTAACTGCTGGCTGCATGCACCAGTCCAACCCCACGTGCACACCTGGGGCTCATCATGCCTGAACACCTGAGGCTGTTCCTGCAGACCTCAGTCAGTGTCACAAATGAACAATAATTCTCACCTGGTCTTCAAATGCACTTTTCTGACTGTGAATCTGTGATAAAACTCAAAATCGTACGGCCTCAAAAATCAGCTGTTAATTTAACCAAGGCTATAAATGGATCAAAACTTTTTTATCTTGGTGGTCTTGCCTGCAAAAATGGTATTTGTGTTCCTCTACCACTGTTTTCATGCAAGCATGTAATTGTGTGAGCATCGTGCAGGTCGTTTTTCTGCTTAAATGCAGCAATATTGGGTCCTATTCCATTTTTTCTAAGGTTTTACCTAATTCATTGCTCAGGGTGTGGACGGGTGAACTCCAGGGATGATCAAAGGCATTCCCATCCCAGCTGCTTTACCCACCTGTGCTGGTGGTCACACCTCAGCCAAGCTCATCCTGCCTGCAGTGACCCTGAGCGTGGGGTTGAGCCCTCGGTGCTGCAGGGGAGCAGCCCAGGTGTGAAACTTTCCCTCTGGAATCTGCCCTGGATCAGGAGCCTCCAGCAAGGGCTGTGCTGAGGAATGAGGCAATGAATCTCCTGAATCTCAGGTTTTTGCTCAAGGGAGCATGAGTAGAACTCACAGGGTCCTTCTGAGCAGCCCTTTTTAAAGAGGGATCAAGGTTACCATTAATGTTTTGCAAAATGAGCATCATTGCTAGGTTTTAATATTTACTGAAGGTAAATGCTGATGTCATGGAGTTTGCCCCACCTTTTTACTCACCATTACATCCCCTTTCCAAGCTCACCCTTTTCCCAGCCTTTCACACCTCAGATGTCCAGGAACAAATTCCATCCCACCCAAAACAATGAGGAGCTGCCCAGAGCTGTGACACAGCGAGGCAGGGCTGCCTCAGGGGCAGCTCCCAAGCTGACCCATCCCTTCTCCTGGGAGAGAGAACACTTTGCCTTGTGCTCAGTGCTCCAGGGGATCTCGGGAGGGTCCTGGAGTCACCACCTGGGGCTGTCACTGATGGAGCAGTGATGAGGTTCTCTGAGGAACACAGGCTGTGACTGTCCAGACCTTGGGATGTTCCTTCTGCTGCCCCAAACATCCTCTGGGAAGCACCAGCATCACCCAGGCATAGTTCCTGCATTATGAGCTTCGTAACAGTCATCTGCTTAGGAAAATCCACACTTGTACAGTAATCTGTGACCTGATGTATTCATTTACCTTTTTTTTTTGGATAGAGAAATAAATGTTTATTGATGATAACTCTGTAGAGTGTATCAAGGAGATAATAAAAGTGGCAGATCCAGCACAAAAGCTCCAATGCTGCATCTGCTTGAGTCACTGCAGGGTGTTTTCCATCTTGTTTGCATTAAAAGCTCAATAACCAGAGCACAGCCCTCACACTCAGCACTCCTGAGCTCCAAGAATTCCTCAGTAAAATAACAGTTCTGTGGTTAAATTTACACATTCAAAAATGAACCACAAGTAAGGAAGTTTGGAGTTCTGCATTTGAAACTCCAGGGCCTGCAGATGATTCAGCTGTGAGAGCCCTGAGTGGGTTGATACAGACCCCAGGGATAGAAATGCTTTATTAAATACCTGCCAGTGTTAATCTGTCTGGAATAAAGATTACAGAGAGCCCTGCAGGAGCTTCTGTTGAGAAGTTAAAAAATAGACTGAGGGTGTCAGGAGCAGGCACAGCCAGGTAGCTGCAATCTGCAAAGATCTACCACAATGCAAAACAGTCTCCTTAGGAAGCAGAACTGCAGCTTTTTTAGATAATAACACATCAGAGCAGCCCATAAGCAACATTACTTAAAAGTGAAAAGTGCCAACCATAGCTGTAAAACCAGGGCAACAAAGCCAGCCTTATTCCCACTGGGAAACAAGGACTGCTGCCTTCAGCTCAGGTGGCATTTGTCCCCCTGGAGGGGACATCAGCTGGCTCAGCCCAGGTGGGACTGAGGAGGTGCTGGATCCTGAGGTGCTGTTCCCCCTCTCCTGTTGTCTGTCCCTGCCCTGCACAGGTGACCCTTGCAGCTGGGATGGGCCAGGAGCAAACCACAGAGCCTCTGTGTCTTTGCAGTGATGAACGACATCATCAGCACCATGTTCAACAAGAAGTTCATGGAGGAGCTGTTCAAACCCCAGGACCTGTACTCCAAGAAAGCGCTGCGCACCGTGTACGACCGGCTGGCTCACGCCTCCATCATGAGACTCAACCAGGCCAGCATGGACAAGGTAGCTGATGCCTTTTTCTGGTCTTTAGGAAATAAAGGCTCAGACAGGGTGAGAAGGTTGGGGGTCGTTTCCATCGGGATTTTTATAGGATCCCATTCCATGGCTTCTGCCGTCCAGGTAGAACGCGGCGCCAAAGCCCCGTCCCCCCAGTCGAGGGTACAATTAAAGACTCTACTCATTAGCAGATCTACCAGGAGGGCCCAGTAAGGGGCTGGGCTGGGCTCACTTCCAGTTTACAGAATCTGTCCTACTGGGAGACCTTGAGGGCCCACGCAAACAGAGTGTTTGCTCTCTAACTCTCCGTGGTTCCAGGGGTGTTTGATCTCCCGGCCCTATAAACACCATGGAACCGGGCTGAGCTCTCACCTAAAGCATCCCAAGTGTGCATGCTGATACTTGTGAATATAGGGAACAGTGTAAGAAATATTCAGAAGAAAAGCAGAAAAATCCTTCAGGCATCATAGCACAGACCTGCCCTGCCTGGCTCTGCTGTACCCCCCAGCTGCCCTTCACCAGTTTTTGTTTCAATAATCAACCTGTGGTTTTACTATTTTAAAGCATTTTGGAGCAGCTTTCCTTGTGAAAATGTTTCTTGACCAAGAAGATCCGTGTTGGTATTGATGCCTTGAGAGGCACCAGTATCAGCTGCTTCATACCTGAGTGTTTCTGCTTGAACAGCTAAATCTTTATTTTGCACAAGTTCACTAAGTGTTCCTTAAGTTTATCAGGTGTTTTCATGTGTATTAAAAATGTACATGTGGATGAATGTCTGTGTTTCTATGCTGGCAGCCTCTGTCTTGCAGCTGCAGGTGTTAGAGTTACTGCCTGCAGATGGTGTATCCACAGCCAAGTTTGGGAAAAACTGGCAGGAATGGGATTGCCAGAGTCCTCCACCCAGGTGTCAGGGCTGCTGAAATTCGTGGAATCGCTGAGGTTGGAAAAGCTCTCCCAGAGCATCGAGTCCAACCTGTGACCTATCCCCACCTTGTCACCCAGCCCAGAGCACTGAGTGCCACGTCCACGTCCTGGAGTCACCTCCAGGGGGGACTCCAAACCTCCCTGGGCAGCCCCTTCCAATGTTTAATCAACATTTCCATGCAGAAATTCCTGCTGATGTCCAACCTGAGCCTCCCCTGGCCCAGCCTGAGGCCGTTCCCTCTCCTCCTGTCCCTGTTCCCTGGCAGCAGAGCCCGACCCCCCCTGAGCCCCCTCCTGTCAGGGACTGTGCAGAGCCACAAGGTCCCCCCTGAGCCTCCTTTTCTCCAGGCTCAGCCCTTTCCCAGCTCCCTCAGCCTCTCCTGGGGCTCCAGACCCTTCCCCAGCTCTGTTCCCTGCCCTGGACACGCTCCAGCCCCTCAGGGTCTCTCTTGCACTAAAGGGCCCAGAACTGGACCCAGCACTGGAGGTGTGACCTCACCTGAGCCCTGTGACCTTGGAGACCCAGCAGGAAGGCTGGGGATGGGACTGCAGAAGTCTTAGGAAAAGAAACTAAAATGTTTCCTTGTGCCATAGTCTGGCCTGACTGAATCCCTCTGTCCATCCTGGGAGGTTTCCTCTGTGGCAGGACCAACGTTCCCCTGTTCCTTTGCAGCTCTACGACCTCATGACCATGGCCTTCAAATACCAAGTGCTGCTGTGCCCTCGGCCCAGGGACATTCTGCTGGTCACGTTCAACCACCTGGATGCCATCAAGGATTTCATCTCCGACTCCCCTGCCATTCTGAACCAGGTGGATGAGACCTTCCGGCTGCTGATTGAAGTAAGGATCCTCAGAAAGAGGGTGGGACACACTGGGGTTTGATTTTATGGGGTTTTTTTACCTCTTAGAGATGAATTACTACATTGGAAAGGGCTGTGAGTCGTGGTATTTTTCTACTGGCCCAGTTTAAATCAATATATTGTTTATTCAGCCTGATTTATGTCTCCACTGATTTCAGCAGAACTTAAATGAGACTTTTAGTCACAGACAATGATTACTGATCATGACCAGCAGCCCCCTTAGAGCATCTCTGCTCCCCCTGCAAGTGGATCAGAATGTGCTGTATATATCAGAATATTCAGCTGTACTTGTCCCCTCTTTCCCTGGGTGGGACATGGAACACCTGGAAATCCTTGCATGATGATTTTTCTTTTCCAGACCTACAACTGTCTCTCTGATGGTGAATTCCAGCTCATCAGGCAGACACTCCTCATTTTCTTCCAGGACATGCACATCAGGGTAAGAGCCCAATCCAACTAGGCAGGGGGAATGGCAGGGAGTTTGGGGCTGGAATACAAAGGGATCTGCTCATAAACACTGCAGGTTTGGGTTTGTTCCTTGTGCTTTTCAGTCATCTTGATGTGCTTGTGATTGCACTCAGATTTCACAGATTGAGCACATATATTACAATAATGCTGAGTAATTCTACATTATTATGAAAAAATGAATCTCTGCTGGTGGGATTTGCTGACTGATAAATCCATCTTTTCCTTTTAGAAGAAACTTGATGGGAAACAAGTTTTGATATTCCCTAAATAAATTGATCACACTCACGTTGCATGAACAGGATGTAGTTTATAATACAATTGTACATTAAGGATGTAGTTTATAATGTAATTTTTTTAATGTGAAATCAGTGTGCCCATCCTCTGGACCACAATTCCACTGGTAAATGCATCCCTATACACACATCAAGAGCTCTGGGAAACCTTCCCCAGTGCAGGCAGAGGGCTTTAAGCTGAGATTTCAGGGAGTTTGAATGGGAAGGTCTGTCCCAAGGGTTGATGTTTGTGATTGTTTGTCCTTTTGCAGGTCTCCATCTTCCTGAAGGACAAAGTGCAGAACTCCAATGGTCGCTTTGTGCTGCCAATCTCAGGGCCTGTCCCCTGGGGCACAGAGGTGCCAGGGCTCATCAGGTGAGCCTGGGGCTGCTCTGGGAGGAGCATTTCAGTCCAGAGGGCTCAGGAATCCAGCTCAAACTGCCATTCCTGCTGCATGGATGGCTGAACTTCCAGTAAATGCCATTTAAAGGGCAGGATTTGGGACTAAATCACCCAGCAATGAGATGCTGAGCTGCTTTTGGAGTTTTCTATCCCAGTAAATTGGTTGTTAGTAATTTATCCCATAACAGAGGCATTTACCAGTGCACAGGATAGAGTTTTATTCCTCTTGTGCAGAAAGCAGAGGAATTGGGTACTGAAAATCTGGACTGAAACTACTAAATGTTCCAATAATGCCTTGTTTTTAAGGATATTCAACCACAAAGGAGTGGAAGTTAAAAGGTCTGAGTTCAGCACTGCTGGGAATTACTTTACTCCACAAAGGGAAGGATCTTTTGAGCTTTATGGAGACAGAGTCCTCAAACTTGGAACAAACATGTAAGTCATTTTTGGTCTGTGTGGAAACCTGAACCAAATGCTGATGGGTTGCTCAGAGGCACATTTTCAGCCTGGTGTGGTTTTGGCCTCTTTTGCTATTAATTATCATGCCAAAATATCAATTAATTGCTATTATTTGTCACAAGGTGCTGTCCTGCACCAGGACATGTGTGGACAGTGCATAAAGAGCTGCAGAAAACAGCAAAACTTGGATTTATGTCCACAGTGGAGCTGAGGAAAGAGATGAGGAAAAGCTGGTGCTGCATCTTACGTGAAATGTGATTTAATGTAACCACAGTCAGGAAATCCTCTCTGTTCTCCACATTTTCCATCCAAAGAGATCCATGTTCCTTCTCACAGCTGTGTCCCTCACACACCTTAGTGCCTCAGAAGTGCACCACACTGAGCTGGAACTTCTCACTGCAATTGTTCAGCCTTCAGAAAAATATCCTGAAATCCTGCATCCTGTGCTGCTCTCTCTGGTCCCAGAACAAGCTGTTCCTCCCCCTGTTCTCCCCTCAGGTACAGCGTGACCCGGCCAGTGGAGACACACATGGCAGGATCATCCAAAAACCTGGCAGCCCAGGCAAAGGTCAGTGTTGTCCTGCTCCTGTCACTGCTTAACCTGGCTAGATTCTCAGTCTCCAGATATGGGATACGTTCAGGGAAGCTTTTTTGTTGTTCTCGGAGCCTCATCCAATCCTCCTCAGTGCTTTCCCCAAAGAATCCACACATTTCCCCAAAGAATCCACAGGCTCGTGCAAGGATGTGCTTGCTTCCATTTTAGTCCCCTCAGCAAACAGAAAGTTGGCTTTACAGGTTTCTCATCTGCCCAGTTTAGCTGGAAAAGTTTCTTGTGCCAAGTCTGAAAACTCAAGCAACCATTTCCAATATCGAGCTGGTGATTCCTGGTTATCTGCACAACCTGTCCAGAACAGCAGGGAAATGTGTTTATATCCCTCTGAAGGACATATTTGGAATATCAGAAATAGATAAAGGACATCTATGGAATATCAAAGCTCCTTGCAGCCCAAATCTCCCAGGTGATTTCCCAACGGGCCCATTGCTGTTTCCTGCAGGAGAACATAGTCCCCAACCCTCTTGCTAAAGAAGAGCTGAACTTTCTGGCCCGGCTGCTGGGAGGTTTGGACATCCAGAAACCTGCTGGTGGCGAGACGGGATTTCGGCTGAACCTGTTCACCACCGACGAGGAGGAAGAGTATGGTGGAGTCCTTCTTGCCTTGGGTTTGGGGTGCCCCATGGGGAGCCCTGGAGACCAAAGTTGACCCTAGGGTCAGGCCAGCGTGTTGTTATCCTGGTCCAGATGTCTCCTGTGATGCAGCTTTGCTCCCAGTGCCACAGAAATATCCCTTCAGCCCTTTTAGCAGGATGTTCCTATCTGCTTTTAATCTCAGCTCTTGTACACTTAACAAAAAAAAAAAAATCTAGGATAGGGAGAAGCCTCCAAACTGGGGTTAATATATTATTTTGCCAAGTAGGAACGGAAGCATTGTCCGGACATCACAGAATTCCAGAATGGTTTGGGTTGGAAGGGACCTTAAGAGTGCTCTAATTCCACCCTGCATGGGAAGGGACACGTTCCACTAGACCAGGTTGCTTCAAGCCCCATCCAGTCTGGCCCTGTGAGCGTCCTCTGAGCATCATTTGTGCCTACAGGAGCCTCACGAAGTCTGATTTTTATCATTTCCTTGTACATCTTCATGGGATTAACCACTCTTTTCATGTTTTCAATCCAGACACGCCGCACAGACCAGACCAGAGGAGTTGTCCTACAAGGTTATCAACATTGAAGCCACACAGGTATGTAACATCACTAGTTCTCACCATCCCTGCCTTGCTCAGGACTGTGTTTCACCCAGAGCAAGGACTTAAAAATACATTTTTTTCCCCATTTCACTTAAGCTCGTAAGTAATGGCCAATTTTCTGTGCCAAGACAGTACAATTGGTGAATATTTACTAAGAAAACTTGAATACTGAGGAACACCAGAGCAAGTTTTTAGGGTGTAGCAGGTGCACGTCGCAGCCTCGGGTGCGGTGGCAGCCCCGGCGGGGCTGAGCACGGTGTGTGTCCCGCAGGAGCCGGGCCGCCGGGCGGAGCTGTCCCGCATCCTGGGCGAGCTGGAGGTGGCGGAGCCGCGCCCGGGCAGCGCCGAGAAGGGCGAGGACCTGCTGGCGCTGATGGACGGGCTCTGAGGAGCGGGACACGGGGACACCGGCGACACCAGGACACCGGGATTTGGGGGCACCTGGACATGGAGACACCAGGACATGGAGACACCAGGACATGGGGACAGCGGGACACGGGGACACCTGGACACGGGGACATCGGGACACCGAGACGTGGAGACCCCGGGATATGGAGACACGGGGACGTGAGGACACCGGGATATGCGGACACCGGGACACCGTGACGTCGGGACTTGGAGACACCGGGACACGCGGACATCTGGACTTGGGGACACCGGGACATGGAGACACCGGGACTTGGGGACACCGGGACTTGGGGACACGGGGACACCGGGACATGGAGACACCGGGACTTGGGGACACCGGGACATAGAGACACGGGGACACGCGGACACCGCGCGAAGCCCCGCCCCTTCCAGGCGGGGCCGGGGGCGGGGCCGCGCGTGCGCGAGGGGCGGGGGAGCGCGCGGGAAGGCGGCGGCGCGTGAGTGCGCGGGGGGAGCGCGCGCCGGGGGGCTGGGGGGGTACGGGGACAATGGGGGGACAATGGGGGGACCCGGGAGAGGGACAGCGAGGGTGGAGGGGGGGTGTGAGGGCAGGGAGAGTGCGAGGGGCACACGGAGCACCACAGCTGTGCGCGGGGGGGGCACGCGTGGTAGGGCCGGTGTGCCAGGGGGGTGGGCGAGGAGGATGGGAGCGAGTGGGGAGAGGGGCGGCGTGCGGTGAGTGTGAGAGGGGTGGTGGGAGTGTGCAAGGAGTGGTGTGAGTGCAGGTGAACGCGCAGGTAAGCGTGAAAGGGGTACGTGTGCAGGCGAGTGTGTGACAGGTGGTTGGTGTGCGGGTGAGAGTGCAGGGGGTGATGTGTGTGTGCAGGTGAGCGAGGTTTGGTAGGTGTGCAGGTGTGTGTGCAGGGGAGTGTTCAGGAGCTGCTCCGTGTGCAGATGAGCGTGCAAGGCTTGGTCCCTGTGCGGGTGTTTGTGTGTTCAGGGGCTGGTCCGTGTGCAGTGGTTGGTCCTTGTGCAGGTGTGTGTGCGGGAGTTGGTCCATGGGCAGGGCTTGATCCGTGGGCAGGTGAACGTGCAGGCGTCAGGCCACGGGAAGGGACTGTTCCCTTTGAGACACAGTGGGTGGGTGTCCCTTGTTTTGTGTGAGTCACAGCAGGTGGGTGTCCCCTGTCCCGTGTGAGACACAGTGGCTGGGTGTCCCCTGTCCCGTGTGAGACACAGTGGCTGGGTGTCCCCTGTTTTGTGTGAGACACAGCGGGTGGGTGTCCCCTGACCCGTGTGAGGCACAGCAGGTGGGTGTCCCCTGTCCCGTGTCCCCTGTCCCACCGCAGCCGCCATGGAGGTGAGCCACTCGGTGAAGGAGCGCACCATCGCCGAGAACAGCCTGGTGATCCTGCTGCAGGGGCTGCGCGGCCGCGTCACCACCGTGGAGCTGCGCGACGAGAGCGCGGCCGCGGGGCGCGTCACCAGCGTGGACGCCTTCATGAACGTGCGCCTGGCCGAGGTGACCTTCACCGACAGGCAGGGAGCCGTGTCCCAGCTGGACGAGCTCTTTGTGACCGGCAGGAACATCCGCTACGTGCACATCCCCGACGAGGTGGACATCAGGGCCACCATCGAGGAGCAGCTGCAGGCCATCCACAGGGTGCGGTTCTTCGGGGGCCGCGACAAGGGCCGCAGGGAGTTCCCTTCTGCCAAGCACAAGTGAGGAGCTGGTGGTGCCCACAGCAGCCAGGAAGGGCCTGGGATGGACGTGCCCCTTTATGGACTGTCAACCCTATCCACGCTGGGCATCCCACCCAACAACATCCCCCAGGTGCATTTTCCCTCATGGACTTGAGGCTCTGCTGTTCCCTCCAGGAGCATTTTCCCCCAGGGACTTGGGGCTCTGCTGTTTCCCCCATCGGTGCCTGCAGAGGAGCAGGACTGGTTTTTTGTAATGAATAACACCACTTAAAGGCTCTGTGGTCTCTCTGCTCGTTTCCGGTTCCATTGGCAGCTCTTCATGTCCCTCCTCCTTGGCCAGAGCTGCTGTCGCACTGCCCCTGGCTCAGCCTCTCCTTGTCCACAGAGCTCAGGACCTGCTGTCACCAGGATGGATGCCCTGGGAGCTGGAGCTGCTGGTGCTGAGCTGGGCAGGGGCTGGTTCTGGTGTGTGCTCTGCTTCCCGCTGAGCCACCGTTCTGGAAGTGTTCAGCGAGATGAAGGGCAGTGAACACGCAGGGGAAGGGGCAGCACCAGGAGTGTGCTTCACCCAGGGCACAGGGAGTGCTGGCACTGCCACTCCTCTGCTTCCTGCCCCTCTGTCACCACAAACTCTGCAATCCGTAGCCTGTTCCCACAGGGACCGTGCGGGTCACGGAGCCGTGTGGCCTCTGCGAGCGGAGCTGGGGCTGTGCCCTGGGGGTGCTGGTTGGCACGGGCTTGGGGCTGGGCAGACAGGGGGTCCCATCCTGGAGAGTTCCAACCCCGCCAGTCCCAGCTCGGGGCTCAGAGCGTGGGGGTTCAGTGGTGGGGGTCCCAACCCAGGGGTGTCCAGTCTGGGGGGTCCCTGTCCAGGCGCCCCAACCCCGGCGTGTCCAGCCTGGGGGTCCAAACCCAGCAGTTTGGGGGACCCCAGTCGGGGAATCCCAGCCCAGGGGTGTCCCGGTCGGAGGGTCCCAAGTCTGCGTGTCCCAGCTCAGGGTGTCGCAGCCCGGGGGTCCCAGCCCGGTCCCAGTGCCGCTGGGCGGGGCTCTGTGGGCGGGGCCATCTGGGCAGGCCCCGCCCCTCCGCCAATCACGGCGCGTTCGAATCTCCCGCGTGCTCACCGACCCTCCGGGCTCCTGGCCCCGGCCTGAGCCAATCAGGGGCGGGTTCATCTCACCGCAGCCAATCAGCTTCTGCTTCTTGCTTCCCTCTCCGCTGCGCGTTCCAGCCAATCAGAGCCCGCCGCAAAACCCGGTCCGGTCCCCGCGCTCTCCTCCAATCACCGCCCGCGCTGTCGCCGTCGCCCAATCAGCGCCGCCGCTTCCCCGTCCCGGCGGCGGCCGGCAGGGGGCGGGCTGGCGGCGGGGGGCGGTGGCGGCGCGTCACTTCCGGTGCCAGGCGGCCGCCGGAGCGGAGCGAGGCCGGGCCGGGCCGGGCCCGGGGCCATGGGTGAGTGAGGGGTGAGGGAGAAAGCGGGGGAACCGGGGGGGGACAGGGACCGGGCTGCGGCTGAGGGAGGGGAGACAGAGCGGGGGAACCGCGACCGGGCCGTGTGTATGGGTAAGAGCCGAGGGAACTGGGTCCGTCGGTGAATGAGGGGGGACAGGGATCAGGGTGGAGCGGGGGGGACATGGCCCCGGGAGCCGCCACCACCCCGGTGCCGCTGTGCGAAGGGCCGGGCGGGCGCTGCGGGGAGATGCGCCGGTGTTACCGATTGTCTGCCGGGACCGGGCCGGGGGAGCTGCCGGCGGCTCGTGGCGGGTCCTGGCCGCCCGGCACGGCTCGGCGCTGCCGGGGCACCCGTGCTCTCCAGGCTCGGGGCTGCGTTTGGAAAGGCCCCTTGGTAAATGGCTCCTTTGTCCCGTTCAGCCCGGCAGCAGCACGGGGGCAGGTCCAGGAGGCACAGCCCGGGATTTGGGCTGGTTTTGCCTCCAGTCTGGGCAGGAACCTCTGAATTTAGACTTTTGGGACCTGTGTGCCGAGGAGGAGGCTCGTGTGCCTCAGCAATGAGTAGGTGAGGGCTGTGCCTCTGGGTGAGGGTGAGTAACATCAGCAGGTGTGGAGCCAGGGACGGCCCTTGCCCTGCACTCCCGAGGGGCTGAGGGGACTGCGGCACCGGCTGCTGTCCCTCTCTGCTCGTGGCCTTTGGGAGCCCGGCTGCCTGTGCAGTGCTGAGGGTGTGAAAGGTCTCTCTGCTGCCCATGGGACAGCATCTCCACCCCCTGACACGGCGGGTTTAGGGTTCCTCGTGTGCCCACCCAGCTGCTCCCTCCTGCCCAGCTGTGCTGGAATGTGCTACACTGGTGTTGGGGATTCAGTTCTTTGCTAGTTTAGAGCCTCAAGGTATGGGCTTAACATCTACAGGTATGAACAGGTGTGCTGGGGGTCTTGGGCTGCAGTCCCATGTCCAGAGGGACCTGGAGAAGTCAGGGCAGAGACCACTGCCCAGTGCGGTGGGGCTAAGCCAGCACCCCTCTGCCATGTGCTACTCTGAGGCAGCAGGGACACCATGGGGCACAGGTGAGGTGCCTGTCACCCCTGAGGGACAGCACGGGAGCTCTCACCTGCTGGCATGGAGCCCCGGGCCAGCAGCAGTCAGGATTCAGGACATATTTCCCCGTTGCTGGAGGGCTTGTGCTGCGTCCTTTGATTGTTCTGTGGTATCCATGCTGAGGGTTTGATCACATAATTGTGTTCTTTGAAAGCAAAGTTCAGCTGGGCTGTGACCCTCAGGATGTTACAGAGCTCAGAGTAGGCAAGAGAAACCTCACAGGTACTGAGATTTGCTGTGATTCAGCTCAGAAAGGACATTGACCTGTTGGAGTGAGTCCAGAGGAGGCACCGAGTTGATCAGAGGGCTGGAGCACTTCTGCTATGAGGGAGTTGGGGTTGTTCAGCCTGGAGAAGAGAGCCTTCAGGCTGACATAACTGCCCCTTCCAGTGCCTGAAAGGGCTACAAGAAGGATGGACAGAGACTATTTACAAGAGCCTCAAGTGACAGGACAAGGGGGTGTAGCTTTCCCCTGACAGAGGGCAGGGTTAGATGGGATATTAGGGAGAAATTGTTCCCTGTGAGGGTGGGGAGGCCCTGGCACAGGATGCCCAGAGAAGCTGTGGCTGCCCCATCCCTGGAAGTGTTCCAGGCCAGGTTGGACGGGGCTTGGAGAAACCTGGGATAGTGAAAAGTCTCTTTGCCTGTGGCAGGGGGGTGGAAGGGTCTTTAAGGTCCCTTTCAACCCAAACTATTCTGTGACTATGAATAGGGACAGCCCTGGGGATTGTGCCTGAGTTCAGGGGGGGCAGAGGCTCCAGGTGCTCTGGGCAGGTACAGTGTGTGCCTTCTTCCTGGCTGGGAGCTCTTGCTGGACAGAGTAGGCTCTGTGTGCCCATGGTCATTTTCTGTGTGAAAGAGGCTACTCTGGTTAATATTTTTCCATGAGTGTGCAGCTCCCATCGGTGTGTTTGTCACACTGCAAACCCCAGTAGCGTGGGCCTGGCAGTGTGTGCAGGGAACTTCAACACATTTGTCTCCAGGTAGGGCCAGGTGAGTCACCGCTGTGAGAAACTGCAGCCACACCTCGCTGGGAAGTGTCAGCACGTGTGCGGCTCACACCACACTCTGTGCACACAGAGGTCCTGCTGCAGGGGCTCGTGGCATATTGACAGTGTCACAACAATAAATGAAATAAAATCTTGTGATACGACCTATCCCTCACCCCTGGTGGGGTTTGGAGGGTGAGCACAGCCTGAGCACAGGCACAGACTGGGTCAGGGACTCGTGTGCTGGGGCAGCGGTGCAGCCTCAAGTGCTGCAGCTGCGTTTCCAGATTCCTGCTGTGAGAGTGTTGGGCTGGAATGCGGATTTTTCCTGGTGGATGTCGCCTGTGCTTCAGCACGAAAGGGTTAAGCTGAGGTTGGTGTTTATGTAACCAAAGAGGGAACTCCCAGAGATGAGTCCTTGGCTATCTCATGTGTTGATGCATCAGAAGGGCTTGAAGAAAGCCTGGCTTGTTGCTTGCGCCGTAATTACGCACTGGAACCCTGTGCTTCAGAGTTTCCCCGGCTGCTGGAGGGGGCGGCCGGGATGGAATTTGCTTTCCCTGATGTGTGACTTGGCCTGTGGAAGCCTTTTTTGTCTCTGAGGAGCTGGAGACTGACCACAGCTGGATGAGGGTGGAGGTAAGGTGTGCTGGGCTGCTATAGGGGCTCCCAGGTGCTGGCTGTGCCTTGTTCACGTGCCTGGGATTCTGCTGATCCCCAGGCTGGGCTGAGGAAGGAGCTTCTCCAGTGGGGAGGTTCAGCAGAGGCTGCTGGAAGCGTTCCTGTCTCCCAGCTCAGTGAGTCCATGCTTTCCTGGGTGCCTTTTGACAGCACTGGGCTATCCCAGCCCCTCGCGCTGCGCCAGCGCCCCGGGATTCTTCCTACTCCTGTGGGCAGAGAAACTCTGCGCCTGGTTTTGAGCGAACTTCTCGCTTAGGGAAGAAGTTGAATGAGTCTCACTCAGTTCCAAGAACCCTGTGAGTCAGGGCTCTGTTTCGGGAGCAGGCTTCCCTTCCCGGAAGGGCAGCGCAGCGGAACACAGGCTGCACTGAGTCATCCAATGGGCTTTTTTTATATTTATATTATTACTTCTCCTAGAGAACGGTTCAGCTCCCAGAGCCTTCAGTAGTGTTAACATTCCTGCATAGGGAATCTCCCCCGTTCTGTGCAGAGGGAGGGGAGTGGATGCCCCCGCTCCTCCTCCCCACATGCCCATGTGGGATGATGAGCAAGGAGCCGGGAAAGGGCTGAGGCTTCCCCTGTGCATTCCACATTATCTTTAGGGATGAAATTGTCGGGAAGGCTGAGCTGGCTGCAGGAGGAGGGACAGTGCGGACAGGATGGGCCTGGTTTGGCTCTGAAGAACTAAACAAAAAGTCCCATGACTGAAACTTTGAAGGACACTATGTCCAGAAAGTTACTTTTGCCTGATTGAGGGTCATTTAAATATTAAAATGCACATCAGCTTAATGAAGTACATTCTACCACACATGATTCTCTTGCTCAATTTCCCCCCTAGATCATGCTGTGTATGACGTGGGAGGCAGAGGATAAGGGTGGGCTGTGGATGAGTGGGGCAGAAATTTCACCTTTTGAGGAGGAAGAAAAGCTAAAAAACCCTTGGAGATGCTTGGGGGGTGACTCTCCTGTCCCTTCTCCCAGGGTGGGATGATACCTTCTTGGTGCAGTCCTGGTCTCTGAGGAACAGCTGGGACACAAGGGGTGTGGTTTTGCCCAAATTTCATACACTTAATGCAGCAGCCTGCTTTCCTTGGGATCTGCCCCGCAAACATTCCCTTTAATCCCCCAGCCAGTGACTCCTCTGCAGGCCTGCCTGATCCAAACTCCGCCTGTTCTCAGGGAAGCTTTTCCAATGAGAACCGAGGCTCTGTCCCTGGGAGTGCTGATGACTCGGGTCTGAGCTGTTCCTGGCCGGGTTTGCTCAGGAAGGAGTGAGGCAACACTGGGATTGTTGCTCCTTGCAGTGACACCAACCTGCTGCTGTTCCATGTGGGAAGATGGGCCATGCTCCAGCTTTTACCCATTTAATGTTTTGTTCATGGAAGTTTTTAGGTCGTGTCTAACACAGCTTCCCATGAGCCAGGCTTAAATGTGAACTTGGATTAACCATCCCTGATAAATACTGCCCACTGTGGTATTTGAGTGGGAAAAGGTACAGCCTGATGCTGCTCATGTGATTCCGTTTTTTAGCTTCATTTTCGCAAACATGAAGGCTGCACAGAGAGGGACAAAAGCCATTGGAGCAGGTCCCCAGCTTCATCCCAAATGCTGCAGCTTTTGTCTTCAGGAGAGAACACTGGGCAGGAATGCTGCTGCAGTGGGTGGTGGGATGTCTCCCGTCTGTGGGCTCCAGAGGCAGATCTGGATTGGTGTGAGCTCCTTCAGGGAGCTTCTTCTCAGCAGTGCTGATCTTCCAGCAGGTGCTCTTGGGCTCCATCACCTGCTGCTGGTTCCCAGATCATCCACTGCCTTATTCACCACAATCAGCTCATCACAACAGCAGGGTTGAGCACTTTTGGGGTTCCCAGTCCTCACACAAGAAGTGTAATCACCACTGAGCTCGTGTTGTGCCCCTGGTGCAAGACAAACCCCCTGAAAGTGCTGGATCAGCTGCTCTGGAGCTGTGAGTGGTTTCTGTGCTGCTGAGTAATCCTGCTCATGCCCCAAAGGTGCCTTTTCCAGCTCTGAGCTGTGGCTGCTGGACTGCAGGACCTGCTTGTTCCTCATTCTGGGATGAAAAGGGCAGTCTCCTCATCTCATGTTTTCCATTGTTGTTACACCGGGTACTGGGACATGGAGTAATTCAGGAATTAAACAATTTCCTTTAGCTACATAATTAAAAGGCATTACATTTAGGTCTCCAAATTAATTGATTCATAATTCTATTAAATCCATAATTCTATTAGCACAGTGAGAGGCTTTGGACTGGCTTCTCCAGTGAGATGTTTGATACATCCTGTGTGTCACATCAAAATTAAGTTTAAATTTCTGTGCTGGACTTGTAACTTTTTCTGTGTGAGGGTCCGTTTTTGTTCCAATGGCAGGACAAGGGAGGAGAGTGCTTTGATTCAATTTGGATTTGGGGAGAAGGGATGCATCTGCCCACAGACAGGTGGGATTTTCCAGTTCTGAAGACTGAAAAGAAAAAAAAATTTTAACATCAGCAGGATCAGTATTGAGAGAGAGCCTCCTACATCTCTGCAGGGAACAAGGACTAATCCATGTTTGAAACACTCCATCCCAGGGACAGTGGTATCACATGCTGGTCTGACCCAAGCTCTGTTAACTCCTAGCATGATAAAAAACTGCTGGTGGTGGCAGGGAGTCTCCTGGTGCTCAGTCAGGTGTGTTTAAGATGCTGTTAGGCCCAGGCAGGTGCTGCATGGCAGGGGTTGAAGTGGAGCCTGTGTTTGTCCCAAAGGTCTGTCCTGCATCACTTTGGAGATGGGTGACAGAGGAGTTTGTCCTGCAGTGCAGGGACTGAACTTCCAGACCTCTTTTATTCCGTCACCAGGAGCTTCAATCCTTTTCTAAGCCCAAACAGAGATGTTTGGGGCTGTAAAGGTTCAGTGCATCCCGTATTAGCATCATCAGGATAATCCAGAACCGCAGCATCAAGTGTCTCTCATTTCACATTACAGAGTCCTCGACCTTTTGCCCATCCAGCCTTCTCCAAGGTGATGACTCCAGCCTCCTGAGACGTTGGAAAACCTAGTTTGGAAGAAGAGTAACGATACAGTTGATGCTGAACTACGTGAGTGCTGGGGTTGTTTCGATTACAGTAACACCATTTGCACCAGCAAGCCCTTCCAGCCCGGATTGCACAATGGGTTTATCTCAGCTCAGACTTCCTGTGCTGGGGGTTTCTCCAGTGGAAATGTTACTCACATGTTCCAGCAGAGGTGGTGATGTACAAGGACAGGAGGAGTTCATAAGGATTTTGGGTCAGGGATGAGGAATGAACAGAGCGAGGAGCCCGTGGGGGTCAGAATCGTGTTCTGTTCAGATCACTGGGATGGTGACACTGCTCTGTGGAGGTGTGAAGGTGCTGGGAGTTGGGAGTGCAGGGGTGTAAAGTCTGCTGCAAGACTCCTCCCTTTATCTCCTGGCTCCTCCCTTTATCTCCTGGCTGTTGCTGGTCCTGGACAGGTGCTGCTGGATGAATCAATGCAGTGAGATCAGCCTCTGTCCACAGAGAGGGCGGGACTGCCAGAGGGTGAACTTCACTCACAGGGAGGTGATTTATCAATCTCTTATGTGGTGAAACACCTGGGTTCTTCTAAACAAATATGGGCAACCCAAAAAGTATTTTCCCCTGTCTGTTGTTGTAACCTCTTAGGGAAGAACTCTTGGGATTGGGTTTGAGTAAGGAAATGGAGCTGTGCTTGGTTCCTCTTCTCATCTACCCCCCCCAAAGTATCTTTAAAAAGGAGGGGCATAGGTATTGAATGTGTAGATGTTTCTGAAAGTCTTTGGAACCATTTTCCAAAAGCTAGAGATGAAGAGGGGGTGTACTGGGAGCAAAGCTTCTGTTGACTGGAGCTGATGGATGTGGAGAGCTCACACCACACCCAGCAGCTCACCTGAGAGGTGCTTTTCCAGCTAAACTGAAACAAGACTTTTCTTTAGAGAAGGAAGTGTTTTAGTCAAAAGCCTTGAATTTATTTGGCTGTTTAGGTCTTGGTTGTGCAAATTGTCTTTAGATTTCTGAGCAGCAGAAAATGGGCGTTAGACATCAGACTTTCTGCACTACCTGAATAAGGAGGAGGTAGTTGTGTTTTTAATTAGTGGTGATGTGTGGACCTTGAATAAATTCCTGGATGCAAACCATGAGATTCACATTTACGAAATCAAATGGGTGTTTTTGCCCATAGTGGTTGTGCAGGAAAGCACACACGTTATCACCAGTGTTGCCTTTCACTGGAATGCCCATTGCAGCATTCAGCAGTGTGTTAGTTCTAAACACAGCATTGATTCCTGCACATGGAGGCTGAGCTGCCAGGGTTTCATGTGCTGAACTCCAAATTCCAGCTGCACTGGATGTAGATAGATGGAGATGTAATAAGGTCAGAGCCTAACAAGGTACAAAGACAGAGAGGGGACTTTTTTCAAGGCTAAAAATACATTTTTAAAAAATCACTGTGAACTGAACCTCACAATAACTATTGTGCTTGTTTTCTGTGTCCTTGTCGGGAAAGGTGAAAGACAGTAATTTTTGTGGTCAGTTTTGTGCATTCTTGGCTGTTTGAGGAACAGACTGGAGCCTCTGAGGGACTCAGTGGGTGGCTGCAATGCTTCATGTGGATCCTCTGTGGAGAAACCCCCAAAAGGCCCTGGGCTGCAGCAGCAGACACCCATACACAGGCCTAACTTGGGCATCTTCTTTCAGAGCTCTTGGAATATGTTAATTTGCAAACTTGTTTTTGCTGTAAAACAAGCTTTAATTATCTTGACTTGTTCCCACTATGTCTCTCAAACAACTGTTGTAGGAAATGTTGCCCTGAATAACGAGGCTGATTTATGCCTTGAGAACCGCTCCGAGCCTGCAGCCCACCCCTGGTCTGTCAGCAAGGAGCCAGGGCTGTGTGTAGACACACAAGTAGGCAGAGCCACCAGTGCATCCGTAGGTGAGAGCCTTCCAGCAGAAATCAGGGATAACAGGAGAAAATAACTCTTAGCTCATCAGATGTGGTCTCTCTTCTCTTCCAAGAGCCGAGGATGAAGCGGCGAGCATCGGACAGAGGAGCCGGGGAAACATCCGCTAAGGCAAAGGCTCTGTGCGCGGGCATTTCTGGGAATAACGCCAAGAGAGCAGGTCCTTTCATCCTGGGTAAGCAGGGAGGGGGCTTTGCAGTTGGTAAGGTGGCAAAACTGAAAACAAAAGGCACTATGCAACGAGGGAAAGCAGGTGTGTAACTCAGTGTCTTACCTGAGAGTGCGCATCGCTGGATGTGCAGAGCAGCAGCCTGGGAGCTCCTGCAGCTGGCCAAGCTGAGGAGATGTGGGGTGCCAATGCAACAAGGCAGCCAGGGCTTGGGAGAGAAATATGGGGTCTTGATTTTAGCCCTTTGGGTTTTTTTGGTTGTTTTCTTTTTTATTTTTTTAACTCTGTTCTTAAAACTTGTTAAAGACCAAATTCATTGGGGGGCTTTTTGATTGGAGCTGTGGGGAGATGTTCAACCCTGCTGACCTGGAATGTGTTGTCACATCAGTGTGGGAGGTGCTTAATAATTCACTAGTGGTCACTCAAAGTGGTATGTGCCAAGGCAAGGCCACTCTGCCAGCTCTGGAGAGTTGCTAGAATAGTTTTTGGTTCAGAACTGGTTGTATAAACTGTCAAAAATCACAGACTTTACATTGGAAACCAATGGACAATCAATTTGAGCTGACTGGTTTGAAGTGGGAGTGGAGACTGTATATTAACTTGAAATCTGGGCTGATTTGGACACCCCTGAGCCATCCCTGCAGAGGTGGCAGCTGTTCCCAGGTGTGGCAGTAACAGTTGCCATGGGTGTTGCTGTGAATGTAAGAGCTGTGTGGTTCAGGCATGCAGAAATTAGGATTTCTGCAAACAGCTGGGCCATGTGTGGGCTTTGATAAATGTTTCTCCAGGGAACAAATGAAACATTGTCCCAAAAGGTTTCTGAGTTCAAGACTTTTTTTGGCTTTAGATTTGTGAAAATGCACTCAAGCTCCTGCAAAAAAGGGAACTTGGTGCAAGCAAACATAACTGGTGACAGCTGATGTAACCCGTGTTAGTCACTGCTGCTGGAGGGAAAACAAGTCTGTTTCTGCTTTGTGCTGTAGGTCCACGTTTAGGTAACTCCCCTGTGCCAAGTATTGTTCAGTGTTTGGCAAGAAAGGATGGGACAGATGACTTTTATCAGCTGAAGGTAAGCAAACTGCAGGCTCCCAGACCTTCAGGGCTCTCCAGCTCTTGTGCAGAAGCACTTGGGCAGTGAGTGAGTGGTGTGGGCTGGGCCAGTGCAGAGGGACACGGCTGCTGCAGCTCCCCCTTGACAGGGCTGTGCTGCCAGGCACAGATCCATGTCCAGATCAGGCCTGAAATGAGCCTCTGCTGCTGTGCTGCTCTCCCAGAGCCTTTGGATCTGTACCTGAATGGGGCAGCTCCAGGAGGGAAAAAGCACCTGGGATATTTGCAAGCAGCCACCTTTCCATGTTAATGGAGCTGCTGCTGTGCGTTCTGCACGGACAGTGCTGAGTTCAGACAGGCCTGTGGCAAGGGCACAACCATCAGAGCAGTTCCTCCAGCTGTCAAACACATGGGAGTGCCAAAAATGAGAGAGGGCTGGGGGCATTTGTGTGCCTCTGGGAGCTGTAAAGGCATTTTCCCTTTTCCTGAAGATTCTCACCTTAGAAGAAAGAGGTGATAAAGGAATAGAAACCCAGGAGGAGCGACAGGGCAAGATGCTGCTGCACACGGAGTATTCTCTTCTTTCCCTGCTCCACAACCAGGAAGGAGTGGTCCATCATCACGGGCTCTTCCAGGTACACTTGGTCACCATCCAGTGCCAGGGATTGCTGATGGATTGAGCTGCTTTTGTTTAATGTACAGTTCGTGCTGACCCTGCTCTTGTGTGTCCAGGTTCCAGCACTCTGAGGTTAACCACTGCTGCTTCAGACAGGAGCTCTGGAGAGTGCAGTAGGATTTTGAGAAATGTGAGAACATTCACAGATGGGACGGGCACTCAGCCCTCCCCCTTCAGACAGAACAACAGCTATTTCACTGGAAAATTAATTAGCATTAACTTTAGAATTAAACCTGTGCTTTCTGGTCTCTGTACTGTTTATAACTTATAAGAGGGGACAAATAGCCAAGAAACTGTTTCAGCAAGTTAAACCAGTCACTGTGCTGGTCAGTTTTTGTGTGAGTGGATTGTGTTGCTGTTGGTGCCTTTAGGGCTGTTCACTGATGTGAGGGGCTGATAGCAATTACTGCTTTGGGCGTTGGTATTGCCTGACTCGCTGGTTACATTTTGCCAACACACTCTTCACTTGAGACCATCTGTACTAAATCTTAAATAAGCCAAATGTCCAGCTCAGCTGTGTCTTGTTTACTGTCATGGAAGAACTGGTAACTGTGCTTTGAGATTTCTGTTCTTATGAATGATGTGTTGGATCCCTCTGTTCCCAGAGGCTGCTCCACTGCAGAGCTGTCCTGGGTTCAGCTCAAGGTGTCTGTGTGCATAAAGAACATTAGTGTTGACGTGCACACAGAGCCACACAGCACAGATTTCCTCTGCCTTCTACACTCCTCCTCCTAGGAAAAGTTCTTCTCAGTGAGGGTGGGGAGGCCCCATCCCTGGAAATGTCCATAAGGCCAGGTTGGATGGGGCCTTGGAGCAACCTGGGATAGTGAAAGGTATCCCTGCTCATGGCAGGGGATGGACTGAGATGAACTTTAAGTTCCCTCCAACCCAAACCAGTCTGGGATTCTGTGATTCATTAAGTAGAGCTCCTGTATCTTTTTGAAATCCCCCCTCAGGACAAAGACCAAGCGCTGTGATTGCATTTGCTTATTTTGAGATCACCCCCCGGTTACCCAGTTATTTGTTGTGCCAGGCTCTGTGCATGTGCCCTGGAGCTTCCCTGAGGGGTTGCTGCTGTGTTTGCCTCCCCACAGGACCGAGCTTGTGAAATCATAGAAGATCTGGAGGCCAACAGGATGGTCAGGAAGATGAAGAAGCGCATTTGCCTGGTGTTGGACTGTCTCTGTGCTCACGATTTCAGTGACAAAACAGCAGATCTGATCAATCTGCAGCATTATGTCATTAAAGAGAAGAGACTCAGCGAGCGGGAGACCGTGGTGATATTTTATGACGTGGTACGAGTGGTAGAAGCATTACACAAGGTGAGAGCTTGCTTCTCCCTTCCAATGCTGGGAGGCAGAGTTTCCCCACGTTAGAATTGTAAATGCTTCAAAACTTCCTGGGGCAGGCAGTGGCCAGGTTACAGGGCATGGATGTTCACAGTGTTCTGCATAAGACCTCGTGCCCCAAGCCCTAAAGTGCATTCCCTTCCCTCCCTGCTCCTCACGTTTCTGGATGATAATGTGGTGTTTGTGGGCTGTGGAGAGGGGCCAGCTGGGCTGAGGGCAGGGCAGGTGAACCACAGTGTGATAACCTCAGACAGGGGCAGTCAAAGAGCAGAGCAGAGCCTGATCAAACACAGGAAACAGAAACTGTTTTGTTGTCAAGCCAGATAAATCACAGTGGAAGAATCGATTTGAGATCAGAACCTCAAGCTACAAGTTTTGAGATCAATGAACTAGAAACTGTTGTAATAAAAATGGATTCTGCTGATGTTTGACTTGTTCCCCCGTGACACAGGACACGTGTCCTGCCCTGGCAGGGCAGAGCAGCCTGGGTCTGTTAAAGGAATGCTCATCAGATTGCTCTGACCAAGCCTGGACACTTCAGTTTCAGGTCTCTTAGGTACACCAAGTCTGTCTTTGTGTTCAAAGTAGCACATTTGCTCATTGTGCCCTGATCATAATCAAAAGTGAAGGGCACAAAGTACTCATGGTGGAATCTGACCTGAAACCTTGACCTGGGTTATTTCAGAGAGTGCAGATGCTGTGATTTCTTTTTAGTGCTCTTGCCAAGTATGAAATTTATACTTCTACAACAAATAGGCTTTTTTGCTTGTGTAATACTCCTATATTTTTTACAGAAAAATATTGTGCACAGAGACTTGAAACTAGGAAACATGGTGCTAAACAAAAGGTAAGTGTGCTGGAGAGCTGCTGGCCTGGCAGTAGTCTTGTTTCTTCCCTGAAGCAGATTTCTAATGAAAACACAGCCAAAGGCAGCACTTGTTCAGTGCTCTTGTGCAGGAGGTTGAGAGAAAGGGAGGCAGTGCACAAATACAAATCCAGCTCAAAGTTATATAAATCAATCTCCAGAAATGAGTTTAGCCCCACCTAGGCAGTCACTTTTCCCACTCAGTTTAGTGGCTGCTTGTCAGGACTTCTTTTTGGATTCTAACTGCTGAAAACTGAATTTTATAGTGATTTAGTAACCTGCAAGAGAAGTACTGATTTTATATATATTAAAAAACCCAAAAAAAACTGTGGTGGTTGATTCTGTTCCCATCATTCACCCTCCATCATGCTAAAGGCATTCCCAGCCCTGCTGGCTGTCCTACAATCACAGCAGTGTTAGATCTGACTGCTGCACTGCTGTGTTTTTGCTAGCAGTGAAATATTGACTTATCTAAACAAAAGCACTTCTGTGCAGTGTGTATTTGTGTGTGGAATGGCTCCCTTGTTCCATTCCTGGTTTGACAGGAGCCTCCAGAGCCTGGCAGGTGCTGGATGCTGGTGCACACCCAGAGGGCCCGGCCCAGAGAGGAGCAGGAGCTCAGCAGGGACTCGGGGCAGGGTGGCTTGGTGGCTCTGCTTGGTGGCTCTCTGGAGCTGCTCAGTGCCTCTGGGTCTGTGTTCTTTAGCTGGCAGCCCAGTTCAGCTCAGATCCTCTGCTCTCTCCCCTCCAGGATTACATTACTGACTAAATATTTTGCACTAACTTGAAGAATGAGTGGAATTCATCCTTTCCACACTGTCTGGGTTTCTGTGGAATGAATAAAAAGCAGGAAGGCTGGAGTTCTGCAGGCTTTGAGTCTACAAAGCCTGCAGGTTTGCTGGGCTCACAGCTTGCTGCTTTCTCCTCCCTAACACTGAAAGGAAACAGGTTTTATCTACAGAGCTTGAACTTCTTGGTTCCCCCCACACATAAACACAGCAGCTGCTGCTTCTCGGGGCCACCTCTAAATTGTTTCAAGTTGTTTCTGTAGAGCTGATGTAAGATGAATCTCTTGTGCTTGCTGCTTTGATTCTCCTCCTTGCTGGAGGAGGCAGACAAAGGTTGGTGCTTTAAAGGATCCGTGCAGAACTTCCCTTCTTTGCTGGGCACCGAGTGCAGGGGAGCACCCCAGCGATGGGGCTGCACCCAGGGCCCCACTAGCAGGGGGAGGTATTTGAAGCTTTGAGCACACTTGCCAGAGCCACTCTTTGTGTTACACCTCTCCTTTTGCTTTTTACTAACAAGCCCTTCAGCGTTGGTGAGGGAAGGCTGCAGTCTGTGCAGCAGTGAGTCACAGGGAAGGGTGGGAGAGGCGTAAGAACCATCTCCATGGAGAGCAGCAGCCGCTGGGGCTGAGCAGAACCCTTTGTTTTGCTCACCAAGAGCCAGGTCCCTTCTCTTGGCAGGGAATGAAGGTAACAATGGGGCACTGCAAGGGCCTGGCAGATAAATCCCACCTGGGGCTCCCTCAGACCTCATCTCCCACTGGCATTAAAGCTCTCAGGTGTCCCCATTAGCCAGTGCAGGAGCTGGGTGATTACAGATTAGATCAAATTTCAGGGAGTAAATAGAACCAAGCAACCCTGAACATTTTAATATCCTGTAGAACACTTAGTCTTTTAAATCCTTAACAAATCCTGCAGCTTGTTATTCAGCCAGGGAAGTCTCCTGACAGTTGAAGCTAACACTTCTTAAACACAAGTCTGTCTGTTTTAATAACCAGCTCTCCATGGCCAACCCACACTTGGTTCTATTTCATTTGTCTGTGAGACTGCTGGAAATGTTTCTTGGTTATTGTGACTGACTTAATCCATTCTCTCAGGCTCTAGTTGTGAAATACTTTTCAAGAAATCTTCCAGACAGTGCTTTTGTACTCACACCTTTACATTGTAAGTTAAAATCCAAATTATCTGAATGACAGGGAAGATTAATGGAACAATAGTTTTGTAATTAGCTCACTTTCACTGGAGAAAATCGTTAATGGGAGCTGGCAGTACCATAGGGAAGTAGGGGTGAATTCATAAAGAAATTTTGTGTACCTGCAGCTCTCCCTTTTCTGTGGGAGGTTTTTGTGTGTTGTTCAGGCTTTGTGTTGTGCACACCTGAGCGTGGAGAGCAGTCCTGTGGATCAGCTGGAACTGCCACCAGGCTCCTGTGTGGGACTCTTGAGTGACACAGAAATGGTTATGCTGAGTCTGATCACAGCTCTGCAGCTCCTCTGGTCACTGTAAACACACAGCGCTTGGGGGCCAGGCACGGGGCAGCTTTTCCCTTGGCTCCCAGAAAATTCTGTGTGGAGAAGATGGCAGCTGGGAAGTGCAGGGCAGAAGCAGCAGCTAAAATAAAGCTCAGCTTTGTAGACACTTGTGCTCTCCAGTGGTCAGGCAGCACCTGGGGCAGATCCTGCAGCTCTGGTGCTGCAGGCTGGGAATGCTCCTGGGAGATTGGCCAAGGCACCTGTGTGGCTGCAAGATGAGCCAGGTACACACTGTGCATACAGCCATGCTGACACCCAGGCCACCCAGACATTGTCACAACTGTCACAGAGCCTCTTACTGCCCTGGGAGTGCCTTGCAAGCCTTGCTGGCAGGCATGGAATCCCTCCCCTTTGGGGTGGAGTTCATTTTACAGCTCTGTTTGTCTTCTCCCAGCACTTCAATCTCCCCAGTGAGCCCCACAGGCACAGTCACTGTTGTGGGGTTCAGTTTCCTGTCTGTGCTCCCTGACACCTTGTGTTTTTCCCCAGGACTCACCGGATCACCATCACCAACTTCTGCCTGGGGAAGCACCTGGTGAGCGAGGATGACCTGCTGAAGGACCAGCGTGGGAGCCCTGCCTACATCAGCCCAGACGTGCTCAGTGGTAGGAATTGCCCTCAGCCCCATCTCAAGACTCATTTCACTTATCTGTGCCTCCTGACAATAAATCAAACCACCTGTTGTGTTCCCAGATGTACCTTCATGAGAGCCTCTTAATTAAGGTCCAGTTAGGAGACTTGGTCTGCTTTTCCAGCTGGGAAAGTTGGAGGGAAGGAGCAAGCCTGACTTTTTTCTTAAGGCTTGTCTGATCTTCAAAGCTAGTTCAAGTCTGGCTGTTCCCAGATGAGTCTGACTGCAGACTTGTTCTGTTTCCAGTGTCAGAATTCAGTTCCTGAGGCTTCCCTTGAGCTGCAGGTAAAACCCTGGGCCTGAGGGGCAGCCAGTCCAGATCCCACCAGGATGTCAGTGTATTCCAGCTGTGCACTAAGAGGAGCAGTTCCTCCAGCTGCTGCTCACTTCCAAGAGGGAATTAGTGACCCTCTGGGCAGCTTCTGGACCAACAGAGAGGAGTTACTTAAAATTAAAGCAATGATGACAGCAGGCCAGAGCAGTCTGGGCTGGATCCCCCCTCCAGCAGCCAGGCCTGTGCCTTGTCTCCAGCAGAGGCTTTGAGCAGACTCTGGCTCCAGCACAGAGCAGCTTTCCCTGGTGTCCCATGCCTTTAACTGTTCCCAGTCCATGGGACCATTAGGAGCAGCTGTGCTTTCTGTCCAGATGCTTCAGGAGGTTTCTCTGCCTGAGCTCTCATCTCTGCTCCTGTACCAGCCTTTTGAGCAGGCAGTGGTGGTCTTGGTTGTCAGTGTAGTGACCCAGGCATTACTTTGGGGAGGGTTTTCTTCTCATGCAGGTGAGCCAGACTCACTAGTGTTGAAGGGTGCACGTACAGGTGGGACTGAGCATACAAAGCCTCTCCCTCTTGCAGATCCAGATATCAGGCATTAATGTATGAGTTACTTGTTCCTGATATCCCAAGCAACTGTATTGCAGAAATGCCCTCAGGGAGAGCCAGTCCTGGAAGATCCAACCCCCGTGACCTCCCTTCAAGAGGTTTTTTGTCAGGTGTGCAGGCAGCAGCAGTAGATGTAGCCGAGCTTTTTCATCATGATTTGCCAGGCAGGTTTGAGGCACTTCCCTCACGGCCAGGAAGGGAGCAGAGGCAGGCAAGGAGGTGGATCCTAGGGCTTTTGCAAGCCTTTCCTGTTCTGCAGGATATCCTGAGGCCCTTGTGACCAGATGGATGATAGAAGCCAACTGCTCTACAGGAGCTTGGAGCAGTTGTGGCTCAAGGGGCTGGAGGAGGCTACAGGGAGCTGCTCCTTCCTGCTCCAGGGTGCTGATCTGTCCAGGCCTCCAGCTACCTTCTCATGTTTCTTCTAAGGGCTCTCTTGTGGTGTAACTGGCCACGGGGCACTGAAGAGGCTGCCTTGGCTGATCTTTGGCAGTTGAGGCTGCTTGAGACCCTGCAAGGTGCAGCCTTAGCTCAGGACTCACCCTGCTCTGCCCAGCCTGGCTCTCGCTGCCATTGTGCTGCACTCCAGCTCTGCTGTCTGCCAACAGCCCTTCCCGTGGGGCCCATCCTGTGCTCTCCAAAACACTCTCCCAAATTTGCTCAGCCTGCAGTTCCCCTCCAAGTATCAAGGGGGAAGTTACTTGAGGACATTCCAGGCGTCACCACCACCTTCAGGCTTGGCGCATCCCTCGGTATTGCTGGTGCTCCTGTGCAGGGGGAAGCTGGAACACCTGAGGAATTAATCATTGTTGTGGGTCTCCAGGAGAAGCTGTCTCTGCTGAGGGACGGCTGCTGAAATGTCACAGCAGGAAAAGTTGGAGGAGGAGGGAGAGGTGCCTTTTTCTGAGCATATAAAGCAAAGAATAATTAGTACAAATACCAAATGCTGCAGCAGTGACTCACTGTGTGAGTCAGAGGAAGTCTCCCTGGGTCCTGTGCTGTGCTGTAGCACTGGGGTTTGGTTTTGTGACCCTGTCCATGCTGCTGTGTGCTGATTATTGTGACCAAAGGGGCTTAGAAGCAGCATTTCCATCAGGTGAATCCTGGGGCTGCAACAGCCTTGGGTTAGGGTTTGTCTGATGTCTCTGTCTAAATGTCTTTGTGCAGGAAAGCACCTTCCTGCATACTCCATGGCTTTACATCTGGCTTTAGTGGCTGTGTGCTAGACCCATCCCACAGTCACTGGGCTTCTCCGTGGGCTCAGTCTTATCCTTCCTGGGCTTCTCTCCTCCCTCCTCCTGCCCTGTGCTCCCTGGGGATTGAATTCCCCCTCCCTTGGCCCAGATTTGCAGCTGGGTGGCTCTGTGGGATGGCGAGGGACACTGACCTGGGGAGTCCAGCACAGCAGTTCCAACTACCTGATGCCCTTGGTTCACAGCAGGGATATTCCTGCTCCATAGGGAACAGGAGGACACTTGTGTGGAGATGGACAACTGGACAATTTGCTCATTCACAGAGGATGCGCCTTGGAGAGAGTTTTGGTGTCATGTTATGGGAAGCCTCAAATATTTTGGTTAAAGGCTCCCATGTGAGGGTTACTCAGCACCTCTGCTGTGGGAGGCAAGGGGGTTGTCACACTGTCGGACACGAAAGAAGCACACAGATTTCAGCAGTAGTTCAGGAACTACCAGGCAGGACCAGAAAAGGGAGCCTGCTTTTCTTTATTCTCTCATTTTATATCTTTCTTAAGACAATCGTGGATTGGTCAATGAGGTCACCACCTCTACAATTCCACAGGATAATGACCCAGTCTATCATCTTTTTCCACTTTAGGAGAAAGGAATGAAAATAATCTAGAAGTTCAAAACAATCTGGGTTGGTTAGGAAAATAAGGAGTATGTTTATAGAAAATGCATGAGAAATTGTACCATCGAAGTAAAAACATAGAACACTGCAAAAACCAGGGCAACAGGGGGTTGTGCTCTCCAGGATTTTCAGTCTGTGTTCCCTCTCCCCTCAGGCCGGCCATACCGTGGGAAGCCCAGCGACATGTGGGCACTGGGGGTGGTGCTGTTCACCATGCTCTACGGCCAGTTCCCCTTCTACGACAGCATACCTCAGGAGCTCTTCCGCAAAATCAAGGCTGCCGAGTACACCATCCCTGAGTGAGTACAGCCTGCCCACATGGGGATTGCTGGGCCAGCTGGAGCTGGAGGGGCCCCCCTCAGCACCCCAAGGGTCACAGCAGTACTGACAGCACCAGGAAGCAGGAGCAGGGCTGGGAAGGTTTGTGGGAAGGTGAGGCAGGCTCAGAGCAGAGGTGGCTCCTGTGGCTCCTGGATGTGCTCCCACGTGTCCATCCCACCTCCACTGTGCCCACACCAGGCTCACCACGTGTTGTCTCTGCCAGGGATGGCCGGGTCTCAGAAAACACTGTGTGCTTGATCCGGAAACTGCTGGTCCTGGACCCGCAGCAGCGGCTGACGGCTTCTGAAGTGCTGGATTCCCTCAGCTCCATCATAGCATCCTGGTAAGTGCAAGGGGAGAGACAGGACACGGTGTCTGGCCACAGGCTGTGTTGTTCCAGCTGTGCCTGGCTCATCTCACCAGAGGAGGGTCTGGGAACTGCCTTGAAATAAGCCTTTAAATCCCCTGTGTCCACCACTGTGTGCTGATGGATACAGCTGGAGAGGCCTGTGCAAATGCTTATAGCAGCCATGGCCATCCCAGGATCACCCTGGGGCTGGGTGAGGGTGGGTGAGCCAGTGCCATGCTCTGGATCCCGATGCTGTGCTCTCCTCCAGGCAGTCCATGTCCTCGCTGAGCGGCCCTTTGCAAGTGGTGCCGGACATTGATGACCAAGTGGCTAATCCCGAAAACCCCCAGGAGGTAGGAGTCCCTGCTTTCCACAGAACTGCTTTTCCGTGCCACTGTGCCAATCTGTCTGTAATGGGAATGGATGGCACCCATTGTGTCCCCAAGGTGGGATGGAGGGTGGGGAGGACGCAGCAAGTCCCTCATGTTGTGCAGCGGAAGGAAAAGCCGATGCTGCTGGGACCAGGAGGCACATCCAGCTGGCTGAGCTGCCAGGAAGTGAGCTCGGCCCCGGAGCTGATGAGAGCAGCTCACTTCGCTCCCAGCAGCGCTCACTCCCTCACACACAGCTGGGAATGCTGGGAGGAGGCAGCAGTGTTGGCTCTGGCTCCCAGGGAGCTCTGCCATGGGAGCAAACATCCTGTTTTCCTGCCGGTGTGTTTGATGCTAGAAGTGCCGGGCGTGGCCTGGCTGCCCGGGGACAGCCGTGCAGGATCTGAGGCAGTGCCGCAGGGACAGGGGTCAGGCAGCTGCAGCCTCAGTGCTGGCAGGGTTGGGATGAGCTATGTCAGGATAGAGCTGCTGTGGTGGCCAGAGCTGTGTCCTGGTGGCACTGCTAGCTCACGAGCAGTCCTGTCCAGCAGCAGGTCCCTTTCCTGCATCAGGACCCCTCTTATCCCATGGTAGCTCGGGCCCATCAGAGGAGCCGTGGGGCTGCAGGTGTGGCTCTGACAGGTCGGTCTCTGCAGGTGAAGGTGACAGAGGAGTGCTCCCAGTACGAGTTCGAGAACTACATGAGGCAGCAGCTGCTCTTGGCTGAGGAGAAGAACACCTTGCATGAGGCCAAGAGCTTCCTGCAGAAGCGGCAGTTCGGGAACATCCCGCCCGTGCGGCGCCTGGGCCACGACGCGCAGCCCATGAACCCTTTGGACGCGGCCATCCTGGCCCAGAGGTACCTCCGGAAGTAGCTTCCCCTGCCCCAAGAGCACGAGCACCACCCTGCAGTCTGCCCTCACCTCACCTGCTCCAGCCTACAGCAATACCGGTGTCCCACGACGGGGAATAATGTAGCAATCCCAAGCTCTGTCCAGGGACACGCACTCACACCCGCTCCGGAGGGAGAAGACTTTTGGAAAAGCTAGTTTTGGAAGCAGCAACCTCTTGGCATCTTCTGGAATCTGTTTTTTTTTTTTAAATCGAAGCCTAGATGACTAATCTGCTTTTAATCATGACTGTAATCTACCTCTCTTGTCTTTTTAACCATGCTGTTCTCTGGATCGAGCAAAGCCCGTGGGAAAGGAGGAGACTTCCAAGGGTGAAGCTGCTGGCACAGAGCCGCGGCCGTGCAGCGCCCGCTCCGTGTGGTTTGAATAAGCTTGGATTTACCAGGGTTTCTCGAAAGGCAGACTTTCTTGAAACCTCCCACTTCCCTTCATCTGCATCAAATCTGTTTTTGTCCTTACGTGCCACCTGCTCTGGCCACGCTGGCCAGTCCTGTGTGGCCACCGCTGTGACCGGAGAGAGCCCGGCCACCGCCTCAGGCAAGAGTTGAGGAGTCGTCCGGGCAGTGCCGCCTGCAGGGAATCAGATCCTGTCCCCAGTTCAAAGGTTTCACAGGACTTGGCCCTCCAGGGCCCCTGCTCCCTCTCCCACCTCTCACTGATTCCTTTAGTTTATAAGGATCTCTGATTTAATCTTATTTTTCAGTAGCATATCCCAGGTGCAGTTACAGTTGCATTAATTCTGATTTAGCGTTTCCCCCCTCAGTTGTGGTACAGATGTAATATATGAGTTATAATGTGAAAAGCTTCCCAAAATTATCCGCCTAGAGGTAGGAGGGGCTGGCTGAAGTCTCTACTGTATTTGTTCCCAGCTTTTCTTGCCATTCCAGCCCAAACCTGGGGCTGCCTCTGCCCTCATGCCAAGGCAGGGGAAGGACATCCTGGTTTGTCACCTGGTGCCACTGGAAGCACTTGAGCTGTGCTGAGAACAGGAACGATTGTTTCTGAGCCTCACTTATGAACTGGATGCCTGTCTTGCCAGATGAACTGTTCTCACACAGAGCTCCCAGGGCTCCCAGTGCCAGGGCTCCTGCTCAAGGCAGCACCTTCTTCAGCTGCCTCCTTCCCTGCTCCCAGCTGCTCCCA
The DNA here is from genome assembly GCA_034509425.1 of Eopsaltria australis. NCBI lineage: Eukaryota > Metazoa > Chordata > Aves > Passeriformes > Petroicidae > Eopsaltria > Eopsaltria australis. Next base: position 995,524 of record JAVTVJ010000520.1, read on the forward strand.
GCCCTGGCACCACCCTCCTGCCAGCCCTGTGAGCAGGGAGGCTTGGAGCTGGGGGGGCTGCCCTGCTTTTTGGGGCTGCACTGCTCTCTGGGCCCAGCTCCTGCAGCACGGTGGGCGTGGGCAGGGAGCGAGTAGCAGATGTTTGTAGCGTGTTGTTGTTGCCTTCTCTTGCCCCGGGCTGGGGAAGGGGACGGGGTCTAAGCTGGGCCACCCCAGCAGTGGCTTTGTGGGGACAGGGGGCTGGACCTGAACCTCCCTGGCCACGTCGGGCATTACGTCCTGCCTGCGCCTCGCCAAGGCCCTGTGGCCAGGCAGGGCCTCGTGAACACTAACACAGACCAGCTCCCTGCACCCCCCCAGCTGAGCCAGTAGCCCCAACTCTTTCGCCTTATTTATTTTGAAGATGGTGGGTCTGTCCTGGCACCCTCCAGTGTGGGCCCATCACCCCCTGTGCCACCAGCAGCAGGGCAGGGATCCCCTGAGCACCCCACCAGGGCCCTGCTCTCTCCTTCTGGTTCTCTCCTGCCTCGTTCCCTGTTTATTTTTACTGTTTTTCCCCAATGTTAAAGCAAAAAGCAATATTCTGGGACTCCCTGAGGCTGTATCACACCAGGATCCTGCAGTGGCAGCACCGGTCAATCCACTTGTGCTAAGGCAAACTGGAAGGGGGTGGTGCAGGGGGCATGGGGGGGCCACAGGGCCGTGGCGGGACAGAGCCTGTTGTAAGGAAAAAAGAAAAAGAAAAAAAAAAAAAGAGGAAAAAAAAATTTGTATAAAGACGTTATTTTTGTACTACATCGGAACTACTCCTGCATGTCGGCAATAAAACTTCATACCACAGCCCGGTGACCCCACAGGGAAGGGGTGGGAGGGGTGGGTGGGATGGGGGTTTTGGGGTATTTATGTGCTCTGGGAGCTGTACAGGAGTGGGGTGGAGGCCAGGCTCACAGAGCAGCGGCCCTGAGTGACCCCATGGGACCCCCAGCCCTGTCCTGCCCCAAGGCCCAGTGCCCCGGGTCAGCCACGGAGCCCTTCCCTCCCAGTCCGGCCTGGAGTGGCCACCGGGGACAGGGCTGGGGTGTGGAGCCTCGTGTCCCCGAGGTCCGGCCCCACCAGCCCTGGCATGTCCCACACCTCGGCCAGTGGAGCTGAGCCAGGGTGGCCCGCACCTCCGTGGGGCTGGCACCAACCCCGGCAGCCCCTCAAACCCATCGCGACCGCTTGGGTCCGGTGCCTTGGGTCCAGCACCGCCAGCCCAGCCTAGGCCGGGCACAGCCAGGCTTGGCCTGGCCGGATGGGCGCTGGACACGGCTGGGACGGGGCCTGGAGCCGGCCGTGGCCCCGCTCCGGGGCGGTTCCAGTGCAGGGCCGAGCGTGGCGTCCCGGGGGAGCGGGACGAGCCCCGGCCCCTTGCCCCGCTCAGCACCGGCCGGGGCTGCCATTGGCTCCGGCGGGAGCGCTGACCGCCAGCCGCCTCCGAACTATTTCCTGTTGCTGCAGCGTTAATGCTAAACAGACCTTGCTCTCTCTTCCCTCGCTCCAGCCAAAGTGCAGCGGCTCTGCCGCCGCCGCCTTCCCACCCCGGTGAGTACCAGCCCCGGCACCGCGTGGGGCTCCGGCCAGGGCACCTGAGGGACAGCAGCACCCGCGGCCACCCGGCCCCGACGGGCACGGCGCTCTCGTGGCTCGGTCCCGTCCCGGCTCAGGTGCTCTGGCTTTGGGGGACGCGGGGCTGGGGGACGCGGGCGCAGTGCAGGGACACGGGGGCTGAGGGCACAGGGCTCGGTGACACCGAGCTCGGGCTGTGGGGACGCGGCGGTTGAGGATGCGGAGCAGGCGGCTTGGGGACACGGTGCAGCGCTCGGGGACGCAGCGCTGAGCGACTCGGGGCTCAGTCTTGGGGACCCGCAAGGCCCTACAGCCAGCCCGGCCCTCATCAGCACCCCGCCACCGCCGGGGGTCCCTGGGGTTCCATGGTGGGGCTGTGCCCCTCCAGCCCCACAGCAGCCCCTTGCCGGGGCAGGGCCCGGCCGTGCAGCTGCTCCACGGGGAGGACACCCGCCCCTCCTCGGGACCCTGCTGGCCCTGTTTTGGGGTGTCCCACTAGAGGGGCTGCCCAGCCCCGGGATGTGCCGCGGCCCCTCAGCTCTGGACCGTCCTGGATGGTTTTGCTGATGTGTCACATTTTCTGCATTTCTTTCCTCATTCCTCCCTCCCTGGAGCCGTTTCTGGGAATGAGCTCGTCCCCTGCCAGGGCCAAATTTCCTCCCGCCCTGCCCTGCCCGCTGTCCGGCCTCCCATCCTTCCCATTGCCCTGCTGCCCATCCTTCCTGACCGCTGTCCTGTCCTGGTGGCCTTTGCACTGTGGCTGGCCTTGTCCCTGCACTGCAGGGCCCCACGGCAAAGGGCCAAGGCTGGAGCTGGGCCAGAGCAATGTGGGGGACAGGGACAGGGACAGGGGCACTGCCCCAAGAGTGTGTGTGGAGCACCCGTGTGTGCACATGAGCACAGGCTGGTGCTGGGACCCTGCTCTGCCTTGTCCCTGCTCTGCCCCGTGACCCATCCCACGGCCGGGCAGGGGACAGAAAGCCTGGCCCGGTGCCACGGATCCGCCTGATGCCGTGTCCAGGAGGAGCCGTATCCGTCCCGGTCCCTCAGGAAGGACGGAGGGCGGCGGGAGTGGGACGGTTCCAGCTCGGCATCTGTGGGGTTCCAGCCCTGGATGGAGCAGCCCAGCCCAGGCACAAATCCCTGCTCAGCTGGGGCTCAGCGAGGAGCCCCTGAGTGCACCCAGGCACGGCCTTGAAAGGGACAGGGGACTTGGGGGGAGATCCCAGCTCCCTGTAGAGCGTTGCTCAGCCCGTGTTCCGCAGATGCCGAGCGTGTGCCGTCCCTGGAGCCGCTGAGAAGAGCCAGGCACAAGGATGGAGAGTCGCCGGAGGGACATGGAGCTGCTCAGCAACAGCATGGCCGCGTACGCCCACATCCGAGGTGAGCCGGGATGGTTCTGGGGGGCACCGCGGGCCCCCGGCAGGCACGGGCAGGTCCCTCACCCCCTCCGTTCCCCCCGCAGCCAACCCCGAGAGCTTCGGGCTCTACTTCGTGCTGGGAGTCTGCTTCGGGCTGGTGCTCACCCTGTGCCTGCTGGTGCTGCGCTTGTCCTGCCGGGCCTCCCCGCGGCCCCCGGCGCGCCCCGGCGACCTCAGCGAGGACGAGGAGGACGACGAGGAGGACGAGGACGAAGAGGACACCGTGGACCGCGCAGCGTCTGAGTCGCTGCTGCCGGTGACCGAGATCCCGCTGGAGAGCCACGGCCCCGGGGACGGGGCGCTGGCCGTGAATGTGTTCGCGTCGGCCGAGGAGCTGGAGCGGGCGCAGCGCCTGGAGGAGCGGGAGCGCATCATCCGCGAGATCTGGCGGAACGGGCAGCCCGACATCCTGGGCACCGGCACCATCGGCACCCTGGGCCGCGTCCACTACTACTGAGCCCGGCAGCTGCCCTGGCACGGTGTCTGCTCGCCCACAGCTGGTCCCACACCGTGCCAGGAGGGACCAGGAGGACAGCGGGGCTGCTCACTGCCCCTGAGCTGACGGAGATGCTTGGAGTGTCCCTGCACCACGGAGAGCCAGACCCCGGTGTCACGGGCACGGTGTCACTGGACTCGCCCCGCCACTGTGGGACACGATGCACTTTGAGCCATTGGTACGACGGCTGGCACCAGCCGAGCAGCCCCGGGACACGCGGGGACAGGGACAAGGACAGGGCAGCCCTTGCTGCCCGGCTCAGCCGGGATCTGGCGGGGATTTCACCCCGTGGGGCCGGGCTGGGCTGTACCGCGTAGGCCGTGGGCTCCTGCCCCAAAATATGGTGCTGTTGTACACGAACTAGAGCTCAGCGTGGCGGGTCCTGTGTTTTGGGGGGCTCTGAACACAGGGACGGCCTCGGCCCCTCCCCGAGCCAATTCCCTTCCCGGCCCCACTAAAATTAGCCGGGTCTTTTCCGGCACCGCCCGCCGTGACCCAACGCCCTCCGGCCGGACCAGGGCGGATGTTCCCGCTGGACTCTGGGCCGGCCGCTGCTCCCCGGGGATGCGGCAGCTCCCCCCGGGCTCAGCCGCATCCTGCCCCGCTCCCAGCCCCAGCCCCGCTGCCCCCTCCCCGGCAGCTTTATAAAAATAGCTCCTTCCCATGCTGGTTCCCCCCCACCGCCAGCGCCAGCAGGATCCAGATGTTTTCCAGATGTTCTCCAGTGGCTGGAGGCCAGGATGTGGTGGGGCTGGGACTGGGACTGGAGCTGGCCTGGGAAACTGTGCGGGGGTGGAGGAGGAGGAGGAGGAGGAAGAGGAGGCCCTGCCCCAGCCCTGCCGCGGGCTCTGGTGGGATCCCTGGTACCATGGTGGGACCCTTTGTGCCCGGCAGGACCAGCCCAGCCCTTCAGGGACATGGCAGCCAACAGTCCCCAGACAGCACTCTGCACTCAAAAGAGTTTATTTTAAACAATTTCTGTAGGTCCAGGGGCTGTTATGCCTCAAGGGGCAGAGCCTGGGTGAGGGGTGGGCGTTTGTACCCGAAGGGCGCAGAACCGGGCTGGGGTCAGCGAGGTCGGGGGGGCACAGGGAACCAAGTGCCACTCACCCGCCCTGTGCCATGGGTGGGCACCGCAGCCTCCCCATGCTAACAGGGCAGCCCCTTCCTCACCCACTCGATCTCCGCCTGTGGGGAGAGGCTGTGATTGTTGGGGGGCACAGGGGACCCCAGGACGAGGCAGCCCCTGCCAGGGACTCACCTGCAGCACCTGGCGCTGAGTCCGCTCCTGGCACAGCTCCTGCCGCAGGTCCTGCAGGTCCCGCCTGCAACACACCAGGATGGCTCAGCTGGGGCCAGAACCAGCAGCAAACAGCCAGGAGCCTCTGGGGACCCCCTTAAAACCCCATCCCCACTCACAGGTGCTGCACTCGCATCAGGTCCACAAGGATATGCAGGGTCCGGACCTCAGCCTTCAAGTCCTCCAGGGCCAGTGACCTCCCCTCGGACACCTCCAGCCCTTCTGTGCTCCATGGTGGGACAGGCACCTGCCTCGTGCTGGGGACAGGGGCACAGAGCCCAGCACGGGGCAGCCCCTGGGGCTGCTCCTCCCCACAGGTACCCCCTGCACTCCCCAGGGCCATGCTAGGTGGCCGCTGGCCGGGTACTCGTGGCCGTGTGGCTGTGGGGTGGCTCAGCCTGGCTGTGGTTACTGACACCGTGTTGAAGCCGTTGGCATCTGCCAAAGAAAGAACAGGAATCAGCACCTGGCGCTGGGCAGGGCCCGGCCACCCTGCAGCTCCCCGTGTCCTACCTGGGTCACCAGCTCTGCCCCACTCCATGTCAGCTGAGGAGCTGGGCTGGGGGTCACTGGGCCTGGGGACAGCACAGGTGTGATGTGGCACAGCCAGGGAGCTGCCAGCCTCATGCCAGGGCCAGCCATGAGCATGGTGTCAGCACTGGGACATCGCAGTGGCCCTGGACACCCCAGCACAGCCACATTTCTTACTTGGTGGCCAGCACAGAGGCTGGTTTGGTCTTGGCAGGAATGGGGGGAGCAGGAGCCATCCTCTTGGTGAGTGGGAGCTTGGTTGGCTCCATCCTCGCTGGTGCTGGGAGCTCTGGGGAGACGAGGCAGGAGCAGGGCTGGGGCTGGGACCGGCACTGTCAGACAAGAAAGGGGCAGGAAGCGCTTCCTGCTCATGACATGTCCTGGCCCAGGGGCCCATCCCAGGCTCATCCCTGTCCTTCCCTCTCCTCCAGCCCAGCACTCACCCGGGGGACTCCCTGTCCTCGCCCTCCTTGTTCTTCACTGTGGTTGCAGCTCCTGGGAGCGAAGGGGCTCGTCAGGAGATGGGGAAGGATCCTCGTTACAGCCTCTCCCAGCCCCACACAAGCCCTGCACCAGCCCCGCACCAGCCCCGCTGTGGTCGGCGCTTCCTCTGTGTGTGGCGGAGCCGGCAGCTGCAAAGTTCCCCTGAGCACCAGCCCTGCGGCACGGGCAGGACGTCATCCTGCCACCCTCCCCAGCACAGCAGTGTCCCTGCACCGCTGAGCCCTGGGGTCACACCAGGACAGGCCCCCTGCCATGATGGGATACAGGACATCAGGCCATGGGTGTGTGCCCGTGGACCGCCCTGTTCTCATGGCAGGCCCCCCTGTGACCATGGTTGGCCAGGCTGTCACTGTCGTGGGGTCACCCTGTCCCCATGGTGGGTCACCCTGTCCCCATGGTGGGCCAGCAGCCCTGCTGCTGCCTGGTCCCTTCTGCTGCCACCGGCACAGCTCCTGTCACAGAGGCCTCACAGACACCGAAAATGGTGCTGGTATCACCCACCCAAAGACATGGCAGAAGCCCCGAGGTCTGTGGGGGTGAGGACATCCCATTCAAGGCCCCAGCGCCCCTTGGGTCCCAGTGGCACAGGGCTGATGGTGCCCAGAAGCGCCCAGCATCCTGCCAGCCCCTCACTGGCAGCTCTCCTGGACCCAGGGCAGGGCACAGCCCCGGAGCAGGGGCTGTCGCTGGGACGATCCCCGTGCGCGGGACCCTCGGAGCCGCGGCTGCTCCCTCCTACCTGCCGGTGCGGGGCTGCCCCCGAGGCCGAGCGGTGCCGTGCCGTGCCAGGCTCCCCTGGCCCCGCACCGCACACGTGATGCCGGAGGAAATCGGCTCCGCGCTGGGAAGGAAGTTGAAGCAGAGCGCACCTCGGTGCTGGTCCACACCGCATCCCTGTGCCCCACAGGGAACTCCGGCTCCCCGAACCCACCCCGTGCCCGGGGCTGTCCGGCCATCCTGGCGGGACACCAAGGCTCTCAGCACCGGATGGACACCAGGGCCACACTCACGGGACTCTGGGCTGGGATGGCATCGCCGGCTTCAGCTGTGGAGATGGTTTGGGTGAGGGCGGGACTGGAGGGCACCGGGTGCTGGGACTGCAGGCACAGCAGAGCCCCACAGAGCCGTGTCTCACCAGGCCATGCCCAGCTCGGAGCTCCCACCCACCTCCTCCGGTCCTGGGCAGGGCTGGGCCCCCTGTGCCACCGCGGGGGCTCGGTGCTGGCATTGGGGCTGCCTGCGAGACAGAGCTGCGGCTGCGGGGGGAGCCGGGACCAGCGCAGGGCAGAGAGAGGCGCCGGCCCGGGACCGCAGGACCGCTCCCACTCACCCGGGTCTGCTCTCACAGCGGGTCTGTCACCCTCGGCTGGAGGGGAAATGAAACCCAAACCACAGAGAGGCCGAAACCCACAGACCGCGAGCGCAGGGGGTGCTGCAGCTGTCCCTCTGCAGGGCCTGAAGGGTCAGTGTGACACCAGGGATCCCAGCTGGTCCTGGCCAGTGCTTGGTCCAAGAGAGTGTGGATATTCCTTTTGGCCAAATGCATCTGGCCCAGCAACACTGAACTGGGAGCAGGGAGGGGGCTGGGGATCAGCCGTGGGGCACTCCGCAGGTGTGGCCACTTAGGCCAAGGAGCTGGGAACACTGGGCACCCCTTTCCTTAGGCTGGCTCAAGGTTGAGGGTGAAGGGAAGCAGCAGCCATTAACCCACAGCACTGTCCCAATGGCTCTTGGCCAACACCTTAAACCCACAGCAGCCAGGAAAGCTGCTCTGCCCTGGGCAGCCCCTGAACTCCCACAAAGGCTGCACAACCAGCAGCCCCCACAGCACCTCCCTTGGGATGGCAGCAATGGAAAAGCAGCTCCTGTCCAGCACTGGGACAAGCCCATGTGATCTCCTGGGAGGAGCTCGGGTGTGGGAAGGATGGAGCTGGTCCTGTGCATGGGTGACACAATCCCTGCTGGCAGCGAGCTGGGGAATGGCTTGTGGCTGTGTCACCACTGTCCCCAGGCAATTACTGCCAAAATAGGGGCTGAAAGATCTATCAGTGCATAAAACCCAACAGGGAGTTCCCTCCCCTGTTGCTCCAGGCTGGTCTTTTCAGGCTCCCCTGGCAACTCAGGACACAAACCAAGCAGAGTTACACCTACGACTTATTTTATTGTATTTTATTTGCATAAACAAACTTCGGGGCTTTGCTAAACAGGAACTGTTCAAGTCAAAACAAACCAAACTCTAGCTGGTGTGTGGGGAACAGCACAGCAATCCTGGGGAGAGGGACAGGGGGAGCAGGGGCACGGCTGTGCCTCCCCGCCCAGGCTCACGACCTGGCCGGGAACCCTCCACAAACTGCTCCAGAATATCTTTAAAGTAGAAGATAAAAAGAAATGTATCCTAAGGGCCATCCTCAACCAGCTCAGGAGGACTCTGCCTTTTGGTTTTATAAAAAGATTAATAAAAAATATTGAAAAATTCTCATCTCCATTTATATTTCTTTTTTTCCCCAAGAATTCGGAAGTTCCTTAGAAAACTGTGTCACCTTGGAAAGGGCACTCGGGTCACAACCAGCTGCAGGGAGGAGACACAAATGCTACAAGCAGTTTGGGGTCCAGCACACACCAGGCCTAATAGTGAACACAAACAGTGGCCAGAAGTAGGGTGTAATTTTTTTTTTTCTCTTTTAAACCATGCTAATTTTGTTAACTTCCAACATAAAAGGAAAACAATTTTTAAAAGGCCCTAAACTCAACTGTTACATAAAAAAAAGTTAAAAAAAAAAAAAAAAGTCATAGCAGTTTGGTCCCAACAAGTGAACATTTAGATGTTTACTCACATGCTTCATTGTCTTCTTATTTATAAGAACCAAAAATAGTTTCCAAAATTATCTCTGAATTGATGCTACTACATATGTAAAGGCCTAAAAGAAGCAGAATTTAGAAAATTGAATACACAATAGGGGAGGAAAATTTGAGCGGGCGAGTGAACCCCGACTGTCACTGGGTCAAATTATAAAAGAGAAACAAAATGTCAGGACAGGCTGGGGTCAGGTGGGCACAAACTAAAACCACATCGTCCTCAAAGCCTGTTACCAAAAAATAACCGACCATCCAGAAGGTCACAGAGAAGGGAAAATCTGGGGTCTCACCCAGTGCTTGACCATATCCAGTCCAGAAGGGAAGTCTTTGGGAAGAGAAACTCCAGGAGTGGATCCGAGCGTAAATGATGGATCAGTCCCAGTCCGTGCTTGGGGAGGCTGAACTCTGGAAATGCAGTTAAATAACATCGGGATCGTTTCCGAGCTGCTCTCCAGGGCTCTGCTCAGCACGTGGGGATCACCCTGACACCCCAGCACCAGCCTGACCCCTCCCCTCCTGCCAGGGCTCCCAGAACGGCGCGGGCCCTGCGGCTACTCGGCCGTCGTCTGCAGGGCGTCCTTTTCCTCCCGGTTTTCCGTTCCGCTTTCGTCGTCTTCGATTTCTCCCTCTTCCCCACTGAACTTGTCATGAGCCCACTTGGGGCTGGTGCTGGACTTGCGGAACATGAAGCGGCCTCTTCCCCGGGGGAAGGCGCCACGGCCGCGGCCCCTGTTCACCCACTTGTCCGTGCCCTCGCCCTCGCGGTCGTCGTGCTGCACGGGAAGCCAAGGACAGCAGGTGAGACAGGCTGGCACCGCCCTGCACCGCGCCTCTGCGACCGCCCTTGGGGATCCACTTAATGGGAACCACTCTACAGGGAGCAGGAACAAGCTCTCTTTAGGCACGAGCCGGCAGCTTCCCGTGAAGTGTCACCCTTACCTGGTGTGTCAGTGACAGCGGGTGCTTTCACCTGTACAGCACCTGAACCCGGACACACCTGGAGCACGCGGGTGTCTCAGCACCCAGGTACGTACCAAGTAGTATTTCTTGCTCTTGGGCGTGTACTCGGGATCCCATTCCTCCTCTCTGCTCCTCTTCTGGAAGTCGTTGTTGCCGCCGCTGTTGCTGTTGTTGTTGCCTGAAAAGTTGCCTCTGCCCCATCCTCTCCCTCGAGCTCTGAACTGCTGCAACAGCAACACACGGGAGAAAAATGGAACGGCTGCAGAGGCAGCACCCTCCCAGCCCAGCCAGCTTCCAGGGCTTCCAAGACATCCAACATCCCTTCTCTGACCATCCAAAACACCTATAAAATCTATCACTGAAGTAAGAGGACAGCACACTTTTGGGTTTTTAGTTTATCTGATCATACAGCACATCACAGCTCCTATAAAGCTGATGAAGATCACGGTAGAGGCACTTCCAGGGCAACCCCAAGCAGGGGAGACCCCTCTGTACATGGACTGCAAACCTCAGCGTGGCCAAACCCCAACACAAGCACAGCGTGTGCCCACTGGGCTGCTCAGCATCACTAATGGCCAGAAGCTTCCAGGCTTTGTTCTGCTCCTCCCATGTGGAGTTTGCTGCCTGCAGCACATCCCCAACAGCCTGGTTTATGCCTCAGACCTGGAGTGATTCCTCCAGACTCATCACCCTGGAGGCTTTTCTTCCAGGGCAGCTTTAACTGAAGGAGCAACACACAGCAGCCACTTCCTGCCCACTCTGGGAATCAACCCTCAGGGCACAGGTAGAGAACACTTGGGGCAGGGGTGGAGAACACTTACAAAGGTTCCTCTCGCTCTTCCTCTCTCATTTGGACCAGTGAATTCCTTAGTCCCAAGCCGGGACTTGTCAAAGCCTGTGGAGCTCTCCTCCCTCTCCTCAGTCTCCTCGGGATACTCCTCTGCTTTGACTGAATGAGAGGACCACGAGGATGAAGAACTGGATCTGGATCTCTCCCGCACCCGTCGGTGTTTCCTGTTTCAGGAACGGAGGGGAGCGTGACACAACAGCATTAGGAACTCAGCTGGGACCCACCTGACACAAAACCACTTTGTTATCTCTCTCTCACCAGTGCCATGCTCTCCTTTTCCTACTACAAGAGGAAAAGACACAGTAAGAGCTCAGGCTCTAATACAGGGCCCAACATCTCTCCAGAAGGAACTTGGTGCTCCTTCCTCAGGTGTTTACACCATCTGCTCTCAGCTTAGCATGCACCCATGGAGTTTTAGTCAAATGGAAAATTAAGCTGATCGAAAAGGATTAAATGAACATCAAAGCCAAGTCATTTTAACACGGCTGTTTCTCTCTGACACAACAGGAACAAGAAGGAAAAGTGACTCACCCATCCTGACACATGGAGCTTTCCCATCTACCTTTTACAATTATTTAGTGTTTCTGAGGGATACAATGATAGCGAGACGACACGCAGAGGGGTAGCTCAGGCCACTGGAGGAGTTATGCCACAACTGTGTGTACAACTGTTGTACACGGTGTCATCTCCAACCTGAGCAGCAGAGACACGAGAGGCACAAGGAAATGCCTACTGGGTTTCCTACATACTTTTTCTTTGAGCCTTTGTGACTTTTCTCCGTTTTCTCAGTTGATCTTTCCCTTGAGTGACTTGAATCTCTCGAGTCCACCGACTCCCTGGATTTATCCCGTTTAAGATCTCTTTCCTTATGTTTTTTCCGGCGTTCAATATCAAGGCGCAGATCAACAGGGTCGTCCTTATATTTCCCTTCAGCCTACAAAGGCAGGGGAGAGGGAGGGCAGAGTTGAACACAAGGTCTGCAGTGCCTCAGCTCAGCACCATTTACTTTGCTACTGACTGCACAGACTTCTGGAGAACTGGAGTTTTAACTGAGCACTAATGAATATTCCACTTTAAGATGTCAAATAACTACTAAAGTAAGTTTGCCTTTGTCAGAATTCAATTTTCCTACACTTCAAAATCACTGCTTTTTCAAACTTTTAATCTCCTCTTTAAACAGCATTAAAATAAACAGTCTGGAAGAGGGGAGGGAGACATGGAAGCTGACCCTTATTGTACACCACAGCCAGTGAGGATGTGAACTTGGGAATGCCATCCAGCTGATTCTGGATCACAAGCACAGTGTGGCAGAGCTGTCTGACAGCCCAGGGGTGCACCTGAGGTCCTGCTGACAGCCTCACCTGGGCAGGGGCCAGAGGGATTTTAATCCCCAGGTCTAGAAGTGACACTCTGGGAGAAGCAAAAGCTCTTTGCTGCTTGGAGATACCCAAGATTAGTGATGCAAGGGGCAGGAGGAGGCCAGTGAAAGGCAGCATCCAAGGGGCCTGGGAGAAGGCCAACATCCCATGGATAAGGAGGCTTTACTACATCTGTCAGGAAGATTTACTCAGTGCAGATACCACCTACAGCTCCTTCCCCAGGGCTGGAGGGCACCGTGTGACAGGTGCCACAAAGCCCCACAGACACACTGTGTGTATCTTCCACAGTCCTGCCAAGTCTGCTAAAGCAAGCTGGTGTCTCACAGAGAAAAAACCCACCAGCTGCAGGAAAAATCAAAACTAAATTTACATTGCTAATTAAAAACAAACATAAAAGACACCTGGTAATGCTTGCTTTGAGCTGTATTTAAATTAGTACTTCAAGAAGGGATTAGGAGTTTTCTCTGGGAAAGGAGCAGTTGTTTTCCCTGTGCCTCCTTTGAGCCCTGTGGCATCTGGGAGAGATTCTGCTGCCTGCCCAAAGTGACAGTGGCTGTGGTTTGACAAACAGGTAACTGGGCAGCAGGAGGGCTGCAGGAAGCCTTACACCACGTTGGTACCAACACCCAGCCTCAGCCATTGCTACTGCATTTACACAACACTCATCCTGGGAACTGTACAACTTGATATGCAACAAACATCAAATTAATCGTCTTCAATTAAATACAAAAGGATTAGTAATTCTCTAGCTGTTAAATTTTTTACTTACATGAGTTTCTAACCACTTTTTTGTTTAAATAAATATGTCAAATAACGCAGGAGTGAGAGCAGGCATTTTGTTTTGGTATTTTGCTCTTCTACTTTCCCCAGGCAAAGAGCTTTAATTTCTACTCTGAGAATAAAACTGCTCCCAACACGATGGATGACAGATAAGTGACAAAATCGGCAGCAGCTCCCTTATGTGGCACAGCAAACACCTATTTGGGTTTGGGAGGGCACGTCTGTTTCACGGAAGGCTGGCGAGCTGTTTGGAAACCACGTTTATAACACACTCTGCCAAGCTGATGCTCAGAGTTCAGGCCCATCAAATCCATCTCACCATCGTCCATGTCAAGCCACAAGTGTGTTTGGAAAAAATCGAAAACAAATATGAAACAAGTAAGGTTTCAGCAGGACTGGTTAAAATCTCTTCAATGTAAAATATGTATGAAGGTGAATAAACAAAGGTTAAAATCTCAAACATTTTTACGTTAAGCCTTTTTTATGATTGTTTACAGTGAGTGCAATGGCTTAACATTCATCTACTCAGCAAAGCTACAACACTCAATCCCAAATGCTCTGGATCTAAGACAAGTGCTGAATGTTAAAGTAACAGCAATCAACAGAAATGGCACAGTCAGTTGTTAGAACAAAATTTATCATCTGCTTAATAGTGTATCTGCTTTAGCTCAGCATTTAGTTTTACTTTCCTCTTTTTGACATGCATGTCTTTGAAAACATGGTTGGCAATATTGCACGTAACAATGGAGTTAATCATACTTACAAGCAGAAAAATATCACAAAAAGTCTCTTCTCTCATCATGGGCACTTGTTCCAAAAATCCTCTCTTTTTTCTCAAGCTCACCTCAATTGACTTTGGGGTCATTTACCATAGTCTAACCACTTCACAAAGGTTGTTGATACATTTTTAATAAAAATTAACCCTTTGTAGTTCATTTTTAGAATTATGCCCATCCTTAAAAGAAAAACACAAACTTAAGTAGAGAGTAATTTAAACAAAAACATCACTGTTAAGTTCATGCCCAATGCACTCATTTTGTTGAATTAAACTAATTAGAGTAACAGTTCACCTTGAAGCCAGGATCTCTGGAGCTTTTCGATTCCTCTTGAGAGAATCCATGTTTTCTAAAAGTACTGGGAGATATATCTATCCTCCTAAAGCAGAAAAAATTACACAGATATAACCTTGCTCATAAGAAGAACCTGATGATTTCAGATCAAATGCCATTTAAAGCAGAGCAGTATTTCTAAAGATATTTAAAGCTCCCCATATTTTTCCTTTTTTTGTTTTTTTGGCTGAAGCTAGTTATATACTTGAATTATTCTGGAATTATTCCAGAGTTCACAAAACAAAATCTGGAATATCTCTGCAATATTAACACAATGTCTAATGGCACCAACCTGTGGATTTCAGGGCTCTTTTTGTTTTTAGCTGTATCTTGTTCCATTCCTTTCTTTAGATATTTGGTAAAGCGTTCATTCAGTGTCATTGCTGAAGATCCAAAGTGATGCTCTGTCAGGGATTTGAACAAACAATGTCAAAATGTTAGTGGCAGTTTTGTAAAAAGACAAAGTCCACCCATCCCACAGCTTGTGAAAACCCAGGTGCAGAGCAGTGAAGCACCGTGGGGATGAGCTCCAATGCTGCTGACAAACGGCAGTTTCAGTTTTTGGTGTTTCGGTGAGATGAACACAATTTTTTTGAGTGAGTCACAAATCCATCAGAACACACAATTCTACGTCCCAGATTGTGAATATTTCTCAGGTAAAAACAAGAACACCTTCTGCCTGTGCAGAACTTGTTTGTGCCCCAATATTTAGGTAAATAAACACAATCATGATCACGCCGCTGGTCTCATCTCTGGAACATCTCCTGGAAAACAACTCCAGGCATTTCGAGTGCACAAACCCCACTTATTTGTGCAAGGGAGGAGTGAACCTTCGCCGAGGACACAGGGACTCCTGACCCACCTCTTACATGATGGACTATGGTCACAATGTGCTGAGCAAACAGCTCCGAAGGGCTCCGCTGCGACTGAGCCGACTGGATGTGATGGAAAATGGAGCGGAATTCCTGCTCCTTCTTGTTGCTGTGCACGAGATCCCGGCACAGCTTGCGCTCCTGAGCCAAAATGCCACTGGGACTGGAAAAAGAAGAGGCCATGAAATGCAAGAATGAGGTGAAGGAGAGCAATTTAAGGTGTTTAATTCTGCAGGAGCTGGGAGCTCACTGATGGTTTATGTCGTTATTAGGGAGGCAACCACAAATACTCAAAAGCACGAGCAAGGAGTTCCTTTAAACATCCCTAAAGACAATGCTCCAGGTTACTGTGATAATTCAGGCCACTATTCTAATGCTGCATGGAGAGAAAGAGCAGTAAAACACATGGCAGAGAATCAAATGGACTTAAGCAGCACAGCACAACTCAGCTTCCCTCAGCCAGAAGCCACAGAGTACCTGACTCCATCTGGGACTCTTCCCAGAGCCTGGTGCATCCTAAACTAATCTGACATCCAGTCATAGCAAGGGTTAGGAAAAAGTTAATCTCTAGCTCCCAAAACCACAAATTGTGATGCAATATTGCTCAGCCTTCTTCACACTTGGCAAGCACATGGGGATCTCAGGAAGAGAAACAGGAAAAAACATCACTACAGAGACTGCTCAAAAGCTGGCAGATCCTTACCGTGCAAGATCCTCGTCGAAGGAATCCATTCGAATATTGACCTGGGCCTCACGAGTAATGGAAAAGGAGGATTTGCCAGGAGTTAGCCCCTCTACTTTGGTGCCTGGCTTCTCCTTCACCTCAGAAGCCTTCCTTGGTGGAGGAGAAGAGCTTTTCTCCTGGCTGGACTTGTAAGTGGTCACTCTAAAATTCTTTTCAGGTACAAAACCCCTGTGACCAGGTTCAGCTCTCTTGGATCCTGGTCTCTCTTCTTTTTTGGATCTTTCAGAATAGCTTTCCTCCTCCATTTCATCAGATTTCCTTTGCTTCTCTTTCCCAGGTGGCAGGAACACCACACCTTCCCATTTTCCTGACCTATCCTCTTCTTGACTTTTACTTGAAGTCGCCACGACTTTAGACATAAACTTGGGCTCATCATCGAATTCCGAATCTTTCCGGCCCTTTGCCTTGTCCTTCTTGTCCTGCTCATCTGTTTCATCTTTCCCATAATGACCTTCCTTGTGGAACTCTGGGACCTTGAGCTTGTCAAAGTCATCCCTGAACTTGTAGCGTTTGGGTGATTGGCTGCCACGATATCCCTTCTCCGAGTCAGCTTTTGATCCATACGAGTCAGATTTTGTCTTTCCATCTCCTGATCCCAACTCAGAGAAATTCCCTTTTTCTTTACTTTTTTCCTTCTCGGCATTTGTTACTTTCTGGTCTTTGTCTTTCCCATTCTCAGTCTTCTGCTCTTCCAGATACCTGATCATAAACAAACATTACAGGAGGTTTCTTATTAGAGGTCAAATCTTCAGTTCAAAGAGTCAAACTTCACAGAGCACCAAGCTATAAATGTACCAAAAACTGCCTCTAGGCCCTAAAACAATTAAACTGTCAAGCAGATTACTCAGCCTGAATTTAGACTTTTGTTCTCACTAAATTCAGCAAATGTACAAGGAGATGGATATGCAGAACTGATGGAATGAGGCTCAAGGACAAATCAAACCCAGCTGACCCAGAGATGCATTGGAAGGAAAAGAGGAACATCTTACCCACTCCGTTTATTTACTTACAAACCTGGTTCAGGAGAACAACACATCAAACCTTTCAAATTGGGCTGTTCTGCTTTAAACAACACACTGGAAATAAAAGCCTCAAAAGCTACTTCAAATTTGGGATGCAAGTTTCATAGGTAAGCTAAATATTTCATGACAGACTGCAAACACAAATAAAAGCAAACAGGTTAACAGAGGAGAATATGCTGCTGGGAGAGATAAAACACTTGTGGTGAGAACAATTCAGCTGGTTTATAGCATCTGAACAGTTTTAAAGCATTCACAAATCAAAACCCTGGCTCTGTGGGACAGCAGGAAAGCCCACAGACACCAGCTCAGTGCTTTGGAAAGCCCAAAGTGTCACAGGAGTTTTATCCCTTTTTAAATTTCAGACATCCTTAATATAGACTCAGATCAAACCATCTTTAAAAACAATAAAGACTTGAAAGCACTTGTGAATGGTGCTGTATCTTTTAAAACAAAGTGTCACCTTTGGGCACAATTTGCAGAGGACTAATCAAGAGAATGATGGAAGCAGATGCCTTCTGCATGGAAGGCTGTTTTCATTTTAGAGATGTATTTTGTGCTTTAGTTTCTCATCCTACCCACATACAAAGGCACAAGCACTGCAGCTGCACATGCCTCAGGCTGCCTGCAGCAGGATATGCAGTAGGATTTAATTAATTTCTTCTAATTTACAGTACCTAACACAATTCCAGAAGGCAACACTAAAAATGTCTATAACCAACACGTAAGTAACTGGGAAATGTGAGCTTCCAGCTGCCAAGAAATCTCCTTGGGCAATCTTCACTTCAAGCGTTCACGGGCTATGAACATTTTTGCAGGGAATATATACAATCTTTAGAACTATCCAAGTTGGAAAACCAACTTCCTACAACTCCGGGCTGTCTGTATTTTTTCTATAATTCAGACAGGAATTATGAGAATCTCAGAGCTGGCAGTGTGCTGGCACAGCTTCCCAGCTGGAGCCTGCCCCAGCCCCTCACCCTGCTCACAGGGAGCACCCACACGTGCAGCTGGCTCCTCAAAAGCAACCCACCAAACAACCCAGCACCACAAAACACATCACTTGCCTCTTGGAGAAGGCTCCTCCCCCGGGAGCTGTGCCCTCCTCCTTCGGAGCGGCACCATACAGCGAACTGACGGGTGTGGGGCTTTTGCACACCGGGCTCTTTCTGGTGGGGCTCATTCCTGCCGAGCCGTGCTCGAAGGGGCTCTGGTGGGAGCCCCCTTGGAAGGAGGTGGAGCCGCTCTGGGCGGCAGAGCCCATCGGGGACGGGCTGGAGCGTGGTGGGCTCGGCTTCTGCACGGGGCTGGGCCGGGGCGAGCGCCGCCGCACCACGACCGACTGCAGAGGGCTCTTGAGGGCAGGGCTGCGCTCGCGGGGGCTCAGCTCCGACACCGACCCTCGGGACGTGGAGCCCGTGCCGTAGCTGCTCACATCTTGCCACGCTTTTGATCCCTCGGATGCCTTGGCGTCTTGAGCCCCTGCTCCTGAAAACTGCTGCTCCTTATTCTCGTCTCCTTGGTTATCTCCCGCGGCCTGGGATGCCCGCGCATCCTTGGAGGATGATTTCTTCTCCTTCCCAGATTTACGCTTGGAAGACTCAACCCGACTGTGATTCGAGGAGGAGCGGGAAGAAGAAGACCTCCTTGAGCGGTCGGAAGATGACTTATCAGAATTCCTGGAATGGCTTCTGGAGCGTGGGGAAGGAGACCTTCTCTTGGGCGAGCGGGAGCGCGACCTCCCCCTGCGAGGGCTGTAGGCCTGGCGGTAGTTTTGCCAGTTGGACCTGTAATTGCCATATCCTCCTCGGTTGTACTGGCCCCAGGGATAAAAGCCTCTGTTTCGGCCACGGAAATAATACGGCCTCCGGTAACCTCTGTTATGGCCTCTGAAATCCCGGTTCTGATAGACCCTCGGGTGGTTCCTTTCTCTGTTGTGAGATGGAGAATAGGATCTTGAACGAGACCTAGAACTGATAAAAAATAAAAATTACACCAATATTTTATGTTGTAGTTTCTTTTTGTAGTTTATTTTTATCGCTTATCCTTCTGCCACGACTTCTTATTTAAAAAAGGTTTTGAAAAACTCGTTTCTAAGCTCTTAAAAGAAATTCCTTTGGTTTGGCCTTATCTGATTGAGGTTTTACACTTAGCCACGAAGAAACTGCAGTGGAAATAACTTGCACCTGTGATATTGTCAAATATTTGATTTCAGGATCACTGCACAGACCATGATAAGCACACACTGCTCTCTGTTTTGCTGGGATGAAAATGGCTGCTATCCAGCTTCAGGAAAGGTGACAGATCTCAAGCACCCAGCCTTTAACAGCTCAAGGTCACAGTTATACCTCATCCACAAAGAAGTCTTTTTTATGCAAATCATGCTACTGCTACTGGAACAGATCCCAAATCTTCCTCTCTGGTCCCAACATCACACGTACTTTCAAATTCTGATAACCCAGATGCAACCTCACTTCTTGGTCAGGCAAATTCAATAAATGGCTGCACCCCAACAGCAGAAGGGCAGCAGTGGGGAGAAGGGCGTGCTGCTCTGTGGGTTTAAAGTCCCAGAGGTGCATCCCACGCCACGATCCCATGGCATAATCCCGTGGAATTCCCGGAGAGGGACAGTGCTGGGACGTCTCCCCGGGTGCCACCAGGTGCCGCTGTGGATGCCCCCACCCGCATCCACAAAACCTCAATCCAGGAACACACAAACCCTGGAAAAACGCAGATTCCAGAGGCTGATTGTCCCAACAGCCTCTCCCATTAAATTGCTGCCGTTGTGTAACTGTTTAAAGGTCCCGCTGAGGCTCAGATGCCAGAGCTGCAGGAAGGACTGGCCAAACTGGGAGGTTGAAATAGAAAGGAGATTTTTCCGAATGGAATTTTAGTAAATAACATTCATTGCAACAGTTTCCACAGCCCTTCCTTGCATTCCAGGCTCTGGCTCTGACACACACGTTGGTTGTACTCCAATGGATACGAACTTCCTCACACAGATCTCAGTGCTGCTCCTCACCTCTCACATCCCAAAGCCCCAGAACTAAGGGAGAACAACCTGCTGCTGGAATTCCTACAAGGTTAGCACATGTGTGCAGTAAGAGATGAACTTTAGTTCTGTTTTAATTTCTTCCTCCTACCAAACAGGCTACAGTTTAGCAGGAAACTCTTACTCATACTCCAGTCATTGCTAACAAACAGCTCAATGATCATTTTAACAGATTTTTCAATCCTTCAAACAACCAAAAAACTTATCTGGGACACTTCTTCATTCAAACAACAGTGACCAGACAGAAAAGCAGAGAGGCAGGAGGCAAGGACCAGTTATAACAAGCTCTAGTCCAAGGCATGAGGAACACAGAGGTTCAATTTTCAGACAACTGCTGCATCTGTGATCAATTATCAGCAAGGACCTGTCGTACGACGCTTCCAAAATCTGTTCTAGTGCTTTAGAGAGGCTGCAGCAGGAAGATTTCACTCCAAAAGTTGCAGAGACTATTTACCAGAAATCTTTTTAGAAAAATACAATAAAAGTGATACAGTTAAAGAAACACCAAAAGTGATAATTCTCCCAACTCTGCCAGCCCCCAGAACTGTTGGCGCTGCACTGCTCCAGGGCTAAATCCCCAGCGTTTGCAAGAAGTGAGAAATAAAGTCATAAAGAAAGCAGAAGATATTAGGCAGACTCCAACACAGCGCTGTAACTTAAAAGAAACAGCAAACCTACCAAAGGAAGAATAAAACAATTTGTGGTGCATCCTGAAGTACACAGCAACAGCCTTTTATGCTGAGATCCCACCAGACCTACCTTGGAGCACATCCCAAGGCCAGGCAGAGGGGCTGGGCTGGGCTGACCCCCTCCATTCAGACTCTTTTTTTTTTTTTTAAAAAAAGGTGTTATTTATAAAGCCAAAGTAGCTTCAGCAGCAGCACAGAGGAAACAATCATGTTTGTACAGGGTGCCTTTTTCTCAACTGCCAAGTTCCTTCCCAGCTAGGAGATATTCCCAAATGAGCACGGATCTTCCAGCATTCCAGCTTCCTTCTGCAAAGGGCTCGGTTGGACTCAAGTCTCCG
The DNA here is from genome assembly GCA_034509425.1 of Eopsaltria australis. Lineage (NCBI taxonomy): Eukaryota > Metazoa > Chordata > Aves > Passeriformes > Petroicidae > Eopsaltria > Eopsaltria australis. The sequence continues at coordinate 1,016,033 of JAVTVJ010000520.1, forward strand.
CCTCTAATTTGGTTTTGTCATGTCCTTCTTTCTCCAACTGTACATTCATTAGAGCCTCTGTATTTTAAAGATCTCTAACTGGTAACACTTGCATGTGTTCACAGCCCAGTGGTTTTCAGAGTACGTGTCATTCATGTGAGTGAAAAGGCAGGAGAACATCACTACACCCCATCCAACTGGAATGGCTTTGCCAGATGCAGAATGCTTAGCCAAGAGAAAAGGAAAAAAACTATATCCAGGGAAGACAAAAGCCTGGAACTGGCCTGCTCAGAAGCAATTCAGGGAGATGGGAACAACTATTACATACATTAATGATTTCTTAAAATTAACTGCAGCAAAATTATCTTTAGCCACTTTATCCCTCCAGAAGGATCTTTCCTGTTACCTGGCTCCAGCAGGTCAAGGGGAGGGGCATGGAAATATCAAGAATTGTTCCCACCTTTCACAGCAGTGTCTAAAATTGTTAATAAAACCTGCTTGAATTCACTTCTCAAGAGGGGAAAAGCACACAACATCTGGAAGGCCCCTTGAGTGTGGAATCAATTACATTAAAGCCTTAAAAAAGCCAAAGTCTCAAAAGAAAGATCTTGACTGTGCTGACAAACATCTCACTCTCCTCATTTATTTATTTCTCCACAGTTTATTCTCCTAAGTGATTGAAAACACCCAAACAGCACAGGTTGGCAGGAAACAGCCTGAACCACAGGCCATTATCTGTCCCAGGATCTAATCAAAGCCTTTCCCTGGGAAGGAGCTAAGTGACAAAACACCTGCTGTAGAGTTTGGGGGTCGGCTTCAGACGGCCGGGACAGACGAGAGATCTCTGAAATCAGGTTGTAGAGCATGAGGTTTATTGTGAAAGAACGTTAGTGTAAGAGACCTGCTGAGAGCTGCCAGACACAGCCCGGAGCAGGGCAGAGAGATAAGAGAAGAGCTGAAAGTGGGGATCTAAGAGAGTTGAGAGTGAAGGTCCAAGAGAGCGAGCTTGTCACTCACAATACAATAAATCATCTTCTATGTTGAATATTCTAATTTTCATTAACCCATCTAGAACAAACTACAGATCTTATAACATTTGCATCCAGCCTATGGGAACTATTGCATTACCATACAGTGTTATATTTTAAACCCTAAAAGCTGCTTTTTGGACCCTCTGCTAAGTTGGTAGGGTCTGCTCTGACCCTCGGGCCTGTCTGCAAGCAGAGGGGATTGTTTAATCAAAGGGGGGATTACCTGCAGGCAGCCATGCCATTGTTTTCCAGTTGTTCAATAACTGGGGTTTGGTATCTCAAAGCTTGTCTTCATTTCAATCTTGCTTAGAGTTTCTACATTCTCAGCATCTTTTGCTAGGTAATCATATTTATAAGACTTTCCTATTTCATCTTCCCCAACAACCTGCAAGGGGAGGAAAAGCCCCATTCCACCCTTTGGCTGCTCACACTCACCTCAGCCTGCGCTTCCTTGACCGTGAGATGGAGCGGGAACGGGAGCGGGACTTGGAGAAGGAACGGGAGCGGGACCTCGATCCAGACCTCGAGCGGGAGGAACGGGATCCAGACTTGGATTTGTTGGTTTTAGACATCTCTGCAAGCACCTGTCAGTGCACCTGAGGGAAACAGGGAAAGAGAGGTATTTGAGAAATGAAGCATGTGGTTGATAGGAGAGGACAGGCAGCACCTGGCAGGCTGACAGGCTGCAGGGACGGGGAGCTTGATAAGGCTGGAAATAGGAATGTTTGAAGTGCCTGCTAGGAACAGATGAATGGTGCTGGGCTTGGAATAGAAAGTTTATTTCAGTCTAAGGAGGAAAACTGCAAAAAAAACATGAAAGGCTTTAAACCCAGAGTAATCACGAATGAGAGTGTGAGAGCTGAAAGCACCAAGTTAATGCAAATTTGGGAAGAGGCAGGGCCATGCTGCTGGCTGAGGCAAGGACACCTCTAGAGGCCAACTAGCCTGTGGAAGTGAAAATTCCATGTAATTGCAGCCACATCCCTGTCTGTGCAGCAGCTGCTACTGCTTCAGAGGACAGAGAAGAAACAAAAAAGCTTACCATCAAAAATCCCACCCTGTAAACTTCTATCTAAACTTTCAGAAGCAATGAAAAAAGAGTTGGTACTCCAAGACACAGGAATGTGACCCTCTTTGCACAGCCCTGCTCAGGTTCAATCCTGTCCTCTCTGCTTGTGCAGTTCCTGCAGCTGCTGTGATCAGTCACCAGCACGGATCACCCTGCCAGGAATTCTGTTGCAGCCAAAATAAATCAGATGTCCTTCCAAATATTCAGAGACAGAAGAGATTACACTGTAGCACTAAATGACTCAAAATAGCCATAATTATGAATTACCTGGGCTATTTTCAGGCATGTATCCAGGTAAAGGTTACAGAGTCCCTTAGAAGATGATTCAGGGAATAGTTTGACCACACAAATCTTTCAGTTACACCCTCCCTGATCTGTTCTCTTATACCAAATTTGCATTAATTGCATTTTTGAGAAGTTATCAACAAACTTCCCACCTAAAATGATTAATGAAAAAGAGCCAGAAATAAAAAGGAACCATGTTAGTTCAAACTTAATCTTTTTTTTACCCACTGATTAAAAATAGAGACATTCAGGTACATAAACACAACTGATCAAGCACGGCTGCTGCTGCTATATCCATTTTAAGGAAATTCCAGAGGACTGACTTGCAATGCTTTCACTTCTAGTCTCTCTCCAAAATTACATATATGGTTACCAAAGGCTCCAACTTCTGCCAGGACACTTCCAGGAAAAACACAATGCCCGGCACAGGAGCAGCTGCTGGGAGAGTGGGTGGTGGTTCATCACCAGAGCTGGGGCTTTCTAGAAATGGGAAGTTGGCTTTTATTTTAAAAAATCACATTATATATTCCTGTTCTTCCCTTTCACTACACTAAAGATGTTAGATAATTCAACTGAGGTATTTGAGTATACTCCACATCAGAAAGCATGCAGAAAAAATAACAGAAGTGACGCTTCCTGTTCTATTAGGAAACAACAGATGTTGTTTTAATTCCTGTTGCCCCAGGGATGAAAAGCAAAGGACACTGCCACTGAGAACCAAAATTTGCTCCTGTGCTTGGTCATTTTTTAGGGAAAGAATATGTGAAATGATAATTTTTAAGGATTTCCTTTAATTCACTGAAAACGTCTGTTGAACCAGCAACACTTCCTACTCTGTTTGCCAAAGCAATCCAACGCTGAGCACTGGAAACCAAAACATGGAAGAGAAGCAGAAGAAAGAAATGGTAACAGGAACTACTGCAAGATACAAAGATGTGGCACCAACTCTCAGGAAATCCCAACAAGACCCCAAAACAGATTTTAAAAATATCCCTTTGATCTATTTAATAGTTCTTGTCTTTCACTTTGATCCACAGCACTTCCCAGCCAAACACCACCCTGGTGTGGGCAACGTGTGCCAAACGCTCACGTCTTGGATTCTTTATCTTTGCCAACATTTTAGAGTTGATTCATTCCTAACACATGAGGTAACTCCTACTAGGATAGAAACAGAGTTGCTATGCTCTATCAGCACTCAAAAGGTTAAACCAACTGCACACTGGAGTTGTGTCAGCTCCCCTGAGTTAACTGCAGTTGTAAACTTACTGTGATACACGTTTAGTTTCAAGAATGACTGACTCAGATAAAATATGGTCAGCAAAATACCCTGCTCTGAAAGCATCTGTTCTTATAAAAAGGGTTTTATATTTTTTAAATCAAGAGGCGCCTGTAAGTGAAGCAAAGGCAAATTCTGAGAACAGCAGTGGCTGCTGACCTCCCATTCCCATTTTTTCCCTGCCCAGGGCACACAGCTCCTGGAGATGCTGTGTCTGGCCCTGAGCAGGGACTGCAAACAGAAGCATTTGCACAGTGCTGTGGGGACTCATCCTCACCAATCTGCCCTGCCAGAGCCCCATTTCCTTCCCACAGCTACAGAACCCCCAACACTGGCTCTCCCTGCCCCTAGGAAGGGACAAGGCTGATGCTGCTGCCTGATCCACATCTCCTCTCCCAGCAGGCAAGCGTGACTACACACATCTGGAGGGCATGTCCTGCTGGAAGCACTGCCAGGGATTTTCAACTTTTGTTTTTCGGTTTGTTTCTTCTGCAGGCCCAGTTCTAAGCTGTCCAGCAGATTTTTCCAAGGAGTGGAATCTTCCATCCAAAAACATCTGCTGTGTGCTGAGTTTAGAAATTCTGCTAAGGCATTACCCCCTGGGAAACAGACACCTGACAGCTTGTTCATCTGACATAAAACCACACTGCATAGAGCAAACTCTGCCTTCTCCATTCCCAAATCCTCAGAGCAATCCAGCACACCACTGATGGAAACAATAGAGGAGCAAATGCTGCCACTAAAGCACCACGATGGACTTTGCCCAGAAGGCAAACTATTGTCAGGAAATAGTGGCAGGAAAGTTAATGTTTTACCTCCTGACAGAACTCAAAAGAGCAGCACAACTCTGCTCTGCAGCAATGAAAAAAGGTCACCAGTGAGAGTCTCACTGCTGACTTCCATGAGCTTCCACAGCTTTGGAATTTAGATTTTCACAATAGTTAAGGAAAACTTTTAAGGCCACCCACTGAAATCACTGCAATGTTCCAGCAAAGAACAAAAGCTGGAGGAGGGCACATGGCAGAATATGGGATTTAACACTTAGATCAGTGTGACATTTAATAATCTGGCCACTTCAGGTATCTGGGGGAAGCAGTGCTCTTCTCCCAAAAGTCACCAGGGCATAAATCCAAAGATTAGTCAATATAGCATTAAAAAAAAAACAAAAATAGGTTTGACTTCTTCCAGGACATCCAAGATTTTTTCACTAAATTGTTCTACTTTATCCTTATATTTTGCAGTTACTTGGGAAGACAAGCCCAACCATTCTAAGACAAAAGGCTCAATTTTTTCCATCTAAACCTGCTCCCTATATTTTGCACAGCAATATTATCAATGAAAGCAGAATTCTACCATCAGTTTAATGTGGAGCATGCCCAGAAGAAAAGGGATACAAGAAGATCTATTCCAAATCCAAAGACAGGCAGTTTTACCTCTTGTGAAGATTTTACTTGCTGTGCCTACCTGCTTGAGCAGGCTCACACCTTGCACCCTTCTGTTAGAGTTCACCGTCTCAGCTTTGTCAATTATGAAATCAGGAAGAAAACCTGAAATGAGAAGAAAGTACACCTTTGTACATGCATTGCTGCACTGCCACCAGAGATGAACTGGCTGCCCTAAGGTTCATCAGACCCCCAGTGTTTCAGAGCACACACACAGCAGCTGACCAGAAATTTTTTCATGGCCTTTTATGGAAAATGTGGGTTTTAAAATGATTGTTCAAGCTTTAAAAATGTTAAGTCTTCTTCCTTCCTTGCTCCACCTCCCCTGCCCCATCCCACCTGCTGTGCCACACATCTGTCAGTGCACCTGTACAGCCATGCTGGAGTCATTTCTCTCAGCCCATCTGTATGGTCTTACTGGGCTCAGGACTAAGGATTTTCCCATTTTGTTAAAGGAATCCACAAGCCAACAGAAACAATTGTTTTCCTGACAATTCATCCGTCAGCAACATCGGCGTCATCCAAGGGAGCCACCAGTCCACTGGGAGCTTTTCTGACAGGTTTACAGTTACATTTCAGAATCCTTCAATGCACTGCTGGAGGGGTGGAGGTTTCAGAAGAGAGAACAACAGTAAACACAACCTCAGAAACTACTCCATGTTATTAAACTTCTGATCTAACAGCAAGAATGTCATTTACTCAGTCTTCAGCCATAAAATAGATTTGTTTAAAGCTATTAACTTCTTGTCCTTACTTCACTGGAAAAGCACAATTTTCAAGTAGCCTTGAAATGTTTCTCTGGTGTTGCAAAGTTCAGTGATTTTTAAATCCTGCTTACCAATCTTGGGAAAAAGCCACAAAGAACAGCATGCCATGGACCTTTTAAAATTATTTTTACTGTTGTCTTGTCCATAAAAAGAAATCTCAGCCTTTATCTTACAAACACCTTTGACTTTCAGCCTTTCACAGTGGCAGAAAGAGTTTGCCATACCCATTATCTCTTGCTTTGTGACAGAACACTGGAGCTTTGGGATTTTTTGCTTATTTCTCAAACACCACTGTTACCACCAAATTTTGGTACAATCCCACAGGCAGAGGTGTCATTCAGAGCAAAACCTGGATTCTCCTTTGGAGAAAAATATTATTCTTGTGTCTAGAGCAGTAGTACAGAAAAAGGAACCAAATCAACACACACAACAGGCAAGAGTAGCAAACCTTTCTTCCAGATAGTGAAAGAAAATTGGGAAACGTGCTCAATGCTCTCTGCTGAAGTGGAAATCACAGTCCAGGAGTTTCTTAATCCAGAACGCTGTAAAGAACATTTCCATGTGCCAAGTCATGGGTCAAATGAAGAACATTGCTGGTTGTCAAAAAGCCTTTTTCCAGGAATTTGTTCCCTGTTTCCAACTGGCCTGTATTACTTTATGACTCTTTCCATCTTCCACTCCTTTGTTCGAGGTCTTTCAGGCAGCACACGTTGGGATTTCAGCCCTTCCCCAGCTGCTGCAGAACAGCCCTGCCCAGAGCAGCCAGCTGGCACAAGTTCCAGCTGAGCCCACTCCATCCCCAGGTGTCAGTGAGGATCCTGCACATGGAGCACCACACTTGGCCAGCTTGGAGAGGGAAACACAGCACACACCCCCCTGCCAAGGCAGCTGTTTGTGCTCAAATCTGAGCATAAACCCTCAACCACCTGGAAACGAGTGCCATGGCTTGTGCACACACCTCAGACACGAGCACAGTGTGCTGAAACTCCTTACCGTGGTTTCCGTTTATCACACGGTGGTTGCAAACACTCACCTCATAAATATTAAAATGTTTTGTACAAGCCTTTGTAGAAAGCTCTAGAGAAGTGTGCTAGGAAAACAAAAATTTGCTTTTTCTCTGGCCACCATTTAAGTGAAGCTGCTGTGGTTTATTTTGCTGTGAGGCCCAAAGTAAATGAGGTGGCACCTCATTAGAGAGCACATTTCTGCCTGAGCCTCTTGGCATCCATTTGGTGTCACCAGCACAGACATTCAGCTCGGGAGGAACAGCTGAACTGCTCCTTCATTTGCTCAACACCCTTCATTGTCAGGGAAGAAAAAAAATTAATTCTTCTTTTGCCGGTTCTACAATTCCTAATCCCAAACCCCAAAACCCAAACAAGATTAGTTCATTCTGAAAAAAAGGAATAATCTCACAAAACACCTTACAAAATGTGCTCTGTATAATGAGGCAACAACAATCACTGCAAAAATAAGCTTATAAAGAGTTGCAGCTCTCTCCACGTCCCTGAAGTGCAGCAGCAAGTGCAGAGAGCAGACTCATCTTTGTTAGCTCAGAACCCAGCTATTAACACCTCACTTTCTACTGGATTCTTCCTTCTCAAGATAATTTTGGTGCAAGACCAAACCTTAAGTATGTTCTTGATATCAACGGAACACTTGAGGGGAAGAGCCACCTGAGCCAGGGAGGAGCAAGTTAAAATGTTAATTCTAATCAAATTTCATTGGGGGAACAAAAAGCAGAATGATTTCTCTTCCCAGATCCAGTGTAGGTTTTCAGAAGATTTATGACACACATTAACTAAAGCTACAATTACATCTACTGACCTCCTCAGCAAAAAAAAATGTCCCAGGCAACACTGCTAAAAGAAAAAATCACCAAAACCCAACCACAAAACTGAGTGTTCTACTCTAACATGTGCCAAACACACTTGGGGGAAAGTATCCAGAATTACTTTGCCACAGCAAGAGAAACAGAAATTTCTCAGCAGCAGTTTCAATTTCTCTCTAGTCTATGTGCTCTCAAAATTAAGATTTTCCTTCAAGTTTGGGTTTTCACACCAATAAACTAATCCCTAAAGAAGTTTAACCCTGAGCTCCTGCCCTGGGTTCAGATAATTAGAAGCAGGTTCTATGGAATGGTTGGAAGAGTATTTACAGGTTCTTCTGGAAAGGACTGATTCTGCAGATTGCAGTGCTGAACAACCCCTTTCCAAATAATTTGACCAGCTCCAAACCCCAATCAGTGACTTTTCTGAAACTGGTTACTTGAGAGACACTATTTTACAAATGTTTGAGCTTAAAAAGTCATATGCTGTTATTCAGACAGTTTAGTGACAGGGAGCTCAAGGAAACAATCCAAGAAAAAGCTGATTAGAAATCTGGGTGGTTTTGTTACAGAAGTTGAGCAGCTGGAATTTCTGTTAAACACAGAAGAAAACATCCATAATTTTAAAAAATAGGGAAAAACCTATTTCATCAGCTTTTTCCTTCCAAATTTACACAGCTTGAGAAAAGCAGAAGTATCAGGTCTTTCCTCAAAATGATGGCTTTCTCACAGCACAGCCCTACTGTTCTGAGCAGCTTTGGATGTGAACTGAAGCTCTGACAACACTGCTGGGGGGCTGGGAATCCCTGGGGGGCTGGGAATCCGTGCCTGGAGTTTTGGAACCCCCACAAGAAGCAAGAAATGGTCCAATGTATTTTCCTTAAGAAAATTATTCGCAAGTCAGTTAACTCAAAGAATTCACACCAGTTAACCTTGTGTGTTAACTGACACACAAGTCAGTTAACTCAAAGAATTCACATTCAAGGGATGTTCTCAGCAAAGGGAGGATGAGCTGCACCCTCGAGGACATCTCCATCCTCTCAGGTGTCTGCCAGCTGGAGCCCAGCAGGCTCCACACACACTCAGAAAACTTGGAAGCTTTGCTTCCAAATAAACAGCAAGTAACTGTTTGATTGGGGGGTTCTTTGCAATTTCTTCTGCAACACACAACAGTTATAGCCAAAACAGAATCTCCTGAGGGATTACAACTGTCCACACATTTAACCTAAGAAAATATAAACTCCAGCAAACTTCATTTATAAGCTGAAAAAAGCAGAACTACTCACATATTCTCAAAGCCAGCACTTCATTTATCTCTACCTTAACTGGAATCCTGATACCTCAAGGGAAAACAATGAAAAGGATTTCCGTGACATTTAAAGGTCTTTAAATTGTTTTTAAATTGTGGCATTATTGTAAGGACAAGGCACCAGATCAGGCCATCCCTACACTCTGCCAGGCTTTGAAACAGAGGGAAATGCCTGTCCACAGGAATCCTGGACATATGGAATAAGCTTATTTGAACAATTCTTGTGCTTGCATACCTTGTACAAGTGTCCCATCAAATCTGGTTCTGAACACTGCTTTTTTAGAAGCAATTGACCTAAGTAAAAAAGAGAAAATCAAAATTAAACCAAACCAGACACTGGCAAATCCTCTTATTTCAGCCATTCATCCCAGCACCGCTTCCCAGTAAAACAAGGCTGCCAAAATAACCTCATCTAATCACACAGGTCTTAATTCGGGAAACCAACCTCACCCACAGCCCCACAGGAACAATTACTGTAATTACTCCAGATGTAAATTACGATGTACACGATGCCACCTGGTATCACATGTCCAGCCCCTTGTTAAGGCACAGCTTAGTTAACAGCATTAATGCTGAGCCTTAGTCCCTGGAGGGCTGAGCTCCAGCCTGACACCCCGCAGTCCCCCATCACCTTTATGCTGCCAGAGCAGACACTCCTGGGCCGCTCCTTGCCCCTCTTTCCTCTGCTGCTCTCACTCAGCCAAAGGCTGGAGTGACCCCAGGCAGCAGCAGCGGCCGGCCCAGCCAGCTCCACACCCGTGGTCCCAGCAGGGGCTTTTTGGGGTTTGCACACCCAGCTCACCCTGTAAATCATGGCAGGCTAAAAATGGCCGGGTGACGAAAGTGGAGGTGAAATTGTGAGCAGGGCACTTGCTCTGGGATCGCTGGAGCCGCGAGCAGGGCTGAGCACAGGCCTCGCTCTCAGGCACCGGACAGGTACAAGCTGTGTTCACGTGTGACAGGAGCCAGGGCACGCACAGAAAACCCCTCCTTGAGTGGGAAACAGCCCCCAGTGCAGCCGGCTGCCATCTCTGCGTGCCACTAGCTTCACTTTTTTTTTTATGGCCCAGCAGCTTCCGGTTACCATGGAGTGAGGCAGCGCAAACACCATTCCCAGCTGGCATGAAATGTGATCCCGTGATTTCACTATTCATAGCTCTGACATGATAAAGCTAAATTAAGCAGGAACTCTTCATTTCTCCAAGCTCCCAGCCGTGAGTCCCCCAACGCTGAGGCTCTGCTAACACAGTTTCTCTGTGAGGAGGGGAAGGATGTTCCCTTTACGGTAGGGGACTCCAGACCCACACACCCAGCCTGTCATCCGGAAACAAAATGGCACCAGCTCCTTCCCAGGCACCAATTCGGCCTGGCACCAGCAGGAACAAAGACCTGATGAGCTGCTGGGGCCAAATTTAACAACTTCCTCATCTTGGGATCCCCACAGAGCAGTTTAAGCCTTGTTCCCAGGCCTGTCCAGCACAGGCATCACCGTGTCGAGGAACAGGGGCAGCTCAAGGCGTACCAGCACAGCCCCACTGCCACCAGTAGCTGTCACACAGCCTGGCACCATCACCTGGGACCAGCTCCACAGGGAGCAAGAACGGCTTCTGCAATCACCATCACCATTCCTCTCTTTCCCAATGCCCATGGCCTGAACTATGTGGCTAAATATCCCGAAATTCCTGCCTCACCCAAGAACTCCCTGTACCGCCACAATTCCGAGGACACCACACCACCCAAACCCCACGTTCCTGGCCTGGCACGTGCAGCCATCAAACACAGTTCAGGATATTGTAAACTTTCCCAGAAATGGAGAAAAAGTTCAAGGGCTCTGTGGCTGCTCAAACAATTAATGAGTTCCTACACGACAAACTGTTGTTTCACAAAGAAAAAGCCAAGTGAGCTGAAAAATACTCAAACTTCTGGCAAAACCACTCTATTCCTTCAGGGATACAACCAGGGGACACCATGGCCTTACAACAAAAAGCATCCTCAGGCTTATCCAGTCCAGCTCAGCGCTCCCTAGGCCTCCCAAAGCAACTTTTTTTTGACAGTAGAAAGTGGGAGCAGGTAAACCAAATTTAGATCTGCTGATGTGCATGGATTGTCACTTACTCTATAAGCTGGTGTTTCATTACCATAACATTTTTGTTTTCTAATAGCAATACCCATGTCAGAAAGTGTTCTCCAGCTTTCCTGCAGCCTCAAACACCTCACTGTGAGCCCACATGCCTGGCCTGACCCAAATGACTGTTTTCTTTAATATTTTACCCACTTTCTGACTTAAATGAGCTGGAGAAAGCAGCAGGCAGCTAAATTATATTATCATAACCCCATCAGCAGAATACCCAGTTTATAATAATAAGGCAAAGCCTTATTTCCATGAAAAACTAGAAAAAAAACAACTAGAAGTGAAGGCCAGGGCACGTGGCTGGTACAAAACCCACCCAGTGTCCAGGGAAGCCTCTTCCCAGCCAGCACTTGCTGAAGCACTGACAGCAGCACCGTTTGCCAGAGACACAGAACTCACAGACAGGCAGGGAATTAGGAAGGATGGAAAACAGCAGGAAGTCACCAGGGTATAACTCAGCAGAAACACAGGCAGGACTCCTGCAGACAAAGAACAAGGGCAGGGATCCATCACAGCTCGCACCTGCTGCTGCCAGCACAGCCCGCGTGCACACGCGGCTGCAGCCAGGGCATCACTGCTCCCCACAGCACCTTGGAAAGGCACCTCCTTCCCAGGGCCAGGGCATTTCTTTACAGGTTTATTTAGTTTGGGAAAGACCCCCAAGATCATCAGCCTGTGCCCGATCCCCACCGTGTCACCCAGCCCAGAGCACTGAGTGCCACATCCAGGCATTCCTTGGACAGTTCCAGGGATGGGGACTCCAAATCTCCCTGGGCAGCTCATTCCAGTGTCTGACCACCCTTTGCAATAATAACCTGACAGCTGAGAGGTTTCCTCTTTGGATCTCTGGACAAAAAGGATGTGAAAATGAGGTAAGGGGCAGCAAGGCCTCCCTCACCCCATAGACAGGACCCCCAGCTGGAGGGGAAGGGTTCAGACCCCAGAACTCTGCAACCCCCTGTGACCAGACTGTAGCATTTCCAAATCACACGCATGTGGAACAGAAACCAAGGCCTATTCACTGGAGCACTGCCTCAGAACAGCATTCCCAACCTTCAGCTAGCTAAGGACATTGGAGGAAACTGCTCAAACTGAGTTCTTACTCGCCCTCCCCATTGCTGCTGAAGTAGGGACAAAAATTCCCAGAAGGAAGAATGCAAATCAAAAATATGTAGCAGCACCCAAAGAAATGTTAGACAGAAATCACAAGGCCCTAGACCCTCCAGAGGATCCTGTGACACAAAAATTTACATTTGCAAAAGCTCTCTACAGCAACTGTCCTGTTTTGTCCTCTCATCTGCTGTGAGATTGTGCAACTCCTAAGAGAGGTCACAAAGCCAGCCATTTCCTCACTCCATGCTGGGCACCTGGGAAGTTCCAGAGCAGGACACAGAGGAACCACGGAAGGCCCCAGGAGAAGGCCCTGCTGTGTCCCAGTACTTGCCTTCCTGTGCCTACAGCTGAGTCCCTTTGAGGGAACCTGAGAGGCAAAGCTTGGAAACACCTTTTGAAGGAATGGAGCCAAGGCTGTGACACCCAATCCCTGGGAGCAGCTCTCCCATCCCGGCACCCACCAAGGGCACAGCAAAGCCCACCCGAAATGTCACACACCAGCAGCACTGACACAGATCTGCCCTTGCTCCTGGCAAGAGGGAATTCTCAGGAGTCCTTCCAGAGACTAACTGGATGATTTAATTGTGCTCTCAGGAAAAGCAGCCTGAAAACGTCCATTTGCTGACGTGACCCTGCAGCCTCCGTGCTGCCACAACAATAAAGGCTCTTCTCTTCCACCACCAGCTACAAGACAATCCAGATTGTCTTCCAAATGGTTTTAAGTTGTTGATTTCAAGCAACAAACCTGTTCTTGTGCCGCAGCACCTGGCACACCACTGGACACATAAAAATCAAGGAGTTCCCCTCCTCTGACAGGTCCTGAGAGGATGCTGTTGCGCACACACCACACACAGGAGTTCACCTGCTCCTCCCAAGGCAGGGCACGGGGAATGGCCTCACACTGAAATGGGTTCAGATCGAAGATTAGGGAGAAATTCCTCCCTGTGAGGGTGGTGAGGCTCTGGCACAGGTTACCCAGAGAAGCTGTAGCTGTCCCATTCCCCGAAGTGTCCAGGCCAGTGGAAGGCCAGGCTGGACAGGGCTTGGAGCAGCCTGGGACAGTGGAAGGTGTCACTGCCCATGGCAGGGGGCGGGGCTGGACGAGCTTTATGGTCCCTTCCAACCCAAATCACCCCATAATTCAGGGATTCTATGGAGCACTGCTTGTTCCAGACTTATCCTTTCACTTTCCGCACAAACACCCAGCAACCCATCCAGGAGGAAATACAGTGACAATCAACTCGGGGAGGCTTTGAAATGCATTTGTAGAAACCTCTACCACGTCCATTTCCCCAAAACAACACGAACTAGCAGAAAAAGCCTTTAGCAGTTTAAGGAAAATGAAGACTCAGGCTTGACACGTGTGTCTGAGCCACCGCAACGCCTCTTCTGCCACATCGCCTGAACTTCAGCCAAACTTCACGTTAAAGCAAGGCGCAAAGCGGGCAGTGCGAGAGCACAGATCCTTCCCGCTGCCCTGGGAACCGGGCGGTGCTAGCGCCGGTGCGGGACGCGGCCAGAGCCACACACCCGCGGGGGTTGGGACGCGGGGTCACGGCTGACCCCCACCCGAGCTGCCGCTCCCGCAGCCCCGGCCCCGCCCGCCTCCTCGGCGGCCCCGGTAGCGCCTTCCGAGCCGCAGCAGCACGCGGAGCCCGAGACACCGGGATGGGACCTCCGGGACAGACCGACGCAAGGGGGGAGAGCCGCCGGTGGCGCGGACCAGAGGCGCGGGAGGAGGACGAGGATGTGCGGGAATGGGACAGAGGAACAGTGTACGGAGAGCACAGTGCAACACGAGCGGCCCCGGGAAAGGGCCGGGCAGGCCCAACCGGCCCCGGGCCCGCGAGGAGGCGCCAAGGCCTGGGCAGGCCCGGGTCCACCACGAGGCGCCGCTGGGGCCGGGCCAGCGCGGTCCCGAGAGCCGCGAACGAGCCTCACCCGGGGACACGCGGGGCCAGCACACCGGGAAAGGGCGGGTGCAGCGCCGCGGCGAGGCCCAGGAGGGGCGGAAGGGGGGAGTGGGCAGAGCCGGGGCGAGGCGGCTGCGGAGGGCCCGGGGAGGAGGGAGGGGTAAGGGGAGCTCCCGGTGGCGGCGGGCGGGGCGGAGCGGGGACCCCGCGGACCCCCCAGCGCCCCTGCACTCACCGGCGCCGCTTCGCTGCGGCCCCTCCGCACCAGGCGCCCCCTCCGCCTCCGCCTCACGCACTTCCGGCCCGCGCGCGCGTTCTGCCCGCCCGCGGGGGCCGCCGGGAGCCGTAGTCCGGCCCGCGCGGCGAGCCCCTTACCGGGCTGCACCGCCGCACTACAGCTCCCGGCGGGCGTCGCGCGCGCCATCCCCGCCACTTCCGCCTCCGCCTGTGGCGCGGCACTGCGCGCAGCCCTTCCGGCGGGGAGCGGGGCCGCGGGCGGGAAATGGCGGCGGGGGCGGTGACGGGGCGCGTCCGCCCAGCCCGGCCCGGCCTCGCCTCCTCCGCCGTGCGGGTGGCCAGGGCGCGGCGCGGCCCTCGCCCAAGGGGCCTTGCGGGGCCTCTCCCGTCCAGCCCTAATGGTGCAGGCCCCGGGCTCTCGGTGTGTCCCACGTGCGGCTCCTGAGGGCCCGGGCGGGAAGGGGCAGCCCTGGGACAGGGCGTCCCGGTGGGGCCGCCGGGATGAGGCCTCCCCTCCTATCGCCGGGATGGAGCTGATGGACTGGGCAGCGCTTGGGCTCTGGGGGAGAGCCCGGACATGAGGGGGAACCTGCCCAGGTGCTGTGGGGGCCGGGAGAGCGCCCAGCTCAGCCCAGCCCAGCCCAGCCCAGCCCTGCCCTGCGGAGCCCCACGGACCCGCCCCATCCCCTCCCCGGACACAGAGGCACGCCGAGGGCATTGTCCACTTTTAATTGTTGTCAAAGGTTGTCTGGATGCATAACACTGTCACAAGGGCACAGAGCAGCGTGGTGCCGGCCGGGCCCAGGGACACTGGACACACGGACATGCGGGGGAACGTGGGGACAGGGAGCGTGTGACACGGCCCCCCCCGAGCCCCCCAGAGCATCCCCACGCCCGGCCGGCTCTATTTACAGTATTCACAGACGTTGTACCCAGCGAAGTTAAATAACTACATCATTACACCACACGTCTGGGGCGGCTCCGGCGGGCTGCGAGGGTGGGCTGTCAGTCTGATAAGGTGCATATTTAAAATAAAAAAAAAAAAAACCCAACAAAACGAAATAAAAACGAGAACGAAGAGAGGAGCCAGGCGTCCTCGCGCCGGGGTCCCGCAGCCCCCGGGCGCCCGGGAGGAGCAGCGAGGGTCGTGTTCTGACGACAGCTACGGGTCTGCGTGGGCCCCCGGGGTCAGGACGTGGGCAGTGGCCCCTGGGGACATCGGCCAGGCCCTCACAGCACCTCTGCAGGCAGGGAGAGCAGTGTGAGCCTGGGATGCGGCCAGAGCCATCCCCCCATGCCCTGCCCGCTGCTCACCTGTCACCTGCGGGGGCTTCACCACGGCCTGCTTGAGGAAGGGCTCCTTGTCGCCGAAGGGGATGATGCTGCCGGGGCTGCCACCGTGGTGGGAGAGATCCCGCAGCTCCTTGGAGCCCTCGGTGCCCGAGAAGCCGTTCTCGTGCTTGCCGGGCTGCATGCCGTTCACCAGGGCCGCCGCCTCCTTGGAGCTGCGGGATGGGAGGGCTGGGCTCAGCCCCGGCCCCGCCGTCCCCCGGCCCCCCCGGTGTCCCCGCGCTCACCTTGGCTGCAGCCCCTCGCCCACCAAGCCCTTCGTTCCCCCCGGCGTCCCTGCGCTCGGGGTCTCTGTCTCCGGGAGCTCCTCTGCCTTCGGGATTGGCCCCAGGTGCTTCTCACGGCCTGAGGATGTGGCAGAATCTGGCTCAGCCACAGCCCAGGCCGCACCACGACTGGGGGAAGCAGGACCCCGGGCTGCACACACACCTGGGACATCTTCCTGCTCGGCTGCTTTCCCGTTCACCACCTTCTTGTCGTCCTTCTTCTGCAGGGACAGGAGAGCAGTGAGGGTCTGCGGGCAGGGTCAGGAGGGCTCTGTAGAGTGCCCCAAGTCCCCGGTGTCCCGGGACAGAGGACAGGCTCCCACCTTGGTGTCTGCTGCGTCCGACTTGCGCGTCCTCTTCATGATCTCCTCCAGGCGCTGCGGTCACAGAGGGACTCACACACGGCCCTGGCTACCCAGACCTGCCCCTGGTGCCAGGCAGGATCCCTTCCAGGGAAAAACCTGCCGTGCTCCGTGTCCCCAAGTGCCCCCTACCCTCACCTTCTTCCTCTCCAGCCGCTCCTGCTCCTCACGCTGGAAGTGCTTCTCCCGCTCCAGGCGCTGCCGCTCAGCCTCTTCGCGCGCCCTCGCCTCGGCCTCTTCCTTCTGTGTCACAGCAGGGCAGGAACGGGTGAGACACGACAGGAGGGATGGGATGGAGCAGGGACCAGGGCAGGGACTGTGGGGATGTGCTGCCTGGACAGCTCAGCACAGCCCTGCCCCGTGTTCCCTCCTGCTGCCCTGGGCCTTCACAGGCTGGGCTGGTTCTCACCCCTTCATCCCCCTGGAGAGGGAATCACAGGAGAACATCCCTGCCTTCCTCCTCCATCCCTGCCTTTGTCCCCCATCTCCTGCAGCCCCTTTCCCCCACACCCTGTCACCCCAACCTGTCTCTGCAGCCGCTCCACCTCCTCTCGCTCGGCCCGGGCTCTCTCCTGGGCCTCTCGTTCCTCCTGCAGCCGCCGCTCCTCCTCCCGCTGCCGTGCCAGGGCCTCTCGCCGGCTCTGCTCCTCGGCCGCCCGCTGCGCCCGCTCCTCCTGCACCCGCCTGCGGGGAGGGGACCCTTAGCACGGCAGGAGGCTGGGGCCAGGGACCAGGGGGACAACACCCACCTCTCCTGCTCCTCCTGCTCCCGGCGCTCCCGCTCCTCCCGCTCCCGCTGCTCCCGGGCCTGGCGTCGCTTCTCCGCCAGCAGCCGGGCGGCCTCCTCCCGGTCCGTGGTGCCAGCCGGGGGTCTGGCTGGGGGGCTGGCTGGCACAGGGCCGGGGGCCGCAGGGACTGGAGGGCCTGGGGGAGGCAGGCAGCGTCAGGGCTGCTCTGGCTTCTCCCAGCCCCATGGCTTCCCCGGCCACGCTGTACCCACCTGCTGTCGGCTCTGTGGGCACCTTGGGGGGCTCGGGAAGGGCTTGGGGTGCTGGACTCCGCTCCTCCTCCTTCCTCTCCCGTGCCTTCACCTGGCCCTCCTGCTCCCCCCGCTCCTCTCGGGCCCTGGCCCGCACCTTGGGGGAGGAATGGGCGCTTCGAGGCAGGGGCGGCTTGTGGGGAGAGCTGAGAGCCGGGCTGGGGGACGCCGGGCGGGTCTTGGGGGTCGCAGGGGACGAGGGACGGTTCTTAGGTGTGGCAGGGGATGAGGGACGGTTCTTGGGGGTGGCAGGGGATGAGGGACGGTTCTTGGGGCCAGGGCTGCAAACAGAGCAAGAGACCGTGTTAGTGGGGCTGGGGCAGCCCCCGGGTGGGGTCTAGGGCTGGGAAGCCTCGGGGCGGGGGGTCCCCACCTGCTGTCAGCCGCAGGCAGGAGCCGTGGCTGTGCCGCCGGCAGTGTCTGCCGCTTCTTGAGGCTGCGCTCACGGGACAGGGCGCTGCGCTCCTTAGCGTTCTCCCGATCCTTCTCCTTCTTCTCCTTTTTCTTCTGCTCCAGTCAAGGACAGACAGAGACTGTGTCAGCACTGGGTGCTGGGCTTGGCCAGAAGCCACGCCGTGCCCCACAGCAGCCCTGGCAGCCAGGGTCCCCATGGGAGGTGGCACTCACGGGCGAGGGCTCGGTCCTGCGGCGTGGCGTCACATCAGGGCTGGCAGCAGCCGCCTTCCGGCGCTCCCAGCAGCGGTGCGGCAGGCGGTGGTTGTGGCAGGGGCTGAGGGGGCTGGCAGAGGCTGAGCGGGGGCACACAGGCACTGGGGGAGGAGTGACCAAGGTCAGGATGGAGCTGGCACCAACACCAGCTGCCTACTGACTCCAGGCTCGCTCATCCCAGGACCCAAGGGTCTCTGACTCCCTGGGGGCTCACCCTGCTCCTTGCCGTTCCCAGCCAGCGTCACGGCGCTCCGGCTGCGTGCCAGGAAGGACAGGGTGGGCGTCATCAGCCGGTCCACGATGCTGCTCTCCCACGGGCTCAGCTGCAAGCTCCGGTCTGAGGAGGGAGAGGGGCCATTAGTGCACCACAAATCTCCAAACCCCAGTCCTGCCCTCACAGCCGCCGCTGGGAGGGAGCAGCCATGTGCTTGCAGCAATACCACGGCGCATGCACAGTTCCAGGAGCGCCCAGAGCTTGGCCGTGCTGGGGAGGGGTCCCCACGGCCCCAGGCAGCTGGAAGGGTCCCCAGTGCCCCACACAGCTGAGCAGGATGAAGGGCCATGCAGGCCCAGGCGTGGGTGGGCGGCTGGGTGCCTGTGGGACGGCGCCGTGGCATGACGACAGTGGTGTCCTTGTGTCCTGTGGACATTGTAGTCACCGTGTACCAGTGGTGCTGGGTGCCACCCTGGTGACAGCAGCCTGTCCACTCTGCCCTCTCCTTGTGCCCAGCAATGGCACCTTCTGTGCCCCTGCTCTGTGTGACCAAGGCCCTGGCACGTGCCAGCTGCCCCAGGGACACCACAGTGTGTCCTCATCACACAGGAGCTGTGCTGAATCACCAAGCATGCCCCAGGAGCCAGGCCAGGCTCACAGCACCCACAGAACAGCGATGCCACACAGCTGACTCAGCTGGGCACGGGGCAGCCACTGGCTGCCCTGCAGCACGTCACCAAACACCCAGCAGCGCATGGGGAGCACCCATGAAGACAGGACCCCTCTGCCCCTCTCCACTGGGCAGGGGCAGCACCAGCTGCCGAGAGGGAAGAGCACAGAGCCATGGGTGCCGCAGGGGATGGGGTGGCAGGTCTGGCACGGGCCCAGGGAGATGCTGCTCCCACCCGGGCAGTGCCGACAGCCCCCAGGTGCCTGTCCCTGGGCTGAGCCCCAGCACATGGCGGTGGGAGCCGCCTGCGTCACCGCAGCCGCCGGCGTCAGCTGCTCTGGCTATTTATACCCGTCTGGGAAGGCGCCCATCGCCAGGCAACCCCGAAACACAACAGCAGCCCCAGCACTGGACACATCCCTCTGTTGGACACATCCCTCCAGCATGGCTGCAGCCCTGGGCAGCGCTCCCAGGGCCAGGATGACCTTGCAGCATCACAGCCACAGAGCTCCGTGGCACCCAGCCCCAGGAGCCTGTGGGGACACCGGCACCATGCCCAGCCCCTCTGTGGCTGCACCAGCACCCACCGGAGCTGCCCTGGGGCAGGGAGCCAGGCTCCCATCCCCTCCTGGTGCCCCATGGGGCTGCCACCACCCAGCCATTCCTCCTCCTTCTCCTCCTCCTCTTCCTTCTCCTCCCAGCCCACACAGCCTCAAGGAGCCACCGGCCGGTTCCAGCCTCCTCCCGCAAACAGCAAACGGCTTCTCCTCTCTCCGCGGGCACCTGGGGATGGGGGACCCTGGCCTCGGGGGTCCCCAGCGCTGGGCGGGGGCCGGGCTGTGCCCCCTGCGCTGGGGCAAACGCAAAGGGCTCTTACTTCTACTGGGAGAGTTCCAGAGGGTGGCGGAGGATTTGGAGAGCCGCTTGTTGATTATAGAGTCGACGTGTTTGGGGAGGTTTACAGCGGACACCGAGCACCGGCTCGCACCTGGAGGAGGGAAAAGACACAAGGGCATTAAGGTCCCGGGGCCGGGGCCAGGCCCCCCACATGCAGCATGCACGGCCGTGCCAGGGCACTGGGGCAGAAGTGGAAGGACCAGGGGAGATGCTGGAGTCCAGGGACACAGCACAAATGGAGTAGGAGATGCTGGAATCCAGGGACATGGCACGGAGTGGGGCAAAAGATGCTGAATTCCAGGGACACGACATAGAATGGGAGAGGAGATGCTGGAGTCTGGGGACACGGCACAGAGTGGGGCAGGAGATGCTGGAATCCAGTGACATGGCACAGAGTGGGGCAGGAGATGCTGGAGTCTGGGGACACGGCACAGAGTGGGGCCAGAGGAGATACTGGTGTCTGAGGACACAATACACAGCACTGGCATTCAGTATGGCAGTGTCCCAACCCTGCAGGGTCATGCTGGGATCATGCAAGAATCTCATCCTCAGAGAGCCAGGGCAGCTCCCAGGCCCTGCTACAACAGTCTTCCCAAACACAGTCCTGGGAATCGGGAGCGGGTGGCCGGGGACCTCGGCAGCACCAGGCGAGCATCCACCCCGGGCGAGCAGGGTGAGAGCAGCAGGTCCAGACAGACACGAGACAACATCACACCGGTGCTGGGTCACTGTGGCACTGCCAGGACAGTGCTGGTGGCTGGCAGCACCTCCACAGGTAGCTGGGATCTCCCCACCCTGGCTGGGCTCCTCTGGACAAAACAGCCATGGATGCTCAGGGCCGGTGGAGGCGGGAGACTGGCGAGTGACAGCTGGCAGCAGCTCCAGCAGCACATCCCAGTGGGAGGTGGCAGGGGAAGGTGTCCCCTTGCCAGACCCTGCCTGGTGCTGCACCACAGGCACATGGGGCTGTCCCCGAGTGTGCCACGAGCCACAGTGGCACACACGGCACTGAGACAGGTGTACCCAGAGCCTGGAGTCTGTACCTACAGCCCAGCCAGGTACAGCCGGGCACGCAACACCTGCATGCACATGGCACTGGGCACACGGTGCCAGTACGCACAACCTGGCACACAACACCTGTACACAGTCTGGCCAGATACAGCCAGGAACACAACACCTGTACACAGTCTGTCCAGGTACAGCCAGGAACACAACACCTGTACACAGTCTGGCCACAACTGGCCCCTGGCACGTGAAGGCCAGATAGTTGTCAGGAACACAGCGCCCCCCTCTATGTCACCATAGAGCACCTGCCAGCACAGCACTGCAGTCAGGGGACAGTGGAGATCTCCACATGTCCAAGTGCTGAATCGTGCAGCGTGTCCCCAGGAAGCTCCCAAGGAGCAGGACCAGCTTCTGCAGCCACACATACGGCCACAGTCACACCCATACTGGACCTGGAGGGGCCAAAGACTGCCCCCACCCAGCTGGGGGACAAGGGGACACGGTGCAGCACAGACCCCAACAAGAGCTCGCAGAGGCCTTGTGCAGCCCCACAGCCCCTGAGGCCAGGGGCTCTTCACGGCTGCTGGAGACCTGGCAGTATGGCCATGGCATGCCAAGGCAACCAGGGCTGTCCCCAGGCGGGTCCCTGAGTGGCACAGGGACTGTGACACACAGCCTCCAGCTTACAGCCAGCCCCACAGGAAGCAGGGAGCAGCCACAGGACCCCATCAGTCCCCAGCACAGCCCCGTGATGGCAGCATGACCCCATCAAGTGGGGCTGAGCTGGATTTGAGGGCTGGCAGAGAGATGCCCAGCTGCCCCCACTGCTGTCAGAGCCACAGGGTCCCAGGTGCCTGTGCCCAGCCCAGCACTCACCGTCCTTGTGTGCGGGGGAGCCGTGGTGCAGGGCCCCAGCCCAGGACCACCGCTGCTGCCGGATCTCTGCCCACGTCTTCTTGACCGACCGCTGGATTGCTGCCTCGTAGCGCTCCTGCCCGAGGGAGAGGGACAGTCTGAGCCCGGTGGCTGTGGGAGTGGGGCTGGAACCAGCCTGAGCCTCCCAGCATGAGGCCATGGCAGCGATGGGGATGCTTGGAGGGAGACAGGACAGTGCTGCCTGCCCTGGCCAGGGAACACGTGCCAAGAAGTTGGGCACGGTGCAGGGTCTGCACCACGAAGGAGGGGCAACAGAGGATGGGCACAGTGGGCAGCTCCCAAAGGGCTCATGAAGCTCCTGAAGGGCTGCTGGAGCCGTGAGGACTCCTCAGGGACTGTACCCCACGTGCCACCCCAGCCCCCTGTCCACTGCACCCATGGAACCCATCCCCATGCCCACCTTATTCTTCTCCAGCTTCTGCCTCTGCCGCTCCTCCAGGACCGCCCGGCGCTTCTCCGCCCGCAGCCGCTGCTCCTCCAGCCGCTTGCGCCGCTCCTCCAGCTGCTTCTCCCGCAGCAGCCGGGCCTTCTCCTCCTTCTCCAGCCACAGCACCCGCTTGGCAGCTGTGGAGGGCAGTGGGGTCGCACCGGAGCCACAGCCCTGGGCAGCCCCGTGGTGGGACCGCGTGCCCATGCCGGTGGCGTGGGGCCACAGGCTGGCTGCGGCCGGGGCACGCGGCCGGGCTCGCGGGGCAGGCAGCATCACGGCCGGCCGGCCGGCGAGGGAGGGGTTTGGGCCAGGACAAAAGGAAGGCCGGGAGCCCGCCGGGAGCCCGCCGAGCTGCGCGGTGAACAATGGGGGAATGAGGGTGGAAAGAGCGCGGGGACAAGGAGGCCCCATGCGCAGCGCAGGGGCCCCGCTCGCCCGCTGCCCCGAGCCACTCTGGGGCTGCCTGGGGCTCCCTGCACATGGCAGAGCTGGGCACCAGGGCTGGTGGCACCTGCACAGACACGGGGAGTATCCAGAGCAGGGAGTAACAGTGTGCTGGGGGGTCAGTGGTGTGCCCAGGGGTCAGCAGTGTGCTGGGGAATCAGTGGTGTGCCTGGTGGGCAGAGCTGCCAGCACTGCAGTTCCCACCCAGGCTCAGCTCACCGCAGCTAATGGGATTTCCCATGACCCTGCAAAGCTCCTTAGCCCCTGCCTCCCCCCCAGCCACTTTCCCTCCCAGCCCCATACCCAGGTACTTGGCCCGTTCCTCGCGCCGTTCCTTCGCCTGCTTGTGCCTTGCCTGGGCTTTCTGGGCATCTGCAGAGGGGAAACACTGTCAGGGTAGTGCCCAGCCCCACCAGGCATCGATCGGTGCCCACAGGGTGCAGCATCATTGGAGAACCACAACCTCCTGGCACCCACCTTGCTTGGGCCGGGGGCTGGCGGCAGGAGATGGCGAGGGGCGGCTGCTCCGGGGGGTCACGTCCTTCGAGGGCCCAGCTGTGGCAGCCAGGGAGCTCTTGGCATCAGGAGGGGCCCCTTCAGTGGCAGCTGGGGCTGGGGGCTGGCTCCCGAGGGGCAGCGTCTCCGCGGAGCAAGGGGCGGCAGCGTGGACGGGGACAGGCTGGCCAGTGGTGTGGGGCAACACCTCTTCTTTGGGGTGCTCCACCCCGGGGGGCTTGGGGGGTCCGGGGGGGGACCGATCACACGGAGGGGGGACACTCTGTGCTGAGGGGACCACAGTGGCAGGGCTGGGGGACACGGGCTGTCCTGACAGTGCGACGGCTGGAGGGCCGGGTCGGTCATGCTGCGGGGGGCTGCTCTCAGAGGGGGGCATCACAGCCGGGGGGCAGACAGGCTGCCGGGAGGGGGGCACGGCTGCA
This sequence comes from Eopsaltria australis, assembly GCA_034509425.1. Classification (NCBI taxonomy): domain Eukaryota; kingdom Metazoa; phylum Chordata; class Aves; order Passeriformes; family Petroicidae; genus Eopsaltria; species Eopsaltria australis. The sequence goes on from JAVTVJ010000520.1 coordinate 1,039,633, forward strand.
GGGATGGGCGAGACGATCTTTTCAGAGGGGGTGATGGCTGTAGGGACGGGTGGGACGGTCTTTTCCGAGGGGATGACATCTGGAGGGCCGGGTCGGTCGCGCTGGAGGGGGCTGCGCTCTCCCTGCAGGGCATCCCCAGGCGGAGGGGGTGGCGCGGAGGGCGGGGGGATGCTGTCTCCCATCGGGGATGGTGGCTTCCCTGCAAGAGGAGCAGAGCAGAACACACGGTCACTCAGCTGGGGAAGCCTGTGGCAGCCCCATCTCCCCAAAACACAGCCCTCGGGGGGCACAGCCCTCAGGAGCTGGTGGCCCAATCCTGGGGGGCACCTGCAGCGGGTGCCAGGCGCTGGGCACACAATGCACAGAGGGACAGCCGGGCTCCACCAGGCACTGCCACCACAAAGCTGCCCTTCATCCTCTGGCAGCTGCCGCCTGGCCCTGCTGTGGGGGGACACAGGGCCAGAGACCCCCCACGGGCACAGGGACCCCCACACTCCCCTGCCACTGTCCCCAGGGGGATGAGGACATCGAGAGCTTCCGCGGCACCGTCGGCACAGCCGGAGGCAGGATGGGCGCGGGCCGTGGCCTGACGTCACCGTGACAGCCCATGGCCCCCATCGCGCCACGGACCCGCAGCCATGAACTCATGGCCCAGGAATGCACGCGAGGCTGCCAGACAGAGCCCCCTCCCCGCGTGGGGCCGGCCGTGGGGCAGCCCGGGGGGATCTCCCCCATTCTGGATGGCCCCTGGGCACCCTGAGGGAGCTCTGAGCACACCCCAGCACGGTGCCAGCGCCTGGCAATGCCAGGGCATGAGCCCTCTGTAGAAGTGGTGTCAGAAATGTCCACAGTGACAGCAATGGTGGTGACTCCCCCGGCCCCCATTATCAGCCCTTTGCAAACAAACCCTTCAGTACTCGCCAGGATCCCAACTCCAGCCCTCACGCAGCGGCAGCACCATCACTCCTGGCCGGAATGGTGCCAGACCCATCCCAGGACACACAGCTCCCCCAGCCCCATGGGCACCACTGCAGAGTGAGCCCCCAGCTGCCGGGGGGGACGGCAGAACCCCGGTGACCAGCACCCACCACAGCTGATGTCACGCGCCAGCTCAGCCGTGTTTGCAGAGCTCTCCACAACCCTCAGCGAGGGGCAAAGTGTGGGCTCTGCAAACACAGTCGGCGCCGCTCCTCACCCACCCCGTGGCTTCTCACCCACCCCAGGGCTCCTCACCCTCCCCATGGCTTCTCATCCACCCCATGCTGGAGCACTCTGAGGCAGGGTCAGCCCAGGCTACTCGGACAGGCATCGCCAGCCCCCTGCACTGACAGCATGGGCACATCCCAGGTCCCCTGGCCCCCAGAGAGGAGCTGGGGGTGCTGCTGCAGCCCCCCAGGCCAGGGCTGTGCCAACAGGGTTCCCCCACCCTGGACTCTGTGGGGACACAGGCAGCCCCGGCCCCCCCGCAGACCTTCCGGGTATTTTGTGCTGCAGGAAGCCAGCCCATCCCCTGGCCCCGATCCTGCACATCCCCTGGCCCCAGCGCTGCGCCCTGCGAGGCAGCCATCGCTCTGATGAGGGGCTGGGACTGGGGCATCCCCTGCTCTGTCCCCCCAGGGCTGCCTCAGGTGGGCACCCACAGGCAGCAGGGCTTGGCAGCCCCCAGGTGCCAGATCCTAGGATGGCACCTGAAGTGTTACCATGTGTGTTCTGGGAGGGGTGACCCTGGGACCATTGTGGTGGCACAGACCAAGTGCTGCCCACAGGGCCAAGCGAAAGCATCAAGGCCAGGCTGATCCCCTGAGCAAATGGAAATACCTCAGAGAGGCCTGGGCATGTGGGGAGCACTGGCAGGGGACAGTGGGTGCCTCCTGCCACCCCATACAGCCAGGCACAGAGCCCTGGGCAGGATCTGCCTTGCCCCACTGGCTAGAGAGACAACAGCACCTGTGGCCAGGGCAGGGCTGTGGGCACGGCCAAGACCTCCAGGCCCAGCCAAGACCCCCAAGGTGGGGCAGGGCCGCCATCTGTCCCTGTCGCTGCTCCAGCACGGCAGCTGCCCTGAAACCCAACGCTGCCTGCGCCCAGGCGGCGCGGGCGTCCCCTCTCCCCCGGCCAGGGCATTCCACACGGATTAGCTCCCGTCCCCCCAGACACGCAGCCATGGCTGCCCTGCAGCACCCAGCCCGGGCGAGCCTGCGTGGCACCGGCCCTGCTGCTGCCACCGGGACGGCGCCGTGCCCGGTGCAGGGCGAGGTGCTGCCCTCGACACCGCATCATGCAGCCCGTCCTGCTCCTCCTGTGGGTCCCTGTGGCACTGGTGCCTGTGGCACCGAGCACCAGCGGCACCTCCAGCCCGGCAGTGCCCGGTGCAGCGCGGTTCCTTGGCCAGCACATGGCCAGGGATGCTCAGCCAGGCGGAGGCACATCCCCGATGCCGTGAAGCGAGAGCACATCGAGGCCCGCGGGCGCTGCTCGGACCAGCGGCCCTCGTTAACTGTCTGCAGTGCACCCCTGCAGGGCACTGCCCAGAACAACGGGGGGGCACCCTCCCGATGTCACCTCAGCTCCCCCCAGCTCCGTATCCTTGTGTTCCCGCTCGGTGGCACAGCCAGGGCCGCCACGGGCTGCTCCGCGTGCAGTGCCCAGCAGTACAAGCAGTACAGGGGTCATCAGCCAGGGCCATGGTGCAGTGGAGGTCATTTGGTGACCACTCACTGCAAAGCCACCCAAAGGTGCTGGTGTCACAGTGCCCAGCCAAGGACAAGACCCTGAGACCAGCCCCAAGAGCCACTGCTGGCCCTGCAGATCTGCTCTCCACAGCCCGTGGGGACATCCATGTGTGCAATACACCCTCGAGCCCTCCCTGGTGCAGCTGTTCCCAGCTGCCTCCCTGTCTTGATAGCAGCCCCATGGGGATAGGTCCCTGGCTCTCTCATTGCCAGCAGGTCCTGGTGCAGAGCAGGAAGGCAGCCGTGGCCGCAGGGCAGGGATTGCGCTGTGGGAGCTGGTGTCCACCCTACCTGAGGCCACCGGAGCACTTTGGGATGCTCCAAGCCCTGGGGGTGCTCCAGTCCCAGTGCTGCCCCTGATCCCACCCTCGCCTCAGCACTCAGATGTGCCTTGGGGCTGAGCCCTGCCCTGTCCCACGCAGCTCCCGGGATTCCCCTCTGCTGCAGCAACCTTCACACCTGGATGACAGGGACAGTGAGCAAGTGCTCCTGACACATCCCTGGCACGTCCACAGCACATTCCCAACACGTCCCCACCATGTCCTGTCTGCAGGCACAGCACTGACACTCACCCTCAGTGCTGGCTCACATGCCTGGGCAGGGAGGCACGGGCAATTCCAGCTTTCCCCGCCTCGAGGGTGGCCACTGCCACCCTGGCAGCCGCCATCAGCAATGACACCCTGTCCCCAACGTGGACAGCCACCTGCAGCCTGTCCCCAGGCACATGGGCACTGTCACCCATGGCTGGCTCCTCTCCCCGCCAGCTTGGAGCCAGTGAAACACAGCTGGCAGCTGGCTGGGCTTCAGCCCAGTGCCCCACCACTGCCCACAGCCCCGCTTTGGGGGACAGGCCTCTGGGGACAGGCTGGAGCAGGGCAGGAGGCAGCAGGCAGCAGACCCCTGGGAGGGCACAGGCAGGTGCCAGGCAGGAGAAAGAGGCATATCCAGCCCTCTTTGCAAGGGCTTGTGTCCTGCCAAGGCTCTAGGATAGGAGTATGGGGGCAGCCCCTGGGCCAGGGCAGAGGTCACTGAGCTCCCGCAGCACTGCCGGGCCAGCAGTGACGTGCTGAGCTGGAGAGCAACAAGAGGAACTTGGGATCTTGTGGCGAGAGTGAGGCCAGAGCCAGGGGGTTTCCAGGGTTTAAAACATGCACAGAGTAAAGAGCTGGAGCTGCTGCTGGCCCAGGCATCCCCACAGCAAACTGGGGCTGTGGTCACAGTGCAACCCCAAACAGCCCGAGGGCAGGGGCAGGAACACCTGCCCGCCATCCATCTGGCATGCTGGCAGTGGTGACAGGAGGTGCCCTCGTCCTTGGGGCGACCCATGTGGCACCACCAGTGCCCAGGGCAGCCAGCCCAGCCACGCTCCCAAAAACCTGTCTGCTAGCATCATGCTGGGAAACAGAAACCTGGCGGGAAGGCAGGGCATGGGGCTGCGCCTGCCAGCATCCAGCCCCTTGGGGAGCAGCTCAGTACCCCCAAAAAACAGGTCCTGTGCCTCACAACGTGGATGCGGCACCTACCAGGGTTGGGGCCGTGCAGGATCCAGCTCCGTTCCGAGCAGGCTGCCTGTGGGGCTGCCCAACCCTGCTCAGAGCCCTCCAAGGAGCGAGAGCTGTGCTAACTATTTTGGACATGGCACCACGGGACTGTCACATCACCACTCTGCACGTCGCATCACGTTGCTCTGACGGTTTCGCAGCAGCGGCTCCCGCGCTGGGAGAACTCCCGAGCTGCTGCTCCCAAACACAGGCACTGGCGGGCAACCAGCTCGCCCTCCCTCCTCCTTCTCCCCACTGGAGAAGCTGGGGGAAACCTGGATAAGGACAGACCTCTGCCTGCTCCCTGCCTTGGTCATCGTCCCTCTGCCCACTGCATCCTTCTGCTCACCTGGGCAGCTCCGCAGGTCACACCCTGCCCTGGCTGCCCTTCACGAGTTTCTGGACTCCAGTGCCACTGGCTGCCTCATACGTGGTGGGTCCTGGCCCCTCGAGTGAAATCCCATCCCTGCTGGTGGCTCTGACCGGCTCTACACAGCAAGACAGGAAGCAGTCCGGGCTGCCCAGTCATGCAGGTCACCCACATGGGACAGGTCAGGGATGGTCCCTGAAGGAGAACATGGTGCAAAACCGCCCGTGCTCCTTCAGCATCATTCTGTGCCCACAGCACAGCAGCCAATGACACACCCGGGTGTGCGGGGAGCCCAGTGTCACCGGGAGCGGGCAGCCCTGGTCCCCGGGCAGCGACAGCATCGAGCGGGGAGGCCATAGCGGGCGGCAAGGCGGCGGAGGCAGAGAGCGGGGCTCAGACAACATGTCTGGCGCAGGACGCGTCCTTCGGGCAGCGATGCCAGGACCCGCGGCCGGTTGGTGCAGGAGCCGCCGGTTTTCGGCATCGCCGGGAGCCGCAGCCATCCCTCCCTCTCCGCGGGCCCGGGCCGTGGGCGATGGAGCACTGGGGCCGAGGGGGAGGGGAGCCGCCTCTCCTCTTCCTCCCGCGGTGGGAAGCAGCTCCGCCGCGAAGCTCTGCTTAGTCACAGCGAGCGCTGCGCTGGAGCCCCGAGAGGCAGCGCCAACCCCGGCCCCGGCCCCGAGCGCGGCCCCGCCGCCGCCGCCCTCCCCGGTTCATCCCGGGGCAGCGGGACCGGCCCTGCCGGGACGAGCCGCGAGTCCACGCGGCGGGACCGGGGCGGCCCCGGGCGGGCGGGGGGCAGCGGGTGCCTCCCAGAGGGGGCATCGCCCACCGGCCGGCGGGGACGAGCCGGGGCGGCGCCGGCGCCGCCACCCCCGGGGCTCCCCAAGGGCACCCCGTGCACCCCCCAAGGCGGCGGGGCCGGGGCCGCTCCGGCCCTCCCCAAGATGGAAGGGCCGTGCCCGGGCTTTGTCCCTCCCGGGAAGCCGCCCCGGCCCCGGCAGCGCGTTTGCCTTCTCCCCCCCCAACCCCCCCGGCTCCTCCACCGCCTCCCTGGGCCGCCGCCCCGCTCCGCTCCGCCGCATCTCCGCCGGCACGGCCGGCCGCATCCCGCACCCCCTGGCAGACCCCGCACCCCCGGGCCGCATCCCGCAGCCCTCGGCCGCATCCCGCACCCCGACTCCGTGCGGCCCCGCGGGGCGGGAGGGGGCCCGGGCGCCCCCCGGAGCCGGTACCAGCGCCGGTGCCGCCGCGGTTCCTTACCGAGGGGCTGGGGCTGGGGCCGGGGCTGCGGCTCCCGCCCGGCGCAGCTCCGCTCCATGGCGCGGCAGGCGCAGGGGCTGGCCCAGCCCCGCTCCCCCCGGCCCGCGGGGGAGGACGCTCAGCGCTCCCCGCCCCGGCCCCGCGGCCCCGGCCGGGGGGAGCGGCCGGGGGATGCTCCGCCTCGCCCCGGCTCCAGACGCGGCCCCGCAGCCCTTAGCCGGCGCCGCTCCTCCCGCAGCCGCGGCTGGGACCCCGCTCCCGTCACCCCGGCCTCGGGCCTGCCCCGCTGCCTGTCCCCGCCGTGCTCAGCATCCCCCAGCTTTGCTCGGCCACTCGGCCGCCTCCAGCCCCTGCTCTCCCAGATTTTGGGGCTCGCACACACATTTTACGATGCTCCGGTCACGCGCGAAGCGCTGGCCCCGCAGCAAACACGCCCCGCCCCGAGCAGCACCGCGATGCACAGCCAGCGCCACCCGGAGCAGCTGCCCCAGCCTCAGGCACCCCAAAAAAAGACACCGATTTCCCGTTTCCGAGCCCCACCTCAGCTGTTCGACAGGCCTTGGAGCTGCTGCTCCCCCGCTCCCAGTCACACGTGAGCCTTAGTCACCGCCAGCAGCCGCCCCCGCTCGCGGGGCTCCCCCCCCCCGCATCCCACCCTGCCCCGGTAACCGGCGGACAACAGAGGCCGCTCCCCGGGCAGGAGCAGCGGCCCCGGCTCGGCCCCGCTCAGGGCTGAAACCTCTTTCAGCCCTGCTTGGAGGGTAGGGGACAAGTGGGCAGCACTAGCAGTGGGAGGAACAGGGCTCCAGGCTCTGCAGGGGCACCAGGCTCTGCAGGGGCACCAGGAGCCAGGGACATGTCCTCGTCCACCACGTGGCCAGCCTGCTCCAGGCATCCCGCAGAGTGCCCGGCTCGGGGTGTGTGGATGAACGAAGTTAGTTTTCTACGGGCAGCACCCATCAGAGATGCCTGTTTTGGGGATGATGTCACTACAGGCCAGGAGATCCCCTGCCACTCATTCTCCCTCACCTACCAGGCAAACAGGTTTACCGAAATCCCAGCCCTTTTCCTTGGAAGTGCATTCCCCTGACTCAGGGATGGGGAACTCCTCAGCAGACAGGGCGGCCCCACTCTGTGATGCTGCAGGGGTAGCCCTACACCCCAAATCACCCTAAAGTCATCACCCTCCTACAGCCTCCAGCCCTGCACCCTCTCACCTGGCTCAGACAGAGCAGAGGCTTCCCAAAACTCCCAGAGCCTCACCTGCCAGCTGACTCCCCACCAGGGAATGCTGCATGGCCAAGCCTTAGCTCTGGGAGCTGGGCACCCCAGGAGGATGGCAGGGAGTGCAGTGTCCCAGCGAACTCACAAAGCCAGGATATGCCCTGAGACAGGGAAGGGGAACAGCCCCACTCTGTTGCATGGCTGAGCCTCCAAGGGGCTGCAGCAGCCCCACGCCCCCAAATTTCCATGGCACACAAGGGATCTGGCAGAGCAGGACTGGAGCCACTCCATGACATGCTCCAAGGGTGACTGTAGGTGGCTTCCAAAGCCTCTTTGCCTGTGGGTCCCACAGAAGCAGATGAGCATCTCAAGGCTCTGGGACAGTCTGGCACTGGATCCAGCCATGTCCGTGATCCTTGTCACTGCAGTGGGGTCAGTCTGGAGCAGGGGGCATGGTGAGGAAGGGGCAGCCGTGGGTGTACAGGGCCTGTGGCCGTGCTCCAAGAGTGTGACATGAGAGGGCTTGTGAATGCCACGCCAGCCCAAGTCGATGGGCTTACACAAGCAGGGATTGATCGATCACTCTGCTGCAGGGCAGAGCCCCGCTGTGTTGGGGTTCCTGGGCACAGCCCCCCCATTCCCGTGGTGCTGGGAACAGCTGCCCTCCCTGAGCTGATGGAAAATCCGATGAGCTCATGATGAGCACAGCACCCAGCCCTGGCTGCTGCATGCCCCAGCACTCCCTGTGCTCCTCAGCCCTGCAGCGTGTGGTGTAACACTGCCATGGCTCCCTCGGGCCAGGCTGGGCAGGGGGCTGCATCCTGAGGCCCCGACACCTGGCCCTGACACCGATTGTAGGGACCCAAAGGGATCAGCACCCCAAAGTCAAAGGACAACTACAGCCACAGCTCAGCCCTGCCAGTGTGAGCTGACGCTGTGAGAGTCAGGGAGCAAACAGGGATAAGGATGGCAAACAAACCCTGTCAGCACCCCTGAGCAAAGTACCGTGTGGGACACCCCATCCCACCCGTTTCCACCTGCTCCCCATCCCTCTGCTCCCACCTCTCTCCTCAGCCCCAGGACTTTGCCCTGGCTCCAGGCTGCTCCCACCCTGCTGCTGCTATGTGACACGGTGTCCACAAGGGCTGATCTGAATCCCTGTCCCCAAAACACTCCAGCTGTTCCCACTGGCCATGGGGCAGTGACCCAACAGGATCGCAGGGACGAGTGTCCTGTCCTAGGTTGGACGGATGCAACAGGAACCCATCACTGGCAGCATGTCAGGGCAACAACCAGACCCCCAGCAGCTTGCCATGGGGCTAAGCCACGGCCCCGGGCAAATCCCGGCTGCTGTAGGACAATCCCCTGTGGCTGTCAGTGACAAATGGGCCAGCAATGGGCTGAGCCACAGCGGGCTGTGCCCTGCCCTGCCACTGCTCGCGCCTGCTCTGTAATTATCCCAAGCCGCATCTGTAATTAGTGTCCTGATGTCATGGGGTCAGGCCTGGGCAGCCCCACGCACTCCCCGCCTCCCCCACCTTGGCCTCCGGCCTCGGGGCTGGAGGAGATCAGTCTTCCAACACCATCCGGAGGAGTTCCTGCCCGGCTCCGGCTCCTCGCCAGCATTGCTGCTGGAATCACATCCCAGCGCTGTTCCACAGCCCTCGAGCTGCTGCAGGGCTGGATCTGCCCCGCGGGCCAGCGCAGGGCTTGGTCGCTCCGACCACTGCATCTCTGCCCCCCCGCCCTCTCTGCAGCATCCTGCCCGCTCCCTAAATCCTGCCTGGGAAGGAGCTCCTGCCTCGGAAGGACAAGGGCCAGCCCTGCCCTCCCGAGCCTCCCAGGGCTGCCAGTCACCCGCTCCCTCGGCACAGGGAATGCGCTGGAGCAGCCCTGCAGCTATAAATAGAGCGGGAGGCGCAGGCACGTGTGGCCGCAGCACACGCGGGTCCGAGCGGCCGCTGCCCCGTGGCCGCTGTGGGGCACGGGCAGGGTGTGGGGCTGCAGCAGTGCCTCGGGCTGGGACAGCGACGGCAGGACCGTGAAAGCACTGGGCAGGGCAAGAGCAGAATGGTCCCGCTGTGGGGAGATCCCAGCGCTGTGCCGGGAGGATGGAGGGGAGGCCCCACACAGCTGCCACGGAGCACCAGCACTTTATTGCAGGGCAGAGAACCACCACGCTGCCCGCGGCACACCGGGTACCTCGCACCCCTTGGCCATCACCACCACCACTAACACCCCCGCAAGGGCCGGGCCGTGCCGGTGACGCTGAACCGGGCACTCAGCACCTCCGAGGGTGCCCGCGTCTTCTGGCCCGGCTGCTGCCCACCAGCAAAGAGGGTGAAGGTGCCGGGCTCCAGGTGCCAGTCCTGTGCCCAGACTGCGCGCTGCTCGGCCAGCACCTGGAAGGATAGCTTGGTCTCCCGGCCGGCCAGCATGGGCACACGGCGGAAAGCCACCAGCTGCCAGCGGGGCACCGGCACGGATGACTGCTCCCAGCGCAGGTACAGCTGCACCACCTGCACGGAGGGTGGGAGTCAGCACAACAGGACCCCACAGCAGCCCCCTTGCCGGGGGGAGCTCCAGCACATCTGTACCCTGTACAGCCAGCTCAGTGCAGGGCAGCTGTGCCCACCTCCTCACTGTCCCGCAGCCCCGTGTTCTCCAGCACCACAGACACAGAGAGGTTGGCACAGATGGGCAGCACTGGGGGGCTCAGCACCAGGTCCCGGTAGCGGAAGGTGGTGTAGGACAGCCCGTACCCAAAAGGGTACAGCGGGGCCTCCTGCCCATAGTACCGGTACGTCCGCCCCTCCATGGTGTAGTTCTCCATCGGTGGCACCTGTGGGACAAGGGGCAGTGGAACAGAGCAGGGTTGGGCAGGCACCAGCCCTACATCCCACAGCTGCTCCAGTCACCAAGACAGGGAAAGGCTAAGGGTGCAACCAGCAACACTGGCCTTACCTGGTGCATGCCTGCAGGCCAGGTGGCCGGCAGCCGGCCAGCCGGGCTGGCCCCTGCCTCGCCCAGCAGGACCCTGGCAATGGCCAAGCCAGTGGCCTGGGCAGGGAAGAAGCAGGCCAGGATGGCCCCCACGCCGTCATGTGCCTGTGCCCAGCTCACATCCAGGGGCCCCGCGTTGAACAGCAGCAGAATGACAGGGCGACCAGAGGCTGTGGGGAGGTGGCTGTCACTCAGAGCCCTGTAGTGGCACTGCTGGGATGGCCCCGGGGTGTCCCATGGATTGGAAACACCTGGGTGGATTGAGGTCCCATAGAGCCCCTACCCGCCTGCACAGCATCCTGCAGCAGCCCCAGCTGGTGCCCCGGCAGGGACAGGTCACTCCGGTCCTTCGCCTCTGTCTCCACATCTATCCCTGGGTGGTGACAGGCAAGGGACAGCCCCTTACACCCCTGTGGGTAGACAGGGCAGAGGGGCACTGACTGCCTCAGAGGGGGCTCATGGGCACCCCCCTCTCCCAGAGCACTCCCATTCCCCTGGCAGTGCCCACCCAGTGCCCTCCTGTTCCCACCTACCTGTCCCCAGGCAGATCAGCACCACGTCAGCTGCCCCCACCACCCTCACCAGCTCTGCCCGTGAGTAGTGCTGGCACCGTGGCTCGCTGCAGCCCGCTGCAAAGCTGACATTGGCCCCCAGCATCTCCAGCCCCCTCCTGCACCAGGGAAGAGCAGAAGACACAGGGGCAGCTGTGCCCCAGGGCCAGGGCACAATGGGGACAGCCCCCTTGCCCTGGCCACCAGCCAAGGGCCAAACAGCTCCAGCAGCAGCCCTGGACAGTGCCCAGAAGAGGGGGACAGTGACCAGGAGAGGGGGACATGAGGTGTGACCACACTGTCTCACCGGGGAGTGTAGATGTACTGAGGCTCCGGCACTGGTGCATAGTCCCCAAACAGTACCCGGGGATTGTCAGCAAAGGGACCCACGACCTGCAGAGGGCAGAGGGGTGAGGGTGGGCACCAGCAGCCCTGTGACACCTGTGTGCCATGGGTGCAGAGCCAGCACATCCCCTGCCTGCCACCTTGCAGGGGCTCACCGCAAGGCGCTGGCCAGACAGGTCCTGGGCCCGCAGGGGCAGTGTGCCCCGCACATTCTTCAGCAGCACAAAGCTCTTGACAGCAGCTTCCAGAGAGAGATTGCGGTGCTCAGGGCTCTGCACCACACTCAGGTCCAGGGAGCTGTAGGGGTTCATGGCTGGGGGGTCAAACTCCCCCAGCCGCATCCGTGTGTAGAAGAGGGGCCGGACTCGGTCACGCAGTGTCTGTGAAGACCCCGACCCCAACACCTCAGCTGTGCTTGGCAGGGACAGCCCAGGTTCTCTGCCCACGCCCCTGGTCCCACTCGGCTCACCTGCAGCGTGATGTTGCCCATGGCCAGAGCCTTAGGGATGTGCATGAAGACATTGTTCCTCATGCCATAGGAGAGCTCCAGGTTGCAGCCAGCATTCACTGAGGCTGCCGTGCCAGGGAGAAGGGAGAATTCCCATCAGGGCCGCATGATGCCTGGGGACTGCCCCCATGCCCAGCCCGCGAGCTCACCGACCGCCGTCTCCAGGAAGCTGTGTGTGTAGTGGTGCCCCAGCATGATGAGCTCCACAGCCCCCTCGTCGCTCACCACGTACCCATCAAAGCCCCACTCGCCACGCAGGATGTCCGTCAGCAGCTTCTTGTTGGCACAGGCGGGAACGCCGTTGATCCTGTTGGAGAGGGGATGGGGCAGCCGGGAGAGCGGGGCACTGGCCTTGCCAAAGGCAGCCCAGCCCCTGTGGCCTTCACCACGCTCCACACCTGTTGTAGCTGCACATGAAGCTGTAGGAGCCAGCACGCACACACGCCTGGAACTGGGGCAGGAAGGTCATGCGCCAGTCCCGCTCCAGCACCTGCAAGCACCATGGCAGAGTGGGGTCAGCACCTGGAGTGTCCCCTGCCCTCCCAACACCCCTGGGCTCACTGTGGTCACCTTGGCATCGAAGCTGAGCCTGGAGACGGGGATGTTCTCAGGGCCTCCGTGCACACTGAAGTGTTTGCAGCCAGCGCTGGCCTTGACATAACGGGGGTGCTGGCCCTGCAGCCCCTGCACGAAGCTGCGGGCCAGCTCCCCACTCAGGAACGGGTCCTCCCCATAAGTCTCCTGTCCAAGGCACAGGCAGGTCACTGCTGGGAGCCCTGTCCCCACACCACAGCCTGGCAAGCCATGGCCAGGTCTAGCTGGTCAGCCACGGTCCCGTGTGGCCCAATCCCAGCCAAGGATCACCCTCCCAAGCTGGCACCTGGTTCCTCCCCCACAGTGGGTGCCTCATGATGTTCAGGACGGGGCTGAAGCAGCTGAGCCCGGTGTGGTCACTGTAGCGGCCAGCGGCAGCAAAGCTGTTGTGCTTGGCTCTCACCTCGGTAGCCGTGGCGTTGGCCACACGGTAGATGAGCTCGGGGCTGTGGGAACAGCACAGGGGTGTCACAGCACCGTAGGCAAGGGGGGACCTGTCCCACACCCCCGGGTGCCCGGTCCCCGGTGCTGGTACCTGAAGGCGGCGGCAAGCCCCAACGCCTGCGGGAAGGCCGTGGCCCATCCGGGCGCCTCGGCGTCGCCCCGCAGACACTCCGTGTTCCAGTTGTAGGGCGCGATGCCCAGCCGCGGGATGGGGGGCGCGGGGCCGTTCCCCATCGCTCCCCCCCTCGCCACCTGCGGGGCAGCGGCGCTGAGCGGGGAGTCCCGCGGGGATCCCGGGGGGGTCCCGCCGCCCCCTCACCTGCAGCACCAGCTCGGCGGGGCTCAGCCGGCCCAGCAGGTCGTCGAGGCGGCGGTGCCAGGGCAGCGAGGGGTCCCAGAAAGGGAAGGGAGGCGGCTGAGCCCGGACCGCCCCCGCGCCCAGCGCCGCGCTCAGCACCAGGACCCGCAGCCCCAGCGCCGCTCCCGGAAGAGCCCCGCGGGGCACGGCACGGCTCGGCCACCGCGATCCGCACGGCATGGCCCGGCCCGGCTCCCGGCATCTGCACAGCATGGCTCAAGCTGGCCCGGCCCGGCCCCGGCGCTCCGAGGCCCTGGCGGTGGGCGCGGCGGGGCGGAGCGCTCTGCAGCCGGTCCTGCGCCCACCGGACGGGGCGGAGCGCGGTGGGACGGGACGGGACGGGGAGACCTGGGGCTTTGCCAGGTCCCGGCCGTTCCCAGGCTGATTTGCAAGATGCACCCCGTGCTTCGGGGTCTGTAACTGAGGGGCGGCGAGCTCCGAGCCCCGCGCAGCCCGGCCCCACCGCGGCGTTTCGGTTCCACCCGTCTCCTGGAGCATCTCCCGTGTGCGGGCGGGAACCGGCAGAGCCGCCCGGCGCCGTCAGACCGGCTCTCGGTGCCCTCGGCTGCAGCGGGGCGGGCTCGGCCCCTGCCCGGGGCCGGGGAGCAGTAACGGCTGCGCCTGGGAAGGGTCTCCGTGTGCTCACTGGGAGCTGTGGCGAGACACGGAGTGAGGTGCCAGCGCGGGTGCCCCTCATGCCCCCCAGCTCAGCACGGAGGGGCACTGCCAGGGACCTCTGCGGTGACCAGGCACACGGTGTCTTCTTAGTTTGGATATCAGGGAAAGGTTCTTCCCGCAGAGGGTACTGGACCCAGGGAATGGGCACCGCCCCGAGGCTGCCAGAGCTCCAGAAGCGTTTGGACACTGCTCTCACGTATATGGTGGGGTTGTTGGGATGTCCTGTGCAGGGTCAGGAGCTGGACTTTATAGTCCTTGTGGGTCCCTTCCAGCTCAGGGTGTTCTAGGATTCAGTGATCTCCATCGGCCACCAGCACAGGAGAGCACAAGGTGGCATTTGGGACTGGGAGCAGGAGGTGACCTGGCACTGCAGAGCTGGAGACAGGGAGCACACACATGCCACCAGCTCACTGGCACAAGGGGGGTGATGCTGGCAGCCCCCCAGCCCGGGACAACCACCCCACAGTGCGGTGCCAGGCCGGTGCCTCGCAGCTGGCGGTGTCCCGGGGACACAGCCATGTAAGGCAATGCCAGCAGGTCACCGCAGCCCAGCCGGGCCCCGCGCTCCTGCTCGGCGGTGACAGCCAGCCAGCTCCCAGCTGCTGGATTCCTGAGCAGCCGGTGGAGTCGGACGGTCTCCCTGTGCCCAGAGCGTGTCCTGCCCCCGGCACCCCACCCCAGCCAGGCTCAGCACTCGCTCAGTGACAGGTCTGGGACAGGGACATAATGGGATAAACAGCAGGAGATTAAATAAATAAGCAAACAACACCAGGCAGAGTGTCTGGGTGCAGAACCTGGTGCGTCGGGGGTCGTGCTGGCTTGGGGAGGGTTAGGGGAAGCTGGGTTGTGCAGGGAATATTCCCTGCAGTTCCTGGAGCCCCAAGCCGGGCTGGTTTCTGTGACACCCTGTCCTTTGCCCTGTTCTTGCTCCTGTTCCACACTGAGCCGCAGCCTAAGGCTCCGAGCCTGCCCAATCCTGCCAGCACAGGCCTTGCTTCATCCACCCAGTGACACCAGCTGCCCTTTCCCCGGGAATCAGCCTGTGCCGAGCCCCTGGAGCTGGGCAAGGAAGGCACAGAAACAGGCTCCCCAGGGCCTGGGCCTGGCAGAGCCCAAGGAGTGCCTGGATAACGCTCTGAGGCACAGGGTGGGATTGCTGGGGTGTCCTGTGCAGGGCCAGGAGCTGGACTCGATGATCCTTTGCGGGTCCCTTCCAGCTCGGGATATTCCACGATTCTATTGATGCCAAGGTGGCAGTGTGGGACCGAGGCGGCAGCAGGAGCCCAGCCCAGGTGCACCGGGAAAAGCCCTCTTCCCATGGCGAGATCCTCGCTGTGCCGGCAGTTCGTGAGGAGTTTCTGACCCAGCAACACCAGCCGGGGCTGGGGGGCCGCGGGGAGGCCTGCGGGAAGGCGCCGGCACCGGTACCGACCGCAGCGAGCAGCACCGGGGCCAGCATCTCGTCCCGGGCGAGGCAGGGGCCGCACGCTGCCGGCAGACACCCCGGGTGAGGCCGGGGCAGCAGCGGGAGCGGCGGTCCCGGGCCGGTCCCGGGCCGGGCCCAGCGCGGCCTCCACAGCGGCGCCGCCATGGTTGCGGCGGGCGGTAGCGCCCCCTGGCGGCGCCCGCGGCCGCCACCTGACCGCCCTACACGCCGCGATTGGTGAGGCGCTGATGATCACGTGATACTAGATGGCCTCACCCTGTGGGCGCGCGGAGCACTCTGGGATTTGTAGTCCAGTGAGGCGGGCGGGGTGCGGGCAGAGGCGCGGCGGGGACTGCGTGTCCCGTGGTGCCCCGCGGCGGCCCGGGGGTCCCTGGGTGTCCCGCGGCGGACGGAGCGGCCGGGCCGGGCCGGGCCGGGCGGACACGATGTCGCGGCAGGGCGGGCGCGGCACCGAGAGCAAGAAAATGGTAACGGCGGGGCCGGCGCGGCGAGCTCATGGTGGGGAACAGCCGGGGGAGCCGGCCCGGGGCGGGGGTGATCGGGCCCGGCCCGCAGCGCCCGGTGCGGCGGGGCCGGGCGGTCACCGGCGGCACCGAGCGCTCCCGTCTGTGGGGAATTCGCACCCAAAACGCTTCCCTGGCGTGTTTCGCTTCCCTTCTCCAGCTCATTCCGCGGTATCAGCCCGGCTGAGGCAGGAACTGAGAGATGCAGCCCAAAGCTCCAGAGCTGAGCTCGGATTCTGGGTCAAACCAGGTCGAATTCGTTAATTTTTAGTGCATAATCGGCAATAAAAAATAAAACCTGGGGTTTTCTCCCTTTTTGGCCGTCAGGAAAGGCTGCCCCTTCCTGCCTCTCCACACCCCAGGGGATTCTTTTCTGGGGACTCAGCTCCTTAAATACAAGGATTATGTAAAGAATTGAGTTAATTCACGGGAGTTCTGACACTTCCGTAGGCACGGAGCAGATGCACGGTGTGGAGACTGCACACTGCCCTGCAGTGTCAAATAATGAAAATACCCGAAAAGCTTTGGACGCTTTAATTGCATCAAATGGGCTGAAAATTAAAATTTTTTTATCTGAATGGTTGCCTTACTGTAACAGCTTAAGCTGCCTTTAATAACAACGCCTCAGCAATAACTGAGGTCAGCTCTGGGTGTGTTGATGGTGGCAGGTGACACCTCCATGGCCTCACACGGTGACAGCGCCTCAGGCTGGGGACAGCTGGATCCCCTCCATCCATCCCCATCCCCTCTCCACCTCTGTCTTTACTAAAACGACTTGAAACCCTCAAAACCAACACAGCCTGTTCTGCATGTCTGTTAAACTCTCTGCCAAGTCTCCAGCTGAGCCAACGGAGCTTCCACCTTGTCCTTGCAGTGATGTGAATTGCCTGACCTTTAGTTTTCTGAAAGGAAAGCAAGTTTTTAAGTAAAACCCCCAAAGAATGTGTCAGTTCTTTGGATCCAAAGTGGAGCAGCAGCTCCAAGCAGCCTGACTGGTTGTTTTCATACCTGAAGCCATAAAGTTCATCCCATTCCACCCCTTGCCATGGACAAGGCCACCTTCCACTCTCCCAGCTTGTCCTGCCTGGGCTTGGACACTTCCAGGGATCCAGGGACAGCCACAGCTTCTCTGGGCAGCCTTCCCTTCACCCTCACAGGGAGGAATTTTTTCCTAATCCAGGAACAAGACAAGGTGGAATTCCCCAATTTCTATTCGTTTGGGGGTGATTTTCCTCTGTGTGTTTGTTGTGGCTTTGTGTGAACTTATCTGTGTCGTCACTTAACTCTGATCTTGTCTCTTTTCCCTCCCTGCCTGCTGCTGCTTTCATTCTCTAGTATTGGTATTTGCCATTCATTTCACCTTCTGCCTCTCTGCAGCTCATGGTAGGTGACAGATCCCAGGTCAGCCCCTGTGATCCCTCTGCATGCCAAAACTGACAGCAGAAACCAGTGCTGGGGGTTTGTTTGCTCCCCAAAACTCTTCCTTTTGCAGAGTTTTGTTCTGCAGCCTGTAATGACCTTGCTAGTCACTGGTCTGGCTTAATGGCTCCCAAAAATGCTCTTGGACATCATTTAAGGGTGAGGATCAAAGGTGGTGGCTGAGAGAGGAGAACTTTTCCCTTTTTTGGCAAATTTTCTGCGAATCTGGCAATTGTGCAGAGAAAACATGAGTGGCTTTGGTCCCGGCCAGTCCCACAGTGGATGTGCACAGCACCTGTGTGCTGAGCTGGCCTGGCCTTGGCCTCCCTGAGCCCATTCTAGGTCTGAGGAGCTGATTTCAATCTGTGAAGCAAATTCTGTGCCTGGACAACTTTCTGGGGACCAGAGGAGTCCTTTTTCTTGGTACAGAGTTTCATAAATCCCTGACTGGAGGAGAATTTTGGGCCTCAGAGCTGGAGCCTGATGGGCACTGCCTGCTTGTAACATGTTCATGAAACAGAGGGAAGAGTTTGAGCCAGATCGCAGCTCTAGGCCAGTGGCTGAGTTAAATTCAGGGCCCTGGCATGACACCTCCAGCTATCCAGGAGGTGTTGGTCTCTTTCCCAAAATCCCAGAATGGTTTGGGTTAAAAAGCATCTTAAAACTCATCCAGTCCCACCCCCTGCAAAAGGCAGGGGCACCTTCCAGTAGAGCAGGTTCCTCCAAGCCCTGTTCCGAGGAGAATGAAGCTGTTGCCAGAGTTGGAGCTGGGATCTCTCCTTATTAAGCACCAGATTCCTTTGAGGCAGCAGGTCCCTGTTCCCCTCTCCATGCCAAGGGTGGCGCAGGACACGGCGGCAGCGGAGCCCGGCCGGGTTCTGGTGGGTGAATCCCTTTTCCTGTGCGCAGAACTCGGAGCTGTTCACGCTGACCTACGGCGCCCTGGTGACCCAGCTCTGCAAGGACTACGAGAATGATGATGATGTCAACAAGCAGCTGGACAAAATGTGAGTGGATGCACAAGTGGGAGTGGATCTGCCATGCTGGAGCCGTGTGGGAGCTGAAATCACAGCAGGGCTCACAGCCACATCCCTGTGCGCTGCTGCAGGAGTAAAATCCTGTCAGGTTGAAGTTATTTAATGCTGACATTTCTCAGATTAGGCTTTGCTTCTTTTATAAATATTTCTTGTCTTTCTAAAGCTGTTGCTCTGGTCCCTTCACAGGGGTTACAACATCGGTGTCCGGCTCATCGAGGATTTCCTGGCCCGTTCCAATGTTGGGAGGTGCCACGATTTCCGTGAAACTGCAGATGTTATTGCAAAGGTAAATGTCCCAGCACGGCTTTGTCAGGTTTTTTTGGGGGGTTTTGCATGTGAGGATGGATTATTTGCTGCTCACAGGACTGTTCTGAGAGTTTGATGAAGATTTTGGGGAGGGGAAAAAAGGCTTTAGGCCAAGTAGTGCTGACTGGTGGGAACTGGAAGAAAGGAGAGGTGTTTGCAAACCCTTGAGTGATTTTACAAAGATCAGAGCTGTGCTGTTGCCTCACCCATTCTTGTTCCTCCTGTTTGCCACAACAGATTGCATTTAAGATGTACCTGGGCATCACTCCGAGCATCACCAACTGGAGTCCTGGGGGTGACGAGTTCTCCCTAATCCTGGAAAACAACCCCTTGGTGGACTTTGTGGAGCTCCCTGACAACCACTCAACCCTCATCTACTCCAACCTGCTCTGTGGGGTGCTGCGAGGTGCCCTGGAAATGGTGAGCCACATCCCTCTTCCCTTGGGATGGGTGTGTGGGTCGCCAGGTGCCAGCAGATACTTGAATTCTGTTCTGTGTTCATGACTTCTGGGGTTGCTTTGGACTTGAAATGCGTTCCCAGAAGGGCAGAGCTGCAGGAGCATTTGGTTGCTGTCATGTGTGGCAGCTGAGGCCCAGAGATGGTGCCTGAGCCCCTTCAGTTCACAACCCAAGTTCAAGCACTCCCTGGGTTTGTATGAAACTCCAAAATCCTCACTCTGCAGCTGCTGTGAGCCCTAGCTGGGAATTGGCTGGGACAAGAGAACAGCTGTGTCTCAGTTAGGACTATGTAGAGCCCTGTATGTCATGTCATGCCCTTAGAGCTCTTAAGCTGGTGCTCCAGGATCATTCAGTCCCTGGAGAAGCTGCTGTGAAGAGGAGTTAGCAGCTCCTCTCTCCTCTTCCCTCACTTAGGTGCAGATGGCTGTGGACGTGAAGTTTGTCCAGGACACCCTGAAGGGCGACAGCGTCACAGAAATACGGATGAAGTTCATCAGGAGGATTGAAGACAACCTTCCAGCTGGGGAGGAGTGAACCATGGCCCCGTCTCCCTGGGGACTGGAGGGACCAGCTGGGCTTGGCCATTAGCTTTCCTCACAGATCCATAGGGATCTCCTGCCCCTGCGCACTCAGACTGACTCACTGACTGTCTCAGATGTTATTTTCTTCTACTGTCACTTCCATCCTCTGTAGAAGACCATTGTCTGGTTGGTGTTTATTTCCCAGGTTCATTCTGAAGCTTTTTCATCAGGTGATGTCCTTTTCCTTTCCTTTCTGTGCTCAGTTTCCAACTGTGACCTGGGTTGTGTGAGAACAACTGCTCAGACTCCAGGAGAGCTCTGGCCTCTTCACATCTGGATTGGTGTTGGATGGCCAGAATTGGAGACCAAGCTACAAGAGCCCATTGATTCCCTGCTAAACCCTGTCCTTCCTTAAATGAGGTGTCTAAAATCCATTTGGAGATTGTGTAGTGTTTCTGTAGACCAAACTGGCTTCCTGCACTTGATTCTGAAGTCGCTGGCAAATGCAGGCTCGATCCAAAGGGGTGACTGAGGAGAGCTGGTGGAGAGCTGGCACCAGGGTGGGGACTGCTCTGCCCAGGGGGCTGTGGCACCAAAGAAATCTGGGATTCCCATGGCCTTTCCAGTGTCCATCCCCCAGAAGCCTTGGGAGAGGAGGTCAAGCTCCAGTGGAGCAGTAGGAATTATTTTACATGGAGAAAGAGTGGCTAAAATGGCATCAGTGCTCCACAGTGGGCACAGCCCAGGGCTGCATGGGGAGTCACAGAGTGAGAACCAAACTCAGGCTGAGGCTTGGGAGGTGTTAAAGGCATTTCAGGCTCTGTTCTGCTCTTGGGGGTTGTAAAGGCTGTGTGGTGTGAAGGCAGTGCTGGGGTTTGTTCTCACTGGTGTTCAGGCTACAGCAGAATTTCCCAGTTACTTGACCTGTGGCACTCGTTGCTCTGAAAAATAAATACATAAACAAGTATTAGATAACCAAAAGCAAGAGATTGGAACATCAGCTTCCTCTGCCACCCAGAGAACACAGTCAGGCATTGGGTTCCCAAATCACTTTACGTAGCATGAAGGCACAGCCCCTTGGTCTTTGGGAGCTCCAGAATGTGTGTGGGTTGCTGCCCGAATGTGAGGTGAGAGGGAGCAACCTGCTGCTTGTGCTGCTCTTCTTTGGCTTTTCTGGAGGAATGCTGGGTCATCTGGCACTGGATGGCTTGTCCTGTCCCTTTTATGGCTCCAGAGAGTCCCTTTGGATGCCCCATGTCACATGTGCCGTGTGAGGGGACAGTGAGTGGCTGTAAGAGCAGTCAGAGGCATGGTGGTGGCCCAGCGGTGGCAGGTGGGTGTTGGGGGCAGAGGTGCCACATGGTTACATTGCAGAGCTCAAAACCATCCCTTATTTCTCATTGTTGACCATTCCAAGTCACTTTAAACTGCATTTTAGAAGCAATTGCATTAAAAGAATCGCAGTGTCAATTCTTTGGTCTCCTCTTGCCTGTGTTCTGGTGGCGGTTGCTGGTGGGGAGTGGCAGCAGGGGCTCAGCCCCTGCCTGAGGCTGGCAGGGTCACAGTGGTGACAGGATGACAGTGGTGACAGGGTGCCCAGAGCTGGCAGGGTGACGGCAGCACCGCACCAAGAATTCCTGGCTGTCGGCAGGCCTGGAAGCTGCTGCCTGGAGGAACCTGCCCAGTATTCCACACACGGAGGGACTGGGGGCAGACACTCAGAGTGGCTGGTTTGGGGTCTGTGAATCCACTGTGTGCTCAGTGCTGGGACTCGCTGCTGCAGAGCCAAGACTCTCTGTGGGGATTTGCAGTGGCAAAAAGTCACCTGGATGGGCATCTGTGCCTCCTTTCCGTGCCAGCTCAGTGCTGCTCCTTGGCTGGCATTGGCCACATAGTGCTGCTGCCCGGAGCGTGGGGACAAGGAACAGCAATGCCTGCTCTCCAGGAGCAGTTCCTGCTTCCCTTTCCTGTGTGAGTGCTCCCCGGGAGCCCTGCTCTGCTGGGATCTCTGCTCCATGCTCGTGGGCATTCCCTGCTCTGGGGTCACCCTGCAGTCACCCTCCATCCTGGGCACTGAGCGCCCAGGGCTGTGCCCCGACCTCTGCCAACCCCGAGGATGGGGAAGTGGCAGCTTTTGCAATAAAGTGGCTTTTTTTCTCTGGAGCTGGCAAGCACCACGTGCTGCTTGCCTGGCCAGGAGCGGGAGCCAGCCAGAGCAGCCCCAAACAGCCCCAAGATGCACCCAGCTCCTGAGGCTGTCCCCCAGAGGGTCTGGGGGGAGTGAGATCTCTTGTCCTCACCCCTGCAGAGAGTGGATCCCAGACTCCTGCTCCCAGCCCCTTGGGAATTACAGTAATTTGCTGGGGCGACAGGGTCAAAACCAGCCCAGACCTTTTGGAAGAACAAAAAGCAGAAATTGCATTAAGTAAATTAAAACTGTCTACTACTGAGAGCAGCTCGCTGCAGACAAGGGAGAATATGCAAAAAGCTCTGTTTGAAACCTACTAAATATTACCATGTGCTGTTTATAGGAAACAAATGGGGAAAGGCATCTGCATCAATAAACCCCAACGTGGCTGGGCTTGGACTGAAGCCTTTCCACGGCTCTCGGTTATTGAATACCCGTCGCTTTCATGTGGTGCCAGCCCTGACCCCTGACACATACCGCGGAGGGGAAAGTTGACTTGTGGGAATAATAGACATTCCTAGTGAGCGATTTAACCTGGCAGGAAAAGAGGCGACTTCCAGCCTCTCACATCCCTGCGTGATATTGGAGATGACAGCAGCAACAAGTCAAGGGGGAGACGCGGGACGGGAGCGGTGCCGGGGTGAGCTCTCCGTCCAGCCCCGTGTGCCCTCACCAGCCTGAGCACCCCGTGATGGCATCGGCCACAGCACCGTGTCCCAACCACATCCCAGGCTCCCACAGCAGCAGGATGCAAAAACTTTGCTTGCTGCAGTGTCTGTAGAGGTGGAAGGAGCTTTCCAGCCCTTGTCCCCCTCCTGCAGGAAAGTGGGACATTGGCTGGTGTCCTGATGGAGCACACTGGCAGGAGCTGAAGTCTGTGTGACTCACAGGGTCCAGGGTGAGGGTTTAAACCAGTTCATGTCCCCAGCATGGGGACAACGTGGCCAGTGTTGGAAAACCTGGACAAGCTGGCTGCTGCTCCTGGCTGGTGGTGATCCCAGCCACGCTTCCCAACCTTGTGCCAGCCACAAGCCAGGTGATCCCTTCTCTACTCTCTGATGGGAAGCAGAGCTCCCAACCCTGTGCCTGTCACCCAAAACAGGGTGGGTGACAGCCCTGGGCACTGTCCAGACCCCACAATCCAGCACTTGCTGAAGGGGCAGGGATGGTGCTGGGAGAGGATCCTGGATGGGACAAGAGAATCTCTCTGGGAAAGGAGCGTTTCCGGGCTGGTGTCCTCATTGCCGGGGCAGCTCCCACAGCTTTCAGCCAGATGTGCTTGGCCAGGGTGCCAGGCACTCTCTGAGGCTGTGCAGAGGATGTTTCACCCACGAGGGCTCGTGCATGGGGGACGGGGCTTGTTGGCAGGGTTGGCACAGCGCCGGTGGCCCCAAGCAGCTGAAGTGCTGGTGGTGCCAGCAGGGACAGGCAGGTACCAGCCCCTAAGGGGGCTCTGGCCCTGTGTCCCTAAGCACCGGCCACATCCAGGTGTTGGATATTTGGGGTGTGGGCACCACTCAGGTGTGAATCCAACTCCACCCAGGTGCCGACCTGGTCGGGCATCGCCCCATGCTTGGCACCACATGGGCATCAAATCCATGAGAACTTCTGTCTTCTCTGCCTGATAATGATCTGGCGAGTTTGGGCACCTGGATGTTTTTATAACCCTTCCTGGGCCCCTGGGCCGTGTTTGGCTACCCTGGAAGCTCAGGCAGCTGACAAAATCCTCTCGCAAGGCACGGCCACGCTGCACCCCCCTGCCCTGGCCCAAACGCAGTTTCCAAAGCTGGGAATGCCGCTGGCAGCAGCGCCGGGTCAGGGCAGCCCTCTGGCGATGCTCCTTGGCACCCGCCCTCCCGCAGCATCCCTTGCCAGGGCGAGGAAGAGGCGGAGGTGTCTGCAGTTCCTCCCTCGGGTCAGGGGACACAGGAGCAGCCCCGGAGCAGCGCTCCTCGGAGCTGAGCCACATTCTGGTGGCGTTTGGTATTTGGGGTGACGGGAAGGAAGCTCCATTGTTCCTCTTTTATTGTTTTGTGTTTCCTAAGCGGGATCGGCACCCTCCTCCCACGCTCTGCCCGGCTGCGGAGCGGATCCAGCCCTGTGAGAGCCAGCGCTGCGCCGGAGGCGGCTGCCGAGTCCTGGGCGAAGGGAAATGCGGGGAGAATCGTCCCTGCTCCAGCACAGACCGGCCACCAGAAGCACGTGCAGGGATGACGAGTGGCTGCGGCGGGGATACGACTCATCTCAGTGTCCCCCTGCCCCCGGTCTGCCGGGTCTCCGTGGGGCTTTGTTCCTCTACGTGGCCATTTAGAGCCGGCTGCAGTGGGAAGGGATGATCCTCGCAGGGAAGGAGGGGGACATCGGCCACGCCACCATTCCTAGAGCCATGGCACGACCCAGTGAGGACACTGGTGCTCTCCCTGCGTGGGGACAGTCCAGTCCCCCATACCTCATTCCACCCCACACACCCAAACCCCAAGTATTCACCCCACAGCACCACTGCCCCTCCAGCAGCACCTCCATTCCCCTCTGGAAGCCACCGTCAGCTGCCGGGTGTTGCAGGATGTGACACGGGGACAGTGTCCTGTGGAGCCTGGATCCACCCAAAACTGTGCTGCAGTGCTCATGGGATGGGTACAGCTCAGGAATCAGCTTTGCACCATAAAACCTGAAGCCATGAGCTCGCTGGACCCCAGGAACCCCAGGGCAGATCCACTCCAAGCTTCCTGACTTTCCCCTGGAAAATTTCCATTTTCCTAGTTGCAGCCAGGACTCTGAGAGCCCAGCAGGGTGGGTTTACCCAGAGGCAGCTCCAGGGAAGCTGCTGGTGCTGAGCAGCCTTGGCCCACAGCGAGAGCCAAACAGGCAGGAATTTTGATGAGAAATGTTTGTTTTCTTTTAAAATCGTTTTAATTGTGGCTTCTGAGTAAGGGAGACTCTGGAATGGTCGCTCTTTCCCTGAGCCTGTGGTGAATGAGGGGTTTGGGGCTGAATTGCTGGCAAAAAGCAGGCTTGATATAATTTTGTCACTCTATTTCTTATGGTGTAGATAAATCACACCAAGAAAAACTGGATTAAAAACAATCTACAATGATTTAGGTGGAAATGGGGAGACAAAAAGGAAGGGAGGAAAAAGTCAGGAATGCAAGGGGTAAGGGACACTCTCAGGTTGAGTCACCAGGTGCAGAGAGGATCCCCTTACTAAATTTAGCCTCAGATTGGATCAGTGGATTAAGTCTAAAGTATTTACCAGCACTTAATCATAACAATACCTCATTGACACAGCAACAGCAGAACTCGACTGATTGAATTATTTAACTCATACAAAATGATTCAAACGAGATTTTCTATAACCATCACTCTAATTGAATTATAAATCTAAAGTAGGGACATCCTTAACATGCACACACATGGACATAAAGAGCCTGCACAAAGGAACAGACCTGTGAGAAATTCCCCTCGAGTTCAGCAAAATACTCACATTGATGCATCTTCTCAACAGTGAAGAGTAGAGCCCCGTGGGGTGGGGGGTCAGGCTCCATCATCATCATCGTCATTGGTCCTCTGGGTATCATGGATAGGATGAGCTCCAAGAGGAATTCTGCCCTGAGGGAGATTCTGCAGCCCAGGGGAGCTCCAAGGGTGTCACCCAGGACCACTGGTTACAGGCTCATGAGAGGATCGACTTCAGCCATCAGTGAATTCCCATTCCAGCCACAATTCCAGTTGGTAGCTACGGGAATTTTCCTCGAAGTGTCCAACAGCTAAAATATGATTCCACTCAGGCTGTTTTTCGGCAGAAAAATAAAGTCTTGAGGCTGTTAGTGATAGAAAACAGGAGCTCCTGAGAGAGCAGGAATTCTGGGAGCAGAGCGGGTTTCTGATGAGCTCAAGGGGAGCCACCTGCCCAGAAAACATTAATTAAAGTGGAGACCTAGCGAGCCAGGCTGTCCCTGATCCCATCCCGTCCCCCAACCCCAATCCCATCCCCAACTCCACCCTGTCCCTGCCATGGCGAGCGTCTCACCACAAGCAGGACTGAACCAGATGCCTGGATGACCAGGGATGGCTGCAGTCAAGACTTCCAAACAGTTCAGTTAACAGAGAGACGAGAAAACAATTTGAAAATTTAAAACCAATCCCCTCCCCGAATGAAGCGAAGCCCCAGACGTTCCTTGCAGCCCCAGGATCCCGTTGGCTTCTCCCTGCCCGTCACGCAGACACAGGAGCTGACTCGGGGAAAGTGCTCGCCAGAACAATGTCTCTTTTTTTACAGCGAAAAAATATTGATTTTATTTTAATTAGTGCTAGCGCTGACATCCAAGAGCTCAGGGAGACGTTGCCAGGCGCTGGGCTGGCTCTGCCCTGGGCTGTGGCTCCTCATCCCCGTCCCATGGCAGGCACAGAGCCCCCCACAGCTGCCCGCGTGCCCCGGCTGGAGCCAGCGACTGCCCGGGGCTGGGACCAGCATTGTGGCCTCTTGCCCAAGCTCTCGGCCGGGGCTGTCACTGCTCCCCAGGCCCCGCAGCGCCGAGCCATTGCTGGGAAGGAGCTTGAGCAAGATGCCACCGAGGAGCTGCAGGGTGTTCCCTGCCAAGGGGAGAAATCCAGCGGCTTCCTCGAGCATGGAGCACTGAGATGACCTGGTGGGACCTCTGCTCACCTCGTGCTGAGGAGCCTGGAGGGGACAAAAAGGCGATGGGGCTGCCCTGAGCTCCTGCATCCCCTCAGCCTCCCCCATTCCCACATCCCTGGAGCTCCTGCATCCCTTTACCCGAGGCTCCCGCATCCCTCTGTCCCACCCTCCTGCATCCCCCAGACTCCGGCACTCCCATATCCCGTGAGCTCCAAAGGGCATCCCTTTACCCCAAAGGGTTCAGCATCCCTCTGTCCCACCCTCCTGCATCCCCCAGGCTCCCGCATCCTGCCGGGGCGGGGCACAGAGCTCCGTGCCGCTGGCCGGGAGCCGGGGAGCCGAGCGTTAACCGGGACAGCCGGGCCGGGGAGCGGAGCCCGAGGAATGAGGAAGCCGGAGCGGGTACCGTGGTGGAAAGGGCTTGGCACGGGCTGTGGAAAATGGAGGCCTAGAGAAATGTGACAGCAGGCTGGCCTGGCCGGCAGTACCACACAGGCGTAGTTAAGCCTTCAAGCCTGCCATTGTTCTCCCCTAATTATTCCCACTCCCTGAGTATTACACCCCATAATTCAGGAAAGCTGAGTAATGGAAGAAACAACAGCAATTTTAATCTCTCAGTACCGGTGGTCTCCACCAAAAAAATGCTTTCAAGAGCTCTGCGGTTGCGACTTCCTCGGTTTGGTGGGCAGTGCAGGGGAGGGGGAGCACGGCCACCGGCCTGCGGGTGCTCGGCCGGGACCGGGGCCGAGGAGGGGCGGGGATGGGACCAGGATCTTGCTCCAGGTGATGGGAGAGGAGCGTGCTGGATGCTGGGAGCATCCCCAGCAGGTACCACGTGAGCCCCACGCCCACAGCCGGGCTGGGCGATTCCAGGTGGGGACAGCCCCTTGTCCCCTGCATGGGGGGACCTGGTGTCCTCGGTGGGGAGGAGCAGAGCTGAGCAAGGCACTCTCGCTGCTGACACTGTTCTCAGTTCTAAACCACACAGAGCTGGGCATCAGCTTTTTGTCAAAACATGTTTTCCTTCCTGGGAACTGCCTTTCAGGAAAGGAAATTCTGAACTCGCTAGAAATGCTCTTGCTTTTTGACAAAAGCCACCGCGGGTTTGCTCCCTAAGGAGCAAGCTCTGGG
The DNA here is from genome assembly GCA_034509425.1 of Eopsaltria australis. Classification (NCBI taxonomy): domain Eukaryota; kingdom Metazoa; phylum Chordata; class Aves; order Passeriformes; family Petroicidae; genus Eopsaltria; species Eopsaltria australis. The sequence continues at coordinate 1,066,891 of JAVTVJ010000520.1, forward strand.
TAAACACATTCCTGCTCCTGTGAGGAACGAGACCAGGAGTCAGCACTGGCAGCATCAGGGTGCTCTGGGGGACCCCACATGGGCAGGAGGGACCCCCAGCCCTGCCTGTGCCCCTCTGCCCACTGCAGCACCCCTGGCCAAGTCCAAGCACCTGCACTGTCTCGCCAACCCTGCTCCCACTGTGGCTCTGAGTGTGATTGGTGAGTCAAAATGAGCCTTTGTCTGATTCAGCATCACCTGCTCATCAGATCTTGGGGAGCAGGAAGAGGAGGATGGGCAGCAATGCCCTCAGTGGGGCCAGAACTGATGCACCGAGCTGGGACCAGGCATCTCTGGGGAACAACTCGAGGCCAGGGCATCTCCCAGCCTTCATCCTTCCATCCTTCCATCTTTCCATCCCTCCATCCCTCCCTCCTCAGCTCAGAGATGCAGTAAAAGCATCAAAAAAGCGCAGGTCTGCCTTGCCCCAGCTTCCTGTAGCCACAACTCTCACCTGCTGTAAACTACCACTGCCATCTTCCCTTCTCTTGGAAGTTTTGGCAGCCGCAATGCTCACTGAGACAGTGAAGTCACAGAGCCACGCAGAGACCTGACACACTGAGGAGCCCATCAGGGCCATGCAGGGATTGTGCCAGAGTTGAGGGGACAAGGTCAGAGGTTTTCAGACACAGTTCAGCATCCCGTCTCAGCAGCTGCTCTGAAGTTTGGCTGCAGGGAGCTCAGGCCTCCCTTACATTTAGCAAAACAACTGGAGGTCACATCCCTCACTCCGGGTACACACTGGGGCGATGGCCCTGCCACCCTGGGTGCCACAGCCACCAGCCCTAGGGGACAGATCACCCCACTGCCACCCCTTAGGGCTGAGCCTAACGACATGCAGCTCAACCTGCCTGAGTGCTGGCCTTGGGCACATGCCACCGGCCCCTGGGGTGACCCAGCAGGGCAGGAGGGGTGGGACGGGGTGGCCGAAGGTGACGGTGGCGGTGGGCGCTGCGTCTGTGTGGTCTGAGCCATCTGGATGCACTTACAGCAATACTGCAGCAATTGCGGGAAGATCAAAACTCTTCAGGCCAACCTTGATTCCCCGTGCATTTTTTGCATTTTTGAGGACTCGAGTCTATAACCTGACAGCGGGAGGGGCGTTGCCTGCACAGCCCTGGAGCTCTGTGCATCGTGCTGCCACATTCTGGGAGTGATGCCCTGGCACTGCTGCAAGATCCCTGGGATCCTGGGAATGATGGTGTTGGGTTCTTTGTCTGCACCCAGCACTCAGAGCAGGCACTGCTTCTGCTGCGGGGTCAAATCCATGAGCAGGGCCCTGCTGAGACCCTGCTGCACCCCAGGGCTCCTGCTCACAGTGACAGGAGAGGGCATTCCAGGGGTCCCCATCCCTGGGCCCAGGGGAGATGCCAAGAAGCAGCTGACACCCACACCTGGCCTAGGGAATGACACAATCCCATCCATCCCCGCCTCCCTCCTGGGGCTTCCCGTCCCCTTTCAGATGGGGAAATTTGTCCCAGCACCCCATACGGGGCATAAAGGGTTTGAGACTGTGACAGGTTTGTGCTGCTGTCACCTCACTGCTGTGCCTGGGAACGTCCTGGTGACAGCCATGGCTGGGGAATGGCTGGGCACTGGTGCTGTACTGGACACACTGGAGCTCCACTGTCACCTCTGAAACAGAGGATCCCCTGCAGCCCATGATGAAGAGCATGGTGAGGCAGGCTGTGTCCCTGCAGGCTGTGTCCCTGCAGGCTGTGTCCCTGCAGCCCTGTGGCAGCGTGGCCCTGAACGCTGAGAGGTGACAGCCCTGGTAATTAATCATTAGCTCAGCCCTTATGGCAGGGCAATGGAGAGGGCACAGAGGTGTTGGAGTGAGCACAGGGGTGTCGGAGGGGGCACAGGGGTGTCGGAGGGGGCACAGGGGTGTCAGAGGGGTCACAGAGGTGTCAGAGGGGGCACAGGTGTGTCAGAGGGAGCACAGGGGTCTCAGAGGGGGCACAGGGGTGTCGGAGGGGACACAGGGATGTCAGAGGGGGCAGAGGGGAGGCTCCCATGCCAGTCCTGCCCATGCTGACTGACTGGTTCAGTCATTAGCGGCAGTGGGGCCGTTTGGCTTTTCCCTTCTCCGCCTGGAAAGGGGCCACTTACTGTTTTACAACTAAAATAACAAATTATTTCATAGAGGCTGGAGCTGCCGGGAGCTCTTGGGCCATGGTGCTGCACTGGGGCAGGCACAGACCCCCAGGCCCCCTCCCCTGTGCTGGCACCAGCCAGGACCCAGGGCCCCCGAAATGGGCCCATGTGGGGCACACAGCTCTCACCAGCAAGGGCAAAGGGGGCACAAGGGATGGAGAACGAGAAAAGGGAGTAGCAGGGCAAGAGCTGGCGTGTCCCCGTGGTTGCCTGTCCCTGTTGATGCTCATCCCACCGTGGGGACACCATCCCTGGAGGTGCCCAGGGACCCTCAGCCCTGCATTCAGCTCTCTCAGGGGGGGCAGGGTCCGTGCAGAGCTGGGGTTGCAGCAGCCCCAGCCCCCCAGGATGGCATCTGCATCCTGTGGCAATGCCACGTCCCAAGCACTTGGCTTCCTCTGGGAAAGGGATGCTGAGCTGTGCCCCAGCTTCCTCTCCCGGGGAAGGCGATGGGAACCAGCCCTGCTGCCCGCTCCCTGCCCTCCCCTCCGGAGCTGCTCACGCACTGTCTGGGCCTGCAGACGGATCTCAGGGTGCCACAGGATGCAGCACCCACCAAGCAGGGCCCCCCCCGGCCCCTCCCCAGGGCGACCTGCTGACAGCCCCAACAATAGTGCAGCTGATAAAACCCTACAGCCACACGTGCCCTTCCCTGCCCCCTGTGCCAGCCTGGTGCTGGGGGATGGATGGAGGCTGGAGGAGCTGAGCTGGGGGTGCCAGGAGCCTGGAGCCTGCCAAGACCTGGGCTGGTGTCTCTGCTCTGCCAGCAGTAAAATGTTTTGGGGTTTTTTTGTTTGTTTGTTTTACAACTAGTTTACTGCCTAAAAGTTTCAGCAGCTCAGCAGAGCACCAGGGCAGCAAACTCCCTCTGTGTGCTCCAGGCAGCTCCCAGGCAGGCTGCAGGATCCTGTCCTCATCCCATGGGATGGGTCCCCAGTACTCATGGGAGCACCCAGCAGTCACCAGTGCAGGAATGGCACAGGGAGGAAGGACATAAACTGGGAGGGTGACAGCCTGCTCCAGACAGCCCCTTTCTGGAACCACCTCCTCTCAGAGACAGCTGGGTGCTGTGGGATCACCCCAGCTCCGGATCGGAGCAGCCCCCAGGACCCAGGGACTCCATTCATCCAGCAGCTCGGGAGGCAGATTTACTAGCTCATAGCCAGTGGTGTTTATGGTGGGCTGGAATGTGCGTCCCCAGCACGTGATGAATTTACAACGTGCCAACGAGTGGATTTATTCCAACCCCACTGTCAGTGAATAAATCACAGCAGCCACAGGAAGGCTGGAGCTGCAGGTGGGGAGAGGTGCCCGGGGAGGGGGTGGTGGGGGCACACGGGGGCATCCCAGGGATGGTCCTGCCTCTGGTTGTGTTGAGCCACGATGAGCTCCGGGGCTGCCGCATCCCCTCCAGCGCTCCTGGGAAGGGCCAGCAGCCTCCAGAGCTGCCCTGGGGAGAGGTTTAAACTTCAGCTTCCAATTCCACGTGCCATTTCCAAACAGAGGTCCGGGGGCCCGCCAGCTACCACCTGGGCTGGTGCTCTGCAGACAAGGGAGCCCTGGAAACTGTAGGTGAGTGCAGTTTTTCCATGCATATGTATATAGGAGCAGAGTCAGCTGCCAAAGTAAATACAACCCTTCCCTTTCCAAAAATGTCCTCCAGGAATTGTAAAGGATCCTGGAGCAAGAATTCTGTCTCAGATCCTTTTTTCGCTTTCTATTGGGGGAAGTGTATAAACTCGCTCCGATTCAGCCCCAGCAAAGGCACCGTGAGAGTGTTTTTTTATGGCATGCACCAAAGGTGCTGGGAGCCGGAGCCACCATGTGTACCCCGGGCAGGGCTCACGCAGGAAAACAATCCCAGTAAAGAGCTTTACAGCCACCGAGGAATGTGGAACCTCCACCAGCCCCGGCCGAGCCTTGCAAAGCTAATTGCTTTGGGATTTGCTCTTTGGGGGGGTTGAGTCTCCATGGTTGCTGCCTCAAAGGGTCCCAGCTGCCCTTGCGGTTCATTAGGATGCTGAGCGGGGAACTGGAGATGCTTTTAGGAGGCAGCAGCGGTTGTGGGGTAAGGGAAGGAGCCCTGCGGTTCCCAGCTGCAGCTCTGCCTTCTCCCGTTACAGCCGGGGACCCTTCCTGCCCGGGCGGGGTCCGCGATGGGAGCCGGCGGTGGCAGCGGTGGCCCCACAGCCGCTCAGCCAGGCGCTGTCCCTGACCCCAGCGGGACCATTCCCTTCAATGTGACCCAGCGGGACCCATCCCGGGCTGATTCCCCAGGAGGAAACCCAGGGATGCTTTTTGAGGCCGATGCATCCTCGTGTCTCCCAGGGCAAGGGCTGCGGTGGCTGATCGTGACGCGGTGCTGCCCCCGCGGCCACCGCAGCCCGTCCCCCCAGGCCCCGGCTGCTCGCGTGTTTTCTTAACTGATCTTTTCTTGCTCATTTAAGTGACTTTGGAAAATGGGATTTTGGCTCTTAAATCGTTCAGGGGCTTTTGAAAATTTGACTCTAAATACTTTCCGAAGTGCATTTGTATGAAGTAATTCTCTCCAACCTCCCACAGTGGTAGTCAGATTGCATTTAATCCATCACTGAATGTTCCCGAAGGCTGGGATCTGGCACCATGCTCCACACGGAGCCGTGGCTCGCCCCGCACTGTGCCGACACCACCGCTCCCTGCCCGGTGTCCTCCTGCCCAGGCCACCTCTCACCTGCATGTCACTGCTGGCACAGCCAGGGCGACGCCCCCAGCCCCTTGTCTGCCCTTGTCACACCCTGAGCGGGCACAGCAGCACATCCCAGCTCTGCTCGGCGCTGCCAGCCCAGCCCCTGGCCCCCTCCCACCCCCATGGCACGATTTTCCCGCTGAGCACCAAGGGCTGGCTTTCCGAGCACAATTATCCATCCTTGTGGAAACATGGAAACGATATTCCAACGCACAGGGCTGATTCAATTATGTCCGTGACCCACCGAAATTAAGTTAAGGCATTTTTCAGCCCTAGATTGAATTATGTCTCCTCCCTCTCCCTTGCTCCTCCTGTGCAGAGCAGCGGGGTGGCTGGGACAGGGATTTTGGGAGGCAGTGAGCCTGCGACCCTGAGGTGCAGCAGTGCCCAGGGCTGCTGTGGCTCTCACTGGGTCCCGTGTGGCCCTGGCAATGCTGGGGACACGGTGGAGCCCTGGCACAGCAGTGGGTGCAGAGCTGCCAGGAGATAGAGGCAGCAGAGCCGCTAAATCCCACTCTAAGCCCGGCTTCCCTCTCCCACTGGGAAGGAGAGCCATCAGCAGAGGCTCAGCGCAGAGCTGAGAGGTATCAGTTGTTTAGCTCAAATAAACATGTTTTAAGTAGGATGAGCTACTCAGAGTTATGGCACTGGGTGAGCTGGGATATTGTTTGCTTTCCTTGCTCGGCACAAGGAGCTGGGATTGCTGCTGTGAGCTCACACCTGGATAACTTTTGGGCTGGAATAGAGTTAACTTCAGAGTAATTTTTCCAACAGCTGGTACAGAGCCAGAATTTGCCTACAGTATAAGAATATTGATAACACACTGATGGGTCAGGTGTTGCTTGGTGATGTTCATTCAAGCCCTACATATTTTCCAGTTCCCTGTCCTCTGCCAGTGAGCAGGTGCACCAGCACCCAAACCAGGGGCTGCAGTCAGAAGCTGTAACTCCACAAGCTATAAAAGAAAAGAAAGAACCCAGTGGAGGGGTTAGAAGACCCCAGAGCAAAAATGACCATTGCTGGGCAGCAGGAAGAAGCCTGTGCATGGCCAGGAGCAGCCAGAGTGGCACAGCACAGCCAAGGTGGCATGGCCAAGGTGCCATGGCTGCACCCCAGGCTCCATCCTGGTGAAGGGACAGGATTCCTGGGGAGGAAGGAGCCAGCATAGGAGCGATAACCGGCGGCAGAGGCCGGCACGGAGCGAGGCTGCAGCCGATGGTTTGCTCTGTGGGACAGAGGAATGTCTGTGCTGGCAAATGAGGCTCTGAGCAGAGGAAATGCTTTGCCAGTGAGAGCTCTGGTTAAACAAGGCTGGTTCATTTCTGCGGGAGCTGCCCTGCCAGGGGAGGCCCCTCCATGCTCTGCCCTGTGCCCGGGTGCTGCAGGTGGGGCAGGAGAGCTGATCCTGGTGGGACACTGCTGTCGTGGTGCTGAGGTGGTGGCAGAGCAGTTGCTGCCAGCAGCCGTCCCAGCAGGTCCCCGAGCAGTCACCGTGTGCCGTGGCTCCGCCGGGCTCAGCCCTGGCCTGGAGCAGCCTTGGGGCTGCTCTGAGCTGCTCACCGTGCTCTGCGGTGGGGACTGTGCTAAGGGACCGGCTGCGGGTGGACCCCCAGCCCTGCCTGCTCAGGGCACGGAGGGGACCCCAGCCCGCGCAGGGCACAGCACATCAGCATTCCTGGGAGCAGGGTCCGGCCCCACGGCGGCTGCTCGCCGGGGGAAGGCATTGAGGGGGGATTAGCCGTCTGATGCCCCCCTTGCTCAGGCGCTTAATACAGAAAACAAACACCCTTGTGCACCCAGCGGCCTCCATCCCGACGGGCTTTCTCCGTGCCCGTTGCCTGAGCAACCCTAATCTGCCTCCCGGGGCACACCGGGGCCCTGCACCCCCGCGCCCGTGCACCCCGGCAGCTGCGGCAGTGCCGGCGGTGTCCCGGCTGTGCCTGGCACGCGGCTGCCAGCGGGACGCCACCGCTCCTCCGCCTGGCATGGGCAGCACACGGTGGCTGGGAAAGCCGTGGGAGGTGGGGCTGGGGGCACCCCGCTCCCCTGGGACTGGGGCACCTCTGTGCTGGTGTGTGATTTAGAACTGTGCCAAGACGCGAGGCAGCAGGACCCGGTTGCACCGGCACCGCATTTCCAAAGTGTTCTGCCCAGGGCAAAGGGATTTTCAGGGTGGCGAAGTTTCCCCACCACAGAAAAGGGGATCATCTCCTGCTGTGGCCCTGTGTCCACAAAGGAAGTGGGCGATGGTTTTGAGTGAGTATGGGGGGCAAAGCTGCTCCAGCCCTGGGCTGCCGTACGGGCCAAGAAGGTGAAACAAGGCTGGACCCCACTGCTCTCCATCCCAGGGCAGGGAGCACCCAGTCCTGAGGGCTCTGCAGATGGAGAGGGCTCTTTTCCCACCCTGTGGCTGCTATTGCTGGCATCAGCATCCCCGGGGCACAGGGCATCCCTGCTCCGGGAGAAGGCAGGCGGGTCTGTAGGGGCCGTGTCCACGGGCCCCCCGTCCCGCGTGGGGTGGCGAGGAGGGGCCGGGGAGGCGGGGGCAGGGGCCGCGCTCTCGGAGGGTGCGGTGCGCGCAGTCTCCCTCCTGCGCCGGAGGAACGAGCAGCGCGGCCGGGCTGGGACCGCCGAGGGGAGAGAGGAAAAAAGAGGGAAAAGAGAGAAATCGCAGCAGCCGCCCCGGCGCGGCCCCGCTCCGCACCCCCCGCACCTCTCCGCATCCCCCGCACCCCTGATCCCGCTCTGCATCCCTCTCTCCGCATCCTCCCGTCCCGCTCTGCATCCCCCCGCACCCCCGGCCCCGCTTCGCATCCCCCGCACCTCCCGCACCCCCGGCCCCGCTCCGCCCTCCCGCCCGCCCCGCTCCGCCCCGCGGGGTGCCCGGCCCGGCCCGGCCCGGCCCGCAGCTCCCGCCAGCGGCTGCCTGTGCCCGCCGCTCCGCTCCGCTCCGCCGCGCCGACGGGAGGTGAGGTAAGGTCCGCGCCGCTCCGCCGGGATGGGGCCAGGGCTCCGCCGCTCCCGGTACCGCTCCTGGTCCTGCTCGCCTGCGCATCCCGCGGGTTGCGCCGGGCTCGGGCGGGAGTTGATCCCGTGGATTTCCCAGTCACGAGTCCCGCTGTTCTGGTGCCTTTTCCCCGAGGAACACCACAGGACGCTTCAGCCATCCCTCCTCGGGCGAGTCTGAGCCCGCTTTCCTCTACTTTTCCTTTTCTCGTCTCTTCTCCCTCCTCTGACCCACCTCGCTCACGTCCCTTTCCCAGGGAATCCTCCCCAGAGCCTCTGCCGTCTCCCAGTGCCCGGCCCTTTCTTTCTGCTGTTAGGAAATATGTTTGTGAGAACAAAAGTGTTTTGGGGAAAGTGCCATGACCTTTGGGACAGCCGCTGCTGGCACTCACTGCTCCAGCCCTGCCTGGAGTCCTGTCCCCTCTCACAGCTCCCAACATCTGCACCCGGGTACTGGCACTGTGGAGCCTTCCCCAAAAACCTTGGGAAATACAAGGTGCTTATTTTTTTAAAAGAGTATTGCTGTTAATTGGCTCCTGAGCTACCAGGTTCTCCAGCTTTGAACATTCCCAATAAGCCAGGAAAGATCCCCCCTGTACGGTAGCCCCAGGCCAGGCAATAACCTACCGGAGATATTTCTCATCTATGGGCAGCTTTGCTATAAGGAACATGTTTAATAAATCATAAGGCCGGTGAATTCCTGGGATTTTTATTGCTTCTGTAAAAATGCAGTTTTGATCCGTCTGCGAGGGATACTGGGAAACAAAGCGGCTCCTTTCAGAGCCGGATCCTACGAATTTAGGACACAGACACGGCAGCAGTGGCTGCAAGCCCCCCCCCGGGCAGGGGCAGTGCCGTGGTGGGGCACAGGGGCTGTCCTGTCCCTGCTCTTCTAGGGACCAACATAACCCAAGTGCCTGAAGCCCCATCTTGGCTTTCCTTGCTCTGCTTGGGCTGCGGACACGCCGAGGCAGCGGACACGCCGAGGCAGCGATGCCAGGGGAAACATCACAGCTGGAAATGCAGCGGGGCTGCACCAGGCTTCCAGTTACATTTTTCCTCCTTGCCCTGTTGTCCAAAGGGAAAAAGAAGCAGCAAAACCCAAACTGCTAAAAAATGGGAGAGGTTCCTGCAGACTCGCCCGGTTTCCATCAGCCCGGCTGACCCGATCCCCCAGTGGGGCGGTGGATTGTCCCAGATCCCAGATTGGGCAGAGGAAATGGCAATAAAGCAATTTTCTTTGCCTCTTCCAATCTGAAAACTGAGGTTTAGAAGCAGGAGCAGAGCTGAAACACGAACAGCACACGGAGATGTGAAACCAGCAGCTGTCAGGGGCTCTTTGGGATTTTGGAAACCACGAGTGCCGCGGCCGGGGCAGTTGGTTGTGGGTTGAAATAGGTGGTGGAGGCTCTGCCCCACTGCACTGGGCCAAACTGAGAGGCCAGGCTGCCCCTGTGCAAGGAAGCAGCAGTTTGGTGATCGGGATTTGTCCCCTCTCCTGCCATGCCTTTGTTTTAGGCTGTGCGGAGCCCGGCCACAGAGGCGGGGAGGGAGCATTTCTTTGTACAGGGAAGCATTTAAATTCTTTGCAGTGATTCATATATTCCATTCATATGAAACACAGTCCTGCCGAGTGTGAATGGGGACTGTGGGGGGATTTTTTTAAGGCAATAAGCCCTAGAAGTGTCAAAAGTTATTCACACCTTGGTGAAATCAAGGATATTTCTGTCCGTGGCTCTTGGCAGGGGCTCAGCACAGCTCGCCTTGCGTTGGGTTTTCGGTTTCCCACTTGGATACGGAGCAGGGGGAGCACAGGGGCAGCAGTCCCATTCCCCCTGCCCGGGGCTGGAACATTTCCTGGTGCCAGAGGGGCCTGGCATGGGCTGTGCTGGGGGTCACGGCTCACACCCCCCCGAGGTCACACACCCAGAAAGCCCCAGGGCTGGTGAGCAGCCACCTCTCAGTGAGCCCATGGCTGGGCGAGGTGCTGTCCCTCGAGTGATGGGCACTAAGGCTGCGACCACAGCTACAGACCAGCTGTCCCCATCGGGGCAGAGCCTGCCCTGTGTGCCCTCAGCACAGGGCACAGGAACGACTCAGAGAGGAGCCGTTTTGGGGGTGCTGGGATGTTGGTGAGGGGCTCCTGGGGTCAGGCATGACCCTGGGGTCACTGACCTGCTCTGGGGGGCTGCCAAGTCCCTGTTGAGGGGCGTTAGTTTGGGGGGAATCAAGCAGAGTGGCTGAGGGCCGAGATGTGGGGGGCATCACACCGATGCCACAAGGTGCCCCAGGTGTGGGGCCAGCACCCGTGGAGAGCTCTTGCCTCTGCCGGCCGCTCCAGGATGCTTTGAAGCACTGTAAATCCTCTCCGAAGGAACTGGGCAGACAGTTTTATGGCTGCTGGGGAGGCAGATTAGCAGGGTGTTGTTTTCAGTGCTGATCCATCACGGGACGCCGGCGCTGCGTGGTGCATCCAAGTGCTCGGCTGCTGGCGGGCGGTGCAGCCTCTCCCGGGAAGGTGGAGATGAAACCGCCCGGTTTTAATGTTCTGTCTGCTCTCTGGATCTGTGAGGTGAGGGACAAAACCTCCTCCACGGGACCAGGGTGCCACGGCCAGCAGTGGCCGGGCTCCTCACACTCCCCAACCACGGCGGATCAAGGGGATTTGGGCAGTGGCACCTGCAAAAGGCATTAACCCGGTGGGGAGGGCGTGGGGCCGGTCCCGTCTGTCCCCACACACCCCTCTGTCATTCTCTCCTATTTCATCTTGTCCACAGCCCAGGAAGGAGCAGAGTTTCCATTCCTCTGTGCTAAAGAAAATATCTGTGACAATAAAATCTCATAGTTCAGAAGGGGGAGGGATAAAAAGACACCAGATTGCATTTGTCTTCCCTCAGCTTCTCAATCCCACCTTTTCCCCTCTGGGAGAGGGTGCCAGGCCATCCACTCTGTTGGGCACGTGCTGGGCTCTGAGCATCCCCAGTCCCCCATGCACTCTGTCACAGCTAATGAGAGAGGGTAATTAACAGCCTTAACAAAGTTGGGGGACACTGACAGATGCCCACTCCCTCCTTTGCACCCAGGGGTTCCCTGTGCTGGACATCTGGAGAGCAGGGCAGGGTGCTGCTGGAAGCTGGCTGTGTCCTGCAGCAATCCAGTGGGATTGGGACCCTCAGGGTGGCTGGTGAGGCAGGGGTGACACCCCACACCACCGGCCCCCCAGCTCTCCCCTCCTGCTCAGGGCTCAGCTGCTTCCCTGCGTTGGCGACTTGGACGCCGGCACAGACATAATAAACCGCTTTTCCTTTTCCCCCTGTCACCGGAGCCGTTCCTGAGTCACATCCCTGGCCGCCTGGCTCTTCCCCAGGGCTGTCTGCTCTGCCTGCATAACCCTGAGCATCGGCTGCAGACTTCAAAGCAATGGGATCCATCCCGGCCGGGAAGGGCTGGAGGGATGGCAGAGCTCCGGGAAACATCTGCACGGGGCCGGGGGGAGCGCAGGGGCTGGCGCAGCTCGTGGGATGTGATGCTCTGCTCCCCAAAAGCCTGGCTCACCCCTGGACATTGCTCAGCTACCCCAAAGAGCTGCAGGAGCTGGAAACTTCACCAAAGCCACATCCTGCCCTGTTCTCCTGTGTTCTCACAGGAGCATCCCACCAGGGACCCCACGGCTCCTGCTGGCTGCTCCCTCCCTGCAGCACTCCCAAGCTCAGCTGGGGGCTGCAGGTGGGAGATGGGTCCTACCAAAAATGGGGTGAGATTAAAAAGGAGCCAAAGGTGGCAGTGTGAGGGTGTCTGCTGTCCCCTCAGCCCCTCAGTGGTCGTAGAGAGGTCCCGTGGCCTCTGCCCCATGTCAGCCAAGTTCACAGAGTGAAGCTCCAGATCACAGGCAGCAAAAAATCTGCAGAGCAGCCAGGTCTGGTCTCTGCGACCTCCCCTGGGGCCGAGCCCGTCCTGCTGGCCCATCTGGAGATGTTTGTCCTCAGAGGCTCTTCCAGGCGCCTCCATCCAGGACAGGGCTTGGCAGGGAGCAGTCAGGGAGGAGGACAACAACTTCAATGTCCACCTGCTGTGGATGCAGTGGCCTATTCAATGCCTTGCCCAGCACGGGCATCAAAAACCTCAGTCCTTATTTCTTGCAGCACTCCCAGCCCAAGTTCTGCCTTCCCCAGGTAGGATGTGGCCCCATAAATTGCCCCAAACCAGCAGATTTCTGCAAACCTGCTGCACACCGGAGCAGCCTGGCGATGCTGGACCCCTGGGACCTCGCAGCGCTCCTGTGCCTGCCCCAGAGAGCCCTGGCTGTCGCTGAGAGCCTCTTTAGAGCCTCTTTATTGTTCTGGCGGAGGGTTTTGTTTCACTGCTGCCTTCCAAGTTCCCAGGGATCTAAATTCTAAAGCAGGGTCTTGTAAAGAGCCCTGTCCAGATGGGCGAGATGATATTGCCGTATCAGATGAGAACTATCCCCGTCTTTATCCTCAGACAATGCAGCAGTGGGAGCAAACAAGGATAGAGCCTTTCTTCAGAGGCACATTAGCCAAATAAGAGCCTTCACTTTGTTTTGTGCCGAAACCTAAGGCCTCGAGGCCAGACCACCTCAGGGAACTGCCCCCAGCCCTGCAGCCACGTGAGGATTTACCCCTTCCCCTGATGCCCATTTTCCTGGCAGGGCAGGGCTGCAGGTCCTGCCCATCTCATTGCTGGGGTGCTCCCTGTCCTGTCCCCACTGTCACAGTGGTGTCCATGCCCCCAGGGCTGGGAAGGTCTCAGCAGTGCTGCAGGGATTGGGCAGCACTCAGGCCTCTCCTGTCCTCGGACACCAGCAGAAGGTGGAAGATGCTTTGGTTGTGCCCCATCATTGTGGGATAGCTGAACCCACTCAGACAAGAGTCAGGGCTGCCCAGAGCAGCTGAGGCTGCTCCATGCACTCGCTTGTGGTGATGCACAAACCCTGCGGCCAATTCACCTGCTTTCAGATTTCATTACAAGACCCAGAATTCAGCCCAGGTTTGTTTTAAGAAGTTACCGGAGGCTGAGAGAGCCTGGGACTGATTTATGGCTTCCCATCAAAATCATGTGGTTTCACCACGAAACTTGGAAGCTCTGGCTGCATTTTTCCTTTGGAGATTTTGGCTTGGCTCCAGGGGCGAGAGTGTGAATCCAGGGTGTGCATCAGGGCTGGAGCGTTCGGGGGCTGCGACTGGAACGGAGCAGATACGGATCAGCACAAGGAGAATATTTAATGTCAGGACAACACAGCCATCGTTCTCAGGGAAGCACCGATAAGGCGGCGGGAGGCTTGGCACGGCACTGAGCTGCAGCAGCTCCTTTGCTCTCACTGTAGCTTTCATTTCAACACTCAGCACTTATCACCCTCACATCCTGCTCCGTGTCAGCGGCTGCAGCAGCATCTCCCGAGCTGCCGTGCCCAGGCAGGCTGGGAAGTTCCACTGCCCTCCCCGAAGCCCTGCTCTGGACTCACAGGGTGAGCTGCCGGTGCCCACCGGGGTTAAATATGTGGGCTTTTGCCAGAGAAGCATATTTCCAGCCTCAAACATGCATTGTCAACGACTGCAGAAAGGTATTTCTCACTGCTCCATGTGCTGTGAGCCAGCGGACAAGAACAAGACGACTTTTATTGCTAATTCTTCATATTTCCTGATATTGCCAGTCTGGCACTCACAACCCACAGGCAGATCCTGACCTGGGCCTGGGTTTGGATTACAGTGGCGATACCTTTGTCTTTGCTTTGCCTTTAATTTCAGGTGCTTTGGGCCCCATAGGGCTGAGCTGATAACCCGGGAGGGCAGAGCCCACAGCCCCAGGGTGGGCAGCCTGGGTCAAGGGCAGACCCCAAACCAGGTCTGTGCCCAGGCACTGCAGGCACACAGAATCATTAAGGCTGGAAAAGCCCTTCATGATCATCAAGTCCAGGCTTCAACCCCATGCCCACTAAACCATACTGTGAAGTGCCAAGTCTGTTTTTTTGAACGCTTCCAGAGATTCTGCCTCCGTCACATCCCCATGGAGCCTGTTCCACAGCTGAAGTTGAGCCAACCCCCTGCCCCTCACAGCAGCTTAAGGACCCCACAGCCCAGTGACTGCCATGGACCCACAGAACCCTGAGGGTCACCTTGTGGGGGTCTCAGCATCTGGCTGGTGGCAGTGCATGAACAGAGGAGAAGAGCTTTGTGTTACATAAATAACAAGGTCAGGGCCCTGCGAGCCGCTCCTGCTGCGCGCGAGCGCCGCGTCCTGCCGAGCATCCCCTGGCGCGGGGGCCAGCGGGACAGCAGAGTCGCTTCAGGGCTTGGGTGCCTTTGTGGTTTTAATTTAGTGGCTTTTTAAAGTCAAGATGAAAGGGAGAGCCGGGCAGGGCCGCGGCAGTTCCCCTGTCTGCATCCAAAGGAAGCTGGTGGGGCCGCGCCGAGCACCGGTGGCTCCGTGCCCGCTTCCCAAAGCTCCGCTTGCTCCTTCCCACCGCCAGCACGGACACGTCCACACCACGAACAGACCCTGCCCGTTCCAATGCTGTGCCCTGGTAGGAAGTGTCAGCTCATGTGGCAGTGTGAGATGACCCCTCTGACCTCCTGTGGGACACTCAGGTGTCCCAGAGCTCCAACAGCCCAGCACGGTTGGAGCTGATGCTCTTTTCCATCGCACCTCCCATGGCCGTTCATTAAAGACCACGCATGATGTCACTGCCAACCATCAACTACGGGCCAGGACAAGACCCCAGCGCTCCTCCAGCAGCCATAAATTGAGCTGTACAAGGAGTCTGTAATTATTTTATGCCAAGCCTGGTATTTTCCTCCCCCCAGGGAGGCACTAGAGCGAACAAGAGCAGGCCTGTGCCAAACCATGCCCAGGCAGTGCTTTTATGAAATCTTGGGTTCGTCAGAATTAATTTCATTTAAAACATTCTTCTCGTTTTTCATAAAGCACAGCAAATCCGCGGTACTTAGGGCAGGAATGCAGCCAGAGAGCTGCTGGGCAGGCGCTGAATTACCCGCGGCAGATGGGCCGTGACGGCGGGGTCGCCCACGGTCCGGCCTCGCCTTCCTGGGGGCATCCAGCTGGGAAGAGATGCTGGAGTGACATGCTGGGACACAGCCAGGCATGTCCAGAAGTCCCATCCCGTCCTGTGCTCCCAGGGGATGTGGAATCCAGGTGTGTTTGTCCCCAAAACTCTGTGAAGCTGTGGCCACGACCATAACCGTCCCAGTGCCCCGTGCTGTCTGTGCACGTGTGGGATGGGGCATCACAAATTGTCTGCTTGAGTCCCCTGCCTGGTGGCAGCTGGCCCAGGGGTGGAACTGCTCAGACTGCCAATAATTTGAGTGATTTTTGGGGCTGGGGGTACCTGATTGGGGCTGGGGGCTGAAGCAGTGTGAGGACAAGGGTTGGGATCTGGTGCCCCTGCCCTGCACGAGAAGGCGTGAAGGCCAGAGCCATGGGAGAAGCAAACCTCTCTCCACAACTGCTGGGGCATGGCAGGGGCACCTTCCCAAAGGCTGGAGGGCTCTTGGCTTGGGATGGAGTTTGGTCCCTGGGGTCCAATCCCAACTGTAGAAACAGCTCAAAAAATCCCGTAATTCTGGAGCCCAGACCCACTGGGAAGGGGTGTAACTCCCCTCCCTTCAGCCTTTCCCCTCTTGCAGCCTCCCAGGACAGGATCCAGGTGAGCATCTCAGCCACTGTGTCCTCTTGGGATGCAAACAGGAGCTCGTGACCTTGGGTGACCCTGCAGCAATGAGAGCAGGCACGGGGACATCCCTGTGGGAATTAGAAACCAGAGGGAGCCAAGGGCTCCATCCAGCTGGTCCTGCTGCAGGCTGGGATCATCCCTGCCATGCTGGGAACCTTGTTTGCTCCAAACTTCCACCTCCTGCCAGG
The DNA here is from genome assembly GCA_034509425.1 of Eopsaltria australis. NCBI lineage: Eukaryota > Metazoa > Chordata > Aves > Passeriformes > Petroicidae > Eopsaltria > Eopsaltria australis. The sequence continues at coordinate 1,082,714 of JAVTVJ010000520.1, forward strand.
CCAGTGGGCTCCAGCCTGCCAGGAAGCTGGCAGGAGTGGGTAGGGGGATTAGAGGGTTTAGCAGGTGTTTACCTCATCTTTCATCCTGCTGCAGGGAAATCCATGGCTTGCTCTTCTCTCTTCCCACATGAGCCCTGCCGTGTCCCTCCATGTGTTTGCTGCTAACTGGGATGGACTGGGAGATGAGTTTGGAGCAGCACTGGTGTCTGTGCCACAGCCAGAGCCCTCCGAGCACCAGCCAGCTCAGTTTTGGCTGGATGGAGCTCCAGAGGAGTGGCCAGCAGCTCCAGCACTGCGTGGCACAGCCAGGTGCCCGGCTGGTGGCGTTTGCCAGCCGCAGGGTCGGGTTGATTCCTGTCCTTCTGCAGTTTGCCGTGGAGCGTGAGAGCACAGGGCTGGGTGTGCTGTTTATTTTGGTTAAATTGAGTTTTCTCTGGGAGATTGGGGGGCGCGGGGGGCCTCCAGACAAGGGGCTTTTGTGAGCTGAGCTGCAAGCCGATCCCCTTTTGTGGTTTTGCTTTTTTGGATGATACAATTTGTTATTCCAAGAACTACCCAGCGAATGGACCCCATTAGCCGAGTCCCCAGAGCAGCTGGAGCTGGAGCTGGCTCTTGCAGCGCCTTTGTCTGCGTCCACCTTGGGCCCACTGGGAGCACTGGGGCCATGGCACTGCTCTGCCCCTGGATGGTGCCCAGGGGAGATGGGGGGCCAGGAGCTGCTGTCCCTCCTTTCTGGCTGTGCTGATGGGACATCTCATGGGATTAGCCTGGGCTGAGACCAGCGGAAAGCACTGGGTTTGTTGAATTCCCCGTCACACTTGTGTCCCTGGCACACACTGACAATAACCCAGTTGTTGCCACGCTGCCGGGGGCTGGAGCCAGTGCTGGGGCAGTCTATCCAGGGCCCCTCGGACAGGGCTGGACCTCACCCTCATGCTTGACAGGAGCTGTAGGAATTCACATCCTTCTCTGCCTTTGGGCATGAGCAGCATCCCCTGCACTGGGGGCAGCATTTGGGATCCCACTGGCATCCCCCCACCTGCTCCAAAGAGCCCCTGCACAGCGGGCACACCAAGGGCAGCTGTGTGGATGCCATGGCAGCCTGTGCCATTGGAGCCTGGTCCCGGGGCCGTGGTGCCAGGGCACGGCCATCTCTGGCCACCGGGGCCGGGCCGCAGCATCCTTGGCCTGCTCGGTGCTGCCTCCCGCCGTGCAGGGATGCTGCTGGCTCTGTTTGTCTTGGCTCCGATGGACTTTTTCCTGCATGTGAGAGGCTGGAGCTGGGCAGGAGCCAGTGGGTTTATAAATAAAAGCGTCGGACACCTCTCTGGGTGGTGCTGAAAGCTCCTGAATTAGCCCCACCGCCCTGACACAGGGAGTGTGGCTGCTGCGTTCGGGGGACACCCAGGGGCTCTCCCCGCTCCCCGACCCCATCCTGGCTGCTCTTGTGTCCTCCCTCCCCAACCCCACTTGCACCCACCACTCCTGCAGTGCTGGGACACACTGCCCTGGCCAGCTGGGATCGATCCCCGCTGCCACCACCTTCCTAACGGGACATGTCCCCAGACCTGGCTGCCCCACAGCGAGCAGGGGTGTCCAGGAGTGGGCAGCAGACACCAGCCATGCCCGGAGATGAGTTTGCCAGAGGGGCTGGGTGCGGGAGCATCCCTAGGGCACGGTGTGCGCTGGCACCGCTCAGAGGGGACACTTGCCAACTCCGGCTGCTGAAGAACCGGGAGGAGAGCGCTGGCCTGGCCACCTCACCTCCCGCACTGCCCGGCCGCACACCGCGCTGGCGCCGTGGCGCTGGCCTGCTGCGGGCAGGAGTGGCCGGAGGCCGTGGGACACTGGCCTTGCCCGGCGTTTGCTTTCCATTGGCTCATCAGGGCCACGGTCCGGCCCTGGCAGAGCCCAGCGGGGGCCGTGGGAAGGGGCAGCCGTAACTTCCCAACAAAAGGAGCCCGGCAGTGGGCAGGAGACAGTGCCCGGAGCCAAGTGCAGGGGCAGGACCCCGTCCAGGGCTGCTCGGAGCAGCCGCCTCCGCTCGCCGCTGCCCGCAGCGTGCCGGGGGATGGAGGCGGCCGCAGCCCCCGGTGCCTCCCTTGGGGGCAAGGGCCAGCACAAACGGGGGGTTCCTGGCACCCAGCCGCGACCAGAGACCTCCTCCCACCGCGCCCCCGCCACATTCCACCCAGGGCCTGACATTTCAGCGTGCCGAGCCTTCGGAAAACAGCATTTTAATGCTCTCGCTGTAAAAGCGGTGGAAAATGTCCGTGGGCTTGTGCAGGAAGGCTCCCGGGAGCCGGCCACGCCGTGGGCGTGCCGGGCGCTGGCTGAGCCCTGCCAGGGCAGCTGGGATGGGGTGGGATCCTGTGGAGTCCCACGTCTCTCTGAGACACCCCTGCAACCGCAGCCAGCTCTGCTTACCCCGGTTATTTCTGTGGCAGGGGTGAGGCTGGTGCTGCCTGTCCCAGGTGAGTTCTGCAGCCACTCGGGGGATGGAGGGGGCTGTCACCTCATCCTCCCCGGGCATCGCCTCCTGCCATCCCTGCCTCCAGAGCTTTTTCCTGCCCTCTTCCCTCACCAACTCCAGGCTGAAGGCTGAAGGGTTCTTTGGGCTTGTTTGTTTGTTTGTTTGTTTGGGGTTTCTTTTTTATAATTATCCTCTAGAAAAACAGGCTGAATATGTCGATTTAATTTTCTCCCCACGTTTCATTGCTCAGAAATGCCAGGCCAGTGTAGCACTGTGGCACTTGCAGCAGATGCCCAACGCCTGCCCAAACCAGGGCTGCCAAGCACCCACCACTCCTAGCAGGCAACAACGTGCCCCAGGTTGGGTCTGATCCCTGGATTAGGTCTGATCCCCAAGATTTGATCTATTCCCAGGTCTGGGGCTGTTCCCAGGATCTATTAACATGGGGAAATGATTGGTAGAATTGTTTGGGTCTCTTGAGTGGAGTAACTGTGCCAGCCCCTCCTGAGCACCACTGCAGCCTCCTGGCACCTGTGCCCAAACTGGAGGGTGCCCCTTGCCAAGGCAGGGGGTCCTGGCCAGGCTCAGCAGCAGGAGGAGACCCTCTGGGCAGCAGAGTGGAGAGCGAGGGAGGCTCCCACATGACACAGCCCGGAGGAGAACTCGCAGTGAGCTGAGTGTTTTTCCAGCCTGAAGCCCAAACAAAAGGTTTTGTAATAAGTGTCTCCCTGTCCCCGGGTTCAGTGTCCGGTTTTGCGCCCCGGTGCTTCCGAATGGGAGCATTTGAATGTAGATGGGAGCACAGGGGTGCAAAACCAGGGACTGACCCTGGGGGACTGGGCTCCATCCCATTCTCAGTCCCCTGGGACACTGCAGGGACACGGGGACAGCCCCAGAGCCACTGGCTGCGCGTCCATCCAGGGCCAGCGCCTCTAACAGAAACAAATGAGTCTTGCTAAGAAAATATTCCATATATTCTGCACTGCTTTCCACTGGTGCTGGAGCTCCAAGTCCCCAGTTTTGCTTGGCAAAGGGACAATGGCAACAGCGGCGCCCAAGGCAGATGCTCTGGAACCGTGAAGGTCATCAGCTCCTCCGGGCCTTTCTTAGCCAGGTCCCAGCACTGTCTCAGCTGCTCCTTTCTCCATCCTGGGTCCAGAAGTGGTTTTTCCTCTGGGATGATCTGGGACACATGAAATCCACACCATTTCCCTCTGGGCTGCCCTGTCCAGGTCTGGTTTCTCTGCGGATGCTGCGTGCCCTGGGCAGGGCAGAGCTGCCTGTAGGTGTCACATTGGGAGGAGAGCAGAGGAAAATGAACGCATTTGTGGGTGCAGGGGTCCAGGCAAAGGGAGTGGTCTGGAACCCTTCAAAGCAAATTCAGTGGGATGCTAGACTGCAGTGGAGATTTGGAGCCTGGAAATGAGAGTGTGGCTGTGGGTCATGGCACGATGGTGTTAAGAGATGTTGAAAAGTGGTTAAGGACAGAGATGGTGCACTGGGGACACTGAGTGGCACCTCCTGTTCCCCAGGACATGTCACCCTGCTGTCCAGGAGTGGAGCTGTCCTGTGGGACTCTGCTGCCCCTGCTCAGGGTCTTGGGGCATCAGGGTTTGGCATAAACCCCAGGAAAGCGGGACTGCTGGAATTCCCTTTGAGGCTGTCAGCTCCAAGACAAAGGAAATGTGGAAACTAGAAATAAAAAAAAAAATTAAAAAAAAAAAAAATAGAAATTTCAAATTGAAAAATCAGAGCAGCTGATTCAGCAATGGTGAAACATCTTGTGACAGCGTCAGGCAAATTTTTTCCAAACAAAATTCTCGGAAAAAAATCAGCTTGATTTTGCAACTGTCCCTATGGAAAGGCACGTGGGGGCTGTCCACTGGGATGAGGGCGTGGAGCCCCACGGTGCAAAGAGGATGCCCCCTAAAATGGGAATTACAGAGCACAGGGGAAATCTGAAATCCAGCCAGGAGCATGAGGCTGTGCCGGACGGGAGCGTGGGATATGGGAGTGCCTTGTCAGAATTTCCACTGAACACCTCGGGCTGGTTGGGTCTCGCATCAGCTCACAGAAATTAAATTAAATTAAATAACATAAATACTGCCTGAAACGTGCACTCCATCCCCTTCCCTGGGTGTGGAAATGGGGAAGCAGCTGCGCACGGCTGCCGTGCCAGGAGTGCTGCTTTGTGGTGCACGGCCTTGGGGGCAGCAGGGGATGGGGATGGGGACGGGGATGGGGATGGGGATGGGAAAGGGATGGGAATAGGGGTGAGGATGGGCATAGAAATGGTGAAGGGATGGGTTTGGCGAGGGGATGGTGAAGGGATGGGGAAGCCGATGCTGGCGCGGGGCCGCGAGTCGCCGAGGCGAGGGCAGGAGCGAGGCACCGCCCCGGCAGGTAACCCCATCCCCCAGCGCCGCCCGCCAGGGAGGGACACAGCCGAGGCTCCCGCTCCTGAAATTTATTTTAATGTAAACCTAGCTGTAAGGCAGCTTTTTCTCATTTTTAAACTATTTCATATCAATCCTTGGCCTGACATTTGTTTTCTTTGAGTGCGGTGGGGAGCGCGGTCGGCATTGCTGAGGATATCTCCTCTGGAATCTTGGCAGAGGCGGCTCCCTATCTTTGAAGAAACGGCAAATGCAAAACAGAAGGCCGATATTAGAGAAGCATAAACAATATTTTTTTCCCCCGTTAACCCCAGGAGCGGCGCAGGGGCCGGCTCGGCGACACGGCGGCGGGGGGACAATGACCCCCCCTCCGGCCACACGGGACCTGCCCACACTGACCCCCAGGCAGGGACACCCCAGCCCCGCTCCGGGCAGGTCCCATCACCTGTTGTCCCCAAGGGCTGTGACGGACCTGGCGGGACAGGGAGCGGTGGCATCCGGGGAGTGGCCACACAGGGAGGGTTTGCAATGGTCGGAGAGGGGCTGGTGTAGCCGGAGGTGCCCCAAGCAGGGCCTTGCCCTGTTGGGGGTCAGAAGCCGAGCTCTGGAGCCTCCCCTAAGGGGATGCAGCTCCGAGGGTGAAGCGGGGCTCAGCGGGTGTTGTGTCAGAGCGGTTTTGTGAAGGATGAACACGGGAAGGATGTGCGGGAGCGGGGGCTGCCTGGGCGGGCAGGCACAGGCAGCGGCGTTGGCACCGACCAGGCTCACCTGGGGGATTGATAAAAAGCTGGAAGAGGAGAGGAAATGGAGATCAAAGGACCGAACAAAACCGAGGAGACAGGATTTCAAACTCTGACGTTAAAATAAAATTGCTGTCAGGATAAACACTGCGAGGCAGGTTCCTGTCCGAGCAGCTGGGGCAGGGGTGGGGGATGTTCCTGGTGTTTCAGACAGGAGGGGATGTTTACACAGCAATTCTCACGTTTGCTGTCGTACCTGGGCAGGCGCTGAGGGAGGAGCGGAGAGCTCAGGTGGGAAAACCACAGGGAGGGGACACCATGCTGAGGATGCTGTGCCAGGGACTGAGCTGCTGACCAGTAGCACCAGCTGTGCTGGGGCACTGGGAGCCAGCTCGGGGGCTGCTGGCTCCACACTGTCCCACTGCTCTGGAGCTTGTATTTACCGCGGTGTGAGGCCAGCACGTCTTTCCCTTGGGAGAGCAGGTGCTGCTGTTGAGGCTCCTTGGAGCCACCGTGGGCTCCCCAAGTGCTGTTAGGGGCTCCCACTGCACCTCCCTGAGGAGGGATCCCCTTCCCGTGGGATGGATGGGCAGGGCTGGAACAGCCACAGTGCTGCTGCCCCCACATGTCCCAGCCTGCAGCCCCCCAGAGGGAGCTGCCCTGAGCATCCTGCCCCAGAAGGCTCATTTTAACAGAGCCTGTGACCCCAGCACGAGGCTGGAAGTTTAAATGTCTGCGGTTGGTGGCCATTTGCCCACAAATTCCCTGAGACGGGAATCGCTCTCTGCGGGTCCCTCCAGGCTTAGCAGATTTCTTTGCAAAACACCCGTTTGCCTCAGAAAACGTTATTTCTCGCAGCACAGGAGCTGCGAGAGCAAAGCAGGTCTGACCTGGGGACCTCGGGGAAACGCCAGCTGCTGCCCACCGCTCCCACCAGGACTTATGTGTCCCTGGAGCAGCGCTGGCCCAAGCAGCACAGGGTCCTTGGAGAGCGATGCCCAATGCTCCAGCAGCTCACTGGGGCTCACAGCCCCTGTCCCTCCCTGTGGTGGCAGGGCACATGCTCCACATCCCACACCAGGATCCGGGCACAAGTTTCTGTGCTTGGTCATGGCATGAGCCAGCGTTCACAGAGCAGTTTGGACCCTGCACACCCCCTGTGCAGACCCCTGGAAAGGGGCTCCAGCTGAGGGGATGGAACCCTCCAGCACCCTCAGCATCCTCATCCCTACTGCAGCCCAGCTCTGGCATTTGGCTCCTGCTCTGCTCCTCCAGCCCTCAGAGACAGCGTCACAGCTGCCCCCCCGAGCAGGCCACCATCCCACTGGGAAGAGGAGGAGAAGGGAAGAAGAAGGGAAGAAAAAATGAATCCCCACAAAAATGTCTTCATAACAGGAAACGTCTCATAAAATACCTGTGGTTTGGCATGTGTGATTCGACTGGTCAAACTATGCACCTGGCAGGGAACCCTGCTATTAATGCTGCAGCTCTGGTATTTCAGTGGAGTGGAGGCTGGCGGGGGGGTGGGACTGGGGATTTGGGGTGCAGAAACCCTCCACTGGGGCCAGGACAAGGGGGGACATGTCCCTTGGGTCTCACTCACCTCCATGGGCAACTTCCCAGCTGTATTTCGGTGAGGGAGCTGCAGCACCCCAGGGATGCCCTGAGCCAGGCTGAGCCTTGCCCAGGCACAAGCCTGGAGTTCCTGCAGCTCCGAGCCAGGGTTTTCCACCCAGACCCGGCCCCTGCCAGCACTGACCCGGGGGTCTCCGTCTGAGTCTCGCCGTGCCCACCCTTCCTCAGGGATGCCCTCGGCCCCACGCACCCCCACGGCAGCGATGCCGGGGTTCTCCGGCGCTCCCGAGGAGTTTTGACAGCTGGAGGTGAGGGATTAAGCCCTGAGCCGTGACCTGCGGCTGCGCTCCCGGCACACACGCCCGGGGTCACTAATCCGCTTGAGCTGAGCCCTGACCCGGCGGCCGCGGGATCAAGTGGTGGCACCGCCCCTGGCGTTGGCATCGCGGCCGGACCCCCGGATCCCCGGCTCCGGGCAGCGTGAGCCCCGGGCAGCTTGCACCACGGCAATGCCATGCCATGATCTGCCATGCCGTGCCGTGCCATGCCATGATCTGCCATGCCGTGCCATGCCATGCCATGCATGCCATGCCATGCCGTGCCGATCCCGTTCCGCTCAGGGCCAGGCGCGGGCGCTGTGCGGGGGCAGCAGGTCCCTGCAGATGGGGTGGGGTGTTTTTTCTTCGTCAAGGAAAATGTTTTCTTGTTCCCTGGGCTGCTGGCGGGCGAGGCTCCGGCTCCGGCTCCGGGTCCGGCAGCGCGTACAGCAGCCTTGGATCGGATCAGGTGTCATGCAGTTAAGGACAGGCTGGTGCCAAGTCTCCCCCGCGCCCCGGCGCTGCTCAGCCGAGCTGCTCCCTGATGCCTCTGGCTTTCGCAGCCCGGCCCGCGGAAACAACGTGCTGCTCTCCCTCTTCATAGCTCACTTTTCGTTTTTGACTCGGTTTATTATTATTTTTAAAGCATGTGTAGCGCAAAGCAAATCATCGACCTCCCGCTGGAGCCGGGCCAGCCCCGTGTTGGGCTTGGAAATCCTCCCTGCTTTATTTTTTATTGTAAATGACCGGAGGATGGAGCGGCTCGATGGGACACGGCGGCGGCCAAGCCCGCCTGCTCCAGCCCACCCACACGCGCCGGCTGCTCCCGGTGCTTCCCCTTCCCCGCGTCCCCCGCCCCGGGCGAGTGCGCGGTGCTTCCCACTGCTCCCCCTCCAGCCCGGGGCCACCTTCTGCCACGGCTTCCAGAGGTGATGGCTGTGCCCTGTGATCCCAGAGCACGGAATGGGGACTGGGATGGGTACAGGCATGGGCATGGGGAAGAGGATGGGCACAGCAATGGGCATGGGGACAGGGACAAGGATGGGATGAGGCTTCACCAGTGGACCTGGGCATGCAGCTGAAGTGCATCAAATTCCCCATCCTGCCTCATGCCTGAGCCCCTCTGTGGGGCTGGGATGGATGTGGGGCTGGAGCTGGGGTGAGTGGCAGCAAGCACATGCTGTGCCCCGAACTGACCACGCTTTGACTGCCGGCTTTAAACAAGTTCCCCGTTGTGCCGACCTTCAGTCACAATGGCAGATCCCCCGTGGATCACATATATTGACTTAAAAAATAATTAGCCTCAAAGGGAGCAGGCGCGGGGCTGGCCAGGCCCTTCATTAATATTTAAGTAACAGGGGCCATAAATCAGCTGCAGCTCAGCCAACAGCTCTGGCCGTGTCCGTGGGGAAGCGGGGCCGTGGTGTTCACAGGAACATTGCCCAGTCCACAGGCATGGGAGTGTTGACATGGGCTCTGTGGGGAGAGTGGGGCAGTGCAGGGGGCAGCTGCCCTCCTCCACTGGGAACGACCAGGAGCACTCCAGGAACACGCTGGGAGCTCACCAGGCTGCCCAGCACCAGCCACAGGCAGCTCTGGAGAGACAGAGGCGGCACGGGCTGGTTGTTTTCCTTCGAGAACAAGGTGACATTTCTTGTCTCCTTTCTCATGCTTTAAGTGTGAGATTTTTCCCCTGTTCCCAGTGCTTTCATGGCGTGCCAGGGGTTTTTAACACGTCTGCTCGCCGCCTGCCAGGGGAGCCGACACTCGCACCGTCAGCGTGGCGGCGGCGGCTCTGAAGCCGTGCCAGGGGTCTCGGTGCTGGGTCGGGGCCCTGCTCCCCCCAGAGCTGAGCAGGGCAGTGTTGCAGGGCCCCATCCTGCTCCAGCATCCCCAGAGAACAGCACAGACCCCTCAAGTGCTGCCCCTGTATGAACCCTCCTGGCTCAGCAGCTCCTGCTGGGCTTGGCTTTGCATCAAGGGATGCTTTTGGTCATACTGGAGTGTGCTGGGAAGGCTGGAGCTGTCTCTGAAGGACAGCAGCCTGGCTGGACAGTGCCCAGCCTGAGTGGGGTGAGCCAGGAGGGGCTACAATTGGGACCCTCAAAGCATCTCCCCTGCTTCAGGTGGGAAAAAAATTAATCTCGTGGGATTTCTGTTGGCCGTACAAGAGCAGGTTCTTGACCCCAGACCCCAGGAGCATGAGCAGGTGACCCCCAGGAGCATGAGGAGGTGACCCCCAGGAGGATGAGCAGGTGACCCCCAGGAGGATGGGCAGGTGACCCCCAGGAGGATGGGCAGGTGACCCCCATCTCTCTGTAACCCCCCCACACTCATGATGGATCGGCCACCATTCACGACCTGCCAGGCGAGATGGGAGCGTCGTGTGGCTGCTCCGTGTGATTAATTATCAGTTCATAACACAGGAGATTTCAAGCATGAAAGAGCCTCTCCACAAGCACGTTGTGCACACTTTATCCATCATATGAGGCTCCAGATGTTTCCATTTTATTGTTATTAAATCGCTGCCTGGAGAGTGCGGGTAGCGGGAGGCCTCCTGCCCCAGTGCCGGGCACAGCCGGGGGGAACAGCCCAGCACCAGAGACCCCTTTTGTTGAGGGACAGGGACCTGGGGAGCTCAGACCAGGCTGCCCCCGTGGCTCTGCAGAGACTGCAGCAGTCGGAATGACCCGGCTGGATCAAGGGGGAGTGTGCAGGAATTAAGCCCATGGGTGTCAGAGGACACAGAGCAGTTTCACATCCAACACACAATGAAACCGTGGTCTGATTCCCCTGTCCTCCCTCTCCCTTCCCTCTGGCTCTGTTTTCCCTGCATCCCACATCTCTCTGAGGGCTGAGGTCTCACAGAAGGAGGATGCAGCGCCCAGCAGCGAGGGGTTGAACCACCCCAGGGTGCTGCTCCCAAGGCAGCATCCTGGGAAAACAGCCCAGCAGAGGGGAGGAGCAGGGGAGAATCCAGCTCAGGTGAGAGAGGAGACGAGAGAGCAAGGAAGGGAGGAAGGTAGAGACAGAGGCACAGGGGTCATACCAGGTAAGGAAAACAAGTAAATAGCTGATTCAGGGGTTTGTTCTCTTTTATTTAACAGAAACTGTATTTTTACAGCTGCAATCCCTTAAAATGGGATTCTTTTCCCCTTAAACAAATCCTTGTAAAATAATGCTTCATAAAAAGAAGCGTTCCTCTCCTCGACCCTGAAGACAGAAAAACAATAATGCCGGCGAGGCCCCGGCTGTGCTGCCAGGGAGGCCAGGGGTGGCTGTCACCCGTGCCCCTGGCAGTGCCACCCTACCCACAGCCACAGATCCAGGTGTCTCAGTGGGAATGGCACCGCTCTGGGCCCCTGGCTCTGGTGGGATGGGCAGAGCAGAGCTCCTGTTCCAGCATCTGCCACAGCCACCTGCATCCTCACAGGGTCCATCGTGCTGCTAATGGCAGGGCCATCCCTGTCCCCTCCAGCCCTCAGCTGACTCCAAGACCATTTTCCTGGCACAAGAGCAGCTGTCAAGGCTGCCTCGTCCCTGGAGACTCCAAAAACCTGCCAAGCCTTTGTGGCATCAGGAACAATCCCATGCCAGGGCTCCCTGCTCCCTTGACTTAATTTGCTTTAATTTTGTTTTAATTTGGGTTGTTTTTTCTCTAGGCTGCAGCTTTTTTTCTTTCATTGCTGCTTCAGCAAAAGCGATTCAGGAAATTCCGATGAAATCCCGGCATGCAGCAGCCCTGCCCCTGCTCCCCGGTGGGACAGGCCAGGAGCTTAATTCTCATTAATAACCACCACAGGTCAATTATTGTGAGAAGGAGGAAAAGCAGCAAAAAGCTCTTTGGCGTCACGTGCTGTTTAAGCTTCCGAAAATAAATGTTCTTTGCAAACCAATCTGTTTGCAGCTCTGCACGTGGAGCTGACAGGGAGAGTTGCTGGAGGAAGAGAGTATTTATAAAGGGGGTTTATTTTAAATAAACAGGCACTTAAGGCTGAGGCTGCTGCTCCTGTCCCATCCCTCGTCCTCCACGCGAGTTCCCGGCGCTGCCCGCGAAGCGCCGCAGTTGAGCCACGAACGCAGCAAGTCCCTGGCTCCCACATCGTGGGTTTGGCCCAGCACCCACTTGGGAGGCTCAGCACCCACTTGGGAGACTCAGCACCCACTTAGGAGGCTCAGCACCCATTTGGGACACTCAGCACCCCCTTGGGACACTCAGCATCCACCGTCTGCCCCCAGGGAAGGCAGGGCTTGGCTGTGGCAGCCTGAGCCTCCCACAGGAGCCATGGCTCTTGTGAGAGGAGCCCCTGCTCACCTGAGGGATGTGACAGCAATGCTGGGCTCGGTGGGCTGAAGGTCTCATCTGCCTTTTTTCCTCCTCTTATATTTGTTAAGAATATGTAAGGGATGTGAGAGTTACCATGGGCACTCAGGGCAGCTTCTGTAAGACTCCACTGGGCACCCCCGTTGTTGGTTACAGTGCAAGATGAGGGAAGAGCCTCAAGCTGTGGCAGGAGAGGTTCAGATTGGACATCAGAAAGAATTTCTCAGTGGAAAGGGCTGTCAGGCGTTGGAAGGGGCTGCCCAGGGAGCTGGTGGAGTCCCAATACTTGGAGGTGTGAGGAACAATTGGATGTGGCACTCAGTGCTGTGGGCTAGTGACAAGGTGGGGAAAAGTCACAGGTCATCCTCCATGGTCTTGGAGGCCTATTCCAACCTCAGCAATGCTGGGATTCTGTTCTATAAACTGTATTTACCGTGCATCTCCCAGCTGCGGTGTGGCAGGAAGGGCAACACGTCCAGGCTGTCTCTGATCCACAAAAAGGCAAACTCCTTGAGTCCCACTCCCACGGGGATCATTCTCAGGCTCCCAGCTGGTCTCCATGAGGTGGGGGGTGTGTTCCCAATCTCACTGTTGCTTTGTCTGCAGGAGCTGTGGGAGCAGGATGCTGCCGGACGTCGCGGCGCTGCTGGCGATGCTGGGGACGATGGTGACGGTCATGGGCCCTCGCTCGGCCGCGGGAGGCGGCGTGGGCGGCTACGCTCAAGTCAAGTACATGCAGCCCATGGTGAAGGGACCCCTGGGACCCCCGTTCCGTGAAGGCAAAGGGCAGTACCTGGGTAAGGGATGCGCTCTGTGGCACTGTGGGAGGACACAGGGCAGTGGGAAGGGGACATGGCACCTCACAGCCATTGGGCACTTGTCACCTTCTACCCTGAGGGTCAGAGCTACCGGGAGATGCCTGGCACAGCCGAGGGTGCTGCTGTCCAAAACACTTTTGGCCAAACATGAAGGGATCATTTGGGTCTCTAACCCGGTGTAAAAGGACAGGATGGACACGGGTAGGACACGGGCAAGGGCAGCTCACAGATCCCAAAGCCTTCATCACTACGTCAGTCATCTTTGTGAAATTAATGATGAGCTTCCACCCTGCCCAGCAGGGAAGTGAAGCCCTTTTCTGGGGCTGGGAGGACACCCATGGGCCCCTTGGTCTGGGAGCCAGGGGACACAGGGGACCCTCCAGCCTCTGGCTCCCACTCTCCTGCCCATCCCCAGCAGCAGGAGGTGCAGAAGCCCCAGCACTCGCTGTCTCTGCCTCTCCCTGCTGTTAAACCTGAGCTGTCCTGGCAAGGCTTTTTCCACTCCTCCACCTATTCCGTTTCCCTGTCTGCATTTCGCACCAGCTGGGAAAGGAAAGAGTGCCAAGGCTGGAGCTGAGAGCCAGCCTGGCGAGGGAAGAGCAGGAGAGAGACATTTCCTCCCTCGGAGAGCAGCAACCAGAGACTCCACACGTGTTAAATCGCTCCCCACCGAGTGATGTGCACCCAGAGGGGCCGAGGCATCGGGGTCATTGCTCTGCACAGACAGGGCTCCAGCATCCCCAGCCTTCTGTAACTCCCTGCCCCCAGCTGCCCTGCCTGCACCCACCCCAGTGCTGGCACCACCACGGATGGGGCACTGCTGGCCTCGGGTATCCAGACTCGCCAGGTCAGTGCTTGGCCCTTGGGAAGAGCCACTGGAGCCTCCCCATCGGTTGTCATGGACCTGAACCCTCCCAGGAGCTGAAGTATTGGCTCTGGGAGGAGAAACTGGAGAAGGCTGGGCCACCGGTGGCTGATTTACTGGAGGGCTGAATGGCTTATCAGGAGTTCAGCTCAGCACATGTGTCAGAAAACACACAGCAAAACCTGGAGCCGAAGTGTGCTCCGAGCCCCCCTCCCTGCCCCCTTCCCAGCTGTTGTAAAGCTGCTCCCTGAATCCCAGCCAGAGCCAAAACCTTCCAGCGTAGCACAGGAACACTTCAGCTGCTGGTGGGACTGGATTCAAATCTCTCCCTGCTGTTTTCCCTTCTTTTTTTCCCTTCTTCCTATGCATGGGAGCGGCTTGCGTTGCCTCTGAGCAATGGTGCCAATGGTGGGGAGAGCAGTGAGTGTACCAGGCTGGGGCAAGGAGGAGTTTGGCAAGGTTAGACCAGGCAGAGGGGACACTGAGGCAGGGCAGAGAATGAAAGTGCCCTGGACATTACTCCTCTAAAACCCTTGGGAAAGAGAGGACAGGTGGGGGACAGGAGAGGGGGACGCAGGGACAGCTGCAGCCCGAGCCACCGGCTGTGGGGCCGCACAGAGGCAGCTGGGGAAGCCGGTGCCTCCTGGATCCCACCGAGCTCCCATCTCTGCTTAACCTCTAATTTGGCAAGGAAAATCCCTGCTGGCCTTCTGCCCTGCTCGGGGAGCTCAGCTGACTCGCCGCGACGGCGCAGGGCTGTGCCGTGCCCCCGCGGGTTACCCCGACCCGGCGGGAGCCGTGCGGGGCCCCCGGGCTGCCCCAGCCTGGCCGCGGGGCTGGGACCCCCGCCTGGGCCACGGGGGGTTCCCTCCTGCCTCCAGGTGCCATCTGGTGAGTGACAGGTTTCCTCAGGGTGCCAGACACCTTTTGTCACCCAAAAATAGCCGCCCCAGAACACAGAGGGAGCTCGGGGAAGGACGTGCTGCTAAATGCTGAAATGCTCAGTACATTGAAGCAGAGATTTGCACACTGGGGTTTATTTTGGCTTGATTTAAACCATGTCGGTGACCCTGCAGCCAGGTAAACCCATGAGTGACTGCTGTGCTGGGGCACCCACTGCTGGGAGACAGCATGAGAGGTGCTAAAACACTGATCCCACGCAAAATCCCTGTGAGCCTGTGAAACTCTCTCACGAGACAGGGCTTGGCAGCAGCTCTGGAACAAACTCGGCCGGGCTCCGCCACAGAGCAGCCAACCTCTCCTTCCTGCAGTGTCATCTGGCCGTGCTGGCCAGACCCGCTGCTGGCTGCTCATGGCTGGGAACCACTTCCCATCCTGCTGGATGATTCCTCTGCTGGCCGGTCTGTGCTGCTGGGTCCCTTCTCCAGGCAGGATGGGTCCTTACCGGGATGAACACAGCTCCAGAGGGGCTGCAGCACCCACCTGGCCGTGTCCATGCTCCTCAGGAGGTGGAAAGCTCTGTGGTGCCCAGGTGGGAGGTCCCAGGGGTCATTCCTGCCCTGTCCCCTTCCCTCTGCCCCAGCTGGCTCCGCGTTAACATTCACGGCAGCTCAGCTCATGCTCGAGGGGAACAGAGAACCCCACGCTGGTGCTGCGGAGCGCAGAGCTCCGAGACATGTGTCTGTGGTAAGACACGGGCTTTTGAAATCGGACACCAGTGGGGCTGCAGTGTCCCAGTTTCTCTCCGCTGACGGCCCCGGTTTGGTTTTCCCGTCTGCTTTTTTGGCCGCCTGCAAGCTGGCAGCTCCCGCCTGGCGTTTCTCTCCACTGCCTTGTGTGAGAGTGTGTGTGTGCTTTTTCCTTCCTTCGTGGGCTCAGCTGTAGATCCTTGTTCTGATTCCATGCAAAATGACCTAGAAAACTAATTCATTTCAAACCATGGCAAGGAAAAAATATTAAAAAGAAAAAGTGGGGGGAGAAAACACATTGAAATAATTTTCTGGAGAATTTTTTTTTCCAGAATTCAAACCCCAGAAATAGTGCAGCACTGCTCAGCTCCCTTGCCCTCTTTCCCACATTGTCTTCCGGGGTGAGGAGCAGGAGTTAGCAGAAATCCAGTGGCAGTGTCATGACAGACAAGTATTTCCTTCATCAAGAGAGCCAAGTGACCGCAGCTACAGCTGAGGACGTGAGCCAGGCTTTGATTTATAGATAAGCTCTAAAAATGTTTCAATTACCCGAAGGAAAACACAGCGGCACCGGGCTGGGAAGGGCCAGAGCTAATTGCTGTGTTTGGGGCAGGCAAAGCCACCTCCGATGCTCCGGGAGCTGTGCCTGCTGCTGCCACAGTTATTCTTTTCACGTGTCTCAAATCTCCCATAAGCTTTTCCCGTTGACTGAGGAAATCTCCGTGCTGGCGGATCCCAGCACCACGTGTGTCCGTGCTCCCAAAGCCCAGCTTGGCTCACTGAGGGGGCCAGACTCGCAGACCCTGGGGACTGTGGCGTGCAGCCTTGGATGCTGCTCCCACCCAGGCAGGATCCATCCCCATCCCAGGAACTTGTCCATATAGATCTCTTCCCAACTGGAATGATCTACCTTGGGCAGATTTGATTTAAATTCGCCTAAGATGTCACAGCCCTTTCCTCTGCCTTTCACATTTCTCATCATTGTCCCGTGTACATGTGACTGTTGAGTATTTCCTTCATTTCAAACCACCCAAAAAAGAGTTTGTCAGATTTATTCTTTCTCACCCTTTCCTGGTGTCACGTGGGAGCTGACACCCTGCCTGGGCCAGCCTCGAGGAGTTATTTATGCTCACGTCTGTGCTTTCCATGCTGAGCTGTGGTGGGCATGTCATCTGCCTCTCCTTGCCTTTGGAGTCTCTCAGCCCATTAGTTTCTTTCTTATATCCGTTTGCAAAAGACCTCAATAAATTCTTGAAATGTCAAGTGGTTGCGGCCTATTCCCAGCTGGGCTGACTCATTTGGACGGAGCTGAGGCTGCATTTCCCTCCCAGCTCTTGGCTTCTCCTCCATCCCCAGCGCTTTTTTGCTTTTTGGTTTTTCTCTGCCTTGCTGGACTCGGGAGCTGCGCCAGCAAGCACTGTGGGCATGGCCTAACCCACACACCCATTGCCTCCTCCGGCTCTTGAGTACATGTCCAAGAGTTTTCTTTTTAATCCAAAAGGATTAAAGGTCTCTCAAGGCCCTGGACTCGCAGGACGGGGTGAGAGATTATCCTCAGTCTTGGCTCGCTCTGTCGCCATCCTCTCAGCTGAGCCCAGGCAGGAGTGACTGAATCCCACGGTGCTTTCGAGGCCACTGGGAAGTGAGGCAGCAGGAGGTTTGAACCCAGCTCCAAAACCACCCTGCAGTAACTCATCACTAAACACCCTGCCAGAGCTGACAGCAAGCGCTGGCACCTTCCACAGTGTCACCTGACATCATGGAGGGATGTGAAGTGCAATGAGAACCCTGGGCTTTGGCCTTGCCTGGTGTGGGGGCCCAGGAAGCTGCTGTGCCCATGTTTAAGTGGAAGGGTCCCCCTTCAAGCCCAGCCCAAAGACCACGGCTCCAGCATCCCAAGGACATCTACATCCACATCCTCCTTGCCCACCGCCAGCTCCAGTGACACTCTGTGTCTTCTCTCTCCGCAGACATGCCGCCACTGCTGCCCATGGACCTCAAAGGGGAGCCAGGACCGCCAGGGAAGCCTGGCCCACGCGGACCCCCCGGGCCCCCCGGCTACCCAGGAAAACCGGGCACGGGGAAGCCGGGAATGCACGGCCAGCCCGGGCCCGCCGGGCCCCCTGGCTTCTCGGGCATTGGGAAACCCGGCATCCCGGGACTCCCGGGAAAGGCGGGTATGAAAGGGATGCCCGGAGCCAAGGGCGAGCCTGGCATGCGTGGGGAGCAAGGGCCGAGGGGACTGCCCGGCCCGCCGGGGCTGCCCGGCCCAGCCGGCCTCTCTGTCAATGGGAAGCCGGGTCCCCAGGGCGGCCCCGGCCTGCCCGGGTTTCGGGGCGAGCCTGGCCCGAAGGGAGAGCCGGGTCCCCGCGGAGAACGAGGGATGAAGGGTGAAAACGGCGTGGGGAAGCCAGGCTTGCCGGGACCCCGGGGGAACGGGGGCCCTCCCGGCCCCGCGGGGCCCCCAGGGCCGGCGGGCGTTGGGAAGCCTGGCCTGGATGGGCTGCCGGGCGCGCCCGGCGACAAGGGCGACATGGGCCCCCCGGGCGGGCCGGGTGTCACCGGGGAGCCCGGCCCTGTGGGGCCGCGGGGACCCCCCGGCATCGATGGGATCGGTGTCCCGGGCGCCGCGGGGGTGCCGGGGATACAGGGCCCCATGGGACCGAAGGGAGAGCCCGGGATCCGCGGCCTCCCTGGCTTGCCAGGCCCCACGGGCTATGGGAAGCCAGGCTTGCCCGGTCTGAAAGGAGATCGCGGGCAGCCCGGGGCGCAGGGAGCCATCGGCGATAAGGGGGAGCCCGGCGTTGATGGCGAGCCGGGCGAGCCGGGCCCTGCCGGCATCATCGGCCCTCCGGGCCCACCGGGGTCCATGGGGCTCCCGGGCAAGCACGGGCTGCCCGGCCCCAAGGGGGACGTGGGGCCGAGCGGGCCCCCGGGGATGCCGGGGATGCGCGGAGACCAGGGCCCGAACGGCTTCGCGGGGAAGCCGGGGGTGCCGGGAGAAAGGGGCCTGCCCGGGTCACTGGGACCTCCCGGCCCCACGGGCCCCAAAGGTGAACCGGGCTTCATCGGCCTGCCGGGGGTGCCGGGATTAACGGGTGGCCCCGGGCCCAAAGGGGACGGTGGGATCCCGGGGCAGCCGGGGCTGAGGGGCCCCTCCGGCATCCCGGGATTGCAAGGACCTGCTGGTCCCATGGGGCCTCAGGGGTTACCAGGCCTGAAAGGGGAGCCCGGGCTCCCTGGCATTCCTGGCGAGGGGAAGACTGGCGAGCCTGGCATGGCCGGACCCATCGGCCCACCCGGAATGCCAGGAACGCCGGGGCTGAACGGGCCACCAGGCCCGCCAGGGCCACCTGGGCCACCAGGAGCGCCGGGAGTGCTGGACGAGACGGGCATCGCGGGGCTGCACCTGCCGGACGGCGGCGTGGAGGGGGCTGTGCTGGGCAACGGGAAGCCGGGCAAGCCGCAGTACGGCCGAGGAGAGCTCGCTGCCCGCATCGCGCCGGCCTTCACCGCCATCCTCACCTCCCCCTTCCCCGCGTCCGGCATGCCCGTCAAGTTTGACCGGACCTTGTATAACGGGCACAATGGCTACAACCCGGTCACCGGGATCTTCACCTGCCCCGTGTCTGGAATTTACTACTTTGCCTACCACGTTCATGTCAAAGGGACCAACGTTTGGGTGGCCCTGTATAAGAACAACGTGCCGGCCACCTACACCTACGATGAGTACAAAAAGGGGTACCTGGACCAGGCCTCGGGCAGTGCCGTGCTTGAACTTAAGGAGAATGACCAGGTCTGGGTACAAATGCCCTCGGACCAGGCCAATGGGCTGTACTCCACGGAATACATCCACTCCTCCTTCTCTGGGTTCCTGCTCTGCCCCACATAACGGCTGTTGGGCATGTTTCCTTTTCACCCACTTTAGCCATAAACTGTCTTTTTTTTTTTTTTTGATAAAAAAGTGTTTTAAAATTAATACAAAAAAGAAAAATCACTGGGAAGAACGCGCAAGACATTGTCATGGGACCTTGCTTCATGCTGTTTGATCCATGAGTCAAAAGGGTAATTGGGAAGGAGACATCTATCCATCTATCTTTCTTTTTTTGGGGGAGGGAGAAGGGAGGGAGGGGAGCGACTTCCTCAACAAAGCATATTTGGAATAAATACCCCAGTGACTGGACATCAAACACAGGAACACGCTTGGGATGGCAAGGATCTAGCTCTGTGATCCAGAGAGGGTCAGCTGGAAGACCAGACCCCTGTGGTCTGTATCAAGTGCCCTCATTTCCCATTTGGAATGCCAGATAAACAAATCCAGCTGTGTCATGGCTGGCGTGTTTGGTAACCGACGCAGGGTCCCAGGCACTTACACAAACCCGTACAGCAGCAGGGATCCACGCTGGATTGAGAAATTTCCTTCCAAACCATCAGATGCCCAAGTTCCAGGCTCGCTGACGCCTGCTTTTCCAGACTGTGCTTTGGGGCAGTCTCTCCGATTCACTCCGGATTCAGTGTGGTTGGATTTACAATCCTAAAGAGTGGAACACTTTGCATAAGCACCTTCTTCTAAGAAGTAAATATTATTTTTAACCCTCCCCCCCCAGCACCTTTAGGAATAAAATCATCCAGGCACTGGTACCTGGGAGGATGCCACGACCGGTTCCAAAGGCGGTGAGGGAAACTGGGACCCCCATGATGAACAACGATCCGCTCTCTCCATTCACCTGCTGGGAAGTCCAAGGGCTGGTCCTGTCCCGTCTGTCTCTGCAGCCCAAAGACTTGTTTGGCCTCAGGAGCATCTCTGCCCACACAAGGATGGCAGTGCGAGCCCAGCTCACGGTGCTGCCGGCTGGTGTGACATAAGGAAGTGCCACTGATGGACAACTTGCTTTTCCTGTCTCACTATTTTGGGATGTGTGAACTCTTGCATTGGTGTCCCCCCCCTTCTCGGGGATCTTGGAATTAAGAAAAAATAGTGCTGGTTCTAACTTTCCACGCAGTGATTTCACCACGGTGCTATGACCCATATAAGAGCATCACTTACAAGTGTAGTGCAATACGTACCTGTGACAGAGCACCAGCCCCGGGGCCACTCTGTGACTTAGGTTAAAGAAACCAACATTTGCCTGTTGTTACCACTTTGTCTCTCTAATGCTTGGAGCGTTACTGACCTGAGCATGAGCTGCAGGGCTCTGGGCCAGGCATGATGGCACTGCCCCACACAGATCCTGTGGCTCTGCAGGTTTTCTCACAGTAGAACAGTCACTGCCACTTCCAGGACAGGGATGCTGCTCATCCCAGGCCAGAAGCATGCTGCTGAAGTCAATCCATGTGCATATCCCACTGCATGTCCCTCTGCAAAGGCACATCCCTGAGAAACAGCAACAATTTGGTCCCAGCTCTGACCTTTGCATTTTCCTAAAGCCTGTCTGATGGCCAAAGAAACGTAGCGAGACTGGGACTGGGCTTGTTTTCCAGATGGACTCTATGAGATATTTAAACAACTTTTCTTTTCCTATTTCTCTTTAGTTTGTTTGTTTTCTCCTCAAGCCTGTCCTGTGTTTCTGCCTCTTGCCATTCAGGCCTTCCTTTTAGAAACTCACCTATCCCTAAAATTAAGAAACACAAGAAGGAAACTTGCAGTTTGAAGGCCACTGCTCTGGACACTGCTTGTTGGGGTTGTGTGTCCCCTCCCTGGGATCTTCTCCCTGGGAATTTCTCTCCTTAAAGCTGCAAGTTTCATGCAGAGATGAAACTTCTCAAGCTGAAAGGTGTCTGATCCCACTGGACGTTTTTTAATTCCTGAGGGCAGGGTCAGCACCATTTGGGTTGTGATCCTAACAGGTTAGTTCCCAGCAGTAACAGGAGCATTTCCCAGCAGGAACAGTCCCTAAAACTGAAAGTGGAAGCTCAGATGATTTTTCCAAGCCCAGGTTTGGTAGGGGAGGGTGCTGGGAGGGGATCTGTCTCCTTTCCTCTGGAGAACAGAAGGATTTGAGCTGGTCCAGCCCCACCGTGCAGGGCCAGGAGCTGCCACGCCTGGTGGGAGCTTCATCCTGCTCCTCAAAGTGACTTATTTATAGTGTGCCTAACCTACAGCCCATCTCTTCTTGTTCTGTTCTGCTTCGTTCCAAACTTCTCGTTCGAGCTGGCAAAAAGCAATGACCAAACTCCTCACTGTAGCCACCCCCAGATGAAGTTTGTGCTGTAGATACTGTTTTGTTAATTCCACTTTCCCTTCACGTGCAGAGCGAACCCATAATCACCCCTCGCAGCTATTTAACCTCTTACATTTACACACTAATGGAAAGCAAAGATATTACACGCACATAGTTAGGCTAAAAAAAAAAAACGATGCACAGGATGAGGGAGGCTGTTCACTCTCCAGAAGGATTTTTTTTTTTTCTGGAATACTGAGTACATATTAGCCAGCAGAAAGGATTATTTTCTGTCGTGTGTGTGAGCGCGTGGGATTTTGGTTTCAATCATAAGAATAAAAAAGGTTGGGTTGGATGAGGTATGTCTTATTTTTAATGCTGAAAACTGCATTACAGTGTGCATTTTTATATACAAATTCTTACTATTTTTTTTAAATTTGCCTCTAGTATCTTCATTTCTAACCTAGTATATAGAGGTTTTTAGTTTTGTAAATACTTATTACATGCACTGTCCTAGTAAAAGTTGGTTTAAAATGCACTCTTTGTGACCCAAAACTGACCTGCTCTTCACAACTAAAACTGCAGTACTTGATTGTATTGACAAACATCAATAAAACTTATTGTATAGAGGTGGGCTCAGCTGTGCTTTGTGCTGGGACTTGCTCTGTCTCATACACTTGATTTCCACCTCAGGTCTCCTCACTCATTCCCAGCAGATTCCCTCACTAATTAATATCCTTATGCAAAAAGTTACTGCATGTTTCTTGTGATTACAGAAAGATTCCTGTCTCCAGAAATTCAGTTTTAGAAAAGGTTGAAACCCAGATCCTTCCAGCCTGGTGGTTATTAATTTTGAGGGACTCAAGTTGAAGTCTTAGGGATTCCCATTCCTTTACATGTGGTTTTTTTCCATTATTTTTTTTAATCCTACATCACACACCTTGTGCACAGCCAGCCTCCATCCTGAGTCAGGAACACTCAGGACTGGTGAATCACTTGCAAAGCACCTTCACAGGCTCACAGTCCAAAGAGATGAAAATGTGTTTTCCCACCTGATCTCACCTGGCAGAGGCGAAACATTTCCAGGGAAGCCTGGCTGACACACAGACACCTTCAAAAGCTCATTCCAAGGAACAAGCCATCCTCCTGCTGCCATTTGTGGGGCTCCCAGTGAATCCCCTGGTCTCTGCAGCATCATCACATGCTGGATTCCAGCACCTGAACTCCTTCCACAGGCTGGGAAGGAAAAGGGGCCTTTCCAAAGGCCCTCCCCACAATGCCCAGTGTCTACTCACCCTTGTAGCAAGAACCACTCCTGGTCCTCTTGGCACTGAGGATGCACAACTTGAGTGAAAACACAGAATCAGTGGCTACTTAACAAAGATAACTGAGGGATTTAATTTCCTTCCAAGGAAACTAAAAGGTTTAGTACACATTTAAATTCCGGCCCAAAGAGCTCCAGTCTTTAAACAGGAGCTCTTTGCTTGTCAGGAGTTCCAAACATTTAAAATTATAAAGCTGCTTTAAAAGAAAAATATCTTCTTTTAAATAATCCCATGAAATTGGTTGCCCCTCAGGCAGAATAATGTGGAAAACCTGGTATTTTACTGCTCAGATCTGCAGCACAATACAAAAATATACAACAGACCAAAATTCCACATGTTCCCAGGACAAGAATCCATTTATACAAGGAAAACCCATTATAGCATCACACAAAAGACTGGCACTTGAAGGAAGCAGACTACAGGGAAAACTGGAAGGACCTGTGGCAGCCAGATTCCCACATGTGCATGCAGCCTGACACAGCCACCACGTGCCGACACGGCAGGGGAGCACCAGGGCCACTCCCCGGTGTCACAAGACATGCTGGAGAAATAACGAGAGTTACACTGTCACATTCAAGTTTATAAACATTTCCATATGATGACTTTTTGTTTTCAATTATTAAAAAGCTTCCAAGCCTTTTTAGACGTGCCATTCCCAAGCTGTTTTCTCCCTTTTTGACCAGCTCCACTAGGAAAAGGTTTTAAATGTAAAATTCTGGAACACAGCTGTGCTAGAATGTTCTTGGCCACCAGCACCAGCTTCTTTTAAACATTGATGACCTCAATTAACCCACCTTTCCTTTTAATTTTGGGGCAATTTTTACCAAGTACAGAGGCTGAGACTGTGGTAAGTTAACTCCTGCATCCTGCACAAGTCACTTTTGTGACTGACTGCAGCAGAACCAGGAATTGTGTCCCTGTAGTACCTCCACTCCCAGATCTGCACTCCACAGGAGCTGGACTCTCACGATCCCTGTGGGTCCCTTGCAATTTGGGGTATTCTGTGATTTAAACAGGAATCTTGTTTGGTGCTCTGGGCATACACAGGACTTTAAAAATACAGGATGCATGGATTGGGAACACAGGAACAGCCAGAGTGGCTGCAGCAGTGTGACAGCAGCTGTGCAAGGGGGCACAAAGTGCAGCAGGTGCCTGTTGGACCACAGGGCCAAGGACACAGGAGGAGCAGCAGTTGGTGACACCCTCTCCCAGCAGGGACAATGAGCCAGCTGGGATCATCTGCAGGCATCAAAGGTCTCTCACAGAGCCATCAGCAATGCAAAGAAATTCCTTCTCCCTTCTCTGGCCCTTCTCATTCTGCCTTTAAAGCAACAAACCTCCCCAGAAAATCTGTGCTCCACTGTCCTAACTCAGCACAGGTGACAACCTGGGCCACCAGGCCTCTCTGGCGACTCCTGTGACGTTCCTTATCTGGACACTGAGAGTGACCTGCTGCTGTACCAGGGAGACTCCCAAAGCCACTGGACAAGCCACTGACCACCAAAACACAGCCCACGGACACAGGAGCAGAGGAAAACAGGGAGAAAGTCCACAGACTCAGACACCCACCAGTAACTGGAATGACAAATGGCACAACAGTGGACAAAGCAAGCAGCAGAAATCCTATGGAAAATGAGACACTCGTGTACACTCAGGGGAGCTGCACCCACTGTCCAAGTGCAGCCACTTCCCAGCTGATCTGTGACAGAAGGGGATGTCCCCTCTTTTCCCAGCCAGCTCCCAGCTGACAGCAGCAGGCACCTTTCCCAGGTGAGGCTCGCTGGCATCAGCTGATGGCGCGGATCCACCGCTGGGTCTGACCAGAGAAGCAGAGCTGACCATCCCTTCGCCTTCAGGAGCTGCCCTGGAGCTCAGAGCCGCTGGCAGTAGAGTTCATAGAGGCTCTTGGCCATCCTCTGGGTCTCCTGGAAAGCCTCACAGCTCTGCTCCCAGCTCTGGGGCACCTGCTCCTCCCCGTAATAGGCTCCGGCGATGGCCCCCGCCATGGTGGCGATGGTGTCCGTGTCCCCCCCCAGGGAGATGCAGTAGATGATGGTTCTCTGCAGGGCATTGTAGTGCTCAGGAATGTCAGGATCAGCGTCCATGCAGCGCAGGAAGGAGTAAATGGCAGTGGGGACGGAGCGCAGCGCAGCGATGCCATTGCCTGGAACACACCCCACCATCACCCTCTGGGCTTCCTTCCTTTCCCCTTCCCACTGCAACTTCCTGTTGCCAGTGACTTTCCATGAGGATGTCATGGATTTTACCAGGAAAAGGTGCAAAAGTTTGTCCCTCAAACCCCCCCCAGTTCCCCAGTACCACTCATCCTGCAGAACAATTCCCAGTTACCCCAGTATAGCCTGGCCAAACACATCTACTCATTCCCATTCAACATGATGACCCAACAGCCCTTCAGAGATCTTGGAATATTAAGAAACATTATGCAAGGTAAATTTTCCTTAGCAAGACATTTTTTTCTATCAATACATAGAGGAAATCCCTGGGTTGAGACTCAGAATTCCTGACTGGTGAGCACAGGCTGCTTTCCCAGCATATTGTGTGCCTGACAGGCAGCATAGACTGAAGAGGAATCTGGGGGAAGACACATCTACCAGGCTTGTTGAGTTAGTCCTGCTTCCAGCTTTCCTAATGCTTGTACTAAGAAAGGTACTCACCCAACTCAAATAATACATCTGCTTTGGGAACGCTGCTGAGCTCTAAAAATTCCTTGATTTTCTTTAGGCGCCTGGAAAATGGCAAATCCTCAAACCCCAGCCTGCAAACAGAGAGTGCAGTGAAGAGAAGAGAACATGAAGAGCCAGGAAAAACCACCACAGCAGGGTTGGGGCTTCCCCCCAGCTACTCACGCTCGGGCATCACTCAGAGATTTGTCATCTGCCTCCACGTGCTCCATGTGGCTGATGAGCTGCTCCAGGAAGGTTTCCCTGCTGAGCCCCTCCTGCAGTGCCAGGTGCACGGCCAGGGCCTGCAGGACGGCCCCGTTGTAGCCCAGGGAGTTGGAGTGGGTCAGCTCCGCGCTCAGCTTCGCAAACTGCCAGGGAAAGCCCGGTATCAGCAGAGCTTCCTGGGACACTCCCCTGGCAGCAGGGACACCCAGAGGAGCCCAGAACGTTCCGTTACCTTCTTGACATCCTGCACGTCGGAGTAGACGAGGGAGATGCCGGCCACCCTCATGGCCCCGCCGTTCCCGTAGGAGCCCTTCCCGTTGAACTGGGCTCTCGCAGGCTCAAACACGTCACTGCACTTGGGGCTCAGCAGCTTCTTGAAGACATTGACCACGGCCATCCCATAGCCCCTGTTGGGCTCCTTCTTGTACTCCTCAGCAAACCTGGTGTGGGCAGGGGGGAGAACACCCAGGGGGTTTGGTCTGTTACTGGGGTTTGTGATTGGATGGAGCCTCTTGCTACAGTGAATTCATGACACACACGAATCGGTGACAGTCAGGGCTCAGTGATTCAGTTCTGCAGCGAAACAGTTCCCAAAGAACAGTGTGAAAGAAGGATGTATAAACATCACCTTCCATAACCCACTTGTTTCCCTCTCAACTCTGCCTCAAAATAGAAGCAAACTAGAAGCATTTCCATGGGTCACAACCACAAGGAAAGTCTTTTGTTCAAGTTCAATGGAAGAGTTTTCTAAACAAAGAAATGCTTTCCCTTAAGTGGAACCAAATGCTCTCAGGGCTGGGGATTCAACAGGGAAACGGATCATAAACAGAGTCAAGCTGAGCTCACTCCTATTCCCTCACTAAATTAAGGACAGTACAAACATAAATAGCAACAAATAAACATGAAATGAAACGTTTCTGGAATCTCCAAGCATTCTGCTCCCCAAAGGTGAACACACTCAGGGCTGACACACACACTGCCAAGGCAGCTTCAGACTCCACACTGAAGCTGATGCTGCTGCACAGTACAAGGCATGGCAAAGCAACAACAAACTAAAGCAGTCCTAATTTTTTCCCCTTCACAAATTAGTAATTAGAATTATTGTGCCTCAGCCCCTGTCCCCTTCCAGACAGCCACAGTGATGGTTACAGCTCCAGGAAGCCTCATCCTCACCTCTTGGCCATGTCAACCTCATCAAACTCCTTCTTGGCCAGCAGTGACTGCACCACCGACCTGCTCATGGCCGTGTCGTCCGTGTACGGCAGCGACTCTGCAACGGGAGGGCAAACAGTGACACCAGCAGCCAGGGACAAACTGCTCCTGCCCTCTGCCAGCACCACCCTCATCTCCAAGGCCTCACTGTCATAAGTTGCCTGGAACAGCTCTGGCTGCCCCTGGATCCCTGGAAGTGTCCAAGGCCAGGTTGGAGCAACCTGGGACAGTGGAAGGTGTCCCTGCCCATGGCAGGGGGTGGCACTGGATGATCTTTAAGGTCCTTTCCAACCCAAACCTGTCTGGAATTTAAGTTCCCCGCCACTCTGAGCTTGACACTGCCATGGTTGTCAGAGTAAGGAGACACAGCCAGGGAGCTACACCCACAGCTACAATGACACAGAATGTACTTCAAGATTAGTAAGAGCCAGGAGAAAATGTCTGACATCCAGAGGGATTTATGGAAAAGACAGTCAGGCCAGCACAGAATCACCGATTTCCAGGATGGTTTGGGTTGGAAGGGACCTTAAAGCCCGTCCTGTTCCACTTCCTGACATGGGCAGGGACACCTTCCACTATCCCAGGTTGCTCCAAACCCTGTCCAATCTGACTTGGAACACTTCCATGGATCCAGGGGCAGCCACAGCTTCTCTGGGCACCCTGTGCCAGGGCCTCCCCACCCTCACAGGGAAGAATTTCTTCCCAGTATCCCATCTAACCCTGCCCTCTGGCAGTGGGAAGCCATTCCCGTGTCCTGTCACTCCAGGCCCTTGTCAGTAGCCTTCATCTTTCCTGCAGACTCCCCTCAGGCACTCGAAGGCTGCAATCACTTCCTAAGAGTTAAATAACAACTCTGTGCTTCTCTCACTCTTCTCCTCCTCGAGTTGTGGTACCTCTGCTCCCTGCTGACACCCCAGCACTGCCACACCCCTTCACAGCACACTCCACCTCAACTTCCCTGGAGTAGATGCAGCAGGGACTGAGCAGAGCAAGCCATGGTTCACTCTGCATCAGCGGAGTCCCTAAGGAATCCCCAGGGAATCAGGAACGGATGCTGAACCCCCACAGCACAGGGGCACAGGACAGAGCAGGGCAGGGGACAGCCACGGCAGCCACAGCAGAGATGCTTCACAAACAGGTGAGGGGTAAGGACGGGGGGCATCCACGTTTTGGGGGGGGGAGTGGGGTTGGGGATTCTGCAGGTTGGGGCACACCCCAAAACCCAACCCTGGGGGTGCTGAGGAGGAAGGGACACACACAACCCCAAAGTCCCGTCAGGGGGATGCTGAGGGATGCGGACGCACCCCAAAGCACAGTCCTTGGGGTGCTGAGGGAGGGAGACACAAACACCCCAAAGCACAGTCCTGGGGGTGCTGAGGGAGGGAGACACAAACACCCCAAAGCACAGTCCTGGGGGTGCTGAGGGAGGGAGACACAAACACCCCAAAGCACAGTCCTGGGGGTGCTGAGGGACGCGGACACACACGCAGCCTAAAGCCCAGTCTTTGGGGCGTGCTGGGGTCTAATCCGCATCTCTGCGGTGCCGAATGCCGTGCACAGCGAGCTGTGTGAAGGGAGAACCGGGGAACATCCCCCGCTCCCCTCCTCGCTCCCCCTCACGCACCTCCACGTGCGCTCCCCGCCGCCTCCCCTCCCTCCTCAGGCGGCGCCGGTTCCAGCCCTTTAAGGAAACTCAACAGTTCCGGTAGCTTCACGACGCTCCTGCCTTCGAAAACAGCTCCCAGGCAATCCCCCAACAACGCCCCGGCCAAACATCCCCGGAAGCGAGCGGGGCCGGGCCGGGGACGAGCCGGGAGCCGCCCGGTGCCTGAGGCCGGACCGGCCGCCGCCATCTTGCCTTGTTCCTCCGGGCCGCCAGGGGGCAGTGTGTGCAGAAGCGCCGAAAGCGTTGTCCCGCACACTGCCCCCTGGCGGCCCGGAGGACCGAGGCGCCGACAGCACACCCGCTTATTCCCTAAAATCCCTCCTGGAATCCATCTGGATTTAATCACCGCGGATGACAACTGGGGACAGGCCCTTTTATTGTTTATAAATCTCCTCGGAGCGCGGGAGGCTGTAAACATCATCCAAGGGCCCAGACAGTTATAAAACAAACTAGGAGGAGAATTCCATTCTTCCCAAAACGCGACGCAGATGCCGCTTTTTTTTTTCCCCCTCGCTACGGAACTGGAATCACCGGGAGTTTTCTCCATCCCCCCGCCCCGCGCTTTGCACAATTCCCGGCGCGCTAAGTCAGCTCCAGCTGACTGTCCCTCGGCAGGTTCCTGGTGCGGTTGACAGCGTCGACCTCTGGGTCAAATTTCTGCACAGGGATCACGAGTTTTCTCCGGGTGTCCATGCACTTGTTGTCCAGCTGCAGAGAATTGGTTTTGTAGCCAATGTCGGTCCGAATGCGGTGAAGTTGTCGGTAAAGAGCGTCCAAGGCATCCCTGGGAATGAGCAGAAGGGACAGGAGTTGGGATCAAATGCTGCATGGCTTCCCAGGAACAGGCTCCCCAGGGACTGGTCGCAGACCCAGCCCTGCCAGAGCTCAAGGAATATTTGGAAAACGCTCCCAAGCACAGGGTGGGATTGTTGGGGTGTCCTGTCCTGTTGGTCTCAGTGATTCTTGTGTGTCTCTCCCAATGCAGGATATTCCATGATTCTAAACTGGACAGGAAATACCCAACTTCCCACTTTCTGGCAGCATTTGGCTCTGCACCAAGAGCAAATTCATCAGATACTCATTGTTTAGGGCAGTGAATAGCGAGCCCACACACTGCTCTGGGAGGGCAGCAGACGTGCACCCGGGGAGCTGCCAGCCCACAGCAGCACTTCTGTTCCTTCCTTGTCACTCTCTTTTTTGTCCCTTTTGGAACAGTCAGGGCCTGGATGAAGTCAGAGTCGAGCAGGGACCATGGGAGCCCCATTCTCCTCCCAGCACAGGCCCTTCATGCCTGCACCCCGCACCCACCAAGCCCAAACACTGCTGCCCCTCGTGAGCCCAACAACCATGAGCACCCAAGGGTAGGTGCTGGAGGTGTGCCCAGAGCAGGGACACCCAGAGTCACATCCCCTCAGGGCAGTGCTGGGCACTGCTGTGCCTGGACAGCTGGACACTCACTGTGACTGTGTCCGCTTCTGCTGGAGCGCACGGATTATCCCCTCCAGCTGCTGGACCTCGTCTGCCAGTCCGTACTGAGCCTGCAGGGAGGAGGGGACAGCACTTAACAGGGCTTTGACAAAGGCCACACTTCCCTCATTTCCCTGTCCTCCAACTGGGACATTATTTCCTCGCTTTGCTATGTCACTGTAGGATCCATTGCTCAG
This sequence comes from Eopsaltria australis, assembly GCA_034509425.1. Lineage (NCBI taxonomy): Eukaryota > Metazoa > Chordata > Aves > Passeriformes > Petroicidae > Eopsaltria > Eopsaltria australis. The sequence continues at coordinate 1,112,808 of JAVTVJ010000520.1, forward strand.
CTGCTCCAAAACTCATTTTTCAGAGCCCCCTTCCCATCAGTTCCCTGCAGGGACCGTGCCAGGTGAGGTACCTGGTCCCGGCAGAGCTCAATGTGGGGTCGGTACGTGCGGGTCTCCAGGCGGGTGTGAGCCACTTTCAGATCCAGCGTTCTCTTCCGGATATTTTCCTCCAGCTGCCGGATCTCCTCCTCCATTTCAGCAATTTCCTCCAAGGTCTAAGGATAGATGTGTGTCATGAGGGACAGCCTGGGATACAGACTGGGAAACAGCCCCCACGTCTCTGGAATTTTGCTGTGCTAGGGATAGATTTTACTCAAGGGCTTTTGAGGATTGAATCCTCTGCTTCTATGTGGACCAGGATGGTGCTGCTGAGACAAGGGGTGAAATAAAAAGGCCCAAACCTGGCAGTGCTGCCAAGCAGGGCCAGAGAAGTACTTGAGAGAGTGGGACACTGCTGAGATCATACATGTGCCTCTGAACAGCAAACATGTGGAAACTACGCTCAGGCCAAGTCACTTTCCATGTAACAAACAGCCTTTGGGATTCTATTCCCAGCCAGGGTTGTAGTTGATGACCAAAGAAACAACACTTACGTTCTGCTCCTGCCATCTCAGCTCACTAAGGGCTGCTTCCATGTCTCTAATCCTCTTCCTCAGTGCAAACTCTGTAGCTATGCGCTGAGCATCCAGCTCATTGTTTGTCTGAGGAGAGAACGGCTCCAGTCACACATGGCTACAGGGTGTCTGTGACCCCCCCAACCTGTGCCTGGAAGGCTGGGACAAGCCCAGGAGCAAAACCAGCTGGGTTTGGCTGCTGCCACGTGTGTGCAGGTCACATTCCCCCAGTAGGCAAAAGGCAGGGATCAATGGACGTGGACCTGTCCTCCAGCTTGCTGGGACTCCTGCAAACTCTGCAGCATAACCAAGCTCCTGCTTAAACCAGGAGGGCAGCTGCTCCCAGACAGAGACGTGCCTGCCACTCTCCCACCAGATCCAGAATGGCACCACAGATTCCCAGCCAAGGGAGCAGTTTACCTGGGCAATGGTAAGTGTGATTGCTCCTCGGAGATCAACTGAGGCTTTCATTTCAGCCTCAGCACGATCCTTGTTGTTCTGGCTGTTCTGTTCCCACTCACGAAGTGCAGTTGTTCTGTGAACAAATCAGTTATGAAAATAAATTGAGTGTTTGCAAGACATTTTAAAGGAACCACCTGCTGCAGGCCAGGATGGCAGCACAAAATGATTCTGAAAAGCTGGAAGTCACATCTTGCCTGATCTCCTCAGAGACTGGGCCCAACATCTGCTCCACCCAGGGACACATCCAAACCATGGAAGGGAATGCCAGGCAAGTGAAAATGTGCATCAGGTCCCCTGAGCTGTGCCAGAGGTGACACCACACTGTTGTCACCTACAGCCAGGTGGGAGGGAGGCAGGATACCTGGCCCCTGCTGGGTTTGTGGTGACAATTTATCTCCCAAAATTCTGTGGCTTCCCCATGTCACAGCCAACTTCTGTACCCATCAAGCCCGGACACAGCGTAGAAGGAAAAAGCGTCCCAGGGCTGGGGGCAGATTTGGCCACACAAGGATTCTTTCCTTACCCATCTGGGATCCGTGTTGGGTTGACTTTGAAGGAGATGTTGCCAGAGGTGACATTGAAGGCCATGCACTGCCGATCAAGCTCCAACGCTTCCACCTTGTGCTGGTGGTCACACTTCAGGAGCTGACGAGCTTCCTTTAAGAGGCTGCAGAGAGCCAGGATGGAGTCAGCAGGGAGCAGGCCCAGGGCAAGGGCAGCTCACAATTCCCAAAGCCTTCATCTCTTTGTCAGTCATTTTTGTGAAGTGAATGATGAGCTCCCACCCTGCCCAGCACTGCCTGCCTGGCTGCCCTGAGCTCTGTGCTGGTATCGCCCTAGAGAACAAAGCTGCAACAGATTCCCACAGAGTACCAGGGCCTGGGAGCTTTAACACCTCACAGCCACTGATTCCTAAACCAAGGCAGGTGGCACAAGAGATCTGGGACAAAATTTCCAAAGTGTGCTTGTGAAGTCTCCCTTGATACACCCTTCCCTGCCAAACCCCAGACCTGGAAAATCGTCAGAGGTTCCTGTGTGGTTCCCTGCCTGCCTGCCCATCTCAGCATGGCATTAGAGGCACATTAAGTATCTGGGGCCAAGCAAGGAGAGCAAAGTCATTGGCCAAAAGTTGTCACTCCTCACCAGAGCTGCTTGAAGGCCTCATCCACTCGCTGTTGCAGCTGTTTCTTGGTTCTCTCAATCACCTCCACCTCTCTGATTAGCTCCTCTTCCACAGGATCCCTCACCACATCAATGTCACGACGGCTCTCACGGAATGTCAGGCACTCAATGGCGACATCCAAACACAAGTTCTTTGCCTGAATGGCATTTTCTGCTGCTTCTTTTACCTGGAAGAAGCAACCAACCAGCTGTGGGGGGGATCTTTTAGGGATGGGAGAGAGAAAGGAAGGGGAACCCACCCATTCTGTCATTAAGAGGGACTCACACTGCCTGTCTTTGCAATTCTGAAACCTTTAATCAAGTCTGAAATAAAAACTGCCACAGCCAAACACCTTAGTCCTCTACACCTGCCATTTGCATTGGGAATTACACCTTGCTGGGGGTTAACAACTCCAGAAGCAGCAGCAGCAGCCTTTGGGTTTGGAACTCACAGTATCAGAGATCTCCCACTGCTATTCTGTATTTAAACCCAAACATTTTTGAAGGATGGTGTGAACATATTTCTTATTATCCTTCAGAGCTTTATAAAAAGCCCAAACAACAAAATCCACCCAGAAATCCAAACGGGAGCATGCAATATGCAGCTGCATTATATGGCTTGGCTCAGCCAAGGACACAGTGGTTTGTTTTCCAGGAAGTCATTCCATCAAGTACAGATCTCAGTATAAAATATACATATATAAAAATGTATCTAGTAAGGAGCCCTCCTTGAACTCCAGATGGGCTTGCCCATTGCACAAGACAAGCCTCAATTATTTCACATCCCATGTTGAAAGTGAAAGTTCATTTCCAGCCATCTGCCTTCCCAACATACTTTGCCTAAGGCATCAATTTCCAAATCTATGTCTGTGAGGCATCTGGCCAGGACCTCTCTCCATCTGTCCACGCTGGTGATACGATCCTTGAGGTGGGTTCGGCTGTTGTGCTCATCCCATTTTGCCTGGAATTAGAGAGAAATGCCATTACTCTTTTTTGAATTGTAGTTGTGAATCTTGCTGAAGCCTTTCCCTGTTTTCAGGACTGACTGAGCCTCTCACAGGAATACAACACGTTGCCATTTGGTCTCACAGTCAATTACACAAATGGAGAGCACAGAGTGGCAGTGAATGTGAGAAACACACACGGGGATTTCGTGACAGTACAGATACATCTGCAGGTGGGTTTACAGGGAGTAATGTCCATATTTATCATGTTCTGTACAGGTAAACCCCTTTATTCCCTCATCCATACACCCAAATCTAGACACTCTGCCCAGCTCCTCAGCCCACTATCCTGACAAACCCGGGAGCAGCCCTGCTGCCAGAGAGCCCCACCTGGTTGCCAGTTTCATTGCGGAGAGCTAGTCCTTCCTGCCGGATGTGATGGGAATTGTAACGCTGCTGTTCAGCGTCGGCCGAGATGAGGAGGGAGTTGTTCTGCCAGTCCGGCAAGGAGAAGCGCTGGCCCGGCTTTACACTCAGTGAGGCCATGTCGCCAAACAGGTGACTGACAGGGAGCAGAAGGTTTATGTGTTTATTCACAGAAATACATCCGAAATGGAGCTGCAGCCAAAAACTACAGAGCTCTTCAGGAGAAAAGCAGCAGCAAGCCGCAACCTGGCACCTGGCCTAATGCAGACTCATGTCCTTAAAATGGGGGAGCACAAGGGTGGGTGATGGGAGACCCGGACCAGGGGGAAATCCCTGTGCACCTGTCCCACCTGTCCCTCCCTAGGAATGGAGCTGTTTGCAGGGACAAGGAGCTGCTCTCAGCACCAGCTCCCATATGGTATTTACTGAGCTTGGACAAAATAGCTGAGAACGTGACTGATTCTGTTGTACTACCACAGAAATCTCAGCCCAGGGCTATGACCCCAGGGGACTCCAAGGATTTGCAGGAACAGCAGAGTCTTTAGGCTTCTCCTCTTTTTACCCAGCACATCCTGCACAACGGGCAGAAACTGCAGACCCCGCTCCAGAACGTCCAAGGGGCTCCCGAAGGGGCTGCAGGTGCCCAAACCCCTGGTGAGGGGCAGTTCTGGGACAGAACCCCTTGACCAGCACGGGCCACTGGGCCGGGGCTCCTGGACCACAGCCACCGACACCAAGGGCTGACGGGGATGTGGAGCCCAGGAATTCCTGAAGGGAAGGAAGCCCGGAGGGAAGGCACGAAGGGCCGCGGGGCACAGGGACCCGACCACAGTTGGAGGAGAAAGAGGGAAAGGGGAGAAAGAGGGAAAGGGCTCAGCCGCCAGCTCGGAAGGGGCCTCACCCCGGCCGGTGTGAGAGCACTCAGCTCCTCCGGACCGACCGTGCTCCCGTCCCGCCCCAGGGCCGGGCCCGCTCTCTCCCCTCACCGTTACCGGCCGGTTTCCCCCCTCCCCACTCACCGCTCCCAGCCGATCTCCATTCTCCCCTCCTCTTTTCTGGTCAGTCCCCCCGTTCCCCCTTCCCCTCAGCGTTCCCAGCCGATCTCCGCTCTCCCTTCACCGTTCCCTGCCGATCCCCGTTCTCTCTCGTCACCGTTCCCGGCCGATCCTCACTGTCCCCTCAGCGTTCCCGGCCGATTTCCTCCCTTTCCCCTCAGCGTTCCCAGCCGATCTCCCCCTTTCCCCTCAGCGTTCCCGGCCGATCCTCACTGTCCCCTCAGCGTTCCCGGCCGATCTCCCCCTTTCCCCTCAGCGTTCCCGGCCGATCTCCCCCTTTCCCCTCAGCGTTCCCGGCCGATCCTCACTGTCCCCTCAGCGTTCCTGGCCGATCTCCCCCTTTCCTCTCAGCGTTCCCGGCCGATCGCCGCTGTTCCCTCACCGTTCCCGGCCGATCTCCCCCTTTCCCCTCAGCGTTCCGGGCCGATCGCCGCTGTCCCCTCACCGTTCCCCGCCCTCGCCCCGGGCTCGAGCGGGGCCGTTGCCGAGCGGGTGCGGCGGCGGCTCCGGGGCGGGTATCGGTGACACGGACACCGCAAACCGCAGCGCCCAAATCAGCGACAAATAATATCGTTAAAAAATCCCGCAAAGCGACCCATCAAGCAGGAGGAAGCCAGGGGTGTCCACTGCCAGTAGACATTCCTGCCCCAGGAGGGCTGTGTGCACTTTAACATGCTCCTGCCTTTATTTTTTTTTTAATTTATTTAAACGACATCAAAACACAAAAAAAAGACCAAAACTAAATGGTTTGCTGGCCTTGAATAGGCTTGGTGCCTCCCTCCACATGCCCTCCCTCTACTCCTTGCTTTGGGAATAAATCAAAGTGATGCAAGCATAAATAAAGTCTCACACGTGTGCATTTCAAAAAAAATTTATTTTTCAAATGAATACAGTTCGTTTACAATACACTCAAGTTGATGGTATCTATAGCCAGCAGAGATCGATGACTGCTGTGTCCTATACACAGTCGTACAGAGGTTACAGATGCCTACGAGAGGGAAGGAACAGTGAAAGAAGTCGACATTTTACTGTGCTGGAAGGAAAGCAACTCTTGCAACAGGTAGAAAATTTTGGCAAGAACAATTTGTCCAGAAAGGGAGAAGGGGCAGAGGACACGGCTTCTGCTTAGCAAGTACATCTCAAACACCGACACGTTCCCTCCCACCCCGCACGGCTGCAGCCCACGGTACAAAGAGGCACACATGGTCAAGATGGTTAAGTAAAAATAAAGGCTTTTACCAGTTTGTTTGCCATCCGTCTACAATCTATTTGTGCAACGTCTCAAGTCACAGCTCTACTTTACTCTTGAAAACATTTCCCTTTTGCTTCGAAAGCCCCCAGGACCTTCACGGTGGGAACACATTCACGCTCCTGCCGAAGCAACGGGACACCGAAACAGGGAGCAGTTACCAGCATATGAGAAAGAGCAGACACATGGGAGGGGATCAATCCACTGGAGTGGTTTATTAGAATTTTCTTCAGAAAAGGAATCCCAAACAGCATGATTTCTTTATTTTAAACAACTTAAAACACATGGTATTAAACACGCAAGATTTCTCTGCGTGATGTTGCTTGCAGCAGCCTCCAAAACTAACACAGCTCACTGGCCAGTGATGTTTATGGCACACACGATGCTACCTGAGCCACCTTCTTCTGAAAATCCTTTAATATTGGCTCATAACCAAATGCTGAAAATGTGAAAGCTCTGAAGTAACAGCTGCTGACAGACAATGCCCTTGTCCATGATCACACACCTCCAGCCAGGTGAACAGCCCAGTTTTTCCCCCACCAAGCACCATTTATCCACCATGAGGCTACCTGGGGACCTGAACTGCTAATACCAAGGGAGGAGACAAGAACAACAGGCAGGAGTTGAGCCCAAAGTGTCACTGCTCCCCTGGAATGCTGATCTGTACACACCAGTGCCTGTAAAACCAACATTTCCAACCCAAAACTCGCTCTGCCCGCCCCACTGCTGTGCTGCAGCTCGCTTTTCACACCTGCCTGCAAACAGACACCAAACACAACGAGCTAGAAGCAGGTTTTTCTACAGGAAAACAACATGTAGTTGTCTCAAGGTGAGATTCAACACTGAAAACTGCAAAAATGAGAAGATTTCACTGAAAAACAGAAATCAGGTTCAAAAAAAAGTAAACACTACAGCCACAGGAGAGAAGTGATGCACAAAAGCGAGTACCCAGAAGAAGCCATTCTGCACTGCAAAGTTGCCAGAAGCCAAACTCCATCTCTGGCATCCTTCCTCTCACCAAGTTTTGTTGGTGTTCAATTATCCTCACTACTCCAGGAGCAATACTCAAGTTTTCACTCTGCTGGCACACCATCAGGTTCCCAAACTTCCAAAAGTTCTTTAAATTCAGCATTGCTCCAGTGGGCATCACTTTGCTATTACATCTGAGTGGACACTACCTACCAAGACACGTATTTTCTATCAAAGAAACTGGTTTTGAAGATATTTAAGAGATTTGCAAGTGTAAGCAAAATGAAAGTTTATTAGTAACTATTTCAAAAGCTAACTTTTGCACACCTGTACTGAAATGGGTTGTGGATCTATGATTTATGGGCAAGCACAGCCCTAAACTCAACATACAGCCATATTTTTGTGTTGCTAGATAGTGTTACAGCATTAATTTTCCAACTGCCAAATGTGTTTGAAAGACCTGTGTAATTCTCAGCAATGAAAAAAAAAACTCTTTCATTTAAATAAACTTGCCCTTTGATCATCTGTTTTACAACACATGGGTTAGTTTAAAGAAAGCAAGGTGGCAAACACGGGACTGACCCCAAGGGGCTTCAGCCTCGGGCAGAGCTGCAATGGGAAGGGAGGGAAGAGCTCTGGCTCCCAGCAGGGATGGGCTCCAAACTGGATTCACTGGAAGATGCAAACGTGCAAGAAGTGCACGGGTTTTGTATCATGAGGTTACCACTGTCACAACATGGTTCACCCTCGGATCACCCAGAAACTCACTCTCGTAAGGCGACGTGAATCATCACAAACATTTTCTAGATGAAAAATGAGGCAGAATCGTTTCCCCCAGGTCAGAAAGGGAACCTGCTTCAGAGCCAGCTGGTTCCAGAGCTCCTGGCTGGACACCTCGCCAATGTCTCAGAACAGCTTCAAATAGAACCTGTTGGAAAAGCTCTTCCATTTTGGTCTGAAAATTCACTTTTTTTAGCAGCTTAAAGCCCAAACTGGCATCTAAGCACACAGGTGCCTACTTCTGCACAGTGCAGTGCTTACAAGAGGGACCTGGTGTCAGAGGATGTGGGATTGTTCCTCTTTCCACACCCGAGTGACCTCACGATTCTGTTCCCAGGCATCGCCACCCCCGCTGCTGGCAAACTGCTTTTTGAACTTCTCTGTGACTTTTAATCCTCACCTCCACATTCCCACTGAGTCAGAGCTCTGCACTGCTCCCCAACATTCCCTGGACAACATTCCCCATGTCCCTGCAACCTCCAAATGGGTGGAGAGGGGAGAGGCAATGGAGTGTATGGAAAGCTGCAGGAGCACAGTAAAGAGTGAGGACATCACTGGATAGGCAACATTCAAATAAAGGCAGAATTAATGATTCTCATTAGATAAACATATCAAGGTTAACTTTTATTTTAAAAAATTGCAAGTCTACCAGGAAGTAGGTTTATTTGATGACATTACTCTCCAGAAACCACTTATTTTAAAAGCTTCTCCTCTCTGGGTAGTTCTAATTCACAAATAATTCAGGGCTCGCTTTGTTTAAGTAATTCAACACAAAACCAACTCTGACCAAGGACTTCAAGCTTTAAAAACAGTTCAAGAAAAATACTAACCACCCTACCAATGCAAATACAGGTTTTTTGAGCTCTGCTCCTGGTCAGAAAAAGGCACATACTTGCTTTCAGTGAGTTCAAGTCCAACACAAACTGTTCAGGACACCCAAGCTCATGTGTCCATCAATGTCCCTGAAAGGCTTGAGCTGATCACAGCTCACCTGACACCCACCCACTTCCTACCCAGTCCTTTGTTTCTACAGGCTTTTGTCACCATCCCACCCCCACCCCTCACATCCAGAGCTGATCTGTGCTCCACACAGCCACAGCATCCTCAACATGGCTAATTCCATACAGGCAGTGGAGGGAGAGAGACCCTGGTCAGGGAATGGGGAGGTAGGTAAGAGCTGAGTAAGAGCAGAGCAACTGCAGTGCTACAGCAAAACGACCTCTACACCTGCCTGCTGCTGTTCCTGGGAGCCAGGCACAGCTCTGGGCAACCAGGAATCTCTCAGAGCATCTGTGTTGGACAGAAGGGCCACATATTGCTCACAAAACCCCTTGGGTGGGTACTATCTGAACCAGCAGATCCACCGGAAGCTGCATCTGTTTCACCCAAGTAAGGGATGCCAAGGTTTGGATAAAACCAGAGTTTGATTTCGGGGGGCAGCTGTCACAGGCACTGCCACCTGCTAGCAGCACTGTCCTGGAGAAGAACAGGCACCCCTAAAAATATACAGGAACATGCTTTTCCCCTCATACATTAGTTTTTGAATTAGCAATCACAGAATGACAGAGTAGTCTGGGTTGGAATGGACTTTTTAAAGCTCATCCAGTTCAACCCTTTGCTGTGACCTGGGACTTCCAGACCAGATTGCTCCAAGCCCAATCCAACCTGACCCCTTGGATGTTTCCAGGGATGGGGCAGCCACAGCTCCTCTGGGAAACCTGTGCCAGCGTTTCATCACACACATTGTAAAAAACTTTTTAAATCTAATTTGAACCAACCTCCCTCAGTTTAAAACCATCATCCCACATCCTGTGGCAATAGGCCCTCCTAAAGTTCACCCCCATTGTTCTTACAGGCCTCTTCAAGTACTGAAAGGTACTGAAGGAAAACACCAGCTGTCAAGGTTTGCCTTTTTATTTGCTACAGGAGGCAAAGGAGGCTCTGCTGCTTCTTCATTAGCTTCAATATTATGTTTTCATCATAATTTTTAAAGGAGTTTGAATAACTCCTACTGCACTCTCTTACTTTGAGTCTGCCCTTTCCACCTCTTCCACCTTTTTTCTTTCCCTTGCAGAGCTGCCCCAACAACCACAGGATCTCCATGTCCCACAGGTTCTCCATCTCCTTGAGGAGGTCCTCCCTGTCCACCTGCAGCTGCTCCTTGTCATGTTTTGGTTTGCTGGTTTGTTTATTTTTTTTTAATTTAAAATATTTTAATAATGTCTACTTTCAGTGGTTTGTTAGCTCCTATTTAATTTGGATACTTTAAACCACTGTGCACCCTCCAATGACTGCAACAGAAACATTTCTACTAGAATTAAACCTGGCATGTGGCAGCTCAGGGACACCAAGGCAAGAGATTTGTGTCCAACAGAAAGCTGCTTCATCAGGTGCAAGTTCATTCCTTTTGATAGAAAGAAGAGGCAGCAACTTCCTTCTAAATCTCAACAGGTTCAGTATGAGCTAAATGTAGAGAGCAGTTGGTTGACAGGCAAGGGAGGAAATGGAGAGTATTGCTGTGAACAAGCTGATGGTGTAAGATTTTTGGCCCTTTTTAGTCTAAAAGATAGGAACAGCTACTACTAAAAGGGTCAGGAGACACAGTTTTGGCTCAGAATTTAGACTGAAAATTGCTTTCTAAACCCCAGCCTAGTAACATTGAGAAATCGGAAATATAAAATAATTGAACATCATGGCAAGCTTAAATACCAACACAGTGGCATCGGGCACTGTAATAAGACAAGAAAGTTGGTACAAGCTACAAGAGACATTGGATCATGTCTCGAACTTGAATCAGAAGAAATTACAGAGCAAAGAGAGTCGACTCGTGCCTGGGGAGCTGCAGCATCCCCTCGACGAGGTGTGGGCAACTCAGCAAGGGCACTGCCCAATGCTGGGACTCTGAACCCCACGTATTTCATTGATGATGTCCAGAAGCTCTGCTTACTCCTAGAAGAAGTCTGGACATGAACATATTCCTCCAAAGAGACCACCTGGAATTACTCAGTGAGTTCTGCGGTTAAGCTCCTGATATTCAAAAATATCCTGACATCAAGTTATTCCATATCTTGAATGCCCAACGCTATCAACAGTAATAAAATGCACAAAATCATTTTAGTTGTAGAGAAACAAGGTACCAATGAAGCACTTGCCTATGGCGAGCGGGTTAATTGTCTCCTCTCAAATATGACTGATTAAGCCAACTTTCTTTGGAGAAGAAAACCAAAGCATTCAGAAACTTCTCCTGCCTAAAAAATAAGTGTTAAAAGCAACACACAGAGCAGACACACAGACCTATGAGCTGCACACAGACCACCAATAAATATACAGAAACACCACAACAAAGGACAAGGCTCATCATAAAAGAAAAGTCCCATAACTGATACTCAGACTGATACCAAAGGAAAGGGAAGTGTTTTTTTTTGCAGGCATGTGCAAGCACATTACAGTGTCATCAAAGCACAACTTTGCTATTATTATTACTTTATGCAGCATTACAAGGTTACTGAGGTGCAGTGTTTAATAGTCTAGTCTACAGCTTTTCCTGACTGCAGGAACGCTCACCAAACTCACCATGGACCCAACCTCTCCATGGCATCGCCCAGCTCCCATCCAGAGCATCCAGCTCCCAGCTGGGAATCAGAAGATTCTGATCCATCTGATCCATCCTGAACACACATGAGCCATGTGAGGACCAACCAACTCCCAAGGCCATCCTTAAACCATCCTCCCAAGACACCTTTCAGTTTGTCTCCATCTTTGGGAATGTGTTTTCCCCCAAGAGAAGACATCCTTCGGTAGCTATGGATTCCTTTCGGCACCAATCACGTCCCCACGGCTTCTCCCACACCCCAAACCCCCAGCCCCCTCAATATGAAGAGGTAAATCACATTGACCAAACCCAACCTAAGCCCAGCCTACCAGCTGAATTTGGTGATCGCTCCTCAATGCCTCTCCCTCCAAAGGAAAACACCTTCCTGGTTATTCTTGGTCCTGACTCAGAGAAGCTGATGCTTGATAGTACCTAAAAGATACCATCAAACACTTGGCATTTTCAATAATTTATCTTAAATTTGCAGCCACGTACAACTGGAAAATAAAAATCTACAGCACCATCTTCTAAAAAGGCACTTTCTGAGGACTGTCTTGCTTAAAAAAAAAAATTAAAGTCACTCCAAGTTTTAAACAGTGGAACTGCTTTGTTTGAAAAGGACCCTACGGTAACAACCCGTGTCAGGTGAGGGGGTACCTCAGACAGGATGTGAAAAGCCAGGGCACATGGGATGGAAAGTGGATGGAGTCTCCCCAACACCCTCATTCCTGCCAAACCAATGCTTTGATATTTTCCCTCGCACGCCTCTCCCTTACAACTCCTTCCCCTCCATATGCACCTTCACCTACTCAGAGGACAACAGTTTGGGTTTTAGTGTCACGGAGATCAGGATTTTTAAGATTCTGCTCGAGAGGTAAAATGTAGGATCCTGTATCCATCTTGCTCATACCTCAACTACAGAAAGTACAAAATCTTCTACCAGCAGAAAGCATTAATGAGCTCAAGCTCTAACCACGATATTTTACAAAAACAAGGAGTGAATTGGCTAAGTAAAGTTTGATTTCAACATGTGTGCCAAACCAAAAAAAATGATATTCCAAACACGCAGCATCAACCTAAAGTACCATCTTTGGGTAGAAAAGACAGACAGAAATCTTTCCCTTTGACACCCCTATGGAATTTTTCACCAGATCCAATCAACCTGCCAGTAGCAGCCATGAAACTCCACAGCACTGAAAGGGACAGAGCATCTGCCCAGCCTGACCAGAGACCACGATGGCCATTTAGAAACAACCACCTTTGAAAACTGAATTTACAGGTCCAACATACATCATCTGAGCTTTTGATTCCTTGGTTATAAAAGTGCTTTGAGTAAGGTTCTAAACCCTCAGTTCACAAAACAGGGAAAATACCGAAAGTGGACAAGATATGAAGAAAATGTAAGAAAAGGGGGAAAAAAAAAAGAAAAAGGCCTCAAGCTTGGGCTTGGAATTTCACCAGAGCAAACTTTAAGACTAGTAGAAAACCAGTATTTGTAGCTGGAATTTTTACAGCAGACTATATGGTATCTTGTGTTGAGCATTTTATAGGACAAGTATTTGTACATGAAGAAGTGAAAATCATTTAGGACCAAGAGCATCTTGAAATAATTTGACTGACAACTTCCAGAAACCCATTTTACTCCTGAAAACCATTTCTGTGGCCAAACTTCCAAAAGAACACTGGAATGAATCCTATAAAAATAACTTTTGGACACGTGTAACCAGATGACACATGGAACAGTGACACAGCGATCCTGAGTCAAATGGCCACGGCTCAAGTCCCTAGAAAGGGAAAAAAGGCGACTTACAGTGGAGTCACTCCTCCTGTTGGCAAATGTCGCGAGTTTAACGCCTCAACCACAAACATTCTATGATTCTCTCCAGCTCTGGATCTGGCAGTGGCCAGGTGGGAGGTTTGGGCAGGGCTGGCTGGGTGAGGAGGGGCTCGGCAGGCAGCCCTGGGGTGTGTCCCCGCAGTCAGTGACACCCAGGGGCTGCTCCTGTCCCCACCACGGGAGCACTTAGTGGCACTTGTTCAGCACAAGCGAGGTCTCGGTGCAGTGTCTGAGGAGATGGGAACTGCTTTTCTCCACAGGCAGAAACCTGAGGCCACTGTCTGCAAAGCAAGAAGAGCCATCAGCCTGTGCCCACGTCCCTCTTTGGACTATCCACAGCCAGCTCCCGGCCGAAGAGGGGGATCTGCTGTGCCACTCAAGATTTCCTCAAACAGCACATAAAATTTGAGAGGTTTTTTTTTTTTTCTTTTTCAAGGAGAGCAGGTACAAAAATAAAAGAAATCCATATACTCTGAAAATATACTGGAAACTGCCACCACAGATGAGGTACCATTTATCCCGACCCCCCACCCCCAAACTGCAAACATCAAAATATATATGTTTTTAAACAAAAGAAGAATATCTGGCTATTTAATCTCAGTTAAAATGACAGCACCCTTTGTTACACTTGATATTTCACACCATTAATTCTCTTTTGAAAAAAAACCAAGATATCTAACTAACCTTGATTCCTTGCTTTTCTCCTCATTCCTTAGTGCAGTAATTGTCCATCTCCATTTAAATAAATATAGCAGCTACAGCATCATAAATGTGTGGCCCTCACAACGTCAGTAACTTGATATCGTAATACAAAGAAGTATCGGCACTTGACGTAGATATTTGCAAAACCAAGAAGAGAGATTAAAACTTCCAAATACTCTTCACATGAAAACCAGGTACAATGTTACCTTGACAACCGAAGTCACTTTGCCAATGAAGTTTCTTTAGTTTTTGGTGAAAGTAGTGAGCAAAAAAGCTTCTCCAATCCGAGTCACCGAGCGTGGGCAGGATGAGAAGCGGCTTTGAAAGGAGAGTTAGAAGGCTTTGTAAAAAGGAATTTTCAGCTAAATGCCAGAAGTCCACAAGAACTCTTTGTAAAATAGGTTTTCCTTTAAAAAAAAAAAAAAAAAAAAAAAAAAGTTCTCTGTTTCAAAAGAAATTTCTGTATAAAGCTTAAGCTGAACCTTTTACAAACGGCACTGCTACTGAGAGAGCTTTAAGAGAAAAATGTCAGGTCACAGACTGGGAAAAACATCTGAGAGACTCACAGAGAAACCACCTCGCTCAAAGGACTCGGTCACAGCCCCCTCCCTGTACCAGGTGTGTCCAAAGGCACTCACAGGGACAGGGCACTCTGAGCTGGCACCCCTCGGCTCTGGGGGTCCCCAACCCCTTGGGGCCTGCTGAGCCCCCCAGCCACCCCCTCCCAGCACCCCAGCCATGCCCACCCCCACCACTGTTTCCAGTGCAATTTTAGCTTTGCCAAGTTAGCCTTTTACATTATTTTCCTTGGTTTTGAGAGATAAAATAGGTATCTACACCAGCTGTTAGTAAAGCTCTTGCAGACAGTGTTGTGAACAGCACTACAGACATTTCCATACAATATACAAACGCACAAAATACAGTACTTGGTTTTCTGGCAGAAAAAAAGGGGGGGGGGTTCATGCCTGGTGAAGCAAAATGGGCTCAGATTTTAGGCTCAAAATACAGTATATTGGCAAACAGCGGATTTGGTGAGAACGAGGAGAGAAGCTACTTAGACCAACCAGGTTTTCATGTGAGAGCAGGTGGAGGTCGGGAGGGCTGGGATCACAGCAATGCCCATACAAACAGCTGCAGTAAATATACTATGAACCAGTGCAAATAAAAACAGTCAAAAATGCAGTTCACGAGTTTACAAAGTGCAAAACTCCCCAGTCCCCTCGCTGAATTAAATGCTCGTCTCTGACATCTTAAACATTGGTTTTAAAGTGGAATGAAAGAGTCCCATTGGTTTGTTTCACATTTCGGTGATTTAACATGTTAGAACTATCCCAGCCCTCTTTATTTGCAAAGTGAAATGAAGTTACCAATAACTTAATTTTAAAAGGAAAGTCACTATCAAAGAGGAAAAAAGCCTAAAAACTTTTATTAATTCCAGACATTTTACTGATGTCAAATAGGTTTAACTAAGCATGTAAAAACTGAGATCTTAATACAAAACCCTTTCCATTTAATTCAAATATGCTCCACATTTCAAAGCCAAAAATAAGGCCAATTCCTTTGTTAAATCAAAAGACTGCAGCGACAAGTAAAGCTTGCAGAAGTCTTGAAGCATTTTTTGTATTTTTTTTTGATTTAAAAAAGGAAAATTCAAGATTCCTTCTGACTATAAAACTTTCCTTTCAAAATTAAGGCTTTTACTTTGTCCTTTTAAAATCCTGGAGGTGTCCATTCTCCCACAGTCCGTGGTACAGACACTGCTTCAGTTACAGCTCAATGGACACAGTTTTTCTTTAGAATGCTTATTGCACTAAAAGATAGCAAAACAAGTTGTCAGTTTCTTTTTTTTAAAAATAAACATGATTACAATTTCTAAAAAATAAAAGTTGATGTTGACCATATGTTCTGTAATAATTAAATTAAAGCATTATTATTACTCTAATAAATATAAAAGAAACAAAAGGAAGCTAAACTTCAAACACACATACATATGAATCACATTAAGGTGTGAGAGGCAGCAAGTAAAGTAGCAGGTTTCTTTTTTTTCCAAAAAGACCTTAGCTCTAAAGTTTCAGTTCTGGTGGTTACTGTATGTCATCCCAGAAAAGCTGGGACATTGGATCTCACGTGAAGCTTCAACAGATTTTTGACTTGCCAGATAGGAAAAAATTGAAACTTTTGGACTAGGTAAAACAGCAGCTTTAGTAAATTCCCCCAGGGAGCAAGAAGAGTTGGGTCACTACTGCCTGCACATGAACCACGAGCTTCTTGGATTGCTTTTGAAAGGGAACTCTTGGAGCTGAGAACTCCAAAGCTGTGAGAAAAGACACAAAGGCAGCCGTTGGCTAAATTAGGTTCAAATTATTGGATTAGTGTGCAAAAACATCTTCCCCCCCCTCACTGTTTCCTAGCTAGTGCTGTACATTCCAATGCACTTGGATATGTTCACATTCGAATGCTCGATGGCAATACTGAGAGAAAGATTCCTCAATGCACGGGGGGTTTAAAAACTTATTTTCTTTTTTGCACACTTCCCTCCTCCAAACAATCATTGTGATTGTTCCTAAAAGGTGGTTTTGTTTTTTCTTTTGTTTTAAATTACACAATAGATTTTAGTTTATTATTACTATTTTTTTGCAACAATAGTTGTGCTGCCGAGCAACTTGAGGTAAAGGCAGAAGAGGGTTAAACTACGAGAAATAATAATTAAAAAAAAAAAAATGACGACGGTGCTTCCCACGGGAGCCCGCCCCAAAAAAGCAGTTGGCTGGTTTCATATTGCATAATAGTGCTGTGTTCCTGGATGAAGTAAACAATCTTCCTCGTGTCAATTTAAGGGTGAGCCTCTCGCCCCTGCACAGCGTCAGCTCCAGCACGATGGGAGGCACAGCCCCTAAACCAACCCCCTGGAAACATACATTGTATGTGGCTTAAGTTCTCAGTTCTCCTCTCCGTGAGTGTCTCCCGGGTCATTGACTTAAGCGAAGTACATCGTGCGTAAGGTGTCTTGGTGAATCTGTACAGCCTTCGCCAGGGCCTGCGGGTCTCGCCCGTTGCTCTGTCCTGACACGTGGCTCCCTTCAGCACTGCAGGGAACGAGGGAGAGACAGGCAGGGCTGTAAATTGTATTAATTCCGATCAAAAAGCTGCTTTCGCATCTCTCCGATGGAATCAGTGAGGTTGGAAATGACCTCGAAGATCGAGTCCAACCTGTGACTGATCCCAACCTCATTACCCAACCCAGAGCACTGAGTGCCATGTCCAGGTGTTCTTTGAACACCTGCAAGGATGGGGACTCCAAACCTCCCTGGGCAACCCCTTCCAATGCCTGACCACCCTTTCCATGGAGAAATTCCACCTGATGTCCAACCTGAGCCTCCCCCAGCACAGCTTCAGGCTGTTTCCCCTTGACCTGCCCCTGGTTCCCTGGAAGCCCAACCAGCCCTGGCTGCCCCCTCCTGTCAGGGAGTTGTAGAGACTGAGAAGGTCCCACCTCAGCCTCCTTTTCTCCAGGCTGAGCCTCCACCCCGTCCCCAGCTGCTACCTATAGGACTGACTCTCCAGACCCTTCACCAACACAGCACCAGTGACAGAACTGGACACTGAGAAATATCAACTCTTGTATTCATCCAGCAACTTTGCGGCTTTTGAAAAATCTCTTCACCATGGTTTTTCAGCTTGTTCATCTAAAAATAAGCCTGTTATAAATACATTGATGGCTTGAAGGTTATAAAATATTTCTGACATACAGAGTTAGCTAAGTGGAAGTACTTAACATTTGGTTCATTCTTGACTACTCTGATCCTAAAGCAAAAAAATTAAATCCGTGGCTTGATTCCCTCAGACCACATCAAAATCATAAAAAAATACTTCAGTAAACTGAATTCTTTTAATCTGAGTGCTATTCAGTAGAATCCACCAACCCACTCTGGTCTGATGTAGAGCAACAGCTGCCAGGAGCTATGACCTTAACATCACTCCGGCAGGTAACAAAAACCAAACGCAAGACCAGCAGCAATCACCCGTAGCCAGATATCTTTAGGCCTGACAGTGAAGGACAGCAGTGGGGACTCAACCCTGAGCACAGCCTGTGATTTACCTGTCGTGTTCCTTGTCCACGAGGTGGTAGCGTGCTCTGAATGCCACCAGGTGAGCGTAGTAGGCGGGCGCGGGGATGGAGACGGAGCGGGTGCAGCGCACGTACGTGTGGCACAGCTGGTACGTCAGCAGCTGCAGCTCGTCTGCTGTGAAGCAGTTGTCATCCCACAGCACGTGGTAGTGGGAGGGACGGCTGGTTCCCTGCAGAGATGGGGATGGAGGGTCACTTCTCTGGCTTTCCAAAAGCAAGGCAGGTTTTGACGTTCAGAAGGGGCCAGGCTATCTAATCTGAACTCCTACGTAACAGCGGCCAACGAGTTGAGTTTTATGTCAGGCCTAAATGTATTTAAAGATGAGTAAGGCTAACGTACACATGATTACATTGCTCTAAATGGTGTTGCTTGGATAAAACCCCATCTACATAATGCTCAGTGCTCAACATCTCCTCCCCACATGACTAAACCACAATTACAGCACCTTTTACCTACCTTCAATTAAACTGTTTCTCACAGAGAAACATATTCCAGAGAAATAACCAATGCTTTTACATCCTTCCAGTTCCTGAGCACCCTAACTGCAAGTATGAACACTAGAAACTCAAGTTAAATCTTACAGTGCACATGAATTGGGTAAATAATTGTGCTTTAGCCAAGTTGCAAGCCTCTCTTTTTAAAACACATATATCTGAGTTATCAATTTAGCTGAGATTCTTCATGCCTTGCTGTATTAAACACAATGAGCTGCAGCTACACCCAGCATCTCTGCTTCAACTTCAATATAATTTTTTTTTCCAAGGGGCCAAAAACCAGCTTGCTCAGATAGTGTAAAGGTTGACAAAAAACCCATTGAAATTATTCAAAACTGGAAAAGAAGTCATGCCCAGCCAACCCAAACAAAACTGATGACAATGTGGTCAGACTCACATGATAAAAATTTAAACAGTAATTTTTTTTACATTTTAAGCAATAGCCTGACACAAGCAGTAAGATTTTTTTTCCAGAAATAACAATGCTACAAAATAAAGTGACCACTTAAAAACGGAACTTTAAAAATTACCACTTACCCTCAGTGCAAATTTAAACCTGCAGCAGAGACCACCTCTTATACAAATCATTCTCCAAATCCCACAATAATGTTTTATGTCAGATAAAACCAAGCTAAAAGAACATTTCCCTCCTAAATAACTGTTTGTAAACAGGTGTCACAAAAAGGAGAGAAAAACAACGTGTTCTAAATTCACATTTACTTACACAAAGCAACCATACCTGTATTCCAGCATGGCTACAGAGGTAAAAATCAAACTCGTAGGGGTGTGTAATGTCTGTATCTACAGTTGTCCCAGCTGGAATATTGCCACTTCGTCCAACCTAGAGAAGAGGTTTGTTAAGTGCGGCCTCAGCTGCTTATACAGCTCAACTGTAATGAAAAATACAAGTTTCTATTCACCACTGGCAAGGTTTCAGCACATGAAGTGCCACAGAACTGTTTGGAATGTGCCACTACATCAGCCTTGGAGGTTTGACAAGGACACTGGATGGCTCTCCAGCACCTTACACAACACTGCACCTCCAGCACATCCGAACTTTCCAGCTCAGCCTGAAGAGCTGCACAGACACTTGTACTTAGAATTGTCAGCTTCAGTTTGGATTGACTGACTCAGAAAAAAGGTTCCACCATTTTGAACTTCTATTACAACTGCTGGAGATTGGTCCAGAGCAGCCACATGGACTTTAGCTCCAATGCGATGTTGTGGGGGTTTTTAAAGTACTTAAGGCCAATGATTTTTCAATTTGGGGCCCCATTTTATCAAGTCAACACCTCCCTGCATGCACATTCAACCAGATGGACAGAAGCCCACACTAATATTTTCTCCAGCAGCCTAGAAGCTCGACATGGAGCTTTCCCAAAAGGCTCCTCAGAGGGCAGTGATTACCCTTTCTGTTCTGTCAGCACAGAACAGCCGCGTATGATGTCGCTTCTGCACCACAATGTAGGTTATTCCAGGCTGGTAATCCTTCTCCAAACTGATGCAGGCTTCTCTAATGGCCAGCAGTTCGTAATACAAAACCTACAGACACAAGAACACAGGAATTTAGGTTTTCTTTCCACTGTGTTCTACACACAACACCTCCTAACTTAGTGTGGTTAACAGTAGGTACAACTTTGGCAAACAACTGGTAATCTTGGACAGTATTTAGAGATCTCTGTGGTTTCCCAAATTTGAAAACCTCTCCTTCCCAGACAGGAAAACAGCTGCAACTCTTCTTACCCAACAAGATGAAGAAATTCTGTCCTTAAAAGTCTCAATTATTTTGTGTAAATGTAAGCAACTCAAACAGTACAAAACGAGACCTCGAACTTCTATGGAGTAACAGAATCTGTCAAGAAACCCACAACTGAACCAACCTGTCTGAACTGTCCCTCAGAGACCCCGTCCCTGTAGAAGATGATCCGGGTGGGCTTGAACCGTGTTGATTTGTAGAACTGGATGAGCAGCTCCCTGACCATGGAGGCCAGGTCCTGGATGATCTCCTGCCGGGGCCGCTGGACCCTCACCGTGGCACAGTACCGGCTGGGATGAGCATCCATGCTGCCTACAACCTGCAGGGAGAGTGCACCAGGAAAGGTTTCAAGCTCAACTCTATACCAAAACAATCAAAAGCAAAAAAGCCAAGAGCAGCAAGTACAAGATGTTTGTGCTAAACAACAACCAGAGAAACACTTTCAACGGGAGCCTGTACTTGGTATGGGTTTAACACCTTTTGCCCTCAAGCATCCTGCAGAATTTGGCTGCTCACTAGGGCATATTTTTATGATCCAGACAGACATTTCTCTGTGACGTTTTTTCACCTTTTACACAGAGAAAAACCTCAGCTTCCCTTAGTTACTCTAAACATAGATGCAGTTTCCATAACTACAATCAATGACAACTAAAATACCAAGGGGATGAAGTAGGAGAGGACTGACAAAGCCTCCAATCACAACCTTGAGCTCCTGGACTGTACCAACACAAAAGGTAAGAAATAGCAAAAACATTTCTGCCAAACCAGGCCTTTAATTATACTTTTCTCCTTTAAAAAGACAAAAAATTTTACTAGCTAACATCACCAAGCTGTGTTATTTCCTTGAGAATATTTCTGCAGAAATACATTATTTAACAATGCCATTTTACCTTGATTTAAAAATTAATGAGCTATGGAACCACTCTGAAGTATCAGGCAGCTTTTTTCTTTTAAATACATGATTTTTAATATCATTGGGAATGTGTACAAAGAACTGGCATAAGCCCTGAAAGATATTTGATACAGACATAGTCCATGAGTCGCATTTACTATTCTAACATTTACCCAAGATGAAAAAACTCCATGTAAATTTAATAAAACTTACAGCAGCAATGGAAGGCTTCTTTCCATCTCCAGCTGGAGGGTGAGTGACATCAGCTCCCAAAAAGATCACTGGCTGCTGGAACACAGAAGGTCTTCAAAAAGAAAAAAGTGCTAAGTCACACTCGTAGCTGAAGAGCTGCCACAAGGTCAACGCTCACCGTGGGGGTTGTTTCTGTCTCAGCCTTATCAGGTACCCAGGCCAAGGCTCAACAATGGGATCTTTGTGCACAGGAGGTGAACTTGGAACCCTCCCCAACAGAGCCCAAAACACGCTGCAAACGCACTGCCAGAACTGGGGCATGATTCTGGTGGGGAGCAGCCCCGGGGCTCCAGCGGAGCGGCACAGCTGGGGGCTTCAGAGCCCCCACGTGAGCCTGGAGGTCCTCCAGGCACCATTGAGCTATAGGACCAGCATACACATTATGCTGGTCTCCAGGACTTTAACAGCAGAATTGTCTTGCACTGCCTTTAAAATATTCTTCCCCACACGACTGTTCCTCGTTTCAACTTTGATAGTGATCAAGCATTTCACAAGAACTTTGGCTGAAGACCTAATGCACAGGCCAACCACCACTCAGAGCCTGTGCTGGAAGGAATTTAATTCTACTTCAAAAACACAAACTATTACCAGAAGAATATTTTAACTTAAAACTTGGCCACATTTAAATTTTGGGGGCTGAGTAGCAAATGTAACCACATCTGTTAAAAGAAAACCCAACGCAGTCTCCAGAATCTTACCGTTGATGAGGTACAAGGATGTTGTTGATTCCTCCTAGTTTAACATTAATCTTCAGGCACAGATTTGAGAGGGTCTGTGGAGATGTTTTAATGACGTTCTTGACCTGAACACACTGTGTGGCCATCCCCAGCAGTGTGTCTCCCACGCGCTTCACCTCCGCTGGGAAGCAAATACAACGAGACAACTTGAGTCCATTTGAGGTGATCGCTGCATTTTGATCTTAGGTAAGTCACAATAATTTCAGTGTACATACTCTGCAGGAACTTCTAACTTATCTGCATACTCAGACCTGCTTCTAATTTATCTTCAGACACAAAACAGGGGTTTCTAATGCCTAAAGGATGGTTCTGTGTAATTTTTAACATATGCTGGGCAGCAGATTTCTCCAAATGATACCAGACCAAACAGGTAAAGACAGAGGTGTGTCCTTACCATACACAGGTGTCTTCCCTGGCAGGATGACAATGATGAGCTGAAGCCCTGAATAGGTGTTCTTGAGGTGTCGGAACATGGGCTCCACGCTGTCTGCACCCTGGGCATACTTGCAGAAGCAGGGCTGACCCTGGATTGGCATCCCAGCGTCCTTGGAGATCTTGCGCAGCTGGTCTGTGAAACCCCTGAAGATGAGGAGATTTTTTTTTATTTTTGCAGTAGCAACAGTACACAATAACCAAAGCACAAAGGGATGGAACCATCAAAGGAGGATGATTCCAAATAGTTTTCAAAGCAGCATTTTAGAAACGTTTATTATATGAAGGGTGAACAGCTGTGAAACACCACAGGCCAGAATGGGCTAAAAAATAGTCTAGACACCTTCAGTACTTTGTTCAAGATGTCAGAGGGACTACATACAGTGATGTCACAGGACAAACACCCCACAGTGTACCCAGTACAGTGTTTTGACTGTAGCTTCCAGCACAGTAGCAAACCAGCCCAGATTCCCTCCCTAACATCTCACATTAAACCCAGATAAAATACTCATTCTAATCCTATATTCATGTTTCACTCCATTAAGAGAACAGTCCAAAGCCTGAACCACAACATGCCTTACTTCAGAATTTCTTCTCTGCACTGCCTCTGTGTTGCAAAGCAAGCTATGGCCCACATCTTGATCTCCACCCCAGTGTGGAACTGCTTCCCTCTCATGTCCCACACTCCATGGCTTGGTGTTGCCACCGTTCGATTCTAGGGAAACAAAAGCAACAGACACTCAAGTGACTGAAAAAGAAGCAGTCAGTGCTATTTGCAGTGTTAGGATAATAAAAAATAGTTTATTGTTCAAGGTCTGATCCCTGCAGAGTCAAGAGATACAGGAAATCACTGTTTAAAATGGAAAGCAGAGGAAAAGGCAAAGCCTCACCCGTCCTCCGTACTGCAGCATCGGGGCTGGGAGCACACGTCCTGTCACGTGGGCCATCTCATCCCTCACTTTGAACTGGAACTCTTGGACAAATGGATCTGCATCATAATTTGCACTTCTCACCTAGGAGAGATTTTTCCACGTTACACAAGTATCTGATTATAATCCATATAACAAACAGTAGGCTAACGGGAGCGTTGTAGAAGTGTTCTTGTAACAATTACATTGAAAAAGGCTCAAGATTTAACTGCTCAGCACTCTCAACCCACCCCCAATGAAAACAATTACAACCATGAGATATAACAGATGAGATGGTTTCTGTTCCCCTCATTATTCAAGTGCTCATTTGTAGTTTGTTCATTCAAAAGCATTTTTTGAGTGTTTTCTCACAGTAAATTAAGTGTAGAGATGATAATGCAAGTGCCTGTACTATGGACTCATGCTATTGTTGCAGGCCATTTAAAATAAATCCTATTAAAAAAAAGTAGTTAAAATCTGTAAAGTTAAAGGATGAGGAGGAATGAAACAACCAGGAAGTTTTGCATGGATGTAATCCAGCCCAGTGTCCCACAGAGCTGGGAGGGGTACTCACCAGTCTGCTGATCTCCTCCTGCCTGTCTGGGGCAGACCTGGCTGTTGCTTTTATCATGGTCGATGTCTGATTGTCTGTGAGCTTCTTGATGCACCTCTGGCCAGCCACGATGTTACACACCTGCAGGGCAAATCAGAAGCATTAATTCACACCAGCAGCACTCAGATCACACCACACTGTACACACACAATACTCTGCTGTCACTATAAACCAAACCCCAACGTGTTTAAGCCTGCTCTTTCTCGTATTTCTAAACTTTAAAGCACTTCAGGATGCACACAGTGTTTAGTGAAATTAAAAAGTGATGAACATGTATTGCAAAGAGCATCGATTCTGAATGTTTTGTGAACTGATAGAACCCACCCAAACCCAGCTGATCTATCTGAGTAAGGCTCTTACTTCTAAAGGCAGGTAGGTGTGTTTTTGTTCCTGTCCCACTTGCAGACAAGGAAGGTGAGGGTATTTCAGCTGGAGGTTGTATTTCTCTCTGAAATACTGTGCTACTGTCCTCTCCACAGTCTGGCCATTTTCTAGCTGTAAAGGAAAGCTGAAAAGACAGACATTTTAGTAAAACGTTAGCTATCAAATAACATCAACCCAAAATTAATGAAATATCAAGTCCTATTACTCAGTGTGAAATTATCACACATTTCATGCCCTGACAAAAAGCCTCTTACGTTTGATGACTTGCAGGCCGTCTCGTTACGTTGCAGACACGGTACTTCCTTCTCATTGTCCCACAGTGAGTCACTTCTACCTTTAGACCTGCATAAAAGCATCAAAAAAACCAATGCCATAACCACACAAACACATACACAGGAGACTAAAGGTTTCAAATGATGGAACATTACAGCTTTGGGGTCAGCACCAAAAAGCACAAACATAAGTTATTATTCTCTAAACATTTTTGCTTTCATTATAATTTGAGTTCTGACTAATCCTGATTACAATCCTCAGAAAGAAATCATGAAGTAAAATATTTAATGTGTAATGTGCAGTGTCTTCTGAATTTCATTTAGCAGTTTCATTTCAAAAGCATTGACTGAACTCAGAGAGCAGTTTTCACCATATCCTCTTGTTCTCATTCTCAATCTTGTACATCTCTCCAAACTATCAGTTCCAATGTTATCGAAATTAAAAGGACAAAATCAGGTTTCTACTTTACCGTTTCCCCCCCCAGCTTTGTGTCCACATTCAGCCTGTAATTTTCTTTAATTTCACTGACCAGGTTTAACTTTGCATTTTGAGCATCTCGTCTCAAAGCACTCAGCCTACACACCAGAGCCTCTCCAGACTTATCTCTGCCCACGATAATCATGACAGTGGCAGCTCCAGGAGGCTCTGGGGGCTGTTGCTGTGACTGTGCACACACTGTGCTGTTCACACAGAGCAGCCTCAACATCTGCTGGGAGCACTGAGCTTATCACACGAAGGCTGCACGGTATCCACACGCTGCTGTCTTTCCCCAGCCCCACGGGAAAGAAGGCAGCTAAAAACAGAGTCTGGGTACTCAAAGGATTCACCTTCAGTAGTAGAGTCTAATACTAGTGAAGCCTAGTAGTAAAGGCCTTTGAGAGAGGAATTGGATGGCTCATCCTGTTGAGGTTGGTGTGGATTGGGGAGCACTGACTGAACCCCCACCCAAAATCAGGTCCCCAGGTACCAGACACCAGACTGTGTTTGGTGCACTGGGGACACAGACATCACAGAGAAGCACTGACTGTACCTCCTTGCTCCCTGACAACACTAATTGCATCAAGAACATCAGTATTACTCAGAGGATGGCACAGTCGAAAATAAACCACCACTGCCCTGACACAGCATTAAGAGAAAACAGAGAAAAGAAACCACGGGGCACTGTGACCACAGACAAGGGCTGATGAACACAGTGATACCTGGAACTCATTCCCTGCTCTGGCATTACTCTGCTGCCACACTACCAAGGCAGTGCCCTCCCCCAGTGCTGCTCACACACAGCCAGCTCTCATGCAGGGCTTGTTTTGCTGTACGTGGTCACATCCTGGCTGAAGCTCCCAGACCCTACAGCAGCGCAGACAACTCTGAGAGCAAAGGGATACCTTCCAGTATTTTCTGACTATGGTAACACAGGCACCTGAGATCAAGCAGAGGCAGTTTCTCAATCTCCAGTTACCTGCCCTACAGAATGAAGACAGACAGGCAGATGTAAAAGGGAGCATGTTAGGACTAGTACAAAATAATTCCTGTAAGTCTTTTTTCAGTCATGACTCTTCTGTGAGCACATCCCTTTATGACTACAGCTCAGATTTACTTTTTAGCTGCCCAGTATTTCAGTAGAGTCTAATCTTGCATCAAGTGTTTAAGAGCTGAGCTCCTTCAAGGCTTTTCTCTCTGCAAATTACACTGGAATGAAGGATATGGGAAAATACAAACCCAAGTAGCATATATGGAGTGAAACCACTCAAACCAGCAGCTTATGCAATTCCTTTGGAATGGAATTTGGCCTTCAGCTGCAAGTGGTACTTGTTTTTCCACAAGGCAATCAGTTATTAGAATTCACTGTAACAACTCTCTTTCAAAGAATCAACGTTAGCCTTGAAATCAATGTTCACTTTGCCATAGCACTGAAGCAGCAGGAGCCCACACACAAAGCCAGGTAGCTCAGGGACGCTGGGTTGGGAGAGGTTGGCACCAGCCCCTTACCTCTGCCCAGGCAATGAACAACGTGCTCCCTCTTTCCCTCTAAGCCACTGGGAATGTTTTTCAGCTCCCATTTCTGCATTTCCGCATTGTTTCTCTCAGGATTAGAGCTACACACATGGATGGATACTAAACTCTCTTGGCAGTTCCAGGCCCTTCTGATGCATGTTAACCAGGCTTCCAGTTACAACAATTCCCTTAGAATTACCTTTATTGTGTTACCTGGGACAAAACAGACCCATTTCTACTCACCCTTTATCTCTTTGGTGAATTTTACCCGATGAGAATCAGTCAGAGGTCTTGGTTGTTCATCAATATTGTGAATGTCAAGGACTTCACACATGAACTGAATTACGGGTTGTGCTTTGTAGAAGGCAGTGGCAGAAACTACAAAGAGCAAAATATCAAGTGTAAAAAACCCCAGTCAAAGTACTGTGAAACAGTTAATACATCAATGTTTCTTAGAATTCCATGTAAACCTCAAGCACATTTAGAAACAGAACAGCAAATTCTGAAAGAGCAAAATAACAAAAAGCCAGCAGAAGGTTCACAGTGACACATCTGTCTCCAGTACAGTCATCCTGCTACTACCTGGAATTTCAGGGGTTTGAAAGGGTTTTTCCCCAGAGAACATTTATTTCTAGAGAGCTGCAACACCCCAGAGAGACATTCTCTTTCACCTCTGTATGGAGCTGCAGAGACAGGATTAATACCTCTCTACTGCAGACTTTTGAATATTAAAAGCCAACATTATTCAGCACGCAATACAATTTTGTCAACTACACAATCTGCTCAATTACTGAAACAATATCTGGTGTAGACACAAGCACTATTTTGACTAGGCACAAATTGTGTTGGTGTAGTGGGGAGTGCAACCCTTGATCTATACAATCTCTTCTCCTCCCCACATGCTAATGACTTTAAGTGACAATATACTGGTTTTAAGCAGGACAGCTGACTTATTCCATGGAAGGAAGATCATAAATTACCTTCTTGAGAAAGTTATAAGCAACTGAAACAACACCTTTGGCAGGAAAGGTGAGGTGGGACTAGACAAAGCTCAAACACAAACTGTTCCACGTGTTTAAAACTTGAAATGGCAACAACAGGAAAGAAATACTCAACGAGCATTTATCAGTTTTCCAGATCTCATGTACCAAACCCACACATCTGTGCTCATACAACCCAACATTCTTCAGACATGTGTCACTTGAGCAGCCAACCAAACTCACATGAGGCATTGGCCAACACCTCCAAGTGCCTGAGACTGCTCCAGATTTCTGAGTGACCCCAAATCCTCACTCTCCCCACCCTGGCAGTGTGTGGGTTGTCCCCCACAGCAACACCTTCATGGAGAACCTCATCCAACTGAACAACTGAAAAACCTCCAGTGATGGGATTTGAAGGCATTTTCACAGCCTCAAATCAGGCAACAGAGCAACAGCTCTGTGAACAACCACTTACAAAGGGTTTAAAATTTGTCACTCACAGGAAGAATCAAAACATTTCTACTCCAAGAGTTACTACTACACTTGCTAATGCTGGAAGAAAAACTTGCCTCACAAAGTAACATCATTAATTGGTGTAAATTCATCCTCTTCTCCTACCTAAACTGCAGTTCTCTGAGTACCTTGCATATAGACACCAGCACTGGTTCTTTCTGGGACAGGTTAAGATTGTTACATTCATTTTTCAAACCACAGCTGCTGTTAGAAAGGCAATTTTTCAAGAACAAACTGTGTGACTTCAGTCACACGAGAATCACCCACAATTTACGTAAACGAGAACGTGAGGACTTGCAAATTTTCAGCAAGACAGCTCAAAATCTGCAATATTTTATTATGCTCCAAGACAGATGCTGAGCACAACCTGACTTGGAGTGCTCAGTGTAGAGCAAGACAATTTACTTTGGGTTTATAAAGCATTTCAAAGACAGTGAGCACTGAATGTGAGTCAGAGAAAATCTCAGGCAGCACCTGCACCTCCACCACTGACACTTTTCAATGAGGGTTTAACAACTAAATAGAGTCGAGTGCTCACAGGACCTGGGAGTCTGACACAGGCACCAGTTGATCTCAGATCCATTCATCTGGGACTCAATACAGTGCTGCAGAGCTCAGGCTTTTGCATAAGAATGCCCATCCCAATCAGCCCTATTCACAGAAGTGTTTGGGGTGTGTTTTACAGAGTTTTCTTGGAAGTACTGAGCACCACTCACTGTGTACAGCTGCACAGAGACGCAGAGCAGACAACCTGCTTCTGTCACTGGGGATGCACCAAGACTGAAATTAAGGAGGAAAAAAAGCCCTGTGCAACTCCTCCTTATGAAGGGATATTGTTTTTTATACAGCATCTAAATTTCTGCTCAAACATTGACATGATGACAAATGCAAGGGAAAAAGACTAGAATTTCTAGGTAGCCTTTGCCATACGTGTCTGGTGTGAATCTCAGCCCTGAATCTCCACTTACCATCGATGTTGAGCATCATTTTCCACATGGCAGGTCGGACTGACTGATGGAACCCAAACCAGACCTCCCTGCCCCCTCCCAGGGGGTGGTCATAGCCTTCTGGAGCTGAGAAGAAGGAGCGGCCCACAGGGGTGTACCTGGTGAAACAGGTGGCCACACATTTATGTTCTTGCTGTCCAAACACAAAATTCATGTAACAAAGATCGTAACACACAGCATTATTATTATTATTTGGAATTTTGTGCACCAGCAATCTGTGCCAAGAAGCAAGTGTAAACAAAATACCCTGAATGCTTCTGTTCCTATTGCAGTGTTTTTAAATACAGACAAAACATTCACTATTTTTAGCAATGCACAAACCACCTTCAATTTTTACAACAAATCAAGAACTAAGTTAACTTGCTCTTTCTGATCTTCTGCTTCAAGAAAGTGGAATCTCCATCACAGCAGAGTCTGTACAACAGCCTTGTTTATACCAGCTTGACCCTCAAATACCATTTTTCCTATTTCATAGGGAACTTTTGAATTCAAGATACATTGAGAGAAGCAAAAACTATGGGGGAAACAAAGAACTAGAGGAAATAACGTTTCTCTCACAGGTAGAAAACAGCTGCTCCTGAGCCTCCACACCTCCTGTTTTGTAATGCACAGGCATTAGTACAGAGGTTAACATCTTTGGATCTGGGGAAGCTGAGGAACACTGGCTTCCACAAACCACAGGTCACTTTTTTTAGGAGTCAGCTACACCCAGTGAAACCCATGAGAGCAAAGTCATCCTGCTGCCTAAAGCCAGCAAACTTCAAAAGTAACTTTCATTGACCAAATCAAGCAAAATTTGCCTTCTCTAAATCTCAGGGCTCTGAGATAAAATAATGAACATGAGACTTTGTTAGGACAGGTATCTGTCCCGGCCATGTATTTCACACGTGAGAAGTGTGCACTGGTGACAGTGTATCAATGGATAAAAGCGCTTTTCACAGGCACTGCCACCACTTGGCTCAAGCTCAGCAGAACCAGGATGGCAGTGCTGCAGCTCATTGGAACCTCTCAGCATTTCAATTAAAGCCTTTAATAAATGTCTGCTGTTTCTTGCTCTTTTCCAACACACACATCACCTGCTCTGCCTACAGAAACACTTGTACTGAACTGGCTACGAGCTCCCTGTTCACCAACTGTGCTGCAAAGGGGAATGAGCACTTTCTTTTTTCACCTGTGAAGAAATGGGGATGAAGCTCTCCCAGTGGGGATACTTCAGGTAAAGACAGACTGCAGGAAGACAGTGAACCTACTTCATGGAGGGGAGGTGTCGTAGCACCACATCGACAGCATGAACAGGGTTAGTGCTGATAGGTTTGTCTAGTTCCAGAGGCTCAGGCAAGGTTCTTCCTGTCAAAACTTCATGCAGCAAGTGCCAGCTCACCCGAGAAACAAACTTTATTGACACTTTGAAGGGACGATCTTTTCCACCTTCTCCGGGTAGTGTCACATCCAAATCCACCTGGGCAGGGGAGAAAAGAAAGAAATAAAAAAGCAGCTTTTTAATCTGGAGTCTGGTAGCCTTGAGATTCCACTTCTTCCCATAAAGACTCAAAAACTCAGATACTGAAGACACAGCACATTTGATGAAAGTATATTATGAAATGCACAAAGTGAAGAGAACTGGGCCCTGACCAAACAGAAGAGGATCATGAAACCTTTTGTCACCTCAAATCAGAAAGCAATATATTCTACAAAAACATTGGTTTGTTTTTTCAATTCATCGTAAGATCATGTATTACAGTCTGTAAAACTAAATGTTTAAATAGATTTTGCTGCAGAAAGCAGCTATTAAATTCTACAGGAAGTTCTGAATGCAACTGTTACATGAAGATTTACACACACTGGAATTTGCAGGAAATAGATCAGAAGGACTCCATTTCAGTACTGATACTGTAAGGTTCTTCCAGCTTTTCTGAAATCAGCAATATCTAAAGTTGGGTTTTTTCCTTTCCTATGAAGACATAAGGTCTTCCCAGTTATCTTACCCCAGTAGTGGCCACAGGAAGTGGATTGGCTGTATAGAGGCTTCTTTTCCCATCATAAACTGGTCTACGGTCCCCAAATATTGTCACTTTAAAATGCTGCACCATAGAGTCCACCACGTCCCTGGAAAAGGGGATATTAACACTGAAGATGTTTCTGAACAGGTTCCCACTCCCCAGTGTTTTGCTGAAGTAGTTGCAATAAACAATACTTGAGTGAATTATAAACACCCACTGCTATTCCAAAAGGTGCTTCACGTACTTCAACTAAATAAATAAACACTGCAGAATAAAATCAGAATCAACGCAAATGCTCAAATACTGGGAAATATTGGTGCTGAAATCATTCCAGAATCTCCTAGAAATTACTAAGGCCTTTGCATCATCTTTATTATGGAAAACAAGGACATTGTTACCTTGGAAAAAAACCCCACAAAGTGGTATTGTGAAAAAACAGCACAAATCCCCAACTGGAAGCTCTGCCAGTTCAGTGTAGGTAGAATTCAAAACTCTCATCAATAAGGAGCAGACAAACATTGCTGTAGACAGTACAATGGTTATAAACATGAGATGCCCTAACAAAAAAGACTTGGCTTTAAGTTTTAATAACCTGAGTTTTTACAAAATCATGTAAAAGCCTGATCCAATTTGCACACAATTAGATTTGTCTCCCTTGCTTTATTATAAATTGATGGCAATAAAGATTAACCTGACACAAGCATTGAAATGACACTTGGAAAACCATCATGAAATTTCCAGCTTATACAAAAATGCTTCTTGATGTGAGTAGTAGATAAAAAGAGACTTTTGGAACACCTCACACTGTAACAGACCTTTGGGATCTGAATTCTTTGGGCAGTTTTGGTGTTTCAGTGGCACAACTGTATCTCACTTGATACAGCACAGTTCCCTTATTCTACAGAATGGAAACACTTTCCTCCAGCACATGCAAATCAGCCTTCCTGCACCAGGCAATATTAACCCAAAGTACTTCAGGAAGATGATAAATATTGACTTCCTCTTCAAGCTGAATGAGCAGCAGCACTTTCACCTCCCAGCTGGGGTGTGGGAGAAAAGGAAAGAAATTCTCCCTTTCACAGCTCTTGGTGTTACCCAACGTTCCCATGGGTGTGATTTACAAGACAAATGTATCTTCTCACCTGTTCACCCTCCGAGGACACTTATCTGGTTTGATATCCACCTCATAGAGGTAGACATCAATCTTTGGGATTTCAACTTGGAAGCAGTTGGCCAGCAGTTTAATGGGTTTGCCCATGGTGCCATAGCCGGGACGTCTGGGCACCATGAGCAGGGGCTGTGCCCCCACGGGTCCTGTGAAGGGAAGATCCCACAGGTTAGGAGAAAAGCACAACAGACAATCCCCTGAACCAACTCCCAGCACAGCCAGGTGGGCACCAGAGCCAGCACACTCGAGGAAAGGAAATCTGCTGTCTCCAACAGCCTGCTGCCCATGAAATTCCTAACAAATGCTCGCCCAACTTTAATCCTTAAGCCTCCACCTACATCTAGACTGTTCTCTTACTCATGAGCTTCAGCATGAATAAAACCAGGAGGTTTTGTTTAGGAGAGTTCCTTAAAAAAAACCCATCAAAAATCCAAAACAAAACCAAAAAACCCCCCCAAAAAACCCTTAAACAAAAACCACCTCAAAAATATCACAGAATTACAAGTCTTTTCTGAACACCCTGGTAATAACCAAGTGGCTGCAGAGTACAAAAATACAGAAGTAGCTCTGGACTGATGCACAGGATTTGAGATAAACTCTCCATTTCAGCGCCAATATCAGCTTATTCTTGGAAGACAGATTATTCTTGAACTTTGCTGGCAGAAAATGGATGAAGAGTAAGACCATTACCTCCCATCTAACTGACCCCATAAAGCCAATTTGCCAGAAGAGTAAAGACTCAGATTAAGACACAGGATTACCCTTCTCGTAGGGTAGAGAAGAATACCCAGAACTGCTCAGAGAAACATCCAAATCTGCACTGCGATGGGTAATTTGAAAAGCAGCTAAAATACCTGCCCAGATTTGTTCCATTCTCATCTACTTAATTTGCTCTGCATCATTTTGGTGAGAACTCTCCACTCGAGGTTTGCATTACAAACCTTACAAACCAAGATCATGCTTTGCAAACCAAACACAGCAGTAAACATAACCCATTTCCCAGAATTTCTACTGGTATTTCCACTCAAAAATACCTCTTTCCACTTAAGAAACAACAACAAATCCAAAATGCTTGGTAGCCTGAGTTTTAAGAAGTTACTCGTGGTACAAATGCCCTGATTTACAGAGCATTCGAGCGAGGTTGTGCAAAGTTCTCCCCTCTCCTCCTACTCGGTGACGCAGGCAGCGATTCCAGCCCACTCGTTTTCATAGCAGAGTTAAAATGTCAAGTGCTGGGAAAAAGAAATGTTTTTTATTTGCCTTTTGATTAATCTCCAGAATTTCTGTTAAAAAAAAAAAACACCCTGTATTATCTTGAAGGAAATCACGTCCTGAGAACAGGTGAACATCAAAGCCAAGCTCCTCTGTAACATTTGTCTGGCTCTACCCAGAAAACTACTGAAAAATTCTGAGTGGGGCTGGCTTGGAGCCACGAGATAAAACAAAACAGAAACCAAGAAGCATCATTTAAAACCCGCTCACAGACTCTGCTTATGCAAAACTTGTTCCAAGCATCTGCTCTTTTCAACTTTTCCTTCATTTTAATACTCTCACACGAGTAAAAGCAGCCCTACAATTTACTCCAGCTATATTTGCAGAATAGAAGCATAAGCAAAAAGAAGTTACTACTAAACATTTGAGTGGCATAAACAAGTCAACAGTTTTTCAACAGTTCATTTTAATATTCTGAAGATGTACACACCATAGTTTATATTTAGTTCCTATCTGTAGGAAAGACTAACAAAACTGCTGAAATAAAGAGAACATTAAAAAGGTTCTTTTAGTCTGGTCAGCCTTGTGTGCCCCTCTCACGCAGCTCATCCTGGAAGAAGTCAGAACACAGATTTTGGCAAACAGGAATTAAGTGGCCAATAAATGAATCAGAAGTGCAGGTCTACACCCTGTTCAGGTATAATTTTTAAAAATCCAGCTATTTTGCTATTATTGTGTGAATCATACGCTGCCTTGGACAAATGAACTTCAAAACATGACTATGCCAGTACTGCCCAAATAGAGGAGTACCCACTCAGAAGACCCTGCTTTCAAGAGACACTGACTTGCCAGATTCTGTTCTGTAAGTCTTGTGTCAGTGGCTTCAAAGCCGTGACTCAAACCCCAATAAAACACAAATAACCAGCGACGCTCTGGGGATGGTTCCGCTGCCGATCTATCGGTGACTCACCCAACCTCATGCCTAAGTCCTGTGTCAAGCCCATGGAAATAAACACACAAACCAAAAATATTCAAAGTACTATTATTTTACAGAGTACAGGATGCCCGAGTGGCAGATCCTTTCCTTCGAGTCCTTTAACCATTGCAAAAACAAAGTGGGTCAAGGCTCTAAAACCTTTCTCAAAGCAGCAGCACCGTGAGGCCTCCTCCACAGGGGATGGAGCAGCTCCTCGGTGCTTCCAGAGAGTTCTGCACTGCTCAGTTGCCCACAGGTTTGAGGAGAAACTGCTTTGTGTTAAAGAAATCAATGTACTCTGCCATTACGGCACCAGGTATGTACATACCATAGAATCATGGAATGGTTTGGGCTGGAAGGCACCTTAAAGATCATCTCATTTCACCCCCTGCCATGGGCAGGGACACCTTCCACTATCCCAGGTAGCTACAAGCCCTCTTCAACCTGGCCATGGACACTTTCAGGGATCCAGGGGCAGCCACAGCTGCTCTGGGCACCCTGTGCCAGGACCTCTCCACCCTCACAGGGAAGAATTTTTTCCCCAATATCCCATCTAACCCTGGCCTCTGGCAGTGAGAAGCAATTCCCTCTGTCCTGTCACTCCAGACCTTGTAAACAGCCCCTCTCCATCTTTTTATGTAGGCTCCCTTCAGATACATGCCTCGGACATTCTTAAAAATCCAAGAAAAACCCCCAAGCCGAGCCTGTTCAATGTGCTGGAGCAGAGCTCAATTCATAAAACCAGCTCAGCAAAGTCCCCAGTACTAAAACTCAACTGATTTATAACAGAAAACAATGAACACACAAACAGGAACTAAAGCTGGTGTCTCAGACAGATTCTTGGAAGGCTTTTATGCACCAAGGGAGCACGTCTCAAGAACATGGAACGGTCTGACTTGGAAGGGACCTTAAAGCTCCCCCAGTTCCAGTGTGGAAGTGCCTCTAACGGTTCCAACGAGCTCTGAGTGAGAATCTTTTCTTCCATGGAAGTATCGATGTTCCAATCAAGCTCAAACGCAGCCGAAAGGGACGGCGATTCCTCGGCAGCCCAGCCAGCACACGGACATGCCTGGCCCGCATCCAAACACTGGCTGCACCTACCTAGCAACCAGAGAAGCCCTGTCAGAATAAAGGCTGAGCACAGCGAGCAGGAGCTCAGAAACCTGCAAATGCTTCCAACACACCATTGTACGAAAAACTGCAGCTCCTGGCACGCGCGGCGTTTTTACAGAATGAAGCACAATCCTGATTTCCAGCAGGATGCTAATAGGAAATGCAGATTTCCTTACAGAAAGGGCCATCCCCCCACCGAGCTCCCAGAAAAAATTATCCTCTTTCCCACTGCGGCTTCAGCGTTATAAAGCCAAACTGTATTAACAGAGATAACTTCGTAGTTTTATTTTTGTTTCGACAACAGTTCTAAATCCAACCGGATGGGTGCTGGAAGAGCCCGAAACACATCACCAAGGCCTGAGCAGGTAAACACAACTTACTCTGGCTCAGGAACACGAGGCAGGTTTGTGGAACAGATCCCAGCCTCAGGCTGGAGCTGCACTGGGGAGAGCCCTCCATGAAGGGGGAAAAATAAAAGATTCCCTTTCACAGGGCCCCTGGCCTCGACTCAGAGGCCCAGCCTGTGGAGCTCGAAGAAAATCTTATCACTAGCAAAAAATAACTTAATTCTGGATTAAAAAAACCACATCGGGAAGATCTGATTCAAATGACAGTTTCAATGATTGAGCTCCGTCTGCCAGAAATCATGAATTGCCTCATTTCTGTCACTCGGCCTTGCTGGGTGGCATTACATTATTTATGAGTAATGCAATCCATGTTTTCTAAACATTCCTCCTTGCAATTTAGGGTTTGGTTCTTTTTCCAAGGTTTCAGACACTAAGTCATGTTCAAATTCATCAAAAGCCAACATTTTGATGCCGTGCTCAGTGACTGCCAACTGCACAAGCAAATACTGGTGTGGTAACTTGTTCTGGCCTAATGGACTTACAGAAAACACACTGAAGTGTTTTGGGAGAATTTAAAAGACAACCAGTGCTTCTGAACCATTAAAAAAAAAAATCTAAATACAAAAAGCTTTAAGCCCCAAAAAATCAGCTTATATGCACATAGTGAAGTTAATACCCAACTGCTCTGGGAGAAGAGAATGTGCCAGCCCACACAAACCCTGCAAGACTTCTCCCTGGAAGGTATTTCCACAGACCGAAAACAGGGAGGTAAAAATTAGCTCAAGAAATACTCTTTGACACCTTTACCCCTGAGGAAGTAAAGCTCTGAGGATGAAACCATTTGTAAAGTTCATACTGTGAGTCAAACAACTTCCACAGCAACTCCAGAGGAAATCTGCCACTCTATCTCACAGTAGAATAACTTTTGAAGGCAACTATGAATCACCCTCTTCCCTGCTCCACCACACCCACAAAAACGGGACTTTTAATGGGCCTCCCAAATCACTACTCTGAATCAGAGAGAGAAAAGCCACTTCTCAGGATCTTCTCTCCCCGAAGTTTGTACGGAAAATAAACAGAACCTTAAAGGATACCTGCAGTTATCTGCATTAAAAGCTGAAATTAAAAAAAAACCAATCCAATTTAACACTTTTAACACAAAAAGCTGTGAGCTTTGAAAGAACAATGCAGGACATGGAAGTGAAGGCAATCAGCACTGATCTGACTTGGTTACACTACAGAACATCCCCTGTTGGTTGAGCCTCCCTGCCTTTTGAGTTTACTGAGCATTCTCCTGGTGGAAGTACAAAGCCTGACCTGAGCCGAGAGCAGCTTTTCCCTCACTTCACTTTCCCCACTGAACATTTTATTGATGTCCCTCAGTTTGGTTTCACCACAACCCACGCCCCGAGCTCCTACTTTCAGTGATGTTCAAATTCCATGGACCAGGAGAGCCTCAACACTTCCCAGATCATTTAGCCTAAGCCTCTCACACAAACAGGACATCACCTACAGCACTGCTCCACCCAAGATATCCTGGCACACGCTTCCACACTTTACTCCAGGGATACTCACACACCAATCTCTGCTCCACACTCTGCTTATTTTATCCCTTCATGCACAGAAAACAAACCAAATATCAGTGCCCTTCTCTCTTTCATGTCAAGAGCTTTAATCACCATTTGTTCCACCAAGGATGGTTGGTGCCCTCCTGTTCCAACACCCCAAGACTTGGAACATGAACACTGCACTTAACACTTTTCTCATCACAGAGCATTGGAAGAACCATCCCTTGTGCTGGACACTGAGCCCACAAGAACACTCTGCAGCAGCTTTGCTAAAACCCAACACACTGCAGCCTAACAACAGGTAAACTCATTCCAAAGGAGAACTAAACCATTTACGGGTTCCTCTTGCAAATCTGTTTATCAGGAGACAACTACAATTGCACCAGGTTATCATTAGAGTTTATTTAACACCATGCAAAAGAGCATCATATGAATTCTACCAGATCTTTAAAATCCTGCATCTTAAAATATTCCCAACCCATCACAACCTCAAAACAGGCAACAGCTTAGGTAGGGAGTTTTTCCAGCCAAAACCATCATTGTCCTTAAATCTCCAAGTATGTTACAAAAGGATCTCCACATGGAGATGATAAGGCACGTTTTGTGTTGACACCTTCACTCTCAGTCTTGCATTTTCACCACCTGTGGTACCTATTCAAGTGACAGATGTGGAACTCCAAGTGGCTTTGGACATTCCCTTTGCCATCGAGGTACAGCCAGGGAACTGCTGATTAAACACTGCCCAACCCTGAACCCTCCTCTGCTGTTCTGCCAGACTTTGAATAAATTATCTTGAAAAACTGAATCAGAACTTCCTTCTCCAACCCTCAAAATCCATTTAAAACACGAAGTTGATAAATACTGAGCACGTGTCTTCCCAGAAAAAGGATCAAACGGCCAAAATGTGAGTATTTTCATAGAATCATAGAATGATGTGGGTTGGAAAAGACCTTAAAGCCCATCCCATTCCACACCCTGCCATGGGCAAGGACACCTTCCACGGTCCCAGGTAGCTCCAAGCCTCATCCAGCCTGGCCTTGGACACTTCCAGGGATGGGCAGCCACAGCTTCTCTGGGCAACAACCCCCTCGGAATGATTATTGCGAAGCAGCACACCCGAAAGTGCAGGAATTAGCCCTAAAACTCAGCGTGCTGACACACGGGGACCAAATCCCCGCTGTGTGCCCGGCAGGAGCTGCTCGAGGGAGCGGTGCCCGGTCCCGCCGGGCTCTGCGGGTCCGGCCCCCGGGCACCGGCACGGCGCGGGTTACGCAAGCCGGGCACACCGGTTATGAAATACCGACAATTCCACCTCCGGCACGGCAAGCCGGCCACGGAGAGGCTCGGCCGCGGCTCTGCCCGGTACCGGGGCCCTGCCCGCGGGGCTCAGCTCCTCCCGCCCGATCCCCCCGGGATGGGCTCGGCCCGGCCGCTGCCCCGCGCCACCGGGGCGGCCACCGGGATTGGAGAGGGGGGGGGGGATGGCGCGGGGGGCCCCGTTCCCCGAGCCCGCCAGGCCCCGCCGGGCCCGCGCTCACCTGCGCTGCCGATTTCCATTCATGGAGCTGGGGCGCAGCCGCTCAGGGCTGCGGCGGCCGGCGCGGGGCTGCGCTGGGCGGCGGTTCCTCCGCCGCGCTCCCGGCTGGGCCGCTCCCGGCGGCGCTCCCGGAGTTCCGCGGCGCTCCCGGAGCCGCTCCCGGCGGCGCTCCCGGCCCCTCACGCGGCGGCGGAGGCGGAAGTGGCGTGGCCGCCCCGCAGCCCCGGCTCGCGCGGCCGCTCCCGCCCCGCCGCGCGCGCGCGCGCCCCGCACGCCGGAAATCCCGCCCGCGCTGCCGCTGCCCCCGCGCGCGCCCCGGCCTTTCCGGGGGAAGGGGAAGCGGCGCCGGAAGCGGGCGGGGCGCGAGCCGGCGCGGTTGCCACGGCAACAGCGGGGGGGGGGAAGGCGGGAAGGGCGGCGGGAGCCGGCGGGGCCCTCAGGGCCCTCAGGGCCGGGGGGAGCCCCGCAAGCACCGGCGGCCGCCCCGCAGCGGGAAGGACGGGGCTGGGACACCGGCCGGGAAAGCACAGCGTGCGCCCGTCGGGAGTCAGGGCGGAAGCGCCGCGGGGCTGTTCCCGAGCCCGCGGTGTTGTGGTGTTTCGCTACAACGCAGTTGTGTCTGCGGCGTTTTCTCCCTGCCGCAGCAGCTGCCGCTTGCGGCGGCCTCGAGGGCTTCCAGCCCGGTCCGCAATGAGCTCAGCTGATGTTTTCTTGATGCTCACTGCTCCCGCCAGGAGAGTCCCCGGTCACGCCCGAGTGTTCCCGTGCGCGGGCCATGGACGCGCTGGGTGGGAGCGGCGGAGCCGCCGGCACGTCCCGCACGCTGCCCCCGCTCGGGGCTGCGGGGCCGGGAACGCGAACGGGTCCGGCTGCGGAAGGCAGAACGCGGTCGGGCCCTGATCAGGCTCTCCAGGGAATGGTCACGGCCCCGACCCTGCCGGAACTCAGCGTTTGCACAACGCTCTCCGGGATGCACAGGGTGGGATTGTTGAGGTGTCCTGTGCAGGGCCAGGCGTTGGACCGGATGATCCTTGCGGATCCCTTCCAACTTAAGGATATTCCATGATTCACGATTCGATGATTCACTGTATCAACATAAATTCAGGGCTTATGCCTGCCCCGTTCTCTTTTTTTGCGAATCTTTAGCGATGTTCAGTACCGTTTTGTTATGGATTTGTTACACGGACTGACACCGAACAAGCAAAGGGGTGAAAGGGGCAAATGGAAAATGTGGGGAAGAGATTGGAAGGTAACAGATGCAACAGGCTCAGTGCTTGGTCAGGCAGTGACACCTTTATTTCCTCTGCCCTCAAAAGATCACTTTTTGGTAAGAACAGTAGAGCGGGACTTGTCCAAGAGGATTTGAACCTGTTACTCATTGTGTATAAACAACATTACTTTTTCTGGTAGTGAGAGGGGCCTTTCCCGTGGAAAACACCTGGAGAGGTACTGAAGAACTGGAATTTTGGGCCAATAGAAGTTAAAGATCCATAACTCAAATTGCAGGGTCATTATTAAGAACTACCATCCTTTAGACTCCTGACTGAATTAGTCTTTAAAAGCATACATTTAATTATCGGGTAAGTGACACAGTAAGGATTTTAAACCCATGCAAATGAAAGGTAACCTACTAGAGCATTTCCTTAACTGAAATTGGGAGTGGGAAATGTGATCACCAGGACGAAGCAGATACGTGGGAGAGAGGCATCTCTGCAAACACACATCCCTCAAGGGGCAGCACATCTGGTCCCACAGCTCGGGCACTGTAATCAGCACCAGGGCCGGGGCTCAAATGCCAATCTAACACTTGAAACCAGTTTTCTGACCTGTTTTCCAGGACTCCAGACCCAGCTGCACAAGGCACCGTTTGCTGTTGTACCTCTCACAGAAAAAAAACCCTTTAAAACTGCTAAAGATTCTGTTATGTTGTAGGAATAGTTTAAAATAGGTGATACAACCCCCAAAGCAGCCGGATGTGTGCAGGACCTGTACAGGTGCCCAGCTCGGGACAGAACTTTCTGGTGTTGCAGTTAGGAAAATTAACTGACAAGTGCCTGCATGCCATTAGCAAGCACTTCCTTAAAATTCCTTGGCATTATTCAAAAACCCAGTTACAGCTCAACTGCTAAATCATTCATTGGCTTAACGTCTGTCCCTGCACCTTTGTAAGGTAAAACAAAGAACTCCTCCAACACAAAACTCAGAGGACGGCAAACAACTTCCAGTTTTGGACCCTAAAACTCAACCATAAGCTGCTTGCATTGGAGAAGACTAAGATGTTTGCAAGAATTACAAAGCTGGGAAATGCAAAACACGATGGGAAATGTAAAACATGAGGCAGTGCAGAAACCCAGAGGATCAAGTTTAACCTCAATCCAAACGGAGTCTGAAATCTGTCCTTAAAGCACCTCAGAGCCAAGAGCTCCTGAAGCACTCACTGAGGCTGGAGGAACAGCAGATTTTGATGTATCTGTTATCTAATAACCCAGGAGCCCAAATTCAGTCAGTTCTCAGGTGACATTTGAATAAAAAGTGGAATTGTACTGTGTTCCCAGAAGTTTTAAACACGTATTTGTTTGCTTGAGTGTTTCATTGAACTGAGATCTGGACAGTGAGGGGTGTTGGATCCTCTGCAGTGTCTGATGCAATTCAGCTCCAGTCAGCGTTTCCCTGTTTGTCCCCCAGCCTTTCCCCAGGGAATGGCTGGGATGTGCACGTCCCTTCCCCATGAGATGTGACTCAGGAGTGTCACCCCAATATATTCACATTGCTTTTATTTAGGTCTTCTGCCAACAGTTACAGGGTAACAGACACTTGGGACTGCAAAGTCGAAGTTGCAAGCAAAAATCAGGACCAAGGCAAAAAAAAAAAAAATCCACAAAGGCAATTAAATCAAATCCAATATAAATACAATGTTCTGGAGCTCTTTAATCATACTGCTTTCTTTAATAAAGAGGTGGTTAGGATCTTACAGTATTTTCTTTTGGCCTAATCCAAGAAATTTGTTACTCTTCACCAGTCTTAATTCCACACATACAAAAAAAAAAATTGATATTCAACCTTTAAAATATAAGCCATATTTTCTTAATAAAATAAGTTTTGTGCTGCTGCTTGTTTAGTAAGTACTGTACATCAACTGTTCACGGCTATTTAACAAATGGACCATACAGAGTTCAAGCTAGAGCAAAAAAAACCCACAAGAAAAATAACAACCCAAACGGAGCGTCCTGTAAACACCCTATGTACAGTCCCACACTTGCTCGTAGAAAGGAGGTACGAAAGGGGCTGGAAATCGAACACAAAAGCACTGGAGTCCTGGAAATTTTCTTTCACAACTATTGAAGTGCAAATCACTCAGGCAAGATATGAATTTCACTTGTTTATTGCTCTCCTGCTGTCTAGCTTCCCTTCCTGAAACAATCACATTCTTTTACTTCACACTGATTTTCCAAGAAGAAAACCTTCCGCGAGGCAACGCTGGATGCTTGGGCTGTTTGACACTGAGACATCGTGTGCGATCCCAGAACACCCCGA
Source organism: Eopsaltria australis (assembly GCA_034509425.1). NCBI lineage: Eukaryota > Metazoa > Chordata > Aves > Passeriformes > Petroicidae > Eopsaltria > Eopsaltria australis. The sequence goes on from JAVTVJ010000520.1 coordinate 1,155,417, forward strand.
CTGCCCTGGAAGCTGTGGGGAGAGGGCAGAGCAGCCCTCCCACCCCATTCTGTTCAGATATGAGATAAGGGAAATAACAGCATTCAACAGGTAAATGAAAGCTACTCCTCTTCCCACAGAGCTGCATGCACTCGGCGACGCTTCCAGTCGCGGGTAGAACTCGTGCGCATGGAGAAGGCAGAGACTCGGAGCTGATCGGGATGCCCGTGTGGGGTTTGTGGCTAACTACAGATCCTGATATGTACCTGGGGTAACACCTATCCGCTACAGGCAGCAAAACGCACCTCAACATGCAGCTACTCGTTTGCATCTTGGACAAGAGAAGGGGAGAAATGCCGATGCCGGAGCGCGGAGAGGGTACGGTGCATAGTCCAGTATAGAAAACATGCGGGTCACTCCAACCTCTCTAAACTTCTTCAAAGTGGAAACAGGGTTTAAAGGGCACAGCAGCTACTGAGTTTGGCTTTTTTGTTTATCCAAAACCATGAAAACCCAATGCAGAGGGTGAAATAAGGGCAGAACACGATCTGCAAGTCAACAGCTGAGAGTTTCAGAAGCTGTGAAGCTTTTGTGTAGTTAAAATTGCTGTTAAAAGTAGGTGCTACATCAGCAAGTCTTCATTCATAGTTTTCTATGAACAGCCACCTTACAAATGAGTGCAAATCTTAAAGGTCCATTTTACATTTCAAGTCTCAAGGTTAAAAAAAATAGTTACAGAGCAACAAGCTGTTTCTGTAAATGCCCACACTATCTCTTTTCAAATGGTTAAAAATGGCACGTGCTATGCCACAGCTACTAAAAGACATTTCAGAATTCTAGACCCAACTAAAACACTAAAATAAAAACGAGGAACCAAAATACCTTTGCCCCTCGCTGCAGAGCAGCAGCCAGGCGCGTTCCGGTGTAATGCTGGTGAACAAACTGATTTGCAGAGAGAACCTTGACCTTGACCCCAATTATATTCTTAATGAGGAGCTTTCTAACACCAGGTGAGCGAGAACAGCCCCTCTGAGATTGTTTTGCTTTCAATGAACACAAGCCAGAGTTCGGAGGATGAGATGGAGGTGCTGATCGGTGTCACTATGCAGGCACTTGTGTAGAGGAATGTAGGCTTCTCATGTTGACACTTAGTGTTGATGTGTTCCCTACGCTCTAAAAGCCTTCCTAAGAATTCCCTACCTACTGACCACGGATAGTTCCTGGTCTCCTCCCCGTCACCTTGAGGATATACAGCAGTGGAGGTTGACACAAGGTGCAAAGGAGGATATGAACCAAACACTGTGGTCTCGAGGAAAAACAGGACTGTGCTAAACGTAGGATCTTCACCAAATGTGACATCAGTGGGCTCAGCACTTAGTTTGCATAGCATAGTGATGTCTTCACTGTTCACAAACACGTTGCCCCAAAAGAAAACGGGAAGAGTGAATTCCCGGGGTTAGGACAGCTCAATGGGCCAACATGACCGGTGTGGTTTTCATGAAGGCAAGGCAAGTTTCAACGTCAGAAAGTACAAACCAAAGAGGTGTAGATGTGCTTCTGTCCGCGCGCGGGCCAGGGGCAGCGCTCGCGTGGGGCCGCCTGGGAAACGCGTTCGGCAGGAAAATGATACCAGAGCTCTTCCCCTCAGAGCGTGGCAGGAGCGTGCACCTCGTTTGTCTCTTGAAGGAAGCGCTGTGAACACTTTCATAGAGAAAAACCCCAGATAATGTGCCCGGATGATATTGGTAGTGAGCTGCCACCATGGCCCCGCCACCGTGCGTACGGTCACTGTGCAGCAAAACGGGTCTGAAAAGCAGTGACCAGGTTCCTGTGGGGAAAAAGGCTGTTTTCCTGGTACAAGCACAAATCAGGAGTTTTCCCCCGGGACAACAACAAGGATTTCACCATTCTAAGGAACAATCTGGTGTGCTTTCAGAATAAAAACCCTGGGCATGAGAGCAGTGATACCATGACACAAAGAGCAGCAAAACCTAGCAGCAGAGAGGGTGAGAGCCTGGAGGTGCTGGAGGTGGGGGTGTGGTAGGTGGGAAAGCAGCCGGCCCAGGCAGACACGTGCCCAATGCACATGGGCATCGGGTGCTGTGGAGCACCTGGCACAGCACAGACTGCAGTTGGCAGCACTCATTGGACAGAAACGTTGGGAGAGCTGTGGTGTGAGCACACAGCCTCAGGAAGTGCGGGGATGTAAACTCTGAGAATGTTAATGACTTGTGGATTTTGGCAACAGACTCAGTATCGTATAAAAATAATGTTTAGTAAAAAAATCCCGGTGTCCATCATAAAAATTCAGGGGGGAGAAAAAAAAAAGAAAGAAAAAAAAAGGATAGCGCTTTCTGTCCTCATGGGATGGAGATGCCCCCATTTGTCAGAAACAGTTTTAAATAACAAGTAATACATTGGAAACAAAAATGGGTCAGCAGCCATTAAACGTGTCCTGTATGAAAGTGCACATCTTTCAATGGGGTTTAACCACCGTGAGGTCGTGATCTGACACAAACTGCAACTGAGGACCATAGAAATTAACTCTTTCCGATGGAAATATGGACCACCATCAAGACAAGATTACTAGTTTCCTTACAAGATTAAAAACATTGAAATTTTGCAGCATCATAGTAAGGCACTCACCCATGGAAAAGTCTGTGACTGTTGCTTCGAGCGGCAGCAGCTGACTAGCTTGTAACACGAGGAAGACAGTTTTCAGTTCTGAGCTAAGTGCTAGGGTGCCTTACGTTATCCGGGGGGGAATTACTCGGGGGTGGGGAACTGTTAGTGTTACAATTCTCCTATAAACTAGTTGGTTTTTTTTTTTTTTTTTCCCTCAACCCATTAAAGCATCTCATAATCTAAAATATTAGTTTTATAAATCTAGTCTTCTGTTTTAAGGCTCTAAAAATCCCCTCCCCCCAACCCCCACAAAAAATACCTACCAGCGCCTGGTGGGCAACGGAGGACCAAAGCCGCCAGTTCACAGTCAGGAGTCTCTAGTATTGCATCTTAAAAATGAAAACCTGCTTCCGCCTCCCGGGAGTTTTATCCCTTCCCTTGAATGCCTTCATGAGTTTGGTCAGGTCAAAATTTTGCAAAGCCAGAAAAAATTAAAAAAATAATCATCATCATCATCATCAGTCTCTTCCAATCCTACAAAGGTGTTGGATCGTTCTGTCCCGTGGTGCTGGTCTCCTGCCTTGAGTCGACGCTGCCTGCCCTGCAGTGATTTCTCATTGGAAAACAAAAACAAGGTGTCCCAATGCTTCCTTTTTTGTATGGCTCCTACAAATCTGAAAGCTTTCTTGAGTGAGGTAACAAAAGTTAGGCTTTCAAGCAAAGTACATGGTACGTAAAGTGTCCTGATGAACCTGCACAGCCTTCGCCAAGGCCTGGGGGTCTCTGCCGTTGCTCTGTCCAGATATATGGCTGCCCTCGCCACTGAAAATCAAGGAAATCACTGCATAATTATTTCATATTTTTCCCCCAGAAACACTGAGAAACTCCTCTGGAGATGGGGATCAGCTGAGTGCTGGCAGCACAGGAAGTCACCTCACTGCTGTGCACAGGGATGCTGTGCATGCTGGTGACTGTGCCTGGACTGCAGAGATTCCAGCACCTTTAGGCAGCTGGAAATGCTCAGACACCCCAGGGATGCTGGGATGAGCTCAGGATAGGATTTAACCCTGCATTATCCCCGTTCCCCCTGTGCTGGGCCTTAAGAGGATGTAGCTACAAGCAGGTCTTCCCCTAGAAAGGCTCTGCTGCAACACTCTCCAACACAAGCACTTTCAAACATCAAGGTTCCGTGCCCACGCCTGGCTCTGCCCTCCCAGAGCCACGGGCTGTGCCCCTCACCTGTCGTGCTCCTTGTCCACGAGATGGTACCGTGCCCGGAATGCCACCAGCCGGGCGTAGTAGGCCGGGGCGGGGATGGAGACGGAGCGGGTGCAGCGCACGTAGGTGTGGCACAGCTGGTACGTGAGGATCTGCAGCTCGTCCGCCGTGAACCGGTTGTCATCCCACAGCACGTAGTAGTGGGACGGCCGGCTCGTGCCCTGGGGAGGAGGGGGCCAGGGTGAGAGGTGCTGCCTGCACCCAGATGTAGCTGCCTCGAATCCCCATCAGCCCCTCCCTGATCCAAATGATGCCTCAGCCAGCCTGGGCAGGAGGGATGCCTGTGCTTCCCTGCTGTGAGAACCCTACACAGCGAGACAGGAAGCCCTTGGCACCGAGGTGCAAAGCAGTACTAATGCTGCTGCCAGTTCCCTTTGTGCCACACAGCCCACTGCATCCTCCACTGCATCCCCCACTGCATCCCCACAGACCCAGGCCAGCTCCCTCTGTCTGCAAAGGGGAGTGGAAGCTGAGCAGCCTCCCTTCTGGAAGCAGCTGCAGATTACACGAGTGCAGTTTTCCCAGCCCAGTTTCTGACTAATCTTGGCTGCCTGCAGCCAGGCAGTTGCAGAGCAGGCAGGGAGGGCTGGCCTGGCTCTCCTGCCCACAGCCAGACAGCAGGTCCCTGCTGACGACCGGACACCCCAGCGAGCCCAGCACGCTCAGACAGCAGCTGACGAGCTGCTGAATTGGCCACTCTGAAGGAGGAAAATCTCTTAGGAGAGATTTTGGCTCCAGGAGAGCAACCAAGTATGTGCCACACAGTGCAGCAGCAGCACAGACCCGGCACCTGCTCGCCAAACCACCGCAGTGGCAGCTCAGATCCAACTGTCCTCAAATCCAACTGCCCACATCTCCATGCTAAAGGGAAGCTGTGACAAGGCCAGGACAAATGCATGAGAGCACAATCTGCAACAGCAGCCAAAAAACCCAGCAGCATCCCAAGAGCCAGCGCTGGAGCACGGTACCTGAATGCCTGCATGACTGCACAGGTAGAAGTCAAACTCAAAGGGATGGGTGATGTTGGTATCCACTGTTGTTCCTGCTGGGATGTTCCCACTCTTTCCAATCTGCAGGGAATAGAAAGAGATCCAAGCACCGGAGAGTTTGGTTATTTCTGGTTGCCAAGAGCACCATCCTTAACACAGCTGTCCTGCCCCAGGACCATGGTGGAGGGTCCCCATCTCAGTTTGAGACTCCAAGTGCCCATTCAGGGGGGACAGAAGCAGCTCATCCTACTCTGCTCCCTGTCCAAACAGGCCTGCTGGCATTTTTTGCAGGTATCAACACCAGGCATGACATGGAAACATAGCCAACAGCATGGGAAAGAGAACAGCAGAGTGAGGGCTGGGCAGGGGCCCATCCTACCATGGAGATGAGGATTAAGTGAGCAAAACTCCAGGGATCTCTGTAGAGCATGTGCTGGAGTCTGTGCCACAAGATACTGAGGCTTTTACATCCTGATCAAAAACTGTCCTTAGTTCCCAAGGTTAAATCTTCCTGTTTCTGTGGAGCAGTCTGGTTAGACTCAGTCTAACCATTAAATTCAGATGAAATCTAGGAATAGTGACAGCAATCAATGTTAACTGCAGAGCACACATGAACAAGCTGTGAGCAAGCAAGGGGTTATTCAGCCTGTCACGTCAGCAACTCCAGCTATCACCAAAACAACAGATGTTTTCAAGCTGACAGAGCTATTTCAAGAGTCACCAGGATCATCAGCACCCAGTAACACATAATAACAGCAAACAGCTGGCTGGGGTTCTAGAAGCAGACTAATCCGTGTGGCTGCAGGAGTCCACTGAGCAGCATGTTTCATTCAGAACAAGCTCTCCCTGCCAGTGGTGAGATTTCCCCTCGGCAAAGCCAGGGCTGGCTCTTCCATCAGACAGGGATGAATCAGCCGCCTCCAGCCCTGGCAGCCTGCAGCACTCACCCTCTCGTTCTTGTCTGCACAGAAGAGACGGGTGTGATGCCTCTTCTGGACAACGATGTAGGTGATGCCAGGCTGGTAATCCTTTTCCAGTTTGATGCAGGCATCTCGGATTGCCAGGAGCTCATAGTGAAGGATCTGGAGAGACAAGGGCACACAGAATGAGGAGACACACCAGTACCCTGCTGGCCCTGGGCTCCCTTCAGGAACCTCACGGGAGCCGGTGCAGCCCCGCTGGCCAACAGGGATCTGAGGGCTCCTCACCTGTGGGAGCTGCCCCTCAGGAACACCATCGCGGTAGAAGATGATCCTGGTGGGTTTGAAGCGTGTGGATTTGTAGAACTGGATGAGGAGCTCCCTCACCATGTAGGACAAGTCCTCAATGATCTCTTGGCGAGGACGCTGCACGCGCACCGTGGCACAGTACCGGCTCGGGTGGGCGTCCATGCTGCCCACAACCTGCAGGACAGACAGGCGAGGCCCACATCTGACACCAGGAAGGACAGAGGGGATGTGGGACATTCCCAGCCTCCACCTGCTTCCCACACACACAGCTGGTCATGGGCAGAGCACCTGAACTCACAGATCAGATGGGACAGCAAATACTGTACAGACAATCAGTGCCCAAAAGGGACATCCCTGGTCATGGCCACATCCTGATGTCACGCTCTGCCACGTCCTTTGCAACATTTATGGGAATTTCCAGTGAGACAACTTTGGTTGGTGTATCTGAATGCTGTGGCTGTGGGGACTGCTGTTGCTCTGCCTGGCAGTGAGAGGGAGTGGGGCTGCCCCAGATGGCCATGGGCTGCCCCAGATGGCCACGGGCTGCCCCAGATGGCCACGGGCTGCCCCAGACAGCCAAACGCTGCCCAAGGACATGGTGGGTTGAGTCACTGCATGGCAGCCAATGAACAGGGAGTTCCCACTGCAGCGCAGGGCAGACCTCAGACGTGTCAGAGCAAGAGGTCAGGGGCAACCTGGCTTGGCTGTGACACAGAGCTGGAGGCACAGTGTGCATCAGGTGCTGGCCCATGCTGGTGAACAGAGCCCAGCTGCCTCACTCCCCACGCTCAGCAGCGACTGTGCCGTGTGCCAAACTTCCCCTGAGCAGAGGGGAAGCACCACAGACTCCACATCCTCAGCAGTGTGAATCTGCTGCCCCTGCTCTCCCCTACACTTTCACTTTCACTTTGCAAACAGAGTTCTGGGGTTGGGGCTCCTCCACCAGAGCCAATGTGTACAATAGAAACTGTCCCTTTAGTTTCAGCCACAGACCCACTGCTATTGTCCAGTCAGCAACACACCAAGGACAAGGTCAAGCTGCTCCAAAGGCTCTGCCCTTCTCCTCCCCTGCAGCTTCAAAAGAGCTTTCACAAAAATTAAGAAAAAAAGCCCCAGTGGTCCTGCACAAACCACAAAAGATGTTTTCAGAGGGGAAGCTCTGCCGCCAGGAAACAGACTGCTCTGTCCCACCCACACCTACAGCAAACAGCCCAAAGCCTTTCCCAACCCCTTCTAATTAAGAAAAAACACTCCTCCAAAGATGCATTTGCATGCCAAGGAAAACCTGAGCTGTGAGTCCTGGAAAGTTAAGAACTTAATAGGAAAATGCTGACGTGCTTATCCTGCATGGCAACGAGCACAGGGCAGTGTCTCCCAGCTCAGTGGAGGGCACAAGCTGTCCCTGGCCCCGCTGGCACCGAGCAGCACTTCGTTCTGTGGATGCTCATTATTCATTTCAGAAGACAAATCCTCCTACACAAAGGGCTTAGAAGCCCAGTCGCCCCAGTTTTCCCCATGTTCCAAACCCCAGTTCTACAGCAGGGGGAAGGACAGAGATGTCCCAGGACGACTCCATGCAGCACCAAGCTCCCACCACACTCGAGGCCACGCTCAGGGCCGGCACATCACGAGCCCCATCTGGTGGCAGCTGCCAGTCTCCCTGCAGCTCCCACAAACTGCAGCTTCCCTGCGGAGAGGCAGGAAGGGATCGGGACACACCTCCCCCGGACTGGGACAAAAAACCCGACAGGGTACAAGCCCACCCTGAGATGTGTCATCATGGGGACAGCAATAACACATGGACACGTGAGTACCAATCCACCTCCTGCATCCTGCAGGGTTTTTGGGCACCAAGCTGTGAACTTACAGCCGTTATGGAGGGTTTCTTCCCATCTCCTGCTGGCGGGTGAGTGACATCAGCCCCGAGGAAGATCACCGGCTGCTGAAAGACAGCGGAGCTGGTGGGAGAGGAGAGAAGAGAAAACAAGCAATCAGCCTTTGGGGCTATCTCAGCATGACGTACAACCCAATGGAGATGAGCAGATGACATCGAGGACATCTCCTGACCTCCAGCTCTGGCCTGGACACATCAACAGCTCGTTATCAACGAAGTGAAAAAAGTTACAAACCCCCATTTGAAAGAGCTACTTTATGAAGGCTCCCTCTTCTCCGTGTAAAGCCAGGCAAGCAGCACCACTGCTTGGGATAAAACCCCAAAACTATGAGAGGCAGTGGCCGTACGAACCGCTGGTGAGGCACAAGGATGTTGTTGATCCCGCCAAGCTTGACGTTGATCTTGAGGCAGAGGTTGGAAAGGGTCTGTGGGGAGGTTTTCACCACATTCTTGACCTGGACGCACTGTGTGGCCATTCCCAGGAGAGTGTCCCCAACACGCTTCACCTCGGCTGTGGGCAGAGGAAGCAGGTGAGCACACAGGCAATCAGCACCTCACTGCTTCTAGCAGCACCCTTGGGAATGGGGAGAGAGCCCTGCAGGAGCCAGCCCTGCTGAGCCAGAGCAAAGCCCTTCTCTCTGTGCTCGCCCCAGACGCACCGTACACCGGCGTCTTCCCTGGCAGGATGACAATGATGAGCTGAAGCCCTGAATAGGTGTTCTTGAGGTGTCGGAACATGGGCTCCACGCTGTCTGCACCCTGGGCATACTTGCAGAAGCAGGGCTGACCCTGGATTGGCATCCCAGCGTCCTTGGAGATCTTGCGCAGCTGGTCTGTGAAGTTCCTGTGCCAGGAGGAGAAGCCGTGAGCCCTGAGCCCTCCTGCAGGGCAGCTGCGCCACCGAGCATGGAGCCCCACGGCCGAGTGCTGCAGCACAGGACAGACAGGGCCATCACATCACCTGTTGGTGGCTCTATGGCACCCAGCACATGCAGGGCACAGGAAACACCAGACCAGCACATGTCAGGGCTGAATTGTCCCCTCTCAGTGCCCTCTTACCCACATACTGAACCTTTCTAATGCGATGGAGCTGAGCTCTTCTCCCTTAGGAAGCTGGAGCAGTGGGGAACAAACCTGCTGCTTGTGACAGCTGATTTCCAGGTGACTGCAAAGCTGATGCCAGCCTGCACTTACCACAGCTCAGCCAGACTCTGGATTTTTGGAATGCCAAGGATTGATTTGATGTGGTGAGAGCCAGAGGGAACACAGGACTCACAGCTCTGCTGCAAAGGCATCATGGGACGAGTAGGGTGTCACTCCCACCTGCACCCAGGTACTGCAGACATGTACTCTCTGAGCTCTTCCAAACCCCAAACACTGACCATGCCAAACACCCAGAAGAGACACACAAAGGGCTCACCTCAATGCATCCACTCTCAGTCAGAAGAAACCTGAGGCCTCAGCAGAATCCAAGACCAAAGTGACCATTTTCCTAAATCAAATAAACTGTTCCTGCTCTGTGTCACTTTGCTACAGAAACACATTCTCTAAGCTAACAAGGGTTTTCAGAAAGCCCAAAACTTCTCTGTAACAACCCATGGGAAATTAGGATGATTCCTACAGGAATTACATAATTTCAGATTATTGGAGAAACTTTTAATCCTCAAAACTCCCTCTCTCTGGGAAGATTCAAACTAGAAGAGCTCAATACAGCTTTAGAGCTGGCTGTTTCAGCTCCTAATACTGCAGCTCCCTGATGCAATTAGTAGATTGAGAAGAGCCTGACTGATAGTTCACAGGTACTCATTCCAACCTGGCAGCTTTTGATGGCTTAGGGACCATTTGCAGCTGGGACAAACAGTTAGGCTCTCTGGATAAACCAAAAGAAACGGGAACTGGACACCCCACATCAGATTGGTATGACAAACAGTGGAGCTCCCTGCAGCTCCAGCACTGGCAGTGCCAGACACGCAGCCCCCAGCTATGAGCAGCAGTGTGGCTGCCCCTGGAGCCATGGCCCCTCTGGCTTCCCCCACCCACATGGGCTGCCCCTTTCCTTACTTCAGCACCTCCTCTCGACACTGCTTCTGCGGGGCAAAGCAGGCAATGGCCCAGACTTTGATCTCAATGCCGTTGTAGAACTGCTTCCCTCGCATGTCCCACACGCCCTGGTTGGGAGTTGCAATGGCCCGGTTCTGCAAGGCAAACAGAGCGTCAGAGCGCGGCCGCAGCCTGCCCGGCCCCGCAGCCCCAGAGCCCCTGCATGGGCTGGGGCTGTGCTCCCTGTCCCAGTGCTGCAGCTGGAACTGACTCCCTGGCAACAGGCAATCCACAGCCTCAGCTCCTCAGCACTGACAGGAAATTCACCCGAGCTGCGCTACCCTGAGCACCCCTCTCCTCTTCGTCTCATCACCAATGACTCTTGGCTACAACTTTCAGACCAGTTATATTGCAAAAAATTTAAAAAGCACAAAGCCAAGGCACTTTGATAAAACATTTCAGCTCTAACATGAAGGCAACAGTGTTTCCAGGTGTGACAGAATCTCCCTGCACAGTGCAGCCTAGCCCAGGCAAGGGCAGCCCCACTTACCCGGCCTCCATACTGCAGAATGGGAGCTGGCAGGACCCGCCCTGTCACCTCCGTCATATCATCCTTCACCTTGATCCCAAACTCCTGAATGTATGGATCCAGGTTGTAGCTGGCATTCTTCATCTGCAGGGGGAAGGAAGGGCCGTGGGAGGGAGTGAGACCAACTGCTGCATCCCAGGCAGCTGCAGCTGGCCAGGAAATGTGGGTACCTGAAGCCCTGTTCTCCACAGAGCTGCAGGTGGAGAAACTGTGTCAGGGGAGGGTGAGCAGATCAACACTGAGGCCCAAACCCTCTCCAGCAAACTGACCCGCGGGGACCTGATTTTGAAACACACTAACCAGTGCAACTAACAGCACAGCCTGCTTCTGCAATTTAAGATTTCAACAGGAAGGCTCAGACTGGCAAGAAACTTATCAAGAGTCCCAGAAGGAATACTAAATGTTCCCAGCTTCAAATGCCCAGATGTATGCATTTGGGGAACAATAGCCCCATTAACCAGTGGCCAGGCACATACAGAGCTCCTGTACTGCAGCCCCACCACACACAGCCCCACACACACCCACAGCCAGGGGCGTGTCTTTAAGCTGTTTCCCAGTTTTAGTTCCAGCTCCTTTTGGGTCAGGTTCCATCAGTGCAAGGGCCTGAATTTGCTGCATGTGTGTTTGCATGGTCACTTTGAGCCAGGCTCTTCTGTGCCAGTGTCCATGACATGCACACAGGCACCTCTGCCCAGGGATTCAGTGAGAAGAGGGGGAAAAAACCCCACCATTAACTTCACCAACACCTTCTCAGCAGGTCACAGCTCTCCAGTGCACAGCAGCTGAGGAGCAAGGTCCATCACAGCGACAATGCCATAGCCTGCCATCGGTGCCACAGCCCCAACCCCATCCCCCCCAGGGACTTGTGTCACGTACCAGGCGACTGATCTCCTCCTGCCTGTCTGGGGCAGACCTGGCTGTTGCTTTTATCATGGTTGATGTTTGATTGTCTGTGAGCTTCTTGATGCACCTCTGGCCAGCCACGATGTTACACACCTGCACGGGGAGGGGACAGACAGCAGCCATGTGTTGAGGACAGGTAAGACAAGTGGGGACCACAGCTGAGCACAGCCCCAAACTACAGGTGCCAACACTCACCTCCAAGGGAAGGTACGTGTGTTTCTGTTCCTGGCCAACCTGGAGACAGGGCAGGTGAGGGTATTTCAGCTGCAGGTTGTATTTCTGCTTGAAGTACTGAGCCACTGTGCACTCCACTGTCTGACCACTCTCCAGCTGTAGTGGGAACCTGGCAGAGGCAGGACACAAGGGATGCACCTGCTCAGAACAGACACTTCCAGATCTCAGGCACTATGTACTGTGGCTGGGAAGAGGGAGCCACCAGGCTTCCCACCCTGAGCTACCATACAACGAAGTAAAAAGCACAACAGTGGTATTTTCAGAAATGGAATCAGGAATACTCTTACCCCAGTGTGGGACTGAGGTCCCTAAATAAAGCTCTCCCTCACTAATCCAGCTAATCAGGGCAAATGTTTATTGCAGGACATGCCACACATGCCATGGCTGGGCACAAAAATACAGCACACTGGCACTCAGGAGGGCTTCTGTCCCTGGTGCACTCCCTGGGAGCTGAACTGAGCTCCAGGGAAAGGCTAACTGACCTCTCCAGGTACAAGACAGCAGTTGCAGCATGGGCAGAGGGAGGCAGGAGGGGAACATTTCTCTTCAAAAACAGAGGAAGAAAAAAAAAATCAAACTTCCTGGCTGCAGGGCTGAGAGGTGCCACAACACCCGCAGCTGCAGTGCAATACCGATCCTCAGCCAGCACCAGCTGCTCCCAGCTCCATAACAGCTTCATGAAAATGCAGAATTGACCTGATATTCTTCATAGAACCAAAATTACAGGAGAGCCAGGCTGACTACATCAGCAAGGTGCCACATTCCTCCTGCACTTGCCAAGCCCCAGGGTTGTGACCCAAGGGTGCTGGTGCGCAGGAGACACTGACGGATGCCCAGGCCCAGCCTGTTCCCAGGCACACACAAAAAATTCCAAGGCAGATACTCGTGTTAGCCCCTAACAAAGTCTCTGCTCCGGCAGTGACTATTTTAAGAATGAAGAAAACCAAACCCGGAGGTAAAAACTAGGACAATTCCTGGCATGTCAGCTCCCGCCCGCCGCCGCGCTCTGCCTGCCAGACACAGCATCCTCTGCACTCCCATCTCCCTGCATCCCACTCCACACATGGCACAGGGCTGCAGAGCCCCACACACGTCTCCTTTTGCCATCAAAGACTGGAGCTTCCCGTCCAGCTCTCCCTAATGACATCAGTAGCTGTTAACCAGGACAGCAGCGTGGATTTTTCCAAGGGCATCTGCCCACCCGCCTTACGTCTGGTGGCTGGCTGGCCGTCGGGTAACGTTACACACACGGTATTTCCTCTTCATCTGCCCACAGTGGGTCACCTCCACCTTCAGACCTGATGTGAGACAGGGAGCCACAGCACAGTCACAGTGAAGATAGGAGCAATTCCCCTTTGCCCAACTTCCCCGGGACACTGCCAACAGCTTCCTTAACTAATTCCCTGCTTGCAGACACCCCAACAACAGCATAAGAGAGGCAATGGTGCCCCAGAAAATGTGCAATCCCTGTACCCCCACCTCACTGCAGGGGTTGGGTGGGACACAAGGCATGGCCAGTGTCAGGGGACAGGTCCCAGAGCTCCCTGGGGGCTCTACCTTTGATCTCCTTGGTGAAACGCACTCTCTGCGAGTCCGTCAGGGGCTTGGGCTGCTCGTCGATGTTCCGGATGTCCAGCACCTCACACATGAACTCGATGACAGGCTGGGCTTTGTAGAAGGCAGTGGCCGACACTGTGGGACAGACACCACGATGTGTCTCTGCTCTCAACCAGACTTCCTGAACGCACCCAGCCCTCCCACTGCAGCTCCCCAACATGAGAAATAACGTCACCATCGATGTTGAGCATCATTTTCCACATGGCAGGCCGGACTGACTGGTGGAAGCCGAACCAGACCTCCCTGCCCCCTCCCAGGGGGTGGTAATAGCCTTCAGGGGGGGAGAAGAAGGAGCGGCCGACAGGAGTGTACCTGTGAACCAGGGCAAACCATGTCAGTGGGCCCATGGCAGCATCTCCAGACTCCCAAGCTGGCTGCATTCACCCTGCCAGCTGCATCACCCCCTCTATTTCTTTTGCAGGAGCACCCAAGGACACGGCTGGCACGGCCACCTCCTCCAATGACTGTCAAGGCCAGTGCCAGCCACAACAGTCTGCCAAGGGCAGCAGTCCCCTCCCTTCCCTGGCACAGCCCTGTTGTCCCTCAGTGCAGGTACCTCATGGAAGCCAGGTGCCTCATGGCAACATCCAGTGCCTGGACGGACTCCAGTGGGACGGGGATCTGCCCGCTGACCAGGGCCTCGTGCAGCATGCGCCAGCTGACGATGGCCATCCATTTGATAGAGACCTTAAATATCCTGTCCTTGCCTTCCCCCGGGATTGTCACCTCAAAGTCAACCTGGGTGCAGGAGGGAAGGGACAGTGACCATGGCATTCTCGCAGGGATTGGGGGAGGGGGGTGGTTTTCTGCTGGTCTTTTCCAGGCAGGAGGGAGGTCACAGTGCACACATGGGGCTCACTGCCCCCTCTTACCCTCTCGTTCCCAATGGGTAAGGCCGTGACAGTGTAGATGTTCTTCTTGCCATCGTAGACTGGTTTTCGGTCACCAAAGATCTGCGGTTTGAAGTGCTGCACCATGTACTCCACGACTTCCCTATGCAGGCAAGATAGAGGGGCATGAGGAGAGAAGAGAGAGGTTTGTTTTGTCATTTTCTTTACATCCTGATACCCTCCGCAATCTGTCCAGGCCTCCCCAGCCTCCCTCCCTGGGGCAACTGAGAGCAGAGCTGAGACCCCTGGGGCAAGAAAGCTCCTGGACAAGCAGCCACGTGCCTTGTCCCACAGCTCAGTACATTGGCTTTGGCAGAAGGAGTGTACATGGCACAGGGGAACACTCAGGGGCTGGAGCTGCCACGGTGTGACTTGCTGCTGAAAGCACGTGCAGCATCTGCTCACTGGCCCTCAGGGCACAGAGCTCCCCAGGCTGCAAGGGCAGGAGGGGACAGGCAGTGAAGAGCACATCAAAAAGAAAAACAAAGAAAAGTACACGATGGCCTGAGGTCTGGGCTTGCTATTTTTAAATTAGGGATTGTTGCCAAAATAGCACAGCTGCTCTGGAGCAGCAGGGACTGTGCTGAGGCTCCGGACCCCTGACACTCCCAGGCCAGGAACCAGCACTGCTGCACAAATACGGCTGGGGGGTCCAGCCACCTGTGGGCATCATGCAGTGCTGTGACCCCTGCCACAGCTGTGACCCCTGCCATAACAGTCACCCTAACAGCTTCTACTGCAAAGACAGAGACAGGCACTTCGAGAGCCTCCACAAGGAAACTGGAAGCAGGGAACAAGTGCCAAAACCTCTAATACTTGCCTTACCTGTTGACTCTGCGTGGACATTTATCGGGTTTGATATCCACTTCATAATGATACACATCGATTTTGGGAATGTCCACTTCAAAGTAGTTGGCCAAGAGCTTGATGGGCTTCCCAACAGTTCCTATCCCGGGCCGACGCGGCGCTTGAAACACCTGCTGCAAGGGGGGCAGGTATGCGCCTGCAGCTGTGGGAGAGAGCACAGGTCAGGAGGGCTCAGAGCGACCCCACACCCAGACAGACAGACAGATCTCACAGGGTAACAGCGCTCTCCATCACCACATCCTGAACTGGAAGCTGTCCCACTACCCCTCCTCCTGGCAAGAGGTGGCAGTGGCAGAGTGCAGAGCAGCACACCAGGAAGCAGCTTCCCTTGGCACCATCCGGGGAGCACTGGTGCCAGCCGAGCTGTAGAAGGGCAGTGCCAGGCCACAGTGGCCCCACCAACTCCCTCAGCACAAGCTCCAGCACTGCCACCTCCTATGCAGCACGAGCTCCAGCATCACAGTTTCCAAGGGGATGCAATTCCCTGGATATTCTGGCAGCAGGGACATTCAGACACATGCGTTGCCCCTCCATTCTCCAGCAAATTCCGACTCACTGCTGGAGGGAGGATGCCACAAGAAACAGGAAACGCATTATTCCATCTGCACTACACAATTGTTGAACTCCTGGGTTTTGCAAAAAAAACCCCAAAACAAATCCAAACCAATCCCGAATTCCCGCTTGAAGTAGTGTGGGGATCTGTAAAGAGGGAAATACCAGTTTTTCCACAATTCCTATTACACAGACTCACTTAGGAAGTTCTGGAGATGCGGGATGGTACCAGCACATGGCTACAGGACTGAGCTGCATTTCTAAATCAACAGCACCCTCGGACCCAAATATATCTTAAAATATTGCCAAGAAATTATTCCACCCCACTGCTCTCTGGGGTGAGCTCTGCCCTCCCTGCCCCATTCCCACTTTGCCCATCTCCACCCCTCCCAGTCTGTGCCTTCTATTTGTTCCTCAAGCCCACGAGGTCCGAGCCAGCTGGGCCGGTGCAGGGATCAAGTGTGGGGGTATTCAGAGCGCTCCATCTGCGCGGCCAACTGTCCACATCGGCCCACAGACAGCAACCCAGCTCCAATTCAAGCTCCTGAACACATGGTGCTTTTAGCACCCCTTTCTCCCATCCACTTTCTTTTTAAATCCAAATTTCCATTCCAGGCTAAAAATATCAGAAGCAGAAAAACAGTAGAGCAGCAAACTAAGGTTCAAATTTGCATTTTACTTTTGCGCCCGAACTTCGCAAGACTTTTCTTGCCAATGGGAAGGCCACCAGTGTTGCAGGACACGGAGGAGATGGGAAAACCCTTGTGAGCATCCAGGGGCTGAACTGCAGAAATTAATGCTCCAAAGCCAGCCTCTACTCCTGCTTCTGCCTTGTGACAAGACCTCAAGAGATCCAAAATCTGCCAGGAGCCCCAAGCCTGAGCTAACCTGGCCCCAGCACCTCCTCGAACAAGGCAGCACAGGACTTGGAGCAAGGTGGGGATCCCCGAGTCCACTGTGGGGCTCAGACCCTGCAGGCACCCACAGCTGCCCCAGGACAGGATGACTGCCAGCCGCCCCCAAAAAACATCTGCGCTGAGCTTCGGAAGCAGCTTGTTTGAAGGAACTGATTTTCAGATGAGCTGCTCCCGGTGTAAGTCATGTCTCCACATGATCAACATTTCTTGGCAGTGGCCAGCTCCCTGGCTGCGAGCTGATGCATTTTTAAATCATGGCTCACAAGTAATGAGGCGTTTTGCCAGTGCTGCTGGAGCCTCCAGTCCCTGAGTTTGAGTGAGGAACCACACCACCCACCTGCAAGATCTGTCAGAGGACAGCAGCTCAGTGCTGCCTTTCCTGCAGCCACATCAAGGCCAGCACCTGCAGCTACTCCTCCTCTGGATCATCTCACCCCCCAGACAATCCTGGCAGCAGGACCACAATTCCATGTGCCCACAGTAACCCCACAGATGTAAGGAACACAGGGCAGTGGCCACAGCTCGACAGCTGCTCAGTGGCACTTGGGTGCCAATGAGGGCTGGCAGGAGTTGCAGAGGTGTGACCAATTCCCCCCACACTTGGCACTACTTCGATCATCCCAAAACTAAGGCTTTGCCATGCAAACCCTCTTGCCAGAGGATGCCCAGATGCTTCATAAACATAACACCCTACAATTAGGCTCATGAATCACAGGTGAGGGAAGGAGCCAGCCTCCAGCAACACAGAAGTTGGCTCAGAATTTTGATGGGACACAGAAGATACAGCAAATGCAGGGCAAGATAAACAGGTAATGTGGCCAGAGGGAGCAGCACCTGATGGCACAGGAGATGCTCTGCAAAGACCAGGGCAGGGCCATGACCAGAATCGAGGATGGGCAAGTTCACCCCTGGGCTGACTCAGAGGGTTTTATTTTGGTGACCACAACACACAGTCCCTGAATGTGACAAGCAAAAGCAGCTGCCCAAGCAGCACCTCCAGCATGTGAACCAGGCTCTCACCTGGCCTTGGCTGCTTTAGCCCAGGTGTTCACCAAAACTCTTTGGTGAACATGCAGGCTTGGTTCATCCTCTCACAAGCCACATTCCTGCCCTAGGGCACTCAGGGTCCCTCCAGGATGCTGCCAGGGAATCCCGGGCAGCTCCACTGTCATCCCCGGGCACCTCATGCCTGAAGCCGGCTCAGGACAGCAGAAAAGGTGCCAGCAAGAAGAAGCCTCGTTAAAAAGCTACCCAGAGTGCATGGAAATGGGAGCTCCTGCATAGGGGGGGTTTGGCTCCTGCATGCCTCGACTCTCCATGGCGAAGCTGCACAGGCTCCCACTTTGTCATGTAAATGCGGGCGCCGGGGCCGGGGGCTGCAGGGCGAGTGTTGTTCCTGCAGCACAATGCGGCCAGTGAGCGGGATGAAATCCGCTGCCATTAGAAATTCCGCGGCCCGGGAGGAATCACAGACTTTCGCACACAAAGCCGTGCCCTGGGGACGCGCCGGCGGCGGAGCATCGACGCTCTTGCGCCGGGTACCGCGGGCAGAGACGGCGGCGAGGGCACAGCCACCGAAGTGAAAGCAAGTTAGAGGTAATTAGCGCTGGAATACGCTTTGTTTCTGTTATTTATTGTAACAGCTGGGGAACACGACCCGCTGCCCAACAGCTGCCTGCGCCGGGCGAAGCCGCCGGTGGGACGGCATGAAATTACCATGTCATTGAAATCCTCTCCAGCGCCGCATTCAACCGAGGGGCCGCGGGAACGGGGCCCAGACAAAAGGGAGTTTTATTGCGGCGGCGACGGGTCCGTGCCGGCCCCCCCTCTCCGCACACCCACCCGCCAAAATACAGCCGGGAATCGGAGAGGTGCAGACGGGGCCGCGGCACAACAAATGCCACCGGACACGCAGCGTGCTCCATCCTCACCCTGAGACATCTCCCATCCTAAACCACCCCAGAACCCCCAGGGAAGTGAAATCCCTGTCGGGGAGCACAGCAAGGGGGTAGCATCAATGGGAAAGGCAGCTGCTGGGGTGGGTGAGCAGTTGGCATTCCCGATCTCCAGGCTCGACACCTTCAAAACCACTGGCTCTAAGCAGTGACCAATGCCATTCCATGGAGCCCAGATTTCAAAAAGCCCCATCTCGGCTCTGCCAACCCAGACATTGCTGCCTGCTCCTTTCCGAGTGCCCTGAGCATGGCCAGGGTCACACAGCTGTGGGTGCTTTTCCGTTTGACACCAAACTGAGATTCAGCAGGTGATGCACACGTGGGACAGAGGCTCTGTCTGCAGCCATCATAGCTCAGCATTAAACCTGCCTGTGCACCAGAGCCTGGCTACTGAGGGCAAGGCTGAGCTGCCCACGCTCTGCTCCTGCCCTGGGGTGGCTGCATGCAAAAAAAAGCCAAAACGGGCTCTTAACTGTTTTACTACAGTACTGACATCTGAAAGCAGCTGAGCTCCTTGTATCGTCACACTAAACATTGCAAAGGACACTGCTTCCCACCTGGAAATCACGGGTGACACCCTGAAGTGCAAACTCTAAACCTGCCTGGCTGAGCTGGGTGTCCCTGCACCCTGGGATGTGCAGTCCTGCAGGCTGAGCTGGGCAGGAGTGTGAAGCTGCGGGTGCTGTGACAGAGCACAAGGGAGAGCAGCAAGAGCGGTGCCAACTCCATCACATCTGCACGCAGGGGCTGCAGTCCGGCTGCTCTGGCTCTGGAGAGCAGCGTGGTGATGCCAGAGGTGTGGTGATGCTGGCCGTACAGACACAGCTCAGTCATGAGGGGACCCGTGAGGGTCCTGCCAAGCTGGCCTCAGCTGTCCAGCAGCTCTCTTTTCCATCCCTCTGATGGGGTTTGAAAAGCACCGGCACAGCAAGTGCTAGCACCCCTGCTGAGCACACCGGCTGGCACATCCAGGCTGTGTGACTGCACGGTGACCCTGCGGTCCCTGCTAATGGTGTCTGGGCCGGGCAGAGGCTGACACCCCCTGCCAGCCCCGCAGGAGTCTCCCGCTGCTCCTGCACTGCCCAGGCAGCAGCCAGGGACGCGCAAAGCCGGGAGTGGCAGACAAAGGCGGCCCCCAGTGCCGGAGGGACAGGACAAAGGCGACGCCGGTTCCTCTCCATGTCCCACCGCAGCCCCGCAGTGCCACTGGCTCCCGGAGCGCAGGCTGAACCCGCCCGTGGCTACACGCGGATCACCCTGCCCAAGGAGCAGCTTCTCTGCCTGATTTGGCTTCCTCCTCGCATCTGCCATCTTAATAACTTGTCTGTGTTTTGTTCTTCCCAGGGTTTAGGGAGAGGCTGCAAAGAGTGTTTAGAGATAAACCATCCGTGCTGTGTCTCCAGGCAAGGTGCTTCTCCTGGCTTTGTTTCTCAGTCTAATCCCGTCCCAGAACCAGGCATACGCAATTTCATGTTTCCTGAAGATAAAGAGCCCCAACAGATGGAGCAGCTTTGGGGTTTTTGCAAGGTTTAGCACAGGAAGACAACGGTTGAGATTAACAGCCTTTAGGAAGTTTGCAAGGGATAAAGAAAACTAAAAGTTGTGGGAAAATAAGTTTAGTTTTTAAAACCACTGCATGTATGTGTGTCCCCGAGTGCTGCCTGTGGGTCAGATGTCCTGGGTTTTCCTGCTGCCTTTCCAGGTATCTCCATGTTGGACACATCCAGGCTCTGGGCAGTTTCTGCTTTATTGCCCTGATAAGCCACAGCATCATCACAGCTCGCATGCAAGGCTCAGCCCATACCCAGGGTCTGGCACAAGCAAAGGGGTGCCACAGCAGAGCAGGATTTACAGCAGCTCTGATAACATGGGGTTCACATGTCCCCTGCCCACGGGGTGAACCCGGGTGGGAGCAGATATCCCCCAGCCAAATTTGGGGACAGAAGGGGAAACTCCCAGGGCGCAGCATCAGAGCCCTGCTCCCAGCGCAGCCCTCACAGTGCCAGGGACTGAAACCCAAACCTGTCCACTGACTGCATCCCCATCCCAGCACAAGAGATTCTTTTAAAGCACCTTTAGAGCATCAGTTCAGGCAGGGGTAGGAGGGTGCCCGGCAGCGTTATCTGCCTGGCCCTGAAGCAGCAGCGCTGCTATCGCCCCAAGGCGCCGGCAGAGCCCGCGGTGCCGCCAAATCACGGCTTCCAGAGGCCATAAATCAGCCCAAACACAAAGCGCCAGCAGCCAGAAGGTAACGCAGACACTGGGAGATTTCTGTGCCACGCTTAAATTAAATATCGTAAGGAAGGACTGAAGTTTGCGAACACTCAGCAGGTTTATGTCAAAATCTCACCAGGCTGATGTGTTATGGATGGTGGCAAACCCACCAGCACAAGAAGGGTGGCAGGGCAACAACTGCCGATCCCATTGCCCTGTCCCTCGGAAGGGCAGCAGCTCCCCACCTCCATCACCCCCTGCCTCAGCAGGGCAGTGACCCGCGTTCTTCATCACCCCATCCCTCCTTCTGCCTCATTTTAGGCAACAAAATCCTGAGACTCAGCAGCGCAAGTCTGCGATGCTCAGGCCAGGCACAGGAGCAAGCAGCTGCCGATGCGACGGCCTAGGGGACGGCTCTCCAAACCCCTGAGGAGCAGCCCGGCACGAAGGGCACTGCCAGCTGCTCCCGTCCCCAGCCGGGCGTGCGGAGGTTGGGGCGGGGGACACGGGGCTGCAGGGTGGCTCTGGAGCTCGGCTCCGCGGGGCCGTGCTCAGCCCCGGTTCCGCGCATGCCCTGGCACGGCGAGAGGAGACGCTTCGTGCTGTCACGGCACACGGCGTCGCCGGCCTCACGCCAGCTCCAGCCTGCGCCCCGCTCCCCGAACTCGGGGAGCCGGGGGATGGATGAGGAGCGGCGGGATGAAATGGCAGCTGGGGGGTGGAATGGGAGCCGGGGGGGATGGATGAGGGTATGGATGAGGTAGGGGAACGGGAGCTGGGGGAAAGGATGGGGAGCTGGGGGGATGCTGCTGGTGCTTTGTGCAGAACAGGCCCCTTGCGCAGGGCTCGCTCTGCGCTGTGGGGACCGGCGGCTGGACGAAAGCCCGGCCCTGTGCCCCCTCCTGCGGGGTTTCTGCGGGTCCCTCCATCGCCCCTTCCCCTGCACCCGCACAGCTGCTGCTCTCGGGACACCCGGGGGACACGCCTGCCCGGCGGCCCCGCAGCCCCCCCGCACCCCCGCCGCTCAGACCCCCGCACGCCTCCGACACCCCCCGATCCCCGGCATCGCCCCCGCACATCCCGCGCCGCCGCCACATCCATCGCCGCCCGCCGCGCTCCCCTCCGCACACCCTCCGCCGCGCTCCCCCCCGCCCCGATCCCCACCCGGTACAGGCCCCCCAGCCCCCGCCGCACCCCCGCCCCCCGTTCCACCGGCCTCATCCCTTTCGCCCCCCGCCGCCCTCTCGGCCCTCCCCGGCGCGCAGCGCTCCGACCCCATCCCCGGCGGCGGTACCTGCTCCCGAGGGTCCCGCTTCCATCCCATCCACGCGGGCGCCGCTCCGAGCCGGGGGCCGGGGCAGGGCCGTGCCGGGGGCCGGGGCCGGGCAGGGCCGGGGCCGGTGCCGCAGCCGCCTCACGCCCCTCACGCCGCGCGCACGCGCCGCCGCCGCCCGGCCCCGCGCGCAACAAAGGCGGCGCCCGCCGGCCCCGCCGCCATCTTGGGGCCCGCGGGGACCGGGGGGATCCTGAGGGGCCCGGGGCGGACCGGGCGGCTCCGCTCGGGAAGCGGGGGGTGCCCAGCCGGGGCCTCGCTGCAGCCTCGCTGCCCGCCCGCCGGCGCCCCGGGCCTCCCGCTGCGCCCTTGCCACAAATATTTATTTCGTGGTTTTTCTTTTTTTTTTTTTGACTGTGTTTTTGCGGCCGGGCCGAGAGGGGCGCGCTGGGAACCGGTTGTTGTGTCGGCCCCCGTACGGTCACTCCTGAGGTGCCCTGAACCTCGCCAGGCAGGAGGAGGGCAGGAATTCCCCGTGGACCTGCTCCATGTAAATCCCTAGAAAGGCAGAGCATCCCTTTTCCATCCCTTTTCCCACTGCCTCCCAGACCTGTCCTTCCCAGGAAGAGCAAATCCCAACCCTGCGCCTTGACTTTGTCAATAACATCATAAATCCCAGGGGCATCATTGCCACAATGAGCCCAAGTGTGTGATCCTGGCCGGGCCATTTCCAGGTGGGAAAGCTACAGGAATTCAGGCTGTCAGAGCATTTCCACCTCGTGCTGTTCCCTCAAAGTGTGAGCAGCAGTTCCTGCTGTCCCGAGGGAGTGGCTGGAGCGGGACCCAGCTGGGATTTTGGAGTGGGAGCTGCACGGACACCAAGGCTGTGGCACAGAATCCTGCACATCATCCAGCCCTGGGTTCCTGAGGTTTGATCCAAGGAGTCTTTACATCATGTTTAGAAGACACGAGGATAAGCAAACCTTGGGGTTTGAGCTCCTCAGGTTTCCATGAGGCTGAGCAAGCTGAGTTCCAAAGCCCCAAGATCTGCCCTGCAAACAGAAGTGACACCTAACGTGGGGCTGCAGAAGGTGCCGGGGATTTCAGACAATCCTGGCCCGCTTTCAGTCACAGCTCCCACGCTCTGGCCTCCTCCAAAAGCTTTTCCTGTCCTTTCTGCAGTATTTATAGTGCAGTGCAGATGTCTGAGGTGACAAACCCTCACCTCACACAGAGAGGATGAAGCAGCCAACAGTCCTTGTGTTTATTCATTGCATCTCTCTGATATAGAATCTCATCTCCAGGCAGGTACAGTCCATGAGCACCAAATTTTCTCTGTAATTTCCCAAACTTTATAAAAATAGGTGCATTCTGAACCCCGCCCCTGGTGCTTGCAATTTCCGCTTCCTTTAGGATCCTGGAAGATGTCACCCATACGTATTTCCTTAATTTGCTAATTCTTAATGCATCAGAAATAGATACATTGTGGTAATGAGTTCCACAGGTGACACATTGTGTACAAGTTTTAATTAAAAGTTAAATAGTTTAAGACATTTGTTTACAGGCAACAGAATTGGTTGCTCACTCTGTACATTGCATTTATTGGACAGCAATAAGGAAAAACAGAACATTTGGCACAATAATGCCAATTTTTTTATTATTATTATTATTATTATTTTTGGACACATGAACACAAAATATCCCTGCAGGCTAAAAAAAAAAAATACATTGCAATTGTACACGACCAGCATCTTATTTCGACACGGGGCTGTGAGCCCCAGGACAGTTTAGAAAGTACCTCGTATTGCTAGAGACATACATCCAGTCCAAAGTTAATAAAATACCATTTGAAACATTACAAGTCTAACAATATAGAAACCAAAAAATTACATCAGAAGTCAAACTGAACAAATGCAAACATTTTACATTGAAGTTGCAGCCTCTAGACATAGAAATATGAAAATGTCAATAGCAAGGTCTAAGAAAACCTGTAAGTGATATTTAGTGCAAGATCTTTCCTCCAGTGCACGGGGAAAGAGCCTCGCAGTGGATCAGGATCAGGATCAGGATGGATCCAATGCCCTCTGGCCCTGCCTTCTGAAAATGAAAGCAGAGTCACTCCCTCGCTATTGAGCAAGAAAACTCCTACAGCACATCCACAAAGGGGTCGGGGGTCGGGGCTGGCAGACGAGGCTCTGAACGAGGGCCCTTCCCCATCCGAAGGGCCGGGCGAGGGTGGACACGGGGTGGACACGGGGTGGACACGGCACCTCCCGTGCACCGACCTCTGAGCCCTTCGGATGGAGCTCTGGGCACGACCCTGGGCAGCTCACAGCAATACAAGAGCCAGACTGGTGAACACAGGCTAACTAGGGATTGCCAGAGCTTGTTCAGAACTCAGCAGGGACAAAGCAAGCAGAACTGGGTGGAAAACAGGATTTCTGCCCCCTCCCCCCTTTTTTTTATATATTTTTTAATATATATATATATATATCAATCACCCCCTTCCCCAACTCTTTGAACTTTGCTACATTTAAAATCTTTCACACCACAGAGCTAAACAGTGGCCAACAGGCTTTATTTATAAAAAAAAACCCCAAAAAACAAAAATCAAAACACCCTAAAACTACAGCTACAGAATGCACATCTTCCCATTGATTGACACATGCAGAACGAATCACTCAGGCCCACAGGGCTCACCCAGGTCCTCAAGTCCTCTAGACTTGGGCTCAGACCTGCCTAGGGCAGCACTGCTGCAACTTGGATCCTGAACTTCAGTGCTTTCCCCCCAAAACTCCAGCCCTGTGCCTGGGGTGGGCTCACACCAGCCCTGCTCGGGTGCTGGCCCAGGGCTCACCAGGGGCTGATGCTCCACCTGGTCTGAGGTCAAATATCCAGTCACAGGCAAACCAAGGAGAGGCTCTCCCTTCCCTCAGTCTCAACCAGGAGTGCTTGGCACTGGACAACTAATTGGTGATAAAGTTCATTTTTTATGCACCCTTGTTAAACCAGCCCCATTCCTAGTGCACAAACTCAAATCAGGGATCTTGGATCCTACCACCTCCAACAGGTGCTCAGGTGCTTTTCAAGGTGCCAAAGTTCTCCGTGTGTGTTGGGTCAGTCAGAGTTCACTCTAAAAAGGGGTTTTGTGTCTTCTCCCTGAACGAGTACTGAGAAAAGCAGCGGTCAGTCTCCCACCCACATGTCCTGATTTTATTACACAAGTGAGGTATTCTTTAAAAAAAAAGTTAAAAAACTTAAAAGATCCTTTTTTGATTTTTTCAATCTAAACCTGTCCTGGCTCGTGCCAGGGGCAGGGTTCACTTCAGTCCCATTTTCAACAGAAATGAAAAGAAGTTGAACTTAATTTATGAGACGTACTACTGGCAAGGAGGTTATAAAACTGTTTGAAGATGTTCAGTGTACTCTGGTACAACTGAAAACAACAGCATTTAGAAATGTAAACTTTCATTTATTTACAAGCTTAAAGACTGAAGGAAACAGCATTTCCTATTGCTGAAATTTGGAGGGGGCTGGTTCCTAAGCTTTGGGACAGCAGACAACTTAGCAGCAAACCCCACACGAGTATCAGAGACCACAGTGCAATCCTTGGGCTTCTCAAACTCCTCCTCAGTTTAGGAATAAGCTTTAATCTGCACTAACTCAGGTATACAATAAGGAATCTAGTCTTAAATTACTACGATCATGGATTACAGGAATACCAGGGAAACCAGGTCCCTGTTCTGGATTACAGGTTGCAGCTGAAAAAAGCCAAGCAGATTAAAAACCCTAATTTCTAGGCTGGGATAGAATCAGCATTTGAGACTCACACGGGTTCAACATGCTGTAAATGCAGTTGTGTGGGCAACCCAGATTCCCAGGAAAAAAAACAGTTCAAAATGCTGGTACAAGTCCTCAGGTTGCCTGTCACACAATACATTTTAACTGCACACATTGGCCTTTCCTACACGGAACACCCAGTTTCCAAGCTTATAAAAAATGTTGTAGACAGGACACCAACAGTGAATATAAAACAGTTAAAAATAATTCTTAAAAAAAGCATGGAAATGCGTCTTTTCTAATTTGTTTCAGAAACTGCCAAATTTTGTGTTCAGAAAACGACACGAGAATGTTGGTTAAACTCATGCACAATCCTCAGCTAGAAAATTACACTGTTGGGGGGGCTTAAAAAACAAAGATTTATTGCCAAAGTTAAACCTTCTATGAGAAAAAAGTTTTAAAATCACTTAGATTTATCAAACCACACAGCAGCATAAAGTGGGCACTTTTGTAAAAGTTTGCAAAATACCTAAAAGCTAAATTTTTTTTTTTTTTTGTTTTATAATTTTTAGAGGGGGGAAATGATGGTTCAGTACTTGTTACGATACCATGGCAGTATTATTTATAACCATTATCATTAAAATCTACTGACAGGCATCACTATTGGTTATATTACACATTCACAGAACAAGAACCACCTATTAACTCGCAGTATAGTGCAATTGCTTTGCAGCCCAAGTCTGCAGAGATTAAAAAGATAATTAGTAAAACTGACAAAAAACTGCAATACCTGTGAAAGTTATGTTCGTTAAAAGGCATTTACAGTAGTGAAGTCTAAAATCTCCATTAAAAAATCTATGGCCCCACACGACAGAAGGATTACAGCGAGCTGGATAAAACATTTTGCCATCACATCATACTCACGAAGCAGGGCACGGAGACAGGGCAGCAGTCACCGTCAGCTCATGGGATGAGGAGAACTGAAAAACCACAGCTAGCAAAAGATTCAATAGAAACCTTTCGTGCCAAGTCCTTGAAAAATTTCAGGATGATCAGCCTTTGCGCTTTGAGGTAAAAATTCAGTCCAATGCATCAGAAAAGACAAGTCTATGGATTTCTAGTACAGAAAACAATGAAACAAATGGCTCAATTGTGTTGGTGCATCAGACGTTGCAGTGAAGAACAGATTCAGTGCGACTGTCCGGAGCTGCTGGTAGTGGGCAGTCCGAAATCCCCCGGCCCTGGATAGAGCAGGAGGCTTCCAAACACTTCAGGACTGCGTGGGTTGTTGTTTTGTCTCATCTTCCCAGGTGCTCTCAAGCGAAATACATGGTGTGCTGGGTGTCGTGGTGGATCTGCACGGCCTTGGCCAGCGCCTGCGGATCGCGGCCGTTGCTCTGCCCCGACACGTGGCTGCCCTCAGCGCTGCGAGCAGACACACACCCGTCAACAACTGGGACAAGCAGCACAGCTCAGCTTCACTACCTGCCTACCAGGATGATGAGGCCATTCCTTACCTGTCATGATCCTTGTCCACAAGATGGTACCTGGCCCGAAAGGCCACCAGCCTGGCGTAGTAGGCGGGCGCAGGGATGGAAACAGAGCGGGTGCAGCGCACATAGGTGTGGCACAGCTGGTAAGTCAGCAGCTGCAGCTCGTCTGCTGTGAAGCAGTTGTCATCCCACAGCACCTGGTAGTGGGAGGGCCGGCTGGTTCCCTGCAGAGAACAGGTGAGCAGTCAGCTGGAGAGCAGCAGCAGCAAGGACAGAGGTGGTACCTGCAGGCTGCACCTTCCAGCAGGCACCGAGGAGTCAGTGCCAAGCGGGCACCGACACACTCTGAGTCTGCCAAGTGACAAACAGAAGTGACATCTCCCATGGGGACAACCACAAGGATTTAGTCCCACAGCCTGAGCACAGCAGAGCTGACGTTACCTGAATTCCTGCATGGCTACAGAGGTAAAAGTCAAATTCAGAGGGATGTGTGATGGTGCTGTCCACAGTAGTGCCTGCTGGTACGTTGCCACTTTTACCCACCTAGTGAGAAAAGTTTATTATTAGTCCATGGGCTTTTTTGGACGTGACCCCAAAATGCCTTCAAAGGTAGGCTCTATTGAAAGCTGCTGGAGAATTTACTGCTCAAAAAGGTGAAAAAAATATTAAGGTCGTTTACACAGGAGGAATGAAAATGTTCTCTGTGAATTCATTTTTAGAAACTTCACCAAATCCAGCTGGTGTGTCATCAGAGGAAAATAAAACCCTTGCCAGCACCATTAAAACTGCAGAGTGGGATAAAGCCTACACAAGTAATTCAGAATCTGAAAATGCAGGTTCCTGAGATAAATTTATTTCATACCCTTGTTTGCTCTCACACCCTGGAGATCTGGGTTTTTAAGCAAACCTAAGATCAAGCGCTTCCCTAAAGAAGGTTCCTCAGCTGGCCTGTGGATTTGTGCCACAGGCACATCTTAGATGCACCTGGAGACACAACACGGAACAGAGTGAACAGCCAGGTCAGCTCATCATCAGGAATCCTGGACTATAAAAACACAGGATACAGCTCCAGGTACACAAATACTTGCATGCTGAGCACACCTATTCCAAAAGGGGGAACAAGCTGTTCCATCTGATGTAGAGCAATAAAAAAGGGAGGAACTGGTTATTTTGGTAGAGAAAGCCTGTTGCCACCCAGTACTGCTGCTGCTTGTACAGCTTTAGTGGGCAAGACATATCCCACCCCACCGAATCAAACAATCCCACTTTCCTGTGCCATCACCTCCCCCTCACGGAGTCAGTACTTGCCCTTTCAGTTTTGTCAGCACAGAATAGCCTGGTGTGATGCCTTTTCTGCACAACAATGTAGGTTATTCCTGGTCTGTAATCTTCCTCCAAACTAATGCAGGCCTTCCGGATGGCGATCAGCTCTGGCCAAGCTACCTACAAGCAGAAGATTTAACTATTATGTGATGAGTTCAGTAGGTATTTGATTATTATTTTTCCTGTGTACAAATGCCGTGTCGTAAGGGGCATGGCCAGACTCGTAAGTGTACATTGTGCTTGCCCAGGACAATTCAAGGAAACTTAATTTTTGCAATAAAAAATATAATCCACATAAACAAATACATTTTTTTCACAGGCCAATCCTTTATAATCCACACAGCTCTGTATCAATCCCTTTCCACAGCAGCAAAAAATTCCCAGACAATACCTGTTTCATCTGTCCTTCCGACACTCCCCCTCTGTAGTAAATGATCCTCGTGGGCTTGAAACGAGTGGATTTGTAGAACTGGATCAGCAGCTCCCTCACCATGTTGGTCAGGTCCTGGATCACCTCCTGGCTGTAGAGCAGCTCCTGGGAGGTCTCCTGGCGCGAGGTCTGCACGCGCACGGTGGCGCAGTAGCGGCTGGGGTGCCCGTCCATGCTGCCCACCACGGCCGCGATGGACGGCTTCTTCCCGTCCCCGGCCGGAGGGTGAGTCACATCTGCTCCCAAAAAGATCACTGGCTGCTGGAACACCGAGGGCCTGTTTGGTAAGATTAAGGTTTATTGGTTAGAATTGCAGAATTCCAGACTGGTTTGGGCTGGAAAAGACCTTAAAGCCCATCCACCCCCTACCCTGGGCAAGGACACCTTCCACTATCCCAGGTTGCTCCAAGCCCTGTCCAACCTGACTTTGAATATTTCCAGGGATGGGGCAGCCACAGCTTCTCTGGGCAACCTGTGCCAGGGCCTCACCACCCTCACAGGGAACAACTTCTTCCTAATCTCTAATTTAGACCTACTCTCTTTCAGTTTGAAGCCATTACTACAATCCCTCTCCAGCTTCCTTGTCAGCCCCTTCAGCACCTGGAAGGTGCTGTGAGGTTTTCAGACAACCTTCTCTTCTCCAGGCTAAACCACCCCAAATTCCTCACCCTGATTTGAGAGAGGTGCTCTAGGCCTCTTATCAACTCATAATAATAAATAAGAACAGCAAAACAAAAGAGGGCCAGGAACAAAAAAAAAATTTAAAAATTATACCTAAGGAAGGTGCATCCAAAGCACTGAACAGAACTAAAACCTGTCAGAGTCTTTAAGGGCAAAGTTCTCTGCCTCAAGCACTTACAGTCCAGAAAAGAACAGAAAGTGACAAGGACAGGATCAAAGGCAGACCAAGTTACAAGCATTGATTCCAAGTCACTCCTCCTCACTCCTTCTCTTTCAATTTGGAAGCAAACACAGGATGCTTTAGGAGGCGGCAAGAGGAAAAGGTACACTGAGTGAATCCAAAGGCAGGAAAGAGACAGGAAAAAAACCTTGGTGAGCTTGGTGGCTCTGACTGCTGGATGGCTCTGACTCCCCTTGGCTCAGGGCTTACTGGGAACACTCCAAATGCAGACATATCCTCCACTGTCCACTCCAGACTGTGGGAATTTCTAAAGCGTGTTTTATTTTGAAAAGTATCATTTTAGCAAACACAACAAAACAACACCATTTTCCTTGACAATGCAGACATTATGAATAGCTTTTGATTGAATCTCACCTTTGATGAGGTACCAGCACATTGTTGATTCCTCCAAGCTTGGCGTTGATCTTCAGACACAGGTTGGACAGTGTTTGTGGTGAGGTTTTGACCACGTTCTTTACCTGAACACACTGTGTGGCCATGCCTAGAAGAGTATCTCCAACCCGCTTGACTTCAGCTGTGACAGAAAATAAGGCAGTGGTTCCTGCTTTGCTCTTATTTCTTTCAAATGTTACTGCAATTCAGATCCTTGAAAATCCCTGACAAAGGTTCAGTTCGCTCTTTGGAAATACACAACTTCTCCAGCCAGGCCAGACAAACCAGCTCCAAAACACCCTTTTAAAGAGAACCCATTGCCTCCTCTGCCTCCTTCCTGCCACCCACTTGCAGTACAACTCCTGATCACCTTCCAGCCCCTTCTCCATACCGTACACGGGCGTCTTCCCAGGCAGGATCACCACGATGAGCTGCAGGCCAACATAAGTCAGCTTTAAGTGCTTGAACATGGGCTCCACGCTGTCTGCACCCTGGGCGTACTTGCAGAAGCAGGGCTGGCCCTGGATGGGCATCCCGGCGTCCTTGGAGATCTTGCGCAGCTGGTCTGTGAAACTCCTGAAATAGAAGTGGATTTGTCCTGGCCTTTTCACTATGGTTCACTCGTCAGTTTTATCAACCAGATCTACGCTGTTTCTGCTATTTCACAGCACTACAGTAATTATTTTCTAGCAATTCTATCCCTATCAGGAACTCACTAATACGACTCTAATCCTCTCTGAGGAAGGTCATCAGTTTCTGTAATTTTACAAGCCTTACAGAAACAGACATTTGAGATTAGCATGCTGAGGCAGACTCCCAAACCAATAGTGATGCTCTGGTAAACTTTTACTTATCAGCCTAATTTAGCTGAGCATTACTGCAACCATGATTTTTACCAATCAATGGTTCACACAGCCTCTTTCTTTAGGATTCTGTAGAGTAATTTGAAGGGCAGGGGGAAATTAATTTGTACCACACATCACCTTTCAGAAACATGAGAAAAATACACCTTGAAATAGAATCCTGAATAAATAGGAAAATACTTACTTCAGCAAGTCTTCCCTGCATTGTTTTTGAGGAGCAAAACAGGCAACAGCCCAAACTTTAATCTCAATGCCAGCATAGAACTGTTTCCCTCTCATGTCCCACACGCCTTGGTTTGGTGTGGCCACAGTCTTGTTCTAGGTAAAAACCAAAGGCAAATTAGAAATGAAGTGCTGCTCTGTTTTGACTGTAGCCTACCAGAGGAAGCCTCATGAGAAGATACACTAAACACCTCATGAATTTCGATAACTTCGGGATAAGGAGTTTAACAAGACATGGAAACTCACCCTGCCTCCATACTGCAGCATTGGGGCAGGCAGAACTCTGCCTGTTAGCTCTGTCATTTCATTATGGACAACAATTCCAAACTCCTTCAGATACGGATCAGGCCCACCAACCATACTGTTACTCTTCACCTGGGGACAAGACAAGTACTGATGTCACTACACTAAAGCTTCAGGAGACTCTGCCCTCTTTGCCATCAACAGCCTTTCTGCTTAGAAGGATTTCTTTAAACCAAGACAGATTTTTTTAACTTCTCTCTTGGTCACGCTGCTCATCATCACCTGCTGCAATGCTCTGGAAAAGCCATGAGAAGTGACAAACACAGACTGTGCAGCTGGAAGAATACTCACCAGTCTGCTGATCTCCTCCTGCCTGTCTGGGGCAGACCTGGCTGTTGCTTTTATCATGGTCGATGTCTGATTGTCTGTCAGCTTCTTGATGCACCTCTGGCCGGCCACAATGTTACACACCTGCACAGGAGCAGGGAGAGGTGCTGTGACACCGTTTAACAGAGGACACACCACAGTGCAGGACTTGGATCCTTACCTCCAGTGGCAGGTATGTGTGTTTCTGTTCCTGGCCAACCTGCAGACAGGGCAGGTGAGGGTATTTCAGCTGCAGGCTGTACTTCTGCTTAAAATACTGAGCTACTGTGCACTCCATAGCCTGCCCATTCTCCAGCTGCAGAGGGAACCTAGAAATGACATTTGTTCTGGTTAGACTATGTCAGATTTTTTAAAGGAAAAAATGGCATGAAAAACTATGCCAGACTACCTTTACCAAATCTCTATTTTCCTTAGTGACTGGATCTCTTCTTTATGAAAAGGTTTCAGACTATATACTGAATTTCTCATATTTTAGCTATTTTAAAAACGGGAGCTTTTGATAACTGTATTTAAAAAACAAGAATATAGCTCAATTTTCCTGGGCTCAAGGAAATAAAGCAGTACTCAAAACCCACACTATTCCCCTACTCCGCTAAGACAAAACATTCCAGTAAAGCCACACAGCTGCTTCACCTCCAGAATCAACTATTCCTGCATGAACAATGTACCAAATATATTCCAGATATATTTAACAGGTTGAAGATTTTCAGAACTGTCAGGCAGTGCTTGATACATACGTCTGGTGGCTGGCTGGTCGCCGGGTAACATTGCAAACTCTGTATTTTCTCTTCATCTGGCCACAGTGGGTAACCTCTACTTTTAGACCTGAAAATCCAAAAGAAAATAAATTCAGGGACAGGAATCACCTTTGAGGAGGATGAAGGCAAAAAGAAACAGCCCATGAGCCTTGCAAATTTTCATTACAACACAGTCTGAGCAGGTTTCAGTATTTTCTTGCAGCACCTTTAGGACAAGCTTTTACCTCTGATTTCTTTGGTAAACTTGACACGCTGGGAGTCTGTCAGAGGTTTGCTTTGTTCACTGATGTTCTGGATGTCCAAGACCTCGCACATGAACTCAATAATAGGCTGGGCACGATAGAAAGCAGTCGCTGACACTAAGATGAAAAGACAGAACAATTAACTGAGAAGCACAAAGAACTCTGTTACATGGGTGAGACAGAATCTCCTACACACCATCAATGTTGAGCATCATGTTCCACATGGCAGGACGGACCGACTGGTGGAAACCGAACCAGACCTCCCTGCCCCCTCCCAGGGGGTGGTAATAGCCTTCAGGAGGGGAGAAAAAGGAGCGACCCACAGGGGTGTACCTGAAAAAAAAATAAGAAAATTAATACTCTGATCATTTCTTTCTGATATACTTTTTACATTCACACCTCTAGTGTTTAAAACACATTTCTACAGCATGTTGTGTTTGTCAGAGATCACTTATGGCAAGCACAAAAAGCCTTTTCTGACAGTGCAGCTGGAAAGGGTACAGTAAATTGCTGTTAGAAACATGACCAGCAGACACAAGGCCTTAGTTCAGATCACATTTCCCTATTCTAGTGCAAATTTGTAAGGCAGGTGTTGAATTACAAGGCTGTATCCCTCATCCTTTCTACCACAGGAGTGTAATGGGCAGCAGAGCAGCAGCAAGGAATAACTGACACAAATATTAAGATGAATAGAAGACATATCCAGTCAGGAAGGCCACACAGGTACCCACCTCATGGAGGGAAGGTGTCGTGTGATTACGTCCAGTGCCTGTACAGAATCTCAGGAACTTCATTCAAGTGCCCTGCCAGAGCTTCCAGCAGCATCTGAAGGCTGACAACGGACACCCACTGAATGGAAACCTTAAATGTCTGGTCCTTCCCCTCTCCTGGAAGTGTAACCTCCATATCCACCTGCCATGGGCACAAGAAAATTAAGCACAAGCTTTTGTTACGGATTGCAGACAGACACAACACTCAGCAACAGTACAGTTTTCTTCCTAGGTGTCCTTTGAATCTGTATTTTTGATGATTAGTTTGTGTAATGACTTTAAAATACTACAATTAGTTCCCTCAGGACTTTGAAAGTTTGTCATTTATTCATCTGAGAAACTGCACTGAAGTATCTTTAAATGTAAATTTTAAGTGGTAATTATTATGGTGACATCAAAGCTCTGGAGAACAGTGAGTCATTTTTTAAAGTCAGCCAATTATTAGCAAGATGTTTTGTGAACCAAATGGGAAGGGGAGAAAACCTTTTGGTTATAAAGGAGACTCGCTGGGAAACACATATCTCAAGAGTTCTGGCACAGCACTTGGGATGATTCTCACACCCCACAGCCCAGAGGGTAACTGTGAACTCATCCTGGGCATCCCCCATGGCACAGCAATGACCAGATCCCTTGGGAGATCAGTAGATGGGGAGAAGTTTTTGTTTAGAGCTGGGGTCCACATGCAAGGCAGGAACAGCTGATCTGGTTGTTCCCATGGAACAGGAGGATGTACCTCCACAGCACAACCAAACCCAACCAGAGCCATCATCAGCTACAACGACTTCATCATCCAGCAACAGAAAGAGGGTCAGAACAGGGAAAAGGGAAGTACCCATCAGGGTGAAAGAAAAATAGTCTCCTTGCAGCTACAAGAGCACAACATAGTTCTCATGTCTTGTGATATTCCCTAGCTGAAGAACTGAATTAGAAAGCAAAAGACACAAACTTCAGTAAAACACCAGTGAGCTCCTCAGAGACCCTGACCGGCCCTGCCTGTCATTCTGCAAGACTACACCAAGAGTGTTTTGGGTTTATGTCAATAAAAGAACACTTTTCAAATGACACTGTAACAGTTTTCCTGTGGAAATATAAAGCAACACTTACTCTGTCCCTGCCAATGGGTAAGGGGTGTGCTGTGTACATGTTCCGCTTGCCATCGTAGCCAGGCTGCCGATCCCCAAATATCTGCATCTTGAAGTGCCTCACCATCGTATCCACCACCTCCCTAGGCAGTGGGATTCATTGGGTTAAGTAGAAGAACAGAAAATTCAGCAATGGACTTACACAATTTAAAATTCATTTTTTCACTTCTTCTTTAAGGAGCAAGATATGGAAAGCAATAATGCACAAAAGCACCCCCAGGTCACACCAGGAGCTGTATGTGTCACCTCCAGGTTATGACACCCAAGCGGCACACACAGGTGTCTGTACAGGTATCTGTGCTGTCAGCAGAGCTACAGCCAAAACAAGCAGAGAACCTGGAGCGATGTTCACACACAGGAGCAGACACAAGCACCTGCCTTGGGGTGGGTGGGAGCACTCTGGGGATTAATCCACGTGTGAACCCCAAAATCTACAAGCTGGAATGCTTCCCCTCAGCTGCTCCACATGTCTGTGTAACAGACTGTGGAACAATTACCAGGGACATTAGCTTGTAGACTGTAAAATAAAACCACCTGGAGGTCAATGCTCTCAGTACATTTCCCAGAGCCTTCCAGATTACAGGCCAACTGCAAGAATATTATAGTTCACTGAAAAGCAAATGCTGACCACAGTACAGACACAAACAGGCCTTTAGCAGATGGAGAATTCCTAGGTTGCACAGCTTCCTTACATTCAGGTACATACACTTAATTTAAATCAAGAAACCTCTGTTAAATAACTCCTACCTGTTGACTCTTCGGGGGCGTTTCTCTGGTTTGATATCTACATCATAGTGATACACATCAATCTTGGGGATCTGAACCTGGAAGTGGTTGGCCAGGAGACGGATGGGTTTCCCAACAGTGCCCAGGCCTGGGCGACGGGGCGGCTGGAAAAGGCTTGTTGGGGGCCCTAGGAAAGTCAAATAAATATGTATGAGATGTGATGGCTCACTCCATGCACCTCTCAGGTGTGCTATGGGTGACTTTTTGACTGGGCAGGAAGAAATCTTAAGCTTTCTGAGGTTGCAAACACAGGGGTACAAAGAGGCTCAGCCTTCCAGCTGCCCAGAATTTCAAGGTAAAAAATGTGCTCCCTAAAGCATGTACATGCCATAAATCATTCTTAAAATTTTGGTGGCATTTATTAATGACTGTAGTTATGAACTTCACAGAGTCCTGAGAGGGAATACAACCATACAGATATTATGTATTTTCATGTAATGCAAAGATAAATACATCCCGACCTCCATTTCTAGAACAAACCAACAGCCACAAAAGCCGCATTTTGTCATTGTTTTCTCTACAGGCTTAAAGTTCAGATGTTAATGATCCAATTTAAAATTCCAACAGAAAGGCAGGAGTGAGGAAAGGTTTAGGTTTTCTTCTAAGTAGAAGGATATGGGAGAAAGCATTAGACAGGTATGGACTCCTACAGATGTGGAAGAGATACTTTACTGGAACAGAAAAAGAACTTCAGGAACACCTCTAAGGAGGAAATTATGAGGCCTGGAAGCATTACTCACATGCAAACTGGTCACTAGGGAAGCCTTTAGTTACCCTCCTCAAAGTGTTAAGATCTGAGATACCATGTTAACGAGATTAAACTGACTATTTTTTAAATCGATCACAGCCTCAGCTGACACTGCACATAAAGCAAATGACATTGGTATATTTTCATGGGTTTGTCTATATCTGAGCAGGGCTCTGTGTGATCAAAGTGTCTTCCCTCTGTTGTAGAGTAGCAAAGGAGAGGGCAAGCAGTCTCACCAGAATGCAATAATAAACCCATCATACAACTTAGGGCAAATTTAGTGTTATAACCAGCATTCATTTAAGATAAAAGCTCAGAGTTTTTACCAGGGGAGAGAAGAGGTAGGTGACTCCTATTTGGGTACACTTCAGGGTGCAGCAATAAATTTTAACACAACCATAAACTAAACCCAGGAGATTCCACACTGGATTTACAAGCCATCCATTGGCTACTGCATCACCAAATAAAATTTCTGACCTGAATTTCTGACCAGCCCTGGAATATTTTTAAGTAGAAGGAGCACAGAGCATGTAAGCATCTGAAGCCCTCTGCCACATCAGCTCTGCAAAGCTGCAGTGGCAGGGGGCTGTTGGGAACAGACACCCCACAGGACATGTTCCTGGCTCCACACCCGCCTGGCGGATCATGCTCCATCACAGACCAGTTGTGGGGTACATTTAGTGTTTAAAAAAACTACAGCTGTCTCGACAAGCATGAATCATTGAGGGCAATCAAAGTTTGCTGTGCTTATTTGGATACGAGAGATGATCCATTAATCCCACGCTAATTAGTCTGAAGGAAGTGCAGGCACTGACCTCCTGCAAGAGATTAAATGACAACTATATTTACCCATTTTCCTCCCTTGGTATTGACAAGTTCTGCAAACGTGCACAGCAACGCTGCCCTCTGTTCAGACCAAAGGAGATAAAACTTATGTCTCCTCCTTCCTGAAGTTATTTCTCAAAGAATTCTAGAGAATCAGCTAAAAACTGTTTCCCATTTGAAGCTGGGCTGCCCTGGCATCACAGGATTTTTGTCTGATCAGCCTGACTAGGGTGGTATGTGCAGTTATATTTTAATTTCTCCTACCCCACAACCATTATGTACCAAGCACCTCAACTGAATTTCTTCAGACAGGAAGCAGTTTTCAAAACTGAAAGAGGATCTGCTTCTCCAGCTGGAACTCAGGGAGGCCACGATACATCACACACACATACAGCAGACTCTGAGTCAGCCCTCACTACCTCAAACTCTGGATTCTTCTGGAATTGCACCTTTGTGTCAATAAACGTTTCCTATCATACCAAAATTAACATCACTTCGATTATACCAATCGTTTGAATGGGAACTTGATGGGTCAGGTGTACAGGCCAACGAGGGCTAGAAATACATCCTGCAGGCATTTGATGGAAGAATAATCATGGAATAAGACACAAGCAGGAAAGCACCACATGCAAAAACCCACCAATATTTAAGCGAAGTTTGTTAAAGAAATAAACAGCCGTGTTTTCAGACGGTATCACCTTAAACTCTCAGAAGCTCAATGTCAAATATAAAACTTATCACTGCACAGGTTGCAGGGCGCACATCGCTGTGACACTACAGCCCTGCCTGTCCCCGTCCTCTCGCTGTCGCTGTCCCGCTCGCAGCCCCGTCCCGTTCACCCCGCGGAGGGCGAGGCGCGTCTCCCGGTAACCCCGGCAGCAGTGGGGCCGTGAGGGCATCCGCAACCCCCGCGCAAAGTTTCGCGACCCGCGGCGGCTCCTCCGCACCGCGCAGCGCCGGCGGCTGCGAGCGGGCCCCGGTGCTGCCGGGGAGCCCCGCCGGGCCCGCGGCCTCCTTCCCCCGCTGTCACGGCCCGACAGGCCGCGGCCCCCGCGCCCCCCCCGCGGCTCTCACCGGGTCCCAGCGCCTCCATGGCGGCGGTGGCGGCCTCGCTGCTCTCGCCGCCGGCCCCGCCGCCCGCCCCGGGCCCCGCCGCCGGCCCCGCCGCCGCCGCGTAGCGCTTGATCTCGGGAATATTGGCGGCGGGGTGGGGGTCCGGCGTGGACACGGGGG
This sequence comes from Eopsaltria australis, assembly GCA_034509425.1. Lineage (NCBI taxonomy): Eukaryota > Metazoa > Chordata > Aves > Passeriformes > Petroicidae > Eopsaltria > Eopsaltria australis. The sequence goes on from JAVTVJ010000520.1 coordinate 1,194,001, forward strand.
CGGCGGGGCGGGAGGCGGCGGCGGCCGAGGAGGAGGATGAGGAGGAGGCAGCGGGGGCGCGGCGGGGAGCGCTCCCCGCGTTCCGCTTCCCCGAGCGGCGGCGCGAACAATCCCCGCGCTGCGCCCCCGCCGAGCCCGCGCGCGCCCCCGCCGCCGCCAGCACGCGCCCGAGCGCGCTCCCGGGACGGGGATGAGGAGGAGGAGGAGGAAGAGGAGGAAAAGGAGGAGGAGAAGGGAGGGAGGAAGAGGCCGCTCCGCGCTGCCCGGCGCCGCCGACTCGCGCACGCGCGCCGCCCCCCCTGCCCGCGGGAGCGCGCACGCCGGCCGCGCGACCCCGCGGCCGCAACAGGTGACAGCTCTGAATCACGGAATCCCAGAATCCCAGAATATTTAGGGTTTGAAGGGACCTCTGCAGATCCTCCCGTCCAACCCCTCTGCCAAGGCAGGGTCACTCGGAGCAGGTGACGGGAACGCGTCCAGGTGGGGCTGGAATGTCTCCGGATAGGGAGACTCCACACCCTCCCTGAACACCTGTTCCAGTGCTTGGCCACCCTCAACATGAAGTTCTTCCTCGTGTTAAGGTGAAACATTGTGGTTTTGTTTATGGACATCGCTCCTCATCCTGTTGCTGGGCGCCACCAAAAAAATCCTTTTCAGTGATGCCCAGCAACAGGGTGGAGAGCAATGGCCATAAACTAAAACACTTCCTCACCATGAGGATGGACTTTCCATGAGGGTGGCTGAGCACTGGAACAGGATGCGCAGGGAGATCATGGAGTCGCCCTATCCAGAGAGATTCCAAACTCAGCTGGACGCATTCCTGTGTCACCTGCTCCGGATGGCCCTGCCTGGGCAGGGGGGTTGGACTGGATGATCTGCAGAGGCCCCCTCCAACCCCAACAATTTTGTGATTTGTTGAAAAGAGCCTGGCACCATTCTCTTGGCACCTGCCTTTGAGATACTGGTATGGATTGATGGGATCCTCTCTCAGCCATCCCTTCTCCAGAATAACCAGGCCCAGCTCCCATGGTCTCTCCTCATCAGAGTTGCTCCAGACCCCCCATCATCTTGGTGGCCTCTGCTGGACCCCCTCCAGTGGCTCCTTGTCTTTCTTGTCCTGAGGAGCCCAGAACTGGACACAGCACTCCAGATGTGCCTCACTAGGGCTGAGTGTCAGGATTCCCTCCCTGACCTGCTGCCTCTTCCCGGGGTGCATCTCACACATGAGGCACCTCCAGAGCTGCTGCCCCTCGGGCACCAGGAATGAGGGAATTGTCTGTACCTCCCCTGTTGTGTCCCAAAACCTGACACCTGTTTGCAGGTTTAATAATTAACCCAGAACTCCAGCACGCTCTGTGACAGCTGCTCTGATGGTGCCTGCCTGCCCACAGCAGTGCTGCTCCAGCTTCACCAGTCCTCCACTGCTCCCCCAATCCAGGGAATTCTCCCTGCTCAATTAATGACACCCTGAATAGCTTCCACTACCAGCTAAACAGCCTCAGTGGGTATAAAACACCTGAAAAAACAGGATTTGTACAAGCCAGGTGAGCCACAGCACTGAACCTCTGAGAGTTCAGCCCTTGAGGAGCTCCCTGGACACAGAGTGGCTGATGATCCATGAGGGCTGGAGATCCATGAGCATTCAGCTCCTGGGTGCACCTTGCTATGGCCATGTCCCCTTATCCTCCCAGACAGTAAATCTGTCTTCTGTTAAAGAGACAACACTTCCAGCCATGTGCCATTAAATAAAGGGCCCAGGGACTTCTTGCCTTTTTAAGCAGTTTACACTATTTCAGTGAGCTGCTCCCTCGTGCACCCCCTGGGTTCTGTTTAACCAACAGCTCTCTGCTGACTCACCAGAAAGGCAGAAGTCAAAACATTTTATAAATAATAAATGCTGAGTCCATTTTATTTGCCTTTTTTAACCTGTGGGGTGATATTTTCCACGTTGAAACATCAAAATCTATTTTGAAATGAAATTAAATCTAAGGTTCACATATAGAACTGAGAGTCTCTCAACATTTCCTGACAGCAGCTGATGAACACCTGCGGAAAAAACCAGTTTTACCAGACCAGTAACAGACTTCCACAGTGTCTGGCAACATTTCCATGCTATTATTCACCATATCTATGTATAAAAAACACATATGTAAGGCTACACAAACAGTACTTAGAAAAAAAACCCACCAAAGATACAATCTCTGTCTCAAGAAATCTGCGACACAAAGGCTCAGTCCTGTAAGATGTCCAGTGTGATAACTAAAACCTTTACTCACTGCATTATAAATTCAATTAGCTTGATAAATATTACACACATATTGAGACATCCCAACTGCCACAGCAGCCAGAACCCCATTTCTCTACGTTAACCCACCCTCATATTGAAAACAGCCACAATTCCAGGGGCAAGACTGGATTTGGGAATGACAGACCAGAGTTGTGACAGGATTAGTTCTGAAGAATTCCTTCTAAACATCTCATCTGCTACAAGCTGGGGAAGGAGAGCGTTGTTTAGTAAAAAGCAGATCCCTAAACTAGCTTTTATAATATAAATATCTTAATATGGTGCTTGATCCAGTGCTAACAGTCTGTGTTTAATTTAGAACCTCCTCAATGGCAAACATTTCACCTGTTCCGTGGCTGCCTCTGTGTGCCAGGTATGAGTAACAACCCAGGATCAGAAATTACCTAATAAGGCCAATCTTTTTGCCACCTTTTTTCTTGTCTGCTGACTCTGACTCCCATCCTGACGCAGCAACGAGAGCACAGCCCTGAGGAGGTGTGTTTGTGCAGAGCCAGCATCTGTCCCCCTGTTACTAAACACTAATTATTAAATTAATTACTGTACCTCCTGCAGCAGCTCGAGGAAAGCAGAACTGCGGCGTTTGTGGGGGGTTTAATGGACATTTGTTTTTCTCACTTCCTCTGTTCTCAGGCTTGCTGGTTCCATGGGAACTGTCATGGCAGATCAGTCCATCTGCTCCCCGCCCCTGACAAAACCATAGCTTGGTAGAAAACATCCCAAAAACTGTGGCTTGTACCAAACACCCCAAAATACCTATTTTTTTTTCTGGGCTTGCCTTCAGTGATAGCAGATTCCCCCTGGGTGACTTGGAAGGAAGTGTATCGCTGTAGCGGTGTGTTTTACAAAGTAACTGTAATGATGAAAAAGTGCCAAACATCCCCAGTTGTAGATCAGAAGAGGGCCCCTGACACTCACCCCAGCTCAGGGCTCTCCCTTCAGCTACTTGCAAAAGAACTACAGAACTAAATGTAGCAAAAATGGATAAAGTAGAATACTTGGATTGACTCTGTACTAGAATATTGCTGTACGGGCCATTCACCTTCCAGCTGGACTCGATGATCCTTGTGGGTCCCTTCCAACCTAGAATATTCCGTGAAATCTGTGAAGTATGAAGTGATTTGCATCTGTTGAGTAGTTCTTCATTGACTTTTTGTTTTCAGTAAATTCTCTTGGCTTCAGAAGGCTTTCTTTTCTTCCCTTAAGGAGAGTAAAGCAGCGAGGTTAAATAAAGAAGTCATTAAACAACTACATAATGAGACTTAGTGACTTCTGAGAGGCAAAGCTTAAATCCTCTGTATGTAGAGGGAATATTCAGAAATTCAAGGGAGAAATTCAAAGCATTTACCCAAAAGGTTCGAGCCTTCATTCACCTAACATGAGTGGGGTTGGTTCAGAGTATGCCTGTACAGCAGCCAATGGAAAATGTGTGTCTTTTATTCTGTAAATAGGACACTGCTGACAGTAATAGCTGTGTGTATCTAATATCCATGAGCTCGACTCCTGTGCTCCCACACCCTCACGGTCACCTGGAGATAACACATGTAGCACATCCCAAAGATCAAAACGAAACATATGTTCTGTTTAACCCATGAAGCAACGTGAAATGTTTCGGCAGCAGAGCCCCGTCCCCACAAAGCCGATCATTGACAGAGCTGTCAATCCCCGGGCCCTTCACGGCCCCTCCCAGCCCCTCACCTCTCCTCACCGTCCCACCTCGGTCCCTCACGGTCCCTCTCGTGCCCTCACGTCCCCTCTGGTCCCATTTCAGCCCCTCACGTCCCCTCTGGTCCCATTTCAGCCCCTCACGTTCCCTCAAGGCCCCTCACGGTCTCTCGCGGCCCCTTGCTCCCTTCATGTTCCCTCACGGCCCCTCAAGGCCCCTCATGTCCCCTCACCGTCCCTTCGAGCCCCTCAGTCTCTCACGACCCCTCGCGTCCCCTCACAGTCTCTCATGGCCCCTTTCGGCCCCTCATGACCCCTCATGCCCTTTCATGTCACCTCACGGCCCCTCATATCCCCTCCCGTCCCGTCATGACCCCTCCCGTCCCCTCCCGGTTCCGCCTCAGCCCCGGCGCGGGGCGCGCCCCCACCGCCAGGCGGCGCCACCGGGCGCGGGCGGCCCTAGAACTGGCGCCGTGATTGGTCCATGCGGATGGGGCGGGGCTACAATAAACCCCGACCATCCAGGCGGTGGGGGCGGGGCTCCCTGTGCCGTTCTGGGCAGCCATTGGCCGGCCCCGGGGCGGGGCGGGGCCAGGGCAGCGCGCGAAGGCTCGAAGCGGTGCCCGGGCGGCGGGAGCGCGCGCGGGCCATGGCGGCGGAACCGCTAACAACGGAGGGCCCCGGTGAGGTGAGTGCTGCCGCTTCCCTCCGTTCTGCATGGCCGACCGGCTGCTGGCGGCGGAGGCAGCTCGTGGCTGCCTGCGGCCTTGCGGCTCCTCGGGCTGTGGCGCTGTGGAAGGGCGGGAGGGACAGCGGGGGAGCTGGCGATTCCACTAACCGTTGCGGTACGGTGCCCGTTCGCGTATCAGTGCCGGTGCCCAGTAGGCACCAGCCACCCGTGCCCGCCGCCCTTGATCACGGGCGGTCCCGCGCCGACAGCGGGCTCGCCCCTCCTGGAAGACTACAACTCCCGGCATGCCCCGTGCCCGCCCTGCCGGTCGCGGGGCGCGCTGGGAAGGCCGCGCGCAGCCGGTGCCCGCGGGCGCGGTGCATGCCGGGAGGGCTGCTTGGCCCGCGGTGACGGGTGTGAATGAAAAGAAATAAATAATAAAATAACGCGTAAAAGCCCTTCAGTCTGAATACCATCACATCAGTCAGTGCCAATTCTGTGCTTTTTTCTGTGCAAATTCGCTTTTAATTACGTATATATAATTACTTACATGTATGTGAATACCCATTTGTACTGATAAATACGGTAAATATCAATAATATTAATAAATACTGCTGAATATGTAAATATCAATATTGATAGAATATAACTATATGCATGTAATACGCATGTGTATTTCATTGTGTGTGAGGGCTCAGCCAGGGTTTTGGAGTGAGTTTGAGTGCCAGCAGTCAGGACTGAACAATGAACAATATTTATTTACCCCATTAAGAAAAATCTGATTTTTCTTTGCAGCTTCCGCTGGGGGATTTGAACCCAGACTTGGAGAAACCCCTGGACAGCGACTCTGACAGCGGCCAGGGCAGCTGTGAGACAGCTTCCCCTGGTCCCCTTGGCAAGGGCACAGCATCCTTCGAGGACAGAGGTCTGTAACACTTCCATCAGTTGTTTTTCTCCAACACTACGATTTTTTGTTTCATAAATACCTTTCAGGAGGTTGTCACTGCTTGACCTGCAGGAAATGTTGCTCAGATTGTGGGCAGGCATCTTTAAACCTTTGGAAAATGTTTTTTGAGCTACAGAAAGAAAAAGAGTAAATGGGATGTGTCTTAATTACTGATTCACTCTCTTTCCTGTTTTGTTTAATCTATGTACTGTGGTTTTTATTACTATTTCAAGGCAAGGCACTGCCAGTGAAGGATTTTCAGCTTTGCCTTTTTAGTTTTTAGAGGTTAAAAACCTTTATCATCAATTTGGGTTAATTAAATGCTGTTCTCTGGGGTGAAGTGGGTTTTGAAAAGCTGAGTTCAAGCTCCTTTGCTGTAGATGGTGACACGTGTGAAATTTAAGGGATGCAGATTTGGCTGTTTGTGAATTAACTCGTGGCACTTTACCTTTTTTTTTTATTTTAATTTTAATTTTTTTATTATTTTTAATTTTTTTATTATTTTTAATTTTTTTTATTATTTTTATTTTTTTTTTAATTTCTGTTTTCCAGATTCTGAAGAAGAGATTTTTGTACGGAAAAAAGCAAAAAGCCAGAAGGTGCTTCAGGACAGTGAGAGCGAAGAGGAGGAGAAGGATGGAGGCTCCTCTGTGCAGGGAGATGCTTTGGGTGAAAACAAGGAAAACGAGGAGGAAAATGGGGAGGAGGAGAAGAAAATTGCTGCCAAAAAGAACAAGAAATGCCATCGGATCCGGGCAGCCCTGCTGGACAGTGATGACAGTGACACTGGTGAGCGGTTGCAGATTGAAAACCTCGAACCAAGCAGGACATCTGGCTTGCCTGAGGGTGAGCTGGAAGAGGAGAGACCTCAAAAATCTGGGAGAAAGTACAGAAAGCATAAACGTAAACACGGTGTTGAGGAGGAGCCAGCAAAAGGAGCTGTAGGAAAATCCAGAAGAAGGAAGGAGAAGGAGAAAATAATGGAGTCCATTAAACAGCTGAGAAAAGAGAAGAAGCCTGTGGCAGAGGTGGGTATTTTGGCAGAAAATGTCAGCTAATTTCTCATCTATGTTCAATTTTTTATTGCTTGTGGTTATTCTGTTCCAAAGCTTCAGCGTTGTGTCCACATTCCTGCAGCAGGTTTGGGATCCACAGGGATCCATGGAGCACCACACAAATCCAACCTGCAGAATCTGCAGATTCATTTCACTTAAATCACATTAAATTTGCAGTTGAAGGAAGTGCAAAACCTAAGGCTTGATGATTTAATGTAGTTTTAAATTAATGTCAAAGAAGCAAAGGGACCTGAAAGGAATCACACAAATAATTTGTTCTTCTGGAAGCAGGTGGATGGTGGTGAGAGCCTTCCCTTCAATGACAGTGGATGTCTTCTGGATGACAAGGAGCTCTTTGATAATGGCTTGGAAGAGGAGAATGATCAGCTTGAGGATGAGGAGTCCCTAGAATCCATACGAGCAGCAGTGAAAAAGAAAGTAAAACAATACAAGGTAACAGTTGACTGTGATACAAGATGATTGTAAATGTACTCTTTCAAACTGATAGAGAACAGGTTTAGATTAGATATTGGGAAGGAATTGTTCCCTGTGAGGGTGGGGACACCCTGGCACAGGGTGCCCAGAAAAGCTGTGGCTGCCCCTGGATCCCTGGAAGTGTCCAAGGCCAGGCTGGATGGAGCTTGGAGCAACCTGGGGCAGGGGGAGGTGTCCCTGCCCATGGCAAGAGGTGGGACTGAGTGATCTTTAAGCTTTTTTGCAACCCAAATCATTCCATAGTTACTGGATTTAGTAGGAATTTGTACCTGAGTGGGTTCTAAAACTCTCTGTGACTGTGGTGGAGTTGTACTGCTGTGGCAGAGGAGAGAAGAGTCTTCTGGTTTTTGTTTTTAAAGAGGGAGGGATTTTATCCTGGCAAGTTAAAAACATAATGCTGGAGTGGGAGCTTTTGAAATCTGCCCTTGTGTGGTTTATGAATGCACTTGCTGCCTTTGGTGGTTCTGTACTGCTGTTTTTGATGTGTTTGCCCTTGATAGTGCCAGTATTGAGAGAAATTGTTGAATTTCTTCTTATGCCCCATAGAACAAAGAACATTTTCCTGAGGATGAAGGCTACAAACATGTATTTGATGAGGAGGATGAGGAGCCTGTGCTAAAGGAGCCAAAAAGGAAGGTAAAGTCTTCATCTTTTTAAAGCTCTGTTTTGTTGTTTGTTGTGACTAAAATGGTTTTGTATGCACTGCGTGGTTTTGTTTTGTTTTGTTTTTTTTAAACTGGATGTTTTGTTCTGACTCCTTTCTGTTTGAAAGGGAAAATCTAAGCTATTTAAGAAGTAGAGAATGAGAGAGGGCCCCATGTTTTGTTTCCTGACTTCAGCAGCCTTTCTTTTCTCCCTTTAAGGAGCGGAAAGCAGCAAGGTTAAGTAAAGAGGCCATAAAACAACTGCATAGTGAGACCCAACGACTTCTTAGAGGTAAAACTTAAATTCTTTGTGTGTAAAGGGGTATAAACTCCAGAAACTGAGAGCACAAATTGAAAGAATTTACCCAAAAGGTCAGAGCCCTCTTTGGCCTAACATGACTTATTGAGGGTTGAAGGGTGCAAGACTATTTTTGTTGAAGGTGTTTTTGTAACTAATGAAAATAAAGAGACTTATTATCAAATAAAGGGCTCAGATGATGTTTTAAATTTTCTCTCACCATCTTTCTCTGGCAGAATCATCTGTGTCTCTCCCATATCACGTGCCTGAGGCCAAAAGTGTTCATGACTTCTACAAGCACAGACTTCGACCAGCATGTCAAGGAAATGCCATGGCCCTGCTGAAGTAAGGACTTCAACCTTCCTCATCCAATTTTTTCATAAACTTTAAGCATCTCTAGCTCTCCTTTTGAGGATAACCAGGCTTTCCTAGGCTCTTTTAAATCCATAAAAATAGGAAATTAGGAGAATGTCATTGCTAACTTCAGGCAATGCTGCACTCCTGACATGGTTGTACTATTGATATGATCATATGAAGGAATTTGCTGATGCAGAGTTACTTTAATGGGTTTTATGCTGGACCCCAGCATTTTACTTGGACTGTTTCTTCTCTGAGTAATGTGTAGTAAAAGCCACAGTAGTCACAAAATTCCTCAGGAATTTCATACTGTGATACTGTAACCAGTACAAAGCTTTTACACTTCCTTAAATTCTCACTATGAAGTTTTCCAGATTTCTGTCCTGTGCCTCTTCCTACACATTAATGACAATAATTAGGAAATGGTTTCTTCCTCTCAGTTTGTCCTCCCTTTCACACTAGCCATGGATGATATGTTTCTTTCTGCCTTTGTTAGATCCTCTAAATACCAGCTGCCCCTAAACGAAGAATCTGCAGCCACTGGGAGCTTGAGCAGGGATTGCAAAGATGGGCCAATGGAAGGTGATCAATCAGCAGCTGCTGATCCAGAAACAAACCTGGGCAGAGCTGTTGATGCTTCTGCAACTGAACCTCTTGTTGCTGAAGGGAAGAACTTGCCAGAGGACTGTGCTGAGCAGCCCAAGCAGGACAGGGAGGATTCTCATGCAGTTACAGGGACTGTAACTGATGATAACACAGAGGAACAGCAGCTCTCCAACTGCCTGAGCACTGACTGTGATGGGCAAAAGGAGAGTGAAATTCCTCCCGCATCTGGAGATGCCCTCATGGAAAGAGGGGAAACAGCACCAGATGTACAAGGTGAAACAAACAGTCAACAAGTGGGGCCTGGACTGGTGGCACAGCCTGAAAAATTGAGGAAATCCAAGCTGGACAAACTTCGTGAACTGGGAATAGACCTGTCCATCCAGCCAAGAATCTGCTCTGACAGTGAATCCTTCATAAACCTCGACGAAGCTGATTCAAATAAAGGTATCACTTGTGTTGTAGTCCTAGGAAGCGTTGATCTGAGCTTAGCTGGAAAAGCTCAGAAATATTTAGGTGACAGAACAGTCAGGCACGTTCACTTACTAGTGTGGATTCTTTGAGACATGTTAACAGAAATTTAGAATTGCCTGGTGCCTGGGAGGCTGGGCTGGGAGTGAATTGAGGTCTTGTGGATAGATGGTAGTAAATGGTAAGATAATTTAATATTAGCTTTTATCAATTAAATAAGGTACAGCACAAATATTTTGTACTGGTTTATTATCAGTCAAATAGAATGGTTTTGCAAATATTTTAGTATTCAAGATTTAGCTTTTAAATTATCCTTGGGAGGCTAAAGAAGCTCAAGACCTACTCTTACTACAACTTTTAACAATCCACACTTTTACATGCTATCACATTAATTTAATTATTATGTCTTTAAAGAACTAGAAGCCCTGAAAGCACGTTTCTTGAAGCACACTCTCCAGACATCAAAATCCAAAGCAGAACGGGCCATAAATATGAACATTATCCGTAAGGAAACGACATCTGATGGGAAAGAGGAGCTGAGAGCAGATGTGGTGCCAGCAGTTTTGGCTGCAGAGAGCCTGGAGGAAACAGTCCACACAAAGCCAGGTTGGTGGGGGAGAAGAAGAGATGAAGATTGAACTGGAAAACACTTTTGTCTTTATTTTCCTGTCTCATGCTCTGTTTCCCAATGCTGGAAATCCAGGTGGAGGGATCTTCATCTGTAAGATTACTGTGCATGTTCTCCCTTATGGAGGGCCCTGCTTTAATAAAAAAATTCTTGGTATACCACTGAAATAGCAGTGGCCTGTGTAGGACAGCCTCAGTCAGATCTTTGTGACTGTTACCTCTGATTTTTTCATGCTTCCACGAGAAGCTGTGGCTGCCCCATCCCTGGAAATGTCCAAGCCCAGGCTGGACAAGCCTTGGAGCGACCTGGTGTGGTGCAAGGTGTCCCTGCCCGTGGCAGGGGGTGAAACTGGGTAAATTTTGAGGTCTCTTCCAACCCAAACCCTTCCCTGAATCTTTTCCTCTTCAGGAGAAAAGCTGCAGGCCCTGAAGGCCAAGCTGCAGGAGGCCATGAAGCTGCGCAGGACCGAGGAGCGCCAGAAGCGGCAGGCGCTGTTTAAGCTGGACAATGAGGAGATGCTGGAGGAAGAGGAGGAGGAGGAGGAGGAAGAGATGACAGATGAGTCTGAGGAGGAAGAAGGAGAAGAAGAAGGAGGAGAAGAAGAAGAAGGTGATCATGAGGTCTGTATGCAACATTTTTCCATAAGCTCCATCAGCTTCTCCGTTCTGCTTCCTCTCCCCAATGGAATGGGACTTTTGTACACTGCAAATGAGAGAAATTGCTAAGAATTCTTCCTAGAACCCAAAAAATTGCTATAGCTGGCATAATCAGGGTTTGGATTGTCTAACCTTTGAATTCATGAGTGTTTTCTTTATTAGTCTAAATGCTATTAAAACCAAATAGAAATCTTTAAAAGATTCTGGTGCCACTTTCTCTTTTATAAAATCCTTGGCTCATTGCTGGCAGGGGCAGTCACTTGCCTGACCTGGGGTAGGGTTTGCCATGGCAATAATCATTATTATCTGTGCTGTTTTTGGGGATGTTTTTTAGAATTCAGAATTTCTGCTTGATGAAGCAGAGGAAGATAATGAAGATGCAGAAGAGAAACATGTTGAGGATGGTGATAAAGAAACTGATAAAGAATCAATCGATGGAGAAAAGCTGGAGAAATCTGAAAACTGTGATTCTGTTCTAAAACATCCTTCAACAGAGTCTACATTGATGCTTTTTAAGGACAGCTCCTCAAAAATGGGGTAAATAAGCCAAGCCTTAAAAATGGTGACTGAGAAATTTTAAATTTGCCCAGCATGTGTAGATGGTTTTATTTAAAGTGCTTTTTATGTGTGTTTTTGTGTTACCTTGATTTTTTTTTTTTTCAATTCATCCTGAATTTATTAGCAAATACCTTTTATTTAATGAATTGCAGATATTCTCTTCCTGATGAGAAGCTGGAAATGGAAGAAACTGCAGATAAAGGACCTACCAAGTTAGGTAAAGTAGAATTATTGCTCTAGATAACTGTTTTTTTGGGATATTTTTTACTTAGCATGTGTAAAAGTTTCTATTTAAGATTGGTATTCAGTATTTCTGTTATTTTTATCACCTGTACGAAGATATACAGTATGATTTTAAAAGTTTAGTTTGGTGAAAAAATGGGAGGGCTTGAGAAAATTAGAGGAAAAAAAATACTGTTCAAAATAATACTGGAAGAAATATGAGATGTTGGAAGTCAATAAGATGAAATTCAGTAGAAAAGTGTAATATGCTTCCTGTGAGAAGGAGGAAATCCAACATGACCACAAAATGAATTCTTAGCAAGCTGTCAGTGTTGCAAAATATTATATTGAGGTTTTACTGGATCACACAAACACAAATGTTAAGCACTATTTTATTTTATCTTTTTTCCAGAGGATGATGATTCATTTTCTCTCCCAACTCTGGCAAAGGAGAACAGCCACAACAGCAGCTTTGAGTTCATTGGCTCCATGATCCCATCCTACCAGCCCTGTAACAAACAGGCCTCACGAGGAGGGAGCTTCTTTCCTGCAGCAGGGGGATTCAGATCACCCTCCCCAGGTTTCTTCAAAACCAGTTTCATCAGCTCTGCTTCCAAGGTGAGATTCTTAGTCCTGGTCTTGTCTTTTATTAACACAGTGGGTAGTGAATAAATGCATTTTATCCTGATTGTTTTAACCAGACAAATGCTTTGGTGTCAGTAAGATTTCAGAAGAGCAAACTGCCCCTCGGGTTTGTGTCCACATTGGGATGGATAAAAATGACATGATGAAACTTAGATTCTAAAGCATCAAAGATTAGATGCTATAATCTGGCTTTTATCTAAAATATGTGCATCATAAATATGGTTTTTAAGAATGCTTGCATGGGCTATACAACATCTGATGTTGTACACACAATCCTGTGGTGTATTGGAGCAGCATGGACATAATTTGACTCCTGCATGGTTTGGGTTGGAAGGAACCTCAAAGCTCATCTCATCCTACTCCCTGCCAGGGGCAGGGCCACCTTCCACTGTCCCAGGTTGCTCCAAGCCCTGTCCAACCTGGCCAGGAACACTTTCAGGGATGGGACAGCCACAGCTTCTCTGGGAAGTCTGTTCTAGTGCTCCTTGCATTTAAATTTATTCTTGCTAAACAACTTACGTGTTTTTGTATTCCCTTGACTAGAGCTCAGGAAAGACCTCTGAGCCTTCTCTTCCCATAGAAGATTCCCAGGACCTGTATAATGCCTCTCCTGAGCCCAAGAGTTTATTTCCAGGGGCTGGGGAGTCAAGGTTTCAATTTTCCCTGGAAGATGACACTCAAAGCCAGCTGCTTGATGCCGATGGGTGAGTGATGGGTGTAAAGGATGGTGTCTGTGCCTGTTGACAGAAATAGGATGTGCAGACAGCAAGATTTTTCTAACTTCAGCCTTTCTTTCAGGTTCTTGAACGTTGGACAACATAGGAATAAATACCAGTCCTCAAAGCATCAGCTGCCACTGGCTAGCATGGATGAGAATGCCATGGATGCCAACATGGATGAGTTACTGGACCTGTGTTCTGGGCAGTTCAGCAGCCAAGCTGAGCATGTGCCAAACACCAGCAGCACCAAGAAGCAGAACATGGAGGAGCTGCTCAATCTTTGCTCAGGAAAATTCGTGTCTCAGAGTATGTCCTGAATTCTCTTTCCAGCTTTGCTGGTTGCTTGATTTAGAAGTTTTTAGCTGAGATAACCTGAGGTCTGGGCACTGATGGAACGTGTGGAATTTTGTCTTTGTTGAGAGCATACACAGTGTTATTTCTAGGATGTTCTCTGACACTTTAAGAGCAGAAATGAGTTGCCATCTTATTGTTTTCTGTAGCAGGTTCTCCAACCTGGGCTTCTTCAGTGTCTTCCAAGGCAGAAAAAGACAGTGACATAGAAGATCCAATGGCAGAGGCTCTGGAGCTCTGTTCAGGCTCCTTTCCCACAGACAGGTTAGCACTGCTCTCCTAAAATTTAAAGAAGTTAATTCTGGTAACTGTCTTGTTTCACTCTTAAAAGTGTTTTCTTTTTTGACATCAATTTGCTGTCAGTGAAAGTGTGCTTTGTTTTGGAGGTGAAGGGGAGGAATATTGCAAATTGCTCAGCAATTACTCTCTAATTGGCAGCATAAACTGTTTCCCACAGCTACTGTGAAGGGAAATTCTTTGTCTTTCACTGAGAGTGAAAGAAACAGTGAAGAGCTTTCATTAAACTGAGAAAAGATGATTAAAAGTGGGACTTTTGGAGTCTGTTCTGGGCTGTTGCCAAAGTGCCGTAACCAAGTGTAAAGTTGGATACTTGGAGTTTTTTATTGACTGAATTGAAAAAATTCTGTCAAAACAAAAGGGTAGTGAGGCTTAATAAGTGGGAATGTTAGGGGGATCCAAGAGGAAATTGAGAGGGGAAAAAAATTGGAAATTAGTACTTGTCCTATGATTTCTGCAAGTGAAGATCTGAGGTCTTAAAACATCAACTCTAACGGGGATTTGGGGCATTTAAAGCTGAATGCTGCTGGCAGATTGTAGCTCTGAGCACTCTCAGGGAATTGCCTGACAGCAGCTGATGTGGGTGTTGAAATTTTGCCTTGATTTCCTGGAGATAAAGTGAAAATGCCTTTCTCCCATTTATGTTTTCCCTAGGGAAGAGGAAGAAGAGGAGGAACACGAAGAACTTGGTGGTTTTCAGCTTTTAACAGATGATGAGGCCTTTGCAAGTGAAGAGGTGAGAATGGATGGAGCCTGGCAGCTGCTGGATGAAATGGATAATTCCATTTATTCCTAGCTTTTTAATATATCTATCAGTACAAAGTACTACAACTTTCATAACAAGCTACTGAAACATTTTTCAGAGCAAACTTTGGATCATTTAAAAGATCTCCTTAATATAATGATACAGAGAAAAATGCAGATCCTCTGAAATATGCCTGATGTTTTAATGTCTTGCTAATTGAAAAACAGTCGAATCTGTCATTACAAAGCAATCCACTCTCAGAAATTCCTTATTTTGAAAACTTTCTCTTTGACAGGATGAAAAAAGTGAAGATAGTGCTGCTGGAGAAGGGGAAGTGAGTGATGAAGAAGAAGAACTGCTGAGACGTAGACCAGGCTCGAAGAAAAAACTGTAATTATTTTTTTTTAATTACCAGAGAGAATAGATTATTAATAGCAGTAAAAATTTAGTTTGAGATTATTCCCTCTCCAGCTGATGTTTATTTGGTCTGTTTTTTCATATGTCTCTGTTTTTTTTACTTTGGTGCTGTCACCTTGCATGAATTTAACTGTTGCTTGTGAGTTATGGATGATTTCCATTATAATTTTCATTATAGATGGAAATCAAAAAACCACAAAAAAAGCAGTGCAACATTTTTTTGATCAAAAAAAAAAGGATGCAAGATATTGTTGTCATTCATCATGTCTTTAAGATCTTATTTGTTCTAGCAAGTAAAACACAGAGTTGACAGTTATTGCCATCATCTTTGGAATCTGGTGGATGGCAATGGTTTGGGGTGGTGGAGGATGTCAGGCTGTGTGTGTTAATGTGCAAGAACTCAAGGCTTGGCCTTTCCAAAAATAACATGAGAAATTACAATGCATCATTAGGAAATGTGTTCATTTTATGCCAAAAGATAAATCTTGCTTTCTGAAGATTTGTGTGATGCTCCCAGACTGAATTCTTTCAACTGTCTTTCATAGAAAACTGCAAGATTTCATGGAAGAGGAGGCAGAGCTATCAGGCAGTGACGTGGGAAGTGAGGATGAGTACGACGGCGAAGACCTGAACGAATACGAAGAAGAGATTATTGATGAGGAGCTCCCAAATGAAGAGGAATTGGGAAAGCAAATACAGAAATTCCACATGTGAGTGACTTTATCAGTAGATATTTGTGTGTGTGAGGCCCTGGCTGTGGCACAGGGCCTGCCCTAACCTGTCCCTGTGTCCTGTGCTGGCAGGAAGGCGATGCTGGACGATGACAAGCGCCAGCTGCGCCTGTACCAGGAGAGGTACCTGCTGGATGGGGACCTGCACAACGATGGCCCAGGCAGGACCAGGAGGTTCAGATGGAAAAACATAGGTAATTTATGATCCAGAGTTAACAGAGGGGGAGAAAGTTTGGAAACAGAGCTTGTATGTGTGTATGAAGTAGCACTTAGTGGTCCTCAATAAAGTATTTCATGAATAAACTGGGGGGGATGATTCTGGGTTTTTTGTTTGATTGGTTATGGGGTTTTTTTGTTGTTTTTTACTAGCTCCCCTTTTCTAAACTGGTAGCTGACCATCTTGCTTTGTTGGCTAGATTTTGCTTCACAGATGGACTTGTTTCAGAGAGATTCAGATAATGAGGAGGAGAATGAAGAGTTTGAGTCAGAAGTGAAGTGGAGGAAGGAGCGATTTGAGCGAGAGCAGTGGCTCCGTGAGCAGGTACTGTTGAGCTGCCAGAAGGGCTTGCTCTGTCTCTGTAGCATTGCTGGATGTGAAATTGTTTATTCCTCAAGTTAAACTTCAGTGTTAGGTCAGATTTCTCAGCTGAACGTGATGCTGTTCATTAATAGAACAAGGATGATGAAGTGTGTAAGAAATTGCAACAACTTCTTACAGTACAAAGTAAATAAAAACTGATTTACATAAAGAAAATAATTACTTAAATCACTGAATGAGATGTCCATTTGTAATATGAATTTTTTTCAATTTTACAAAATGTCTTCTCTCTGCTACAGAAGGAAAAAAATAAAGAGCAGGAGGAGGAAGAAGAAGAAATTGGTGGAGACAGCGAATTCATGAAACTGGCAAAAAAACTGACTGTCAAGTCCCTGCAAAAAAAAGGTGAGCTGGATTTTTATTGAAATGACCAGAAAAGAAGAGAGATAAGTAGTTCAAAAACTGATCTTTTCCTCATATCTCTGCCAGCCAGCCCAGCAGTGGTGGCACAAGACACAGCTCTGTTACCCAGGAACCCGTTTGAAGCCTTCAGACCTGCCAGTGACATCCAGGTGGGTACCAGGCCTCAAAAATGGCATTTCCCAACACAGCCAAGTCAGCTGCCCTTGAATTCTGGGCACTCCTGGTTTGTGTTGTGAGTAGGAAGTAGATTTTTTATGAAGAGTAACTTACTAAGCAACCTGCCTTGTTTCTGAGTGTGGTTTAATGCAGATTTTCTTTGCCTTTCAGATAAAAAATGGGTCACTCTTGAACAGACCTAAAGCTGTCCTTCAGAAGCTGGCAGCAATGTCAGATCTTAATCCAAATGCTCCTCGAAATTCAAGGAATTTTGTCTTTCATACACTTTCCCCAGAGAAGAGTGAAGAGGCAAAGGAGAAATCAAAACCTCAGGTAAAGATTTGGGTGGCAGGTGTGGAGATAATTTGAATATGCAGGCACTGAAATCTGCCAAGCAGTTAAGAGCACTGCTGCCTTGAATATTCCCTATGTGCTCTCACACCAAATATTTCTCTCATAACTCAGAGTTTAAACTTTTTTTGGTGTATTTTAATGTATTTTACTCCCTTTAGGTGAAGAAGAGAAGCCCTTCTACAGTGATAACATCAGTGGCAAAGCGGCCCAGGGTGGAAAGCTCAGAGGAAAGCAGTCAAAGCAGAAGCATTTTCCAGTACTTGGAGAGCTGAATGTTCCTGTTTGGAGTCAAAGGTTGTCTCCTCTTCACCAGCTGCAGTTTATTTTGCCAGTCTGCCAGAAATCACCAGGCAGGGAAACAAATTGCCCCCTCATTCACAAGTTCCAGTAATTTCCAGGCACTGGTTTTGTGCTTTGTTTTTTTTCACACTCCTCTGTGGCAGATGGGAGCACAAAATCCATTCCTGGTTTGGAATTAAATGCTGACTTGCTTGGTCTTTCCCAAGCATTAAGGAAACTTCCACTACTGTGGGCTGTCCTCACAGGTGCTGCAGAAGTATCAGTTCCACTTGGAAATGCCATTGGTGTGACATGGAAATACCTCAGGCAGCTGAAAGCACAATAAAGGAGGGATTTCTACAGCTCTGGGAGAGAATAAAGCAGTGTTGGCCATGGCAGGACACTTGTTTACACTTGCAGCACAAAGTTTTAGCTGTGTCTTCCTCCAGTGTCTTATTTTCTTTAATGTTGAGCATTTATTAAGCTTCGCCTTTTAAGAAGCTCTAATTTATCCTTGAAATGTTTACTTTGGGGGAAAGGTCCCAGTCTCATCTGAGGCAATATGAGAAGGGTTTCTTTCCAGGTTTTTATTACTGTTGATGTCCTTGAACTTGCAGATGAATGTGTGTGTGGAGAGGGAAGAATGTGGAAGAGGAAAAGGAGGTTTGGGGGGGTTTATTTGCATTGGTGGGGGAGGTTGCTGGGGTTGCTTTGGTTTGCCCAACTTCAGGCTGTCTTTAACCATCCATTCTGTTTTAATGGAAGCTGCACTCATCCAAGAGAAACCATCCATTGCTGAGCAGCCAGTAAGGAAAGGGATTAATTCCCTCTAGGATGAGGAAATTAATAAAGAACTGTCATTCACAACTCTTCCAAGGAGAGTGAGAGAAACTTAAGCCAGAGTGTCCAGCACTCCTGACATTTCTGATCACATGCTGAACGTGTTGGAGAGCAGAGAATGGTGCCACAGGGCCCTGCTCTAAGGCTAAACCTCTCTGGGACTGGATGTCACATACTTGAGGTGCTGAAGCTGTCAGAAAAGTGTCTGAGCTGTAAATTTTGTAACATCTTGAGCACACGCCTGGTGTGCTGCGTGTAAAATATTTTATTGTACAGTATGTTATAAAGAGCTATGGTACTAATGGAAGTGCAACTTTACAATAAAACGTGGTTTTAATTTTGGAGGCAGGCAGAATTGATTTATAGGGTTTCACTCTGTTGTGTACATGTCTTGGTGGTTTTTTTCCCCAATATTTTTTATTTCTATGTCTGTTTTTTCATTGCTGCCTTTTTTTTTTTTTTTTTTTTTGTAGCCACAACTCAGCCCCTCACTAGGAACAGCTGCAATAATATTGGAATACAACAAAAACAACCCCTTGTGTTTATTAGAGTGTGGATTTTCAACTCCTCAAGTCTTCCACTTGGGTTTGCCTAAAATTCTTAGCCTGAGGAATATGGTTTTCTTCCTGCTTCAATAGTTTTGGATTTTTTAGTTCCTAGACAAAACTTCCTTTATCCTTGTCTTAAGAAGTGTCTATTTCAGTTCATTGCAGCAATTCTAATGATCAGTGTACCTGAATTTGGGATGGGAGGTTCAGGGAAGAGGAATGACCTTTCTTCCTTCATTATCAGACTTATCTTTTAGTTACATGGTCCTTCAAGAGTTCTGAACACCCACTTAATTCTTTATCAGAGTTTCACTGATATGAAAGTTGTACTCATTCAGCACAGATTTGTTGGGTAAAAACATTTCAAGCTCCAAACTTGGGCATTTTCTCTGAATTTTGCTCCAGCTCTGCCACTAGAGCGCAGCAAGAGAATGTGCTTGCTCTGGCACAGGGGCAAGGCAAAATCATTAAAGCTTAAAATGTGTCTTGACTCCAGGGGAAATTCTTGCAGTTTTCCATGCTCTGGCATTGCAAAGGATTAAATTTATAGAGGCCTATAATTGCTACGTTTTTGCATTAGAAAGTGGTAGCTTGAAGAGCACCTTTAGAGGGTTGGCTGAGTCCTGGTGGTTTCCTGGCTTCTCAGCACATGCTACTAGCCATAATTACGGCTTTTATTTTGCTTTCCCTGTAGACTTTTCCCCTTAAAATACATTTTCCTTGTTCCAGAGCCAAGGGTAGGAAAAAAACTGTTAAAATGAAAAGCTTCATAAATTGAAATACATGGAATGGGAAAGTTTCTGCCTGCATTTCCCCCACAACAACTTAGCAGTAGTTCAGGATTTGTGAGTTGCTGCTGGAAGCTCTGTATTGCACCCCAAAAATTCCTTGCCTGGGAGCATATTCCATACCAGGGAGTGTAGGAAACCAGGGACAGGTTCTGTGGGAGCTGGGATTTCAATTTCAATAAGAGATGCTGCTGCTCATTGTGCCAGACCTTGCCCAGAGCTGGGGGCTTGTGCCTGACCCTCACCTGTGCTCCTGCCCTGCCCTGCTCCCATCCCTCTCCTGGCTCTGGCTTTTCCAGGGCTGCCCCCCTGCTCCTGTCTGGCACATTAACTCAGCTTTGCCTTCTCATTTTCAGGTATTGATTCAGCTCCCCACTCCTGGCATTGCCATGAGGCTGCTGTGCTAAAGGGGTGAAAAATCCTCCCCGTTGTTGCTGGAAGTGCCAAGAGTGGGCTGGGAAGGAGGGGATGGCTCAGGGGGGTGAGGGGTGGGGATGAGGGTCCTGTGTCCAGCTCAGCCTGAGCAGAAGCTGCTCAAAGGTTGGACTCTGTGATCATGGAGGTCTTTTCCAACCTCAGTGATTCTGTGAAATGGTGTCTGCAGGGCTGTCCTGGGCTGAAGGAAGGAGCTGGTTCCATTTCTTGCACTTCCCTCCCTTTTTTTCCCCCCAATTATGCCTTGGGAAAACTCGGAGCAGTTACGGCTGAGAGCTGTGATTGGTGATGTTTGGGTTTGATTGGTGATGTTTGGGTTTGACTTTGGAGCAGAAGTGGCTGCAGCCTGAGATTCTCATCCCAGTTGGGCAGCTCCAATAATAATCACACCTCTCTGTGCCTCAGTTCCCTTTTCCACACAGGGGACAGGAGGAATAAAACCCACGGGCTCTGAGTTCCTGATCCTGGACTGCACCACAGGAGCCTTGATAAGAGCAGTGCTGCTAATGCACAACATCATCTGCTGAGTCTGCAGAGAGAACGAGCTTTTGGGAACTCAAATGATAACGGAGAAATTTTAAAAAAGGACTTTAGAGCAGAGGGAGGAGCAGCCCTGGGTGCCTGGTAAAGGTTGACATTGCAGACACGTTTATAATCCCAGCTCCCGCCGCCACGCGGCTCCTCGGGGCTCAAGGCACTCACTGAATTATGTTTTCTTTCCCTTTTTTGCCAAGAGACTGAAAAGGGGAGAGAAAAAAAACTATTTGTTTGTCTTGTCTAATTTAATTTATGTTATTTATCAAATAGACAGGTTATTTGGGAAACCAGATGGACCCAGGCTAAAATCATCTGTATTTCCAACGTGCGAAAAATTATGTTGGAGTGGACACATGAAAGGCAGCGTGGGGCAGGTTTGGTGAGCACTCACCACGTGAGCTCTGCACCTCATCTGTCCTGGGCCTCTAATCAGTTGTCCCAGACCCATTATGAGGGTTAAAGGACAAAAAGACCCCCAGGCACCCACGGGGGTGTCTTCCAGAGCAGCCATGTCACAATTATTTACCCTCCCTGGCTTTCACTCCGCTCATTGACTGGTGAATCCCTTCCCCAGGGATGGATGGGGTGGGTTTTTGGACCTAAATAAATGTTTTAGTTGGGTTTGGGAGCAGAGCTGGTGATGGGTTTGGTGTCTGTTTTTTTCTCCTTTGCGTTTTCTTGTTGGAAAAGTCAAAACAGGAGATGGAGAGCAGCAGGGATGGATGAAAGGGAGTAGATAATGCAAGAAATACAGAAATAGAAAAGAAATACAGTAAAACCAAGAGCCCTCTGTTACTAATTGGCTGGACACCCTGATTGCTGCTGAGCTGAGCCTGGAGCAGCCCCTGTCACCGACCTTCCCTGTGCCCCAGGGCAGGACCAGGAGGGCTCCTGGCTCTGCAGACTCCAGACAAGCTCATGGCACAGAAAGCAGCTCTGTGAGACCTGCAGGCTTTAGTGGGTGACCTGTAAAGCAAAAGTTTCATTCTGTATTAACTATTAGTCATAAATATTAATTCCAGCGCTGCGCGTGCTCCATGCAGACAGATGTTCAGTCCTTGGGGGTTGTTATTTTCTCTTGTATCATCCAAAAGCCCAATTTAAGGCTGACTCCAGCTCTGCTTCTCCAGGCAGCAGAGATCTAAACCAGCTGTAATTAAAGAAAATGACATAAAAGATTGCAGGGTGTGTGTGTGGGGGGAGGGGGATCACCAAATCTTACAGCTTTGCAAGAGATTAATTTTATTTTTAGCTAATATTTTTCTCTGCTCCTCAGGGCTGTTTTCATGCAACACGCTCTGTGCTGCTTCCCTTGCAGTGGCCCGTTGATTTTCAGTATTTGATGGTGTTTGTGCACGTGGCCATGGGGGCTCAGAATCCAAGGGGCAGGTTCACGTGTGTCCTCACACCCTAAAAGCCACCTGTGGTATCCCAGCCCTCCTCACCTTTGCCATGGGGATGCTGCACAGAGCCCAGAGGTGCCACTCCATCCTGGCATAGCCAGGCTCAGCCCCAAGGTCCCAGCTGGAGGGGACACAGGCCAGCCCTGCAGCATCTTCCTGCACCTCCCAATTTCCAGCTACCACTTCACACACGCTCGTTTCTGTGCAGGAAGAATAATTAACCACCCAGGCTCTAGTGTCACCTTCCCAGCTGCTCAGGATCCAGAGGTGGCATTTCCACATTCCTGCTTTACACGAAGCCTGAAGGATGCACTCAACCTTTCCCAAATAACCACCAGGTAAGAGAAAAAAAGGGCTTTTCCTTCCTCCCTCCTGCTCCTCAGTGAGCCTGGATGGGGCAGAGGAGCCTAATTGTGGCTGGGAATGTGAAATTCGGGAGTTGCCACTTGAGCTGGCTTTTTCCCAGTCTCAGCTCCAGGCTGGCACTGTGCTGGAATGGGACATTGCTGTGGCTCATTGGGACACCCTGAGCCCCTGGCTGGCAGTGCTGGGGTGCCTCAATGAGCCACTCTCAGCCACCTCCCAGTCAAGGACCCACAGAGAGGTTTTGGCGTCCAAGACTTTTCCCATCCCATCCCATCTAAGCCGTGGTGACCACAGCCAGCATTTCCTGCAGGAAAATCCCAGCTCCACCAGTGCCAGTGCAGACACTCCAACCAAAAGCAGCACCAACACATCCAGCCACTGCTGTAAGAGGGTAATTAAATCAACGTGCAATTAAAGCTTCCATGTGGTCCCCATTTCGAGTGAGGCGAGGGCGACGCTCACGGTGCGAATCTCCCCGTGAGGCATCCGGGATGAGCTCACAGGCAGCACTGGGCTGCTTTCCGTGTCCTCTGCTCCACCTACGGATCTGCTGAGGGTGTGTGATCTGAGGAGCTGGGATGACACGAGCCCCAAAGTATGAGAACATCTCCTGAGGTGTGACAGCCCCCAGCCTGACCCACCACGGCTGCTCCGTCCATCCCCGATGCTGCAAAGGGAACAGAAAAGGAAGGAAGGAAGATTAGGTGGGATCAGTGTGGTTGGGAAAGACCCCTGAACATCTGCAGGGGCAAAGGCAGGGCTGGAGGAGCTGGGTTTGGTACCCCTCAGCCAGCAACCACCTCAGGTCTGGAGGGTTGGGATTTGTCCCAGTGGCCGGGCCTTGCCCGTGGCTCCTGCTGAAAGGCTGTGAGTGACACTGCTGGAGTCAACAGCTTGAATGGAAATTGGAGATGCCAAACCAAACCCTGTCATGGTGCTGGTGATCACCCCAGTCTCGTGAGGCTGGTACTGGTACTCCCTGGGCATTGGATCCACCCCCTAAAGCCACAGCTCCATCCCAAGAGCTGTGCCACGCTGGCCATGGGGTGTTTTTAATTCAAAGTGCAGGACCTTACAGCAAAATCCTCACACAAATTTCACCAGGGCTGCTATCAAGGGCATGGGGCTGATGGTCTCCCACTGCCCTGAGGGGCCAGCATGATCCCCTGTGATGGGGACAACCAGAAGGGGACATTGCTCTCTGCTCTGCCCTGGTCCCCCATAGTCCCCCAGCTCTGGGGTCAGGGCTGGCTGAGCCGGTGCTGCCGGGAGCCACGTGCACATCCTGCAAGGGGAAGAGCCCTGCTCCCAACATCTGCTTGGCGTTTGTTTGTCTTTCATTCCCATTCCTGCCCTGCCTCCCCCTCCACTTTTATCCCTCCATCTGCACAGGCCTAAAAATAGGGCCGTGGCCAGACTGGGTCTGTGCCTCATCAGCCTGTCGGGGTTTTGGTATGGTCCCATTTGTGCCCTGACAAGGTGGGGACAGGACCCACCAGTGTCCCTCAGACACCACTTTCCTGCCACAGATGCCAAGTGGCTGTTCAGGGGCACCTGCACCCCTGAATTTTGCCCTGGACACTATTCCCTGCTCCCAGCCTAAAATGCTCCATCCTGGGCATGGGGGATCTCAGGCTGAGCCTCAAATCAGCCCCTGCATGGCCCCACTGCTGCCCCTGGGGTGGGGATGACACCAACTGCAAAGGTGCCCTGGTGGCAGAGGAAGAGCAGAGGGGTGTCCCCATCCCCCAGCTCAAACACTCCCCAGAAGTGGCTGGGGTGAAGAAGTGGAGCCACAGGGACACTCTTGTCACCTGGCTGGGGCTGCAGCAGGACCTGGTTCTGCCACCTGGGCTGCCCGGGGGTCCCCAGGGGCTGCTCCGGGAGTTTCCCTGCCTCCTGCTCCCCAGGCAGGCTCATCCCCTCAGCCTCTCCGGAGTGTGGAGCAGGATGAGCATCAATTTGGCACGTCCCTGTGTCCCCCTGCCCGTTCCCCAAGTTGCTATGAATAAATCATTGTTTTATTAAAGAGAAGCAGCTGCTTTTTTTCTTCTCCTCTTTTTTTTTTTTTTTTTTTTTTTTTTCCTGACACCCCATCCGTACCCACGGAGCCCTTTGGCACATGCTCGAACGCTGAAGCCCCATTGAGGGCCCCTAGAGCATAGCAATTGATACACACAGATCCCCAAATCCTATTCAGGCCCCGCTTTTCTGCACGAGCAGCCTCTAAACAGCTCATTCACTGCTCTTTTTGTCGCCGGGGTTAAGTGGTTAAGTGTGTGTGGATCCCATAAAAGGCCTTTACTCCATGAAAAGCTATATTTACATTGTAATCACCAAAGAACTGTTTAGGCAGTCAATAGCGGGGCAGCGGCGGCGGGGGCTCGGCGGCGTGTCCCTCACCTCTCCCGCTGAGCCCCCCGGAGCAGGACTTTTGTGGGATTACGTCCCCCCTCGCCAGCTGCCGGGGGCCGCAGGAGCCGCCGCTCTTTGTCTCGGCAGGGCCGGGGACAGCCCAGGCTCCTGGAGCAGCATCCTGCATCCCGGTGGCCCCGGTCCCCCCGGCAGGGACGGCGCCCCGGAGTCCCGCTCAGCCTGGGATGGAGCCGGTGGCTCCTGGGTGAGCCGTGTCCTGGGTGGGCTGGTGCCAGAGCGCTCGTGGCCACGAAAGCGCCTTGTTGAGCTCATCCCATCATCACTGGGAGGGTTGGGTTGGGTATCAGGAGAAGGTTCTTCCCCCAGAGGGTGCTGGGCACTGCCCAGGCTCCCCAGGGAATGGGCACGGCCCCGAGGCTGCCAGAGCTCCAGGAGTGTTTGGGCAACGCTCTCAGGCACAGGGTGGAATTGTTGGGGTGTCTGGGCAGGGCCAGAGGTTGGACTCAATGATCCTTGCAGATCCCTTCCAACTCAGGATATTCCATGATCCTATTCTGTGATTAACCAACCTCCTGGCCCCAGGAGCCTCCCTGGCACCCCGTGAGTGAAGTGTGAGCTAAAATTGTATCACTTCAACAAGATTAATTGAGCACAGCCAAGAACGGCAAAAGCAAAATTAATTCACCAAGAGCAAGGCAAGGGCTTCCCTTTCCACCAGCAGCAATTTCCATGCAATCAATTAGATGATGTTCCAACTGTCGGGGAACTCTCCTGCTCTTCCCACGCGGGAGCGAATATTCATCACAGCAACACTTGAAGAGCAAGTATGGGAGAATCCCTCATATTCCCCTGGAAACCCCCGTGAGGTGTGCCCAGGAGGGATTAGCACTGGGACAGCCAGTGGGAATGGGAGGCTGCAACCCAGCAGGCACTCAGATAGGGATGGAGGTGGGGATGAGGTCAGGAATAAGGCTGGTGATGGAGATGGAGATGGAGATGGAGATGGAGATGGAGATGGACATAGATGAAGATGGAGATGGGAATGGGATGGAATAGGATGGGAGTGGGGATGAGGATGAGAATGAGGATGCTTCTGCCAGACACAAGCCAGCAGAGATCCCTGTTGAGGAGCAATTCCAAACCCCTGGTCCCATCACAAACCACAGGTGGGCACAGCCCATGGGACATGGCCACCAGCCCCTGGGTGCTGGAGTGGTGGTGGAAGAGCTCCACTTGGTGGGGGCTCCCTTCCCCTGCTGTGTTTGTCCTGTTTGCTCCTGAAAAACAGAAATTAGGATGTTTTTCACAGTTCTCAGTTACACACTCCAGCTTTTCCTGGTGCCTCGTGTGAGGTTTTGTGATACAAGTAGTTTAAAATTCTTTTACTGCACCCTCCTGCCCAATAGGAATTGGAATTACAAGGCTGGACAGACTGGTTAAGTGAAGAAGGTGATTTTGCCAGTGGGCAAAACCCCCACGGATGAGGCTCCTGGCTCCAGCACAGCCTGAAGGATGACATTCCCTGGACAGGAGCTGGGAGAAGGGTGCCTGGTGTGTCCCTGTGCCGTGCCCTGCACCGGCATCACCGCATTTCCAGCATCAAGGCCGGAGCCTGCAGCACCAGCACCAGCTCAGGTCCCAGCCCTGCCTTGCTGAGCCATTTGCATCATCCCAGGGTTTTGTTTT
Organism: Eopsaltria australis; assembly: GCA_034509425.1. Taxonomy (NCBI): domain Eukaryota; kingdom Metazoa; phylum Chordata; class Aves; order Passeriformes; family Petroicidae; genus Eopsaltria; species Eopsaltria australis. The sequence continues at coordinate 1,220,205 of JAVTVJ010000520.1, forward strand.
CCCTCTTGGTTTGGCTCCTGCCTGGATTTTTCAAAGGCTCCGGAGCAGCGCGCGCCCTTCCTCCCCCGGCCGGCGCACATTGTTCGAATTAGTGCCTAAATGAAAGGATATTGTTGGTTCCTGTTGGGAGATAATAACCTCGGTAGCGGAGGGAATTTCACCCATGCAGAGAGAATTTGCTGGGCTGTTCCCGCCAGCAGAGCCCCTCGCCGGGGTCCGTCTCGCTGGGACGACGGCTGATGGGAACGGATCTGCCAGGAAGCAGGGGTTTATCTTGGCACGCCGCTCTAATTGATGAAAACTTTGCTTTCTGACCTCAAAAATGTGCCACCGCTCCGTGTCTGGCACAGGGGCACCCTTGGCACAACACAGCAGTGGTTGCCAGCCATGATCCCCATGGAAAATGCTCCTGTTCCCAAATTCTTATGGGATTTTGGTTTTCCCTCTTCCTTCCCATCCATCTGCTTTCTCCCACAGCTTGAGGAGATATGAACCCCTTACCATGCCATGGAAGTGGAAGAAAGAGAAAGGAAAATGTTCAGAGACGATGGAAATCCCAGCATTTCCATTTTTACTAAAGCACAGGGGATTTCAAGCATATGGAAAACATCCCAAAAAGCACCTTCTGCTCCATCTTTCTGTTGTGGGGATCCCAAGTGGTTCCTGCTGCCTCATTGGCCATCACCACCATCCCCAGGACACTGTGGCAAGTACTGGGAGTGTGGAGTTCACAGGGACACAGGGACAAGCACAGTGGCACCTGGATGATGCCAGGGCAGGAGGGGATGGGCTGTGGGACCCCACCATGGGATCCTGCTCCTCACAGCCTGTGCTGGCCAGGTGGGCACCAGTGCTGAGCCCACATCCAGCCATCCCACCTGGCTTCAAGCTGGACAATCATTTCATTGTACACCCAAAATTTTAATTTTTTTTTTTAGCCTGTTGTGCTCTGATTGAATTTTTAACAGATGTTTTGACTTGTTATAGGTGAAGGAAAAATAACTCAAAGTGTTTCTTGATTAGAGCTTGTTCAAAGTTCTCCAGTGGAGCTGTTTCCACATCAGAAAATCCTGACTATGTGCAATCAAACATTTAATTTCCACGGACACAATATCAGAGGATTCCTTCAGGTTAGAATCTGTTACAGTTATTAATCAAAGCGGCGCAGCTGAAATGAAACCTTTTATTGAATGTTGTGACAAAGGGATAAATTAAAGCATTTCTGGAATGTATCAGATTTGGGTCCAAGGCTGAAATTTCAAAATCCTGACGTTTTTTCTGCGTTATGAGGTCCAAATGTGGAGCTTTTCTGTGTCAGAGCAAGTGTGCAGCAATTGGGGGGTGGTGGGAGCTGTTGGGCAGGGAGGGAGGGGACGGTCCCGTCCCTGCCGAGGGGTCGGGGCTGCAGCACATGTCACACATCCCCATCCCAATCAATGACACCAGCCCTTCCAGGGACACTCTAGTGATGATCCCGCGGGGATGTTCCCCTGTGTGCCACGGCCCCAGAACGGCGATCAAATAAAAATTATATTCTTCGATGTAAACTGAGATTTTCATCCCCAAATCCTTGCAGAGAAATAGATTTATCCACTGCAGAGCTCTGCCCGCTGCCACACGGGGATGGGACCGTGGCTGGAGCAGATTTGAGGACCCCAAGGCAGGAACCCGCGGTGCTGGGAGGTGACGCCAAGGGGCAAAGCCACCCAGAGGCACCGGCTGTGGTGAGCGCCCGTCCCTCCCCCTTCCTTTCCATTTCCCAAACAATTTCCTAATCAGCCCTTTCTGTCTGGAGTTTATTAGTGATTCACAGGCCGAGAGGAAATGGTGATTTTTTGGGTCCAGCTCTGATGGAAGGGGTGGAGTCGGCAGCAATATTCCCCTTCTGTGGCTCAGCAGCGGATAAACCGCAGAGGAAACGTCAACGGGAGCCAGCCCCGCTCCCTCGGCAGAGCTCTGCTCCCTTGGCCAAGAGAAATCCATTTTTGGGGGGGATTTTTAGGAAAGAGTAAGGAGGATTCCTCCCAGCATGAGTGGTTTGGCAAGGGGGTCTCTGCCCCCGCTGGGTGACAGAGCTGCGTGTCCCAAGGTCCCCACCACTGGTGGCTCATCCCTCCGGCGGGAGGGTCACACCTCCGCGGGGCTCCCCTTCCTTCACCTTCCTCCAGCCCCTTCCTCCTCCTCCCCCTCCTCCTCCTCCTCCTCCTCCTCCCGGTGCTACCCAAAGGCTGATTTTTGGGGCAGGGAGCTGCTGCAGTGAGCAGGCTCTGACCTCCGGTCTGGTGCAACCGGTTTGGCCTCCGTGGGACTCGCAGCTCCTCTGAAATCCAATCTGGCTGCAGATTCCTGGCATTTTTCACCAAATACACTGCATCTGCCCCTGCTTTTGATTCTGATTGGAAACGAATTCGAGTCACAGGTAGACATCAGGCAGCAGGACCGGGCAGGGGCTGGGGCTGTGGACAAGGGAATGGGGTCGCCTGGATCCAGCCCCCTCTGCCCCTTCCCCAGCCTTTGAGTGGTGTTTTCCCCAGAAAATCCTGTGGGAAATGCAGGCCATGGGATGCTGTGCGTGAGAGCAGGAGAAGGCTGGGGCCGGGGATGAGGATGAGGATGGAGCAAGGCCAGGGATGGGGCTGGGCTGGCAGTGATGCTTCCTCCCTCTAGACCAGAGGCTTTTCCGGCCCCTCTCCAGAGAGGAACGCCAGCACTTGTACAGCCTGGGGTTGCTTTTCTTTTCCTCAGCCTAAAAAAATGACCAGGATCTATGAAAATAAGAACGTTGTTTTTAAATTTCATGAGGCCAAGAGGACAAACCTGTTAATAGCATCCTCCTCTTCCTCTCTCCATCTGCCACTGGACCTGCCACTGCTCCCAACACGAGGTTTTCCAGCCCCAACTCTGCAGTCACAGGGCAGCGTGGGGGTCCCAGTGGCTCCTGTTCCCGCTGGCAACGTTGGACCTCAACCCTCACAGCACTCAGTCCTTGTGAAGCCCCTCACAGCCAGGGACATCCATGGCCACATTGCCCAGAGACGTCACCCACGGCTGTGACCTGATGCTCAGCCCCAGTTTCAGCTGGCTGTGGGGAGAGCTGCTTCCCCAGGATCCCCTCACTCCCCTCCCCTTGTATTTACCCGAATGTGTTTACAATTACAGGGAATGCCAGGGAACGCAGAGTGCCGTGGCCAGCAAGTCAGCGTCGGGGCAGTGCGGGCTGGAGGTCAGCACACTGTTTACTTTAATTTCTCTGAGAGCTTTTTGGGAGATTTCCCTCCTCCATTATTAAACTCAGATGAGCCGCTGGGGAGGTTAGGTCGCATGTGGTTCAGGGCACTTTTTTCTTTTGTAATTTTTTTTTTTTTAGTATTTGCAATGCTTCGCCCTTAACTCTTTCGGGACAAGCTGCCCGTCTCAGCACTGGGATAGCAGGATGAGCCCACGAGTGGGATGGTGGCTCCTGGGTGAGCTGTGTCCTGGATGGGCTGGTGCTGGAGTGCTCAAGGCTTGAAGATTCCAGCATGAACCCATCTGAGCATCACTGGGAGGTTTAGGTCGGATACCAGAGGGTGGTCGGGCACTGAACAGGCTCCCCAGGGAATGGTCACAGCCCCAAGGCTGCCAGAGCTCCAGGAGTGTTTGGAAAACACTCTCAGGGACATGGTGGGATCCTCAGGGTGATTCTGTGCGGAGGGGATGGGGTTTGCAGGCAGAACCTGAGGAGCAGCAGCACCAGCACTCGCCTGCTCCTGCAAGGCTGTGGATCCCCAGCCCATCCTGCACCGGGCAGCTTTGAACTCTGGTGCTTCCTTCCCAGCAGAGGGGTCGGGACTGGCTGTGGCTGTGGCTGTGACACGGGGCTGATGTCATGCGGGCATGGGGCCAAGTGCCAGGGCTCCTTCTGGGACCAATTTGGTTCAAAGGCCGTGGCACGTTGCAGTGGTTAGAGGGACAGCAGATGAGGAGCAGACGGCGGCTTCCCCGAGCGGGATGAGCGCAGGGAGTGGGGAGCTGGGATTGAAGGATGATTTCCACCATGGCCAGTGCCAGGCTCCCGTCTCTGGCACGTCCCTGTGACAGTGCCAGGTCTCTGCTGGTGCAAGGTCACAGAGGTTCCCCAGCCAGGACAAGCCCTGAGGCCAGGGAAGGGCATCCCCACCCCAGGGAATGGCCCTGGTGGAGTAATTGGTGCCAGCACCTTCTGGAGAAGCTCCAGTGGGTCACCCCAGCACCATTCTCCCTCCCAAGCCCAGGATCCCCAGCTCCAAAACCCCAGTGCACCAAGTTCTGTGCTCAGCCTTCTTAAATTATTTTTAATTTCCTGGAGGGAGAGCTTTTAATTTATTTCTGGAACAAAGAGGGTGAAGGGGAGGGGAAGATGACTCTGAAATCCATCACTAAGCCCCCTCCACTTCCAAACATTCCCTTTCCCACTGTCCCCAAAAGGACCAGACCAACCCTCCCTGAGTCCCCTCTTTCCTGTGCCCCAAGCTGGGGTTCCCCACAGTGTCCCCACAGGGAGGTCCTTGCAGCGAGGGACAGCTGGGGCTGAGGGGACACTGGCTTGCAGGGGAACGGAACTGTTTCCACAGGAAGCAGCAAATCCTGCTGGTCTCCATCAGACACAGACAATCCCAGGAGCTGGGCTGAACCTGAGCTGCACCAGTGCAAAATCCCAGTGAAACAAACCCCTAAAAACACTGCTTCTGGATCCCTCTGTGAACCCAGGACTTCCCTGGCTCCCACCATGGCTGGCACTTGGGGAAAGAACCCCAAACCCCCCAAACCAAGCCAGAGCCAGGGCCGGGGCAGCAGGTTTGCAGCAGGCTCCAGCACATGTGCACCCGCTGGCCTGCGGGGATTCCCGGGCTGGGGACAAGCAAAGCTGAGAGAGGAGCAAACCCTGTTCTGCCCTGGAGCCAAACTCCAGTGGCACTCATGGTTTTCTGTGCTGTTGAAATCTAAATTGGAGCTGGAAAAGGCCTGTTTGGGTTGTGCCGCTCTGTAAAATAGGGGAGAAGCTCCCTGGATGGATCAAAATTCCCTCTGTGCTCTCAGTGATCAAAATTTCACTCTGTTTGAGTTCAGGCTACAATGGGAGTGAAGCCCAGAGCAGAACAAAGCAAAGGCTCAGCTGATGGCTAAGGCTGAGCTGAGACCAAACTCTTGTTTCTGTCCTGTCCTGCCCATTCCCAGACGCCTGAGTCAGCTCCTGCCTTTCCTGTGTGACAGGAAGGGTTTGCTCCTTTAATCCCAGGCTTCCCCTGGAGCTGCAGCCCAAGTGTCCCAGTTATAGCTCTTGGTCCTGCCCCTCTGACTGCTCCTCCATGGAGTTTCCACAGCCTTTGGAGCAGCCGGGAGCAGGAGAGGCTGTCAAGGGGCCTGTCAGGCAGATAAGAAATTAAAACAATTTATTTATCCATATTCCACTGCTCTGAACTCTCACAATGTCACGGAGGAACATCTGCTCTTGACATTTCTCCTCTACATCCCACCTCTAGCGATCCAAAGCCTTCAAAAGGATCTTTGTCCGCCCTGAAAGCATCCTCATCCCTCCTTCCTCCCCCTCGGGGCAGGTGGGAGGCGCCGGGCACAGCCTGGATTTGGGCTGTGGAGCCTTTGGGATGTCTCTGCTCTACTCGTGCAATGTCCAACCCAGAGCTCGCAGAGGATGCCAGGGAAGGCCACACCGGGTGACCCGGCAGGAGATGGGACCATCCCCACCCGGGGCAGCTCTGGGGGTGACTGGGGAGTATGTGGCTGCCCCTACCGCGGCTCCCAGCCCCACAAAGCCTCTTTATCTCCCGAGACGCCCCCGGTGCTTCATGTGACCCCCGCGCCGGGCGGGAGCTCGTGGGAACCGTTTGATGTTGCTGAGCCTTTTCCTTTCCCAGCGCGGACACCCCGGCTCCGGGCGAGAGGAATAAAGAACCCACTGAGCACCCGGCTCCGTCCCCATCCCCACGGGGACCTGCTGAGGCTCACGGGACCCACAGACCAGTGGGAAGGAGCCAGAGTGTCCCAATCCAGCCACCCCGCCCGTGTCGGGGAGCGCCCACCAGCACCCACCAAGCTCCGGGCTGTGCATGCCGGGGGGCTCCAGCTCCTTCTCCCTGACACGGGTGGGATTTTTCCCCTTTCCCCTGGAGGGCAACGGTGGGAGTTTCCCGAGGGATGGTGTGGGTGAACACGGACCCATAGCGATACACACAGTCACGGCAGCCGGCGGCTGGCACCGAGCAGGACCGGGCGGCTTCGGGAGCCCCATCACCCCCTGAGCATCCTCGTTCTCCCCGGAGCATCCCCGCCCGCCCCCAGCATCCCTGTCACTCCCCAGCATCCCTGTCACCCCCAGCATCCCTGTCCCCCCCAGCATCCCTGTCCCCCCCCAGCAGCCCCGCCGGCGCCGTCGGAAGTGCGGCCGTGACGCCTCCCCACGCGGGGCCGCTTCCGCTCCCGCTCCCACCCGCGGCGGCGGCGGCGGCGCACGGAGCCCGGGCCGGGACCGGGGCCGGGACCGGGGCCGGGGCCGGAGCAGGGCTGGACCGGGGCGGTGAGTGCTCGGGGCCGGGCGGGCGGTGGCAGCGGAGCGGCGGATCCCGGAGGTCGCGGGTCCCGGGGGTCGCGGACCGCCCTCGGCGGGACTGCGGGTTCGGGGGGCTCTGCGGGACCCACCCTCCCCCCCACCACGGGGCTGGGGCTCCGGAGGCTCTGCAGGGGCTCTGCGGGGGCTCTGCGGGGCAGGGATGCTCCCCGGCTCGGCCCCCCCCGCCCGCGCATCCCCCGGCAGCGCAGCCCCAGCCCAGCCCCGCTCCTGTGGGGTGCCGCTCTTTTGTGGGGTGCCGCGGTTTTACGGGAATGTCACCTAGCCCTGGACCGAGCAGATGTCACTGCGAGGGGCTGCGGGGCGGGGGTCCCGGGGTCGCAGGCCTCTGGCAGCACCCTGAGCTGGGCACGGGCTCCTGCACCCCTCCCGCTGCCCCGCTGCTCTCCGGGGTCACACCGGGACACCCGATGGGTTCCTTCCTGCGATTCCTGTGAGCGCGTCCTTGGAGGAGAGAGCTTGGAGAGCGCCTCTCGCTGCCAGTGACCTGGCAAGGAACGCTGGGGTAACCTTTCCTTTTCTGGGCCACGCTGTTCCCAGTCCTGCAGAGAAGGAAGGCCACTGAGGTCACCGGTTTGGGCACAGGTGGAGGCCAGCCCCCCCATTCTGATGCAGGGTTGATGACAGAAGGTTGTGCAGAGGAGCCCAGGCAGTCTCACCTGCTGAAAGACATTTATTGCTGCTGGAAAAGCATCTCCTTCCAAGCACACCTCTCCCAGCATGGAATTAATTGCATCAGCCACAGCCCAAATGCTGCCAGCAGCACGTGCAGCTGCGTGCCTGCACCCCATGATGCCCTTTGGCATCACCCAAGGGATGCTGCAGGAACATGGGGTTGGACTGGAGCTCTCATGGAGGACAGATGGGATGGGAGGTGCCTCCCTGAGCTTCTGCATCAGGTGGGAAGATGCCCTTGGATGGGTGGCATCCTTGCCCATGGCAAGGGGTTGGAACTAAATGAGTATTAAGGCCTCTTCCAACCCAATCCACTCCATGATTCCATGGTGTTGCACGGGGACATGCTGAGACCACCATTCAAACACCCAGGAAGGCAGAGCCCATGATGAGTCCAGTACCTTTAAAGAGCTAAATAAAGTTAAGAGTGTGTTTTTCCCTGCCCCGAGCTCCGGCTGTGCCAGCCCGGGTGCCCACAGGCGTGTCACAGCTCCGTGTCTCTCTTGCAGGCAGAACACCAGCGAGATGTTTGCTGTGTGCCCGGCGAATGCCCCATTCCGGCAGGGCCGGGGCGGCCCGGGGCTGGGCACGGCCATCCCAGGGGCGGGACATGGGCCGGACTCCAACTCCAACTTCGTGGGAGAGGTGTGCGACAGCAACGAGAACTGGAGCCAGCCAGCGCCAGGGTCCCCGCCGGAGGAGGGCTCCAGCCGGAGCAAAAACACCACAAATCCGTCTGATAATCTGCTGTTATTAATGCAGAGACAGATGGTCCAGGGCCAGCTTAGGGACACCGCCCCGGGCCTGGGCGCCCTGCACCCCGAGCAGGGGGTGCGCAGCCCCCCCGAGGGAGCCGAGGTCGGCGGGGCGGGGGGACAAAACCCTGCCGAGGAGGCGGCCGGGGGTTGTGTCAAACCCCCGAGCTCCCCTGCAGAGGACAACGGCTACGCCAGCAGCTCCCTCAGCATCGACAGCCCCGACAGCACCTGCAGCACCACCTGGGACCCTCCTGCCTCTGCCCCCCGAGCCAGGAGCCCCCCCGAGGCAGGGCCGGCTGAGCCCGAGCTGGGGACGCTCTTCCCGGCGCTGGCAGAGGCCGTGCAGCACCTGCAGGACAAGGAGCGCTTCAAGGAGCAGGAGAAGGAGAAGCACCACATCCAGCTGGTGATGTACCGGCGCCTGGCCCTGCTGCGCTGGATCCACGGCCTGCAGCAGAAAGTTGTGGACCAGCAGAACCGGCTGCAGGAGAGTTTCGACACCATCCTGGATAATCGCAAGGAGCTCATCCGCTGCATGCAGCAGGGCCCGGCCTGTGTGGCTGCCACAGCTGCCCCTGGCCCCTGAGGTGCCACTAGCACTGCCCAGCCCTCACCTTCTGGATGGTGTGGTGGCTGGTGGCATCTCCATCCTGTGCCAAGTGCTCACCAGGCCCATGGTGCCCACCCTGTCCTTCTCATCTCTCACCAATGCAGCCAAGAGTCCCTAAAGTGTCCATCTCCATTGTCCCTCTGCACTGGAATTTGTTTTGTCCTGCACCCAGGTTTAGCACTGGGCTGGGTCAACCTCAGGATCTTGGAGTTTGCTGAGCCTGAGGTGACCAGGCTCATCTTTAAACCTAATCTCGTTTGTTGTTGAGCCTGGCTGAGCCACACCAGTGCTGGGATGGCTGTGCTGGAGCTGCAGGGCCCCGGGGCAGTGAAGCTTCTAAAGCTCCCTGGGCAAAGCACTTCCAGCAGGTGCTTCATCCCCACATCCCACCTGCACCAGTGTGTCCCTGCAGCCACAGCCCAGCCACTGGCAAACGTTGCTTGTTGGTGAGAGTGAGGTGTCCTGGGCTGTGAGAGAGAAAAAAAATCATTCTGAAAAGTGACCTCAGAATGCTGAAAAGTAAATTTAAGTCAAATGATCCAACGCCAATACATGTTTTTAATGTTAGTATTAGAGAAAAATTAATTTAGGTCAGTGTGTGTGCTTGTCTGTCTGCTGTGGGCGATGTTCTCACTCAGTGCATGATCCCAAAGCTGCTCATGAACTTGTGGTGTTGGTGTTTATATTAATTTATCATTTGAGAGCAAAGAGAATATTCTTTTTTCTAATTTGCATTTTATCCAGTGAAAGCTGTCCACGGAACCCAAAGAACAGTTGTCTTTAACTAGGGATGGGAAAGGAGCTGCTGTGTGTGTTTGCTGTGCTTTGCTGTGCATCCATAGGACACACATTCCATGCTGATGTGGAGGAGCAGCAGTGAGGGCTCAGCCAGAGGGGTCTGCACTCCCCACCCTGCCCTAGTTGCCAGGTAAAGCTGGGCACTGATTCCATTTCTCATCTGCAAAAGGAGGGTGATGAGGAATTCCAGAGTTCCAGAGCTGCTGTGTTCCCCCAGCCAAACCCTTTCCTGCCATCAGAGGAGCCATGTCACCAAAATCCCAGGAAACAGCTCCATCTGGCAGCCTGGTCAGATTCTGGCACCCAGCACCCACCAGATGCTCCTGGATATGGATAAACACCCATGGCCAAACCCACCAGTGACCCACGGGACAGGGGCAGCACCAGCCTCCTTCAGCCCCACAGCTGGGCACTGCTCCCCCTGGGGCTGCTGCCAGCTGGTGAAGTGAGGAGATCCACAGAGATCCTCTTCCAAAAGGGACATTTTGGGTGGCAAAGGGTGCACTCAGCTCAAAGCAGCCTGTGCCAGCGCTGGAGGATTCTGGCAGCTTCCTGCACCTCCCTTCTGCTTGCTCGTGTCCAGTGCCTGCTGCCTCTGTCATATCCCAGACCTGTGATCGTGGGCATGTTGCACACTTTAATAAAAGCCTTGGAGCTGAAGGAGCCGAGCCTCAGCTGGATTTGTTCCTTTATTTCCCTTCCCAAGCCTGCCGGGCTGGGAGCAGCCGCTCCGTGCTCGCCGCAGGGGCTGGAGCGTGTGCAGGTGGGGCCGTGGGTGCACGGCAGGTGGAGGGCACAGATGTTGGCACCTTCCTGCCATCCCTGCATCCCTGGGCGTGCACAGCCCTGGCAGCGCTGTGCCAGCACTGCCAGTTCACCCAGGCTCAGTTTTTAAAGGTTTTTTAAAACCCGGTGTGTGCTGCTCCTCGCGTCTCTGCCGTGGGGCAGCAGGGAGCCGGCGCTGGGGTGCAGCCTGAGCGCAGGATTCACCTTCTGCCCCAGGAGAACGTGGCTGGAACCGGGGGGACCGGATTCCCGGATTGCTGGCACCCTGCCCTGCGGCCCTGCTCGTGGGGAGGGCTGGGGGCAGCTCCGGGTGATGGGGGTGGCAGATAACAACACCTGAGTGTTGACCCAAAGGTGACTTTGCCTCGGGCTTCACAGAGATTAACTAGAGATGAAAAAGCGAGGCTGTAGCAGCCCTTTGAACCCTCCCTCACCTTCCCCCCCCCCACTTCCTGCTTCTCCTTTCCAGCCTCTGAGTCTGTGGGAATCCAGGGATGCAATTCAGGGATCCATGCACAGACACAGCAAGGCATGAAGGGCAGAGCGGCCACATTTTTCCATCCTCATCTGTGCCCTGCAGCCAGGGCTGCTGGGGGGTTTTTCCAAGCCCTTAGGGTCCCATAGGATGTGGGGTGTTCCTCTCTGAGCCCATTTCTCACCTCACCCACTTTCCATGGAGCCCATGCTTCAGCAGGTTTGGGGGAACGTGAGCCCTCCCAGCCCTGAAGCCAGACCGAGAGGTTCTCTGTTTATCTTGGTCGAATGCTTTACACAAATAATTATTTCCAAGGTAAATATTGTGAAAATCCAGATTATTTGCTCAAGAAATGAAAGAATAACTGCAGGAGCACATCAAAGAGGTGGATCTGCTCTGGCAACAAGAGGCTTCCTCCCTGGTTATTGGGAGCCCGATGCTCCTGCCCCAGGACCTGGCTGGAGATAGCCAGAACTGATTTGCAAAATCAACTTCAGACAGAGCTTTTCCACCCCCAGCTCCTGTGCCCAAATGAGATTTGGGAATTAATTAAAAACTCAACCAGTTGAGGGGGGGGAAAACAATAAAGACACAAAATGCTGCAGGGTTGAGCCCAGGCCAGTTTGGGGGGGGAAGGGCCCCACTCTGCCCCTGGCACCCACCCCCAGGACACTCTGACCCTGCATCCCGTGCTCAGCCCCCTCTGGGTGCCATCCAGGTGGGATGGGTGCCACAGGCAGGCACTGGCACAGGGCTGGGACAGGGGTCTGACCCAGGACTCCACACCAGGGATTTCCCCATCCTCAGGGATCACCAAGCCTCTGTAAAGGGGTGAATTCTCACCTCACAGAGGGATTAACTTGGCTCTCAGGGAAGATGAGTCCCAAACCCCCCCAGGCCAGTGGGAATGCCACCAGCAGGATCTGGATCCAGCCTTGTGCCAGGCAGAAACCTGGAGCCACGTTGGGGCTCTCCCCCAGCACGGGGGGATCTGAGCTCTGGACCCCACGGCATCCAAACCTGAATTCCCATGCCTGACCCACGGCCCCTCTGGTTTTAAGGCCTCCTCTGAAAGTTTATTGTTACTATTATATCAAATCCCTGTGACACTGGGCCGGTTTTACTGCACAAAGCAAGGTTTGGCAAACGCTGCCTTGCTTTGAAAGTTAAAGTAATGGCACTAAACCAAAATCAAGTATTTATGAAGCTTTGGGGGGAAATATTTTACCTTGTAATTGGAATCCGCTCTAACCCTTTCCAGTATTTTGTGGGCTTAAAAAGAAGGCTTTAAAAATAAAATCGAATGATGTGATAACTGATGCAATGAAAGTACAAAAGAAAATTAATCATCTCAGGCCATTATCCAGAGATCCAGACTGGGACACACTTAAAGCATCCCAGGATCCCTTGTTTATTGTGTCTCGGAGACTTCCAGATCCCACATGTTTGGTTTGCAGTGGGAAAAGGGCTTTCCTTGCTCTCAGCTGGGAGGATGAGCACAGCCAGAGCTGCTCCTCTCATCCCAAATGTCACATCCAGGCAGCACCCAGTGTGGTGAGGGGTCCCACCCCCCTGGGCACCCCATGTCCCACTGTCACCATCCTTCCCAGGCTGTTCCCTGGGGCATGAAGGGGTGAGGCTGCCTGGAGAGATGAGCTCAGCCCTTACAGGATCCATGTGTGCCACCGTGCTGGGAGCACCTGCCACTGCCTGGGAGGTCCAGGAGTGTGGTGGGGAGCAGGAAGGGGACTCTGTCCTGCTGCTCCAGCCTCTCCACAGAGAGATCCTCCTTGTCCATCCAGGCTCCTTTTTCCTGCAGCCCTGGGGAAGTGGCTCTGACCAGTGGGAACAGGAGGGTTGGAGGCAGATCCTGGGAGTTCACACGAGCCTTGGTGCATCCCTCCTGTTCCAGCAGCATCCACTGGGACAGAACCACCATTCACAGGATTTTTCAGGCTATTCTCACTCCCTGCTGTTTTATACTTCATTTTAACTGCCTCCTACGGTCAGAATAAATACAGAAGAAATACAATCACCTCCTGCTCCAAACGGAGCAGAGCAGCACCAATGCCAAGAGCTCGGGGTGGACAAGGTGGGAAGCAAGATTGGGAATACCAAGATCTTCCTCCCACCCTGCACTGCGGAGGTTTCAGGACACATTGCAAAGCCTGCTGCCATTCCAGGGTACTTCTAAAACCTTGGAATGCGTTAAAATCCGGGCATCATCCCAGCCTGATGAAAACATGAACCTGGCGCAGCGCTGCCCCTCCACAGCCAGAACTGGACCAGGCTGGGATGTGAGCAGCACAGCCCCGCTCAGCGTGAGCATCCTGCTCACCCTGGCTTGGATAGTTCGTTTCCCAAGACCTGTTTCCTACTCGTCCTTTGCAGCGGCGTTGGGATGGGCGGGACCCCGAGTGCCGAGCTCTGCCTCGGTATCTGATGGAAACGCAGTTTGAGCCTCCCTTCTTTAACGATTCCCTTTGAAATGTTGTTGCTTCCGCACATCCCCCTTCGGGGTAGAATATTAAGCAAGAGCAACTCGGCTGGAAATTCAGATTGTTTTTGTGTCTGTTTTCATTTACATTTTAATGACGGAGGAATCGTAGCGATCGGGCTGTTTGCAGCAGGGCCAGGGAAAGGGGGAAAAAATCACCTGCCACCACCTCACCTTTGCCGTCTGTAGACAGCACCAGAAGCTGGGAATCACCAGCTTTTAGCATGAAGGGGGTCTTTTTCCCTTTCTCCTGCCCAGGCAGGTGGGATTTAAGTCAGAAATGGGCTCTTGGACCCCTTGCAGGGGTTTTGCCCAGGTGCAGCATTGACACACAGGTGCATTGGGTGTTTTGGTGCTGGGGAAGGGGACGAGGTGTGAAGGAGCAACATGAATGCTCCATTTGGGATGGCTGGGTACAGAGACTGAGGGTGCAGAGTGAGGGAACTCGCTGCACCTGCAGGAGGAGGGGAAAAGGGGTCCCAGGCATCATCGTCTGCTTTGGACAGAGCTGGGGCAGGATTTCCCCCGTGAGAGCAGAGCCCCATCCCAGGATCCAGCACCTCAGTGCCCAGGAAACCACTCAGTGCCTCACCAGCAGCTCTTCAGATGAGGATCCAGGCCTCCCTGAGAAAACAGCTGGGAGTAAAGATCACTGGAAGAGAGGCAATAAACTCTCGGTTATTCTTCTGCCAGGGAGGCCAATCGAGCTGCAAAGAGTGCCCCAAGGGCAGCCGTACATCATTGTTTCCTCGCACGGTCCCGTGTGATGTAGTGGCTGTCTCGCTGGAGGGAATGCCTTCCCAGTTCTCAGCATCAGCACTGGAATATCTGGAGCCCTGGAAGCATCGGGTTGAGTCCCAAAAGCCCCAGTGCTGCATTTTATTCCTTCAAGATGATAATAATCCGAGTGCCGCGCACACGGCCTGTCCGTGAGCGTTTGATGGAGGGCTAAGAACAAAGGTTCTGCCTGGGCAGCCCCAGGGGTTCACCGGGGGGGCTGCTGGCTCCTCCTGGCTGGGATGGGGGGACACCAATCCCCATGGGCTGCTGGGCATTGGGATGGGGCTGGGGGCTGCCAAAGACAGGCTCCAGCTCTGTCACATAGGTGGGACAGCACTGCTAACCTCTGCAGACAGGGACCCCTGGGGTGCAGACTGGGACCAAGTTTCAGCCTCTGGGATGGCCAGCCTGGTCTCCAAGCTCTCTGTGGACCACTGGAAGCGGACAAAAGTTCAGGTCAGTGTCGTGGAGTGAGGCTTCCAGCTTGTCTGTACCGAGATTTAAACTGAAGTGCCTGGCTTGGCTGCATTCACAGACTCTATCTATGTTTTCCATCTTGGAATCTCCATTTTCCTCTGTCCTGGCTTCATTTCTCTGCTCTGGACAGGGCCGGAGGGAGAAGGCAGCTTCCAGCTCTCAGTCACGGATGGAGGCTGCATTTCGCACCAACAACAAAGTGAAACAACAAAGAAATGCATTTGGGGTTTTTAAGTCCATTGAGGGTTTGGCTCATTTTGTTTTCCCTTCCCAAAGCCTCCAGCCCTGCCCTGCAAGTGGCACCATCTGTATTTTCACGTTTGAGTGCTGCCAGAGGGAGGAGTGACACCAGCTGTGCCAGGACCCGAGCGCTGGATCCCATCACCACCTTTCATCTCCTGGGTTGTGACACACTTGGTTTTCCCAGGCCATCCAAAAACTTCCCAGGGTGGGGAGATCTGAGCTGACTTTCTGCCTCCTTTGTTTTCTCCAGGAGGACAAGGAGGAGAATGCAGAGCCAGCACTGGGGCACAGGCACCCCAGCAAACCCGCCGAAACCCGGGAGAAATGGAAACTTCTTAAAAATTCATGAAAACCAAGGAATACAAAGCCGAATTAGGAGAGCCGGTAGTGCTGGGCTGAGTCTGTTTGGTGTTGATACTGTGCAGAATTAAGTCAGACTGGTCTTTCTTGTGGCCAGAGGGTAGGAAAAGGGCTCCCAGTGGAGAGGACCCAGCCCGGCGCTGGCGATGCTGAGCGGGGATTGATAACCCGGCGCGGGGGGCCGCGGCTCCGACGGATGCTGCTCCGGGCCCAAAAGCTGCATTTATCCCAGCGATAGCAGCCGAGCCAGAGCTGCGGGCCTTGGGGGCAAAAAAGGCTTAAAAACCCATCCTTCATTCATCAGGCAGCTGAGACAGAGAGGGGGAGGAGGGGGAGACAAAAATGATGGAGAACGAATTAAGGATTGGAGGAAACATTGAGGGGGAGCTGCTGTGCCCCGGACAAGGGGCTCAGCCCTTGCCCACAAAGCCAGGAATGGGCAAGAGCCTGGGTGGGGGGTGCTCAGGAGGGCATCAAGGCATGAATCCCACCTGAGGTGTCACTTCCCAATCCCTAAATAATACCGCTCTCCAATCCTGGAGCCACCCACTGCAGATGCTGGTGGGTGGGAGGCAGCAACGGGTGCTGAGGTCTGGGGTCCCCTTTCCAGCGTCCCCCTCTGGTGCCCTGGCAATGCTGGGTGGTCACTGGGAATTTTGCAGACAGGGGAACGTTTTGCAGACAGGAGAAGGTTCATCAGTCACTTCTCACGAGCAAATAATGAAATGTGACAGTGAGGGGCTGCGAGGGGCTGCAGAGACCCCTGCACTGAGGGACACAGAGAGAATGTGCCCGGCAGCGTGGGCAGGGATCTGCTGGAGCAGGGATCAGCATGGGCAGGCAGCAGAGAGGGAACGGGGGGCTGGAGATGCTCATGGCTTGAGATGTGCACCCCAAAAACTGCTGTGGGAGATTTCTGCTCTGCCCCCAGCTCCTTGGGACATGCAGGCAGCTCATCATGGAACACTTTCCAAAGGACTCGGTTTGGTTGCAAGCTGGAAGAAAACCAAGTTTTGAAACCTTGAACAGTTGATGAAGCAGTTCTTGTTCCCCAGCCAGCCTCAGTTCTGCACCCATCGACTGCGGGGCCATGACACGAATCACATTTGACATTTTACCCAGCCTGGGCCAAGGAAACTCACCCAGAACCTTCTCCACCAGCCCCACAGTTTCTGACAGCAGCGTCAAGGCTGGGAAAGCATCTGTCAGCTCTGCGGCAGCAAACGAGGCTGTGGGCACAGCAATTAACTCTCCACACCCTCCCAGGCTCAATATGGGGACACCCATGACAGGTCTGAGAGCAAATGTCAAATCCCCCTCTCCCTTCATCTTTATGGACACCTAAAGTATATTTGGGAACCGGCTGAAGAGGGGAGACCCTCTCTGGGTGCTGGGAATGAGCTGTTTGCACCCATGGGGGTCACCTGATGGCCACTCTGGTCACCCAGGCCAGAAGCAGAAGTGCCACCACCCAACTTCTCCTTGTTGAGGAAGGAGTCTCCTGCCACGTTACTCAGTGGGGTCCAAAGCGCCAGGATTGCGCTGTGGAAATAATTCAAATTAGGCATGCGTGTAATTAGCGATATTTTATCCAAACAGGAGGAGCTGGAACATCCCTGGGTATCTGGGGAATCATCTCACTCAATGCAAAGCAGGGAATGATGTGGTAGATGAGGGACAGGCTGATGAGGACCCTGCCCAGGGCTGCCTGGTGGGACAGGGGGACAATAAATGTCCTGAGGACGTGCCACCACTGTGGGCATCCCAGCCAAGCTCATCCTCTGCCGCCCCTTCCATGATATATCATGGCAGCACCACCATCCAGACAGTGGCTGTCCACCTCCAAGCATCCTAAATGCTTGGAATGCCAAGCTCTTGTCCCATCCTGCTCATTTGCCAGCTCTTTCCAAGCCCTGTCACAGGAGGCTGCATCCCTGCTGGTGCTGCCTGCACCTTCCTCGTGTGTGGAGGATGAGGCTGGGGCAGCTCCCAGCTGTGGGACCTGGAACATGGAGAAATTGGGTCCAGAGACTTCCAGGGACTGAGAGCCACCAGGAGAGGTTTGGATTGAAACCAGCCAACCTCCTCCAGGCCAGCCTTGCTCTGGTTCAGCTCTGAGCAAGTTTTCCATGCCCTGGGTTTGGGTTTTTGTTTTTGGGTTTTGGGTTTTTTTTGTTTTGTTTTTTTGTTTGTTTGGTTGGTTGGTTTTTTTGGGTTTTTTGTTTGTTTGTTTTTCTTCTTTTTTTGCTTGGAAAAAGCCCAATACACCAAGTTTTGCATGATTTTTCTGCCTCCAGCTCTAGACTTTCCAGAAACTCAACCTCTCGGCTCGTGCCAGACGCCTGCTGTTGGCTCCTGGTGCTGCCTAAACTGCCCTGGAGGCTGCTCAGGAGTCGCCAGCTCAAAGCCCGGGCACGAGCCTTACCCGGTGCTCGGCAGCAGCCCCGCGGCTCAGGGGACAAGGTGGGGACAGAGCCCCGGGCATGGGCTCATGCCGGTGCTGCTGGGAGCGTGTCAGAGCAGGCTCCTGCAGTAAAGGTGAGACTTGCAGGGAGCTCCTCTGAAATGAAAGCAGCCCCTGGAGCAACCTTTCCTCAGGAATTACCCTGCTGATTAATCTCTCCCGAAGTCACCGGTGATAAATGAAGCGATTAAGGGGCTGACCTGCCTGTGGGGCTGGGGTTTTGTGGGGGTGGGCAGGGAGGGATGCTCCCCCCCCACCGCCATTTGGGCTCTTTACAGCCCTGACACCTCCTAAATCCACATCACCAGAGCAGCCCTGGGTGGTTCTTGCAGTGGGGACTGCGCTGGGAGAAGGTCACCGGTGACCACCCAGGTCTGTCCCTGCTCAGAGGGGACTGTGGAAATTGGGGAGAGGATGTGGAGGCCGGAGTGACCCCGTGCAGCCAGGGGCAGGGGCAGAGAGCCGGGGGTGCTGCTGCTCTCAGCTGCGTTTGGTGGTCCCCGCGTGTACCAGGGGCTAATACGTGTGAAAAGCAGATTTATTTTTGCCTACGTTTCATATTCTTCACGCTCCACGGCGGGAGACAAAGGATCAGCTCTTCAATGGAGTCCTAAGAATAAACCTTAAACCTCATCAAATCCAATCCGGCAATAAAAATTGCCCGAACAAAAGGCCAGGGACGGAGGGTGGTGGCGGGGCCGTTTCCCCACGATAACAAGTTTTCACAAGACTGTTTATCCGCACAATTTGGAACGACACTTAAAATCTCTAATCCCAATAGGCATGAAAGTGCTTGTCCCGAGCAAGCAGGTGGATTGTCCCGGAGCGGCCGCGTTGCCAATGCTGCTCGGTGGCCGCGGCGGTGCCCGTGGGGGTCACGGGGAATGTGCTGAGACGGGGCAGCTGCAGCCTGAATGCCTCCCTTCAACCTCAAAGCCTCGGCCCCTCTCCCCCGCACCCCTCTGCATCCCACCCCCTATTCAAGGCGGTTTTAAAAGGCAGCAAAATGGTTACAAGGTTTAAGGCAGAGGCGAGCAAAATGCTGCACAAAGGGAGGACAAAGGCGTGCGGCGGCCGGTCCCTAATCCAGCATCGCCCATGGCAATGCAGCCCGGAGCGGGGCTGCGCGGATTAAACCCACTGCCAACGCCGGGGTTTAGCGGCACGGCTGGGGGGTGCCGAGGGCTGTCCCCCCTTCCCGGCCCACCAGAAGGGGCGTCTGCCACCAGAGCCCTCCGGGGCATCCGTCCCTGCAGGGGCTGATGTAGGAGCGATTTCACCCTGTCCTTCATCCCAGGGAGCAGCGCCGGTCCTCGGGATGGTGTGGATGCTGTGGAGGCAGGAGATGGGATGTTGGGAGCTGATGGATGTTGGGAGCTGATGGATGCTGGGATCAGCAGAGATGCTGAGGGTGGAGCAAGAGCCTCTGTGTCCCCAGTGGCATCTCCAGCCCACAGAAAGCCTTTATTCCTCTTGTTTTCACACAAAATTCCAGAAAGGGTTCATAGCAAATGAGAGCTCCTAAGCTGCCCAACTTGAGGTCTTCCAAGGCTGTGCCATGAGCCACTGGACCAGCTGCTTTTGCCTTATGGCTGCTGCCTCCAAGCTCCCAACTCAATTCCATGCCCACATTCCCAATATAAGGCTCTGTACAGTGGGAATCTCCCCTGTAGGGCAGCGATGGGATGAGCCACAAGCCCCCATATGAGACCAGCAGTCCTATAACCACCAGGACAGGTGACTGAGGATGCCCACACCTCTTTGTCCCATACACTGCAAATGCCTGGTGGCATCCAGGACAGTCTTGGCTCCTGGCACATCCTCAGTTTATGGAAAACTCCTTCCTCTGGGCCTGACATTCCCCCAGCACCCAGAAAAGAAGCCGTCTCCCCCATAGTTTTCTCCTCTGTCTGAAGTTGGTGTTGAAATTAAGGCAATTATTTTCACAGTCTCCGCGTTTTGAGCCAGAGCCCGGCGCTGTGCCTGCCTCTGCTAATCCCTTTAGCACTCCAGAACCATCACCCAGACAGCAACGGGGCTGGGATAAAACCGAGCTGACATCCCTCTCACACGTGGAAGTGAGGAGAGAGGCGTCGGAGGGTCCTCACTGGGACCCCGCGGGTGACAGGGACGTGTCACGGTGGCAGCGCCACGTCCCACGGGCTCAGGGCGAATGAGTGTCACCGCAGTGCCACCGAGCTGTGGCTGCAGGTGACAACAGTGGCACCCCTGATTAGCCCTGCCCTGCTTCCCACGCCCACCGTGCACAGGCTGCTGTTGGGGCACGGCTGGGCTGCGGTGAGAATTGCTGGGCTCAGCGTCGGGAGATGCCCTGGGTGCTCCCGAGGTGGGTGGGATGTCCCACGGGGGCTGGGACACCCCAGGGGAAGGACATTAGAGGAGAGGTGAGGGATGTGCTGCATGCCACTCCCCAGGGCTCAGGTGTGCTGCGATCCTCCCTGGGTGCTCCGAGGCTCCTGCTGGCTGCAGAGGCTTTTAATTACTGTCAGTGTCCGAGTCCTGCAGCAAAACTGCTCTTTCCTCTCCCCACAGACAGGCCAGGGGCAGGTCAGGGCTTTGGGCCATTTTCAGGCACAGATTCGTGATCCAAAGGGAAGGGCAGGGATCCCAGGAGTACAACATGCACAGTGGAGCTGGTTTTTAACCAACAGGTAACGGGGCACAGGGGCAGCGACTCAATCCCTGCCCAGAGCTGGCGAAGGCATTTCTGGTAAGGAAATCCTCAGACTGAAAATCTCTTCCCTCCACGATTATGGCCACTGGAGCTGTGTTTGGACACACTCAGTCTGCACAAGGCCTTTCCTTCCTTAAGCAATCTGCCTTTAAAACATCTATGAAACCCCAGCAAAAGCAATATCCTAATTGGCCAAGTCGAGTATTTTTTTCCTCCCCAAGTTCCTGGCAAAAAGAAGGCACTTGAATAAAGTTGAAAAAAAAAAAAAACCCAACAAGACAGTGAGGTTGTGCTTTAAATTAGCATTAATTTACAAAGCCCAGACAGACCCGCTAAGCAAATTGTGCCCATTAATATATTAACAACAGATTTTCCCTACTGCTCCTTTGGGTCCGGAGCCTGAACAGGGGCTGGTGATTAAGGCTTTTTTAATTCTAAGAGCCTCAATGACCGAGCGGGACCCGCCTGCACCCACGGCCGCCTGCGCTGGGAGGGTGTCAGGGTGACCTCAATAAAGTAGGTGACCACGGCACCTCTAATCCCCTCTTTTAATTGATTACTCTCACCCAGCCCCCGAGGCCATGAGAATGGGGGACCCACCCTCTATAGATTAGCACCCTTTAGTTTACAGATCAGCCACTTTTTCAGTCCTTTGCCCCGCAGCAATGCATGAAAATAACACTAATCTCATTAAGGACAGAAGGGAGCCCTTCAAAGTTTATTAATAATGGGAGCAGACAGGGAGAGAGTCAGGCTCTGGGTCAGATTTCAAAGTCGGGGAAGTGGCAGGAGCTTTCCAAGGGCCTGGTTTTGCCAGGGAGGAGGGTTTTTGCCATGTTTCCAGCTGGGTCTGGAGGTGCTGGTGGTGGCTCTGAGTAGCACTGGGGTTATTGAGCACCTGGGACCCCCAGATATGGCTGGGAAGGGATGGGCAGTGCCCACCACTGCTTTGGCTGCTTGGGAGCTGCTCCAAGCTCTGCTCCACTGCACTGCACTGTCTTCCCTGCAACCACCAGCTGAAGAATTTCTTAAATGATGGCAAGATCTCATCACCTTGAAAGAGACCTGGCAAGCAAGAGCTTAAGCTCTAAACACCAGAACAAAGAAGCTGACATTAAAAATAGTAATATTTTCAAGGCCAAAGCAGCATCCTAGCCCTGGTGTTGGTGTTTTTGGTGGAACTGAAGAGCAACACAGTCCCTGAGAGCTGCTGGCTGTGGGTTGTGACCCTGGAGTGGGGCACAGGCTGCCCCTTTCTGCTGTCTGGGGGGAGTGTGTCTCAAGGGGCCACTGGCATCTGGAGTTGGGCTTGTTGCACCTTCCTCCTCCTCACTGTGGGATGAGAAAAACCATCTTTCAGCTGTGAGGTCTGGGGCTCTGTAAATGCCATGAACAGGCTGTAAGAGCTTATGGGAGATCACCCAATCTCTCCCAAGCTGCCTGAATCCCTCAACGAAGTCCGTGACATTTTAAAGCACATTACACGTGCAGCGTCCCCATGCACTTTTAGACACTTTTAGTGTCCCCACCTGAGATGCACTGATTTACTCCCTGTCTTCAAACAGGGGACAATGGCACAAACACTCTGGCAGAAGTGGGACCTTGGTGCTGCCACGCCTGAACTCCACCTCTGTGATTTCCCAAGCATCCTGAGGGACTGGGGTGTTGGGACCCCTGAGTGCTCCTGTGGAACGCTGTAAATCCCAGGGGATTTGCAGAGCCCCAGGGAGGCACCTCACCTGTGAGAGGTTTGAACCCAGAGCAGGGATTCCCTCCCAATTCCCACCTGTGCGGGGATCCCACGGCTCGGGAGCTTGGGATGAAACTAAACTGGCATCCTTTTGTCACCTGGAAGTGAGGAGAGAAGCAGCTCATGGACCACATGTCAGGAATTGCCCCAAATCCATGAGGCTAAACCCACCAACACCCCAACAGGGCTGGATTTTGGGATGGGTAACACCAAGGGTTTGAGGGGAGAGGATGAGCTGGATCAAGAGGAGGGAGGGTCCCAGGCTGTGATCCCTCCAGGCCTAACCTAATCACCATCGCTCTGCATTATTACCCTGCCTAACGTGGCATGCTTTTAAATAAAATATGCAAAGATTTCTCAAATTATTTCCCCGGGGCAAGTGCGTTTTCTATCTTCGCTCGTGCATGTTAATCTGAAAAATGCAAATTCCACACACACCCCCATCTGTTGGGGCTCGGCCATTTATTAACTTTTTTTTTTTTAAATGCAAAATGTTTCTTTCTTTTATATATATATATATATATATGAAAAAGCAATGAGTTTTGTTATCTCTGCCCCTATTTTATTTCATTTAGAGAAAACAGGTTTTAATGGGTAAAAAATAATAATGATAATAACAAAATGGCCCTGAGGTGCTGAGAATTACGACTCACTCAGCACCGGAGTTTTAATCAGAGATTGGTGTTGGGCAGGATTACAGCTGCAAGAAGGCTGGGCCTATTTTAAGAAGAAATGCTGATGTTCAGGGGACAAGGTTTACTTATTTATTTATCCAGGATGACTTTGATATTCAGGCCTGAGCCAAGAGCACATCTCGAGAGACTGACAGCTTCCCTCTGGCTGCCTGGACTTTGGTGGCACTTCCCCAGGCTGCAGGGCTGTCCCTGTCCCCATCCCCTCCTGCCCAGGGGTGACAGTCCCAGACTCCCCAGAGCAGCACTTGGGCAGTGCCCTCATCTCTGTCGTTAGGGCTCCTTGGCAAAATCATTAAAAATACCAAGAAAAAAGCAACCACGGACAAAAAAAAAAACAACGGGGGAAAGGAGGACCCCAGTGCCGTGTTTTCCCTGACAAGAACCCGATGTGACAGAGCTCGGCGTGCTGAGCATAATTGGCAGCTTCTGCCCAGGAGAGGCCCATGGACAAACTTGCTCCAGGACGTGAGGACGCCCCGTCCCCGAGCCCGCGGGTCCCCACGGCAGGGGGGGAACGGGGACCGCGGCTCCGGCACGGCCGCCGTGGGGAACATCAGCCTTCACCTGAGTAATGAGACAAAACCCAGGGAAAACACACATGAAAAGGAAGGCAAAGAGAAACTCTTAGGAAATAAGATCAAAGTCCTGCCTTCAAAAACGTTGTCCTGCAGCTACGAAGAAACCCAGATCGCCCTAATTGCGGCAGCCGCGCGCAGCGCTTGGCACGGCGCTGGAGTGGGGGTCGGGCTGGGGGGGACCCAGAGGTCCCAGCACCCAGCTGGGAGGGACAGGAACACAATGGGGATATGCTGGGCTTGCTGGTTTTATTTTTGGAGTACTCCTGTCCCTGCTCCCACAGGCCCATATAGCTCAGCAGTGATGTCTGAATGAGAACCGTGGTGTGGGTGCTCATGTGAGGGAGCAGAGGGAAGCTGCTGGCTTGGGACACGTCACATATTGCACTTAATGCAATTGTATGAAGTAAAACTGTATTAATATTTATTATATAAATACAGTGCTTTATTAATATTGTTCCCACTAGACATTTGAAAGAGAAACATTGGGTAAACTGATGGCCAACTGCTTGGACACAGAGAGCTGGTTCATGCAGGGCAAAAGGTTACAGAACAGGAGCTGCACTGGAGAAAAAATGTCTCTCTTTTGGAAAACTGCAAAGAAACTCCAGAACTCAGGTTCTCCCAGGCTCCCTGAGCAACTTCTAGAAGAAGAAACAGAGCAGAGGGAACTCCAGCCATGGAATGTTGGGGGTCAAGGGATGCCCAGGTGTGCCCAGTGCTCTGGACACAGGAGAGCCACTGTCCTGGCTGGCCCTTGCCAACCCCCCATTTATTGCCATGTTCAGGGCACAGAGAGGCTCTGCAGGCAGGCACTGCTGCCTTTCCTTGGGTCTGGGGCAGCTTTGCCTCCTCTCACCCCTTTTCAGCAGGTACTTTCTATCCTTCTCTCTGCCATGGTCCCACAGCACCCAGGTCCTACAGCACCCAGGCAGCCTCTGGTCCCCGAAGGGACATGGGGGCTGAGACATTCTGGGTCAACCCAGCCTGACCCCAGTAATGGGTGCAGAGCACCCAGGTCCCCATCACGATGCAGGGAAGCAGCTGGCTGGCCCTTTAAAGCCTTTTTTCCCCCCCTCTCTTGTTAAAAGATGTCTGGGAGGGGAGCTGCCAATCTGAAAAATGATCCTTCCTTTTTTCCATTTTCTTCCTTCTCTCCTTCTAGCTCATGCTCATCTGTTCAGGTGAACCGCAGGCACATTCATTAAATCTCTGTCTTTGACACCTCAGCTGCTTTGGAGCCCTGGGCTGCTCTTTCTCTTTTCTTGCCATGTTTTTTTCCTGTTCCCCATCTCCGAGCCCGCCTGATCAGCACACTAAGGCAGCGAGAGCGAGCTGCAGAATCCTTAACGAAGCACAACTCTGCTGCTGAGGTGCTGAGTGGCCGGTTTTGGGGAGGGGGCTGGGGAGCTGTCCCTGCTCGTGGGGCACTGTGAGGTGCCACTGCTGGCACTGGGGTGGCACGGAGGGAGATGAGGATGGTGACAGCACAGCCTGCACCCAGCCAGCGCCCCAGGGCTGCGGCCGGCAGCCAAGGGCTTGGCTCACTCCACTGTCCTCAGTCCCACTAAATCCTGTTACTCCATGCAGGAACGCCTTCCCTGCTCCCCAGGCACCCCTGGGCTCCCCAAATCCTCCCAGGGCTCACCCTCATGCACCCATTCCTTGCCTGTCCCGTAAGTCCCATCCTGACAGGGAGGCACCAAGGGCTCATCTTGCCACAGATTTGCTGCTTGGCCAAGAGGGACAGAGCCCATCTCCAGCAGCTGCCTCTGGATCAGCTTCTGATGCTGAGTGGGGCTGGAGGAAAGAGATAACTCACCCGGCTGCCGCCAGGAAGGATTTGGCCTGGGCTGTGCTGGCCCCTGGCCGGGTACCTGCTGACTGCTCCCAGCCCTGGAAGCCCCAGCACCGAGCAGTGAAGGTGGTGGGGGGTGAGATGCTCTCCATGGCCTTTGCCTGTGGGCTCAGGACAAAGGGGCAGGAGCAGGAAAGATCCCTTTGGTAGAGGCAGAGCCCTGGCAATGAGGAGGAGAGTAGAAGGACTGGGGCTAGACCCAGGAAAGCGTGTGTCCGAATCCCAGCTCTCCCTGGGATGCAGGGCTTGCACCCAGGGCAGGGAAGTGTGTCCTGGTGTGGAGAACCGGGCTGAGCAGCGAGTGGTTCCAGGAGGCTCAGCAGGACTGGGGCTGTAAAGCTGCGAATTCCTGCAGAGTTTTGTTAGCGGGATCGGCGCGCAGCCTGGTGCCCTGCTCCGAATTAATTATCCGCTGACACGATTTCGCTTCTTTCCCTTTGTGTTATTTTAATTAACAGAGATCTCCTCCAAGCAAGCCAGCTGTCATGTAAATTGTAAAACTGTCAGCATGTACAGGAACTTAACAGGGACTGGAAGAAAGCCTTGCACAAAGGGATGTGCTACTTTCCCTTTCTGGTTTTCCTTCTCTTTTTTTAAAAAATCTGGCACATTTGTAAAGTTAAAAAAAAAAAGTGTGAAGACTAGGGTGGGGCAACAGATGGAGAAATCCCAGCTTTTACTTTAGATCCATTTCTTGAGGCAGAGGTGCAGGACAGAGGTTTTCTTAAGTACTTTGGATCAGGATTGTTTCCTTGCACATCCCTGTAGCCTGGGCATTCCTCCCAGTTCCCTTCCCCTCCATCCACACAAGCTGCAGGTGGGATGAAACCCACCATAGGAAGGACTCAGCATTAAGTTGGGCAAAAGGAGACATCGGTGGCTTTGATATAATTAATCTGCTCTGTGTCCACTGCGGATTTCACCCGTGTTCATCCCGAGCCTGATGAATCCCTGTGTGCCGACAGCCAGCTGCAGGGCTGGCTCCAGCTCTACTCCTGCATCATCTAGGCTTGAGACTTTCAACTACGAGCCGAAATCAGCCAGTTCTTCCCGAGATCAGGCTCTGCAAACAAGCAAAACCGTGTTAATGGGCCCCATATGTCTTTGGTTAAAAGCCGCTGCAGCAGCAAGAGCAGCAGATGCAGAAGGGAGCGCGCGGAGCCGGAGGTGCGGCGGGAGTTCATGCGAGGATACTCCGTGGACATCCCATCTCCCCCGAACGCCAGCACAAGCCTGTGGTAACCCTGCAGCGATCGATTAATAAATGTTTAGGCAAGTCAATGAAGGTTAGCAAGGCTCCAGCTCAACGGGAAGCGCAGGGACGACGGGGGGGAAGTGGAGATGCTCCGGAACAGTGGGTGGCAGCAGGACACCAAGGGGGAGATGTGCCTGGGCAGCTGGGGGTTTCTGCACTTGGTGGGACCTCGCAAGGCTGTGCGGCAGAAGGGATGCTCACCAAACCTGCTCCCTGCAGAGGCACCCCCATTTTTACAGGAAATTCTATGTTTTTCTCCCTGCCTAACTTTGGGAGAATATCAACAGCCTGGGAAGGGCCTGGATTTTCTGCAGTGTGGTTTTCAGTGCATGTCTCACCCTTACAATCTACAGATCTGAGCTACGTCTGGATGAGGAGTGATCTACTTAATTCCATTTCTTCCCTTCCTCGTCACGAATTGTTTTTGTTGCCCTTTAAGAGCAAACCAAAAATACTCCAAACCACATTCTGGTAAAGAAGGATGGATTTTCTTTCCCAGCAGCAGCCAGGGATAAAAGCCTGGAGACAGCTGAGCAAGCTGCAGCATCACAGCCCAAATGCTGAGCTTATCCGAGGAGCACAGCCGGGCTGCGAGGGCTCCAGCCTGAAGCCCAGGGTTCCACAATGAGGCCAGGGGCTGGGATCTGCCGATCACATATGGAGGTTCCCTCCCAGCCCCATTTGCATGCCAGCCATGCTGCTTGTCCACTGAAACAAATGACCTTGAGCAGCGCTGCGGGTCAATAAAATAATTTGCTAACTGATCCATCTTCTGTGGCAAACAGATGAATCAACCCCGGCTCCCTGGGCTGTTTTATGTACGGATGGGAGAGCCGTGAAGTTAAAATAACGTGTGCGGCCACATCCATCTCTGTGCAATGAAAGGATGGCTCTGAGTGGATGAAGTTGTGCATTTCTAGATGGGGAAAAACCATCTCTGCATCTCCTGACACTTAAACCATCTCTGCATCTCTTGACACTTGACTTGGTGAGGTGGGTGCCCAGGCCACACTCTCCCTTGGTGGATCATTGTGTCCCCTTGTTCCTACTTTCCATCCATCCCCTCCAGCAGCTCCTCTGCCCTGATATGTTCCTGATGGTCCCTCCTGGGTTTCAGTTCCTACACAATCCTTGGCCATTCTGTCCTTGCCATCACCTCATTTCTCCACAAAGAATGGACCAAAGACTCCAGTTCCAGCCACAGAGGTGACTCACAGCCAGGAGTGGAGTACAATGGGAGGTACACTCACCTTTTACTGGTCTCCAGCACAGCAAAGCCCTAAAAGCAATTAAGAAATGGCCACTTCCATCCTGGCAACACAACCTCCATCAGCATTGGCAGGGGGTGGGCAGGAACTGGAGCCACCAGGGCTGGTGCAGGCGGCTGGGCTGCATCTGTCGGAGAGAGCGCGGCAAACTGGGGCACTCGGAGGGAGCAGAAAGGCCCCGAGGCAGCCTGTGCTCACTGAGCCCCTAATCACAGCGAGGTGATTAATGCCCTTCTGCTCCCGTGCGCTGCTGCTCTGCTCCGTGCTCCCCTCGCTCGGCCCTGCTGCCTCGGCAGGTCCCACACCGGCGGGCAGCAGGCACTCGGCTTTGCAGGGATGGTGCTCAGTGCTCCTGCTGCTGAAAGCAGGGATGGAGCTGGCAGTGGTGGGAAAGGGCAGGGCACAGCAAGGCCAAGGGTTCATCTTTGGCCATGGAATAGTCTGTGAATTAATGTCTGCTCTCTGAAGAGGGGTTTTTATCACCTTTCCTCCCAGAGTTTCCCAGCACTGTGTCTGTCAAGGGCCAGAATATTTCAGGAATCCCAGGGCTGAGACTCAGACCTGGCTCCTGCCTCATGCAGCCTCAGACAGGCTGGAACTGCCCCATATCCACCTCTTTGTAGATCAATCTGATGAATGCTTTGCTGTTGGTTTTAGGCTGGTGCAATGAAAGCAGGGTCTGGTAGCAGGAGACAGCCCAGATTTAAGCTCAGGCCCTCTCCAGGGAGTGCCATCCCAGGTTTCAGTGATGAGGCAGAGATTGCTGGGGTTAAAAATTCCCGGTGCCCTGCTGCTCCAGATGCTTATTTTCCAAATCCTTTATCAAAATTGCTGATACAAACACAATTTTGTAGGAGGTTCCTGCAGTCCTTGCAAGCAGGAGGAGGATACTGGTGAGTTCCTCATGCCAGACACAAGCCTGGTGCCCAAACTCCTCCTCTGACATCTGGAGCACAGAGCTGGGAGCAGAAAGGGGGAGTCCTGGAGCCCAGCACTTGCTGATCTCAACACTGCATTCTGCTGCAGGATGGACACCTTCCTGGGGGATGCAGGTGGAACGTGTCCCTGTCTGCTCTCCCATGGTGGAGTGGGTTACCTGGTCACGCTCCTCTGGCTTCTCCCCACAGGTTAACAGGGTTAGGCACAGCTCAGCCAGGTTAGGTACAGCTCAGTCAGTTTAGGCACAGCTCAGTCAGTTTAGGCACAGTTCAGCCAGGTTAGGCACAGCTCAGCAGCAGCAAATGTCAGCGAGCAGGAACAAGCAGCCGTGCTCATTCCCAGGAGGAGAGAGGTCACGGTTTGCCTGTCCCAGAGGTTAACAAACCCTGCACAGCCACCCTGAGGGCACAGGAGCTGCTTTAGCTGGACACCAGAGATAAAAGAGCTGCTCAGAGGACTCAGAAAAATGGGGTCCCTTCCACAGGGCCACAGGAAACACCTCGTGCCCCAGCAGCGTCACACTGTGCTCCTCTTCCTTGGCCACGTCCTGGGCAAAGCTCGCTCCGTGCAGGGATTGCTGCAGGGCACTTCCTGCGAGCCATTAAAGCACGTTGGGTAATTAATACCTTCCATGCATGAGGAAAAATGAAAGGCAGGTGGGAGGAGGAGGGGAGCAGGGAGGAGGCAGCTCCATTTTGAAGGCTGTTGGGGTGGTTTTCCCTTGGCGTGTTGTTACAATTTGGAGGCTCCTGCACGCTGCAGCGTTCACACCTCTCAGACATTATTCACAGCCTGATTCCAGCCAGCACCACGATGCTGTCAGGCTGTGCAGGATCCATGCTGCCTGCTGGAGCAGCTCTCCTCCTCCTCATCCCTTGGGACCACTGCAGGGTGAGCCGAGGCTGCCCCACTCTCCAGGCTCAGCACCCAAACCCTCTCCATAGCTGACAGTTACAAGAAAGGCCCCTCTGTGCTAAAGAAAGCTCCATTTCAGCACCTTAAATACAGTTTCTTAACAAACAAAATGTTTATTTTCTGAATAATAATAATAATAATAATAAAAGAATTCCAGCCTCGGGGCAGGCAGTGGGATGGCTGCAAGCTCATTGGAGCGTGTGTCCATTACCGTCCGCGCTCCAGACCACGGCGCTTTATTCCGGGACAGTGACTGACAGACCCTGATCGATGCTGATTTGGGTCTTAAATAAACACACTGGCCCTGGTTTGCTGGGAAGAGCGAGGTGTCGGCATCTGGCTGACAGGCAGACAGAGGCAAACTTTGCCAAACAGGCATTTCTTAGCAATATTACCCTATTTTGCAATTTATTTCCCTTCTTTCAGCACTATGCTGTGAGACCGGGCAGAAGCTGGGATAGGGCAGTCAGGAAGGTTTCAGAATAGAGTTATTTCGCATTTTACTCCTTTAACTTATGTTTTCTGTAGTCAGAAAAATAGAGTTCAAATATTCAAACAGAATTGTGCTGCTAAGAGCCACCAGATCTCGCTGGTGCCTGATCAGACCATCAAGCAGGGAAAGGTGCTTCACTGCCGACAGCTGCTGTCAAGAGAAAAGCCCTTTGATAATTTGCTGAGCTGTGGCAATTCACAAACCTGCAAGAGCTGTAGAGCTCCAAGGAACCCTGAGATTCTTGGAAATGTTTTTCACCAGCATCATGTAGATCTTAAAATTATGGGAAATGGCACTTGAGAGTTGAGTGACTCAGGCTGCTACAGTTTGGAAAATATCACGCAGGTCATTTTTTTCACCCCTTGAGCACGATTTTGTCAAATCCAACACATCCCCAATGCCCATTTCTCCTTTACTGCCATGTCAGGCATCAATATTGAAACAGCAGCAGATAAAGTTTGCTGCTGCAACACCCCAAACATTTCTGTGCACCCACGTTCTGGTGGCTCCCTGTGGGGTGATTCTGTTATCTCCTCATCTCTGACCCTGTGTGCCAGCAGATTCCAGCCTGGGCAGAAATGAAGGTCACAAGTTACTGAGCCAATCTGGGAAAGAAATTCCAGGAGAGCAGATCAGGATTGTTTTAATTAAAGGAAAGAGGCAGGGGAAGGGGGGCAGAGCAACACTCGAGCAATCAAACAACATTTTCCCCTCGCGAAGATGAACGGTTTGAGGTAGGATTAAGACGGCTGAAATTGTCTTTTTAAAGGAATGTAAAAATGTGGATGTTGGATGATTGACAAATAAAGGGCACTTTCCTTTAATTTAAATATGCTCCTAGTTTGTGCAGAATATGTTAATTTATACATTGCCTAAATAGCCAGTAGCTATTGTCTGTAAAACCACATCAGATCAGGGCAGCAGGGCAGTTAATGTACTGGCTGGATGTTATGGCTGGTCAGTGAAGCGATCCGAGCTTCCTTCCACTGGCTCCCAACCCCTAAATGGAATAGCTGAGCTGTAAAAAACTGCCAGGGGCATAAACTGAAGTTCATTCTGTCAGCCTTCAATAGGACAAGGCTCTCCTTCCCACAAGGACCCGTCCTTACCCTCAGCCCCAGCCTGGCTCCTGCTCCTCTGTGACCCCAGAGCTGCTCCCCTTCTACTGGAGAGCCCTCCAAGCCCCTGTGCTCTCCACAGGGATTATTTCTTGGGGAATGTACAGCTCACCCCAGGAGCTGTTCACAGCTTTACAGCACCTTCCCCTGACCCTGTGCTCCCCCATGCCTCAGTTTCCCTGGCTGCAGCCTCTCCTGGACCCTCCAGCCCAGCTCTCCCGGGGCTTTGGTCACATCTCCTCTCCCCCAAGGTCCCACAGCAGCTCTTAGCCCCTCAAAAAATCCTGCTCTGCTCCTGCCATGCCATGTCCTGCCCTGGGATTCCCTGGGATTCTCAGCTGGGCCTCCTGAGCAGCCTTGGGGGCCCAGCTGGATTTTTAACCCTGACATTTGGCAGCCTCTGCTCCAAACAGGTCCTGAGTATGATCCATCCATGCCTGACCTGCCTCCTCTGCCTTCATGTGTAGCCATGACTTGGGCTGGTCTCTGGAGCTATTTTTAATGCAGAGAGGCTTCTAATTAACAGGATTCTGAAGTTAATTAAGACAATCTCGTTTAGATCTCTCCATGAGTGCTCACAAGGGCAATGCTGCTTCCCTGGGCTCCTTGGGAGCCTCTGTTCACCTCACAAATCACACTCCAGGGGTTGTTGTGTCTCTGGGAAAGGGTCTGGGATGTCACCTTGATGGCTGCCAGGTCCTGGAACACGTTTTTCCAAAAGACCAAATGACCAACATGGAATTCCAGATTCCACAGACTCTGGGGCCATGCTCCAGCCTTCCTGGGTCCTCCAGTCCCTTCTTGGACAAAGCTGCTGTCGCCATAGGTGACTCCCAAGGAGAAACTCTTGCCTCCCATGTCAGCCCCAAGCCAGCAACATTATGGACCCATCTTGATTGAGAAAAGTTCATCCTCTGCATTCCCAATGCCTTCCCAAAGATCAGTCTGGATTAAGTTTAGAGTGATATGATAAGTAGTAATAATACTGCTGCCTTGCCCCTAATTATTTTCAATATAATTACGTACCCTCAAGAAACCTTTTAAATAGCACACTCTCCTCAGCACTCCGGTCCAAGGGATTCATTTGTCTCAGGAAAGAAATATTCTTGGGGCTGTATCCTTCATTAGTCTTTCCTGGAGAGACTCCTGCTGAAGTCAGTGGGGTATTTGTGTCCCACTGGAGGATGTGGGGCTGTGCCTGCCTGGGCAGTGCCCACCACAGGAAGATTTTACAAGCCACTCGGAATTTGGTTTCTTGGTAGCCTAAAGCATTTGGAAGGGGGAAAAAAAAGCCTAGAAGTCTGCTGGAAAGTATCAGTGAAAGACTCTGAGTTTCACTGTCTTTTATTAGCTTCTTACAATTCCTTCTCTTGTGTTTTAATGCCATATAAGTGCTGCAGCTCCAATGAGCAAAGGAAAAAGAGGGAAGACACTCAGAGTCTGGGATCATACTGTGTGAGCAGGTGCAAATCAAAACTGCATATCCTTCACATCCTTGTGGTGCCCTGACTCACCTGGAGATCAAAACTGGGATGGAGCAGCAAGGCCAGTGAGTTTGGAAGAGAGGAATTCAAAGCATACACTGAATTATTTATACTATATATTTTCAGGTGGCCCACTGTTTTCTGAGCAAATTGACTTTTCATTCCAAGTGTGCTCAGGTGAGATCTTGTCTGTGGCACCCACATGGAATTTCCCATAAAAAAGATGCCTTTGACTGGATTCTCCACTGTCCCAGTTTCCTGCTGCCTTCCTGTTCCACAGCTGGCAGTGCATCCATGGTCTGGGATCCCCGTGCATGCCCACAGCTGTGGGATGGGGTTCCCAAACATGCCCACAGCCCCAGGACAGGATCCCAATCCACGCCCACAGCCCAAATCTATCCTGATGCACTCCCACTTTCCTTGTCTGAACCCATGGGATACTCAAAGAAGGATTCAGTTTGTGGGTTTTCAGCAATTCACGATCTTTTAAAGATGAAAAACCTGTATAAATGGATGCTTTCCTATGATCCTGTTTTATTTACTTGCTGGCACAGTGGCTGTGAGTCCACTTCAATTTTCATTGTGCAGAGATTCTTCTGTGCCTTATAGGGTGTCCTGAGCCCTCCTCTGCATTTAGAGGTTATTCCTGGTGGATGAAGCATTTGTGTAAATCAACACCTGCTTGACCCCTAGACCAAGGAACAGGAACCATGGCATCTCAGTCTGCATCCCTGAAATCCTTTGGGGAAAGGGAGGACTCTTACTGGGAAGTGACAGCCCAGCTCTTCCCTCTCTGTGCATTCCCACACACCTGCATTCCAGACTGTCCCTTCCCTGCACCAGTGTCTGAAAACCAGGGATGGCTTTCCAAGGAAATTTCCTCACTGAAATAGTTAATGAGGACTGATCCCATCCCCCAGCTCTCTCCCCCCAGCTCGCCACCCCTCTGAAAAAAAAATCAGAATAATAATTAAAAGATGCCTAGAAACGCTCTTGGAAGAGCATAAATTCTGAAGATGAAAGTAAATGATTAAAATAATTAAATACTTCAAGTTGACAAGCAGAAGCAGAATCTTGCCAACGGACATTTGTCGGTAATTAGTTAATTAATCCTAACACAAATTATAAGCCATAACAAACCAGTCAGGCTGAACGCAGCCGGCTGTTCGGAATTAAACTTAGAAAAAGAGGGAGTGAGAGAAAGAAGAAAGAAAAGTTTGGAGATTCTTGCAGATCTGAGGGAAGATGCTGAGCTGGAGCTGGTGTCCCCCTGGGAAGGGCAGTCAGGACAGGGGCAGGAGTTGGGGCAGAACAGGGCTGTGCTCCCACCTGGCAGGAGCACAGTGGGATGGGATGCATGGAACCGGCAGTACAGAGTGGGATTTGGGATTTGCACCCTTTTCCTGTGAGTAAATGCAGCACAAAGGCTTCCCAGCTCTGCTTCCCACTCTGCCACTGGTACCAGTGCGCACTTCAGAACATCCTTGCCATGGGAATGAGCTGGTCTGGGCAGGTCGAGAGGCAAGTGGTGACACTAATCCAGGGGTTTCTGGAAGATGCGTGGACCAATCTCTGTGAAGGGCTTGATCTTGGGGTGCTGGGAGGGCAGCTGCAAACCAGCTGCCCATTAACACCCTGGAAAGTGTTTCTAGGACAGGCTGGAAAAGCAGGGTCAGTGCTTGGGAGCTGGGTCCTGCCAGGGAAAGTCGGTGCGAATGACACCAGGACACGTGTGTGGTCAGCAGGGACCCAGCATGAGCCTGATGCCATCCAAATCGCTGGGGACTTGGGGAAGACAGAGCCTTTGTGCAATGAAAAGAGGTTAATGAGCTGTGGACTGGTTTCTCACCTCCAGTCACCTTGGCTCAGGTCCAATTTTCAGCCCTAGATTAAGTGAGGTTGGTGATCCACAGGCACGACACGGTGACTGACAGCTCATCTGCGGCTGCACTGCTGTGTTCACACGTCCAGTCGGGGCTGGGGAGGCACTGAAGGGCCCTTCTTCCAGCACAGAAAAGCTCTGGAGCAGCCAGAGTTGGTGTTCTGACAGAGAAGACCTGCACATCCCCAGCACGGGGACACTGCTGGGTGACAGACTGGGCCAAATGACAGCTGGCAATGCAGCTTAAGTGAGAAATGGGATATACAGGTTGCAAATGGGCTTTTAGCAGCATGGAAAAGAAGGCACGAAAGAATAAACAGATATCAGGGAAGTGTGACTATCCCACAGATCCCACACTGTCAGAGGAGCTGCCAGTGACTGATGTGCCACGTCTGGGCACGTATCATGTGAGGGGAAGTACGAACATGTGAGTACACATGACCATCTCCTGATGTGATTGACGCGCAGAGGAGAAAGAGATTATTTACAAGACAATGAGAATTAACACTGAAGAAATGCAAGGCCCAGACTCCCTGAGTTGCTCGCACAGTGGGTTCCTGTTTTCCATCAAACCCATCCAGAGCTCTGCTGAAGAGAAAGTTTCATCCGCATGTGCGTGAGCATGTGTACGCGCGTGTTCTAAGTGTTTTGCATTATGTGAGCTCTGACCTTCAGAGGGGAACAGAAGGAATATTTTCCCCCCTGAGGCTAGAGTTGTCAGTGAAATGTCTGTCTTCCTTAATAATTTCAATCCGGGTGACAGGGGACAGGGCATTTTGCTCTGAACGAACGTACTGTAAAAACTGTCAGATGGAATTTGTCTCAAGAAGCAACATTTCTATCCATTCAGGGTCATAATTACAGGCATCTTATGACCTGTGGAGCAGCACATTTTTCTCAGCTGAAGAAAAGGAGTCCTAAAATAGGTGGTTTGGTCTTCTGCAGAGCTTTGGATTGAACCTAAATGGAATCTAACAAACAACGGTGATCTGCAGCAGAATGCTTTCTTCGTGTTTGCTGGCTGCTTTTTTAAATCCAGAACAAACTGTGCACTGAAGTGACGTAGCAGAAAAGAGGGATAGAAATTGCCATTCACTGGGCTGGAGTAATGGCCTATTTCTCCAATATCCTGTCTCCTAAGTGCCTGCCTCTCCGAATTTCCTCCACACTGACACTAGCCAGCGTCTTGTTAATGAACTGAATAAGTAACTAAATGGGTGATTAACCAAATGAGCATGACGATAATTTGATTGCACTTTCCCCACTTTTAAAGCACAGGAAATAGTAAGAAACAAAATAATCCAGTGACCAGCAGGAATTCAAACAGTACAGAGCTGGAGGAGCTGGGGGGAGCCTTGACTGGATGTGGCTGTCAATAAATCCCCCACAACACTGCAGAAATCTCTGGCTAAATATTTAGATTTCTTGATTCGTGCCTCCACACAGGAGAAAAATCCTATTCATTGATTTGAAGCAGCTTTTACTTTTATGGTTTGATTTTATAATTAGCAACAATCATGAAATGGATTGTCTTGCTGTGATGTGCAGTTATGAATCACACACCACTCAAAGCTGGACATCGTTTTGGAGTCACCAGCCTGGGTTTGTGTAACCGAGCCTGCAGTGGCTGCTGCTTCCTCACCTCACTGAGGTCTGAGTGACTCAGAATCAGGCTGGGAGAGGGAACCCAAAGTTACCACAGTGGGAAGATGCTCTGTACTGCTGGGGAGGGAGAAACGGGAAAACTGAGAAATAACACCCTGTCCTGGGCCGTCCCAGCTGCTCACAGTGGATAATCCTCTTCCCCACCCCAAGCAGACAATGGTGACCATGGCACAAGCACAGGGAAGGAGCACCCAGCTGAGGAGCAGGGCCCCAGCTGTGCTCTGGAACGTTCTCACCTGCAAGATCAATCCTGCCAGGGACACAAACATTAATTAGCTAATGGCAGGGCAGGTTACAGTCCATTTTCACCTGCACACTTCAATGGATGCCCTGTTCTTGCCAACACAGGTGGAGGGAAAACACTCTGCAGTGGGCCTGGGAGTGAGGAGCAGAGCAGCTCTGTGAGGCAGAAGGAGTCCTGTAGGATTCATGGTACCAGGAATTGACATTCCCTGACATGTTTGCCAAGAATGAGGACCCTTAGAAGCAGTTTTGCTGGTGGTGGGCAAGGAGGACAGTCCCTCCACACTGATGTTAGCCTGGGAAATGTCTGGAGGGGAATGGGGCACCCCAAGGTCAGAACAATCCCTCTGCAATGCTGCTGTGCCCCGGAAAGCAAGCACTGAAGGGAGACGCTGACAGCCTGATCCGCACGCCAGGAGAGCCAGGCTCAGGATTTAAATCCCACTGACAAACACCTCCATCCAGGTAGTGTCTAACACTGGCAAAACAAACATGTGAAAGAGATTCTGTAGCTCTGCTCACTAAAAATTCATCAAGAGCTGCTCTCCAGGGACTCTGAGGCATTGTGGTGGGAAGGACAGAGCCAGACTTGGCACCAGGGTTGCCACAGCTTGGGCTTGGAAGGAACAAGGCAAGGCTCATCCCTGCCCATCCCTGAGGGGAATCTGTTAAAACCATGTTTAAACCCATAGAAAGTCAGTTCCAGGAGCTCTGTGGAGCCCAGTCAGGGAGATTAGGAGCAAAGCCCCGTGTAAGCCTTGCAGGGTTCATTTTGGGGTTGGTGATCCGAACCGCACGCTCCAGCAGCTGGAGAGAAGCTCAGTGAATCAAGACATTTCTATTCCCATCCACTCTGTTACCCTGCCCTGTGATGTCCTAAATCACTTCTCCTCTCTGCACCTTCATTTCCTGCACCTGAAACAGCAAGAACATGCAGATTCTTT
Source organism: Eopsaltria australis (assembly GCA_034509425.1). Classification (NCBI taxonomy): domain Eukaryota; kingdom Metazoa; phylum Chordata; class Aves; order Passeriformes; family Petroicidae; genus Eopsaltria; species Eopsaltria australis. Next base: position 1,257,511 of record JAVTVJ010000520.1, read on the forward strand.
TCTTCTCCAGCAAGCAGGAGCTCTGGCAGGAAACTTCGTCCAGGCATTCCAGTAACCATAACATCATCTTTACTAATATCATATTGAGAGACAACAAAGGACAAAAGCTGGTGCGAGCACTGCTCAAACGATCCCTGGAATGACAAATCCCTCCCATCCCGCCATCCTGGGTCACACCACAGCCCAACACTGGTCATATGAGATGGGGACTGGGCAGAACGCTGAGCCCAGATCCCTCAGGACAGCGTTTCCCAGCCCAAGGCAGCAGCAGTGCACCCAGGAGGGCTCAGCACAGCCCTTCTGGAAGGAGAGCAGGATATTGGGATCCCCAGATTGGGAGACAGAGGTGGAACATGCAGAGTATTCCTCCTCCCCTGCCACATTTAGGGCACTGTGCTTCCTGTAAAAGGTGTTCTCCTGCTCTCACAGGCAGGAGAGAGAGGAATGCCAGCAGCCAGGCTACTCACAGCTTTTGCTTTTGGAATATCCCCATGGAGGTCGTGGAGCAAACAACACATAAATGCACATAACTGCAGTGGTTTGTCTTGAAAATAAAACAGGCAAAGGCACATTCAATTTTAAGACATGCTGCAGCCTGGACAATTTCCCATTAATGGTGGAAAACATTCCCTGATTTCTGCTGGCAGAGTTGTCCTGCTTGTGTCATGGACTCATGTGAGGGGCACCTTCACCCCAAAAGTGTGTTCCTAAACAGGGAAATCCAATCTGCCAAGAAAATTCAATAACAACTTTCACGCTTAACTGTACCCCAGGGCCCCAGAAAAATAAACCGGGACGGTAGTTGAGGATTTTTCATTAACCTCCTCTTAAAAAGGTCCCAAAAAATAACACTGAGTGAGAAGGGCTGGTTGTACGTGTGGAATATGTGTGGAGATCTACAGGGGGAAAATGCAAAACTTCAGGCTGGATCCACACAGAAAATCCTTCAGTAGAAGAAATCACCCTCGTTTGATTTACACACGCAGCACTCAATTGAACAAGTGTAGCTACAGGCCATTGGAAAACAGTCAAAATGGTGAATTTGCTGCTTGCACACATTTATACTGTATCCTGGAGACAATCTGCTGTTGCTTTTTGGCATGTTTAGTGTTTTTTAAACCACACAGAGGTTATGTCTGGTTCTCCCAATGGCTGGGTGTTTGCAATATGCTGGAGCATCCTGAGTTTTTCTCTCCTGAGGCTGCCTCACACCTACAGATTTTGGATGCTTTGGTGGCTCCTTTCTTCAGTGTGGGGCTGGATTTGTGGAGCTGCACTCAGAGAACACGTTCATCATGGAATCATTGAATCTCGGTGGGGCTCAACAGAACCACAACAGAAACACAAGGAAAAGAAAAATGGGGGATCATTAGGAGATCTTAGGTATTAGGCTTTTCGGGAAGTCTGTACTTCTCAAGTACCTCAGCCAATGGGGAAAGCGAGATGGAAATAGGGCCGGGAAATTGCAATAAAAAAGAGGCTGCGTGCCCTAAAAATCTCAGAGACCCCAGGGGAAATGTCCCATGGCCTCTCCCTTTATTCGAACTAAAGGAACTACAGGACTCCTCTGTCTCCTTTTAGGACACAAAGCTCTGGTGTTTGTGGATTAATTTTCCTGACACCACCTTTAACCACCCCGTGATTCCAAAGGGATGGAATTGAACCCCCTCAGACTCCTGCCCTCCCCGTTCTTTTCCACCTTTAACTACCCCATGATTCCAGAGGGATGGAGCTCGAACCCCTCAGCTTCCCGCTCCTCCATTCTTATCCATTAACCACCCTGTCATTCCAAAGGGATGGAACTGGACCCCTTCAGATTCCCACCCCCCAAACTTGTCCACCATTAACCACCCCGTGATTCCAAAGGGATGGAGCTCGAACCCCTCAGATTCCCACCCACCATCCTTTTCCACCTTTAACCACCCCGTGATTCCAAAGGGATGGAGCTCGAACCCCTCAGATTCCCGCTCTCCCGTTCTTCTCCATTAACTACCCTGTCATTCCAAAGGGACGGAACTGGACCCCCTCAGACTCCCACCCCCCATCCTTTTCCACCATTAACCACCCCGTGATTCCACAGGGATGCAACTCGACCCTCTCAAATTCACGTCCCCCCGTCCTTTTCCATTTTTAATCATCCTGCGATTCCAAAGGGACGGAACCCGACCCCCTCACGCTCCCGCCCTCCCTCCCCCGCTCCCCTCAGGGCTCCGCGCGGGCGCGGCTCTCGCGAGCGGTGACGCCATCGGCGCGCGCGGGCGCGCATGCGCGGCGGGGCGGGCCGGGCCGCGCTGTGTCACGGCCATGGAGTACCTGATCGGCATCCAGGGCCCCGACTACGTCCTGGTGGCCGCGGACACCGTGGCTGCCACCAGCATCATCCAGATGAAGCACGGTGAGACCCTTGGGGGATCCGGGGCCCTGCGCTCAGCGCTGGCTGTGCCGGGGCACCGTGCGTGGCCGCGGTGTGCGCGGTTGGGAGCTGCGGGCCCGCCGCTCGGGCTGAGGGGAGGCTGCTCCCAGGGACGGGGGTTTCTCGGTTTGGGCGCTGCCGGGCCCTTCAGGGGAGGTGTAGGAAGTTCTGGGTGGCCTCTGGAGCGCGGAGCCAAAGCGGGGCTTAAATCGCCGCTTGCTCCGAGTAAAGTCCTCAGTCCTGACCGAGTGTGACCGCTCTGTGTTGGGTTGTCAGCTCCATTTACCTGTTCAGGTGGGCCTTGGCTTGTGACCCCAAACCTCGCTCTGCAGCGCAATGTAAATGTGTTAAAAAGCCGCACAGGGATAACGATGTGTGACAGGGGGTGCTCCCTTGTGCCTGATTCACTGGTAAAATGTAATTCATGGGGATTATGGGAAGAAAAAGTATCAGTGAAATTCATAGCACAGGGTGCAGGAGCCAGACTGAAACAAGGCTTTGGTTTCTTTGGTAAAACATCTAAGGCGTCACCAAGTCTCTGGAATTCTCTAAAATCAATTTCTCTCCCCGCTGTTGCAATGACCTAGACTGAAGCTTGTTCCATTCTAAAGACTGTGCTTTAGAAGCTCTTCTTAAAAAATTTGTAGAATAGAGGATTGCTAAATCCATACAAATGAATATAAATAAATTAATATAAAAATTTTATAGCACTGCTTTTACCTCCAAATTCCACTTCAAGTCTGTGATGGCCAACTGCAGCAGTGTTAGAAGCTGTGAAAGCTGGTGGCACGTACAAACCAAAAATTTAGCCACTTAAAAAATATTTTCTAAGTTAATGTTGGTTCCAAGCAGGTTTGTTCACAAGCTTTAAGGAAAATGTACTTTGAACATAGGATTTAGTTGCTTTTACTGGGGGGGGAGGGGGAGAACAACCCATAGATTTCAGGTATTTATTTAGAATATTAATTTGTAAATTAATTTCAGACTGGAGAAGTTTTGGGGTGTCCTAATTGCCCCTTCCACTGCCTGAAGGACCTGACAGGAGAGATGGAGAGAGACAATTTACAAGGACAGAGGGAATGGATTCCCACTGCCAGGGCTAGATGGGATTTTGGGAAGGAATTGTTCCCTGTGAGGGTGGGGAGGCCCTGGCACAGGTGCCCAGAGAAGCTGTGGCTGCCCCTGGATCCCTGAAGTGCCCAAGGCCAGGCTGGACAGGGCTTGGAGCAGTCTGGGATAGTGGAAGTTGTCCCTCACATGGAAGGGGATGAGCTTTAAACTCCATTCCAACCCAAACCAGTGTGGGATTGCAGGGGCTGGGCAGTGTCAGTGGCTTTCCCTGAGCTCCAGACAGCAGCCCTGGTGCTGTGCTAACTTTTGACATCATTTTAGAAGATTGTGACACTTCGTGCCTGTCTTGCAGCAGAGATTGTTCAGCACCCTTCAGTGGGCTGGAGGGGAAGCTCAGAGCTGGAGGCTTGGTGTTTGTGCAAGCCCTGAGTGGAGAAAAGGGATTTTCCCTTCACTCCAGCAGCTGCTCAGTGTCTGTGTGGGATATCCAAGTGCCAGATACCTGCTCTGGTGAGAGGAGCTCTGTGAGCACAGGATTGTCTTCAGCACTGTCATTTTATCAACTTGGATCCCCTCAAACGCCCACAAATTTAAAACTGTTTTAAACTGCAGCTACGAATAAAAATATGGATTACTATTCCTTAATTTCCTGTTTATAAGTGAGCTTCTTTACAATTTATAATTTTTACTTTAACTTTAATTCTTTTTGATTGTTTTCTTTGGGTTTTTTTTTTTGTGGGTTTTTTTTTTTTTTCACAAAAAATGGCAAGCAAAAAAAATGTTTCTGGAAAAGCCTTGTTCACATAAGCTTCTGATTTTTGTGACTCCTCAAAATAAGGAAGAGGGCATAATTTGACATGGGATTAGTTTCTGGATTTCCTAAGATTGCTGTGTTGATATTTCAGCTTTATATTAAATTATTTAAATATTTAAATTAAATTATTCTGCTTCTGTTGCAGAATATTTGAATAAAGTTAAATATTCACTGAGCAAAATTCTTATTTCTGTTCCCAGCAAGCAAAACCTTATGCTTTAAACACAACATTCTGTGTGAAACTTCATTCTTTCCTACCTTGTTTCTAAGGTAGGAAATACTATGTATTTCTGGAATGCCTCCCTTCCTGAAGGGTTTTGTTTCTCTTTAACAACTCTTGTGTTCTGTGTCACCAGCTATGAGATACCAAATGTCACTGTTTGCTCAGAAAGGCTTTTTACTGCTGCTCCAGGTCATGATGCAGTTATCCAAATCTGTTTCTTGCTTCTGTAATGTCCTGATGCATCAGGATATTGGCAAAATAATTTATTCTTCCTCATGACCATGGCTCTCAAAGTTATTTTTCTTTGCCTAGACCATGACAAAATGTTTAAGATGAGTGAAAAGATCTTACTGCTGTGTGTTGGGGAGCCTGGAGACACGGTGCAGTTTGCAGAATACATCCAGAAAAATGTTCAGCTCTACAAAATGAGAAATGGTGAGTGAAGCAGGAGAGGCCCTGGGGAATGGGAGCAGAGCTAAGGGTGGTTTCCAAGTGAATGTTGGTGAAATGTGCTGTCTTTAAATCTTCTGTAAAGATTTCTACATCTTTAGTGTCCAGCAAAGGTGATAATTCAGGCAAGATGCAGAACCAGAGGCTGGATTGTACAGTAAAAATTGAAATGCTTATCCAAAACCCAGCAAACTTCTTTGCGATATAAATGGCACAAATATATTACTAACAGACTTATTATTCTTTTAATATGTTCATTGCATGCCAGCTGTTACCAGTTCTTCTGATATATTGGACAAAAAAAGTCAAGCTACATGTCCTTAATATTTTAATTTTTTAAAGCCATATATTTCTATGGGTCATACAAATATGAACTATCCAAAGTCTGAGTGCCCTGTTTATGCTTGTAGCTTTCAGAATAAACTTTCAAAAGGCACAACATTTTGTCACTGAAGAACATTTTGTTATTTCAGAACAGGAATGGGAAGGCGGGGGGTGAAACATGAACGTTGATTTTGGCTGTTACCAAATAAATAATCACATTTCTTCTCCAGGTTATGAATTGTCTCCCACTGCAGCTGCAAACTTCACCCGGCGAAACCTCGCGGACTATCTCCGGAGTCGGGTGAGTGATAGCTGAGACATTCTGGCAACGGCTTCCAGGGAACATTTCCATCCTCAAATAATGGAATATGAAGAAGGTGGAAGCTGCTGTTTTAGTGATGAATTTGGAAGTGGCTGCTCAGGGACGTAGTGGGGTCAAGGAATGACTGGATGTGGCACTCAGTGCTCTGGTCTGAGTGACAAGGGGTTGATTGGTCACACGTTGGACTCGATGGTCTTGGAGGTCTTCTCCAATATCAGGGATTCTGAGATCCTGTGGGTTCACGTTGCTGAAATAATATCTTAGTCAAATAGAACTTGATTTCCTTATTTGTAAAACTTATCACATCACTTATCAATAACTGATACAACCGTAGACTTAAAATTCCAGCCTTGGGCCCGGTAAACACTTTGTCACACACTGCAGACGTGAAGTGAATTAAACTTCCTGAACATCGAGATAAGGTTGTGGGTTTTCATGCAAATGCACCAAATCCGTTTAATCTTCTTGGAAAATGATTTCATAGAGCAAAGCTGTTTGATGTACTTAGGAAAACAAGTGCCTTTTGTAAACAGCAACATGAGGCTTTCAGTAAATACCTCATCCAAGTTGGGGCTGTGTTTTCAAGTTGCTGAACTGCAATTACTGATGTTTCCCAGGGTGATTTTTTTCAGTGTATGAAAAGCTGCTGTGAAGGGGCAAACAAACCTTTAATGATCTCAGGTTAGGAAGCATTTCATTGAGAAGAATGTTAATGTGCTATATGAAAGAAAAGAGGAAGAAAGAGGATGTTGAGAGTGAAGCTGATCAGCTCTGTCAAGGATAGAGTGTGGCTAAATTGTATTGCTGTTCTAACAGTGCACTGCTCAGGCTTGAAATCAGTTTTTACAGTAGCAAATAAAGACCAGTATTAACCTCAGAGCTGTATTGTTGAGAACTACACCTGTGGAATGAGAGTTCTTTTTATTCTCCTTTCTGACGCGGATCACAGCTGCAGGTAGCAATTCTTCCTTGTGGGTCCCTTCCAACTCAGGATATTCTGTGATTCCACACTACTCCTCTGGTTTAAATGGCTTCATCCAATTACATGGCTGGCAGGTGATGGTTGGCAGTGATGCTGTTTGCTTTATCTTGTGTTGAGGTGTGATTTGGAAGGTCTGTGTGTGTTTTATGCATTCCTGTGCAGCTCTCAAGGCTGATGTGAAGCAGTTGACACTGTTGGGGCCTGGCCCTGGTGCTGGTGGCTCATCCCAGGGACATCTGACCTGCACAGATGAGACTGAGTTTCCTGTCCCCTTTCAGCAGAGGCAGCTATTTCTTACATAAGATTTAAAGTACCTTTCACAGGCTTTTTGGTGAACCTGCCCATCAGGAGGCGGCACTGATGTGGCACCTTTGTCTTCTCTGTGCCACGTCCCTTGAGGCCTGATCCTCCCTGTGGCTCAGCTCCTTCCTGAGCCCAGGCCTGTCTTCCAGCTCACCTGCTCCAGATGGGCAGCACAGTGGGGAGGACAGTGGCAGAGGCAGATGTGTTTATTTACTGGAGACAAAACGCTGCTCTGGTGCAGATGGCAACGCCCCGGGGCACGCAGCGCTCTCTGACACTGCTGTCACACTACACTGCTCTCACACTGCAGGCAGAACCCTTTCTCTCCAACCATAGCACTTAATGGTTTGTTTGTGGCATTTAGAATTTGACAATACAAGCCTTGCCATCAGAATTGTCTTTTTTTTGCTGTGAGTCTTATTACATTTTCATCATAATATGTGGGGTACCAGAAGGATTAACACTAGTGCTTGGTATCTATTGAAACTGCATAAAGGATTCCTGGAGGTTACTAATGTAATCATGTGGATCATGAAAATAAAAATTACAAGGTAAAACATGCCAGTGCCTCCTGTTAGGAGTGGGAGAATAGTTGAGAAGTAAAATGTTTGGTGGGGAAAAGGTAGTTTGTTGCTTTACTGGCACTCACTGTGCGAGTTGTTGTAGGAGACCAGAAGGTGTGTGAAGGGGAAGGTTAAACTGCAGCAGGACTTTCTCAGGCATTGGACTCTTGTGGCCAAGATCAAAACAGAGCTTGTTCTGCATTGTTCATCACCATCTGGATTCCTCCCTGTTACCCAGTTTGATTTCATTTAGGATTCTCATGACTCCTGCTCCTAAGGCCGTGCCTTGAAGTTCCTCTGGTGAAACGTATCAAGTGTAATGACACCAGGCTTGGTCTTAAGGCCATTACATCACTGTTGTCTTGGCTTCTACTTGATAATCACCATGTGATTTTTCATGACATTTCTCTTTGTAAAACACGAGATTTCTGCTCCACAGCAGGATCTGAAAGAAATCCTTGTGATTTCTGTTTATATGTTGTGATTGAGGCAAACCTGGAAGGTGCTTTGGCTTTCATGGAGGTGAGTGGTGCTGTACTGTGTAGTGACAGGACAAGGGTGAATGCTCTTAAGCTGAAGGGGAGCAGGGTTGGAATGAATAATGGGAAGAAATTGTTCCCTGTGAGAGTGTGGAGGCTCTGACACAGGTTACCCAGAGAAGCTGTGGCTGCCCCTGAATCCCTGGAAGTGTCCCAGGCCAGGTTGAACGGGGTTTGGAGCACCCTGGGACTGTGGAAGGTGTCCCTGCCATGGCAGCTGGTGGAATGGGATGAACTTCAAGGTTCCTTCCAACCCAAACCATTCCAGGATTCTGTCACCTATTCCAGCAGCTCACCTGCTTCACCTGCTGGATCCAGTGCAGGGCTTAGTGCATTGAACTTACTGCTGAGGTTGTGTGTGTGTGTGGGAATAGGAAAAACAACCCCCTGCCCTCCAAAGGTGATGAAGTTCGGTCTCTGGTTGTGATGCTGTTTAATTATAGGTGACAGGGTCTGGCTGGATTCCAAAGGCAGCTTTCAGCTCCTCTCCCCATGTCCACACTTGGCAGGAGGCTTCCTTACTCCCACCTTTCCCCCCTCGCTGTGACTTTGGCTTCCGCCAGATGTCACAGGGCTGTGTCACCACCGAGCTGGGGTTGGGCTGTTTAGCACAACTGTGCTCTTCAGCTGTGAACTCTGAAGAATTTCACACATCTCCTAATTGCTGTCGGTATTTTAAATCAAACAGCACCAAGTGCAAAACTACTCGGGATGAGAAATGGTAGGAAGAGAAGTTTGGGTTCAAAAATAACGTCCTGGAGTGTCAGTCATCACCCATTTGATGGCCCTTTAACCACACCAGCCTTGTAAAGATTTGAGAACTGTTGGCACTGACCAAGTTACAGAAGCCAAGAAAGGGTGCCTTTGGAATGGACAAAATGATTGGGATGTACAAGAAATTGCAGTCCCAGCATCGAGGTGTTACGCTGCAAATTTCATTTATAATCGTGGAAGTAATAAATAGATTATGTGTATTTGCTAATGTTTAAATCCTGCCTTTCTAAAATAAGGCATGGCAGATAATATTTACATTTGAGTTTTAAGAAGTCTCAGAGACCATTAGCAGGAGAACTTAAAACTGAAAATCAGTTTACAGATGGGTTTAAGTCTGTATAACACCATTTATTTATGGTTGAGTATCTCGCATATGCCAATGTTGGTAATTCCAAGTCACACAATAATTTGAGTGATCTTGTGTCATGGCTCTTAAATATCAACTTGTGTGATGTTTCAGAATAAATAAATGATGAAATACAGCCTAATTAAACCAATACAGCTGCATGGTAACTTCTTTCCAAATATTCTTGGATGCTTTGAAGATTAAATCACACAATTTAAAGTGATGTTTTATATATAACTGTAGCCTGCTTTATTCTTCCATACTGTCTGAAAGTAAAAATATAGTGGCCTGTGATTTTTTGTGTGTGTGTGTGTATGGAAATGTACTGCATTGAGTATCAAAATGAACTTTTCCTATGATGCAGTTAATGTTTTGGCTTTAGGGTGAAATTTTGTTTGCTTTTTTAATCTGGTAGTTGCATCATCTTTTTTTTCTTATTTTGTTGCTTTGTTGATCCAGGCTTTCCAGCAGTTTGGAGATATCCTGTTAGTACAATTAATTTAATAAGAAACATTGTGTAGATATGGAAATACTGGAAGTATATAAAAGCTGCTTTTAAAAATACATACAATGCCCAAATTTTTTCTGATCCCACGTTTAAAAATAATACAGTGCACGTGTGTTTCATGATCTTACAAAGTACAGATCTTGGAAGGAGATGTAGGAGAAGAAGAGATGTCTGATTTATTCATGATGGTGGAACACTAAACCCAGAACATGAAATAAACTGCCAAATATTAAAGATTAAAGATTGGTACATGCAATAAAAACCAAATTGCCAGTGAACAGGACACTGTGTGTAACTGTCTGCTCTGTGTGAGAGCTTTCATACGTGCTGAGACGGGCCGTGCTCACCAGGAGGGGGACTGGGAAGAGAGCACAGAGCAGGTTAAATGAACAAAGACTTCTTAGAAACTGCAAAATGTTCACCTTGTGCTCACGTGTCAGCAGTAAAAATCCACAGGTTTTATGTTGAGGTGAAAGAGTCTGGCGTGAAAACTGCATTCAATTTTTTTAAAGTTTGAGTGTGCTGTGAAAGCTGTAAAAAAACCCCAAACACACTGGTTTTCAAGAGAATAAGAGTTCTATGTTTTTATTTGCTTGTGCAGTATGTTTTACCAGAAGACCTAATCACTTTTAGCTTGAGACAGTGTGCTGCAGACAGGATTGATGTAGCGTTTTATGTTAAGGAATTGGGTGATCAGCTCTCCTGCTGTTCCCTGCTGCACGGGGAATCGGGATTCAGAGATTTTGTTTGAGTGCTCTAATGAAAACATCATTTCTGTTGGCAGACCCCTTACCACGTGAACCTTCTCCTGGCTGGCTATGATGACCACGAGGGCCCTGCCCTGTACTACATGGATTACCTGGCAGCTCTGGCTAAGGCTCCTTTTGCAGCACATGGATACGGAGCATTCCTTACCCTCAGCATCCTTGACCGTTATTACAAGCCAGGTGAGTGGAGCCACTGCACAGGAAAATTTTCCTGCTTCAGTTTAGGCCATGAATTTATTAACCAGTGAGGCTGACATTTGCTGAATCAGGTTGCATTGCTGTGGTGCTGCAGATTGGAGCTTGACTTTTTGTTAGATAAATGGAGCTTGAAAGGTTACCTTTGGTTTTGCTACCTTTGGCTAGCATGGTAACAGAAAACCAGTCAATTCCTTAATTTTTTTGTCCTGTTTGCAGCATAACAGACTGGGAGTAAAGGATATTTCAGTTATTCTGAAATATGATTAGACTTTCCTGGACCATTGGCAGCTGGTGGTCTGCTTTTGATAAATAACACTTTGACAGCTTCTTCTTGCTTGTCTGTTGATTCTCACATGTACATTTTCCCAGAGTATCAATATTCAGAGGCCAGTCCCAGATCCTATTGCTCCATATCTTGGATTGGCCTTGTGTGTGATAAATTAAAAACATTCCAGTGAAAAGATACTCCTAGCGAGATCATCTCCAGCACTCTGAAGTGGTGGTGATGAATCACAGAGTATGAAGTGGTTTGGTTTGAAAGGAACCTTAAAGCTCATCTCATTTCACCTCCTGCCATGGGCAGGGACACCTTCCACTACCCCAGGTTGCTCCAAGCCCTGTCCAACCTCGCCATGGGCACTTCAGGGATGGGGCAGCCACAGCTTCTCTGGGCAACAGAGAGGTTTTAGGCTGGTTCACAGTTGTATGCACTTGGCAGCTGCTCATCATAACTCTTGTACATGCTTGTACCTGTCTAAACTTTCAGTTTTGGAATCATAATCCACTGCCAAGGAATAAACATGGCCCCATCCCCACTGTGCAGATAAGGAAATGTGCAAAGCACGAAATATTGTTAATCTGACATCTTTGGCTTTGGCTATAAAACTACTTGACTCCTGTGTGCAAAGCTGAGTTTAAGTTATTATCTCTGCTCTGACATTAGAAATCCTTTCATCCACCTCCTACAAGAAATATAGCTATAAACTGATCATTTTCATTTAACTTGCCTGAGCAGTGGGTGCAGGTCTGGAACAAAGCCTGGAAAGAAGTTTTAGCTCCACAGACCCTTTTTGTTTTCTAGTCATGTCCCTTACCAATCTATTGTTCCATTTTCACCATTCCTTGTGGAACAGAGGAAAAATAACAAACTTCATCGTCATGGCTTGTCACCCCTATGGAGTGCTGGGTTTTATCCTGAAGTGTGAGAATAGCAGGAGCATCCCACACGTGCCTTGCCCTTTATTGAGCTCATACCCAGCAGGAGCATCACGCTAAACCCATCTCCACCTTCTGCCCCAGACTCGCAGCCGGCCGGGGCAGCTGGAGCTGATTTAGAGCTGCAATAAACTGGAGGAGAGGGAGGTGGCTGGGCTTCTCCAAGGCAGGCCCTGGCCATGGGAGGCAGAATTCCGTCATGCTTCCCATTCCCTGTAACAAATCGATTCTCAATGGCTTGTTGCGGCGTGAGCACTGCGGTGCAGGCCGTCCCTGGGACATCTGGAAAGTGTTTTCTGTGAGCTGGGAAGGAGAGGTTTTGGTGCTCAGCTGAAAAGTTGTTTAAATTTAATAAAAGTTTCTGTGGAGAGAGATGGCCTCTAATGAAATCAATCTGTGGATGTTTTCCCTTTCAGGTATCACACGTGAGGAAGCTGTGGAGCTCTTAAAAAAATGTCTAGAGGAGGTGAGTTGCTGAACTGAGGGCCTGATGCTCCTGAGAAAGGAATGTTTGTTTGCATTCATTCGCTGATACTTTCCTGTTCCTCTTGTCGCATTTCTTGCTGCCTTTGCCAGAAGGGTAATAAAGGCACTGGCCAGATGTGGAATAGCTACTGAGGAAAAGGATTTACGGGCAGTTGCTTTGCCTTTGCACGGTTCACGTCCTCCAGAACGTAAACTTGGAGCTTAATCGCTTTGCTTTACTTCTGCTTTTTGTGTGCTTAGCATGATATCGATCCAGACTTTTTCCTCTTACGTTTCTTCTGAACATTCTGCAGCATCCTTGTCACTTCTGTTGTACTTATGCACTCTTAGAAGTATATACTAATTCTCTTCCAGCTTGTGAAGTGATACCTGAGGTAAAGCCTTGACCTTAAAGTTCATGACCAATTCTAGTGTAAACTAAGACTCCAGACATTTCAGACACCAGTTGTTTTATTGTAGGAAAATAGTCTTTATCCTTGTCTTCAAGAGATTGATTTGAATGTGACATCAGGAAGAAGTGCTCTGAAGAGCTCCTGTTTGAAGTATCTTTGTGATATGTGTGCTTTGTGTCCAAAATTGTAGCCCACTCTGGTCTTCCTGCTTAAATGTTGTTAACAGACCTGGCTATTTTGCATCTCTAGCTGAGGCTTGTCTAATGTGGATCATCTTACTAACAGAGAACAAACTCCCACTAAATCACTCCTGAGCAGTGAAAAAACCCACTCTAGCTCCTAATATTTCAGGTCACTAGAACCAGGATGAAAATTTGAAGTATACACTCCTCTTCTATTTAAGCTTTGGGTGAATCTCATTTCTTCTGTCTTTTTGTCTTTGCTGAACAGCTTCAGAAACGCTTCATCCTCAACCTGACCTCCTTCAACGCCCGGTTCATTGACAAGGAGGGCATCCACGAAGTGGACAATATACCCCTTGCCAAAGTGGAGTCCTAACCCCCAAGATCTTTCTTCAGCAGTCTTCTTGTTTTGTCCTCTCTTGGGTTTTTTTTTCTATTCATTTGAAGCACAGGAATAATGTACTGCAATGGGAACTCGAATAAAGCCTGACATTTATATAGCCAGTTTTATCTTTTTATTCCACTGATCCTTCCTGAGAGGATTTGAGTAAATTGTTCCACAGTGAAGGTGAAACTTGATTTACAGGTCATGGGGGCACATTCAGGTTATTTATCTTTCCTCTTCTGAGATTTTACTGCTCTCCAAATTTCTTATTTGTGGGAAAACTGTATTTTCTAGATGACATTGTGTTGTCATCCCTCTCATCACTAAAGCTCACCAACCCCAGACAAGTGGTCCATGCCAAACATACAGCATCTGCTTTATTTTTTCAAAGGTGTTACCACTCTTTGCTGCATAAAATAATAATCAGGTTTTCAAAGATCTAATTTGCTTTTGACAGGAGTTTTCTTTCACTTGAATTAGATTGATACAAAGGTTTTCAAGTAGAATGGATTTTAAAATGCACTTTTAACTCACCTGGCAATGGTTCTGTTACTGGGAAGGAGCATTCTGTTGTCACAGTGGGTTCATAACTACATTAGATAGAATTTAAATAGTATTTAAAATAGAAATGAATATATCAATTGTGTGATTTTTCTTAATTGATGTGTCTGTACCTTTAGAAGTACATGAAAGCAGTTCAGTGAGAAATTAAACTGCTGCATTCCTCATAAATCTTTGACTTACTCTCAGCTAGCTAGAGCTTTGTTTCCTTGAGAATAATCCCTGATGATCCATCTAGGCTCAAGATGCTGCCTCCCTATAAAACCCCCATTCATGGAACAGCCTCAGATAATTATCATGTGGCTGATACTTGTGGTCTGCCCAGAAGTGATTCAGTTTTTGGTGTGACTCCTTCCCTACTTGAACTGGCATTAAAATTGCTCTTATTTTATGCAATTTTGTGCTTATTTTATGTTTGAATAAGCTCAGAAAAAGAATCTTGGAAATAGGGTAGATGTGTAGAGGACTGTGTGCAGACTGATCGTTGTGTGTTGTGGCATAACACCCAAGTTCTCAGCTGGAAAAGGTGGGTGACAGACTTAACTTGATTTGTCTAAGCTTTTTGGTCTTACCTCTGTGGTGTGTTTGAGAATGTTCATTCCGTCCCAAAAAAAGTGTTCCTGTCTTCTGGAATGGATGAGAACTGGATGAGATTGAGACTTGCTTAATGTCACAGAAGAAATTTGCAGCTCCAGTGCCTTAACTCACCCTGCCTCTTACTTAAATCTGATTCTTCCCTGGAGTCCCACCAGGCTTTGTAGTTTTAATTCTTCCCAGAATGAGTTTAATTACAGCTGGTTTTGCTGTAATGGCTGCAGTGGCTTTTATTTAAGGCCAATGGCACAGAACTCTGAAACATTTTGCTAAAACTCACGTTATTTCTTGAAAACCTTTTAAACTTTTACACTCAGCAGTCCCCAGCCTGACGATTTCCTCTTGGCAGGTCACATTTAACACGAGCAGAGTCGGAGCGTTGTCATTCCACCACTGAAATCTCACCCCTTCGTGTTGCATTAATGTACTTGTTTAGCTTAATGCAGCATCTCTAATTTATTTTACCACTGATGTTGAATGTTTTTGCAGGTTTCTTGTCTCGTTTCTAACTCGTCACTGCAGAGGGGCTGAGCTGATGTGATATTTTTGTCACTGCATATCAAAGCAGCGATGCCTCTTCATTGGAGGCATTCATTGTTCAGACACCAAACTGGGGTGTGGAGCTCTTGGATGATGTTGAGCCTGGCAGGGAATCTGCCTGGAGTTTTTATTGGCACCTATTTGCATGCAGGTGATTAATAAACATAAAACAATTATTCTCTGGTTGGATCCAGGTTAGAATGGAACATATGTTTTGCCCAAGGGCAGGGCCCAGGATCTGAATCCCCCATGGAAAGGAAGATCCAAGGGGTTGCATCCGAAGCCAACGGAGCAGCAACCTCGAGGAATAAATAAATACAGCCCTTGATTCCAAACCAGGAACAAAAGAGCTGGCCCACGATGAGATTGGACTGTAGCCTCTAACAAAGCAGATTTTTTTGAGGACTTTCCAAGAATTTATACTTTTTAAGGAAAACTCTTACAGCTTTTGCTATGTAACTAATTCTTTTAAAGTGTCTACAGTGCTGATACTCAGAAACCAGTTTTCATTTTTGACAGTAGTACATGGAATCTGTTTGAAAAATCAATATTTAAATTAATGAAAGAGTAGAAAACTTCTCACCTGCTTCAAGTTTAGCCCTCAAGCTTCTGAAAACCTTACTTTGCCTAGAATCCAGGAATCCCTTTTGGAACGATTCCACTTCTCCATTTGTATTTGTCACGACAGGCCTCTCTTTCATAAGAAATCTCCGAAATAATCGAGCACTGCAAGAAAATACTGCTTTGTACTAATTTTTGTGGTTCATATTATGAGAAATGAATGTAGTAGTCAAGGCACCGTGTTCCTGGGGCACTGTGGCCACGGTGAGCTGCTCTGCCTTGCCTTGCCTGGTAATTCTGACCATATGTTTTACTCTCAAAGCCTCAGGGCTCAAAGAGTTAACAAGGCCCTTTTTCTCGTGTTAGGTTTCCTGTTTAAGGATGGTCTTTTCCTGGGGAGCAGATCATCACCAGCTCATCTCTCCAGAGCTTGGAGTTAGCTCCAAGATCAGTTTACAGATTCTCTGTGCCTTAGGCCACGTTGGGTTGGGAGTGCTTTGCTGGAAGAGGAATGTGAGCATAGGTGCAGCGCTCACAGGGCTTTTTCTCGGTGTTAATTACACCTTTCCATGGAAGAAAATCTGTGTTTTGGGTTAGACCTCCCTGTGACCAGAAGCACTGGCCCAGAGGAGCCATCAGGGCTCAGCTCCCTTGTGGAATTGGTCTCACACAAATTTGTAATGGTGCCAGGACAGCCTAAAAGTGACTCCATGACTCAAAAGTCATCTTGAGTGAAGTGACAGCCAAGCAGGGACATCAATCAAATACTGAAATGCCTGGAAGGTGGAACTGTCTCCCATCCTGCTGTATTCACTTTTATGGGGAGCTGCTGATGAGGGGGAGCCCCCCAAGGCTGATTCACCTTCCTTTCCCCAGGATTTCTGCAAGAAATCCATGGCCCTGTTCTGTTAAACCAGGAGATGCTCCAGCCCTGGGCAGGTGAAAGGCCTTGAGCAGGGGCTGGGTTTCAGTGCAAACCTGAGTGTCCTCAGTAGAAATTAGTGAGACTGCCCAGTAATAATAATAATAATAACAACAATAATAATAATAACAATAATTACAATAATTACAATAATAATAATAAATATAAATAAAGCATCAATTCTACAGCATATTCTCAGCAATCCCTGAGTTTAATTTCTGTTTGTGGTGATCAATCACTGGCAGGAACTTTGTCACCAAATGGAGCTGTCACTTCTCAGAGTCAAGATATGGGACCAGAGGGGAGAGACCAGGCTGAGCTCTCCCAAGGATGTGTTTTCCTTTGCTCTTGTCTCTGGTTTTGACAGTAGGCTCCTCCAAGAGGCATTAGCCCATGCCAGGGCTGACATTAGGGATTATGCTCATAGAATGTGGTTGAGTCCATTTTCCCATCTGAAACAGGGACAGCATAAATCTTTTTGTATTAAATAACTTGGCATTTAAGGAAGAAAAAACCTCTAACTTTGCTACCTGTGAAGCACTGGATGTATTTGAGAAAAAATGAATCTATCCTACTTGTAAAAAGTTTATCCTTCAAGCCATTTTTAATTCTTTCAGGGTTTAACTTTACATAGAGTTTCCATTTGTTGTTATCAGCCATCAACAGTAATTTAGTGCAGGAAATTTTCACTGATCAAGCTAAACAGGCATCAGTTGTTTTAACAGATTTAAAAAAAAAAAAAAAAGCAAAATGTAAATGGTGGAGTTAAAATACACAACTTGTCTATTTTCCATGCCCTTGACTATGTTGGTTTAGATTTCTTACTGGCTGAGGACTATTAAAAAATAAGTTAGTTGTCTTGAAAATGTAAAGTGACAGTTTAAGTGTTTTGTTTCTGTGCTAATGTGCAATTAGGTCGTTATCCAATAAGCTGATTCATGTAGTTTAACCCGAGACAGCTGTGGAAGGCAGAGAAAACCCTTTGCTGTTGGGGCATGGGGAGAGGGTGTCTAAAAGGATCTGTTTCAGAACTGCCAGGATGGTTTTTTCCCCCTGTGTAATACAGTAAAGTTAGCAAGATTTGTGAAAAGCTAAATTCTGCTGATGAAATCTATAGAGAGAAAATCAAAATATGGGTGTATCTTGGATGCCAGCAAGTGTGGTATAATTTTTGATCTATAAATCAGCTCTAAGACAGCCCCACAAGGTGGGGCTAACCCAATCACTGAATGCTCTGAAGTGATTTCTTGGTTAGGTGTGTTTTGATTTGGTTAAATTACCTTTTGCTTAGCAGAGTTTGCCTTAATGTTGTTAAATGCATCTCTTGTTTATGCACAAACATGAAAATTGTGGATCTCCTTGAGTTAATTTTCAGCAGACAATGGAAACTCCATCATTTTTTATGTTAGTATTTTGGGGATTATTGAAAATATCCTGCTACTGTATCACCAAAACACCCGTGGGCCTCAGTGGTGCTTGATCTCCTCTTGCTAAATGTTGCCCTGGGAATGCAGCTGATGCCATTCCCTGCTCCCAGAGATTTTTGGTTTGTGGGGAACACCTGTGTGCCTCCCCAGCTCTGGATTCAGCAGAGGGCAGTGATCTCGCACGCTGCTGCCTTCTCCCAAACTGGTTTGTCCTCTTCCTGCCTTGCAGATCACCTGGTGGTCACAGAACTCATGGGGAGAGAGGACCAGAGCCTTGTCCAGCAGTGCCAGGTGGGATGTACAGGGTTGTTTCTTCCCTTGGAAGATGCTTATTTTATTTTTCACAAATGTTGGACAGTTGTGCCATGAAACAGGTGATCATCCATGTTTCACAAAGGAAGATAGCCAGTGACTTGCCAAAAACGCAAAAAGAGCAGCTGGAATCTGTCCTCTCCTAGTTCATCCAAGCACTGACAAGCAGAGATGTGAAGTTAAGGTAAATCTTCAGGTTTTTTAGGATAATACAATTCTCCCTTGCAGAGCTGCTCTGAACATTCAGTGCTGTGAGGATGCTCATAGGATTTTATAAGCAGCTGTGCCAGGCAGGAAAACCTCCAGCACCACATGATACTGTTTTCAAAGGATTTTCTGTGATCCCACAGCAAAATTTGCTGAAGAAAAAAAATGGGGAAAAGTCTGCAATGGCTGGTTTGGAATGTGGGATATCACAAGCCATTCATTTGCTCCTTCCCAACAAGCCTGCAGTGTGCCGAGGCTGTGGCTCAAGGGTGGCATTATGGGCCTGGCTGGAGCAGAAAATGCACTTGTCTGTGTAATTAAAATGTCCCCAGTTGGATTATATGGGAATCAGAAACTTTCAAGTACATAGCCAGACTCTGACATGGGAATTAGGAAAACATTTCCAAAGCTGTCAGCTCATTTGGTGGTTTTCCCCTTTTTTTTTTGAACAGCAGTTTCTTGTATCTTTGAAACTTTTGTTACTGGGCAAGGCTGAGTTTGGGATATGAAAGGATTTCCAGGGTTTACTTATTCCTTATTTTCTCTGATTTAAAATCATATGGTTCAAACCTGTTTCTCTTTTTTCTTTTTTTTTTTTTTTTTTTTTGGTAATCATCCTTAAACTCACATAGTTGTTAGTGAGCACCCTCAAGAACAAAATAATTAAACCAGGATTTTAATTTAATTTGTCTTACTGTGTTCACTCAACCCACATGAGAAACCTGCCCAGAGCATCACGCCAGGGGCTTTGCTTGGGCACATCTGATATTCCAAGGGTTTTGTGTTGGTTTTTGCCTCAGGATTGATGGCCTGTGCTGTGCTGAACCAGGGGAAGGCTGATGGTGTGAGCTCCATGTCCCATATTTACATAAGCCAGGAAAGATTTGAGGTTGACCTTTCCTGATGTGTTTAGGAGCTGTGAAGCCACACAGTCACAGTTCTGGTTTTGGTTTCCATGTTGGCTCCAAAATTTACAGGGTCCTAAAGCAAAAGGTTCTTTATGTTCAAAAGCTGTGAAAAAGCTTATTAACACATGGAATTAATAGAAAACATTTTTGCCCCAAGCTGAGCTGAACGGAGCTATTTTTCCTCACAGGATTTGCTGAATTACTCCTTGGCTCAGCAGGTTCAAAGGCACTGACAACTTTTTTTAGGAATACTTTAAAACAAGAACGTTCCTTAATTTTTTTAGCATTTCTTTAGCTTTACCAGGTAAGACCTTTGTGTTCTCTAAATGGTCCATACTCCAAATGTTCTGAAAGATGCTCTGTAGGGTTTTCCCATCTCTCTGGCCTTGCTCACTTTCCTGGGGAGAGCTGAATGCTTCAGTTTGCCTGAAACCTTCCCCTTTGCCCAGTGCGCTGATGAGTCAGGGATGGGCTGTGGGTGCCCTGTGCCTCTTTTGGCTCTGGAGAACTTTGGAGAAGTTTTTTTTGGAGAAGTTTTGTGCCAAACCCCATCTTCCTCACAAAGAGAACCTGAACGGGGCCGAGTCAGGGTTGTCTGTGCTGCAGGATTGGTCTCATCTCTCATGGTGATTACTGTGTGCTCCTGGAGGATCCTTGTGATGACCAAATTAGCAGGAAACTCCAAAAGCCATAATCTGTAATATATAATATATAATGTGCTGCTGCCATATGACAGGGCTGGGAGAGGAAATTAAATGAAAATGGGTCAGGAGTGGGAGGCCTGGGCTGAAACAATTCCCTGTGGTGCCAGGGTCCATTTAAGAGGCAAAACAGCAGCACATTACCAAGAGGGTGTAAGAAAGGTTGTTTTCATGGTCCAAACTGAGCAAACTGGCCTTTCCACCAGCCTCCTCCTCCTCAGCAGTGCCTGCATCTGTGTCCTCCCTCCCTGCTGGAATGCTTTTGCAGGCAGTGAAGTAGAACAGAGATTCTTAAAGGAGAGAGTTTTTTATCATTGGAAATAAAATTATAAATATATAGATTATCTCTTTGAAACAGACTGTTGAAACAAATTTGGGGTTTTTTTTGTAATTATGGTACTGGAGTTGATTTATCTGGGTTTGAATCCCAACTGTTTCCTAAACTCCCCAAGTCCCTCTAGATCTTTATGTCACATCTGTTTTCAGTGAGATGCAGGTAACTGTTTCCTTTGTAAATTTATCTGCTGAAATAGAAATTTGCAGGTAAAACATTTCAGCAGAGGGTCTAATACAATGAGGATTTGATGTTTGATGGCACAACAAGGTATGGTGGGAACATAAACATAACCCTCTTGAGACAGAGACAGGTATTTGGACTGGATAAAAATGCTCCTTTTTTAAAAAAATATTTGCTGCATGCTGAGAGAAAAAAAATCTCTCTGGAAAAGCAACATCCCTGGAAGATCCAATCTGCTCAGGAATCTGGTCTGAATTTCATGTAGCTGCCAATGAGATCTTCAACACATGGTGAAACTCTCATAACTCCTGGATAAAGGCACTTGGCATTTCAGCCACTGATGTTCTGAATCTCATCCAGTAAAAGAATCCATGGATCCACTTCGATCAGGTCTGTGACAGAGGAGAAGTTTGACTGGAAGACCTTGAATGTCCAGTGGGAAGAATGTGATTTACCTATAGCAGATGTTTAAGGATAAAGAAATCCAAGATGCCATTGCAGAATGAGCTGAAAATTCTCTGTTGTGTGAGTTAAACAGAATCACAGAGAATATGTGGAATTTTGGGACAGAGGATGATGATGGACCAGTTGTTTTTTGTTGGGTGCAAGTCAATCGGTCATGCCAAGGAAACACTGCCTCTGGGGAATTTTTTTAGTGAGTTTAATGCTCTGAACAGTGGAAAAACTCAAGAAGAATTCAAGGCACTTCTGCACAGCAGAGCTATTGTCAGGTGAGAAGCTGCAGCTTCCAGAAACATCTTGAGGTGCTGCAGAACTTCTTGGCTTGGAGCAATAAATTGATCTTTGTCTGAACTCATTTCACACCCCCAAAAAAAGCTGAATTGTCCCCATTTAACATTTTCTTTGGCTATAACCTTTGCTACTAAAACAAAGCTATCCTGATGAGAAATCCCTCTGGATCTTTAGGATTTTAGCCTTTTCTCTGCTGAAAATAATCAAATTAGAAGCATCTGAAGGTGTCAGGATAAAAACATACAAAGGAACCATCCAGAAGTTCACTGCCACAATTTTTCCTGCCTTGGAAAGGTTCTGGGATGCTTTCAGCACCACAATCATGGGGACAAAGCCTGGGTGGATGTTCAATGTCTGGAATTGTTATTGCTGTTTGTGATATCCTATTGGAAATGCTCAGGTGGCCACAGTGGGAATTCTTTTCTTTATAAAGGAGGTGAGGCAGGAAGAGCAAAGTGCTACCTTGTGGCTCAGTGTGGCCACATTCTGGGTGATGCCTGGGTCAGACTCTCTCTGCCAGCTCTGGATAATGAAGGCTCCACATCCTGCACCTGGATGGGGAGAGCAGGGCCTCCATCAGTAATCTCAGGAGCATCGTACCACCCTCCCAAATAACATTTATTTTACTGCCTGACTTGAAAACATTTCCAGTGTTGGTGTTTTAATTCAGTAGCACCACCAGGAAAAACTTCCCTGGCTCACAGTGGCTCCTTGGATTCCTCATGCAAAGTTGGGAATTTAATGGACTCTGCTATAGGAAGGAATGCATTAACTACAGGTCAGCAAACTCTGGTTATTGGGTTGTTTCACACCGAGAGCTGTTATTACCCTGTTGCTTTTAAGGTGCCTGTTTAAAGGTAATTATTTAGTCTGTCCAAAGCCATGTGGAATTCCAGCACAGCCTCTGCTCCCTGGCGTTAATGATGCAGCACAATCACAGCTCCATGTTCCCCTTGGTTTGCCCTTGGGACAGCTGACTCTTAGGGATTGAAGAGTTTCTCTTAATGTTCTTTTTCTTTTTCAGTTGTCCAGGATTGGCATGTGCTTTCCCTGGATTTGTCATTCATTCAAAATTAATTTTAAAAAGGGTTTTTTTTTGTTTCAATTCCCCTTTAGAATTGAAATTCCAGCGTGTTCTGTAACAAGCATAGAAACCCTGAGCCTGGGTCTATTTTTACTCTTTGACACAATCCTATGTATTTTCCCACGATGAGATTTGTAATCAGTGTGGGAATTTATACCAGAGTTGAGCCTGGAATTGTGTAAAATGTTTTTTTTCCTCTTAGGATGGAAAGGGAGAGGACATGTCAGGGTTTGGCCTTGTTTGACAGTGAGCTGGGAGGGGACTCCAGTACAGACAAGAATTGGCCTGGCACGACCCCTGATTCTTCTGAAGTGTCTCTGTGGGCCTGCAGGAATGAGGGTGTCCAAAGTTTTGGGAAGTCTTGATGCTTTGAGAAAGTTGCTCCTGTGTGACGTGTCCATTGCTCATCTTGAGCATCTGTGGTGGAATCAACAAGTGAATCCAAATCATGCAACTTCCTCCCACTCACAGGTCATTGGAGGTGTCCTGGCCTTTCAGGCACCAGACTGTTCCTCATAAAACATTCCAAAGACTTGCAGGTACCTAAAAAGGAAAATGAGGAGGGAGGTATTTTCCACCCCATGGATGTGGTGTGTAATTACTGGAGGCAGATCCTGATTCTCTGTCTGCGTTGCTCATCCGTGCTGTGTCTAAGAATTCCTTGATATTCAAAGTGCCCCAACCAAGCCAGGTTTGCATAATGTGATTAAATTAGGAAATGATATTTCATGCCTGGCTATTACAGTGCGCACACACACACACACACTTTCATCCTGTGTCGGAGCGTCGCTTGCTCTGCTCTGATACCGTGCACCAGAGGATGTCTGCAAATGGAATTATTTCAGGATAGTTATCCTAAATAACCCCATGTAGGGAAACCTGTATTGTAGCACAAAAGCACCTTACTCTCCTTTATCATAATCCATTTAAATGTGGATTATGCTGATGCAGAACAGGGCGCTCCTACTTTGGAATAATTTTAAATAGGAAGAGTTTTTGTGCTTTTGGCTCACACCCTGCATTATCCAAACTGGCTTTGAAGTGTAAACAAGCCTCTGATGTGTCTGTAGTATTTCCATTTTGCTGCCTGCCTCCTCCTTGTTTCTTGGCTCTTCCTTTGGGAAGGTCCACAGCAAAACCAGACCTGCAGAGCCCGTCATTTAGGTCTTTGCTTTCACAAACCTCATACCAAGGGACGTTTCCAATCCAATTCCCAATTTAAATTCCTCCCTAAGCTTTGAAGGGAATATTTAGATGCAAGTTTCTGACTCTGAGCCATCCCCACAGATTATATTAGGACATTAAATGTTTCCTTTCACACTTTCCTGAAACAGAGCTTTGTGTTTCAAGCCTCCTGTGGTCTCTTTTGGGACTGTTTGGGGTTTTCCTCTGTTACCATCAGCCTGTTCTGCACCTCCAGAGAAACCTGTGGGGTGCAGCTCTGAGAAGGGTCCAATGCAGGCAGTGCTGCCGTGGTTCAGTCCCATTCCAGCTGCTCAGCCTTTGGCTGTGAGGAGCAATGAATGTGCAGGGAAGACAGCAAGGAGGCTCCCTAAAATCACCCTCTTCCATTGTGTCAAAAGCCATTTTTACATCTGTTCCCATGAAAAGTCGCAGCTTCTTACCTGAGGCAGTTAAGCCTTACTTAAACCTGCTTCCTGACCATTTCATGGGTGTCCTGTCTTGTTTTGGTGTCAGCTTTCCCTGATTGTGTTCTTTTGCCCCACAGTTTTCCACACCTCTGTCACATACAGCTCCTGTGCTTCCTCCTGCAGCTCCAGCCCTTGGTCCTGCTTCGGGTGGGAGCTGCTCCCACCTGAGTTCCCCATGGATTTACCAGCTGGATTCTGCCAGATCTGTGAGTGCCATTCAGGACAGAGCAGCACAGGGCAAGCACATGGATGTCATGCACCATAATCTGGTTTTTTTTTTTTGTTAATCCTTTTCCTGACCATTCCCACCGTTTTCTTTCTAAGCTCTGGGAGTACGAGGTGCTGGTGCAGAGCTCGTGGTGACACCACAAACACAACTAATTTGGAGCTTCATTGCCTGGAGATCAGTGGGGCTGTTTTATCTTCTGTTTCATCACTGATACCATGAGGTCCTTCTGCAGCTCTTCACAGACAGGTTTAGATTTGACTACCCTGAATAGTTCTGAAACATCAGCAAACTCAGTCATCTCCACTGGCGCCAGCTGGCTCCGCGCGAGGGCTGGGGACACCGGGCAGGAGCACCAGCTCCTGTCATCCCCTGAGCTCTGTGTGTGGCATCACTCAACCCCCAGCCATGAAACTCGAGAATTCTGTCTTAAATCTATATAATTTTATATAATTTCCATATAATTAAACTGTATAATCCCTTTTAAGATATAAGCACAGAGGCGAAGGATCCTTCTCACAAAGACGATGGAGGTGCTTTCTTCAAATAAAAAGAGGTTTATTAAGAGAATGAGAATGACATTGTAGTGTGGGTGTTGTACATCTATTGCAGCATTAAGAGAAACAACAGCAAGTACAAAATCCTGCAGAGCTTCTAGAGTCATCATCATCACAGCCTAGCTTGTCCATGCTACAGTTTGGTGGATCCAAAACTTCATTCCCATTTCTAATGGCAGAAAATCCGAAGATTTTCATCTTTCAAAAGAAAAAAACCCAACCCAAAACAAACAAACAAACAAACAAACAAACAAAAAAAAGGCAAAACAAAAAACCCAACTCAGTTTGATATAAATAACTTGCACTGGACATTTTAAAACTTTCAGATTTTAATTACACATAAATAAATATATACAGATTTAGAACAGTTCAGTTTGGCCTGGTTCAAGTTCTGCTCCTTGTGCTTTATTTATTATTATTACTAATTTTAGAAACTTGTGTGCTGTTATCTGTAGGTTGTGGAGTTTTATTTAGTCCTGGGTTTTACTTCACCTGCCTTATCCCCAGCTGGGAGGGCAGCAGTCAGGAGGGCTCCCCTCGATCCTGCCCTGGTTGGTTGTTCCTCCCTTGTGCCGTGGCTTGGGGTTCCTCAGCCCACTGGAAAATCCACAGTGAGTCTCAGTTTGAAGCTGTAAACAAAGCCTGGACCTGCTTAAAATCCACACCAGTTCTGCCAGCAATTTTCCTTGGCCTGGCATCAGGGCTGGGCTGTGGGTGGGGAAATGGGAAGGTTTCCTGTGAGTTTGCCTCAAAACCAGAGGATAAATCCAGGCAGAGCCAGGGCTCCATCCCCCTGCCCTTGGCTGCTCCTGCTCTGGGTCTTGCACTGATGAGGCTTTTGCTCTTATCCTCTCAGTTTTTCAGTTGGAACAAATTCCTGGAGCACGTCAGGATTTCACTATGGGTTTTTTAAAAAGCAAAATAAAATCAAATTGCACATGACTTGGCTTCCTGCATCCACGTTACAAAAAAAAAAAAATAAAATAAAAAAAAAAAAAGGCAAAACCCCAAAGCCATCAGCCTGGCTTCTCTCAATCTCACTACGTTCATTAGCACTGTTTTCTTCTTAAATTCTTTAAGTCTTCTCAGTTTTCCTGTCTCTTCTTTGTCTGCTTCACGAGTTTCCTCACACGTACGAACTCAGCAGTTCAGAAAACAGTGCTCTGGGTCATCTGTCCCCCTGGAGCCACCGCTGGTGCCCGGGGGAAGCTCCCACCGGGGGAGGCAGCGCTGTTATTTCCGATGCTTCACCTCTTTGTCTGACGCTTTGGAGTCGCCGGTCGTGTGCCCGTTCCCTGTGCTGTTCATGAATATTTTATCCAGCCCCTTGAGGGACTCCACCAGGTAGTTCTGGAAGGCGGTGAGGGCGGCGCAGATGGCCGGGCCCCCGAAGCCGTGGGTGATGAGGCTGAAATGAGTCAAACAGCTCTGCACTCCGGGCTCCAGGATGAGCGAGGGGCGGCTGTTCCCCAGCGGAGAGCGGTCCTGGGCTATCAGGTCAGCAAACTCCTTGCAAATTTGCCTGAAAGAGAGAGGTTTGGTCACTATAATGCTCGTGGAGAGTCACAGAATCAGAGACGGTTTGGGTTGGAAGGGACCAACCCCTTCCTAGTCCAAGTTGCTCAGAGCTTCATCCAACCTGGCATTAAACACTTCCAGGGATGGGGCATCCACAATTTCTATGGGCGTATCTTGGGGTTCTTTTCCTGCTCCCTGCCCTAATAGCCACATCCCCACTGGGAGTTTTTGACTCCAGCCTGGGGAAAGCCCCTGAGTGCAGAATTGGAGCCATTTCTGCTGCTCCTGCTTTGAAAGGGCACATGAGGCAGCACCAAAATGCTCCCCAGGGATGGGTTACCCTCTCCCATGAAGGAGCAAACCCTTCAATCCCTGCAGGCCATTCCCCCTGCTGGACACCTTCCTGCAGGGTGGGCCCATCTATTCCCTGCCAAAGAGTAAAGTCTGGGGGCTAACGCTGCCCTCCCAGGCTGCAGATACCAAATGCACTGGTGGCTCGTTGCCCTCTGTACTCACTTGGTGGCCAGCAGCATGTTTTTCCTGGTGTGGAGCTCCGTGGGGTCAGAGTGCTGCCGGCACAGGTACTCGGCCGCCGCCTTGGCCGGGAACTCCGTCTCACAGACGTACCCAAAATCCCGAGCCAGGTGAATGGCTTCACCTGTGAGCAGGACAGAGAACATCAGCACTGTGCCACCACCAGCGTGGCAGGGAGCTGGGAACTGGGAACTTCTGTAGTAGCTTCAGCCATAGAATCACAGAATCACTAATTTGGAAGAGACCTTTAAGATCATCGAGTCCAACCCATGCCCTAACACCTCAACTGAACGATGGCACCAAGTGCCACATCACTGCTGGGGCTCAGTTCAGGTGAGACTGGGGCCCTTCCCTGTCTCAGTGGCCACCCAAGAGCTCTCCCCACCTTCATCTCTTGCTGCTGGAACACCACTGAGTTTCTTACTCTCATCTGTAAGGCAATTAATATGTATGGGCCAAATGAGCCCATGCCACCTCTGAACAGCAGCTGGATCCTTCCTTTACTGCCTTTTACAAGAGCATCAAGACAGTGCTGCCCTTGGAGCAGGGTGAGGTGTGACTCTGGGCACCTGCTCCAAAAGGAAGAATAGTATTGGCATTTCTTACTTGGGAACATCCCCTGCTGCATCCCCATCTTTCCCTGCTTCTTCCTAGATTTTCTGCTTGGCCTCTCCAAATTGAGAAGAGATTGAAAGGGAGACTGGAGGGTCAAAGAGTGACCTCAGCCCTGTGACTGCTGGACAAGGCAGGGCAGGAGGAAGGGGCAGGAGGAAGGGGCTTCCATCCCCCACAGTGCCCGGGGGCCCTCGGGCTGGACGTGCAGGCGGAGTATCCATCACCCCGTGGAAATGCCCACCCATTGATGGGATTGATCCATCTCCAGGCGTCCCCGTGGAAATAATCAGAGCTGATGGCAATTGATCATGCCCAACACCCGAAATCCCGGTCGGGCAGGCAGAGCTAATTTGCCTTGCCCCCCTGCTGCTCACACGTATTAGGCCATCCATCCTAACAGCATTAACCCAGATCCCATCCCAGCCTGCCTGGCTCCCAGAGCTCAGTCTGTGGACTCCTATTGCAGGGAAGTGTCTCTGCTTCCCACATAACAACAGTCCTTTCCACTTCATCTCCTCCTCCAAAGAAAGAGCAGATAAGGTAAACATAAAGAATCAGAACTGCAGTTATTTGTGTGTTTAAAAAACAGTCAGAAAGGAACAACTGCTGGAAAAGAGTTACTGGAATAATAAAAAAGAGCTGGGTGACCTCATGGTCAGGGCCAGGGCTGGAGCCAGGATTTATTTCCTCCATGAGTGTTTGAGTGGCTGCACATTTTAATGTTTTTTTAAAGGCAATTTGGCTGCTGGATTAGAGAGGTGTCAGGGGGGACAGGGCACTCTGGCTTTGGGGTTAAAGCCACATTGAGCCAGATCCTGAGGAGGGGAGGCTGCAGGAGAGTGCACAGAGGGCCATGGTGGGTAGGGAGGCAGCAAGAGCCTGGCTGAGGGCACACCTCCTTCCAAGAGCTTAGGGATGCTTCTGGAGTGGAAATACAGCCCTGCTGCTCCCCTGGGTCCAGGCTGGAGCTGCTCTCATGGAGCACTTGCCTAAGAGAGGGTGAGTGCTTGGTGTACGTGGTGAGGACACCCAAGGGAGCTGTTTCTATCTGGTGTTCCCTGGGCTCTCCAGGAACATCCTCCCCATCTGTATGAGTGGCTGTGGGTCAGTTTGAGACGAAATATTTCATTAGCACTCAAAACCCCATCCATTGGCTCTTTTAAATAATTAGACATAAGGAAAGCAGAGGGGAGAAAAAAAATTAAGCCAAGACAGCAAATGTTCAGGGAAGAGCATGTTTGGGGCAGAGAGGCAGAGAGCCAGTTTGTGTGCTGGGTGATGGCAGTGCAGCAGCACCTTCCTCTGGGTGGAACATCCCCAGGTTCCATCACAGTTACAAACAGGAGGAAATAATATCCATCAAACACACATGGCACCACTCCTTATTTACCCTGAGCTGGGAAGCAGGAACTAAAACATCAGCAGCCACTTGAAATCGAACTGTACATTTCTTCCTTCTTTTCTTTCCCTCACTCTTTTCTTTCTTTTCTTTTCATGGAAATCAGCCTTTCATTCAGCACGAACCAACTGCCCTGGGTAACAACCTCCGCCTAATGAAGCGGGTCATTTAATTTGCTGGCGACAATGGGGATGATTTTCTATTCAGGATCCGAAGGCAGCTGCCTGCACCGCGCCGGGCACGGACACAATGGATTCCTGAGCTCAGAGGGAGGCAGAGCTGTCATTCCATTTGTTTGCATCCCCGTGTGCTTTTCTGCCAGGACGAAGAGGCAACATCATCGTTTCCATGGCTGAGAGAAGTAGGAGGGGAGGAAGTAACCGAGTTAGGCAGGGGCACCTCACATGTCTGGGCAGGGCTCTGCCTGCCAGGGCAGCACCTTTTCCATAGCTCTGAGGGCGGCTGCCGCACACCTGAGCTCCACCTGCAAAACCTTGGAGCAGTTTGACATCTCCTTGGTGTCTCACTCATTTCCTGGAGCAGGGAAGGACTTGGATATGGGGCATTTCCTTCGGAGTGAGGTCAGAAGCACCAGAGCTGTGTCCTAGGTGGGCACACGGGGCTGTAGAACACCTGTGAAATTCTTGGCAGCTTTATTCAGGTTATTTTTCTGTTTGGTCTCTGTGAGCCAACTATTTGAACCAACTCATAGAAATGAGGGATACCCTGAGTCCCAGCCAGAAGGATGCTCACAGTCCCACTCAGCATCCATGGGGAGGCCTTTTCCATGGGCTACATCTGATCCAACAGTAATGGCTGAGTTTTGGAAAGCAGACATAGAATCACAGAGTTCTAGAATGGTTTGGGTTGGAAGAGACCTTAAAGATCACTCAGTTCCAACCTCCTACCACAGGCAGGGCCACCATGCTTGGACATTTTCTTGGACTTCTGCTGTCTTGGTTTCATTTGTGTTCTGCCCACTGCCTTCCCAAGGGTCTGTTCATTTTAAAGGGCACATTCTTGAATCAGTGTGGAGCCTTACACAGGGACACTGCCTTGCTCATTCAGTGGTGACCACTCCATATTTTAAGTGTTCTGGTTTGTGAAAAGCTGGAAATTAAGGGGATGGAAGTTTCAGCGCTGCACCCTCCACAGGAGCAGGGAGAGACTCTTACCTTCCACGAGGGATGTGAGCAGGGTGACGTTGGCAGCTTTGCGCCTTCCTGCAGGCAGATTTAGTCCAATTTTCTCTAACCTTTCCCTTAAACACCGACCCCCGTTTTTCGATTTGGCTCTGAAAAGAGAAAACAAAGAGGCAAAATAAATTTCCGTGTAATTCACCCTAAAATAACCATAATCCTAGTTTATGCTTTGAGGTTTGACAGGAAAGAAGAAAAGGCAATAAAAATACTATTCCTTAATGTACCACACATCAGAAATTTCTCATCTCTTTTTATCTGAGAGGTAAGAGCTGGTGCTGAACACAGATCTTGGGGCTCTTGGGGCAGCTTACCTGCGGAGGACCCCGCCAAGGAGGGAGGCGTTGAGACACTCGGGGGGCGAGAGCCTCCTCTGCACCTCCCCGACCGTCACCTTGTACTTGGAGGTGGAGCTGAGGAGGGAGAGGCGGCCGGGCACGGAGCAGAAAACCTCGTTGGGATTCGTGACCCCTCCGATCAGGCCGTCTTTGTTCATGGACAGCGTGGAGATGGTGGTGCCGTTGGCCTTCGAGGGGATGGGCACTGGAGACAAGGAAGAGGGAGAGAAGAGGAGACCATGGCTGAGAGACCCAGACTCTCCAGGCAGCTCTCCAGCCTCCTCCAGACAGCAGCACGGCTGCTGGGATGTCTCATTAGTTCCTTATTTTCCTCAGTGAGAGAAGCGAGGTGGGGTGATGAAACTAAGCTAAGTAAAGGTTAAAGGAAAGGAAGAAGCCTGGACACTGCGTTCCCACACGTCCCAGCCCTGCTGTAATTAAAGCCAAGGTTTGGGCTGGTCCTGGAAGGCTGAGGATTGTCCGCAGCATCGCTGGCTGGACCTGTGACCAGCTGCCCTCCCTGTCCCCTCTGGGTGCTCCTGGAGGTGGGTGGCCGGGCCAAACGTGGCTGGTCCCGCTGGCCAGGATGCCATCCCATCTGGGATTGTGGGTTGTGGCTGCAGCCCAGCTCTGTGCCAGCACACACTGCATCCCAGCAGGCAGGATCAACCCCCCGAGCCAACACCTCCATTCCCTGCCCCAAACCCAGGAGCTGCAGGGCTGGCCCAGAGCTGTGCTTCCATTCTGTGCCCACGGGAACCAGGGGGAAGAGTTTCTTTGCCTTCAGCTCTGGGATTAGCCCCACAACAAGCCGCAGCCCTAAACTTTCATCATCCCTGGCTTAAAGGAAGCTTGAGAACATGAAACCAAATTAATCCAGCACAGACTTCCCTTTGCTTAATGGGCAAAAGTCAATTAACACAAGGTTAGGTAGGCACTGGTGACTGCAGCATCACACCAGGGCAAAGGGGCTCAGTTTTCCCATTTGTCATTCCATAAAAACCTTCTCAGACGCAATGAAGGTTTATAAGTTAAAACTGTGACTGAGATTTGAGCCAAATCTCTTTGGCTTTTATGCTCTGAAATTAATAACCAATTTAATTCAGGGGGGGAAAAAAGCAGGTTTTTAAAGAATCCAAAGATCATTTTAGCCCTGGCATTCTTTGTGGTTCCTCAGGAATGACTCTCCCACTGTCAGATGGTTCCTGCAAGTAACCCAGCAGCGAATGCCGTGGTTTATAAAGGAAATACACAGGCCCAAAATGAAACAGAAGCCCCAGGATTAATCGGGACCTACGAGGGGGCGCTTACAATCTGCATATTGTAAATCCAGCTCAACGACTTGCTGGCATGGCAATAAAAATCAGCACATGCTACATAAAAATGACTCATGTTTTAAGACTAAGGGATGAGTGGAAAGGAGCTGAAGAACATGGAGCTTCCTCCCAGCACGAAACTTGCACAAAGTCAGGGAGCAAAGGGCGGGATGCACCAGTGCCCTGCTGGAGCCAGCTGCGGTCGGTGTTTGCCATGACTGAGGTTGGTTCAGGGCAGAACAAACACAGGAACATCCCCATGAGACGTAGGAAACGAGGACTATTTCCAGGAAGGAGCAACTTCAAAGCCTTCTTCCACAGTCCCAGAACAGGTTAGGTTAGTCTCTAGGGGATCCCTTAAAATCAAAAAGTCAGAGCGTGGTTTGCAAATATCCATGCAGCGCTGCCGAGGTGTGCGGCCCTGCAGGGTCCCAGTGACAGGGGAAGGCTGCAGAAACCCCAAACCAGACCCCCCTGGGGAGCAGGTGTTGCTTGGAGTATGGTGTGAAGAGCTGGTGCACTCTGTAATGTGGATTCTCTTTGGATACATCTGTGCATGCCTGCCATCATGCCGTGGCTGCGCTCAGGCCGCATGCGTGGCCGGGGACCTGCGCACACCCGAGGGACAGCAGAGCCATGCAGGGACAGGGATCGTGCCTCACCAAACATCCACGGGACACGGGGAGGAGGCAAACCCAGCTGGCACCACCAGAGCCTATGGAAAACTGGGCTGGAGGAAGGTGGGATACAGCTCTGTGTTTGCCAGCCTCCCCACAGGCAGTGACAGGGAGGCACGGATGATGTCGATGTGCAGCATGGAGACACAGCTCTTGGGAAACATGTATTGAGGTTTTTAGGAATGATGCTACTGTCAAAAACAAAGCCCTGGAAAGCTGTACCCTGGAGCTGACTGCTGTGAAGGGAAAAGCCCAGCACAGCTGGGTCAGCCCAGCTCTGTGCCACAAGCAAACCAGGCAGGCACCAGCACTGAGCATGGATTTTAGCATTGCTCTTCTGCCTCGAAGCCTCAGCCAAGGCCACAGCCCCGTCACTTTGGGCACGTGCAGGTGTGGGACGGGGTGTCTCTGTCACGCAGAGCTCGTGCCCTCACGGGGCACACGGGGTGTGAGGGAGGGATGGAGGGGGTGGCAGCACTGGGAGCTGAGCTGGGCCCCGGAGTCCTGCAGCAGTGCTTCATCCATTAGACAGCGTTGCCTCAACACAACAAGAATAAACAAAGCCACATTCGCCATTAATCACGAATTATTGTTATTGAGCCTCACCTGCTGCTGTTTGCCTGGTCTGATCTGCAGCTTGTTTGCCCATAAACATGCTGCAGGAGGGAGACAAGCTACCATTAAAGCCTGACAGCTTTGTTTCCTTGGCTTTTGGGGAACCAAAATTGTCTCTTGTCATCTGAGTAAACCAAAAGTCCCCCTCGATCTTCAGTTGCTGCTTTCCTGTTCCCGCAAGCAGCAGGTGATCGGAGCACCTGAGCCAGCCTGCAGACAAGAAGGAAGCGTGAGAGCGGAGCGGGCGCCCAGCGCGGCCGACAGCCCAACGCCCCCGAGCCCCTTTTTCCTCCTCACCAAGAAACACCAGGACACGAGCCCAGGCAGGGAGTGCCAGGGGCTGCTCCCACAGCCTCGTGCCGAGGGCTCATCCCGGTTACGGCGCAGAGAAACGACCCTTTGGAGCAGAGAGAGGCTCTGCACGATGAGGTTGGAGGCACTGAACTCAGGAGGGCCTGCAGTGTCGCTGTCCCCAAGTGAAGGAGCAGCCAGGCACAGCAAGGACCCGAGACCCACGCGGTGCCTTTGCAGCTAGGGGTAGAAATGTCACATCGTGTCACTGCCCTCGGCACCCCTTCTGAGGTCCTGCGGGATCAGTCACAGGAGACACAAGTTTTTGGCAGAGTAGGACATCACCTTTCCCACAGTGACCTGGCTGTCCCCCTGCTCGTCCCCCTGGCAGGGGCTTGGGCAGGCTCAGGTCCCGCTCCTGGCCATGCAGGACCGGCTTCTCAGCAGAAACACATCCCAGGGATGCACAAGCACACAGTGACCAACACACTACAAAGGCTGATGAGGGAAGGGTTGGATGCTGGTGCCCAAACAAGTGCCCCTCCAGCCCTGCCTGGTGAGTTGGATGGGATCCCCCTGGATCACCCCAGCCCACCTTAGGAAGCCGCAAATGGCTGAGCACAAGTGGAAGTTTAGGTTGATTCAGCTGAAGAAAGGGGAAGAAGACCTTTAGCAACTGCTCAGAGCACTCGTGGGGAATGCAAGGTCCCCTTCTCTTTGGTATCTGTTCTATTGATAAATAAAAATTCTATTTATCAAATAAAAATTGATTAATATTTATCAGATATTATTTATTGATGCTTGGTTGCTTCACTCTGTCCTCCTAAATTTATTTTTGCTCTTTTCTTAAACTGCCTGGCATTCCTGAGAGGGTTTTTCCCATGGAAGTGTTGTTTATTCAGATTAACCCTGCTCCTTCTAAATCAGCAAATCCAGGTGAGCTTGCCTGCAGATTTCACAAACTAAAGCCCCTGTGAAGCATTTTGACCTGCCCTGGAGATGCTGCTGGTGGTCTGGACACAGGTAAGCACTGGCACGGGTCAGAGGGGGCAGATCTGAAAGGGAAAACAGATTTTGGAATAAGGTTATGCTGGCAGAGCTCAAAGGGCTTCACGCGTTGCTGATCCTCAGCCCGGTGCTGCTACAGCCACCAAAGCCATTAACTCAGTCCTGACTCAAAGCAGCTCCTCAGTGCACCTGGAGAAA
The DNA here is from genome assembly GCA_034509425.1 of Eopsaltria australis. Classification (NCBI taxonomy): domain Eukaryota; kingdom Metazoa; phylum Chordata; class Aves; order Passeriformes; family Petroicidae; genus Eopsaltria; species Eopsaltria australis. Next base: position 1,291,998 of record JAVTVJ010000520.1, read on the forward strand.
ATTGAGGCACAGAGCAAGTTAAATGATTTACCAAAGCTCCGGTACATGGGCATGGTCTGTGTGTGTGCAATTCCAGTCTGTGGGAATGCCTTTCTGAGCAACCCAGGCTTCAGCTATTGCCCAGGTGCTGGGAAATGCTGTGCTGCAGGCTGGTTACATACAGCCTCTGTTTTCAAAGCTTGGATTTTCTGCAGGAAGCTGTGAAATTGAGCTGTTTGTCACCTCATCGTCCTGGCTCCCAGTGCTGTGGTGATTTGGAGAAGGGCAGCGAGGCAGTAACAGGCACACAGCAGCATCTTGCTGAGTGTGGGAAGGGAAACGATCCTCATTTCTTCTGCTCACCTCACAAGAAGTGTTCCCGTCAGAATCAGCCCCTCACTCAGCCTTGAGCCTCACAGGGCAGGTGCCACTTGCAATCCATCGTGTTCCAGGTGTGTGAGCAGCAGTGGAGAGACCCAAACTCCCATGTGAGTCGCTTGCCTCCGTGTTTGGAGCAGGTACACGTGGCTTCATCTTCCCCGTGAACCACCAGGTTTGTGATCTCCCATCTGAGGAGCCTTTTGTGTTGAGTCAGCTCTGGTTTGTCTTTTAAACACACCCTGGTGTAACTGGCAGATGATGAACCCCCACAACTGCGTTTGCTGAGGCTCAAAAAACCCTGATGCAGAGAGAGAGTGATTTCAAACAAGTTCTGGCGTCCAAAAACACCAAAGGCTTCATCCCTTGACTTTCCTGAGCTGGAGAAAACCCTGCCTGCCTGGGGTGATCTCCTTGTGTCTGGCACAGCCAGTGTGGAATGACACAGGACAAGTCACTATCCCAGTTTGGGTTTGACTGTCTCCAGCAACAAATTGCAGATAATAACATAATAATCTCTACCTGGGAGGGATGCTGTGATACCCAATTAAAACTTGCCAAGCAATCTCTGGTGAGAGATTTCTCCAGGTGAGGAGTCCTTGGGTGTTGAATGTAGCCAGGAGGAGCTGGTCCAGCGCCTGAGCACAGGATGTGATGATGCTCCTTGGAGCAGAAAGGCAATTCCCATGAGCAGCAAGAGTCCCAATACCTCCAGCCTTGCTGCAAGTGGGATGGGATGTCACAGCCTTGTCACCCTGGGGGCTTTTCAGGACACAGCCAGGAGAAAGATAAAAACACGATGAATGCATTGCTCGGCTGTGAATCCAATGGATGGAGTGAGGAGCCTCATGCCTTCGAAGTGTCCCAAAAAAAAGCACAAAGTTTCTGCCATTTCTGTTCTGGCTTGCAGAGGTGCGTCCCTTGGCTTTTAAGTTCGAGGTTAAAAGAAGGAGCAAAACAAACCCATTATTCAAAGGTTTTTACCCTGAAAACCTTGGAGAATTTCCTGCTTTTCCCCAGTGAAATCCAGCACGAGCCGATCCGCACCCCTGCGCCTCCGCTTCCTCATCCTCCCTCTCCCGCATGGTCCAGGCTGAGGATGCTCCAGCCCTGAGCTCCTGCATTCCTTCTCCTTCCTCATCTTTGTTCACCGAAGTTTGTGGCTGAAATTACCATTGTGATTCCTGAAAGCGGACACTTTGATATGTAAACATTCGGTGAAAAAGGTGCATCTGCAGCCCTGCTCACTCTTCAGTGCGGGGATTGCCGGGAGCTGCGGGAGCCGATGTCCGTGCTCAGGGCTGGCAGCGAACCATCGGCTTTTGGGTCTAAGGGAAAAGAAACTTTGCCCACAAAAAGAGAAAAATACTAAGTACCGACTCATTTCCATAGGAGAAATGTGCTCCCTGCTTGCAGAATGATTTGTAAGCAGGAAAATTTGCGGTACTTGGGAATTGAGTCGCTTATCGTGGTGTTATTTGTTCTATTCCATTTCCAGCTGGAGCTCGGGGTGCTGTGAGGGGAAAAACAAGTCCAGAGGGAACATGCAAATCACTGCCCGTCTTACAAGTCTGTTTTCTTCTCTCCCCAGATACACGACAGGTAAATTCTCTTCCTTGACAAGGCGGAATCCCTGGATATCGGAGCTTTTATTGCGACATCCCTTTAAAAGTGGGAGTGTGTTACAGTTGAGATTGCATTTTAAGGAGGTATCGGTGAATCGCCTTAGGAGACAACCTGGGACAAAGCAATCGCTCATCTTCAGGCACAACAGCTCTGTCTCCAGCCCCCCACCAAAGCCTCTCAGCCTCCCGTCCCTCTCTGGGGCCGTGCCCCGCTCAGCTCGGCTGCCTCGGGCACCGCTGCGGGGCAGAGACCTGAGCGATGCTGCCCTGCAAGGGACACCTGCACCCTCCAAAGCTGCCGCAGGTGCCGAGGTTTTGGTTCTACGACTCTGTAGGTGCAGCGATGACAGCCCCAAACCCCCCGGGTTGTCCTTTCACCGGGGTCCCGCTGCTCTGCCCCGCTCCGGGGGGAAGCTCGGGCCGATGGATGTTTGTGTGCAGCCCCTGCTGAAAGCGCTGCAGAGAAGTGAAGGATTGCTGTTGTCTTCCAGGAAGAGCTGTCAGTGAGCTCATCTAACCTTCTTTTGAATGTCTCTGATGTAAATTATAAGATGGAGATACATATATAAAAAAAATATCTGGATGTGGGTGTGATCCAGGGGCAGCGGCTCCCGCCATCCCTTGAAAAGCCCTTTTTCAGGGAGGAGGTGCTGCAGAGCTCAGCTGCTCCAATTTCCTGGTGTTTCAGCAGAGAGGTATTTATTGACGGTCCAGGGAAGGAGGTCAGAGCCATCAGCTGTATTTCAAACGCGCACTCTGTAATTATCCTCTCTTCCCAGAGGGGATTATACAGGTATTCTCTTTATCTCGAATGCACAACCTGAACCGAGTCCCCGTGTCAAAGAGCCTCTCTAGGAACCACCAGCATCGGCCCTTTCAAATGGAAGATGGAAAGAATCTTGGTTTTATCTGCGGGTTTTCGAGATTGCTGAGTCCTGATAGGGAAATGAATCTGGGACCCTCAGAGGAGAGCAGGGATAAAACTCCAAACTATTCCCATGAGAAAGCGAATCAGGAGAGGTCCCATGCCTATGCAAAACTCCCATATTTAACATTTTGTTTCCCATGCAAATCCATTCACCAGGTTGGGAAAGAAATATGAAGTTGCCATGTGTTATTAATTCCATTTTTCATCCTGTACCTCTGTTTGACCAAGCGAAGTCCCCACCATGGTGTCACTGCAGGTGTCTCCTGGGGAGCTTTGGGATGGATCGACGGAGCAGGAAGGTTCAGACTCCCCAAAATCAGTGGGTACAATGGCTTGGTGAAGGATGGTCCCTGCTGAGTACATTGTGCTTTGATGGGAATGGTCAGATGATAGAATATTAAAATTTACTCAGCCCCCTGTGCTCCCACAGGGATTGGGAAGGGGTTTAGTAAATGCTTTGCAATTGATCGTTTCAGCTACTGCATTTTCCTGCTCTACCATTTAGGAATGACTCGACCTCAAATATGCTGCTGTTCAGAATAGTTTGCCAGTTTTTTGGAAACTGCTCACAATTATTTTGTGGTGAGTTCCCACATGTTTCCTTTCCATGCTTCATTTCATGGAGTGGATTCTGCTGTCTGGGGAACCTCGATGTCACAGCCTGAGCAGTAACTGCAGAAACACCTCACTGGAAGGCACCAAATATTAATTATTAAAACGACCCCCTAAATAGTAAAATGCAGGTGTCTGAACCTTTGAAGGGAATGAATGAAAATTATCTGGGTTCTGCTTTTGAGTGACAAAATGTTTGGAGCTATTTCCAGCACTGTTGGTTGGAAGCTGCCCCGATGCAGCCACTGCATTGGAGAAGTCAGTTTAGTCTGGTAATTCACATTATTTCCCTCCCCCTGATTCTAAATTACTTTTCTGAATCTGCAGCTATGCCCTTTCCTATCTACATTAGAAAATTAACTATTCCAATTTCAGTTCAATTACTGAATAATTATTTAAAATTCAGTTCAAATTCTGCCCGTGTAGAATTCACGTTTCACGGCACAAACCAAGCAGGTTTAGAAACAAGAGGCTGGAGAGCCCGAGGATTTGAGCCAGAGGATTTGGAAACCCACACTGCTCCATTCTGACACCAGGGGAAGTTTCCCATCCAATGTCACCCCTGGCTGTGCTGCAGCGAGTCCTCCCAGCCCCGCACACTCTGCCTGTAACATCAACCACCCCAAGTTTATTCCCCTAGCAGCGCAAACACTTCGGTACCCGGTCTATGAGATCCATACATATTTAAACAGTTCAATCCATTTTACAACAACATGCTTGAGAGATTTTTCCCTGTATTCCCTACAGATGCACCTGAATTTGTGTGGATCTCCATGAGCTAAAAGGGGAGAACAAAGCTGCGACGTCGCGGTGAGCGGCGGCCGATCTCGTGGAAGCCGCTGCGATGCTCCTGTCGATTTGTTAAATCTGTTCAGGTTGTTGAAGGGCAAAAGACCCTTCAGCAGAGATTAGACATGAATAATAATAGAAAAAATTCTTCCCTTCATACTGAGCTCGCTGCCAGCCCGCTGAGCTGGCAGGGTTTCAGTCTGGGTCTGACCGCAGAGAATCCCTCGGTTCAGCGGCTCCTCCGGAGCTGCCGGCTTGACCAGGGATCGCTCTGGGGACAGCACTGCTCACCCACTGTCACAGCAAAAAGGCTTTTCCTTCTCCCTGCTCAGGTGCCCTGGGTTGCTGACATGAGTGTATTGGTGGCACAAACCCTCTGATGATGATGGTTTTTCAATGGCTGCCCCATCTCTTGCTAACTCGCACTTGAAGCCTCCCTAAGCACCCTCGGTCAGATCCTCTCCAGCCCTGGCATGGTGGCTCTGCTTTCTCCCATGCATGTGGCCACTTTGGGGCTCCCAAGGAGCCCTGGGGACACCACTTGCTCCCTGGGACCTGTCTGACCAGTCCGGAGGGAACACGGCCTGACCCGATCCCTGCTCCCTGGCGCCTCGGCACTCTGGTGACTGATGCCAGATAAATGCCTGAGATAGAGGGTGGGGAGACTCAGCCCGGCTGGAATCCCAAGCACGCACCGCAGACGCTGCGATGGATTTTTAAGCAGCGAAGGTGAACCTGCTCCCATCTCCCCTCGTTCTGCTCCCAGCTCCCCTCATCCCGCGCCGAGCCCCGAGCTCCTGCCATGCTGTGTTTTGGGGTTGTTTAACTGCAATGGGTACCTTGGGCTCAGTTCTAGCAATTCCCTCTCAATCCCATGAGTTTCTCCACCCTTTCCCCCCAAACCACAACACTTCTCACCAAAGGGAACCCAATACCCAGGCACAACAGAGCTGGGTTGGGGACAGGCCAGGGAGAGAAGAGCTGAGCATGCAGCAGCTCCAAGCATCACATCCACATTTGCTAATTAGTTCCTCCATTAAGAATTAAAATAAACAAACAAATGGAAGGACAGCAAGAGTGAGTAATTCCCTGGATCACACAGGAAAGGGTGGGATGGTTTAGTGGTTAGAGTGCTAGCCTAGGACTTCAGAGAACCTCATTTAGGCTCTTCAAATAATTAAGACAGATTGCAAACATTTTTTTTTCTGAGATCATGTATCTTGGAATATTATTAAACTGGGAGGAACAGTGTGTTTTTCCTTCTTCTCTGCTGCAGGTTTGGTGTGAGCCTGGGCTGGAGGGACATGAATGGCTCCTTGAGGATCTTGAGGGGTCTGTGCTGCCATGGATGAGTTTCCTGTGGGACCCCAGTGAGGCAGGTGCCTGTGGCATGGCAACATCTATGAGATTGATACCTCCTTTAAGGGGGCAAACACCACGGGTGTCACCTGGCCAAGGCTGTCTCACTGTCAGTCCACCTGCGGATGAAGTAGCCCCTCTGGAAGCCAGGGTTGTGATGCGACAGTGGCCACCAAACTGCAAAAATTCCTCACAGCCCCCAAATTGAAGGGAAAGGTGCTCCAGAGCCAGCCCAGTTTGTCTGTGCTGCTCACTCGATGCTGTCCATGGAAAAGCCTCACCTGGGTGCACCTCCCAGAGCAGAGGTGCTGCTGCTTTGGCTCAAGCCACATGCCAAAAACCAACCCAAGCTGGCTTTCCTGAACCTACCCTTTAAGAGTTGCTCTTTATTTCTAACAAAGAAAAAAATTCATTTAAAAACATCTAATTAAACAGTAAGTCATGACAAGGTACATGAAACTTGGAGATAACACATGCCTGCGAGGCACTGGGGAGGTTGAGACAAAGCCCAGCGCCTTCACCAGCACCCGCGTGTGTTATCTCACATGAACACACACCTGGGCTTATCCTGCTGCAATTATAGGACATTAAAAATATAATTTTAATGGAGGAATGGTGATCTGGATGCAGTTCAGAGTGAAAACTTTCTTTTAAGTTTCTCTGTTTGATTAGTAGGTGTTCCTGCCGCGCTCGGTGTGCGCGCGAGGGGGAAGCGCCGGGATCGGGAGGTGTGACTGTGTTTTGAAGAACGCTGCTCTGTCTCCCGGTGTGTGCGAGGGCTTGTCGAAACTTTAAAGCATTCGTGAGCAGTGCTAAGGCTGTTAAACTTCCAGTCAAGACCTGGCTTGTCCCGGGTGAGCCCCTTTTCCTACTCAGGCAAACTACCGCCGCAATGAAGCTGCAGAGAGCTGGGAGGGCTCCTCGGCGGGCCCAGCACCCTGCAGCTGACTGGAAGCCAAGTACCTCCACCCAGGGCCCTGGACAGTCCTGTAAAAGCTGTGTCTTCACAGCCCCAGGTGTTTTACAGGATGACCTCATTTATTACCTTGCTCGTCACAGGAAATGATGTTTATCTAATCTACCATTCTTTCAGGATTTTTTTTCCCCTGCCACATCTGGCTTCTTACATTTCTTACAGCTCAATTCCTCCTCGCACCAAAACAAAGCAGAAATGGCACCACTGCTGCCATGCCAGTGCCCCAGTCCCACCAGTCCCCACCAGTGTGAGAAGCACATGGGGAGACTTGGCTTCAAAACCTGGTGCTCGCGTGCGGTGGCGAGTGGATCTGAGGATCTTGGTCTTAATCTCCCTCCTCTGCCGCATTCCTTAGCAGTGACAGCTACTTCTTGCAATATTCCTGACTGTGGGCTCTGAGGCACGGCTTTCCATCTGTCTGTCCAGTATCCAGCCAAACAGGTCCACATTCCTGAGCAGAAACGCTAGCACTGCCCCTCGGAGCGGCTCGAGAGCCTCGGATGGAAATTGGAGCGAGTCACAAACATGAGGGAGGGCGGCAGCAGCCAGATCCACAAACACAAGGGACAGTGGCAGGACCAGACCCACAAAAGCAAGGGACAGTGGCAGCACTGGATCCACAAACACAGGGGACAGTGACAAGAGCCAGATCCAAAAAACCCAAGGCACAGTGGCAGGACCAGGTGCCACTGCCTCACTGCAGAGCCCGGGGATGTGCGCTGTGCGCGTCCGGGTGCCACCGTGAGCCCACGCTGGTCACACCCTGCTCTGCCTCTACTCCAGGTTGTAAAATGCCACAGGCCAAAACTTGTGCCCGCGAGCGGGTGCACCGGCCCCTGTGGCTCACCCTGCTCCCGCTGCCACAGGGCCCCAGCTCACCCCAGCCCACCTCCGGCAGGACCCCGGGCTGTCCCGCACCCCAGCGTGTCCCCAGGTGCCAGGGAAAGAGATTTGTATTTTTCTTTGTAATAAAAAGGCTCTCCCAGAAGCTTTCTGCTGATCCCAAAAGGATGTGAAAGCAATAAAACCCCTCCTTATTTTACAACCAAGCTGCAGGATTTTTTGCTACTGAGCACAACAACCTAACTCTCGATTTCATAACCAGAAGGTCGCACCCTGCACCAGGAGCTCAGGGCTTGCTGAGTCCCCAATTTTATGTCTGGGGGGTCTCACAGCCAGACCTCGGTGGCTGACCTGGGCATCTAAACACCAGGGCAGCAGGTGAACGGAGCAGAAAATTCCTGAGCTGCTGTAGACTAAAGCAGCCAGAGCCCCAACTAAACTTTTTAAGGGCTGATTTTAATGTTTCCCAGTCTAGTGTCTTCCTGGTCTCATATAAAGATGTTTGGAAGGAAAAGTAAAATAAATACTAACAACAACAACAACAACAACAACAACAATAATAATAATAATAATAATAATAATAAAAACTCCAACCACAAACAAAACAACAAAACAAACACATAGAAAACAATTTCTGAAATACTTTTGAAAAAAAAGGGAGAATGAACAAACGGGGGTGCAAGACATTCATAAATGCTCTGCTGCCCTGTCCAAGATTTTATCCATTTAATTCCCGAACGAAATCTGTTGCCCCATTTGTCACGACAGCACAGGGGGGAAACTCATCCTCCGTTTTTCAGAGCTCTCACGTCTCCTCCTGCTTCAAGTGAAATCCCAGCTCACACACCGCACCCCACATTCAAACTGGGCCCCTCACCGGGGATCCCCCGGTACCCCGCATCACTCGGCGCCTCCAGCCCTCGGGATCACCACGGGGATAACGAACCGGAACCAGCCCCGAGGGCAACGGTGGAAATGGATTTTTGACCGCCGGTTTCCAGCCGGGATCTGCCTCCCTGGGCTTCACCCGCCGCCGGGACCCGGCTCTCCCCGCCGCGATGCGGGCACCGCGCAGCCACCGCCGGGCTGCGGGATGGGGGTCCCGGGGCGCGCCCCCGAGCCCGTGCTGGGGCGAATCCCCCCCTTTTCCTCTCCACTTGCTTAATTCGGGGTTACCTACAGCCAAGGGGCCGGAGCGCTGCGGGATCGGGAAAACACTCGGAGGGGAGAGGGCGTCAGTGCACGGCATCTCCGAGATTCCCACAAAATCGCTGGAGTTGTATCAACAGCCGGAACGGTGGAAGTTTATTTAAGAAGGAAAAGGAGGGGGGAAAAAACCACGCAGCCAGGGATGCTCCCACACAGCGCCCCGAGGCTCCGGGCAGCATCTTCCCCCCGCCCGCGGTGGGGCCGGTCCGTGCGGGGGGACATCGGCTGTGTCCCCCCTGCCGTGGGGATGGCCCCGAAACCCCGGGATACGGGAGGGGACAGGCTGCGGGGACAGCGCGGGGCTGCGGGCTCTTCCCTCCCGTTCCGGGCTGCTTCTGACCGGGGACTAAAAATGCGCCTCCAAGGACGGGAGTTAAAAGGGAGATTTGGGGATTTGAGGCAGGTGATTAATATTTTGTTGAACCAGGACGACAGTATCTCGGCAACTAATTAGGCGAGATATATCTGTTTTCACACGCACAGATTTCTATCAGGTTTCTGTCCGAAGGCCATTCCGTCAGGAATTCCAGGATTAATCGGTATTTGGGATCTCGGTGCGATTTAGGACAAAACAGCGCTTTTTAGGGTTTACCCTCGCTCTCTTCAGAGAGGGGGTCCTCGAGCCCTGCTGCCCAGCCGCCCCCTCCGGCACTTTCTGCCCGGGACCCGCCGGGAGCTGCCTCAGATGGGTTTAATTTAATTTTATTTTTCCTGGTGTGTCATTCACCCGCGGGGGCCAGGGCTCGGCTCCGGCCCCGCTGGAGCTCCAGAACACAGCTCAAAGCTGACAGAGCCAGCGGAGTGAGAACGATCACATTTTATATATTCTAAAAAATTAAATAAAGCAGAATGTAAAGGAATTTATTCCCCGGGCCGAGCGGAGGGCTGAGGCGTTTGATCCGGGATTCCCGGCTGCAGCTTCCGTAATTCCTCCGATTTCTTTTGGGCTGAACTCGCCCGTTTGAGAGCTTCCAGAGGCAGGGAGAGGGGAGCGTGGCCATGGGCTCTGGTCCCCGTTCTCCTGAGCCCCGACAGAGGGATGGGTGAGGGAGCGGTGCCAGGACAGAGCCCCCGCTTCCAGGAACCCCCGGTGGCTCCGTCCCGCAGCTTCCAGTTCCACTGCCCGATTCCCCCCACAAATACGCTCTTGGCTTTGGATTTATCGATTTCTCCAGGAAACTCAGAGCTTCGAGCTCCAAACAGAATAATAATAATAGAAAAATTTAAAATATTAATAAAGAAGGCAAAAACAGGGACGGAAAATAAAAATTAATATTTTTAAAATTTTAAAACCCAAACGAGAACGGGTATGGGGAAGATAAGTGTCCGTGGGCATAGGGGCTGTGGTCGACCTCTTTGCACCATGCCCGCCATCAGCCAGAGATAGGAAAAATGAAATTTAAATTTCTTTTTTTTCCCTCTTTTCCAAGACTTGAGAACTAAAAAAACCTAGAGAATCTCCACGTAAAAAAACAGGCACTAAACAACGACGAATCCTCCCGATAGGAGACAAAAAATTCTAAGTCATGGCGCTTTTGGGAAAAGCAGGGGGAAAACCTCAACGAACCACAGTAACTCCAACCGAACTTCCAGACAAAGTGCGGGGTGCTCCCCGAGGGTTCCGAGGTGGTCCTGCCCGGCCCAAGCCGCCGAGGGACGGTCGGTGCCGGCCCACGCACCCCTCAGCTTCCTGCAACCATTCCTCAAGCCCGAGTGTTTAATGAAACGCCTCTCCAGCGTTCTGATTAAAGCTCAATTAATGCGGGTCATTAATGTCCCGCTGGCAGCCGCCTATTCCTAGAACAGCCTTTTCTATGGAAAGGGGCTGCGGGGCACCGGGAGCGCCGCTCCCCCCGTGAAACGGCCGGTGGCAGCTGGGGAAGAACCGCACGATCGGGAGTGTATTCGTGCAGTTACCGGGGATCGGCTGCGACCGGGACCAGCTCTGGGACTGCGGGGCTGTGGCACCCACCGGCCCACATTTCCGACCCGCCCAGGTGGCTGCGGTTCCGTTCGCACCGGGGGTCGGTGTTAAACGCGTCTTTCCCATCCACATATTTCTGTAAAAAATCGCGGGGAAAAGCCAAAAGCAGTGCTGGAATATTCCACAGTAGGGATCGCCCCGAGCACCGCACTGGACGCTCCCGGGCCCCACTCCTCGCTCTCGCAAGTCCCCGGCGGAAGGTTTAGTACCGAAATATTTTCGGGAGTTGAGCTGTTCTACCCCCCGGTTGGTTGGGATGTGGGGGACTGGTCAGCGTGCGGGGCAGAACCGGACGCGGGAGACCCTGGGGGTCGTGCGGGACCTCTGTCCGCAGCCCCAGAAGGGAAGGCTGTTCCTCCCCTCTGGTCCCGGAGCGAAGCGTCGTTTCTGGAGCGGCAGAGGGGTCTCCGCAGACCCGGGTTTTGCCGAAGCGTGGGGCGAGCCACTCGAGGAGCTGCGGGACACTCCCGGCTCCAAGGACGGGCAGCACCGGCCCCAAAGCAGCGACACTTCGTTAAACGCATCCTTCCCCTCGGTACCAGTCCCGCCGAACGGGCCCGATCCCGGCGGCCCGGGGCAATGTGAAGCGGTTCGCGGCCCGCGCTGCCTCCCCCGCCCCGAGCGCGGGGCTCCGACCGGGGGCGGCAGGACTGAGAGCACCGGGAGCTGCCCCCGAGCGCCGCCGGGGCATCCCCGGGCTTTCCACACAAACCGAACGCGGCCGCCGCCGGGGTGGGCCCCGGGGCTCCCCGACAGCAGAGTCCGCCCGTCCGGGCCCTTCGGTACCGGCAAGGAGCGGCGGCCGCGGTACCGCCCGAGGGAGAGCAGCGGGCCGGGGGCGGGTGGGCGCGCTGGCCCGCCGGGACCCGCCGCTTTCGTTTTACTCTCGCCGAGGACAGCAGCGAGCCCTTCCCGACGGGCGGGGGGCGGCCCCGCGGGAGGGCGGACGCGGGGGGACCCGACGGTGGGGAGCCTCGAAGGCAGGAGCGGGGCCCGGTCCGATGCCGCTTTCCGCTGAGCCGCCGCGCTCTTACCTTTCTTGATCACGGACTGATCGAGCAGGTTCATCCCGCCGTCGTCCACGGCCTGAAAGCACCGAGGAAAGAGCCGTCAGCCGGCTCCGGGCACCGGCTGCTCGCGGCTTAGGGACAGCGCGGCCGCGGCCCGATCCACCCGCTGCCCCTGGCCAGGAGGAATTCTGAGGGCACGAGCGAGCCCCAGTAATCGGAATCCCCGGCCCGGTGTTGCTGCTTGCCCGGGGGTACGGAAGCCGTGGGGCCCAACTCGTCCCGGCCGGGAGTCCCCGGTCGGGCAGGCAGCGGGGTCTGGCCCCGTAGCCGCGCAACCAACCCACCCCGGGCACCTTCCCGGTGCTCCCGCCGTCCCCCCGTACCTGGATATCCTCGAGGCCGTGGTGGCCGAGGCCATGGAGGCCCAGCGGGCCGTCGGCGAGGCCGTGGCCGCCGTCGGGCAGCCCGTGAAGCAGTCGGGGCACGGCGGGGTACTCGCGGCGGGGGTCGAGCCCCAGGGCGCGGTGGGTCTGCGAGAGCAGCCCCGGCTCGTCCTGCCGGCCGCGCTGCGGGGGCCAGGCCGGCTGCTGGTGTTGGTGCAGAGGGCTGAGCGCCGCGTACGGGTCCGCCAGGTGAGGATAAGCGGGCTCCTGGCCCTGCGGGTAGGGCAACGGCGGCTGCGGGTACGGTGGGGGGAAGTAGGGCGGCTGGAAGTCGGCGGCGGGCGTGTGGCAGAGCGGCGGCGCCGAGCCGTAGGGCGCCTGGTTGAGTGAGGGCAGCTGCGGCAGGCGGGCCCCGGCCGGCGCCCCGGGCAGCCCCTCGGCGCGGTCCTGCGGCGGCGAAAACAGCGGTGGTGAGGAGGGCACGGACCCCCGGCCCCAAACCCCGACCCCCTGTCCCGTCCCGTCCCTCCCCACCCGTGCCCGTGCCGCACTCACCATGCCCGGGTAGCTGTGCACAAGCATCGGTGCGGGCCCGCGGCAAGCCCCGGGCGGGCCGGGCCCCGGGGATGCCCCCGTCTCCGCCCCTCTATCCCGCCGGAGCGGCGTCTCCCATCGCCCGCCCGCTCCTCTGCGCCGGCCCCGACTCCATGCACGCCAGTTATAGCGGCGGGGGCGCGCCCGCCGCCCCGGGAGCGCGCGTCAGAGAGCGGGGACGGGGACGCGCCGCCCGCTCCCGCGGGGCCCCGACGGCTCCCGACAGCGGGCGCGGCGGGACGGCCGCGGGAGGCGGCCGGGGAGGGGATCGAGGGGCACCCGCCGCCCCTCGGGAGCGTAGCCGGTGCTACCCCCGCGCCGTCGGGCGGCACCGGTCCCCTGTGGCACGGTACAGCACACCCTCCCCCGGTGCCAACCCGGGTCCCTCTGCCCCGGGCCGCGCCGCCTGAGAGTTCAGTCACGGAGCGCCCCGGGCCGCACCGGGGAGCGAGCCCCGAGGGTCGGGAGGGCCCAAGAGTTCGAGCGGGCTGCGAGACCGCGGCGATGCTCTACGGTTTGACTTTATTATCCCGAGCCGGGTGTGGGGCCCCTCTGGGAGCGCTGCGAAGGCCCCGGCGGCAGCTGCGACCTCCCGCTGCTGCGGAGGGAGCGGAGCCCGGGGCCGGTCCTGCCGGGAGAGCACGGCGCTCCTCCCGGGGAACTTCACCCTCCTCCCCGACGGGGAACGGAGAGATGCAGCCCGGACTGAGGACAGGGAGAAGTGTCTGGGGGTGCTCTGGGCCTGGCTCCCTGCCCGAAGGGACGGACGGGAGGGTGGGCTGCGGGTGCAACAGAACCAGGGAAAAACGGGGAGCACCGAAGGGCAGCGTGCCTGCCTCTCCGCCCTCCTCCATCCCTCCCTCCGCCTCTCCATCCCTCCCTCCGCCTCTCCATTCCTCCCTCACTCTCGGTTTGGGCCCTCCCTCCGGGACAGGACGAGGCGGGCCCGCAACACCGGGTCCCTGAGCGCGGCACCAGGCACCAGCCACCAGCGGGGCGAGCCGGGCAGACGGGAAGGCCCCGCCAGCGGCACTGAGTGACCCCAGTGACATCCCGCCCTGCCCCCGTTATCACGGCCACGCCGGTCCCACGGCGGAGCGGGGATGCCCATCCGTACGGGCACACGCACACACTCGCCCACTCTCACACCCCGACACACACTCGCGGCACCCGGACACCGCGGTCACAGCTCCCCGCGGCCCACGGGCGCCGTGGCCGGGCTGTGGGGTGGCGCGTCACCGCGGGTCCCCGCGGTCTCACCGTGCCGCCCGCAGGGTGCCGGCCGCCCGTGGCTGGGCGGGACGTTCCATTGGCGGCGCGTGTTTTGCGTGGAGCAGAGCACAAACCCTTCACCCCCAGCTGTAACACGCCGTGCTGTGTGATCGACATCAACAAACACAGCCCCACACTGCAGTTAATTTAATTCCACTCTTCCCGCCCCGAGCTACAGCTCCCTTCATTTTCATTTTTCCTCTGAATTCCCACAACTCAGACCTCTTTGATTTCCAGGTTTAATTAACAATGCTCATTAAATGAATTTTTATTCATTTCTTTTAATATTACCCTGCCACCTGTCTTTAGGAGGCAAGGGCTGATCGTTTATTCTAATTTATTTCTGCTAAAGATGGCATTTAAGCGTGGGAGGAGGGATATGCAGAGGTATAGAGGGTTGATCCATTCAAATCTCTTCATCCCCCTCAAATGCTCCTCAAGGATGCTGCTCCTGGAAGTTCTGTATTTATTTTCCACCAGATCCATTTCATTTGCTAGGAAAAATTGGATTGGACATGCTGTATTTTGCAGTTATGTTCCAGTTCATTCTTAATGTCCCTCGCTCGTCTAGTCCGTATAATGTCGAGTGTTTATTCATCTGAAAGAGGTGAAACTGTGCAAAATTCAGGCGGGAAGGGTCGTGAGTCAGCCCGCAGAAGCAGAAGGATGGTCCCTGGCAGCAGCTTGGAGGGAAGCTGTGTTTCCACACAAAAATGTGACAGAGCAGAGGAAACCTGCAACACTGATAGACAAAGGGAAGGAAAAACAAAAGGCAAAGCTGTCCTGCTGCCCCTCACGGAACATGCTGGGCAAACTGGGGTCGTGGGAACATGTTAGGCTGGGGCAGTGGGCTGGGGCAGCCTGGAGCTGTGGGGCTGTAGGGCTGCTGGGGGTGTCACCCTCCCCAGCACAGCACAGCAGTGCTCAGGAAGGAGAAAAGGGACCTTGCAACAGATTCTGGGCTTTAGGGAACCCCCAGCAGCTTCCCTGCCCTGGCACCTTGTCTTACCTTCTCTGGGAGCACAATCAGCACCTTCCCAGCCCTGGGGTCGTGCCCAGCAGCATCCTCAGAGCCTGACAAGTTCCAGAATTGTCCTTGCCAGATGTCCAAGATCTGCCTGAGTCCTTCACTGTCCCAGACCCTCTGTACAGAGCCTGCCAGTGTATGAGGGAAAACCAAACCCCTGGACCTCTCACGGACAGAAGGCACCCATTAAGCCACCAGTGCTGATGGTGAACAATTATTCACTTCTACCCGCTGTCCCAAGGTCCCAGGCAGGGCCCAGGAGTGTTACACAGGGGCTGCCAACACACTCTCCCAGTAGTTGCCTGGTTTTGTTACTGGTTCAACCTGGCCAGTACAGCTGCTGGGGTCACCTGAGCATAGGACACTCAAACACAACGCCCCACTGCCTGTTCTTTAGCATCCCTGTTTAAGGACCACACGTCCAGCTGTGCTTGTTTTGCTCTGCCAAACATCCTTTGTGTTTCCCAACAGTGACATGGTCCTGCTGAGGTGCTCAACACAAGAGCTGTCCCCTCACCCCCCAGCTACAGGGAGCGTTCGCTGTGAGTCTGGGTGAGGGCTCCACCCCAGGGACCACTTCTTGCACGTGCACCCAAGCCAGAAATCTCTGAAAAACTGGTTTTGTAACAAAGGTCCCAGAGCTCCTTCCCAGGAGATCAATGTGTGCATCAGCACTCCCAGGAGTGTATGAGGGGCTTGGGCAACCCCTGCCCCTGGGGGTCAGCAACAAACAGACTGGTGGAGCTGGGTGATGAGAGCATCAAGACTAAAGTAGGTGAGCAGAGTTCTTCCCTAGTCAAAGATGAACCAGCTCTTCTCCAGAAGCTCAGCTCCCATCAACACCTCAGGGAAATACAGCCTGCCCCTATTAATCCCCACATCTTCTCAGAAGGAACCTCCTTGCTATGGGTCTGGAGAGCCAGGCAGGGCTTTGGGGAGGCCAGGGACCCTGCTGAGGGGTGGGCAGTGAATGCAGCAGCCCCCTTGCTCCTCAGGCCTCCACTCTCACCACCCCTGCTACATCTCACGGCAGGAGGGAAGGGGTTGTGCTGAACCTTATGAAATATTTAATTTTATTTCCAGTGCTTTTGAGGTGAGATGAATAAATGCTGTAAGATAATGTATGCCACGGTCAGGTTTGCATTGGCATTATGACATTTAAGCTGTCAAAGAGAAACAAAATGTGGATCTGCTCCTCAGGGGCCTTGTCCATCTTGTCAGAGCAGAGTGAACAATCCTCTTGCTCCTGGAGAGCTTGTCCTAGTGTTGGAAATGCTCTGGGAGATGAAGCACTGTTTGCTCTGGGTGTTGCTGGCTGCTGGATCTCAAACGCTGGCAGAGGGACGTTAGATGATGCCACATCCACCTCTCTGGCACCAGACCATCAGTGCCTGCAGAAGCCAACTGCCAGGGGCAGAACCTGTGGTTGGGCTTGCAAAGCTCAGGGTGACTGAGGACACCCCGCAGCCTTTGAAGCCTTGGCCAGGCTGCTGGGGCACCATCTCCCTCGCGTGGGCTGAGCCAGCCGGGCGTGCTGGGGCCTGTGGACTGGCACACACAGAGCCAACGGAGATGCCCACGTGGCAGGAGGCTTCCAGCAGCTCCAGTGCCCTCCCCTCCTGAACATGCAGTGCTCACTGCTGTTAGCGCTCAGTCTCAGGGAGGCAAAAGAGTCTTTTTGCAGGTGCTCTGTCCTGGAAAGTGTCCTGGGACAAGAGAGCAGTGATATTGCTCAAGGAGCTCTGCCATCTCCGCTGGCATTCAGCCCAGTAACGTCCCAGAGCAAGGTGGGTGTCTCACCCCTTCCTCTGTCAGCTCAGAAGCTGAGGGGCTCACGAGGAGCAGGTTTTGTTTCATGCAAAGAAACAAGTACATCAAAGAGACAAGACATCAGGGTCTCAGGGAGGGTCTAGCTCTGGCAGGGCATGGATGGTTCTGCTCACACCTGAGGGGACTTCCCACTGAAGAATATGCGAATGAGGAGCAGATGCTCCTCTCCAGGCCAAAGCTCACTCCCTAAGATGTGGAGAATAAAACTGGAGGGCTACCAGGGCTCTTGTTTGCTTCCAAGTAGCCTCTCAGGGAATTAAAGACCAGCAACCAAAGGCCTGTGGGTTAGGACTGTGCTGGTGCTGGAACTGCAGGCCAAGGCTGGATCTCTGGTCAGGTGTTGTGGGAGCTCCAACCACTGCCCACAGGGATGAACTATGGCCAAACCAGACCAGCTGCCCACAGCGAGCCCAGCACCGCACTGGGGATAGCAGAGCATCCTCCTGGTGATACAGGTCGTATCTCTCATTAGCACTAATTAGTGGCTGTCATTAATGGGAAGCCCACACCCCTGACCAGAGGCAAGAGAGTGTACAGGACTGGGAACACTTGAAGGAAAAGGCTTTGAGGGTTTGGGTTTTTCTGACACTGCATTGTATTCCTAACTTTTCCTGCTGGTGTTTCCCTGCGGTGCAGGGATGTGCTCCTGGCAGGCTGAGGAGCCTCTCCCAGCCCAGCTCTGCAAAGTTCTGCTCTTTTCCAAGGCCAGGAGGCTCATTTGCCTGTTTGGCTCGCACCGCTCTGCTGGGAGCACCTGCCTTTGTTCCAACTTGCGCCGGCTGCTCAGGGCTGAGCTGAAAAGATCTAAAGATACTTTCCCTGAGCAGCAGCCTCCTCTCCAGTTGTGTAAGGCACTCGCTCTAATAAAGCAGTGAGCCAAAAACACGGTGTAAAGCAGGAATACACCCAGAGCCAGCCCTCCTTTTGAGGCAGCTCCGTGCTTGATTTTCCCTTGATCAGACGATTCCACAGCCCCCTCCAATGAGTTCTGATCAACGCCTTGGGCTGGCAGCAAAGCCGGTCCCGGCGAGACAGCAGCTCCCAGAGAACTCCTCGGCTGACACCTGGTGGAAAAGCAGGAGCAGGGAGCGCCGCTCGGATGAGCCTCAGCAGCCACCCCGTGCAGCTGCTCCTTCTGGGAAATATCCTCGGGTTAATGCGGTACAGGAGAGCTGGAAGGCCAGGCTGTAAGGCCAGTGTTATAAGTGATTTACTTCATGGTACTTGTGGCCTTTCTCTTCTGCAAAGTGTTCCTCAGTCTTCGGGGAGTCAGCGAGGGGGAATTTACTCATTTGGGCTTTCACACCCTAAGGGGAGCAAAGGCAGACTGAATCCTACACCTTGCAAGAGTGGAAAACTCTTGTACATCCCATCCCAGCAGTGAGAGGGAGCAAACAGAAAAAAATCCTATGGATGTACTTCGTGCAGGTGTTTTATGGGGCAAAACAGGCAAAACAAGTGGTGCTAGGAAGGTTTTCTAGGTGTGAACTTGGGACGATGGTACCAATGGTAGATATGAACAGCAGGATCATCTAGCAGCACAGCATCTTCAAGCCTCAAGGAGTTATTCCCAATGCTAGCAGTAAATAATAAAGCTTTTCCCATTCCTGTCCTTTTCAGGGTTCTACGTGTAGTGCCAAGTTATTTACGAATATGTGCTGACAGAAAATAAGGTGAAAACCTGCAGGGCTTACTGTGGCAAAACTCTTGACCACATGAACAGGAGAAGGAAGCATCCTTTCAGGGCTCTGGGCAGAAAGAAATCCCAGCACTGAGTTTGGAAAACAAACCAACAAAATGTCTTTAATAACAAAACAGGCTGTTTTTACAGAGAAATCTTCCCAACAGGTCGAGCAGGGGTGTGGTGAAATGTTCTGAGGCAGCAGCAGTTCTGCACACTGATGTGGACAGTGCTCATCATGCTGGGCTCTGCTGCATCACTCCAGTTTTGTAAGGTTTGGTCATTTGAATGACGTTTTTGTGCCCACCTGGCAGCAAAGAGCACAGGAGAAGTGTTGAACAGACCTTGTGCAGGTGTCTGGCTTCATTTCCCACCTGCAGTGCTGCTGGCTCCTCCCTGCTCGGCCAGACACTGCTCCAGGGCTGCCATTCCATACAGATTGGCCCACTCTGTGCCTTGGTGGGACAGGATCACATCCCTGCACTGCTCGCTGGCTCTGGCCAGCTCCACCAGCACGGCCTGGAAAGCAGTGACGAGCTCAAGATCCACAGAGGAAGGAGTGACACGGGACAGCCACTGTGAGAGCCCTTCCAGCCAGCGCGCCTGGAGGGCAGCGTGTGGCAGCCAGGGGAAACGAGGGATGCAGCCAGCCAGGGCCTGCATTCCCAGGAACCAGAGCTCACTGATGTCACCCCAGGCGCTCACGTAGGAGGGTGACACGGCCATGGCCAGGCCATCACTGCTGGGGTCGGCCTGGGCCGTGTGGGCCTGGGAGAGGAAGCGAATGGCAGCTCCAAAAAACTCCTTGGCAGACTGTGTTTCCTGAAGGGCTGGAAGAAAAAGGAACGAATGACACAATGCAGTTTGCTCACTCAAAGAAGGGCCCTGTGGTGGGGCTGTGTGGAGCAGGACAACATCTTCCTGCCCTAGAAATCTCTTCATCCCAGCACATCAGCCTGCTGAATGTTCCCTGTATTTCTTATTCCTGCAGATTTTTGGTTTATCACTTTTACAATGACAAACTAAACCAGTTTCCCTTCTATTTGCTCTCTCCAGCCCAACTTCCCAGCTCCTGGTCTCTGCCCATGCAGCACAACATGGGCTTTGCCAATGGGAACTTCCTTTACCTGCTGAGCCCACGAGGATCCTGGCCATCATCAGACCCAGAGTGGCAACGTTTGCTGCCAGAACCAGGTGATGCTTCTGGGGCAGCAGAAGTGGAAGAGACTTCAGCAACACATCCATCAAAGAGGAAAAGGTTTTGTCTCGCCTACAGAGAAAATAAACCCTTTTTGACACATTTCCTGAGCAGAGCCAGAAGCACCTGAGAATGTCAAGGTTAAACACAGCACCAAAAATGTAATGAAATTGGGGTTGAAAAAGGAACATCCCTTTTCAGCACAGCATGTTAACAGATCCTCAAGCTCGATGCACAAGGCGCCCTTTCTTCCCACTGCCAGCCTCAGAGCCATCTCCCACAGCTCTGTTACCTGACCAGGTCCGGAGCAGTCACAACCAGGTTAAGGAAAACCCCACACATGGTCTGGAGACTCATTTCAGTGCTCGTCAGGGGCGCTGGAGCCGTGGCCTCAGAGCTCAGAACCTCCCACTGCTGCAGGAAGTACTCACACAGCAGTGCCGGTGCCCCTTCAGAGATGAGGATGTCCTGGGGCCTGTCCTCTGCTGTCAAATGGCAAAAGCCAGGTAGCAGAAATCTGGAAGGAGAAAGAAACTGGGAGCATGAGGTAGAAATGGATCTAAGCCCTGCATTTACATCCATCTTGGGGAAAAAAATCCCCATGGAACAGGCACTGCAGGGAGAGTGAAAATAGAAAAAATATTTGAGCAGGTTTGCACTAAAATGCAACAAATGTGTGCATAAAATGCTCACCTCAGAGCATCCTGGGGTAAGGCAGAGCCCTCGGTGCTGACCAGTTCTGCCTGGGGAACACTCACAGCTGGGCTGCCTTCCTTGAAAAGCTTCCTGGCATAATCAACAAGAAAAGGCAAGAGCTCACAGATTTCCTGCTTGAGGGAGGATGTCTCTTCTGCCATCCAAGCTCCAAGAACTCGAACAGAGGCAAAGATGAAAGGATCCTGCAGCTCCTCCTGTTTAACCTGCACGAAGAAAACAAAGGGACACATTACTGTCACTGTACATCAACTACCACAGGTCTGGAAAGCACAGTGGGCTAAGAGGCAGAGTTTGCTCCACACAGAGACACCCCCAAAACCTGCTCTTTGTTCAAAGCCCTGCATTACCTGTCTCAAGTAGAATATTACAGCTCCAAACGCCTCCTCCATAATCCTCATGAGCTGCATTTTCTGCATATTTTCTAGCAGAGGGTTCTCTTCCCTCAGGCACTCCTGGATCCCCATCTCCATAAGGACATAGCAGGCTGTCACCACCTCTTTCTTCCCCTCCAGCTCCACGGGATCTGGCTCCTCCAGGGTCAGGCGGACCTCCACACAAGCCAAGTTCACCAGCAGGGCCAGGAACTTGCTGCCAGCATTCCCTGCTGGGATCCACTCAGCCCCACAGGCCTGCACGAGGCTGGCTGCAAGCTTCAGAGCTGGGTCCCGCTGCGACTGGCTGAGTTTGCTGCCCAAAATGTCAGCCAGCCCTTTGTAAAGTCTGCAGAGGCACTCGGAGCCCTGCGAGCTCTCTGTGAGAGGAGGTGACAGGGGGATGAAGTGAGGCAGAACCTCACACAGCTCAAATTTGGTCATGTCTTCAGCCTTGAGGAAGTCACTGGACAGCTTGCAGAGCACAGCCAGGAGCTGTGGAGCATCTCTCTGCCAGCACTTGGCCTCTGCTACGGCCAACAGCCCCACAAGCAGTGCGAGGGCACGGTCAGAGCCGTGACCACCATTCAGGTAGGCCTGGCACAGGGCAGACACTGTCCCTTTGGTCACCAACTCCCTGGGACCCCTGGCCGTGGCCAGGACAGCGCTGAGGCACTGGTACACATCGTCAACCATGGATGTGCTGTCCGGGTCGCAGGGGGAAAGCAGGATGTCATTGAAGGTGGGGATTTTGTTAAGGATCTGGGAGTGCCCGGCTAGCTCCGGGTCGGTGCAGAAACAGGCCAGCAGGGTGAGGCCGAGGGCACGGAAGGTGTGCGGGGGGCAGCCGGCTGGGGGCTGCCGGGAGACCAGCAGGCGGGTCGGGAATGTGAATCCGATCGCGTCGAAGATCTGGCGACGGGTCTTGGCGTCCACATCTCCTGCTCTGACTGCTTTGGTCACCTGCGAGGCGAAACAGGAGTGAGCGTGAGCACAGCAAAGGGATTTGGTACACGTACGGGATGGAACAGGCAAATCAGCAGCCAAAATAACTTTAATTAGTGCAGGGAAGCACTCACTGAGCTGGCACTCGGTCCCAGTGCTAATCCAGAGTTTACCACGGTGTTCCAAGAGTGTGGCAGCACTGACTGACCCTCCGCACACCCAGGTCAAGGCCAGGCTGCCTTGTTTTGCTTAAAGAAACCTCAGAGTTCTGAAGCAGCGTGCTCGGAGCTCCCAATCCCCACCTCTCCGCGTCCCCGGGGCACTCCCGTGTCCAGCGGGGTGTTCGGCCTCCCCTTTGCCGCTCCTGAAGCGATTCCGCGGTTCCTTACCAGGAGCAGCGCTGCGAACTGCTCGCTGTCGTTCCTCGCGTCTCTGAGCACGCCGAGGCACCGCTTCAGCGTGGCGTGCCTGTCCCCGGAATCCGAGGCCATGGCCGGGAAGTGCTGCTGAAGGACTGGAGGGGAACACGGGCAGCCTTCCCTCAGCGCCTTCCTCAGTCTCTTCTCTCTCCGCTCCAACCCCTTCCCCTCACGGCTCCAGTCCCTTCCCTCACCGTTCAAGTCCCTTCCCTCAGCCCCTTCCTCAGTCTCTTCTCTCGCCGCTCCAGTCCCTTCCCCTCACGGCTCCAGCCCCTTCCCTCAGCCCCTTCCCTCACAGCGCTCCGCCTGCGGGCGCGCACCGCCTGCCCCCTCCCCAGCCAATCCGCGCGCAGCCTCCGCGCCGCCGGCCAACCGCGAGCCGCCTTGTTGGGCGGTGCCCGAAGCCGCCGCCTCCGCGCGGAACTGTGGGCAAATCACCTGTGGCTGCGCGGCCTCCGCGCCCGCCCCGCGCGGTGCGCCCGGGAGCGGCGGGGAGCGAGCGGCGGGGAGCGGCGGCTGCGCAGCCCGGCACTGCCCGCACGGCCGGACCCAGCGCTGCTGCCGGGAGGCGGCGGTTCAGCTTCCGGGTGAGCGTGCGCGGGCGCCGCCATGGCCGCGGGGCAGGAGGCCGCGGTGCCCCCGGGCCCGCCGCGCTGGAGCCGCGGCCGTGCCCGGCGGCCGGTGCCCGCCTGAGCTCGCCGAGGAGCCGTCGAGGAGCCGCCGAGCCTCGCCATGCGCCCCTGGTACGTACCCGCCGGCGGCACGGGGCGCTGCCGCCTCCCGCGGGGCCCGGGCCCGGCCCCGGGGCTCCGTGCTGGGCGCTCCGGCCGGGCAGGTGCGGGGACCGGGGGTCTGGGGCGGCGGAAAGTTTCCTTCGGGACCTGTTGGCTGAGCGGGCGTGGGTTTACATCTCCCCCCGTGAAGTTTTCCTCCCGTGTCTGTTCCTGCTCTGCTGCGGACGGTTGAGTGCAATTCCTCGAGGGGGAACAAGCTCGGAGGAGCGCTGGTGGATCTGGCTGTAACAGCGTTCCCTGTAACTGCATTCTCTTTGGATTCTTCAGAACTGCTAGATTTAATGCCGTTTAGCGCCTAATGATACTTCATTGCTCCCTTAAAAGAGATACTATTTATTACCTGTGAAATAATTAATGTTCTCCCACCGCATCACGTAGAGATAATTTACATTTCATTAGCATATGAGGCTATTAAATAGCCTTTGGCGTTAAAAAGGCTGAGAAGTTTGGCGATCCCTGCCCTGTGGAGCGAAAAAGGAAGCAAAGCAGGGCGTTAGCTCCCAGTTTGCCAGCGTTGCTGTGCTCTCGTTTCCCGGTTTCTGGCTGGCACCAGGCAGCACGGACGTGCCTGCGGTGACATCTCCGGGCAGATGTGCAGGGGCTGTCAGCGCCTGTGTTATCCTCGTGCTGCTGCCTGGGTGCCCAGTCCTCGGGCATCCTTGCCACTGAAATTTCCCCGTTTGGGAATCCAGTGGACAGCCACTGTTATATCAGATGAAAAATGGGGTCTGGAGGAGAAAACCACAAGGGACAGGTCCTCTGCACTCAGCACTGGGAGCTGTGCCACTACAGATTTCATCTTGGTATCAGGCATTGATAGTTCCTTGGCAACAGCTGGACTAATCACAGCTGATAAGACGTTCCTTTTCCTCCACAAATGCTCTGTTCACTTTGCACTCTCGCTGGGTCTGTTCAGGAACGTTTCAATTGCCACGGGATGATTTGTGTCTCATACCCTGCGTGTTTCTAGAACCCCGCTGCTGCCCACAAAGGCCATGGAGAAGAGGTTGGAAGCCAAGCCCAGCATCAATGCCCGGTTCCTGTCACGGTACTGCCTGGGAAAAGCTTCGAGGGAGCTGGGAATTCTGCAGCTGTTCTACCTGTGCACTTGCCTGTGTGCCTTGTGCTCCTCTGCAGGTGACTCTTTCTTCTCTTCTCTCTGGGACTGTGTGTATGGTTTTTTATGGTCTTTATCCCTCTTACTTGTTTAAAACACTCTGGGAGAAAAGTGAAATGATTTGCTGGTAGGCATTGTAGGGTTGTTTTTTTTTTATTGGTTTCCTTTTTAATTGATTTTTTTTAAACTAACAAACCAAAGCCATTGGTTTTTTTTAAAACCAAACAAAACGTTTTATCACCCTTAGCAGTTACTGAATGAGCTCTCAAAACCTTACCTTATATCTCAGAGTTTTTTCTGACTAATTTCTGACAAAAGGAAAAAGTGATAATCTGGAAAATAATTTAAGGAAAGCAACTTGGAAAGACAGGAATGTTTTTTAGCCCCAAGACATTTAACGCTCCCCCCATGAGCTGTATGTCAGAAGTCTTTATTTGCCTACAGGCTGTGGTTGTGTTTGTTTTTTTTATTTCCTGTTCAAACTTCAGTAACCAACCTCCTGCTCAAGTAAAATAACCAAGTTAGTGGCTTGGATGGAAGTTTTCCTCTAATGGATTGTGTGATGTTTGGTTTGGGCAGGGGGTTGGTTTGCTTTGTTTCCCTGTCGTGTGGATGTGTTCTCCAGGCAGCTGCAGCATCCCTGTTGTGTTACTGGACCTTCCTGGACAGTTCCTAGTGGCAGATTTGATTAAGCTAATGAGCTGTGTGACCTTAATCAGCTAATTTAGACCCTGGAAAGACATGTTTGTATTCCTGGTCCTAGCAAAGGGTTGTGGTTTTGAGTGGTGAGTGTCTCCTTGTCAGCTGGGCTTCCCGCATGCATTTCCTGGCTTTAGTGATTTCTTGGAAGTTTAGAGTTAGAGCTCCTATGAGACTCCTAGAGGGTGTTTCTGGCAGTTTTGGTGTGTTTAAGGGCTGCTCTGCTTGGAAGAGTTAAAGTCAGAGCTCATAGAATCGTTAAAGTTGGAACGGTGCAGGTCTGAGATCATCAAATCCAACGGTTAAACGAGTGGAGATTCCGTTAAATGAAAGTTGTTGCGTGTGCAGAAATAAATATAATTATACAGACATAGTTACCCTGATGTGGACACTTTTTCCATTGCAGAGTTCTTGTTATTTTGGGCTTGTTTGTGTCACTCAGGCAGCGGAGTTTGTGAAGCTGAGGAGGAGTTATGGCTGCCTAGAAATGAGCGTGGTCACGTGGAGTTACGCAAGGGGGCTGTGTTGACATAACTGACTGACGTGTGGCAGGTTTAAAAAGTCCACAGAGTCAAGTCTTTAATCATTAATCTGCTATCAGGCAGGATTAACTGCCTGGGCAAGTCTGTGAACCTGAGGTTATTAATAGAAGCTGTTCCTCTGTGTTCC
This sequence comes from Eopsaltria australis, assembly GCA_034509425.1. Lineage (NCBI taxonomy): Eukaryota > Metazoa > Chordata > Aves > Passeriformes > Petroicidae > Eopsaltria > Eopsaltria australis. Next base: position 1,317,406 of record JAVTVJ010000520.1, read on the forward strand.
ATTCCCCTGCTGCTCAGCAAAGCTGTGAGCTGCATCCCTGGGACAGGAACTCCCGAGTTCCTGGGAAGAGCAGTGTTCTGCACTGATGTGACAAAAACAATATGGAAAAGTGACTAAGCACACCCACTGTGCAGGTGTCTTGTGACTTGTGTGGTGCTGAGCTTAGGAGGGAACTCATCCTCAGCAGTATTTCTGCTTTCCACAGATGAAATGCAAGTGTAGACTCTGTTTTCTCCCAGGGCACTTAAAGTTGTCTGAATGTTTGATGCCCACCAAAGGCCATGGAACTTGAAAATGAAAAGTGAAAATCAGTATGTCTCTGTGGAAAATTCACATCTGGAATGCTTGGCTGGTGTGCTGGGAGTTGCCTGTTCACTTCTCTCATTCCTGAGAGTTATCTGTGTTTTAAGCTGTCCATATACAGCAATTCAGAAGAACATACTGGCTGATTTCAAATAACCATATCCCAGGTGGGCATTAGCAGAGTTGTGGAAATGAAATATGGCCAAAATATTATTCAAATCTCGTTTCAGCAGTGTGTTAAAAGAGAAGCAGAATGCTCTCAGCATGGTAGTGTTGTGTCATCCGGGCTCAGTCATGGCTCTGTCATGCTGAGGAGATGCTTCTGGGAATTCAGGCTTTACATTTGAGATGAATAAATATAATACTTGTGTTATGTAGTGATTTGTCACAAGGGAGATCTTCCCTGGGAACATTTTTCTCTTACATGTTCCCCATTCTGTGTGTGCCCCAGTTTTAAGCCTGGTACTAGAAACTGCTGCTGAATTTCACTGCTTCTATATCAAGCCTTAATTTGAGTGGTGTGTGTGAGCCAGGCCTGACATATGAGGAGACATGGATGAGCAGTGGTTGAGGAGGAGGAAAGATTTTAGGAATGTGGGAAGCAGCACATTTCCCTCATGCACAGGATATATTAGTGCCAGTGATTCACCTCTAATAGAAAAGGAGTTTTTTAGGCAAAACGTAAGTCTGAGTGGCTGAGATCCTGTTGAAATTCACAGGAAGGGTGTAATTCTTCCATTTGTTATTGTTTCTCCCAGTCTGGAGAGGGTGTGTGTGCATACATGTGGATTTGGTCTGTACACGCGTTCCATGCTCTGTTCTAATTCCAGACCCATCAGGTTGGTGCCAGGAGCTTGTCCCTGCCTGTGACTGTGACAGTGGTGGCAGGGACTGGCTGTCCAGGCATTTCAGGTGTGATGAGTTCAGCTGTTGCCCCAGGCACACAGATTCCCTGTCTGCTCTCTCTCCACTGATGAGGTGTGACGAGGGTGCTGAGGTTTTTAAAGGTGCTGAGGTCAACTTCTCTTGCTGTTGAACATTTGCAGAGTTTCTTTTACACCTTTCATTGCTGGATTGAGGAGCTTCTCCCCCTTCTGCACAGTGGTGGGTTCAGACACCCACAGGGAACTCTGTCCCCTGTGACTTGGTCATTAATCTCAAGCTCACTCTCAATCAGGATATTGTAATTTAAATTCAGACTTTATTTTAATGGAGAAAAATGTTTCCCATTTATTCCCTCCATTCTTGACACGGAGGGAGCCAGATCTGGAGCATGTTCTCCAGCTGCACAGCTCCCAGTCCAGCAACACTGTTTGTAAAGTAATCTTCCAATGACCTATTATCGCTTGGATGCTGAACACAGCAGAGTGTAACAGTCCCATAGGTCATTAGGCTATTTTTAGGGAGTCCTTAATCTGCAGAGCTCTGAATTTCGGAAGCCTTTAATCCATTGATCCCTGCAAGCACTCGAAATTTTCATGCTAAGAAAAAAAAGAAATCTATATGCAAAGCAGTTGCTGCTTTACTGCAGAGCTGAGACCTGAAGTGACTTGACTCTTAACAGAAATGATGTCAAATGTTTGGGGGTTTTTAATGAAAAACACCATGGCAGGGTGAGTGGCAAGGCTTTGCCTTGCAGACCCTTTTTCCAGAAGCTGTTAACAACTTCCCAAGTGGAGCAAATTCAGTCAGAATAAGCAACTGATGTCAAGTATCAGCATGGAAGAGGTAAAAATGCCTCTGTACTGTGCACCAAGCCAATGTCACTGTTGGCAGTGTTTTCCTTCTAGGCAGACTGTGGGCAGAGAGGCAAGGGCGTTACTGGTTAAAGAACTGCACTTGGGATTTCAGGGTTCAGTTTCTGGCTCTGAACTTGCTGAGTGACCTTGGTCCCACTGCTCAATCTGGGCATTATGGGCTCCTCTGAAACAAGAACATTTCTGTCTTCATTTCTGCTGCTCCATCCCTGTTAGAAAGGGTGGTGGTGGCTTAGGAAGGAGGAGCAGCTTGTTCCTTAAAATCTTGTTTAAGTACTGGATAGTAAGGCCAGGTAGAGATTCTGAGAAGTCAGATTTACTTTCCTATATCCTCTCTCCTGCATTACTCCTGTGCCCCAAATTCATCTTGACAATAGTGATGAGATCCATTATCCACTGTTTAAAGGATTGAGAATTGTCTGTTTGTCTCCCTTCCTCTTTCCCAGATGCAAACTGGAACGGATCTAAATGCGAGCTGGGGAAGGTCCTGCTTGGCGGCCGTTTGACATCGTGGGCAGGTCACCATTTGCAGCTTCTGGAAGGGTTCCATACTCTGAGCTCCTGTCAGAACACTTGCTGCCAGCACCCCACCTGTGATGCCTTTTGGTTCTTGGAAAATATGTGCATCCAGGTGAACTGCACAGTGCCTGGCACGTGTCGGGCCGACAAGACTGGCTTTTCGGATTCTGTTTTGGTGTTTTTAAAGAAATCAAAAAGCACAGAGCACTTGTTGAACTTCCATATGGAAGGTGACGTGAAGACTTGGAGTCACAAGTGGTTGGACTGGGACATCCCTGTCCAGAGGAAAAAGAGACTGCGGAGATCACTGCAGAAGTGGAGGTTGGCAGGTAACAGGGTGCAGCTCCTGAGAAGGGATCTGACAGAGAACTCCAGAAGCAGCCAAAGTGAAGCAGAACGCTTAAAGGATCAGGTCCTGAGGCACTTAGTGGCAGACAGAGCTGCTCCTGAGAAAGAAAATCAAAAGCAAGACGTGCTGAAAAATGGACAGAATCCAAGAGAACAGATCCCCAGAAGCCCACTCCCTCTTAAGAGCAATAATGTGAACAGGTCACAGGATGCCAACAGTGACTTGCCCCAGGTAAGTGGTTGCTGGGGCTGGAGTGGGGCTGTCTGGGACAGCTGTCCCCCTCCTCAGTCTGGTTTTAGGTAGATTTTGACTTGAAACTGCCCAAGTGATGGGACACCTTTTCAGGTTACCGGTTTTCAGCCTCCTATCAACAAGGCAAGGCCAGCCGTTTGCAGTTTTGTTTGGGTTTTGGGGTAGGTTTTTTCTCCCCTTTTCTTGGCTGGGATAAACTGTGTTGAAGTGGGAAGGTGAGGCAGGATGGAGCCCATGATAATACTTATCCTCTGTACAATCACACAGTGTGCTTGTCAGGTGAGAAGGAAAGGTGACATGTCAGTGGAGCTGAGCACTGTTACTTGTAAAAGCACCTGTTCAGATCCACACGATAAAATAAGCTGTTTTCATTTAAATGCTGAATCAAGGCAATTAAATACATTATTTTATAGAGTCATGCATAGAGCTCACAGTGTGCTTTGATGTCAATCTGCTTGCTTGAGTTGGCATCTTAATGCTAAATGTTCTCTTTTTGAAGAGTGCTCCAGTTTCTCAAATCCACCAAAGCTTACCTTGGCACTGGGTGAATGAAATCAGTTTAGTCTCCACTCCAAATACATACAGTGTTAAGCCAGTAAGTCTTGATGTTACAGAGAATTTGGCACATTTGAATTGTTAAGTGATGTTTGTATTTTTACATCTGCAAATAATTTTTGAGCCTTATCTCAAAAATGCTTCTGCACTCCTGATGGTGAAATATAATTCTAGTTTATAAAACTGTTCCTGAAATAGCTTTTGCTACATTTCAGGGATTTGGCACTGTACAAAACTGGTCCCTCTGGTTCTGGAAATGAGTGAATTTTTCAAATCCTGGTTGCAGGTAGGGCTGTGAGTGCCTGAGCCACCACCCTGGAGCAGGATGTGGCGAGCAGCCAAGGGACGCTGCCGAGAGCTCCCGGGCAGCCGGGGTGACGTGTGTGAAACCAGGCACTAAAACTTGACAAATGTTTGATTTTCCAGACCCCCCCCAGCATTCAGGGCTGACTCGAGCTCAGCTTTCTCTCTCTCCTGCAATGCTGCAGCATTTTCACCCTCCCTGTTCTTTCCTCCTCCTAGCATTTGAGCTGAGCACGGTGACCCCATTCTCTCAGCTGTCACACATGCGAGGAGCTGTCTTTGCAGCCACTCTTAAATGTCTTCCCTTGCTCTTGGGGAACAGCTTTTAAATCTCCCTGCTTGTTCAGTTTGCAGTTTTGCTTTCCAGGTTATCCTGCTATTACTGTCCAGTGTGTGTCCAGTAAATTGGTTGCAAATATTAAATTACACTGATTAATCAGCTTCCGAATGTTGCTGAACATCCAGGATTTCCTATCTTTAGGAAGTGCTCCCAGTGTCATTAATGTGCACTGTTGGATGTGTGCTGGGGAAAGGTTTTTACTCTCCTCGATGATTTTTGCTAATAAGAAAGTCCACATCTCTTAATGAAATGCAAGTTCATCGAAATAAAAACTTTTTACTAAAATATAGTGGTGTGATAGAATTCCTGGCAGTCACATTTTTTGAGGTTTAGGATGGGGTTTTTGAGGAGAAGGAAGAATTAAAACATCCACCTGTGCTAATTCTGGGATTATTGAACCATCCAACTTTACCTGCAAAATGCAAAGCCAGCTCTGCAGCAGTCCTTGCACTTCAAATCCAAGAGCAGTTTAATGTGAGTCAAGGATCCAACGTTGGAGGCTGTGTTCTTGGGACATGGCCAGGCCTTCCAGGAGGGAGGTATTCCAGGTTGGGTTGGTTATGGACCAAAATCAAGTTCCACACATGCTGAAATCAGTTGAATTTCACCTGGGCTACATTTTGCCCAATCCATGGAGCACATGGCTGTGTTTAATGCTGTTCTTTAGGAAGGGTTGGAAGATGGGGACAGTACTGGATCATACTGGCTGTTCATACCTGACAGCATCAAACACCTGAAGCAGGAAAGGAAATCAAAGTGCCTTTTCTCCTCTGCTGCTGCTGAGCATTGAGTGTGTGGAGGGCAAATCTTTTCCTTTGCTCTTGCAGGCTCAGAGAGAAAGAAAAATGATGGTTTTGGGAAAACATTGCCTCTGTGGGTTTTAATTTTCCTCTTGCAGTTCTGATTGCCCCACAGCCATCTGCAATGGCATTTGCTAATGTACAGTGAGCAATAATTTGTGGTTTTACTGTATCCATGCTATGGAACCAGGATAAACCACAGTGCATCCTGCTCATCAGCTCTTAACTGAGGAAGAGAGATTGGTACTTTTTCGTTAAAGTGAGTAACATTTCCCAGGCACCAATTTTTTCTGTCTCATAGAATACTTTGTCAATTTTAAAATATAGCAACACATTTAATAGCCAGTCAGGAGAAGCATTGAAGTGCAGCACTGCTGATGAGCAGGGCTGCTGCAGCACTGCAGCAGCTCTGCAGGCAGACTGGGAAAGGCTGGAGCAGGAGTGTTGCAACAGAGCCAGAGAATTCATTCCTGCCCTCACATCAAGCCCACTGTTTGGCTCTTGTTGTCACACTTCCTGCAAGTGCTGGGTGCTTTTCATCCACGAGGAACAAGGAAATGTCTCTTTACCACCAGCACTAACTCTGTAATGGTTTGTGACATTGCCTACATTTTAGTGTCTTAAGAGTCTTCACAGATGTGGCACTTACTGCAGACAGCAAGGGCACCATCTAAGCTGAAAAGAGCCCGTTTTGTAAATTCAGACCAGGCCTATTTAAATTGAAAAATAAAAGAAAATTCCAGGACAGAGGTATTTTTCTCTCAAGTAACTTGGGTTCTGTGTGAATTCTGATGCACAGAGCTGCTCTAGTCCCTCTAACAGACATGGGACTCTCAGACAAGGACACTGGGTTATTTGTCTCAGGCCAAAGACATTTAGGAGTTGGAATCAAAATTGTCTGAGGCTTCTGTGTTGACTCAAGCCAGTGTGTCACTTCTCTCTATTTTCTAAGCTAATAAGATAGGACAGCTGGCAAACTTCTAGTCTCCTTGTCATTTATCCCCAAGAATGAAATAATCTGTTCTTTGCTTTAAAGAATTCAGAGTTATGGAGCAAAGATAAGAAATGTCTCAGCTTGCAAGCATTAGAAGCATTTTTTACTGTTATGTTGCCCCAGGCAAAGCTTATCTAATTCGAGCTCTCCACAGACATTTGGCTGTCAATTCATCCTGAAGACTTTTGGAAGGAAGAGGATCTCTATCAACTGTAAAGTGGGATTTTTTTGGGGGAATTAAAAGTGAGTCAAGAAGGCATTCAGCTCACTGGAAATATTACCAAGCAGAGTGGGGACTCTGCAGTGGCCAGCGGGTGAATGTGGATCTCCTGTGTGTTGTTCTTGTTCTTGTGACCCTTCTGGGTTGATTCTTGAGAAGCAAGAAGTGGTTTCCTATAGTGGCAGGAAGTCATGGAAACTTTCTGCTCCTGTGCCTTTCCTGAGGAGTGTGTCTCCCTTGAGTTCCTGCCTGGCTGCTCCCCTCTTTCTCCTGCCAGCATTTCGAACTGTATCTTGAGAAAAGGGAGTCAGTACCCTTTGCAGTTGTCAGAGGGTGGAAGATGATACAGCTTGGGACATCCAGCTGTCCTGAGGCCACTGAGGAAGAGCAGCCTGCCAGATACTTCCTGCATGGATTCCAGAGAATCCCCAGTTTTGTTTAAGTAAGCCCATTAGCAAGTAACCAAATAAAGGAAGACAGCTTATGTCTGTAACACTAACAAATAGTGTTTGATTCTTTGGTCAGTAAAGCTCAGATGTTAACCAAACAATGGATTTACATTCTGTGAGCAAAAGTGAGCTGAGCTATGGTAGGAGGAAATGATTTGCCCGAGGCTGAAACAAAAACCTTGCAGAGAAGCCTTCAGTGCTGCTGCTGGCTTGGCTGGTTGTTCAGTGTGGGCAGCACAGCTTTGTTTTTACAACCAACATTTAGTGTTTTCTAAAGCCCAGCCCAGTTACTGACAAGGATGTTGCCCACCATGGTCTGGAGTGTTTTCCCAGTTCCTGTTTCCTGGACTGGATGCCAACAGCATGGTCTAAAAGCTTGAGGATGTTTCCTCCACTAGGAGCTTTTAATCACTCCTCTAATGGGGAGTAGTGGTGAGAAATTCAGCTCCAAAGCACTTTCCAAGTCAAAGATGGTAAATTGCTTCATTTAAATATTTAGCAGATGTTCTCAAAATAGAGTTAGCTAAAAAAAAAAGTGCTATACACATGGACTTCATGGCAGAGGGTAGATTATCAGGAGTATGGGCTGGCAGGCTAGGAACTGGGATGGGGCTAGGAAAAAGGAATTTTCTGATGAAAGAAAGGAAATTGTTGCTGCCACTCTGATTATTTTCAATCAAGTGGCTCATCCTGTGTGGATGTGAGCAAACTTTGTGCCCTCCAGCTCCACTCCCTGCCCCAGCAGCATCTCCTGGGGCAGGCACGCAGGGAGCTGTGTGTGTCAGCTCACCTTGCTTTGAAGAGTGATTCCAAAATAAATTTCCTCTTGCTGCAACAATTCAGTTATTACATAAAAATGCCACTGCAATCCTCGTGCTTCATGTTGGCCAACTGCATGGCTCCAGGAAAAGGAAATCGCAGGCAAAGTAAATGAACCCCAGTTTGTGGTCCCTGTTTTTAGGGTCTGTCTTATCCCACCTTTCTGTTCTTTTAGCTCCACTCACTGCAGTTCTGAACCTGGATCTTCTTTTATATTTGCCACATCAGCAACCTTGGTACCTAAATGCTGTGGCTAAATCTGGTGTTAACTGGAGTTCAGCTGGGGTAGAAATTACCTGTCTGCTGTGGAGGAGAACATGGAGAGAAACGTCAGGAGGGAGAAGAGGAAGCAGTAAAAATTTCTTCTTCTGGAAAAACAAACCAGGCATTTTTCATCCTCCCTAACTGTGGAGGAGGAGAAGGGCAACTTAAAACTGACATTGAGCATTCAGGTCAAACTCAGACAACATTTTCTTTTACAGATCCACACAGGAACATCTGCACCAGATCCATCAGTGCTGGCTACATTCTCCAGTCCCCTGGCACAGGACTTGTCAGCTCCAGGGAAGACTGAGAAGCCTGGGCAGCCTGATGATGCCCATCCTCACTCCGAGGCACTGCCCACAGCCAGCCCCATGGTGGTGAAAAGCACAGCAAAGGCACAGGTGGCCACCTCAGTGCCCAGTGGAGTCCCCACAAATGGCAGTGTCCCTACAGCCCAGAGCAACACTCCTGCAGCCCCAAGCACTGCTGCCACCACACCAGGTGAGGCTCCAGCAAATGTCACCTGCTCAGGCTTTTTCAAGCCACGGCAGCATGGAAAAACAGGAGGTAATTGTGGTACCTTGGAGAAAATAGTGTGGCACCTGTGTCAGCACATGTGCTGTGGATCCCAGTGACTCCTGAGGCCTGGGAATGGGAATTGGGCATCATAAATCTGCATGTGACCATTGCATGTGAGGACAGCTTGGAAGTAATGGGGATATCTTAATTCCCAAAGTGAAGGCTGAGATGTGATGCGGGGCTGAGTCCTGGGAATTGTTTTTCCAGTAGCCTTGGCATGCTGCTATCCATCAAACTGAGCTCAAAAAAGGGTGTAACTGATTATTTTCTGTCCCTGAAGTGTCACTGCACAGTTCAGCCGTGGAGAACAGTGCACTTGGCTGTTAGCCCGTGCTGTGCTTTGCAGCATGCTGATGTTTCTGTTCACACTGGTATTTCCTAAAACAGGCTGTTGAAAATGCAGAAAGGCCAAAATGCCCTTTGGCAGCTCTGTTCCCTCAGCCAGGCTGTCAGCACAGGGAATGGTGTGTTCTGCTCGTGTGGTGGCTCAGGATTCAGTTAATCCAGTGTGCTGAAGCATTCACAGCTGAATTTCTTTTGAATTTAGGGTTCCTTTCCCTTACAAGGAAACAAATGCAAAGTGTAAGGGAAGCACTGCATCCAAAGATGTTTTTGGCAGGAAACTCATTGGCTGTCTGTGCTGACAAGTTAATGATTTTTCTTTTCTAAAGGCTTACCCCAGCTCAAACTGGAAAATATACTTTAAACATCTTCACTGGCTTGTCTGGGAAGACTTAACACAGCCAGGGCCTCCTGGTTTTGCTGACCAAATCAGAGATGATGTAAAGAGTAGTTTTTCCAAGCTACCAAGTATTTCTAAGGTTTTTTTTCTGTTTATCTGGGTTTTGTTTTTATTATTTCCTAATGAGATCTGGTTACTTTTTGCCTTGGAACTCTTTGCAGGTGAAAGACTGATGGAGTATTTGAGGGGGAGGGGGGGGAAAGGTGGCTAATTCCACTAGCTGTTAAAATTGGAAGATAGATAAATAATAGATAATAAAAGTGGGAAAATAGCTGAATGTTTAAGGCCCTTCTCCCCCATCTTTTTTAACTTGGATTTTTTATGCATACCTCTGACACATTGTCTTTGATAGGGTCAAACTAAAGAAAGCATATTTTCTATGCATAATTCCCAGATCCAATAATAAAAAGGCAAATATAAAGCAAATGGGAAGGGAAGAAAGAGATGAGGAGGCCAAGAGGTGTTTTTAAGAAACGTGTTCCAATTTCTGGTTGTCTTAATGCTACTAAAAAGCAGAAGAAAAATCTGTCCCTGGCCATAGTCTTCAAGGTTACCCTGCAGTCTTTAAAAGCAACCTGTCAGTTTATTTGGAATGGAATGGCAAAAAAATTCTTGAGGTGGGGTGGAAAAGAAAATACAAATAAAAGGACCAGGTTTGTATTTTGAGCTTCCATACCCAGTGTGGCAGCTATGCAGGCTTAAAAAACTTCCCTTAGCCCTCAAGCAGTTTTTCAGAAAAGAAATTCTGTGGATTCTTTATATATTTGTGAAGCTCTGGAATTGCAGTTTGGAAGTAGCAGTGTTTGTCTTGCTGTGCCATGAGCCTGCAGCTGAGTTCTCTGCCAAAAAGCTGTCAAGTCAAACCCTTCCCATCCTGCTGGACCTGAGTGAAGAGTCCCCTGTGCAGGGCCCAAGGGCCACATTTCAGCACAGTATCTGCACAGAGAGAGATGGCTGAGTAATTTTGGGCTCGTCTAAAAATTGTAAAACCCCCATTAGTGCTTTTTGCATTAACAAGGAGGGTGAAACCTGAAACAGGAGCTGTGTTGAGGCACGGGGTGTTTACAAAATACATCATTTGTAGCTGGGGTTTGTTCCATAAACTGAAACTAAGGTAAACTTACGTACATAATTTTTTTTTTCCTGTTCCAATTGTGTGTTTGTCCCTTTCAGCTATGAAGGAGCTGGTGGTTTCTGCTGGAGACAGCGTTGAAGTGACCCTGCCAGAGAATGAAGTTCAGCTGAATGCATTTGTGCTTCCTGAACCACCACCTCGTAAGGCTTCCCTGGCAGTTCTGCTAAGGGCTTGGGATGGGAAAAGGCAAACAGTCATTATGTGTGGCACGTAATAAGGGCAGTCTTGAAAATGTCTTCTGTCAGGCAGCACTTTCCTGTGGAAATTTTTCATGCTCAGCTATTACCTCGTGCTGCCTCTTAGAGAGAACAGTGAGACACAAAGAAATGGAAAGTGCTACAAAGCCAGTGGATTTGGGAGATGGCACATTCTCAGGGTGGTGTGTGAGGAAGAAGTGGATTGTCAGCATCTCTTCTTGATACTGGCTGATAGGAACTGAGCTGTATTAGCAAGTGATCAAAATCTGAATTGGGGTATTTGTCTGCTGGGGAGCGCATTCTATACACTCCTCATTTCATCATGCAAATTGTTGGCAGGTATTTTTAAAGTTCTTATCTTAACTCTGTCCACTGTGGCAGTGGGAGCTGCAGAGGCAGGTGTGTTCCATGTTGTGCAGCAGCAGGGATTGATTCATTCCTGTTCCAAAATTGGCATTCCTGTGTCTGCAGAATCTGAGGATGTGATAAGGCTTTTCTCTCTTATTATCCTGGAGCTGTGATTGTTCCAAAGCTCTTTATTGCCTTAGAGGCTGAAAGATGGGTTTTGATTTCAGAGTAAATGAGTTTAGAAGCACAGATTGTCTCTTTTCCTGGGTATATTCCCAAAAAGCCGCAGCCCAAGCTGTCTCATTTCTCCACAGTGCAGCAGAATGTGCCTTGTAAATGTTTAATACCTTTGCAGTTCTTTAGTGTGGCAGAAAGACAGGCTTTGAAAACAAACATCTGGACCTTTTCTTTGCTTTTTTTTTTTAAGGAACCACATATTCCTATGAGTGGGAGTTGATTACTCATCCAAAAGACTACAGTGGAGAAATGGCAGGGAAAGACTCCCAGACCCTGAAGTTGTCTAAGGTAAAGCTTTTGCTGCTTTGTATCCTGTTGCGTTAAATGCTGAGTGGAGAAGATGGGGACCCTGGCAGCCAGGAAAGACTTGTATGGGATTTCAGGACGAATAGGAAATTGCATGATGGGCAGGCAGCCAACATTTGACTACAAGCCCTCTTCTGAGGCTCTTAGAAAAAGGAGATTGATCTGGCACGAGGGAAAGAAGAAATGGATTTTAGGAGGTACAAGCTGCCTACAAGCAGCGTGACAAGGCACACAAATGGCACAATTTAACAGTAACAAGGGGTGGGAATATTCCTGGAACAGTGTGGTGGTCTGGTTAGGTCTGAGCCTTGTACTGCCCACTGGAAGAGGGACTTGCTGCTTCCATTAATGAGAGCCCTGCAATACCTCGTGGCACCTCCCTGGCTGCTGCTCTTAGACAAGCTCTGACAGGGAAAAGGTTGCCAGTTCCTGCACATGGGGATTCTTAACAAGGAAATGACTGTGAATATACAGTTCTGTACTTGAGACATTCCTTTGAGCATCCTGGATTCTACTGCACTCAGAAAAAAAATCTACGGGCTTTAGGTAAGGATATCATACAGAGCCAAGCCTTTTGAAAGGAGTGTGCAGGTCTCTGTCAGGGTTTCAGCCTTTTGGGTATCAAGATTGTTATCCAGCACCTGGTCCTTCACCCTCTCATTTTGGCTCAACAGTGAATGGTGAAGGGGTGACTGCCTGGCTTATGTCATCTAAAAGGAAGAGGAGAAACACTTCCATTTCTAGAAACACACAAGAAGAGATTTTCTTCTTACATGTAGCCTTTCTCACCTCAAATGCAATCTGCTAGTACAGATTCCTGTGGCCAGACAACCTGAACTAATCTCTGTTATCTCTCTTCTGTTTGCCTTTTGTTGCTGGAAAATAAAGCTTGACTGACAATCCTATGGCAGAGAGAAATGCAAGTCTTTGCTTTCTGCACTGCCATTGTAAACTAAAATATGTGTAATACCATTTTGGCCTGGAAACCATCCTTTGCTGTGTATGCACAGGCTGAAGCACAATTGCTTGGGTGCTCCTGTGCCAAAGCACAGGAACTTGACCTTCCAGTAGGTCCTGACAAGGTAAATAATCCTGTGTGTTTGTTTCCAGCTTACTGTTGGCCTGTACGAGTTCAAAGTCGTGGTGGATGGGGAGAACGCTCACGGAGAGGGATATGTGAATGTAACAGTGAATCCAAGTGAGTGCTGGGATTGCATTTTCCTTGACTTCACGTGTCTCTGACAAGCCCAGGCAGCTGTACTACCATGGTTAGGTTATTTGTCTAGACCCTGGTTTAGTGTGGTGATAATTCATTGTGCTGTGAACTTGTGGTGTATATATATATATATATATACATATATATGTTTGTGTTAAATAATTTCCTGAGATGGGAAGCTACTGCTAATACAAAGCTATTTTTGCTGTACTGCATCAAGCCAACCACTCGATAAAAGAGCTGGAATCCTGATAGAGAAGTGCTCAGCAAACACCTCACCCTGAAAGGCCACTGCTTCCATAAAAACTAACTGCAGTCTGATAAAAAGCTCATAGCAGCAGGAGCAAAAACTGAGGAGTCAGAGCTTTGAAGCTCCTTTGGAGGCTCCTTTCTTTCTTGTCCAGTAAGGAATATCATTCCCAACCACAGGCAGGTGAAGTCAAATCTCATTCCTTATTGTAAGACATGGTTTGTGGATGAGCTGGTGGAGATACAGCGCCTTGTGCTGACTGCCTCACTTTTTAGGTGGCCTGTGTAAAGAGACAGCCACAGATTTCAATAAAACCCCTTCATTTTGCAGTCTTCAGCCACTTTTTGTACAAGCTTTGTGGGCAGAGAAGGGCTCCTGCACTCCCTAAACTAGCAAGAGTGTGTGGCTGGTCTTCTGGGTGCTGTGGCTGATCATTTCCTTATAAGCAGTGACTTTGCAGCTGGCAGCATGCACCAAAATCCTTCACTTTTCAGAGCAGCAGCCACACTGTGGCAAGAAGCTGCAGGTGCTTGACCCAGTAGGGGAAAACTGATGCAGAGCACTGATGAGCTGGCAGTTCACCTCCACACTGAACCCCCTTTTGCTTGCCTTGATTCCCCAGGCTGGTGTAGAACATGCTAGAAGCACAAATCACTGGTGCTGATTGCTTTGCTGTTCCTTGGCCAGGGCTTTCTGCCTGTAGTGCCATGGTAACAGCTGGGTTGTTGTTGCAGAGCCCCGGGTGAATCAGCCTCCTGTTGCCATCGTGGCCCCTCCGTTCCAGGAAATCTCCCTGCCGACCATTTCCACTCTCATCGACGGCAGCCGTGAGTACCCGCAGGTTTAAGTGCAGCATCCAGCAGGGCTGCTTTGTGTTTGCTCCTGGGCTGGCCCTTTGCATAAAGTTTAAGAGAAACAGTGACACTCTAAAACACAATTCAGTGAAAAGAATTAGCCTCTCTGGCCAGGAGAGGGGAACACACAGAACAGCGCCTCTCCATGTTCCCTTTTGAAGGGCATTGGCCTGAGCCAATCTCCTAAAAAAGGAAAAGCTCTGGAGGTTGCTGCTTAGAATCAAAAAATAATTACTGTCAGTCAAACTTACTGGGCTCTTGGCTGAACTTTGAACATGTAAGTTACTGATAAACCACCTTCAGTGATCCTGGCCTGCAATAGAGCTTTTCAGGAGTTCCTTTAAAAAAATTCAGATTGTTTTAGTCCCAGCTAGCACTGATTAGTTACAGTTTGGGTGTCTGAGCATAACAGAGACTCTGGGCTTGGACCAAAAATACCTTTGCCCACTAAGCCCAGGGCAGAAGTAGGGACTGGAATATGTGAAGCAGCATTTTCCAACTCCTTGTATGTGTGTTTTCCTCCATTACTGAAACAGAAAGCACTGATGATGATAAAATTATCAGCTACCACTGGGAAGAGCTGAAGGGTCCCCTGCGGGAGGAGAAGGTTTCCAGTGACAGTGCCATCCTCAGACTGACCAACCTGGTGCTTGGGAATTACACTTTCAGGTAGGTCACACCTGGGAGAGTCCATCAGTTCTCATCCCTTAAGAGGGAAATGTATGAGATTCTTGAAGTGTTAATCTGGTTGAAAAAACCAGAGAACTCCATTTTGTGATGTTGTCTCTCTCCATTCCTACACTTTCAAGTAGTTTTGTGGCTTTGCACTTCAGGAGAGATAAGCTGTCCAGCTACTTCTTATCCTTGACTTGTAGTCCTGGTTAAGGTGATGGCTGAAGGGAACAAATGGTCTGTCAGTGCTACAAAATGTCTCTTGAAATGTCAAATCTAAACTCTTTGGGTAAAGGCTTAGGAAGAAATGCAGTCTTCAAATCCAGTTTTTAAATGCAGTGTGTTTGTCTCAGATAGGTGAATGAGGCCTCATGGTTTGATGCACAACCTGAGCAGTAGGTAGTAGCTGATTTTGCTTTTATATTTGTCCTGTGTTTTTCCTTTGGCCTGTATTTTGGTGTGATGTCCCTCACTGCATCAGCAGATCTATTTAAAGTAAAATAAACAGGAGTACCTCTAACTGAATGCTGCTTTCTTGTTAAGCAGTTGGCATATGAACTAATCAGATCCATGTTCAGATCTAGATTTAGCAAAAAGCAGTTGTGTTTTGTTGGTACCAGCCTACCTGAGGAGATGTGCTGTGTTCAGGCCATTTGTGGGTTAGTAATGCACTTCTGTGTTTCGCCTTGGAACTGGTTCTTAGATTTCAGGTGAGAGATGGATGTGACTGTTGAATTCCTTGCATCACTTTGAGGCTGATAATTGGACATCTGGGGGAAGTTACTCTTCAGAAAAGGCTGCATTCAGCTCTGATCGCCATCACTCTTCAGTGCTTTCACTTCTTTTTTCCTTCTTCAGTCTAACAGTCGTGGACTCAGATGGTGCCAGCAACTCCACCACTGCCAACCTGACTGTGAAGAAGGCAGTGGATTATCCTCCAGTGGCCAATGCTGGCCCAAACCAGGTGATCACCCTGCCCCAGAACTCCATCACGCTCTACGGCAACCAGAGCACGGATGACCACAGCATCGTCAGCTACGAGTGGCTGCTCAGCCCCAACAGCAAAGGGAAGGTGATGGAGATGCAGGTGAGTGCAGGTCTCCGGTGTTCCACCTGCATTGCTCACTAGCTGAGTTTTTATCTATAATCAAACCAGTTTTAATGAACTGTTAGCAAATGGCTTTTAGAATCCTGCAGAGCAAACGTGTGATGATTGAGTACGTCCTTAAAGCTAAACCCATGTGAAGCTGGTTTGGTTTAGTGGCTGAGCTGGTGCAGCAGCCTTGCCACTGGCATCCTGTTCCTTTCTTGAGCAATGCAGATTTAAATCCTGCTGAAGAAGGGGGATTGAGACAGGTGGGAATTTTTGAGCTGTATCTCGGAGTCTAAATTTTGCTGATACTGGCCAGACTCTCCTCAGTGCTAAACAGTAAATGTTGGAGCTTGTTTCTGTGTCATCATTTTTCTTTTAAATATTATTACTGCTGTCAAATTTATAGAATAAGAAAGTCCATGAATCAGGTTCACAATGTGTGGGATTTGCACAGGGCTCCCCAGAGGTTTTGCTGGAGTTGGGAGCTACTGAGTCCCAAAAGGTCTGCTTGTATGGCATTACTCTTGTTATGTCCCACAGCAGTGTCCTTGTAGCTGTGTATAAATTTAGCTGTAAGAGCTTTGCATGCTGAAGTGTCACAGATTCCTGCTCCCCTAGCAGGAGTTGGTAATAACCCCCTAGAATGTGCTGGTAATAGTTACATAAGAATCAGAATCTTCTGGTCCATCATAATCTGCGTGAGGATCATTTTTAATCCATGAATATCTTTTCTCACAGGGTGTGAGGACACCAGTCTTGCAGCTCTCTGCAATGCAGGAAGGTGATTACACCTACCAGCTCATAGTGACTGATTCTGCTGGGCACCAGTCCACTGCAGAGGTCACTGTGATAGTCCAGCCAGGTAAGCTGCCTTCACCTGCTGTTGCTGCTTCCCTTCCAGGGGCTGGAGGTGAGCAGCAAACTATCAGCAACCTCTAGATCTGAAAAGCTGCTCTTTTAAGACCTTGTCCCTTAAGACCATTCTGGGCTGGTGGATTGCTGATAAATGAGCAAAAGAAAACTTGTAGGAATATTGCCTTTCTAGCCCGTTCTTTTATTTTACACAATGTAACCTAATTGATATTTTCCTACAATAAAGGCAGGATTGTATTCCCAAACAGCTGTGTCTGCCCACAGTGCTGGGTCCTGGGACAGGGACAGGAAAAGTGGAGCAATACTTAGAGAAAGAGAGCAAAAATCAGAAGTCCTTGATTTCAGTCTGATTTTATTGCAGATGTGTGAATGAAATGCTCTTTGGAATTCTTAACTGCTTTTAATATCTCTTTATCTGAGCACAAGGTAGTGGGCAAAGGATATACTGAGGATCATGGGGAAAATCTTAAAGGTGGTGTTTCAAGCTTCACTTTCATGGCGTGTGTGTGAAAAATCCTGCATTCTTTTCCAGAGAACAACAAGCCCCCAAAGGCAGATGCTGGTCCAGATAAAGAATTGACTCTTCCTGTGGACAGCACCACTCTAGATGGCAGCAAGAGCTCAGATGACCAGAAGATTGTCTACTTTCTTTGGGAAAAAACAAGGTGTGGATCACCTTCCATGTTCTTGTCTATCTAAACCTTTCATTTAAAACAAGTCACACCCCCACACCTCCCTTGTGTTCAGTCATGGTCACGTTGGGCCTGACAAGCTGTACCTCCTCCTCCTCCTCCAAGCTGTACCAGTGACCTGAATAAGACAAGGAGTTTTGTTTGATTGGAGAGAGAGTTTTGTTTGAGCCTGAGAAAAAGCTTTACCTTCATCTCTAGATCTGACTCCCACTCTGAGCATGGTGTGGCTCAGCTGTGTTCCCATTCACAGCAGTGGAGCTTGGTCCTAGTCTCATGGAGAGATTGACTCTTGTAATCAAACAACAGCAGGGCCTCCTAACTGGATGCTTTTGCAGTTTGTTTAAATGAGGCAGAATTCTCTTCCAACTCTAAATTCCCTGAAATGCTTTAGGGAATTCAGGAAAAAGCCTATGAGTGACTTGCTGTAGCTGTTTCTGCGTGCTAATGCAAAGTCTGTGCAAAACCCTAGAAATGAAGGACTATTTTTGCTTTGCACCTTTCTTTTACAAAATTAGCTCATTGTGCAGCTCTCAAGCCAATTTGCTCAGAGTACCACTGTTTGTGAGCACCACCTAAATGCAATTATCAGTATTCCTCTGGTTTAAAATCAACCAAAACATTAAACTGCCAGAAATTATGCTTTTTATTCTGGATGCTGCACTTACTCTTTAGATTGTCTTGCTGTAACTGGAGAACATAATTTTGCTTTTTATCATGGACTCTTATTTCCAGGCTCCTGTTTGGAGCGAGGCTGCCTCCAGTACTCTGTCGAAATTTAAACTGATCAAAACCCCTAAAAAAGATCCAAAACTAACCAAATCCCTTGTGTCTTGGTCAGGGGTCCAGATGGTGTGAAGCTGGAGAATGCCAACAGCAGCATTGCCACTGTCACAGGCCTCCAGGTTGGGATGTACGAGTTCACTCTGACAGTGAAAGATGAGAGGAACCTGCAGAGCCAAAGCTCCGTCAACGTCATCGTCAAAGAAGGTACGTCCAGCCACGAGCAGAGCTGCTCAGTCACAGGTTATCTCTGAGCAGTTCAGCAAAACCTGTGTTCAGAGACACAATAAAAGTAAGGAATGGAGGGAGACAATGTGGACAGCACTGAGGTGGCCTTGTGGTTTGCCCTTTTCTGGAAGAACGGTATCTTTATCTTAATCCTGCAGTATTTCCTTCCTCTTCCCTGGGGTTAGACAAGGATTTGTGGAGTACAGTGGAGATCTAATGCAGTAATTTTTAATTGGGCATTACAAGATCTGTCTCCAAGTGCTTTCTCTCTGTTTATTTAGAGATAAACAAGCCACCTGTTGCAAAGATTGCCGGTAACGTTGTCATCACCTTGCCCACAAACACAGCGGAGCTGGATGGATCGAAGTCCTCTGATGATAAGGGGATTGTCAGCTACTTGTGGACCCGGGATGAGGGGAGCCCTGCAGCTGGGGTGAGCTTTCTTTTGTGAAGCATCACAGAAATCAGTGCAAAGCAGTGTTGAAAGCTCCTGAGGAAATACAACGCTCATTGTTGGGCTGTTACTTTGTCATATCCTGAAATACGATGATACATGGTGCTACTTTGATCCTTTGTTTCCTCATACGTATTTTGTTCTGCCCTCCAGGAAGTCTTAAATAATTCAGACCATCATCCTGTCCTCCTCCTGTCCAATCTGGTTGAAGGGACCTACACATTTCACCTCAGAGTAACAGATGCCAAAGGAGAGAGTGATGTAGAAAGGACCACGGTGGAAGTCAAACCGGGTGAGTCTGGGTTTTGTGCTGTACCACATTTGCCTGCAGCCCTCTGGATGCAGTATCCTGGGATTAAAATGTGTCATCTAGTCCAATTTATAACTGTAAATGTCAAAAGTTTTGGTGGGTGTGGTTATGTTTTCCTGTGGTTTTTAAGGGCTGACTCTCACCTGTGTGAAAGCCATACTTGTGTCCCTTCCCACAGTGCCATTCTGTAGTTCTGTGTTCAAATCAGAAACATCCTGGAAAGATACTAAAAACCTGCCTTGTACCCAGGCTGCTAAACAAAAACTCTAAAGATCTGTACTATCTACATTCCCCCTAGATCCCAGGAAAAATAACCTGGTGGAGATAATTCTGGATGTGAATGTGAGCCAGCTGACGGAGCGGCAGAAGGGGATGTTCATCCGGCAGATCGGGGTGCTGCTGGGGGTCCTCGACTCAGACATCACCGTGCAAAAGATCCAGCCATACACTGAACAAAGGTGGGATTCATCAGGGAGGGTACATGGCGGGGAATTGCTTGAGGGTTTGGAAAATCAAGGCCTCTTTTCTCTTGGAAAGCAGATTGGATCATTGGAACGTGTGGAGTCGTTGCTTAACGTTGATATTCCTGCTCGGATCAGAGTTGCCAAGCAGGTCTTGAGTATCTTTCCCCTCTGGAGATGGTGCATTGTCCTTGAAAACTGCTGCTGCTGCTGTCTTTTCATCTCAAACCTGTAAAATAAGAACAAATCTGATTTGTTTTTTGAAAATTGTGGAGGCTGTGTGAAGGGATGTTCTGCAGCTGTGATTTGTACCTGGAGAGGTAACAGGGCTTGGTGCAGGAGTTTGCTGGAGCACTGATGACACACCAGAGGTGGTGTGTGACAATCCTCCTCACCTTCATGCCACATTGGTGTTTCATAAAATCACTGGTTTGGGTTGGAAGGGACCTTTAGGCACCATCCAGTTCCAACCACACAGCCACAGCAAGTGACACCTTCCACTAGTTCTGTATTCATTTTATTGCCTACACAACTGTTTCAGCTTTATGTACAAAAAATGTTGAAAGCCAATGTAATTTCTGTTTGAAGAGATAGAAAAGCTTAATTTTGATTGCTAGTTGGCTTAGAGAAAACTGCTTTTCTCCTGAACACATGGAAGTTGGCTGCTGAGCAGGCCTGTAGGTCAGAGTGCTGTTGCCTGCCTGGAGAGTGGCAACAAGCCATGAGTGGCAATCTGTTGAAATAAGTGCAATATTCCACTAAGTTTTTATTAAAAGGGGAGTAGTTTAAAAGTACCTAAAGCACTGAAGAAGATTTACAGGCTATGCTTAAAGTCCTGCAGCAAGGCAGCAATAAATCTGCTGTTACTTTACACTTCCCTGAGTGCTGTGATGTATTGATTCCTTCGTGTCCATGTGTCCTGCTGTAGCAGGAAAATCAGAATTCATTGTCCATGCAGACCTAGAGAGCTGAGAACAGAGGAGCCAGCACTTTCTGTTGTAACATTAGCTCTCTGTCTGCCATGAGCAAGCCAGTCGCCCCTGAGTAAGGCAAGTAAGGGATTCTTGTCATTAATGCTTCATCTGTTTATGTGTTCAAGCAGACAAAAGAGTGGGAAGTGTTATAAAGGAGCAGAGATTGTTTCCTGACAGATGGCTTTAAGGTCCCATTTTTGCCTCCACTATCAGAGTAATTTGTGTTGTTTAAGAAAGAGCTTTTTCCTCTGGCTGCTGGTTTGTTCTTTTTCACATACTCTGAGGGTTTCACTGATATCCCATTGACTCATAAGCTCACTAGTGATAATAAATCCCAAACATTTGTGCATCCTTAAGGATGCACAGGGCTCTGCAAGGTGAGCAAGCCATGAGGAACAAGTTCTTCTGTCATAAAGTTAATGCAGTAAAAGCTGCAGAATGGAGAATCCTTCACACCTGGGCTGTTTTCTGGCTATAGCACTTGGTGCATTCAAGCTAAACTCTGCAAAAGACTATAAACTTCTACTGTCTGATGCTGGAGCTCTGTGCTGAGCAGGTAAATGGAACCTCAAGTTACAGGTGTAGTAAAGTGTGAGGATCCCACAGGGAGGAAGGCAAGAGAACATGAAATAAGCAGGACCTTAAAGTTTGGAGGTTTGATGCTTAGCATGAACATGCAAAGATCTGCTTGATGTGCAAACTCAAGAACAGTGCAGCCCTAGCTTGGAAAACATGAATGGATCAGATACCCTGAAGACTTTTCTGCTATAGAACCAGGTCTGCCATTATTGCTTTCAAACAGAGCCAGAAGTCCGGTCTTCAAATACATTTGGGATTCTGAGTAAATCCCTCTAATGACAGCCTGGAGAGTGTGGCTCTCCACCTGATGTTTGGAGAAGCAGCAGGTAATAATTCTTGCCTTTCTTGCAGCACGAAGATGGTGTTCTTTGTGCAGAACCAGCCTCCCCATCAGATATTCAAGGGCCGAGAGGTGGCCTGGACGCTGAAGAACGAACTGCGGAAACAACAGTCAGACTTCCTCATCTTCAGGGCCCTGGAGATTAACACAGTCAGTAAGTGAGAGTCTCTTGGGACAGACTGAACTTCTTTCCAGCTTCCTGACCAAATAAGGGTGCTAAAAACACCCACGTGCCCACACATTTACACTGCAGGAGCTTTCTTGTTAATAGATGGGAGACAGAAAATTAAGTCTATTAGACCGTTCGCTAATCACTTATTTACCAATTGATTCCGTCTATTCACTGTTCAACTTTTTATAAATAATTACTTGCAGTGTTGCTGTGAAGGTAGGAGTTCACAAAACCGAAAGCAGATTGATACGTAACTAAAATGCAGCCACTGAAATGAGTGTCCTTTTAAAAACAATAAACTGCACCTCTTGCTAGCTGTGAACCCACTCGTTTCCTGTGCAGCACAAACATCAGTCAACAGGAAATGTTCCTCTTCTCTCATTTTTTTACATCTTTACTTTAGCACTGTTTTTCTTTTATGAGCTCTACCCTGTGAGGATCATTTGCTGATCAGTTAGAGATTTGAAACTAGACTTGTGTAAAGTAATTATTTTCATTCCTCCCTGGTCTTACTATTTTGTGGCCTTCAGAAGCCATTTTTCAGTTCTGTTTGGTCCCTCCAAAGGATCTGTTTGCTTCTTGTCTATCTCACAGGTGGGGTTTGAATTGGAAAATCAATTGTTTAAAAACAATTGCTTGACAAATACACAAATTCCATAACTTGTGTATCAAAATGAGGATTTATTAGGCAAAATGGATGTTGCTGGTGAAGTGGGATGTTTCAGTTTGGCATGAGGCCCGGGTGTTTACATTTGCACTTCTCACCTGTCGTGATTACGGCTGAGCTGTGAATGAGCTACAGAGGGGCCGCATTCAGGTCAGAGCCTGCAGGAGGGGTTGGCTGTGTTGAACTATTCTGTCCCATTTTTGCCTCACCTGTGAGTCACTTAGTTCACCTTGCTGGTTTTGGCCCCCAGCCTGTCAGCTGAACTGCTCCGAGCACGGGCGCTGCGACTCCTTCACCAAGCGCTGCGTGTGCGACCCGTTCTGGATGGAGAATTTCCTCAGGGTGCAGATGGGGGACGGCGAAAGCAACTGCGGTATGTGAGCCCTCCAGGGTGGGCACCTTGGCAGAGAAACCCACGTTTGGAACCCAAGGTGGGCACAGTGCCAGGCACCTGCTGTGTCCCAGTTGCTCTGATGAGATGCTGGCACAAGGACACTCCCTTGTCTCACCTTCTGGGCAGGTGATGTTTGATAGGGGAGTGACCCCCCCCACCCTTCAGAGCCTCCCAGTGAGCACTCACTAAGAGTTGAGTCCCTTCTGGGTGTGTAAATCACAGCTCTCTTGTGCCATGTCTGTACAGAGGCCTTCCTGCCACAGGAAAGCAAATTTTGTAAACAAACATATAGTGAAAACTGCCCAGTGAGTTCTCACTCTGGATCATGAGCTTCCCAAGGGGATCTGGTGATGCTGCCAGTGGGGAATGCCAGCCTCTAATTCTGCAAAGGGCCAGGCCTTGCCTTCCTGAGAATAGTCCCCAAAAATACGCACTGTCAACTCTGTGAGATGCCAAAACATGTTTATCTCTGGGGTTTTGCTTGCAGAGTGGAGTGTGCTGTATGTGATCATTGCATCTTTCGTCATCGTGGTTGCCCTCGGAATCTTGTCGTGGATGGTGATCTGCTGCTGCAAGAGGTGGGACTGACACCAAACCCCTACTGTATCCAGGTTTCACAGCCAAGTAGCTGCAGTAGGAGGTTAAAGATTCAAACCCATTGTCCCAGCAGGTCGTCTGCTGAGCCCTGGGATGTTGTGTTTTCTCATTTTAGTGTTTCAAGTGAAACATTGAAGTCCCAGAACTCTGGATTATGTTAAGAAGCAAAATTTGGATTAACCTATAAATGTGCAGTTTAGCAACATTGCAATGTTTCACTTTGTAATATGAACATAATCCTAAATAGCAAGTGCTTTATCTTTGAAGATCAGAGTTGTTTTTCTGTCTCTTAATTCCTTTTCCTCCCCTTTAGACGGAAAGGAAAAGTCAAAAGAAAAAGCAAATACAAGATTTTGGATGCAACGGATCAAGAAAGCCTGGAGTTAAAACCAAATCCCAAAGCAGGTAAAACATGAGAGGGAAGAGCTCAGCACCTCCAGAGTGCTGACTGAGGACTGTTCCTTGGTGGACTTAACACCACAGTGAAACAAAAGTGATGTAGGGACTGACAGAGGGGTCTCAGAAATCTAAGAGCTTGTCTCAGATCTGTGTATGGGGTTTTTAGTAAAGTCATCTAACTTTAAGATTTGGAAATTGGTGCTGAAAGTGTCCTGATCCCACTGTCTCCACTTAGTACCTCAGCAGCAGGAAGTGGATGCATTAAGCTGTGCAGAACAGCCTGACCCAGGAAGCCCAAAATTTGGTCATAACTGTAACTTCTGCTGCTCTAAAGTTTTCCCCTGGGTTCTGGTAGTTTCCTTCTTGCCAATATGCAATTCCTTGGTCATTCTCTGACAGCAAAGCGGGAATTCAGTGGTACTAAACATTACACTAAACTGATCAACACCTGAAAACAACCTGAAAATACTTGTGTACTGGAGAGATTGAGGTTTATTTCTGCTCTGCTACTCGCCCACCACAAACAACTGGTTCATCACTTTATTTATTCTTGCTCTTGTGAGCATCAGGCTGTGAAAATTTCACATTTTAGCTCATCCTCTAGTTTTCCAGTAAGCAGGTGCATTTCAGAGGGAGATCCATGAATTCCTCAGTGCTCCATGTAGCTACAGGTCCACTGGCCCATTCCAGAAAGGCAGGGTTTGTCTTCAGTGTTCTTAGCCAGCATTTTCCTTCCTGCACTGCTGTCCTGAGAGTGCTTGTCAGGTACTTTGCAAAGATCAGGGAGGTATTTCCGACTGAAGTGTTTTTATCTGATACATAAACCAAGCCATGGTCACTTGCTGACTGACCAGGAAAAGAGGGAGATGTTGGAAAGGATGTGCCGAACACAACCCTGCTGAATGCCAGGGAGCTCTGCAGCTGCTGAAGTGTGTGTTTGATATCAGAGAGTGTCCTGGTTTTGTTTAGAGAAGGGGATGTGTTAACTGTGCATGGAGAAGAGTCCCTGATCCTTGTTTGCTGGCAGAAAACAACCTCTCATCCCGGTGTGATCCCATTTAATGGTGTTCCAGCAAAGTGAGCAGTGCCCAAGAGCAGCATGGAGGGCATTGCAGTGACAGACTGATCAGCTGTTCCTCTGAGGACCAGGCTGTCCCAACTGCTCAAACAAGGATACCCTTGAAGGAAACCCAGGCGTGTTTCCCTCCCTCAGCACCCAACTCTGCTTTAATGTGGCCATCTGCCACCTCAGAGCCCACTGTGCAATAAATGTGCTAAATGTGCCTCACCATTTGCTCTCTGGTAACTAAACTCATCTTGCTGCTTCTGAGGCTGGCTGCTGACTAAAGTCTTTTTCCCTGCTAGATATGTCCAGGGAGCTTTCTGCTAACAGAGGAAATGTTGCATTTCTCCATTAAGGAAAAGCTAAATTTAAATATTTCCTCTGCTGACAATATCAGTAAATGTCTCTCTCCTGTCCTTGTGCATTAATCTAAATTCATCCTGTTAATTTATCTCTCTTCCCTTGCAGGCAGGAGAGTAGGGAGAGGGTAGTGAGATGGCAGAGATCTTCCCTCACACACCTGCATATTCTCTTACTCCAGTCTTGAGCCCTCTGAGCATTTTCTAGGCAATGCCCCAAGCAAGGTCAGGGAGACACAGCTCTCACGTGTACTCACAGCCCCTTCTGGTCACATCACTGCCTTCCTGTCTGCTTGTTGTGCTTTGTGCTGTCTTGGAGTGTTGTTGTGACCTCTGACATGCCAGAGTGTCTGAGACAGGATCACTTTGGCTTCAGCATCAGAGGGAGTAAGAGACACACAGAGGAAAGTCAGATTCTGCTGCCTCTTAGATGTGATTGGAAAAGGAGACTTAGAGGGAATGGAGTGAGGTGAGTTGGTTCACTGGTGCTAGAAGCTTTTCTAACCTGGCAATGTTTCTCCTTCAAGGTGGCAGACAGAAAGCCCAGGTCCTCAACACGAGCCTGATGCACTCGGAGTCCGAGCTGGACAGTGATGAAGCCATCTTCACATGGCCTGACCGGGAAAAAGGGAAACTGCTCCGCAGCCAGAACGGCTCCTTGCGCAACGGACAAGTGACACTCAAACCCAAGAACCAGAGGGAGGAAATCCTATAGCTCCCCTCAGGAAGCCTTGGCTGGAGCTCAGCAGGGAAGGCCACTCCCGTCCCTGTCCTACCAGGGCCTTTGGAGGCCACTTTGATTAGGACAACGCTGCTAACTCGTTTCACAGAAAATAACTTCAGTTTTGTGGGTTTCTTTTCATTCGGTTAAAACTGGTTGTACTTGAATTTGAACTTCAAGGGAAATCAAAGGGAGGAGAAGGCAACTGTGAACCCCAGGAGAAGAGTGAGAAAAGGACAGAGCTGGCATCTGGAGACGGCAGAACCACTCAGAGCAACTGTGAATGTGCAGGACCCTCCTAAGCCACCTCAGACTGCAGTGGAGGGAGCACCTGTGGGCTTCCAGCTCACTTGTCTTGGAGCTCCTCAGAGAAGGAAGGTCAAGTCCTTGAGCTGTGCTCTGAGCTCCCTTCAGGCTCCCATAGCCTACCACAGGCTACTTGTGCTGTCCAACAACTTTCTTCTCCTTTACTCCCACCTTCCCTAATGGTTTAAGCACTATTTTAACGTAGACTTGTCCTTTCACATGCACTTGGCTGCTGTTGGAGTGTAGTGGAGGGGGAATGTAAACACTCTGGTCACACTCTGGCAGTTTGCAGGTAGGAGAGGGGTTTGTGGCTGTTCTAAATCGCTGTCAGGCCGCTCTCACAGGGAATGTTGGGGACTTAGTGCCTGGTCACATGTGAAAAGCTGACCTGTGGTTACTGCCCAGGCTGGAGACCCCCTCCTGCAGCAAAGTCCTGCTGGGTACCAGAGCTGGGGACACACACCCACCTTTGGTACCTGTGTCCAACGTCTGGCTTCATTCCAAAGCTGTGACATGTTCCGTGGCCCCAGCACCTTCTGTTGGTCACCAGGCCGTCCGTGAGGCTGGACCTTAACCATATCTCAGTTATGGAACACTACGTACTGTGGTTTTTTTTGGTTTGGGTTTTTTTTTTTTTTTCCCTTAAAATTTGCACATCCCAGGCCATGGGGATTGGTCTCTGCAGTCCCCAGCTGGCTGCTCCCTCGGGCTGGCAGCTCACTGGCCTTGTGCTGTCGTGGCTGCAGAGCCCTGTGTGCTCCTCTCGCAATGTGAAGAGCACACGTGGTGTCCTTTTGTGGTGGAAAAGGGAACTCTGGGTACCCGAGGGCAGTGGGCAGTGCCAGCAGCACGTGGCACAGCGTGTCACTGCATCCCTGCTGCCTGAGCCCAAAGGCAGGCACGGGGATCCTTTCCCACTCCCACTCCCTTATCTCACTGTGCTGCTGTCATGAGTTGCACCCTGTCCTCGGGCAGAGCTCAGCCTCGTGCTGGCATGAAGGATGCCACTGCTCCTCTGGGGGTGGGTGGGCAGTTCATTGCCTTTCTTTGTGTTTAATTTAAAAACTGGAAACTGGTTTCATTGGCTTTTTTTTTTCTCTTCTTTTTGAGCTATGAAAGCCAAAAGGCTTTAAGTTCCTCAGTTGTATTTATATTGCTGCACTACTGATTTGTGTTGAGCTAGATGAAGATTAAACACTATTGAACGTGAGGGGACGTTCCCTCACTGAATGTAGTCATGGCTGCTGCTGACTTTATTTTTTGGGCGATCAGCTGTTCCTCAGGCCCAGCACTGGAGCCTGCAGCTCTCCCAGCACTGAGGCCACGGTATTTGCTGGCGTCACAGCACAGGCCACCCTCTGCCTGGGCTGTCTGGCACACAGCTGGGGCTTGGCTCAGGCTTCCCCTCCCTGGAGGCTCCTGCACCCTCTCTCCCCAGGGCTCCTTCCCCTCCAAATCCACCCAGGACCACACACAGGGAGGGCTGACCCCGGGATGCTCCTCAGAGGGCACAGCCCAGCGCTGGCTGTCCCATGGCCACACACTTAACTCTTGGGTGACACCACCCTCTGTGTGTCCCTTCACTTGGATGTAAGTGAACAAACTGGGGGAATAGGAGGGTTTGGAGCTGCAGGGATTGACCACATGTAGTCCTGAGGCTGCACCTGGGAGCACTTGGCTCTGGGAGAGGGGAGCTGTTGGGCTCTACCTGGTTCTGGTCCTTGGGCTTGTGCTTTTTGAGCCTCTCACTTCTGCCCATCCCTGGGAGAGCCCCCAGCAGCAGATGGGGGCTCACCCATCAGGCTTTGGTTGCTTCAGAGGTCAATTCCCCTCCCAGCAGGAGTGAGCAATTCCCCTCTCAACAGAGTGGCCTTTCCAGTGAGCCTGGCTGCTTGTTACAGGAGAGGGAATGAAACTCCGTGCAGCTGTACCTCCAACACCTTTATTTGGCTGCAGTTGTGTCCTTCACCCCTGTATTTCACTGTGGGGTCACAGCCCTCCAGGTGGGGGTGCTGGGCTTTGGGGAGGGCTGTGGCCTTCCCTCCATGCCCAGGGGCTCGTAGTCCCTTGCTGTCACTGAGTGCAGGTGTGTGACAGCACAGCACAAGCTCCTGTTAGATTCCTAGCTCCCATTAGTATTCCCTGGCTGTGCAGCCTCTTCCCTCTCCACGTGTTAACCCTCAGTGCCACCAAGCCTTCAGGAATGGGGACAGGCAGCTCTGCACCCCAGCTTTGGGGGGCACAAGGACATGTGGGGTTGGCAGAGGCGAGGAGACCCCCAGGCTGAAGGTGGGAACTTGTGGCCCGAGGCAGGAGCAGGGTGGGCTGTCTGCTGTAGTGCCCCAGGAGCACAGCCCTCCCCAGGTGTGTGCACAGAGCCTCCCTGGGGTTTTGGAATCCCTTTCCCCACTCTCCTTCTCCCCCAGTGTCACTAATTTCACTGCCAGTTTGTTACTCAAGCACCATGAGCGTGACCTTGCTCAGGAAGGTTTCTGCATTGCTATGCTTTATGATTTCACAATTAGACACTGGCTACAAGTTACCCACGTGTGGAAGTTAAAGGCTGAGACATCTGTCAGATGAACCAGCACCTTCACTCAGTTTTGTTTTCTTTAACGTACTCAAGTGCTGGGGAACATATTTGAGGCAAATTCTAGTTTTGAAATAGTTTACTCTTAAATCTTTTCCCCAACCTGTCTGCACTTTGGTTAATGATGTTTGGTGATTCCGGTGTTACTTGAGTCAAGACTAAAAGTCATTTTTTTAAAACAAAATGTTTCTTGCAAATAAACAGGGAAACTTTCTCCAGTTTCAACTGTGGGACAGTTCTCCTCAAGGACTTGATTTCACAG